>OZ037732.1:4800000-7200000 GCA_964035505.1 Watsonalla cultraria | reverse complement strand
AACTATATCCTCTGCCTAATATACTGCACCAGTAGAAAAGTAATATTTTTTTTAACAAAACGATGAATATTATTTAAAGCTTTTAAGAATCAGTACGAAACTAGAACTTTGCAAATTTCATACATTTTATTTTATATAGATGATATAATAATTTATTTTTCATACCAAACGAAATCAAATGAACCGGTTTATCAATTCGTTACATTACCAACAATTATCAAATAACATAGCATGAGCCGTACGGAGAGGAAGTAATAAACTCGAATGCACTTCATTGAGGTAATTAGTAATATCTGAGACACGTGTCAATTGGGTAACTGATGAGATAACGACCGACGGTCACCTATTCTTCTGCTCAATCATACGAGTAGCATTAGTAGTACAACCCACACAGTTTGAAGCAAAGCTAATTGTACGTGATGACATTCAAGTTACAAACACAATGTGCAAAGGGACTGCACTTGCCTTGGAGAGTCCGGCTATTGGTTAGTTTGTCTTATCTTCTAGGTAAATAAGTTAAAACTTGGATAACTTTTACGAAGTGATAAGTTGGATCAGATTACAGTTTGATTTTGTTCAAATAAACTAGAGTTGTATTTATAATAATACGATGAACGAACTTTAACATTAAATTTAAGCTGCATTTTGTTTGCTCCAGTTAAATGAAGAAATACGAGTATTATTCCAATTTACAAGACGGAGTCGTTAGCGTGAAATTAAGCAATTAGAATAAATATTTTGGCAAATTCCGAATGAAATCGAAACTATTGTTACGTAAACCAAGACAGTTACTTGCTTTGTTAAATATGTTCTAAGGTATTGGGGGCTTTTGCGGTCATGATTTGCAGTTGCACACTGAGTACTGTTAATCTCTAATAACTGCACAGAACAATAAGTCATAAACCTGCGACGACGATAATTTTAACGATTCAGGCGCAGGCCCAGTAAACCGATAACCTAGATAGAATACTAGTAAGTGTTTCTATGCACCTTGGAGGTAACATTCAAGCTGAAGCACCAAATCGATCAGAAAGCTCCTTTATATTACAAACGTGGCGGAGTAATTTACGTTTAACAACGATTGATAGACGATTCATAAACTTGGACAACGATTACCTTAATTAGTTTTGTAGCCCGTGGTAATACTAGTGGTCGAACCAGTAAGATGGGAAGAAAATTTTTCGAGTGGTAGAACCACCATTAGTACCAATGACTAGTACTGGTGGCACAATACAAGATTCACAAAATCATGTAAAATTTCTATAAAAGCCAGAAAACTCAGGTGCTTAGAATTAAGATAACGGAAGAAGAATGCCTGTACGGCCAGACTACAGGAATAACTGGATGACTGAACTGGATGAAGAATATGCATATTAAGTACAACTCTATAATTAATAAATAATCCTTCTAAGATAAGGATTCAGTTGCAATATAAAAAAAAGAAGAGGAACTCCCCTTCAAGCTAGTTATTTGATCTAAGATTTAAAAATACAACAGGTCTACAGACAAGTTTAACAAATAATCAATATAGAAGATCAAACGCTTTCATTGTAGCGTGTAAAAAGAAATGCATTATAGTATAATCTGTGTTAAAGTAACTGTAATTAATCGCCAGACTTGACAGTTCATTTAACATGAATGCCACGGACAATGATGATACTGAAGACTAATTGTAAAATAAAGCAACAGACGCAAAAAAACATCTTTTCTTAGGACCTTCACGTGCCATTGCAATGTCCAAACGCGAGGTCGTTGCCTGTCAGACGTAAAAAGACTATGTCATGCTGACCATTGATGGAGTTAGATACGCGTAGGTAAACCTCAACAACAGTTACTCATTGTAACTCATAATATATAACGTCAATAGTAGCGGAAGACGTTTTTGGAGCATTGGTAACACAATTTCTCAGAAGATTTGAGATTAAGTACATTGCACTATACATGGACACTTGGAGCAGATCGTGCAGCACGACTTCTTTTTTCTGTTGCACGAGTAAAAACAGAGGTTTTGAGTAATAACTTAATTTACGTAGGTCTTCTTTTAACCTCAGAAAAAAGTTTAGACAGCAACGATATTTATAGGATGTTCAATATATTGTTTTATTGAATAATTCCATCCAGATCCCAAATTTGGCTGGTACTGCTTTATTTGGCGCTCTGAGACTTTCAACGATTTTCTGTATCGTTATCTATCTAATTCTTTGTAGGACTTTTTATACCTACCACAGATTTTATGCTTCCTTGGTGATCGCTTTCATTTCTTGACGGTTAAACTTGGAATTCGTGAAAAAATTCCGACTACTTGTGCAAAAAACGGTATAGTTCCTTATGTAACCTTCGCAAATGAGTTTATTACTCTTGATGATAGAAAGAACTGATTCTCATTGGCACTTGATCCAAGTATTTTAAAATTATGCCGTTATGAGTGGGTGTGAGTTATAGACTGGTCTTCTAAAAGACGACAGGGCCCGTGTTATAAAAATAATAGTATATTATTTAAGTAAGTTACTATTATACAGAAGGCTCACTGCCATTTCACCTCTCAATTGACTTGAAAATAATACAGGCGGCAAAACAAACAATGTCTTTTCTGAATGTAGGCAGGTAGCATTCGTTTTGTCAACGAAATTGTTGAACATTCAAATATTGTAGCAACTGACAAAGCGTTTAACATGCAAATAGGTAGGTACAATACGGTAAAATGTCTTTGCCTAGCTAGACGATACAAATACAATAGACTTAGCAGAAATATCCGTAGGTTACCTACTACCTAGGTCATTTGCAACTTTGTTTGCGAGTAAAGAACGCCCCTATTCATGCAAACTTTCGTCGGCTAGGGAGAATACGACTTGAATGCTAATCAAAAAAAAATAATTGTAAATATAATTTTGCATTCACAAGATCGGACATTTCCCTCACAGCTCTTGGATGTACGGTGCTTGCGTGAATTTAAATACGGCAATATATATGACTGGCTACATGTATCATGTATAATATTATACAGCAAAAGCGTAGCGCGACCGGCACATCTCCCACAAGTTTTGTCACAAAGGTCTCGGGGTCAATAACCCGTTTGGCGGGCGTGCCACATTTTTTTAAATGCACACCGGGCTCGAGTCAACATCTTCTGTCCTATACTGGCTTCGCAGCTAATGGTGCAATTACGAAATAGGTATTAAATAGGTGTTTTGCAAGACAGTTAATTATGTTCCGACCACGTATTTAAACATTACACTAACAACACAAACAGGTCCCATTAGAAAAGTCGTTCCCACCTCAACTTGTTGGTACTTCTCTAAATGTGGTCTTAATTTATCTAGTCTGGACGCGATAAAGACACGTACAGCGAAGGAATCATTACCGATGCTATCGTTACTACGTGTTAATTACCTTGAAAAACTTCCTAAATAGGTACCTAAGTAAACGACTCCGTTAGCAGATTCCAAACAGAGTAATTCGAAACGAAGTACAATTGGATTCTGAGTAAAATTTCAATGAAGTTTATTATCCAGGTAATAAGTAAAATCTTAGTTTTAGGATAATGTGGGAATATTAATATTCAAAGTTAAAAATCAAATTAATTTATCACCCGTAGAACAAATATTTCTGTAGGTGCTACACCGACACAACAAGTCAACGTGTATCAAATTAAAATCGTTCATTAGTCCCTACGCCAGTAAATGCTGCCATGCCCATCATAATTCCATTCCGTAAGTTCGGATACCGTTCGGATGTAACGGAGCAAAACCTTTTCAAAATCTCAATCATAGATCTCATCTCATTAAGTAACAGTGGGCTTAGAAAGGCAAAGGTAACAGTATACGAGATACATTGCGCGGTTTGCCCCACTTAAACTCGTCTAGGGAGTGCAAGCACCCGATCCGTCCGTATCAAAGTCGACTGCACCGACCACGTTCAGACCATATTACGTCAGTAGCGTTGGCGCATTTGAGAAGTCATATTTGACGACTTCTTTGTCCAAAATGATCCCCAATCCTCATGAACATACCTATATAAAAATTTCAACAATCTGTATAGGGCAATCCCCGGCAATGCCACAGGGCAATCTCAAATGTTTGTAGGTTGAACGGCGAAATTGTGCAACTCTGCAGATGCCTAATAAAAAGTTGTATTACTATGTCTTTTGTGGTCGAATTTAGAGATGATTACAAAATGTGTGTAAATAATAAAAAAAATATTCTATTCTGAGGGTGACAGCTAGTCCAAGATTTAAGTAGCTAATCAGGCACTATTAAAGATATCAAATGTTTTAAAATCATTCTAATTCCTGAATATAATGGTGACAATGATTCGTGAGACGATTGTAGAGAAACTTGTTGAATCAATCGTCACGTCACTGTTGGCGATCGTGAACATTTAAGATGTTCCATCATGTAACCAGTCATCATTTGTAGGTATTGTTACCCTAACTTTTGAAGTTAAGGCGTACACAAAGCTTACGAATTTATTTTGTGCAGATCTTTATGGATACGAGTGTACACTTAGCTTACAGTTTTCAGATATCTTAGATTTTTGTTCCTATTTTATAACGCTCTCTGTAGGTAGGTCTCTGTTTATAGGTATTCTTCATTATCTCTCCTCTGACGAATTTGCGTTGTAGCTGATGCATGTAAGGTATTTGTATGGTTGGGATTTTCTGATGTAGCATTAAACATACATATTTCCTTACAAGATATTACGCGTACCTTTTCCTGTTTCAATTAAGTAGCCAATGAGTAATTCAATGTTTTCGTAGGCGCCGATTCGCCAGGAGCAAGATTATTCCTGCATATGATGACGTACCTACCTGATACCCTTAAACAGCTAACAAGTGTTAATCCACCACCAACCACCACCACAAATCGATAGAATCAAAATGTCCCATAATTTGAGTTTTCATACTTACAATAATACGATTGCAGCGAGAGAAAATCTGAATCAGCTGAACCATCTGAAAGAATTAGTATTGCAATTGGAAGGAAAATCTAATTATGTGCATAAGCAAAATAAATACTGTGTCCATCGAAATACCTAAATAAAGATTAATTTGATGTGTATAAAACAAAAACTCATACAACTTTATGCAACTATATTATTATAGTCTTTGTCATGTTCAAGATACATAAGTATACGTAGTTAGGACTAGACAAAGTAACATTCTCTCGCGCTTGCGCTAATAGAAACGATACAAAATGTATGGGAAGACCCTTCTGATTATACAAAACAGAAGACGCGGATTCCGCTTCCACGTAGGGGAGGAGTAACCCACAAGAGTAAATGTGTTAGTGTGTGCAAATACGTATATACGCTGTCACGATGCCGGACTGCAGTACATTAGTTCCTATAAAGACGAAGCACTACAGATTACTCTGAAGTAAGTACTTATATACCTACAGTAAATTACAATGTACAAGCGCACACTAATACGGCGGAGTGGAAGCGGAATTCGCGAGGCAGCAAATGACTCTTTAGAATCTTGAAAGCGGAATCCGCGAAATTATACCTTATTAAAGCGAAGTGAGGATACATTTCATGAGAAAATTATATCTATTCCGCTTTCAAAATATTTTTTGATAAACCTAAAAATAGTATGTAAATCTTTTCAATTTTTTTCTTCGTATCTATGTAACCAATATAAAATGTTGCAAATAATGCATACATTTCTATGTCAAGGTCGTCAACTTTCATTTAATATGCAGTAATAGGTACCTATCTACTGGTATTAGTGAATCATTGGTACCTACTTACATGGGTAGTCTGTACAGATACCATCAATTATGAGCGCTCAGTGAAAATAGTGGGGGTAGCTGCACATTTATTTTATCCGCGTCGCGCCATATAGCCAGAGGCAGACTCATAAAATAAATACGACACTTTCAAGATCAGCGCTCATAGCTCGTGATGGTACCTGTAATTAACATTACTAACCCTGACACGTCAAATTAGGCGTGCAAACTCCGAGACTTTGCTAGTTGCTAGAAAATGTTGAGTGCACCCAGTCTAATTATTAATTTATTTTGAAGTATGAAGTAGGAACTTTTTGACCCATTTTTGTGTACTTTATTCAAGATCAACTTAAACTGGGTATGTCACATGCAATACATAATATAATATCTAACTGTTCAAACAACTTATACACAAACTTTCAATACACTTGAACAAATTTCCAACAACTCGAGTAAAGAGAAAAGAAATAGAGGGATCAGCCCCCATTCATTTGCACTTATTAATTTTATACTAAGTAAGTAAGTACTGTAATACATTGTTACCACACTTATAATACTACATAAAATAATGTAGTATTTGTGTGCACATAAAAAAATAAAAAAAGTTTTTGTTCCTTATTTTTTCTAAAGATCCCAATATGTCATGAGTGAGACAGTCATATACGAGTACATTTTGATTGCATGAGTCTCATATTTATTACATACAAGCTGCGCCCCACAGTTTCACTTGCATAGATTCAATTTCATGGTGTAGAACCATAATGTTTGTTATATAAAAGTAGCTTAAATTACTCTTTGTAATATTAGCTATCTACCAGTGAAAGACCTGTTAAAATATGTCCAGCCGTTTTGAAGATTATTGCGAGTCATCCCCGCATGTAAATGTGTGAATACACCTCTTAGTTAAGCCTCTGTTTTATATATCAGATACTTACAACTGTAGAAGTACCCCCAGGTAGGCAGTCCAACAGCAATGGCCCCGACTATGAAGCAGATGAAGCCAAGTGTGACCACCACTATGGAATACAGAGCCTTGCCGCTAGCCATGGCTGCATGACTCCAACCTCTTGGGACGGTCGCGAGGACATCAGGGCTGTCTCAGGTGCGATGGAGGACTCATCTGTAGACAAGTTATTGATAAAATTTAGTTATGAAAAATAGCCTAGAATATGTCTTAATTTAACTTTTATAGAACCTTCTGGAAATTGAAATTTTTTTTTATTAATGTGTCACTGCTGACGTTTCTAACTGTTAGAAAATTTACAAAGATGATGCAATGTAAGTAGTGAATGTGTTAAAATTAATGTGAAGTAACTTTTATATAAGTCTCACTATGACCTTATTGCCATGATAGTTTAACTCTTATTATGAGACAGGTGAATATGACATGTATAAGTCTGTCACTGCCACACACAGTGGAACTATGATGGTAAGAAGAGCTTATGGTGAAGCCCCAGGGCTTAAGCTGAAGATCATTGTTATTTTCAAAAAGCTAGTTATACTTATTTAAAATATCATTCATCATAGAACTCAGTGGAAGTAAATTAGATTGTTTTACTAATCAAGGGTGGATTTAAGGGGGGGGGGCATATGCCCAGATGGTATTTTTGTGTACTGTGGAGATTCCACCACAGTACCATGCACAGTAAATAAACACTTAGAAGCAAATAAAATTTTCAGAGTTGTTAAAATATGTAACAGTTTTTGTTTTCTGCCCATCCATCCCTCCCAGAAAAAATCCTGGATATGCCCTTTATTACTAGTTTCACAAAAAATAATGTATATACATAATTCATCTAAAATTAGGGGTTAATAACTTTAATGTTATGCAAACTGATAAAATGATGAGGTAAGTATATTGATTAATAATATTGGGTACAGAACCATGGCAATTGTTTTATATTGAGCATTTACAAGTTTGTGCAGTTGTAAACATTATTACTAAAGAATGCAGACAGGTTTCTGATCAACCTACAAAGGCAGTGGGCTATATTATTATGTACGTATGTATATGTACAGATGGAAATTCTGTGGTATAAAGTTCGCGCATATTAATTCAAAACACAATGTTAGTATGGCAATTAAACATTATATTCTTATTAGAAAAAAGCGGGCGTAAGTTTTCTGACTGCGATCTCACTGGAATATCATAATAATTTGTTTCCCACTGTATCCAGCCGCGGCTCGAAACAGTTACATTATCTACCTCTACAATGTTCCAATAAAACTTTTACTCACGATGGCTCTGCAAACTCGTCTTGCTTGAGGTAAGTAATCACACGGTGATCACTCAACTATGCAACAGACAATTGATTGAAAATATTCGCGTTATAATAAGTTACACGTCTCCTGATGATATTGTAATAAAAACAAAACACAAATACGAAAATTTTACACAAAAAGTTCACTTCGAAATTCAAAATTGAAAACGACACACCTTTTGTATTGTATCACTATTCACTTGTCCAATGAACTCACTTCGTCGGGGCCTTTTTTTATTACAAAACAGATAACATTTGTACAAATAATAGCAATCAACGACTAAAACAGACACTTAAAAGTGTACCAAAAGATTTATTTGTGTACTGATTTTAATCTCCGTGAGAAAATACGGACAGTAAATTCTCTGCACCATATCCACGCGCACTGTCGATGTGGTCAGTAAATAAACTGGTTTTTTGATTTGTGTACAGTGCTGCCAGCTCTAACCCGATTTAAGTCGCTAAAAATTTGGCGCCAAGTGTCAACTTACATTTTCAATTTGTAAATTGGTCGATTATGTTCAATGTTTGTTTGCCCATCCATTTCCATTATATTTATTACTCGCATTTTTTTTCATTTAATACACGTTATAAAACCGATTTCAAACAAAGTTTGGTCATTCAACTAATTATTGAACCACCCTAAGAGAACCAACTTGAGAGCAGAATATTGGGAAAAACGTAAATATTGTAGCCTAAAATCGGACACCTTGCACACGATTACAGATTTTGTATGTTTCATCTCCAGGTTTGAAGGGGCCCGTAGCGAGAGGGTCCGAGACTAAATATGACGTTCGTGCGTGTTCTATGTGTTCTCCATTCCATCACTAGTTACGGAACAAAAGAATGGCGGTTTTTTTTTCATGTTCCGCTCTTTTACATGCTCGCCATAGACAATGGCGCGAAAGGAGCCAGCAAATCTATACGCCACAGATCTACTAAGTAGTATATAGTAGGTTGGCGAATAAAATAAATGTCGTTATAACGTACCTAATTTATACTGGCTAAAATAAACCTAGTTAGATTATTATCTAATAATGAGAAACTAAGCAAGTTCCGCAATATGCAAATTCATTCAAGCAACGGCTTGCATGCACCTAGTATGTTACAAATAGAACAATCCTAACTATTTCTACGTCTGGCGGCGAGGTCAATCTATTTTAGTATCTACGTGTTTAGACATTTAAGAGTTCAGTCTAAACCAAAATTAGAATCAACATCATGCTTCATCTTTTGAACTGAATCGTAATTACCCAAGAGGTTGGACTTAAAATTTTATTAATTGGATGTGTTTACATTGCGCGTTTTGTGAGTGATTTTTATTAGATTATCCGTAATATAGCAGCGATGGTATCAAGTTCACAATGTTCTTTAGCAGTACGATTAACTATATTCACCTGCGCGCTCTCTGTGATTTGTAAGTTTTTGTGATCATTGTGCTGAAATTGCTTGATAAAAAACATAATCAATTAAGATGATTAAATAGACACTTTAGACACACAGTTAGGGAGACGTGTGTATTTAAATTGTATTTCTATTGCTTCAAAGTTTGAATATGTGAAGTAGGTACTTATCTACTACAAATAAACATTTAGTTTCTAATGGGCTCTTTTCGTTCAATACAGTGGCTGATCAACAAGTTAATGACTCTACTATCGTAAGTTTCTTAATTTAATTTAAAATCTATTGTAAATAGGATCTTTAAAAAAAATATTAACGACCTACCCAAGTACTATTAAAAAGAGCTCTAGTTCTATTTGTATTATTTTTCTTCAGACGGACCAAGAATGCGGCCAAGAAGGTGATTGTTTGCAATCGACTTCCACAGATACAGAATGTGCAGAAAAATGCGGCTGCAATAGGTTTGTATTAAAAAAAAAAGAATATAAGTAAATGGAATCAAATCGGAATTAAAATATATATTTTTTTAATTTCCAGTCTTTACATCTACAATGAAACAATTGGCGAGTGCATCTTGGATTTTAGAAGTGCTATGAAAGTTTTAGTAAAAAAATATGATGTTCAAGGTGCGTCATACAAGGATTACCTGTTATAACAGCTGTATGATGAAAAGGTTGGGGAAAGTAGGTGACAGGGATCACTTGATACGGAATACTACTGATTTCCACTGTTACTACGAGAGACTTTGAGAGAGGCTCATGTCCATTCGATGATTAAGTCCTTTTGTTAGCTTGATAATAACTCTTTACAAAGTGTGTGACGAAGTAATAAAAATGTACTTATCTATGCATAATTTTGAAATAGATCAAGTGTTTATGACGGCAAAAAAGCTACTAGGCTGGTGTTTTCGAAGGACTTAGCTCAGTAGTATAATATAATAGATCCATCCATACAACATTATGAACCTTCAATCTCCTTTTTTAAACATTGTGCATACCAGTCAAACTCACTACAATTGAGCATTCAAATTATTTTCCAGATCGAGACATTGTTTTTGATACTGGAATGTCCAGTAAGTACCTATCTATCGAGACAATACTGTATTTTTTATGTAATTGACTTGATAACTCAGACCCATTTTCTTTTAATTTTCAGGAAAAATTAGGATCGAGGCGGAGAAACTTTTTCAGGGAATTTTAGTATCAGCAATATTATTCATGGGTTGCGCAGCAGTATGTGTAATTTCTGCATGTATTTATTGCTGTCACATAAATTATTCGTAAGTTGATACATATTTCGGTACCTAACCTAGATACCGTTATTACCTTTAATTTAACGTTGGTTATCGTTAGTGCATTGTTCGTATCGTAAGCTTACTTCTAAACTACCTTATAGATCTAGATTCTAGACACTAGAGTTATAACTTATAATGTAAGTGAACTCCGATGTGGTTATAGTTAGATAATGCCTCACATTATATATACAGATAGTAGAAAAAGTCAAAAGTAATGGTAACCCGAAGTGAGATAGGGTGGGCCGCTAGTAATTAATAATAGGATGATCATGGAATCTAATATATTTTTGTTTGCAGAGATCGCCAGCTCAAAAACAACGTGAAAGCACTGGCAAAGAAATTAAAGAAAGATTATCGCACGACCAAAACAAAGAGAACACCACTAGAACCTGTGTCCGAGAGTTGTAATGTCGTTGTTGAAGAAGCTGGCTTATTTGTTGTATGAATCTATACATTCATTAGTCATACATATCATACATTATGGATTGTAGTTATTTTTCAACAATAGCTATTGGTACTAATAGAGTTTTATAATAATATAATCAGAGTCCTTTCAACGCAAGTGGTTACCTTTCATTATAATATTTATTTAATAATAAATTATTGAAATGCGATATTATCTCCAATTTTAAATCAAACCCAACCACACAATAGGCTATTCTCTAAGTACCCCAATCGTAGAGGCCTCAGGAAAATAACAAATTTGATCATTTGATCATTGATCATACCATTTTACAATAATAACTATTAGAGCAGATTATTCAACATAAAGATAATGGTAATTATATAGGCAATGCATTACAATTAATTATTTGTACCCGTATAATGAGTCTGCGAATTAACATACTTAAAACTTAAAAAAACTACCACCGCACCTCACAAGCTTGGAAAATTAATGTCATTAGATAAAAGTAATTAACGATCGTTAAAGGTGTGGTGTGTAACATTTCGGTCTTTTCGTTTATTATCTTCAAGTATTTTCATAGCACACATACAGACAATCGATCAATCATGTTTTCATATTAAACAAAACTTATCTTTGTCTATGGTTGCTTTGTATAATCTATAGTAAGTAATAATTTTCTGTGATGAAGTACAGGATGCATTTTATATCTGTGGCCACAGAAAATAAAATTACTATTTGCTTTACTACTGCTAGTGATTTTTTTCGTTTCATTTGTATAAATAAATTTTAATGAACTGTTTTGTTTTGTCTGAAGAATCGATACCAAATTTGAAATTTTATATTTGCATATAAAAATGGATGGAGTAGGGATGGCGATTTTTTCCAAAAAAGATCGATTTTTAAATCGATTCGAATCGTAACTTGATGAATCGATTCATAAAAAAATCGATGTCAAAAAGATCGATTTCTAAAAAATCGATTTTTTCTCGATTCTGCATTTACAATGTAAATATAAATCCATTTTATGAAAAATAAGATACCATAATAAGCGATCACTTAGTATTAAAATCAGGGATTTTTTTTAGTTCAAGAAATTCGATGATCACAATCATTTTTATAACAATATGAAAGTATCAGGTAAAAAAGAAGACATAATTTTACATTCTAAATGTATTTGTTATATTAAGTAATAATTTTAACAACAAAATACTGATTTCAAATTTTTATTCTAAAACTACTGAATAGATGAAAATTGTGTCGTGAATAGAAAAAATCGAGTTTCGATTCTCTAGGGTAAAATATCGATTCACTGAATCGATTCAGTGTTACATATCGATTTAAAAAATCGATTTATTTGGCTCGAAAAATCGATTCTTCGATTAATCGATCTCAGATCGCCATCCCTAGGATGGAGTCACATACTTAAAACTATAATTGGGTGCGTGCGTGGTAAGTTAACTTATGTGGCTACCTAAATTCCTGTTTTTCTTCTGAATTATTTGATTGCGAGCACAATATTTTATCACAATATACAGCCAACATAAATAATTAAGAAATAAAATCCAACCTTATGATTTAATACAAACGTTGTTTTAATTAGTTTACATATGTGTGTTACCGCCACTGTTTTTGTTATTAAAAATATATTGAGGCATTATGAATAAAAAGAAAATATAATTTTGGCGGGAGACGCATGTTTAAAAAAAACAAATTTCAGGTCACAGGTGTTAGGATCGCACGGACGAGTCTTCACCGAGAGGAAGTTGAGCAGTTTACACTCACCTAGCTCATCCCTTTCTCGTCCAAAAACTCCCAGGTTCGCTAATCAAGTAAGATGTTAGAAGGGAGTTTAATGGACCTGGTCATTATGACAGTGGGAGTGATATTAACGATGGGATTGCTTAGCTGCTTGTGCTGTCTGTGTATGAAGATTAGGTGAGTACTCATATACATATATTAACTTTTAAATATTACCACAAGCTACACGCTGAAAAAAAAACAAGGAAATCTGTATCTGAGATAAAATTCAAAGACTGCCTCATTGATCTTATGGTTGCTAATGCTACTGCAGAATTCAAGGTCCAGGATGTGATCCAATGCCCAACCCAGCAATGTGTTATTTGGTTTTTTCTGCTAACTTTGTTAGTAGCCCGGTTAATGGCAATAGTCTTGGCCCCTATTAAATGGGGCTTAAATATAACTGGTGAAATGTGGAAGTACTACAAATACATCTCTTCGTACCTCTTCAGGGCTGACAGGTTTGAGCATATGTATGTAAATTCAAAGAGCAAAATCTGTTAATTACGCACTTAATTTAACTTCTTGTCAGTTAAAAGTAACTGCAGTATCTTTTATTTCATTGGAATTTGTGCCGTGTGATAATGTCTGGATATTATTATTGAATACTAGCTGTATCTTGTGCCAGTTTCTGCTGTAAAGACTATATTTTATCTGTAGTTATCTGTATACCAAGTTTCATTCAGTATGGCAACCCATGAAATACAAGTAAGAAAATATAAATTTTACATTAAAACTGAATATTAATACTGACCAAATTTTTGCAAATTCCAGTGACCTCAAAATGAAGAAATACATTTTGGAGACGGCAAAGATGAAGGGAATCCAAGTGGATTTGGAACTTATGGGGCCGAAGCAACAGTCTCCATTAACAAACGATAACTGTACTATCATGGTTCCTGAAGTTGGTATTATACTTTAATTATGTATATAAATTACATTAATAACATACATCTTGGGGAAACCTGCATATGTCTGAGAAGTAAGTTAATGACATATGTGTAGTACCTGAGACATCAATGGACTCACCCTCTGTCACATTGATACTTAATTAGTCTTCGGTGACTTTTCACTGAGGGTGTTGTCAGAGAGGATGTTGTTATTACAACACCTCTGCCTACCCCTTCAGAGAATACAGGCGTATGTAAATAACATACATTATATACAATGTATTGTGAAGGGCCTAGGATGGATTGTAAATGATGACTAGACCAAGCTGGGCTTGAGCTTTGTGTTGGCTTTACCTTAGGCCTTTGTTGTTGCTTGTTGTTGTCGATTTATTCAGTTTAGGCCTTGGTAAAAAATTAATAGACCACCAGTTTAGAAACTAACCTTCTGAGAAGAACCTTCAGGAGTCTCAGCTGACATCATGTACATTTCATTACAAAGTAAATAATTATTAATTACAATAATATACTTTTAAAATTACTCATAATAATGTCCATACAAATGTAGTTTTAGTTGATTACTATGGCCAATGCTCGGCGATGGCTCGGCTCTTAGTCTCAGAGCGTGGCTCCAGCAGGAGTCATCCTTAAATCATCTAAAATTTTACCACAATGTAAAAAGCAAATGCATTATTCATATAATTCATATAAATATATTCATAAAAATATGACCTGAGTCTAGAGTCTTGATTAGTGATGGGCAAAGTTACGGTTTACGAAATCTTAATGCAGCCTGCTGAAGCTTCCACATGAATAGTATATCGCCTGTGATAATTATATTTTGACAGTCCAGAATGGTTCCCTATAATTCTGCCCTGCCTTTGAAAATTCTTAAACTTTCTAGCCACCCATTAAGAAAGTTTGCCCACCACTGGTATAGATGAACATATGACATCACTTGATGAACCTTGAAGAATTGTTGACAATAGAAAGCTGGTTATGATTGCTTGGGCTGGTTCCCCTGCAGCAACCTACACATTTGTTTTGCCAAGGTTTTGATGACAATGTAGTCAAGTATTGAGGGAGCCGGAGGATCTTTTAAAAAGAATTGTTTTAAAATATAAAACGTTTATTCTCTACAAGAGTATGTCTAAGACTGACTTAATGCTAATACAAAAATACAGGGCTTGAACAATAGACCACTGTGGAGCGGATGTTTTATCGTTCGCTTGCCGACTCAGCGTCTCAGTTCCTAAGAATATAGAGCGCTGACGCGTAGAGTCGACAGACGTAACTCCTCCCTCCTCAAGTTCGAAGTTATCTTTCTTGAGAGAACTTCGAGTACATGACCTTGACACAAATTTCGGATAATTTTTATACAGTAGGTAACAGAGTACTACAAGGATCAGAGCATAAACTCCAAGAGTCCACACGCTTATACTATGCACTTCAATGATTGCCCTTTCACTTTCACTATTTTCATATTCACTAAAACTTTTCTTCATTGCCATTGACAAGATCTTCAGGTCATCCAGGTCGACACCCTCTAGGTTTACAGGTGTTGAGTGTTTGGTTTCATCAGGTGAGAAAACCGAAGGCAGGTTTACTATAGGTAGCTTTGGATATGTTACATTTTCTGTGTATGTCTGATGTGTTCGCAAGACTATATCTTGGATTTTCAGTTCACAAGGATCGTCCAGGGTAAGTATATAGGTACCTTTAACCTTCTGACGAAACATTTCATCGTTACATGTTCTTGTAAGTATCTCTTCATCTCTACTATAGAGAATCCATCTATTAGTTTGGAGGAATTGAACTCTGACCTTTTCAGTGGTTATGGAGATCTGTATACATGACGTCACGTTTTCGGTATACGTCATCAAGTCGTTGATACAAGGGTCTTGAATGTACTGGAGAGTTCCATCATCGATGCAGAGAAAGCTAGACTCGTCGACTTCTTGGCATGGATGTGTGAGCAGTCTGATTTTCAACCCTTTAGCCAATAGGTAAGGATACTTGGGCAATATGACGACGGTGGAGTTACGGGACAGTATAGGTAAAGGAATTAACTTATAATAGATGTAAGTATCTTTTTCAATCAAAGGTATTTCTAAAAGGTAAGTGATTTGGTTTTCCTTTAAATAGGCTTTTAATGTAATAGTTTGTTCAATCCTAACTAAATTTTCTAAACTAGGTATTAAAACTAACCTTTCTATTCTATCAATTTTCTGAAGCAAGTATAACAACTTATTCGTCTCTATAATGGACTGGTGTAGAATACCTAACTTACTAAATGATAAACTAGTTTCTATCTCATTTAACTGGGCATAAATTGTCTGAAAGTTATGTGTTAATAAATTGTACGAATTTAAAAACTGAATTTTTAAATCTTCTAATTCCTTAAGATTTGTTATATTATATTATTCAGTTGATCGAGATTATTATTTAGCATGAGTGTAGAGTTTGCCAGAAGTTGCACAATTTCTGTAATCACTATCAGTTTTCTGTTACTGACGTTTTGTTGAGACTTTATATCATTAATTAATTTATCATACTTAATGGCATCGTCATTATCAAGATTTCCGGTGATTATTTTAATAAGTGAACCCAGCGGATTAATAAGGCTTCGTTTGATTCTAACAGTTGGTATGGTTTGGGTGAATTTATTTATAGTTATATTTTTCATGTACTCTACTTGACTTCTTATCTCTATAAACTTATCTGTAAAATTAATTCTATCAAAAGTATTCTTAACTAAATAATCTAAATCTAATAGACGTTGGACGTTAAACTTTAGTTCTTCCTCTAGGGGTTTAACATCTAAAATCCTTGCGAGTGTCCATTTGTCTCTACTGATTACTGCAACACCATTTTTTACAGGCAGGATCTCAGGATTTTTATCTAGTGCCTGCAGTTGAAGGGCCTGCAGTTGGCTCATCATGGCCCCTGCTAGGAGGACGAGGAGGTGCCTGTGAAGGGCGTTTAATATTTTTTAATGGAACTTTAGTGTAACGATTTTTAGCTTGAATGGGAACCACGTTTCTAACAATCTCATCAGACACTATAGCCTTTTGGAATCGTGGTTTGTCTTTACTACTTCTTTTATTGACTTCTTTTGCAAATACCATGTCACCTGGTTTAACTTTAAACTCTGTTTCTCCACCTCTTTTCTCGATTATTTTATTTTTTTGTTGTATGGCCTTTTCTGATAAATGTTCGTACAGAAACTTGGTTCTCTTTGCATGCTCTTTGATTAATTGTTGCATGTATTGCTTTTCAAATTCTACGTTAAAAACGTTTCTAGAGTCCGTATGGCCTAACAAAACTTCAAACGGTGTGAAACCCGTCGTTGAATGTATGGAGTGATTGTAGGCCATTACAGCGTAAGTCATTACCGTAGCCGCATCGGTATACTTATGCTCGTATTTCGCTAGTCGGTAAATTTCTATTATGGTGGAATGAAATCTTTCAATGAGACCCATAGAATTGGGGCTGTTAGGAGTTCCAATATGAAGATCTACTTTGTAAAGGGCTAGAAGCTCTTTTAAGAGAGCATTGTTAAATTCAGAGCCAGGGTCTGAACTTATCTTGTGGGGCACACCATAAAAGGAAAAGTATTTAATGAGTGCTCTTACTACTTCGGGGGTAGATCGGTTTGAGATCTCGAATGCTTGGCCAACTTTGCTGAATGCATCTATTGCTGTCAAATAATAGTGTCCCTCAATGGAGAATAGGTCAATAAAAATTTCCTCTAGTGGTTTTGATTGAGTGTGTGTCAGTTGAAGTTTAGGTTTCAGTGGTTTTCGGTCGTATTTCATCTGTTTGCATATCTCGCATGAATTTATAAAGCTAGAAATAGTCTGTTCCATGTTATGCCAAAAGTAAGTACGTTTGATATGAGCTAAGGTTTCTTTAATGCCACGATGACACGTTTTGCCAGTGTGGTATTTACTAACTATTTCATTCTGTTCTGCTTCATCATCAATAAATACTACTCTTTTAGTACACTCGAAAAATCTAACCGATTCCTTTTTAAACAGGTGTATTACCATTTGTGTAAATTGTAACCTGTGTTGTTCTTCTTCAAAATAAATGAAGTATTTAGTATTGTTTCTAATATATTCTTTAAGAAATTGTTTTACAAGATCGGTTCGGTTCAACGGTAGATGTACTTCTAGAATCTTTTGTTTTTCTCGCGATAAATCTTTAACAGTTAATTTATCAACGAACCAAGAATAAACTAGAATTTGGTTGGGTTTTGTATCTATGGCTTCTTGCAAAATCGGAATACCTTGAGATTCAGTATCTTGTCCTGAATGAGCAGTTTCAGTACTACAAGATTTTTCTGAAGCTGTTACAGTTGAACTTGAAGGACTTGGTATGGAATACGGGGAACGAAGTTTAATGGATTTCTCAAAATCGGATATATATATTGTTTCTTCATCGCATGATATTAAAGAAATGGTCTCATCTGGTTGGGCCAAGATTCTTTTTCGATCTTTATCTAATTGGTCTATGTCCTTTATCAACTGTCTTATTTCCCTATTACTATCGTCATCCGTATCAGCATTAGCTTGCATGGAGATATTTTCATTGTTACCTATTGCGTTGTTCCGAATTCGTGATAGCGCATCTGCGTTACAGTTAAGCTTTCCCTTTTTATGAACTATCTCAAAATCGTATTCAGATAAACGTAATCGCCAGCGTGTTAATCTACTATTAGTTTCTTTTAAAGAGTTGAGCCAGGCAAGAGGTTTATGGTCAGTAATTATCGTGAATTTCCTACCGTAAAGGTAAGGGCGGAAATGTTTAACTGCCCAGATTATTGCGAGCAATTCCTTTTCTGTAACACTGTAACGTGTTTCGGCGTCATTCAGTGTTCTACTGGCGTATGCCACAGGTTTATCATTGCCAATAGGGCCTTGTGATAGTATCGCTCCAAGAGCATATTCCGAAGCGTCTGTTGTCAGTATGTAAGTTTTATCGGGATCTGGATATTGTAATATTGGAGCGTTAACGAGTAACTCTTTGCATTTTTGAAAAGCTGCGATATATTTCTCGTCGTCTATGGGTATTGAGCGTTTTTGTTTCAGTCGGGCTGTCATTGGTTGGGTAATTTTTGCAAAGTCCTTTATGAACTTACGATAATATCCTATAAGGCCTAAGAAACTTTTGATTTCTGTCGTAGTGCGAGGTAGAGGATATTCTAAAATAGCTTTAATTTTGTCATTGTTCGGCTTCAAACCATCACTAGTTATTGTGTGTCCAAGGTATAGAACCTCTTTTCTTAGAAATTCGGATTTGTCGAGCTGCACCTTCAAGTTAGTCTGTCTGAGTCTGTCGAAAACTGTCCGTAATTTGGTTATGTGTTCTTGCAAGCTGGATGAGTAGATTATAATGTCATCCAAATACACTAGGCAATGGATGCCTTGTAATCCACGAAGTACATTATCAATTGTCCTCTGAAAAGTAGCTGGTGCTGTTTTAAGTCCGAAGGGCATTCGAGAAAATTCGTAATGACCCGTGTTGGTACTGAATGCTGTTTTTTGTCTGTCCTCTTCAGCGACTTCTATTTGGTGGTAGCCGCTAGCAAGGTCAAGGGTAGTAAAATAACAGCTACGTCCTAATTTGTCAAATAGTTCTGTAATGTTAGGTAATGGGTACTTGTCGTCAGTTGTAATTTCGTTCAATTTTCGGTAGTCTATAACAAGTCGGTATTTATTTTCGTTACTAGCGTCTAATTTCTTGGGTACTAGGTGTACGGGTGCACTCCAGGGAGAGAATGAGTTTTGTATTATATTATTTTCTAGCATTTTGTCTACTTGTTTGTTAATTTCATCATTAATTACTTGGGGCTGTCTATAAGGTCTTATGAAAATTGGGTCTTCGTTACGCGTCCGGATGTGGTGCTTGACCTCGTTGGTAAAAGTCAAAGGTAACTTTTCGGTATAAAAAATGTCTTTATATTCGAGACAAAGCTTTTGAATATGATCACGTTCTTCAGAGTTCATGTGGTCTAAACGCAGTTTATTAATATTCTCAGTCAGTATTGAGTCAATATCTAAGTCATTTTGATCGGCTAGTTTATTCAAATTACATTTTTCACCGTCATACTTAGTCACTGTAAAAGGTCTTGTAACTGTTAAGGTCATCTCGTCGTCTAAAGTATTTTGTATGATTGTCGTTGCGTATCCGTCTTGACATGTAACTAAAGCGGTTGGCATTCTGACACCTTCACAAAATAGTTTGTAGTTCAATATAGCGTCTCCAGTTTGTAAGTCAGTTGGTAACCTAACTCTTTGTTCGCAACGTGGTGCTATTTTTATTACATCGTTATTGGGATTGTAAATAATTGGTATAGCTGACGACTGAGTATAGAGAACTTCGTTTTGCATGTCAATTTTGGCGTTCAGTTGTTTTAATAAGTCACTACCGATAAGTCCGTCATAACAGCCGTCTACGTCATAAATATAAAACTTATGCGTTTCAGTACTATTCAAAGTTGGGAACAATGGTATTACTATTACTTCGTCATGTCGGCTAGATGCGTGTGTGCTTATCACTTCAAATGGTTCACAGAGTTTAAAACTTTGGAAATATTCATCAGCCTTTTTGGGACTTATAAATGATCTTGAACTTCCCGTATCTATCATAAATTTTGAATTAATTTCGGGTATAATTACATATGGTAATTTTAATGTATTATAATTAAGTTTTATTATTTCAGGGGTCTTTCCGAGGCGTTTATGTGAAAATTTTCTACACTTTGGACTACTGCATCTTGATCGTTTTGATCAGTACCATCGTAAGTTTCAGCGTTGTAAGTAGGGTCATTTTCATTGTAATCTTGGTACAAGTCAGTTTCAGGATATTCGAAAAAGCAAGCAGTATCGTTAATTTCAGGTTCGTTCAAGTTATAGAGTTCATTCATTCTGAAACCTTGAGGTTTCATCGGGGGAGCTGTACGCATGCTGACATCGGTAGATATCTGTGGAGCTAGTCGTTGTGGGGGACGGTAGCCAAACTGTTGTTGGCCTTGGGTAAAAGGTGGACGATAGCCTAATTGCTGTTGGCCTTGGTTAAACTGAGGTCGGTAACCAAATTGGGTTAGGTTTTGATTTAATTGGGGCTTATAACCAAATTGTTGTTGTTGACCTTGACTAAATTGGGGTCGATAGCCAAATTGTTGGTTAAGCTGGGGTTTATATCCGAATTGCTGTTGACCTTGGTTGAACTGAGGTCTATAGTTAGATTGTTGGGGTCGTGAAACAGGTAAGTCAAATTGTTTGTTAGGTGGTATACCAAATTTGAAGTTAGTTTGTGATTGATGGGGGTTTGAATTCACAGGGTTATTTGAGATACCAAATTTAAAGCTTTGCTGTTGTTGCGGGCTTAGGGTGAAGAAAGGTTTCATTCCACACTTTTCTATAAAAGGATTTTGGTTCATAGTTGGCACTTTAGCCTGTAAAGAATTTTGCGATCTTAACATCTTATTTCTAGAATTGTACTGGTACATGAAGTTCACTTCCTCGAGCACAATGCTTAGGGCATTTTCTAATGAGTTGGAACCTTTGAGACGCACAATGCGAAGCAATTCTTCTGGAAGGTTGTATAAGAAAACGTTCATTGACATATTGTCATATATAATTATTTTACTGCGACGTAGATTTACGTCAGCTATTAGGTTCACTTTGGCAATCAGCGTGCTTTTAACGTGTTGTATTCTATTACAGAAATCAAGATAAGACTCACCATTATTAATTTTTAATGTTTCTAACTCAATTGCAATGCATTCCTCCGAACGAGGATCGCCAAAATGTTGTTCGAATGCAAGTTTTAATTGGGGCCAAGTATCTAAATCTTGTCTTTCACTAATAAGAGCGGCAGCTCTACCCGGTAGTCTTGATGTTATAACGTGAAAAACGTATAGGTCTTGGCTTGGGTTTCCTTCAACTCTACAACAGTTTATTACATACTCACATTTTCTTATAAATAGGCTTAGCAATTTTTCGTCACCGTCAAATTTGGGGATGACGTTAGCGAAGTCGCGAGGTACTTGCACTATATTTTCCATTTTTATATTCAGTAAACTATTCAAACACTTTTAATATCTATGAAATAACTAACTATTATATTTATGAAATTACGAAGTCGCTATCGACTATTGTACTTATATATCGTATTAAATCTATTTAAAAGAAACCACAAAACACACTTCGATTTTTGGAAATAGCGTTTGGATACTCTAGATACTTATAACTAAAATAATGAATAGGATTGGACTTAGACTGGAAATAGCTATTTGGGTCTACTTACAGACTGCCCATGTCCCTCGTTGAGCCTTAGACGTGGTCCTCCGTGTCACGGTGATGTTCTTGACAGAATTTATTTGGTTCGCGGATTTCCGTAAAACGTGTGAAAACGTACGACACGCGATGTTTATCAGATTTCGCGTCGCGGAAATCCTACCGGCTGCGCCAGTCAAGTATTGAGGGAGCCGGAGGATCTTTTAAAAAGAATTGTTTTAAAATATAAAACGTTTATTCTCTACAAGAGTATGTCTAAGACTGACTTAATGCTAATACAAAAATACAGGGCTTGAACAATAGACCACTGTGGAGCGGATGTTTTATCGTTCGCTTGCCGACTCAGCGTCTCAGTTCCTAAGAATATAGAGCGCTGACGCGTAGAGTCGACAGACGTAACTATGTTTTGATTGTGGATATACTGTCCAATTGTATACCAAAACAAAAGCAGTGGAGATGGTCAAATCATGAATGTCTGGGAATACGCCATTAGATAGTAAGGTTAAGCAGTCAGCAATGAGATTAGTATTGCAGCTAAGCTCCAATGAAGTTGTTTTTATCTTTAGAATAAGATGCGCACAGAAAAATATAACATACTTGTTAAGTTGGGAACGTGAGTGAAACGACCCGTAGTTGTAAACGCACTGACGCCATTTTATTGAGCATGCATAGTTAAACTAATGTATCGCACAAATGCCTTAATAATCCGAGAACTAAGCATCAAGATTTAGCCATGTGTCTCGGCGGGATAACACTTCTATAGAACGCCCAGGGTAAAGTGGAAGGCACCAGAGCACGCGGGAGGTCCCCTATGCGGTGGACAGACCAGGTCAAATCGGCGGTTGGCGAGCCGGTGCACCAATGCTCAAGGATGGCGGCCAATAGAGATAGATGGCGGGCTATCGTAAAGCAAATAACAGCTGCTCCTAACAATACAACTACATGACCACCACGACCACTCTGACAAGAGTGCACTGACTGAGAAGAAGTTAAACTGTCAAGTCATGACCATTGAGATTCATGTATTAACTAAATACTATTTACAGGAGACAGGCAACGGTATCTCATAGTAAAGCCGGCAGGTGGCGCTAGTGTACATAACAATACCTACTAAAGCAAGGTGTAATCTTTAAAAGAGACGAAAATGTATGTGTACACCTATCTTGAAAAGCAATAAATTATATTCTTATGATATATATTATACTGTGAAAATATGCTGTTGCAACAATCAACATCTAGTCAAAGTGCCATTATTAACTGAATTATGAAACTAGTGTTTTAGTTAACTATAAGGTATATTATGTTTACAAATGTATTATGTCTTTGCACATTTAATATACTGATTTGATATAGAAATTTGGACCTTCGTGTACAAACCATACACACAGAAAATTTGCAGACAAAAAATGTATATTGAAGTTTTAGAGATGAGCGATTAGCAATTGATAGTGTGCTAATTCATTTAAATTGTACACTCAACTGGTTCTTGTATTATGATATCTATACAGATAAATAAAATTGAAGTGTCTGTTTGTTATTCCAAAATAACAGCATTGCACTAAATAAATACACATGAAAGTATAAATTGTACTTATATAATTTTTTTTTGTGAAATAAACGGGAAGATAGTTTATAATAGCTGTTTTACCCGAGTAGAGTTAATTTCGTGGGTGATCCGCGGAACGCTAAAGTTTTTTTTAAATAAAACCAAAGTAATTAACAGACCGAAAAAAAATTTGTTTTTTTCATTTCAGTACCATTATATACTTTCATATGCATTTAATGAAAAGCTGTTATTTTGGAATTACAAGCAGACATTTAAATTTTATTTATTTGTATGTATAGATTGATTTGTGCTAATTCTGTTGGGGTATGGTTGTTCACCGAAGTTGAAAATGAGATCTTCAATGCATTTATAATATGAACTGTATAGATTAATTTATGGATTGATTATGATGGAAGATGTGAAGTGTCTTAGAAGTAGGAGTCTTGAAATTGGTTGTAGGTTGGTTATATTTGGCATCTTTACACCCACTTTTGAAGGGTTTTTAACGCGTTCACTGCTAACGACGCACCTGCGCGTCCAACTTTTAGATAATCTACGAAGAAAATGAAATGTTAGCAGTGAATGTGTTGTAATTTACTTGTGTTTTTGATATTAAATTTTTAATCTCTTTCGAATGTTTAATAAAAGATAGGCCATTATTTATAATGTGATTAATATTCTGTAATAGTTTTGAACTACATAGCGTTTATAGATTGGTATACCAATTAGCCTACTGTGGTTTTATATTTCGGTAGTCGCGGATTCGATTACCGCTTTGTATTTTCTATATACCCATACGGCTGTTTTCAATAACTTATCAAAGTTTACAGATTACTGTCACCCTGTCAAACTGTCAGATTTGATCTTAACATAACTTCACTTCAATTAACCTTATTATATTATATAATTCTAAATATATTTGTTTGATTCGACTTCTTACATTATACATGATTATAAATGTTACCACCGGGTTCGGAAGGTTGCTTTTGTTAAGAACCCGGCAAGAAACTCAACAATTACTCTTAAAAATACTATATAATGCCTAATGGTTAAAGTATTTATATCTCATTAATATAAGCCCATGGATACAGTAATGTTAATTAGCGATAAGTTATTGCAATGCAAGTAAGGACATAATAATATATTTGTATATCTTATGAAACCTAAATGACAGTTGGATAGAATATTGAAAACAGCCGTTAGAATGTTTTAGATAAGTGTAGGTATTTTTATTACTATATTCTCAGAATATATCCCCAAAGTTCCTAACATTTAGAACCTGCTTGTAATACTTGTAGAGATCATTAAAGCTTTAACATAGCGCCTAGATAAACTTATTTAGCTCAAAATTACAATATGACTTAACCTTGCATCGTATAGACTTTCCGTACAATGATGGGTAGGCTTATACTGGATGAATTGTAAAAGAGTGCGTAAGTAATGCGTGTGCGGTTACTGCTCTAATGTAAGGGTTGGTCTTCTATACGTATTAATTTAGAAGAGAATAGCCGTGATAGAAGTGGGGGTTGAGTAGTCGCCTGCTAAGCAAGCGAAACAAAGTTCGAATCCCAGCAGACTGTACCAATGAGTTTTTCTAAAAACGTATGTGCAGTGATTTCACACCACGAATTATACGGTGAAGGAAGACATCGTGAGGAAACCTGCATATGTCTGAAGTATTTCAAAGACGTATGTATAGTGCTTGAGACGGCGATAGACTCGCCATCTGTCACATTGACACTTCGGTGATAGGGAGTGTTGTTATTAGAACACCTCTGCTTACCCCTTCTGGGATGGGCTTGAGCATATTTTTCTTTTATATGTGAAATTAGTTTGGGAGCGCAGTTTTAGTTTTGATGATCTGTATCTAGATAATTGTCATAATTCTAAATATTTAGAGACATTATATTCAAATATTGATAAATTCTAGTCACAAGAGACGTAGAATCTCTACCATTAGTAGTCTTCTAGGAAATTTTGTAATTATAATACTTTTTAAAGAAGAGTTCTAGCAATAAAATAAAAATTACTATTTATGTCTATACTGTAAAAGCTATTATGTAGTTTACAGATCCCGTCGCGAGTTCTGAGCGCGCAGCGAAAATATGGGGGATAGTGCGCATGTTTTTATTCGCCTCTCGCCATACTTATAGACAGAGACAGACTCATAAAATGACTACTGCTCATTTAAGTTACGCGCTCGTTACTCGTCACGGGATCAGGGGGCCAACTATGATCGTTTAAGCAACACGTATTAGAATTTCTTGGCTTTGACGTTTATTGTACCGTACCAAAATGAAACGTCAAAGCTCAGAAGTTCTTAATACGCTTTGTCGAAACCGACGATGATGTCCCCTGTATACAATACATCTAGCGGATTTCAATTCTAAAACTTAAACTCTAACCCCCTTACTACAAAACATGGTTTAAACCAAGACTAAACCAAAATCGGATAAAACGAATAGATTTAAAATCCTATTTGAAATCCATAACACAAAGAGACGGAACTAATTTTAAACCAAGGACTATCTTAGGCGATGTTTTGTAATAAGGGGGTAAGTATTTATATAACATAGTGTTCCCAATATTAGTGAGATTAATATAAGGTAGATAAATTTTGCTATTTCAGTCTTTTATCACAAACGAATATCCATTGTACGTCCTAGGATGACAACTTTTCGTTTGCACTTAATGTGTCAATTTGTCGCTATGACATCTAACGCTAGACGCACACAATACTTTAGTGTCCTGCGAGTGTAGTAAGTAGTATTTTACCACAAACGAATATAATTTGTACATCTTGGAAAATAAGGTGTCTTTTCGCTTGCACCTTTAATGTGTCAATTTGTCGCTATGACATCTAACGTTAGACGCACACACGCAATATTTTACTGTCCTGCGTGTGTAGGTTTATAGTCTGTCTTTTACCACAAACGAATTTAATTTGTACGCCCTAGGATAACAGTCTTTTTTAGCTTGCACATTTAATGTGTCAATTTGTCGCTATGACTTCTAAGGCTAGGCGCACACAAACAATATTATCGTCAATATTCACAATATTTTGTAACAATAACGAAATATAGGTCGCACACACAATTTTATTGACCATACACACTTTATTGTCAATATTATTGTGTGTGTGTGTGACTAGCCTAACAACAAGATTCAAGCGTATTCTCGATGTAGTATGTAGTATTAAAATTTGCACTTAGTTTTGTTCAACACATAAAAAATTGCTATTTCGAGGACTATTTTAGAGTCGTATCGTTAATATACTACCATAGTGTATTATTGTGATTAAATAACTAGATTCTGAATGCCTTACATTGCTTCTGAGCCTAAAATGTATTTAGACAAATTATTATACAGTTATTGTAACAATCGCTCCTAGCTTATAAGAAAATATTTTCTCAATTAAAAAAACATTTTTAAAAATATATACACCCTGTTCCAAAGCTTAGATATATAGATATTCGTGCCTAGGTATTATATTATATATAGATTAATCAGAATTAATACTGTAACTCTTAATGAATTGTTTCAAACGCACACTGAATGGCCAAATGGATTATTCTTTAATGAGAATCAAATTTACACTTATTGTAGAGTCGAGATTTTTTGGGATCACATTTTTGTCACAAAGCATCAGCTGATGGTACATATCAATTTTAAAAATAAAATAAAAAGTTTTTTGCGTTATTTGTTTTTTTTTGTTGTTATACTAACTACTATTTTTGTGATAAAGTGTAGTATTCGAGGTTACTAAAGGTTCGATGCTTATTGGATGATATGTGGAACACTGAATAATGCCTCAAAAATTTATAAAATAAAAACAAATAAATTAAAAAAAAAAGTATAGTGACTATATAGTATATATTTTTACTTTTTATATTATGTGCCACCAAACAATGTTCTGTGACAAAAAATATCGGCTACAGGTTGATAAATTCAGACAAAAATAGATTGATTTATGTTCATTTCAATGAATGCTCAACCTCTAATGCAAAAATAACACACTCTATGATATTATTTCTTTAAAAAGTATTCTTTACATACTTAGGTGTTTTTGCGTAAAGTGATCGTGTTATGAAACAAAGTTATATAACACGTTACATCTACGTACCCTTACAGAATACCACTGTTGTTCAGTAGGCGTGGGTACTTTACTGCCACTTGCCAATTTGATGACTGATGTATATCCTTATCTTTTTGTAATAGGTATTATAGTTGTGAAATTCGTCAAAAATAAAGATTTATCTACTCTGATTATTGTTTTGTTTTCCTAAGTACAGGGGGCCAACAGAATTACTTAGCTTTGAAGTTTAATTTTACGGTACCAAACTGAAATGTCAAAACTAAGAAGTTGCTAATATGTTCTGCCTAAACCGATGATCGTAGGCCCGGGTGCACGGGTCTCGACCCCTCACTATGTAATGATCCTGTTGGTCGTGTCGCGTTGAGAAACCTTAGTGAGTAAGGTTTCTCAGCGTCGCACTCGTCGTCGAGTGTCGGTCTTAAAGATACGAAATTGAACCTTATCCTCTATGTGTTGTGTATTAATTTCCTATGATTGAATAACGCAGCTGTCCTGTATCCCAATTTTTATAGGTTTTGACAACAATACATTTTGGACCACGACAAGATGCAAGGTCAAGAGACGATGTTTGAACATTTACAAACTTACTTGGGGTACAGAAGAAATACATACTACGCACATGGTGGAAACGCACCCTTACAGCAGCGCAGTGGGAGGGCCGCACAGATCCGGGTTTAGGGAAGGGCAACCGGGAATACAGCCCCGGGGATGTATCTCCACAATAACTACTTCGGAAAAAAATCCTTTTTATTGGGAAAATTATTTGTAAAAGAAAAAAGAAAACAATTATTTTTCCCCGATTATTTTAGCCCTGCATCTTTTTATAGAGTAGGTTGGTACTTTTTATTAAATACTAGCTATGCCCCGCAGTTTCTCCCGCGTAGATTTAGTTTCTTCCTTATTGTCGCGGAACCCTAATATTTTTAATAAATAAAAGTAGCCTAAGTTACTCCTTGAAACATCAGCTACCTGCCAGTAAAAGTCCCGTTAAAATCTGTCCAGCCGTTTCAGAGATTACCCGGAACAAGCAGACAGACAGACAGACAGACAGAAAAATTTTAAAACTTGGTTTTTTAGTGTCAGTATCGTGTATACTTTCATATGCATTTAGTGAAATGCTGTTATTTTGGAATTACAAACAGACACTTCAATTTTATTTATCTGTATAGATTACCAATAACTTAGAACCTTTTTTTAAATCGGTTCAAGATGCTTCAGCTTATCTCAAAGACCATAACATAATTCAATCAGGGCGGCCCATTTTATAAAGCAGTTTCTATTCTTAAAGCAATTTAAGTTAATTTTGTTTAGCACTTCATGTCTTCGAGGTAAAGGGGGCAAGGGAGGCTGCGTCAACAAGATAACGTAGTGATAAAGCTATCTAAGGCCGTGATGGGAATAATCCACAGAGATTTAGTTGAAACGTGATTCAAATATTAAGTTCTCTGTTCTATTTTGCTTTGAAATTGCGATCAGTAAACATTGCGTCTCGTGTAAGTAAGTGGATATGAATGAGGCAAATTGAACAGAACATGCCATAAAAAGTGGATAAGGCAATTTAACTCTATGGAGCAGAGTACTCAAATCCTTGCATAGGTACTCTTAGTTCACTTCAAGAAAGCAGAAATTTAGGTCGGCATTTGATTAGTTGTGCCCCGAGCCCCTATCGAATAAAGTACCTAACATTATCACAATAATTCATCTACTTAAAATTACGTAGGTACAATGGTATAAGATGTATACATACAGATAAATAATACAGCTAAATAAAATGCATGTGTCTATTTGTGTAATATAAAATTAACAGCGATTCACAAAATGCATATGAAAGTATAATACCAACGGTAGGTACTCACATAACAAACCAATAATATTTTTTCTCTGTCTGTCCGTCTGTCTGTCTGTTTGTTCCGGCTAATCTCCGAAATGGGAGTAACGTCATTATTATTTTTATTTGGGTTCGTTGAAATTTAAGTCCCTCTTGAAATTAAGTCTACGCGAGTGAAGCCAGGGGACACAGTTAGTACTTGCATATGAACGCTCTCCTTTATTAAGTAACCTTTATAATGCTGTATTCAGCATTATAAAGGTTACTTAATAAAGGTTTAAAATAATCTCTGCTGAAATGCGAGCCCTCCCTTATGAAAGCCGTGAAGTAGGTAAGTAGGTAGTAACGCAGATATAAATTAATATTCGTTCGTGTGTAAGTATCCAGGAACAGATATGGATCTGGGATATAGTCGCCCATATCATGTTTTTCCCTGGAAAAATATGTAGTATTTTTGAAATATAAATAATATTTATTCACATGAAATATGGTACAAAATAGGTATAGTAAAAATCACAAGAATCACACATTTCCCCAAATTTTACGGCATTTTGAAATCTATGACGTTAGCGTTATTTGACCTGAGTTCTTTGAAGTTAAAGGCTAAGTATATTTTAAGTTATTTCAATAAATCCAGTTTAGCAGTTTAAACTGTATTTTAGATTGGCGCCCGGGGCTGGAACCATGTTGCCCGTCCCTAGATCCGGGCCTGATCAGATGTCTAATACTAGTCTAGTGTCCGGCAAGTTGGAAGCCCATTGTTAACCTATAAACCTTTTATACTTATCTTTATCGGTGTTGAGCACGTCCCTGTGGAATAAAACTAATTCCAGGATTATTATTTGGGAGATGAATACGCAAATGTAAGGATAACGAGTTCCAGTCCCGAGAGATGGCGCCAGGCATCGTATTACGAAACCCTTTGAGATCACATCGTGACGCGCGAACGAGCTGTAAATCACCACATTTTAGGGCTCCGTAAATTCACAAATGAAACCTTCTAACCATTCCTAAAGGCACCGTCACGAGATACGAACGCTCGAAAAATATATATTGGGGATAGCGCATGTTTTGCGCGACGCGCTATAAACACAGACAAAGACAGACTCGATAACTTATAAGCAAAAGTTTACTGCGAAATTTGGTATTAGTAAAGTTGTAGAAATTAAATTACTTAAGGCTTTGTATAAATGGGTCGGTACTCGGTAGGTAGGTATATAAGAGTGCGTAGATAAGGAGCGCGTATTAAGAACTTCTGAGATTTGACGTTTCATTTTGGTTTCGAAAAATTAAACGTCATAGCTAAGAAGTCCTTAATACGATGTTTAAACGATCATAGTTGGCCCCCTGAAGGCCTAGACAAAGTAACTTTCTCTCGGGCTTGCGCTAATAGAAACGATACAAAATGTATGGAAATGACATATATCACGTCACTGATTTAGTGACGTGATATATGTCATTTCCGTACATTTTGTATCAGGACCTGTACCTACTTTTAGTCTCGTTATGTCTTGGCATAGTGAATAGATAGAGCTGCCGTCTTGAGCGATTTTAATGTTAGCGCTCATAACATATTGTGTCGTCACTTATTATAGCTCTTTTGAAAGTGATTTAGATTTTAAAGTGCTTTGTAAAAAGTCTAACCGAATAAAGATATTTTGACTTTGACTTTGACTTTTCTTAGTAACTGGACTCACAGACAATAAGTATTCGTATCGTGTGATGCTACGAGCTGCGAAACACCCGGCATTTTTTCGACTCTCACTTTGTCAGTCGCTTTTTAATATTGGTCGTGTCATTGGCAATAAGATCCTTGTTTCTTGAGAATCTTGGCTCTAATATTGTAAGGTAAGGTTGCAGACATAACCCTTTATTAGAAAACATCGCCTAAGCAATTCCTTGATTTAAAAGTTCCATCTATTTTTGTGGGGTTTCATACAAAATGTTGTCTGTACCTGTGTTGATTGATAAAGGTTCGAGATATCATCAAAGCCAAGAAAAGGCTTTGAAAGTGGTCATATTGATAGATAATAATCATCCATAGAAATAAATAAAATGTGTATTTCTGTTTATTTAATGGTAACATTATATTTTATTTTATTATATAAAAGTTTTCGCTGACACGAGATTGAACCTGACACAGCTATCGTAGCAGGTGTTACCTAGTAATAAGGACAACAGAACTGTGTCTTAAACATAACAATGCACAAGCCTGTAGTGCCCGAAGGGGTAGCCAGAGGCATATCTTATAGTACACCCACATTCCCATGTAGGTATAGGGGGGAGCCCACTGTAGATATAGACAAGGCACTAATACTGCCACCCAATAGCAAGGGTCTACGAATTTGGCTATGACATCCCCTACCTGTCGTAAGAGGTGACTAGGTGGGGGCCGAAGGGCCTGCTGGCGGTGGTCGGGGTGGGAGCTTTGACCACCGAGCCGCGGGCCAGGGAAGGTGGCAGAGCGATGTGGCTCGCGCTGCCGTGCACAGCGAGGTCTCCAGAGGTGGCGATACAGCCATGAGCCCCGGCAAAATGTGGGGGGACACCGGCGCGATCTATCAGAGTATCCGGAGTCCCCTCTGAGCACTGAGGATGGACACCGGGGGGTTTTAGTGCGGTAAAAATCCCGCATACCTCGACCTGTCGACCCAGGGCGGTCGGGGACCTTTTGAAAGTTTCCCCCTCGTCCATAAAAAAAAAGGCACTAATACTGTGAAAATCCGATTACATTTGCCCTGAGGATCGAATGCAGAACTTCATATTCCACAGTAGCACTTGCAAACACTAGACCAGACCAACGAGACAGTGTTGAGAACTGTGTCTTCTAGGCAGTAACACGTAACACGATTCCAGTCAACAATATAACTTGCAAGACCCAAATTCTCGGCGCCGAACAGTTCAGCTTCAGTCTTGTGCAAACTTCAGCCGCGCTTGCATTGCATGTGTAAACTTGAAACCTGGAAATAGACTTGCTGTTAATAAGTTTGTTAGTCATTCAGGTGTTAGGAAGACAGTGGGTCTACTCTCTTTCTCCGAAAACGAACGAAAATCAAACGTAATTTCTAGTATCGCTTTGTTTTATCAAACACAACTTTTCGTTCATTTAATAACTAGCTGTGCCCCGCGGTTTCACCCGCGTAGATTTAGTTTCATGCTTTTTGTCGCGGAACCCTAATATTTTTAATTAATAAAAGTAGCCTAAGTTACTCTTTGAAACATCAGCTACCTGCCAGTGAAAGTCCCGTTAAAATCGGTCAAGCCGTTTCAGAGATTACCCGGAACAAACAGACAGACAGACAGACAGACGGACAGACAGACAGAGAAAAATTTTTAAACTTGGTTTTTTAGTGTCAGTAGCGTGTATACTTTGATAAGCATTTAGTGAAAAGCTGTTATTTTGGAATTACAAACAGACACTTCAATTTTATTTATCTGTATAGATGTATAGATATAGATTGAATTAAAGCTGGGTTCGTATATATAGAATTTAAAAACTCTTTTGTTGCGTGGAAGTGTTTGTAAGCGGAACATGAAACAATGCTTGTTTGCTGTAAAAAGAAATTCTAAAAACTGTAATGCCTCAAATTTTAATAAATAAATCAACGAAATATATAAATACAAATGCTGTGAAAGTGATTTTCCATTTTACATATTTTGAAACTACCTGTGCCCCGCGGTTTCACCATACAAACTTTCATCCCCTATTTTATCCCCTTGAGGGTAGAATTAATCAAAATCTTATCGGATGCCTACGTCATAACATCTACCTGCATGCCAAATTTCAGTCCGATCCGTCGAGTGGTTTGGGCTGCGTTGATAGATCACTATGTCAGTCAGTCAGTCACCTTTGCGTTATATAATGTTTAGATTGATATGTACCAGTAGCCGATGCTCTGTGCCTAAAATGTCTCGACTCTTTATATTAAAAACAACGTAAACTCGGTCGGCAGCAAGTCAGCATTGACTAAACTTAAGCGTTAGGAGTAATTTCTACGAACCTCCTTATTTCAACGCATAGTAATCATTATCGTAACGAAATCACCTCGCCTCGATTTCGAGCTGAGGCGATGCGGTGACTTGTGTTGTCAAGTTGATTTGTGTACGCTAACCTTTAGTGTGTTCCAAGAGCTTGCGGGAACATGTCACAATGGACAACAATGAGGCAGGTACTGAGGTACAAAAGCAGGAATATTCAATAGGCATTAGGCACCAATTCCAAGATAAACTAATAGCTAACACAACCAACACTAATAGTTACAAGAATGAACACAAATACGTCTTATTTCAGTATACAATCACATATTTTACCCAATTTTAGGGCATGTCAATATTAACTTAGTTGCTGGGAACACTAGTAGCACAGTATAAATAAAAGTTTACCACAAGCAGTACGGAATCCTGGAATAAATCGATCAAAATGATACTCACACAGACGCGTACATGTATGAGGATAAGTGGCGCCATCGTAATGTCAGTTAAGGGGTGCCAAATCATGGCGGATCGCGTTCGTCATTTAGGTGTTTCACTCGCATTCCTGTAAATTTCAAATCGACAATTCCACGTTAATTCGACTGAAATTATAGGAGTTAATTTTAAAACTTTAAGAGTTACTACACTAACAGGAACAAACGTAGGTACAATTAAAAAAAATCGTCTAAATTTCATACCTACTGATTGGTAAGTTTATATGTCGTTTGGTTCATGACGTCAACAAGCAACAATAAACCTTATTTCCAATAATTCTCGGAACCTGAGTGAAAAGAGCAAAGGGCAAATATATACTCGTACAGAGCTGGTTGATTTCCCAACAGGAGGTTGCAAATCTTTTTGATTTCATCGAAGTACCGCGAACGCAACGAAGTTAGTTTAGAACAAACAGTGAGGTATTTCTCCAACGTATTGAAACATTTCTCGTTTATGTTCCAACGAAAATAATACTTTGAAATCCACTTTTGAATTATTTTTCAAGGGAAAACTTACTCGAATTCTGATGTGATCTTATATATATAACTTGCAAGCGGTTACTGCAGCCTATTGACGCTTGTAGCTCCATGGATGTCACTCGTGAACTTACAATTACGGAATATCCCACGATATCAGAGGATTCACTCCTCATCCCTTCTTAAGAGGGCTCAAATTCAAACTCAGAAATATCTTTATTCGATTAGACTTTTAACAAAGTACTTTCAAATCGTCGACATGATTACACAGGATTATACATACTACCGCCAGGTTTGGAAGGTTCATTTTACTGAGAAGAAAGCTGGCGACCATACTTGAAACACAAGACTTCTCCAAGGAAGTGTTATACGGCTGCGAAGTTCTATATAGGGTAACGGCATATCGGGATCTCCCGTTCAATTTGTGGAGGTACCCGACTGGGAACGTTGGAGTCGGGCTGCAGCTCCAAAATTCGAACAGAATATCCTTGTATACCCTACTCATGGAGTAACATTAAACTCTTTCATTACAATCTTAAACTTTAATTAATTCGGATTTTTGAGGAAAAGGTTCAAACATGATTTACTTGACAGCATTTTTGTGAGGTTAATATCTAGTTTTGTAAACTCAAATCATTGGTAAACAAACCGTTTGAATGTCAATTACATCCTGGTCCTGGATATTACAACTGTATGCGCTTTATATTTGTTTCCGCTTGAAATGGCAGGATGCATTATGACGCAACGGTGCAACTGTTCTGCGGAAGGGAATTGTAGGTATTTTCAACAATGTCGGTATGTAACAATAACGTTATATTTCTAGAGCAATCATTACATCTGACTACGGATATTGAGGGTCGAGTTCTTACGTTCTGGTCAAACATATACCTACTTTGTTTAAAAAAAAGAAAGTTTGTTTCGCCGTTTCTTCTCCTGACAGGCTTACATTTGGAAACGGTAGTAAATTAACCTAAGTTATCGTCAGAAAATGACGTTCAATGAGTGTCCTTTATGTTGAATATTTTTTTTTGATTTCGTTTGATCTGGTTATGTCAAAGGAACACGATGGAACAGTAAGGTGGCCACTGCTCTTCTGTAGGACAAAGTTAAATTCTCTCGCGATTGCACTAATAGAAACGATACAAAATTTATGGAAATAAAATGGGGCGGGATAGAGGCGCTGCGCTATCTATAGCTAGTATATCTATAGTGGGACCTTTTCTATATTAGAACATTCAGGGGCAAGCAAAGTGCAAGTAACACTCAGGTGTTGGTCTCGTTCATAGACTGTAGTGGGCGCTTATCATCAGACGGACTACGCCTGGTTGCTACTATCGTAGAAAAAACTAATTTGTTAGTTTGTCGTGTCAAAGATTGGAGATGCATGGGACAGAATACCTCGAATCCCTTGCAGATCATACCTTGAAATGTTATTTACTTAAATATCACAAAATTACGCCTTTAAAGATGGAAGTGCTTGCATTTAAGCTTCACAGTCAAATTCAATAACTGTCTGTACATTGAAGTATAAAGCATAAATTGACGTAAATGGCCTCGGTCGTATGAATCAAAACAGCGCAACTATGCACGTTGAAATTTCAATTTCTCCGTGAGATTTCCAATTTCCGCGCGTTCGCTAGTCGTTTTCATTGCGTCCCGATTTCAAGTTCACTCTTGATGGATCGACTAAGTTTAAAACGATATGTAGGTACGTAAATGAAGATGCTTTTAATGTTTTTTTTTTAAATAGCTTGTTTTGTAGTCTATGGTTTCATTGCATTCCCAATTATAATATTAATAGAGAATATGTGATAATAAGAGCCGTGGTGACCGTGAGGATTGAGCAGTTGCCTGCTACGCAAGCGGCGCAATTTCAAATCCCAGCGGGGCCTGTACCAATGACTATTTCGAAAAACTTATGTGCAGTGATTTCACACCACGTGCTATACCGTTTACGTAGTTCGTTTCAAATGAATGAATGAATGAAAAATATTTATTCAGTTTAGCCTTGGTAAGGCACTTATGAAAGTCGAGAATTTACCACCGGTTCGGAAACTAGCCTTATAGCAAAGGCTTATGTATACTGCCTGAGACGGCGATAGTCTCACCATCTATCACGTTGGCACTTAATCATCTTCGGTGAAAAGAGTGTGTTGTTATTACAACACCTTTGCCTACCTCTTCGGGGAATACAGACGGTTGCGTATGTATGTACATATTTTGTGAATTTCCTCGTAAGCACAATAAATATACGTAAGTCAGTTCTGAAGAATGAGTAGGTAATTTGCATTTTCCTCTTCGCTTCATGTTTGAAAGAAACAGGAACCTTATTAAATGAGCCATTCTCGGTGTTGATGGCCAATTTATGTTAACGCCACTTCTTATAAATAAGGAATGAAAGGTTTCTATGAAATGTTACGGAAATAATGTGAAGATTAATGTTTTACAGTTTTTAACGTGTGTATTTTATGTGAGCCAATGCTCATGGTAAATAAGATCGTAAATTATCAAAAAAAGCATGGAAACAAATAGGTAACTTCAGGTAGGAGTACCCTGAAATTCTCCGAAATTGTCATTATATTTACCTGCTATTTTAATACAATTAAATTTCACATCGTAATTTTTTTTTTTAATTTGCTTAAAAATGCTTCATTAATTTTATTTTACTCGCTACGGAAACAAATGACTGTCAAGTCACATAAAAAACAGCATGGTAAAGCTACGCGTCCACTGCGTTGGGCACGGAGCGAACGGAACGTCGGTCAGTTGGGATTTAAAAACCCCTATATGTAAGCAAATTCATCGGGAATATAGGTACTTATTTTTCATAGTAATTGAGTTCGCCTATGCTTGCATTTACATTATACGGTATAGTGACGAGGATAATGTAATTGGATGACGTTATTGTCAGAAAAACGGGACTCTGACACTATCTGTCGATCCAGGGGACGCTGTACCATAGAAATAAATACAAAAGGAACAAATCCTTTCGGACCGTACACTCCAATTCCGACACAGTGAACGCGCAGCTTAAACAACCTATTTAGGGCTTTTATGCTGAATATTAATCATTGTAGGGTTCGTCTGCGGTGTAGGCGTATGGTGACATGTACGCGAAGGATTTGTGATTGTTTGTCAAGGATCCCTCTTACTTAAAGTGCTGAAACAGTTGAGTTGAGATTCGATTTGTCTCTTTGCCACGCGTTACAGTTGCTGTAAGTGAAAACAATACATAAATCTAAGCGTATTCGCTTTTATTTTCGGATTGAATACATTTTTATAACAATGAAATTAAAGAGATGCAGGGCGTCTTATTATCGAAGGATAGCCTCGTTATCCACTAAGGTTTCTCAGCATCGAACTCGACGATGAGCGTTGGTTTCAATCACAGGAAATTGATACATAATACATAGAGGATAAGGGACATCGACGTCGAGTGCGACGCTGAGAAACCTTAGTAAATACGGCTGAGAGAGACCAGGCGTAGGACCCACGGTATTACCTGCTTTCTGAGGCACGGGGGTGCAAACACCGCAATAATAAATACGTTTAGCGTTCTCCGCCGTTTTCTATAGTGTTATAATTCTAGCCTACTTTAGATTAAACTGGGACATTTATTGTCTACATAACATGCAAGGATCGCTAGGCCTTTGTATAAAACATTCTATAAATATAAATAAGCAGGAGGTCGTCTTCTCATTTTGGATCAGAATTAGTACGAGGAGGTGGGATTATATTACGTGTTGTGTTTCAATAAATTTCAATCTCGTTTGAAAGGAATTGCGAATAACGAAGAGAGAAATAGAAAACACATTATTTTCTGTTATGCCTTTCCACAGGAAACTGATTGAAATTTATTATTGTACCAAATGAAACACAATACCTAGATACAAAAAGCTCCGCGGATCAATTTAGTTATGTAGTAAATTTAAGAGATATATAGATTGAGACTCGTCGTCGTGGTCGTGGGGTTTGAGTAGTCGCCTCCTACGCAAGCGACGCAAGTTCGAATCCCAGTTGGGCTTGTACCAATGATTTTTTCTAAAAACTTATGAAGAAATCTGCATAATCTGCAAGAATCAGAGAAGTAATTCAAAGACGTATGTATTGTGCCTGAGACGCCGATAGACTGACCACCTGTCACGTTGGCACTTAATCAAATTCGGTGAAAAGTGGGTGTTGTTATTACAACACCTCTGCCTACCCCTTCGGGGAATACAAGCGTGGGTGTAAGAATAAGTGTGGTAATTTATCGCGGGACGTACTATACTATACTCTAATATAAAGGAGCCGAACCTCTGAATGTTTTTATTTAGTGCTAGGTATCTGTTAAGAGCCAAATAAAACCTAGTCATGAATAAAACATATCACTTTGAGAATAATTAGCTTAGTATTTTGCAGGTAAAGTTGTTAAGCTTCGGGTAAAATGGGTCTTTTGTTTATCGCGCGCTTTGTAAAAAGCTATTTATTATATGTAGGTACCTAACTTTTTAGTAAAAAAAGTTTACGTCGAGCAAGTCATATCATTAAACTTCCACTTGCGTTTTTATGAGTCTGTCATTTGGAACAATTTGTTTCTAGATTCCTTATTTGTCATAGTAAGCGTAATATTATACTAGCGGACGTCACGCGGATTTAGCCGCGTAGTTTCCGTTCCCGTGGGAATACGGGGATAAAATATCATCATCATCATTTCTTTAAGAGCTAGGCTCTTGTCGGTGAAGCAATCGCCAACCCTCTCTATTGTCCGCTAACACTTTGACTTCCTTGTACGACATGACGGTGACTTGTTCCTTCAGCTGTTGTATGTAACTAATCCTTGGTCTCCCTCTTCTTCGCTTTCCTTCTATCTTCCCTTCTATGATCTTTTTAATGAAAGCGTCATGTCGTAATAAGTGTCCAATCATCTTGCCCCTCCTGTTTTCTATTGTCCGGATTATCATTCTTTCTTCTTCTACTCTCTCTAAACTCTCTAGCCTACATTAATTTGTGAAAAAAAATTAAAATTGGTCCAGTATTTATTGAGCCAATTGGTTACAAACAGACGTACATACAAATCTTTCCCCTTTATAATATTATTACTAGTAAGATGTATACTGTGGGATTGAAAAGATAACCGATAAATATGATACAGTGCCATATAAAACAATGATTTTGATTGACTAACTTTTAGCGATGAAAAACACAGTTAAACTGAATAGTCCATCGCAATCGCTGCAATATTTTTTAAGCAAAAATATGGGCTCTACGAAATATTCGCTGCATGAAAACTGAAGGTATGCGACGGATTTGTGGAAAAATCCAATTTCGCTCGTTTGACATGTGTTACGTTACAACACTTTTACCGAGTCATATCGAATGAATTCACCCCAATGCCAAGCTACGTGGTTGTTAACAGGAAAAATTAATGCACCTAGCACCATCTGCGCTTTGACGTTTCATTTTTATCCCTTAAAATTAAATGTCAAAGCTAATAAGTTCTTAATACGCGCTGCTTAAACGATCATAGTTGGTCCCCTGTTGTAGTAGAATACGAGAAGGGATAACGTTAATCTTATCTATACAGATAAATAAAATTGAAGTGTCTGTTTGTAATTCCAAAATAACAGCTTTTCACTAAATGCATATGAAAGGTTACACGATACTGACGCTTTAAACGCCAAGTTTTAAAAAAAATCTCTGTCTGTCTGTCTGTCTGTCTGTTTGTTACGGGTAATCTCTGAAACGGCTGGGCGGATTTTAACGGGACTTTCACTGGTAGGTAGCTGATGTTTCAAGGAGTAACTTGGGATAATTTATTTATTAAAAATATTAGGGTTTCGCGACAATAAGGAAGAAACTAAATCTACGCGGGTGAAACCGCGGGGCACAGCTAGTCTTATATATAAAAATCAATCCCCATTTCCCTTGGTCAAGGCATCACGCCTAAACGGCTGGATAGATTGTAACGGGACTATCACTGGCAGATAGCTGATGTTTCAAGAAGTGTTTTAGGCTAATTTTATAAAAAAAAACAGCATGAAACTTACTCTACGCGGGTGAAACCGCGGGGCACAGCTTGTATTATAATATATATATATATAAATTTCCTCTTTATATAGAAGAAAGTTTTGTAAAGGACTGGCTCAGAAAGACCTGGACCGATTAAAAAAATTAACTCACATTATTACTGATTAATATGGGCTATATTGTATCCTCTTACACCCACTGGAACGAGGACTACGCGTGTGTAACCGCGTGACGACCGCTAGTACCGATAATATCAGAAATCGTAATACCCGCTTGGATTGAATAGTTCGTAGCTTCAATCATGTTTCACCTGTTTACGAGACCAAAAAGTTTTGAAAGCATAAGTACTTACATCTATATCTATACATCTATACAGATAAATAAAATGTAAGTGTCTGTTTGTAACTGCAAAATAACAGTTTTTCACTAAATGCATATGAAACTATACACGGTACTGACATAGAAAAAGCAATTTTCAAATTTTTTCTCTGTCTGTCTGTCCGTCTGTCTGTCTGTCTGTTTGTTCCGGGTAATCTCCGAAACGGCTGGATGGATTTTAACGGGACTTTCACTGACGGATAGCTAATGTTAAAAGGAGTAACTTAGGCTACTTAGATTTTTAAAAAACATTAGGGATCCGCGGGCAACTATGAAATTAAAATCTACGCGGGTGAAACCGCGGGGCGCAGCTAGTATATATACATAAATACGGGTATATAATAAGGGGTAGGCAGAGGTGTTGTAATAACAACACCCACTTTTCACCGAAGATGATTAAGTGTCAACGTGACAGAAGGTGAGTCTATCGCCGTCTCAGGGGCCTTACCATGAGCTCTTATTGCCATGATAGTTTCACTCATTTGTGAGACAGATGTATGTGACGTGCATACATCTGTCACTGTCGCACAACTGAATTAACATTGCAATAAGAGCTCATGGTTGGGCCCCTGGTACTATACATGTGTCTTTTGACTTTTCATACACGCAGGTTTCCTTACAATGTTTACCTTCACTGTAAAGCACGTGGTGTAAAATCTAGTGCTTAAATAGTGCCTGAGGAAAATGCGCAGGTGATATCGTTAACTTTTAAACATGTTAAAATCAAGTCAAGTCAAGTCAAAAATTTCTTTATTCGATTAGACCGTTTACAAAGTACTTTCAAATCAATGAATGACATAATTATACAGGATTATACATGCTACCGCCAGGTTCAGAAGGTCGCTTTTACTGAGAAGAACCTGGCAAGAAACTCAGCAATCACTCTTTTCACAAAAATTATACAATTAAAAAAAAATCTGAATAAGTCACTTGATTATGTAAGTCCATGGACACAGTTCCAATGCACAAACATGTCCATAAAAAATTAACTTTTATTAATCTATTATCATACTTGGGGCACTGGTATTCCAAGCCAAGTGATCTCCGTTTACGATGTGCGGTTCAACTGCTATATCAATTTGCTAATTGTTGAGTCTACAGGCATATTCGGTTTCAAAGCTAATTAACCTATTGTTCGCAGAGTACAACTGCAATAGAATGGGTTCCTGTTACTATTAATTATTTGTTTGCCATACCTACCTCCTTCTAATACCTATAGCTTTCATCAAGACCTCTTATTGCCATGATAGTTTAAGTCTTAATATTGACGTGTATAAATCTGTCACTGTCACAATGTGAGTATATATTATTAATTAGTAAAAAAACTTTTAACTGATAATCATCAAATAATATTATTTTGGCTGGTTGGAAATGGTTTTTAAACTGGCATAAAAAACCACTTTACACTGTATAATGTATAAAAATTTACCTTATACAAACTGTATAAATACGGTATAAATGTTTACCTTATACATACCGAAAGCATTTTTATTTCATTAACGCAAATAAAATCACATCCTTTGACAACTCGTGCGACGCTGAACTAACGAGCATAATTACAAAAAGCACCGCATTTCACTAAATTATGCTATATGTATTTTTATTAATTATGAAAAAGAAATTTAATGATATATGTAAGAGAAACAAAACCATAATGTATAAAAATAGTATAACGTAGTGTATGTAACAATATTAAATTAGTTTATTTGTATTATCTTACTAATAATAAATGTGAATGTAAGTTTGTTCGTTACGCTTTCACGCAAAAAGTACTTAAACCGATCATCATGGAACTTTGTACACATATTCAAGTATCAGAAGTAAAATAGGATCGTTTTATCAAAAATATTTTTTTATTTCAATGTGTGCGAGGCTGCGGTAAAAGCTAGTATTTCGATAAATAAGGAATAGCTTAGGATACTATTTTCGTTGGAAGTTGACAGACTTGCAAGCTCCGTCTATAGGGTGTCTGATACTGAGAATACTTTCTCTATACTAAAGGCACAGTATAAAGCGTACCGAGCAGTATGGAATATAAGTATTTTTATGCAATAAGAACTTAAAACTCCGCGTCTACTGGTGGTACCCCGCGGGCACACCAACCTACTCAACGAAGCGCCGCTCACACGCACACTGCGCACCATTAACCAAATGGCCGACATTGCAGACTTGTTTGTCTGTTCTCTGAGTGAATTTACAAAGATTGCGTTATATGTTATATGTTACCAGTAGACAATTATTATTAGCTACCCTATCGCATTGGGTTAAGCATGTAATGGTAGGGGTAAGTTTAGAATGTGTAAATATATAAATAAAAACTTTTGCTCCATCGAGCGTGAGGGTTGTCTCTTAAGAACTTAAAAATTTACTGTTTTATCTATTTGAAAAATAATGTAGACTATTTGTGTTGAAAAATGTCTGTAAAACGTGTAAATGACGTATACGCGGTCGGCTACGACGTGACACGTCTTCCTGAGGGCCTAGTGCGAGTTCTTCACTGCCGCCGTCACAAGTCACCGCGTCGACGTAAACGCAGATTTGTATAGGATCGGAACAGCGCCTCTGTCGGCCTAAACATGACACTATTGAACATACAAATCTGCATTTACTTATATTTTCAGTGTACTTAAGGTGTCCACGCCGACGGCCAGCCTCACAACCACATTGGCACTAAATCAAACCCTTCTAGTAGTTAATAAGGTTGCGATTCGAAGTATTTTTTTATTGTTTGTTTTTTTAAGAGTGCAAGCAGAGAGCGGCGTCGTTTGTGGCTCAGAAGTACACTCGGCATTGTCTCAAGAGCTTTGTTGTCTCTCGCCTCGGTACAAAATAAATATTAACCTAACGCCTGCTCCCATACATTCAAAAACACGCAGACACGCTGTAACATACCCAAAACACACATAGTCTAATATTATATGGCTTCATAGCCATCTTATTTTAATTGAGAACTTATTCGTATTCACAAGTTGGTTCACGGGCGTTGGTTTCAATCATAGGAAATTGATACCTAAAACATGAGGGATGAAGCAATCGCCAACCCTCTCTATTGTCCGCTAACACTTTGACTTCCTTGTACGACAAGACGCTGATTTTTTCTTCAGCTGTTGTACATAACTGATCCTTGGTCTCCCTCTTCTTCGCTTTCCTTCTATCTTCCCTTCTATGATGTTTGTAATGAAAGCGTCATGTCGCAATAAGTGTCCAATCATGTTGCCGCTCCTGTTTTCTATTGTCCGGATTATCATTCTTTCTTCTACTACTCTCTCTAATACTTCCTCGTTTGTGACCATCTCTGTCCAACTTATACCCTCCATCCTTCTCCAGCACCACATTTCAAATGCCTGCAGCCTTTCCCTATCTCTTTGCGTGAGTGTCCTCTTCTCTTATCATCTTATACTCATTCAATACTCGTTTTATGGATGTTGCGTTCAGAAACATCCTACATTAGTAATTACTATAAAAGGGGTTAGTTTGAGAGTGTGAAAGTGGGGAGTAGGATACATGTTTTTCTGGTGGTGTATGTAGATGTAGGCGGGATTCTAGTACGCGCACGACTGCGTGCGTATGTCCATTCTCGAACAATGTGAGAAGTCCTTCTGTTACCTATTTATTCTGTGACCTCGGTGTGTGACATGTCATTAGTTTTGACCCACTTCTCAGCACAAATAATCTAGCTTGTGGTATGTTTAACAATGAAGCTAACATATAACAGACGATGTAAAAGAAAATATGTCCCCGAAGAGGTAAGCATCTTGGCATCAGTGTCGTGTTACTACCACCACTGAGTTGGGCAAATTTTTACAAACCTCTCGGCCCTCTCAGCTTTGATCTACACACCACCGATTGCTAACACTATTAGCATTTCAGGGAAGGTTTTGCGTAATCTTATTTTCTCAAAGTTCTAGATCATAGTTCTGTTTATATTGTAAAGGAAAGCCAAATCAACTCCATTGTAACGATAGGAGTTCACCAAGTCTCGATTGAGTCCACAGAGACCTCGGCACGCTCGCATTGGCGTCTGTCCAGCTAAGTTAAAGTATCCGGATCTCAAGTTACTGCACGTCTGAACATCGCATGTGTTCAATCGAGACTTACATTTAAAATGTCGTAACAAACTGAAGGTTTTTTTATGCTTTGTGTCTTATTGAGCAAGAGACTACAAGTTAATACACGCATAAGACTTTTTTATGCATGACACACATGTTATAAATTGCGTAGACCAGATAGCAGTCGCTTCGTATAAACATCAGGTGATCAGTCTCATCGGGTTGAATCAAGTGCCGATCCCAACAATGTATGGGATTAGGCCAGGGAGATGATGATATGTTCTAAATTCTTACAAATTGTTAGGAATAATTCGATCTAGGCGGGACTCAAACGAAATAGTCGTCTTGCGCCATCTGTTGGCTGGTGAATCCAAACTCACTAAAGACGGGCTCGTAATGAAAGAGAGATTCAAATATGGCAATCACCGCAACACAATTAATTAATTTTTTAACGCCACTAATTCTACTTAGAGTTGCACCGTACCAAATAACTTTAGTTGAAAAATAATATAAATCTAAGTGTCGCCTGCTACTCCTTGTAACATTAGCTATCTGCCAGTGAATCGGCCCAGCCGTTTGGGAGATTAGCCGGAATAATAAGACATACAGACAGAATTGTTTATGTATTTTTTTTTGTGTCTACAAAAAATTGTTTTACAAAATACCTGTGGTTCATAGTTATGAGCATGGCCTCGCAGTCAAGTGCTAATCGCCTTTTTCAAATTCACCTATTGTTGAACTCATTTACCTAAAATACCCATCTATGAATGGCATATTCCAGTGGAACGGAAAAAAAACCGTCGTGAATAAAACTATTATTAGTATATCTACAAGAATAAATGGGGAAAAATTATTATTTCCAATTCTATATATTCTATTTACCAATCTCAGAGATTCTCCGGAGAATGTTCCTCTAAAAGGTTCGAGCTTAGACGTGAACCTTTTGAAATGTTTCCCTATGAATGTAGTAAAAGCACCGTGCACTCGCATAATGCATGCATAGTTTTCCTTTGATCCTAAGTGGACCGTGTATACACTATTAATAGCACTTAAAGTGTATTAAAAGCACTTGGAAAAGGCGCAACAAAAATAAATATTCCATATTTATCATCGTTCGTGTAGTTTATATTTTACTAATAGCGCCCCGCGGTTGGACCCGCGTAGTATTAAATGCAATATCAAAAATATTTTAACAAGGAACTTACTCTCAAATCGTTAGAATAACATGATTACACACGATTATACATGCTACTGGCAGGTTCGGAAGGTTGCTTTAACTGAGAAGAACCAGACAAGAAACTAAGTAATTATTCTTCTGAAAAGTACCTATTATACGATTTAAATGATCTTTGGTGAAAAGTATTACAACAACTCTACCAAATATTATAATCGAAATAGCCGTTTCAAAAACGGCTACGCTTTGTGATTCAAATCGTGACCCTCATAACCACAGATAACATTTTCAATATTACCTTATGAAAGAAGGTTTCAAGAGAAATGGAAACGGGAGTTATCGTAGTATATCTTCAGGGGCTATTTGGTGTGTTGTACTTTCTGAGTGAGTATTGATTCCACTTGATAAAATAAACATACATACATACATATACTCACGCCTGTATTCCCCGAAGGGATAGGCAAAGGAGTTGTAATAACTACACCCACTTTCCACCGAAGATGATTAAGTGCCAACGTGACAGATGGTGAGTCCATCGCCGTCTCAGGCACTATACATACAACTTTGAATTACTTCTCAGACATATGCAGGTTTCCTGATCATGTTTTCCTTCACCGTAAAGCACGTGGTGTGTAATCAGTGTACATAAGTTTTTTGAAAAACTCATTGCCACAGGCCCCACTGGGAACCCAAGGCAATCACGGCTCTGATCTCACACATACACACATAAAAATAAATAAATAAAGAATTTTCGGATATTATCACACAGCGAATACCATTCACTATAATTCGGCACGCGTTACGAAATCCTTCTACGCCTTGTCGTAACCACATAATACCTGTCGTCCTCACCTTTACTTTTTCCCTTTGACCTTTCGTTCCGAAATTGACAGGTCAAACTCCACCGTGTCGGACCCTACGCCTTATCTTCAAACGAGGTTGGGACACAGTAGCTTACTTATTGTCATAAATGTGAATTGTGTTACGCTTTCACGTGAAATCATTTAACCGATCATCGTGAAACTTTGTACACATATTTCTAGAGTATTAGAAGTAAAAAAGAATACTATGTAATAATTAAAAAAAAAAAATGCGAGCGAAGCCGCGGGTAAAAGCTAGTACAATATATAAGCTAAGCTGCATATGGTACGCATACCTAATATGCACCTGATGAAGATTTTTTGATCTGAAATTATGAAAAATGTCTCTAAAATGTAAATTACGTAACCACGACGACACGCTGGGGTCACTACACACTATACAGTATCACAAATATTGTCGGAGACGCTAGCGAGTGTAGATTAGGAAACCGGTGGCAAACTCGTGATTGGGGTATAGGTCTGTGTGAGTGTCATTTCGATCATTTGTTCTTAGTTCCATACTGCTGCACATACGTAGGAATAATAGTTATCACATTGTATTTTCCAAGCTCTTAAGGGATGGCAACTGTTTGTAAAAATTAAAGACGTGAAACAGGATGACAACTATATTAATATCTCAGTCACGTATGGCAATCTTGGATTAAAACAAAAACATACTTGAATCGCGTAACAAAACATATACATACCGTCGTAGATGTAAATATTGAGATGTAGAGGAGCTCGTGGCACAGTTCATTCGATCAGCGAAGTTAAGCAACCATACGCCTAGCCAGTAGTTGGATGGGTGACCGCCCGAGTTCCCTCCGTGCCTCAGAGAGCACGTTAAGCTGTCGGTCCCGGTTGCCAATTTAACATCTTTGGCAATCGTTACAGGTCAGTCGGAGGCCTAAAAATAATCTGACAACTGGTTTAACCCAAATCACAGATTTTCCTCCTAAACGGGGTTGCGAAGGTCAGATGGCAGTCGCTTCGTATAAAAACCAGGTGATCAGCCACATCGGGTTGAATCAAGTGCCGACCCCAACAATGTATGGGATAAGGCCAGGGAGATGAGATGACCGTCGTAGATGTAAATGAGCCTTATTTTTATACTAGCTGTGCCCTGCGGTTTCACCCGCGTAGATTAGTTTTTTTGACGGACATACAGAGAAAAATTTTGTAACTTGGTTTTTTAGTGTCAGTAGCGTGTAAACTTTCATTAGCATTTAATGAAAAGCTGTTATTTTGGAATAACAAGCACACTTCAATCAATACTAGACCCTTCAATTTTATTTATCTGTATGTATAGATGTATACATTTATATTTCGTGCTGATAAAGCAATCAGAAGTATGTATGTTATGTAATAATACAGCCCCTGAGTAATTCCGCGTGTTTTGACTCACAATTTCGTTCACTTCAATTTCTCGCAAAACAAATCCTTTGTCGGCTCACATCGCCTTAATTACGACGCGTCAACTGAGATTGGGTTCAGAATAAGCCGAGGGGACTAATTATTTGCCTGGGTATTTGTTTTCTTTCCCCTTATAAGTAAATATGACGAGGAAATACTGTTATTACAAGTAGGAATGAAATATGAATTCAATTGGCTCTGCCTATCGGCCCCCAGGGTTTGTAGACAAAGTAACATCATCCTCACGCTTCGCTAGAAGGAACGATACAAAATGTACGGAAATGACATGTGTCACGTGACTGATTTATGTCGTTTCCATAATTTTTTTATCGTTTCTATTAGCGCAAGCGCGAGAGAATGTTACTTTGTCTAGGCCTAATGGGAGAAAAAGCTGAAACGCGATTTGAAAATTGGTGTTTTATCTAAACATAAGTCATGTACATGTATCGATTTACAGAGACCTTCCCGTGAGCTTTTATTGCCATCATAGATTGACAATGATTATTAGACAGATGTATGCCTGGCATTCTCGTCATACTTGTGAACAGGTGCTGCTTGTGGGGGCTGGTCATCTCAAGCTACGCATTTAGATATAAATAGAACTACTAGACTTTTCTTTATGTTAATTTTTATCGACATTTGTACATTGGAACTGTGTCCATGGGCTTACATTTCTCAAATGATTTATTTTGTTTTTTTTTAAATTGTATAATATTTTTGAAAAGAGTAATTACTGAGTTTCTTACCAGGTTCTTCTCAGTAAAAGCAACCTTCCGAACCTGGCGGTAGCATGTATAATCCTGTAAATTGTGTCATTCTGACGATTTGAAAGTGCTTTGTATAAAGTCTAATCGAATAAAGATATTTTTGACTTTGACTTTGACTATATGACGTGTACGTCTGTCCCTGTCACGTGGCCAAACTATCACGCCAATGAGTTTTTACGGTAAGGCCCTGAACGTTGTCATTAAACGTTCATGCACGCGCTAACGCTGTATATCAAAGAAAGCTATAAAATAGATATTATCACGCTAAGACCAATCGGTTTAAAGTTAGCGTTAGCCCAAAGGAACTATTTCACACGAACCAATTCGGGTAGAAGCTAGTTATACAATAATATTATAATGAATGTAAATACGCCTTTCCCCAACAAACACAATAAAAAACTAAGTAATTGGTATGGAGATAAGCTAATAAAAGATGACAAAGTATAACGAAGTATATACTTTTTGTAACAAGTATTACAAAAAGTATATAATGCATTTTGCGGTCCTAATTGGCTCATATTCTTACCGAGCTGTTCATTAGCTTCGCAGAAACTTTTAATTAGGACATGACAGCCGCGAGCTATCGACTCTCAGTTCACTTCATTCAGTATAATTATCTTTTGCATAAAATTTTTAAGTATAATGGGTGACTGCCATCTGACCTTCGTAACCCTTTTACGAGGAAATCCGGGTTGAATCAGTTGTCAGACTGTTTTAGGCCTCTGACTGAACCCACATCGAGCTCTCCCAGGCATGGAGAGAGCTTAACTTCGCTGATCCAATGATATGCGTAATAGCAACTGTACCTATGTATATTATAATAATAAGGAAATGTGATCTGAATAACATAAACACAAGACACAAACATAAAATTGTAGTGCCTGCGCATCGCCTACTAAAAGTGCATGGCTCATTTTTAGGACAGAGCACACGCTTCTATAATAAATTACCAACAAAGTCAAAGTCAAAATTATCTTTATTCGATTAGACTTTATACAAAGCACTTTCAAATCGTCAGAATGACACAATTTACAGGATTATACATGCTACCGCCAGGTTCGAAAGGTTGCTTTTACTGAGAAAAACCTGGCAAGAAACTCAGTAATTACTCTTTTCAAAAATATTATACAATTAAAAAAAAAAAAACAAAATAAATCATTTGAGAAATGTAAGCCCATGGACACAGTTCCAATGTACAAATGTCGATAAAAATTAACATAAAGAAAAGTCTAGTAGTTCTATTTATATCTAAATGCGTAGCTTAAGATGACCAGCCCCCACAAGCAGCACCTGTTCACAAGTATGACGAGAATGCCAGCCATCGCCCTCCTCAACCATTATAGAGGGAAGTGAGCGACCCGTCATCCTGACGCCGCCGCAAGTAAAGGCATTTTAGTGAGTATGACAACTCAAGCCAGTCAAAACAAAGATCAAAAGTAATATTAAAAAGAATTGTAGCATAAGTACAGTGTCCATGAGACATGAGACAATATTTGTCTGGTAATACATTATTCCAAGTTTCCTTATCACACATATAATCACTAACTGTATAATAACCCTTTTTAAGTAATACAGATTTTACAGTCTCTTTAAATTTATCAAAGGGCAAATTTACAATAAATGTAGGTAATTTATTATAAAAGCGTATACTTTGCCCTAAAAATGACCCCTGGACTTTCTGTAAGCGGTGTGTAGGTACTACTAATTTATTTTTATGTCTTGTGTTGACATTATGTACATCACGCTTCTTTTGAAAAGAATTTATATTTTTATGTACAAGTAGTAAGTTTGGTAATATGGCTTCGATATCGGCAGCTTTGCCCCAAAGCAAGATAGCATACGACAAAAATTGTAAGCTTGCCCTTCAACAAATTTAAAGAAACAATTAAATCAGTTTTGCTTGAAAAAGGATATTATACTGTAAGTGATTATATTTGTGATAAGGGATGTATGTACCTTTGTCTGATATTTTTTGTAAATAGTCCCATTGGCACTGTACTTTTGCTAAAATTCATTAATCTTAATTTTGATATTTGCTTTGACTGGCTGGAATTTGCCATGCCATATATTTGTAATATTTTTTAGTTTTTATTTTTGACAATTGAGCATTGGAACTGTGTCCATGGGCTTATAGTTGCTTGAGTGATTTATTTTGTATTTTTAAAACTGTATAATGTTCTTGAAAAGAGTAATTACTGAGTTTCTTGCCAGGTTCTTCTCAGTAAAATCAACCTTCCGAACCTGGCGGTAGCATGTATAATCCTGTGTAATTGTGTCATTCTGACGATTTCGATTCTAATCGAATAAAGATATTTTTGAGTTTATACACATACTTTTCGTTCCCCAAATTGAAAAAAGCAGCCTAAATAAATCGCTACTAAAAACATATTTCCTCTACTTTACTCGGGAGTCACCCGTATCGTCCTTAGGGTCAATCCTAACTTCGCGATGGGAAACAATGAGACAGGGGACAAACTTTGGCCCGTAAAAGTCGTTAATGTCCCCTCACAGTTTCAAAGTGATTTTTCAACCGTTAATAAAATTATGGTTAAAGCTAACGCAGAATTTAAAACTCTTTATCTATGGCTGCTTCATTGAGTAAGAATAATTGTTTGGAATATAATGGAATTATCCGATTATTGAGTCAGAATAATAATATAATATAATAATAATAATCTTTATTTCAGAAAATATTGTTACAGGCAATAGATAAACTATAACAACTGCGGATAGTTTTACAACTGTGTTGCAGTCATTATGCCCACCAAATATAAACATTTTTAGGAATATTAAATACATAAGGTTCGAAACTTTAAACAATTTAAAAAGACATGGTTAGATTAGATTAGAATTAAGTTTTTTTTTTTTTTTTTTTTTCATTACATTATACATTATTAAGACAAACTATTAATGCAAACGACATACATATTTTACTTTATATAGTATATATTTTTACATGAAAATGCTTCGAATTTACACAAACAATAGTCAATAAACAGTTAGAGTGCGTATACCAGTTAGTGAGTGTGGTGTGGTGTGATGTGGTGTGGTGTGGTGTGGTGTGGTGTAGTGTGGTGTAGTGTGGAGTAGTGTGGAGTGGTGTCAAGTGCATTGAGACCAGTAGTGATCTGTCATTTTATAACGTTCAAGAGGCTTTCTGTTTCTTCATATGGCAAAGAGGTGAGCCAGTTGCTAACGGATATCTTACACTTATGCATAGTTAACGGATATATATTTAACTTTCCTAAATAAGATGGATATATTCTAAATTCTTAAAAATGGTATAGATAAATACGAGCACGAGGCGGGACTCGAACCCACGACCTCTGCAAACCGTACAGTTGCTTTTCCAACTGAGCTCGTGATACTACCTCATGCGTCGAATATTTTGTGGTTTAGGGGCCGCCAGATAGAATATTATATTATTTTCCATGATAACTCAATTAAAAAAATATGAAATCTAAATATATGTAACTCTAAGGTGACTGACTTACTGACTGACATATGACGTGATCTATCAACGCACAGCCTAAACTGGACGGATCGGGCTGAAATTTGGCATGCAGGTAGATGTTATGACGACGTCCGCTAAGATAGGTAAGTATTTTGATTAATTATACCCTCAAAGGGATGAAATAGGGGGTGAAAGTTTGTATGAAACTTTGTCATTTTTAAACCGATCGGGCTGAGACTTTGCATACATAATTTATTTATAAAAAATATTAGGGTGTAGCGAAATTAAGCATGAAACTAAATCTACGCGGCTGAAACCCCGGGGCACAGCTAGTATTATATATACATATACATTTTAATTTATTTTTTTAGACTTTATGCAGACTTCCTCACGATGCATAATCCTACTGTGACACTACTCTCAGGTAGCGTTAAAATACACGCGGTGATATTTCGCAAGGTGGAGGTCCTTAAACAGTCGGACACCTTCGAAAATTTAACGGGCGATCCCAATATTCCCTACCTAACATTATTTCATCGTTATTTAACAGCGGTAAACCAATTTCCTAAATGAATCCTCGTTAATTATCAGTCCATAAATTAACCAGTTTATGATGATAAGTAACGAGCTACTTGTATTAGCAAAGGTCTTATAAATATTTACCACCTCAATTTCGGGAAGCGAAATTTGTTAAGAGGAATTTTCCTACAATCAATCATATTTTCACGCGCCAAAACAAGCCTTGATAACTTCGTTATGTAAAGGCAGTACTTTAAAAGCTACCTCCTGATGGAAGGTTTTATTTAGTTACGTAAATAACTTATTTATTTATATTATTTGGGGAAGAGATTCGTGCTCAGATTTTTTGTAGATAAGGTGTTTTTGAATCTGATGCGAATATATTTTATAGGAGTAAGACTTTAAGAAAATCTATACATCTATATCTATACAGATAAAAAAAATTGATGTGTCTGTTTGTAATTTCAAAATTACAGCTTTTAACTAAATGCATATGAAAGTATACACGCTACTGACAATGAAAAACCAAGTTTTAAAATTTTTCTCTGTCTGTCTGTCTGTCTGTTTGTTCCGGGTAATCTGCGAAACGGCTGAGCTGATTTAAACGGGACTTTCACTGGCAGATAGCTACTGCTTCAAGGAGTTATTTAGGCTACTTTTATTTTTTTACAAAACATTAGGGTGAAACCGCAGGGCACAGCTAGTATGTATATATGATAAGATAAGATATAAATAGTTATGCAAATATTTAATGACAAATTCATTATTACTATTATACATATTAGTATACACTCACATCAAATCAATGCATGTATGTATGTTCTTTACATCTTACCCTAGTTTCAAGAAGAAAATATTGGCACTTATAGCGGCGTAATTGCGCCGCGGCGCAAGCTGAGTAATTCACTCGAATTACACATTCACACACACACACGCATCCATTCATGCACTCACACACACACATAATGGCAATTTTGTAGATAAGTAACTACGAGCGATCCTGTTCTGAACTCACTCTGTACTTAAATCTCAATTAAGGCAAATCATTTCTGCAGAATGTAAATCCGACATTGGCTTGAAGACACACGCCATAATATATGTATATGTTAAATATTAAGAGCTGTGGATTTTGTGAAATAAAATAAAATAAAAATAAAATAAATAAACACCTAATCTTTTTCAGTGAAAATGAAAATTGTTTTGCAGGCCCTTGTGGAAAATTATGAAGCTAACCACCTGTTACTATAACGTGAGGTATCCAAGGTAATATTCTTTGTAACACAATAAATTTAACGTTATAGACAGTCGTCAGTCGCTTTTTATAGTCGTCAGTTTTATAGCAAACAATTTATAGGTTTCGGCTTAAATACTGGACGGGATTCGACCCTTTTTGGAAGTAATGGCGATCTACATAGTAGAATCTTATGGTTCTCGGAATAGGTTTTATGTTCAACGTATTAAAAGGATTTATCCCAAAACGGTTAAAGTTAATAAAAATGATTCTTAGAGGGCGGATAATCTGTGGATCAAACTGGAGATATTTTTAAACTATACTCATCCACGAATTATGTGATACTGAACCCCGCGAACTCAACCGCGTATAATTAAATTTTTCGGGTTTGTGAATAGACTACCTTTATATCTTTACAGATAAATAAAATTAAAGTGTCTGTTTGTAATTCCAAAATAACAATTTTTCTCTAAATGCATGTGAAAGTATACACGGTACTGATAATAAAAAACCAATATTTTTTTTCTCTGTCTGTCTGTTGGTTCCGGGTAATCCGAAACGGCTTGACAGATTTTAACGGGCTTTCACTGCCAGGCAGTTAATGTTATAAGAAGTAACTTAGGCTACTTTTAATTTAAAAAAACATAGGGGTTCCGCCGGACCTCCAAGAAATTTATTCTACGCGGGTGAAAGCTGTGCCCCGCGGTTCCACCCGCGAAGATTTAGTTTCATGCTTCATTTCGCGGAACCCAAATTTTTTTTCTAAATAATAGTAGTCTAAGTTACTATTTGAAACATCAGCTACCTGCCAGAAAATGTCTCGTTAAAATCGGTCCAGTCGATTCAGATATTACCCGGAACAAACAGACAGACAGAGAACATTTAAAAAAATTGGCGTTTTAATGTCTGTGCCGTGTATACTTTCATATGCATTTAGTGAAAAACTGTTATTTTAGAGTTACAAACAGACACTTCAATTTTATTTATCTGTATAGATATAGATATATAAGCCATGCCCCCCATGGCCCCTTATGGCCACCGTAAAATATAAGTATATATAGCAATACAAAGATATAGGAATACAGTTAAACTAATCTTCTAAATGTATATCATAAATATTTATTCCAAATCGAAAATGTAAAATTAATTCAGGACTTTAACTAATTTATTCATGGACATGCTTCAGTGTGCCGCCCTCTTTAAATATAGCCCTTGTTTTAGCAAGAAACCTTTTTATGTATCTAAAATGATCGTCTTCGAGCAATAAATCTTATTGGCCGAGTAAAAGCATTACAAACATCATAAATAGTAAGGTAGGGATTACGTGACAGGCTTAGCGACAACGAAGAGCAATTCTGAGTTCAAATACCCTTTTTATCTTTTTATAAATCCTTCAAAGAGGTCAAAGGGACATTTTTAGCCGAAATCTATACAGATAAATAAAATTGAAGTGTCTGTTTGTAATTTCTAATTAACAGCTATTCACTAAGTGCATATTATCTGAACATATAATCTAAATCTAAACAGATAAATAAAATTGAAGTGTCTGTTGGTAGTTCCAAAATAACAGCTTTTCAGCAAATGCATATGAAAGTATATACGATACTGACATAGAAAAACCAATATTTTTATCTGCCTGTCTGTCTGTTTGTTACGGGTAATCTCTGAAACGGCTGAAACAATTTAAACGGGACTTTCACTTCCAGATAGCTAATATTACAAGGAGTAACTTAGGCTACTTTCTCTGATAAAAAATATATTTTGGTTCCGCGGGCCACTAAATAAATTAAATCTACGCGGGTAGAACCGCGGGGCACAGCTAGTATTTTTATAAATCCTTCAAAAAGGTCAAAGGAACACTTTTAAACGAAACGTATCCATAAATAATATTGGGGTAAGTATTAATCGCACAGCGCCATTTAGTCCCAAACTAAGCTTGTTCATGCTATGGTTCCAGTCAACGGATATTAAACGTATGTGTTTATTATATAGTAAATCACGTATATGATATTTAATTGCTTACAGATATTTTTATATACATATGCTCTCGTCTGTATTTCCCGAAGGGGTAGGCATGTAGACAACACTCACTTTTCACTGAATATGATTAAGTGCTAACCTGAAAAATGGTGAGTCTATCGCCGTCTCAGGCACTATACATAAGTCTTTGAATTACTTCTCAGACATATGCAGGTTACCTCACTATGTTTTCCTTCGCCGTAAAGCACGTGGTGTGAAATCACTGCACATAAGTTTTTTAGAAAAACTCATTGGTACAAGTCGCTTGTGTAGCAGGCGATTACTCAAACCTCACGACTTCCAGGACTCTATATTTTTCTTAATTTCATAATTACAAATTTACATTTCTTTGGCAATAAGGAGAAAATTTTAAAACTGACTCTATCTCTAACTCTCTCTCTGACTTGGACTAAAACTATTTGCATCCCTTTTGAAATCAGTATCACAAAAAGAGATAAAACTACTTTTAAGTCAAGGACTATCTTAGGCGAAAAGGGAGTAAGAGTTACAACCCTCATACTCAATGGTCCAAACTTGCCTAACCTTAGTCGCTCCGCTACATATCGTGTCCACACCTTCAAAGCCATAAAATCCCCATATTGGTAGTGAACCCATAATACTAAAGCTGTGCGTAAATTTCAAATGACCCATTATGTAAGTAATGACAAAATTAAGTACGCTACTCCAATATCAAAGTAAAAAATGCAAAGTATGCTATTAAATCGCTTCATTGTCTTAATACATATTAGTTTATCAAGCGGTGGTAGATTCCTCGACGTTCATAAGTGCCTTACCAGGGCCTAAACTGAATAAATCATTTTCATTTTCATTTTCATTTTCATTCAGCGCCCATTTTTCGCGAGGCACTTGGCAGGGTAAAATAAAATATATGCACACGCCATCCCCGAAGGGGTAAGCGAAGATATTGTAAAAACAACTAACAGAGGGTGAGTTCATCGCCGTCATCATCTCCCTGGCCTTAATCCCATGGGGTCGGCACTTAATTCAACCCGATGTGGCTGATCACCTGATTTTTATACGAAGCGACGGCCATCTGACCTTCGCAACCCCTTTTTCGAGGAAAATCGGCAATCTGGGTTAAACCAGTTGTCAGACTCTCTTAGGCCTCTGACTGACCTGTAACGATTGCCAGAGATGTTAAATTGGCAACCGGAACCGACAGCTTAACGTGCTCTCCGAGGCACGGAGGGAACTCGGGCGGTCACCCATCCAACTACTGGCTAGGCTAGGCGTATGGTTGCTTAACTTGGCTGATCGAATGATATGCGCAATAGCAACTGTGCCACGAGCTCCTCCATCGCCGTCTCAGGCACAATACATACATCTTTGAATTACTTTTCAGACATACGCAGGTTGCCTCACGATGTTTTCCTTCACCTTTAAGCACGTGGGGTGGAATTACTGCACAAGGGGCTATTATTCAAAGCGTTCATAGACTGTAGTAGCATTTTCCTATCGCTTTGTAGTGTAAAAATCAAGACACGCCCACAGACAAAATGAATGCCTTTTATATGTATATTTTAAAGTTGGTCAACATGCATGCATCACGGCTGTTTGCGAACGCTTTTTGTACGAAGTGACAAAGGAATACACAATGGATTGAAAAACCCACGTTAATAAATGAAAAATATCACCTATACATACATACATATGCTCACACCTAAATACCTCAAAGGGGTAATAGTGTTATAATAACAACACACACTTTTCAGATATTTTTATATGCTTACGCCTGTATTTTCCAAAGAGGTAGGCAGAAGTTGTAATAACAACACCTACTTTTCACCGAAGATTGAATTATTTGCCAACAATTGATTAAGTGCCAACGTGACAGATGGTGAATTTATTGCCGTCTCAGAATACGTCTTAGAATTACTTCTCAGATATGCTTAATTCGCAGGTTTCCTCGCGATGTTTTCCTTCACCGTATAGCACGTGGGGAAAAATTACTGCTCTTAACATTTTAGAAAACCTTATTGATACAAGCCGCTGGCATTCGAATTCGAATTGCGTCGTTTGCGTGGCAGGCGACTGTGCAAACCTACGGCCACCACGGCTCAATAAAAATGTCACGTGTATTTTCCGAAGGTCGGGAAACAAGCGTAGCAATCAAAGTTTACTATAACTTGTTACATAGGGTTGTTTTGATTGTCAATTGTTTTTTATCCGTTGCTCTCGATCCGAGATGATTGGCTCTGATCGCAGACTCTTGTTACATGGAAATAGGTTTTGTTTGGCTATTTGACCTATTACACTATTCTACCATTTATTTGGACGACATTGTTGCTCTACTGCAGTGGTCGTCACACTTTTCTGGCCAAGGGCCACGTAGGACCATGTGGTGTATCATTGCGGGCCGCACATTCTTAGATTATTTAGTTGAACACTAGTCAATTGAGATAAATAATTTATTACCAACTAGCTGTGCCCCGCACATTCACTCGCGTAGATTTAGTATAATGCTGTTTTTTTTGTAAAATTAGCCTTAAACACTCCTTGTAACATCAGCTATCTGCCAGTGAAAGCCCCGTTAAAATCCATCCAGCCGTTTAGGCGTGATGCCGAGACCAAGTGAAATGGGGATTGATTTTTATTTATATGATTAAGTACTTTCTATTCTTTTCTTGAATGAAAGTCACACGATGTTTGTAACGGCTCAAAAAGTACGGGAACGATTTTAAAAATTCTTTCTCCATTTGAATGCTACATTTTCATCGATTAATATAGGTTTTTTATCCCCGTACTCCCACGGGAACGGGAACTACGCGAGCGAAACCGCGTGAAGTCCGGTATTTATAATAATAGTAAGATAGAATAATTAAGTGCCCCAAGTTTAGACTCGTTCGAACGTCGTCGCTTGACCTTGCGTTTTGCGTTTTTGTAAGACGTAAAACTTCCTACACTCGTCGCTTGGGGCGCTTTTTAACGTTCCCATATAAAATGAGGAAAATACGCAGGCGATATCTTCTCTTCCCGAAGACGATATCACATTGCTTCAGCAAGCAATGTCTCAAAAGCTAACCCAACCGACCATTGTTCCGTCCTCGCCGGCGAGACTCGTCACGAATTCTACGTCATCGTCCCCCCGTCCTTTACTAGAGCCGGCGCGCGCCGAGTCACTAGCCTTAAACATGTCCCTAAATAATACAACTCAGATTCAGCTCCCTAGCTCACCCCCCTAGCAACGCCCTAAGCCAAGGTCCGAGCCCCGCACTGGGATGCCTAGTTTTTAAGTTTAAGCTCGGCTGGAGGCCCCTGGGTCTCGCCCTATATAAGCAGTGGAGGTAACTCTCTCCTAGCAATGCGAGAGACCATGTCTAAAAAAAAGCGATATCGTCAACGTAAAACTGTTAACCTATTTGGGATATAGATCCCTTTTTTTTTAAAACACCCTACGTCACACTTCGTTCGCTGTGTGTTTATGTAAAGGTCGTAATCCGGGATTAAGAGGCGGGTGAGAATTTCAGATACTTATGAATGTAACGACAATTACGCCCGGGAGCAATTTACTACGAATTTAATGATGTTGGTTGATTATCGTCTATTGTATTTGTGTTCCCGTGGGGCGTAAGGTTGTCATAGCTGGTGGTATGGGTAATATGGGTATGGTAGCATAAACTAATAATACTGCTTGAATTTATTAGTGGTAAGTTTGTAAAGAAAACATCGGTCTGTAGATACCAAAGAGTTTTTCAAAAATACTTAAGTACAATTATTTTCGCACTACGGGTATTAAGGTAAAGATACCTGCATATACTTGAGATAATTCAAAGACGTATGTTTAGTGTCTGAGACGGCGATAGACTCACCATCTGTCACGTTGGCACCTAAAAATGTTCGGTGAGCAGTGGGTGTTCATATTACAACACCTTTGCAATGGCGTGAGCATATTTTTTTTTCTTTGAGAAAAACCCGATTTGTATAATTATATATGTACTTTTGTGCATGTAATGTTGTTATATACATATAAGATATATTATTGAGGATTTTCAATATAAACTACAAATTGTTTCTCTGAAAATACAAAGTTTTTGTTTTATTTAACACTTCTTTACAATATTACAACAATTAGCAAGTTATGACAATTACATTGTATATCTCACCTGAAAATACAAAGAAACGACATTTAAAGTTCACTATTATCGCTTCCTCAATCGTATCCTTCGGTTTATTTCTCTACAAGTTTTTATAACAATAAAATGCACAAAATAATATAAGCGTCATCCGCCATTTTATGATAGTTCACACGTCACTTCGACGCGCCCTATCTTCCACAGATAACATAAATACGCGAAGCGCGGCAAATTCATTAATGAAATGTCATTCTTTTCATTACATACATTTACGGGAAAGACAAGTAATGAACATTTTTAAGGTATAAGAATTGTATGACTTGCACATAATACGTCAAATGCGATAAAATACAAACGTTATTATAAAAGAGACATCACACATACAAGTAAATAAATAATTCTGATATTTGTTTGAACAATGATTGGATTGACAGGATATAATTAAATTTACCTAATTAATGTCCCCATATTTGCATATTATGTCAATTAAAATCTCTCGTTTACAATTGCAATTCAATCATGAATTTTAATTGTTCATTAATTAATGGAGTATCATATGAACATTGGTAATTTGACGACTTGGTTAGAATTCAGACTGACTGCCAGTTCGGTCAGTAGAGATTTTTTTTTATTACTAGATTTTTCTAAAATTCATAATCTATACATCTATATCTATACAGATAAATAAAATTCAAGTGTCTGTTTGTAATTCCAAAATAACAGCTTTTCACTAAATGCATATGAAAGTATACACGCTATCAGTAGCGTGTATAAATTTTTTTAAATAGTTTTTTTAATGTCAGCACTAAAAAAACAATTTAAAAAAAAATTCTCTGTCTGTCTGTCTGTCCGTCTGTCTGTCTGTAATCCGGGTAATCTCTAAAACGGCTGGACCGATTTTAACGGGACTTTCACTGACGGGTAGCTGATGTTTCAAGGAGTAACGTAGGCTACTTTTATTTATTAAAAATATTAGGGTTCCGGGACAATAAGGATGAAACTAAATCTACGCGAGTGAAACCGCGGGGCACAGCTATACAATATATATTTATTTGATTAGACTTCTTACAAAGTACTTTAAATAATTTAAAGTCCTCAGAAGGACACAAAACATACATTATACATATATAATGTTGCCACCGGATTTGGAAGATTGCTTTTGTTGAGAAGAACACGGCAAAGAACTCAGCAATTACTCTTTTTATAACTATTTTACAAATTTTAAACGCTACATTATATCTCATGAATAGTATAATAAGCCCATGGACACAGTTTCAATTCTCAATTAAATCAAAAATATCTATGTAAGTATACCGTATATACTCATATTTTTATATGCATTTAGTGAAGCTGTTGTTTTTCAATTACAAACAGACACGTCAATTTTGTTTTTCTGTCAGATATAGATCCACTTCAAATTTGTTCTGAGAATGAGCATAATTCCCTATTCATTAAATATCTTTACCTTTTTTGGAATTTTACATTCATTCTAACATTTAATTAAAAAGTAAAAAAGATCTTCTGGATTTATAATTCAGTGGAAAGCACTCGTTCAATTTTAGAACGAATAACAAAAGTTGAAAGTACCCTCTCACGGCTGACTGACTATTTCATTCACAATAGCAATTATATTGTTTGGGTATACAATAGTTATTTGTTATACAAGAGTGCAAAGTTGCTTTTTAACCGTGTCTTCAATTTTGATCACCGAGCAAGCGAAGGATTCAAAATTAGAATCCTGAGCGTTAGCGAGGGAATCAAAAGAGCACGAGGTGAAAAATCTTTGCACTCGAGTGCAACACGTAACTTTTCATTCCACCTCAGCGAGGAAGAGACTAAATGCAAAAAAAAAACGTTTACAATCACAAGATAGGTACACTTTTATTTCAGTTTAGGTATTAATTACTACATTATGACAGGTAAGTATTACAGAATAATCTTTAAATTATAACAATACTAAGGAATAATTAAGAAAAAAAATTAATTCACAAACTTAGTGCACACGATGTTCTAAATTACATTTACTTTATCCTCTAGAGAATAAAAACGGCTTTTCCACTCAGATATTGAAGATTAAAAATACTCTTTCCGAGATGGTGGGATGAAAAGTATTTTATTTATGTGGTTTTAAGAAACATCTAGAGTGCTACAGGTGCAGCTATGAGTGCTAATTACTCGTGACGCCATTTGTATCTACGTGTTTTTACTTACATATATCACTATACATATTCTACTCACACCCTGTCACGGGCAAATCTCGTTTAATTGGCTAATTACAAAAATAATAGTAAAATTTATCCAAGAAACCCCCTGAGGGAGTGATCAGAGGTTTTGAACAACCAATTTTCATCGAAGATACTATATGTCTTAGATCTCGTAGTGTGAAAGCACGGAAATAAATTCACTCATGATCACAGACCGCTGAAATTTAAACCACTCGACCACCACGGCTTCATGATCATTATGAACTAATAGAAAAATATTACTGCCATAATATTTTCTCAATTGAAATCCGTAGCACAATGGCTACGCTCGTAGCTAAATTCTACGAATGATTTAAGTGCGATACTATTACGGACCAATTATTCGAAATATCGTATGGATGGATATTTCGAATCAGGCTGTGGATATTAATTGGGTAATTTGATTTAAAACAATCAAGTAAACGATATGATTTTTTAAAGGTATTCCAAAAGTGAATGAAAACTTTTTGTTTCATTTAATTAGAAATTTGTCTAATAGACTAGCTGTGCCCCGCGGTTTCACTCGCGTAGATTTAGTATCATCCTTATTATTGCGGTACCCTAATATTTATAATAAACAAAAGTAGCCTAAGTTACTCCTTGAAACATCAGCTACCTACCAGTGAAAGTCTCGTTAAAAACTGTCCAGCCGTTTCAGAGATTACCCGGAACAAACAGACAGACAGAGAAAAAGTTTAAAACTTGGTTTTTTAGTGTCAGTAGCGTGTATACTTTCATATGCATTTAGTGAAAAGCTGTCATTTTGGAATTACAAACAGACACTTCAATTTTATTTATCTGTATAGATGTATAGATTCGGTTACGGTTTTATATAGATTTTTATGACGGATACCAAGTAGCATTTGACTGATATATTATTATTATGGTTACTACTCCATGGTTTTAACAAGCTTATTATGCATCATTTAAGGTTGCCGTTCTTACCATTTTTGTTGGACATACATACATACATATACTCACGCCTGTATTCGTCGAAGGGGTAGGCTGAGGTGTTGTAATAACAACCCCCACTTTTCACCGAAGATGTTTAAGTGCCAACGTTACAGATGGTGAGTCTATCGCTGTCGCAGGCACTATACATACTTCTATGAATTACTTCTCAGACATATGCAGGTATTTTTCTTCACCGTAACGTTCACGTGGTTTGAAATCACTGTACTTGTTTTATATTTTGGTAGAAACCTCCAAAAATGTTAAGAAGAAACTAATATAAAGTACACTTAAATAAAATGCAAACTTTCTATGCACGGTTTAAATATATGAAGAACTACGACGTCACTGAAAATGTAGAAGCCACTTACAAAGTAGCAGTTTAGTTTATAACTACAGATACTGCAAGTTTAATGGTGTCTGTAAGTAACTTAAGTTGTTCGTCGCGAGGAAAATATTACTTGTTTACTCTGCAGATAAGACTAAGGTACTTTGAGGTAAGGGTATGGCACCATTGAACGCGAGTAGCGGGGATGAATGCACTTTTATTTTTTTTTTAAATTAAGTGCAGCGATGACACCTGAATACATTGTGAGAAAGCAAGCATGCATATCTCTGAGAAGACATTTAATACGTGAATTAGTGATGGACTCATCATACGTATCGGTTAAAATATTTAAATGAAACCATGATCGCAAACCCATAGACCATTGTATGAAAATCATCAATCCCTGCAGAATTTTGGAAGGCTACTATTGTTCTGATACTTGTACTCACTATAGTTGTGTTAGTAGCGAATATAACACTGATCAATTCGTCCGTTTTCTTTTTTCAGTAACACCCGGGAATCTGTTAGATTTGCGCCCTGTTGATGGCCTTAGGCTCGCCCTCTACATTAATGTACTATAAGCTATATAGACACAGGCTTGAGTACATGTATGTATTCATGCACATGTATGTACATGCATGTTTTCATGAATGAAACTATTTGTTTTTATTTTTATAAGTAACTAGCTGTGCACCGCGCTTTCACCCGCGTTGATTTAGTTTCATCCTTATTGTCGCGGAAGCCTAATATTTTTTATAAATAAAAGTAGCCTAAGTTACTCCTTGAAACATCAGCTACCTGCCAGTGAAAGCCCCGTTAAAATCGGCCTAGCTGTTTCAGAGATTACCCGGAACAAACAGACAGACAGACAGAGAAAATTTTTAGAAATTGGTGTTTTATTGTCAGTATCGTATATACTTATCGTATGCATGTGATGCATTAAGTGAAAAACTTTTATTTTTGAATTACAAACAGACACTTCAATTTTATTCATCTGTATATGTATATATCTGTATAGATAAGTAATTCAACCTACTTTTCCCTCACTTTTTCTCATAAAAACTCTTTATTAATCAAAAACGCTACTCGCGCGCAGTGTCTCCATACGATGCCGATATTTTTCATGATTTTACATCGGAAAGTGAGTAATATATTCTGTCCGCGTGCTTCAGTCACGGGGTATCGAGCAAAGTCAATATAACTCTCGATTGCAGCGCGTGCTCAATAGATATTTTAATATTTCTAATATTGGATTTGCATATTTTATTAATCTACTTTAATATTATTTGAGACTTTTATAGCGTATCTCGTCTTTTCAACGCATTTTTTTAATACTGCGAACGTGGCAATCAAATAATCATCCGCCTCCCGTAATGGTAAGTGTATTGTGCACCCTTTGAACGCATGTTCATCTATACAGATAAATAAAATTGAAGTGTCTGTTTGTAATTCCAAAATAAAAGCTTTTCACTTAATGCATATGAAAGTATACACGCTACTCACACTGAAAAACTAAGTTTTAAATTTTTTTTCTGTCTGTCTGTCTTATTGTTCCGGATAATCTCTGAAACGGGTGGGCCGATTTTAACGGGACTTTCACTGGCAAGTAGCTGATGTTTCAAGGAGTAACATAGGCTACATTTATTTATTAAAAATATTAGGGTTCCACGACATGGAGCATGAAACTAAATCTACGCGGGTGAAACCGCAGGGCACAGCTAGTAAATAATAGACTTTCTATGCCAATATAGTAAAAGAGAGATTACTTCACTATAGCTAGCACAGTAATTCCACTCGTTCTTATGCAGAACCAGACTGACAGACGGACAATGTTCATAGTTTTTTTTTCTAAGAGTCGTCTACATTGTTTCATAATATGCTGCTGTTATGACATAAAAACAGATTGTAATCTTTCTTTCTTCTTTCCCAAGCCGTTTCGAAGACTATCCGGAATAAACAGACAGACAGACATATAATTTTTTTGAGAATTGTTCTTTTTATGCGAGTATTGTATATACTTTCATATGCATTTAGTAAAAAAGCTGCTTATTTGGAATTACAAACAGACACTTCAACTTTATTTAGCTGTATAGATGTATATATATTGTATACATACTTCTTATTTTCCTCGACTCGAAACAAATATGTTTTTTGTGTTGGCTTCTGAGATTTTCGCGAGCATTCATCAATCACTTGTCAAACCAGTGTACCTGTACAGAGTTCAGTGGATATTCATAAAGGACGGAGATGGTTCCTTAAAGCTATCTTGTGTTTTTGTAATTCTATTGAAGTACATTGGCGCGATATTCCTCTCGAAAGGACCAGTAGAAAAACTAGAAAAAAGACAATATATAAGTAGCTTGATCAATATTCATTAATAAATATTTATTAACGAAAGTTAGACTAAAAATTGTTTAGCTAAATCTCACTGTACGGGTAAGTGAACCTATGTAAGTTTTTGTGAGAATACGTTATTTAGACCCAATCTAAACCTAACCATAATATACATAGAATTTCTTACAGAAAAAATAAAAATTATTAAATGTTTTCTTGGTCTATCTGTTTGTTTCGTTTCAGAGATCTAAAATGGCAGTACCGATTTTAACGGGACTTTCACTGGCAGATAGCCAATGTTATAGGCTCAAATACATATTTGATTGAAATGCCTGAGTAACACAGTTTTTATTGCTAATCCAACGCGGGTAAAACCGCGAGAAACAGCAAGTGGAACATAACATTCGGTGAAGGTGTTAACCAACAGCTCAATGTAGAGCTATTTGTAACAGCGACACGAATATTACATGGAAATAAAGTACTCGGCGTTATACATGTCACGATATGAAGTACCTTTAACAAAATTGAGCAATTTATTTGCCGACAAAGTCGTATAGAGACGGTTAAGAAAGAAAATAATTTGTAATTTCTCAGTAGTAGCTTGGAGTCTGGATTAGTGCCCGGTTAATGGCAATAGACTCGCCCCCTATTACTGTGTGTGCATTAGATTTTCAGAGGGGTAAGCATAAGAAATAAGTAAGAAGGTAGGTTAGGTACATACGCTTTGGTATAGACACACACACTACACGCGTGTATTCAGTCATCACAAATAATTTACATACATACATTTACATATTTTTTTTAGTATAACTATGTAGTTATTAGAATTTTATTAAAACTAGCGGTCATCACGCGTTTTCACCCGCGTTGATCCCGTTTCCGTGGGAGTACGAGGATAAAATATAGCCTATATTAATCAGTGATAATGTAGCATTCAAATGGTGAAAGAATTTTTTAAATCAGTCCTGTTCTTTTTGAGCCAATTCGTTATAAACATACATACATACAAATATTTCTTCTGTATAGTAAGTAGTATTCGTTTGCCAAAAATGTTCGTCCTTAAAGTCTAGAACCTATATAAATGTGATGCTAACATAAATATTTAAGAGTGTTTCAATTTGCATAGACAAAAATACTGGTGCGTATAATAATAAGGAAGCTAATTAGCATAATAATTACTGTAATTTATTCGACAGTCGGGGAATAATATTTATGTATGTTAATTATTGAAGAAAATGTTTAGCTTTCAGAATTATCTCTATAGGAATAAATAAAGTTAATGTGTCTATATGTAATGTCAAGATCACAGATTTTCACTAAATGCATATGAAAATACTTCACGAAAGATGCTTCGGTACTTATAAAAAAAACAATTATCTATACAGATAAATACAATTGAAGTGTCTGTTTGTAATTCAAAAATTACAACTTTTAACTAAATGCATATTGTATGATACACGCTACTAACACAAAAATCCCAAGTTTTAAAAATTTTCTCTGTCTGTCTGTCTGTTTGTTCCGGGTAATCTCTGAAACGGCTGGACGGATTTTAACGGGACTTTCACTGGTAGGTAGCTGATGTTCCAAGGAGTAACTTAGGCTACTTTTATATATCAAAAATATTAGGGTTCCGCGACAATAAGGATGAAAACTACGCGGGTGAAACCGCGGGGCACAGCTAGTTGACAATATAATCTGTGTATCTGTATATTTGTTTCATCAAATCTCTGAAAATGATGAATCGTTTTTCACTTGTAGTCAAAGTTACATATTTAGAAAAGTGGCATATTTAGGTCATGTGTTACGACATGTCCGATATAATTTGCTACAACTTATCATGATGGGAAAAGTAGCTGGCAAAAGGAAGTCCGGTCGTAGGAAAAAGTCGTGGCTACGAAACATCAGAGAGTGGACCGGGATTGCGAGTGCCGCAGACCTGTTTCGCCGCGCTAAGGACAGAGAGAAGTGTTCGGAGCTGATTGCCAACCTTCAGTGATTGGAGAGGCACTTTAAGAAGAAGAAGAAGAAGTTAAAGTTACATACGAATACTTTAATGCTTTTATAAGTTACTAGCAGACGTCACGCGGTTTCACCCGCGTAGTTCCCGTTTCTGTGGGAGTACGGGGATAAAATATAGCCTATGTTACTCGCTGATGATCTAGCTATCCATTGCTGAAAGAATTTTCAAGATCAGTTAAGTAGTCTCGGAGCCAATTAAATGCAAACAAACAAACAAACAATCTTTCCTCTTTATTATATTAGTGTAGATATAAACTTATATTATCAGCAAAAACATTTCATTGCGAAACTCCTAGAGATAGCTAGTTTACACAATTTAATTCTTAGTAATTTACTGGGAAGTCAGATAAATGTACTCCTAAACATCTTCGTTGATTCAGTAAGGGGTGAAAGGTGAGGACCTCTTAAGGCTCCAGGCTTCAACAGAAGGTTCTATCTGAAACATGGCAACCTGATTAGGGACCTTTACAAAATATACTATTTTGTAGTATAATAGGCGAAATGCAAGGTCAATTCCCAGCGGTATGTGCAGTGATTTCACACCATGTGCTTTACGGTGAAGGAAAACATCGCGAGGAAGCATATGTCTGAGAAATAATTCAAAAAAATATATAGTGTCAGAGACGGCGATAGACTCACCAATGGCAATTAATCATCTTCGGTGTTGGGTGTTGTTATTATTACTCCTCCGCCCACCCCTTTGGGGAATATAGGCGTGAGCATATGTATGTACATTTATTTTTATTTATTTATTTTATTAAGGAAACCAACGGCGTCAACTAATCCTAATACAGATTGATAGTAAGGCTCATAATTTCCACAAGTTAACAATATATACGTAGTAGGTTACAAAACACGAACATGCACTTTTGTATCTATACAGATAAATAAAATAGAAGTGTTTGTTTGTAATTCCAAAATAACAGCTTTTCACTAAATGCATATGAAAGTATACACGATACTGACACTAAAATACCAAGTTTTAATTTTTTTCTCTGTCTGTCTGTCTGACTGTCTGTTTGTTCCGGGTAATCTCTGAAACGGCTAGACGGATTTTAACGGGACTTTCACTGGTAGGTAGCTGATGTTTCAAGGAGTAACTTTTTAATATAAGGGTTCCGCGACAATAAGGATGAAACAAAATCTACGCGGGTGAAACCGCGGGGCACAGCTAGTCTTAAAAAAACTACATAGGTACATATCTAGTGTTACAATATCATTGGTGGTAAACATACACCAGTTAAGCTTTATTTCTAACCAATTCACTCTTTATTTTCCAATATCATTGTTCAAATATTATCAGACTAACAGAATTTTCTCGGCAATTCTTATTTTATTAGCAACCTTTAATATATTCAACAAATATTGGTACACGTTGTTTATTTTCTTTCAGTAAAATCAACATTACCAAGCTAATAAAATTGTTTGGAGAGATGGTTCCGCGAAATTGTATTTCAGTCAAACAATTTTCGTATTGACGTTCCGTACCAAAATAAATGCTTTTTATGTTGTTGTCTGTTTTCCTTCCTGGCTTAATTGTTAAGTCCATAAGATTTGATTATTTATTATGTACCCAAAGGCCAATTTAACATCTTTGGCAATCGTTACAGGTCAGTCAGAGGCCTAAGAAAGTCTGACAATTGGTTTAACTCAGATTGACGATTTTCCTCGAAAATGAGGTTACGAAGGTCAGATGGCAGTCGCTTCGTATAAAAATCAGGTGATCAGCCACATCTGGTTGAATGAAGTGCCGACCCCAAATACATGGGATAAGGCCAGGGAGATGATGTACCCAATGTATTTTATTCGAATTTCAGCACACTGGCATAGATTTCGTAAATTTGTGAATGCATCGTTTATCTATCTTGGTCCACTGCTGGGCATAGGCCTCCCCTAATGCGTGCCATAGCGCCCTGTCTTCAGCTTGCCGCATCCAGCATCTGCCTGCAGTCTTTCGCAGATCGTCATCCCACCGGGCCGGAGGGCGTCCTACACTAGGTTTGCCGAGTCCCGCTCTCCACTCAAGAACACGTTTACCATTGTAAATGCTTGAAATATGTAAATATGAAAACTGGCAGTTTCTCAATTATAGCATTGATATGGATACCAAAAGCCAAACATCCAAACTCAAGGCAACAAATGTGCAGCAAATATAATAATTGTCCTGACGCGGGAATTGAAGCCGCGACACTTAGGGTAGCAGTCAGGTATTCGCTAGTATTATACTAGCAAGACCGACAGTGTCGTCATATCTATTCATACATACTTACATTATGCAGATAAATAAAATTTTCACAGTTGTTGTAATTTCAACTTAACATATTTTCATTAAAGGCAGGCATAAAAGGTCCATACATAATAATCTAATTTGTAAAAAAATCTCTGCCTGTCTGTTTGTTCCATTATAATGATGGTAGTAAATGCATTTTTTTAAATTATGCGTTCTGGTAAAGAGCTAGTAATAAGTGTATGTCAAGAGGGCCTACCCCTTCAATGATTCTTTGTTCTCTTTGTAAAAATCTTTGTAGAAATCGTGACTTTAAAAGTTATAAGGGTACCGTAGAAGCTGCATTACGACACAAAACTTTAATCAAAGATCAAATTGCTTCACAGAACCGCCATCACTTTGCGATTTAATATTCAATATGTCATCTATCACTTTTAAAATCCATTTTGCACATTCACAGTTGGAGCCATAACCGGCAGAGTCGGACGATGCAAATGACAGATATATTCGTCAGAGCTGATATTAAAGCTTCTGGTTGCATAGGAATTGGGTTAGATGTACCATCTCTTTTCGAACATCGATACTTTCATCAATTCGCCTTCTCGGGTGCAAATGAAAATGTGACCAGTACCCCAAGTACACACGTACTTGGGGTACTGGTCACATTTTCATTGCACAGTTACCGTCGCTAGCGTAATCGTAGGAACTTATATCCTACACTCACAGCTTACGTTTCAATAGAAAATAAGGAAAATACGCAATCGATATAGGTTTCGTATACGCTGTCGACAGTCTATCGGGGATTTGGTGTAAACGTATGGCTTGAAATTTATTAATTATTTATTGGTAATAATTAGTTCGGCAACAAATAGCCAATTACACTTATCATAAGAAGAAAAATTAAATAAAGAAGAATCGCGTCTTTCTTTGGATTACAACCACAATCCTCCGCCGAAATGGTGTCAACCCTTTCTGAGCCGCGCTAAAACTCAAGACATTTAACGTGTCAAAACCTTTCGTAATAATAGAGACGTGCTGGTCGAATGATGAAGAATGTATTTTTATTAACCACTCTAATTTACTCAATGTTTTGTGCCTGAGACAGCACGTATCAGATGTAGTAAATAGTATTTCTTCTAACATTATATCTTATAGTGCAAATTCATTTAGGGCTGCGTATGAAAAGGGAAATTTCTTTACTGCGCGAAATAAAATTGATAGTCCTATAAATGTGTAGGTGGTCCCGTCCGTGGAGGTTCACCGTCTAGTAAAATAAGGCACGACCTGAGTTCGTGACCTCCTTAAAGTCGAGAGGTAATGAGAAAATACGAGGGCTTCGAAATTCGTTAATAAAAACAGATGAATATGTACCCTTTAGTATGTAAATGAGGTTTATATTACCTTAACACATTTTTGGGATCAAATCATAGAACGAAATTAATAATTAATAATGCACAATATTATACATCGTTGCTAGTGTGAAATTGCTTAGGTTCTTGTATGTATGTTGTTATTAATGTATCGAGCAGTACGGAAAGAGTATACTTTAAGAAAATCCCTTAACATTTTTCATGTAATTCTCATAACTTGGTGCACTGTGTCCTAAAAATGTTCACCTGAAGTCTAGACCTTATATGGATAATCCATATAGGGATTTTGCGCCCTAAGCTTCGAACAAAACTTACACTTAATCAGGTCGAAATTTGTGAAAACCCTAAAGATAAAAATGTTTTTAAAATTTGAATTATTTGAGATATTATGTATATTCAATATTTCTCAAAGACTTACAGTTAGAAAAAAATTATACGTTAACCCTATACGTTAGTGTTATAGGCGCTCAAGGCCTAATGACGTTTGCGCTATTTTTCGTTTGTCTTTTTGTGGGTTTGTTTAGCGCGAGCACGGTGATCCCTCCCTACTACTACATGCTGAGGGCCTAGTGCGAGTTTTTCACTGCCGCCGTCACAAGTCACCGCGTCGACGTAAACGCAGATATGTACAGGATCGGAACAGCACCTCTGTCAGCCTAAAGATGACACTATAGTGAGCCCATACAAATCTGCGTTTACGTCGATGCGATGACTTGTGACGGCGATTTTAAGAAAACTCGCACTAGGCACTCTGAGCGTTCTTAAATCGTTACGGCTCCTGTGTTCAAATAAGTCAATACATGAAAGTTTGCGTCAGTGACCTCAATTCATTGCTACTGAGCATATTCCACAGAAAAAGGGGTCGGTTTCCCTTCCGCAAGCAAAAAAACTTTTGCAAAGTTGTCAGGAATAATCCTGCAACTCAAAGTTGAATAACATTTTTACAAGGAAATATGCTTATACAGTTTTAAAATGTTATATTGGGTTATTCTCATAAATAAATAAACTGACACAGATGTTGCTAATTACACTTCAAAGAAGTATTAAAAAGATATTAATTAAAACAAAAGTTCAATACAAGTAACCAATGCAGGAAATTGCTTAAGTTTTTGGGATGTTGGCCTGAATTTTGGTTGTTGAGAATTAAGTTTATGTAACCAAATCAAAGACGTTAATACCATTTAAGGATATTTAGACAGTTTGAGACGATTTAAAAAAATGGGTTTTGGCCTAGTTGTTCGCAAACGCTACTGAAAGAAAGAAAGAAAAAAGAAAATAAATTTATTCGTAACAACATACACAAAATAGCGAAAAGGATTATAGTAACAGTGTTTTATAGTTGTTACGAATTGGGCCCAACTCAGCATAATCTGGCTGTCACGTTGATGACAACCATCACTGATCTTCCGCTAGGACCAAGGCGTCACGTCACAGCACGGTCACACTGGCAGTATCCACAATACAACTTAACCTAAATACAATACTGCGTCTTCTTTCCTCAGGCCGGGTCAAGTTATTGGGTTTACCATCTCGCCGCTTATTACATGGGGCTGAACATAACTGGTGGGAATAGAAGAGAAGCTTCTTTCTTCTGTGTCTGTATTTCTGTCCGTCTCTATCTGTTTGTTCCGGCTAATCTTCAAAACGGCTGGACTGATTTTAAAGGGACTTTCTCTGGCAGAGAGCTAATATTACAAGAGAAACATAAGCTATTTCTATTTAAAATATTTATTAAAAGTACCGTGGGCCACCCGTGAAATTAAGCACGTGGGTAAAATCGCAAGGCATAGTTAGTTTATATACATATGAAAATAGTCTACTCTTAACGTACATTGAAATAAATGAAATATAACGTTTTGAGGCATCCTCAACGTAAAAGCCTCTCGAAGGGATTTCTCATAAAACTTTCGCGATAAATTGATATTACAGCATTTTGTTCGTGCGTACGATTTATTTTTATTACCTCCCATTGTTTTCGATATTGGCCGCTAATCTATAAATATTATTTTATCTATTTATCTTTACACGTAAAATAACTCAATGCCTTACTCACTTACATGAATATGCTCACGCTTGTATTCCCCAAAGGGGTAGGCAAAGGTACTATAATGACAACACCCACTTTTCACCGAAGATGACGTCCCAACGTGACAGTTAGTGAGTCTATCGTCGTCTCAGAAATTATACATACGTATGTGAATTACTTCTGGGGGCCTACTCGCTTTCTCCGAAAAAGCTTCGGCCGAAAGTTCGCAAAGTTCCAACCACGGTTATTATTCGTTATAAAATTACGTCCGAACGTGTCCGCTAGAAAATTATTTTATGTTTATATTTTCTAAACCAACTTAACACGGTTGCCAATTTAACATCTTTGGCAATCGTTACAGGTCAGTCGGAGGCCTAAAAATAATCTGACAAATGGTTTAACCTAGATCACAGATTTTCCTCCTAAATGGGGTTGCGAAGGTCAGATGGCAGTCGCTTCGTATAAAAATCAGGCGATCAGCCACATCGGGTTGAATCAAGTGCCGACCCCAACAATGTATGGGATAAGGCCAGGGAGATGATGAGTTTCTAAACCAACTTTAATTAAATTATTAGACGAAGAAAAATTTGAGTATGATAAAAACAAAACGATAGTGAAACTACGTTTAATTTTCGTTCGTTCACGAAGTTTCGTTTTCGGAGAAAGAGAGTAGACCCCCTGAGACATACGCAGGTTGCCTCACAATGTTTTCCTTCACTGTAAAGATACAATATTTTTCTAACCATACCAGTAGTTGCTGAGATTAGCACATTCGAGCGAACAAACAAACTCTTCAGCTTTATTATATTAGATATTATTGTACTAAAGAAAGTAAGGTAAGTATTCGTATAATTTGAGGTAAAAGTTACCGCTTACCGTTTTCCACCGCACGATAAGTTAGACATGTAATCTCAAGAGGGAAACTTAGTCCTACCCACTCGCCCCATTCTGATATCGGTACTTTTAACTTTATTTCAAGTTACGCTAAGCTTATTCAAACTAGAATACACTCGAGCCATGAATTCCGGTCATTACACCTAATAAATAAAATAATTATTCTAACGCTATCCTGAAGGGTTCTCGTATGAAGTACAAAAAAACAAAAAGTTAGTCAAATCCTGCGCAGAGTTAGGGCACCAACTAGTAATCACGAAGTTGTAGACTCTAGAGAATATAGAAATGACTGTCGATCGTGTAGAACGTGAATCGCTTAATAGGATTACATCTAAGCCCCTTGACTTGAGCAGTACGAAGAAAATTTATGTCGATAAAGTCAATTACATCAAACAAACCGTAGATTATTTCTCAAACGTCAAATTTTGTTATCGTGTTATTGGATTTTAAATTAGTTTTACCTTTGTTTGTTCAATATTAAGGCATGTTTCTCCTTGTTCTGATTATTTTTATAACAGGTTTGATTATTTTCATATTATTCTAGTTTGTTTTTTCTATTTTGTTTTATAATTAGACTAGCCGGGGTGGCCATGGGGTTTTAATAGTCGCCTGCTATGCATGCGACGCAAGTTGGAATCCCAGCGAGGCCCATACATTTGAGATTTTCAAAATGAGCAGTGATGTCTTGAATTGAGGAAATCTGAATACGTCAGAGCAGTAATTCAAAGACATATGTATAGTGCCTGAGGCGGCGGTGGACTCACAATCTGTCACGTTAGCTTAATCATATTCGGTATAAAGTGGGTTTTGTTGTTACAACACCTCTGCCTACCCCTTCGGGGAATACAGGCGTGAGCATGTGAATGTATGTATGCAATTTGACTAGGCTTTACTCGCCGGATATATCCTTTTAACCTATGCTTACTCTCAGACTCTGCCTAAATATTGGTGAATTTTTGTCCGAAGTAGGGTAAGTGCTTAGTTTCAAATGTGACTCTAGATTGAAACTTACAATATTCCACCTCTTTATAAATAATGTTAGTATGGTAGTGGATGAAAGGCAATCTTTACCGTCTAACAGAAGCCTGACACTGACAGCTAGTTAAAGCTATACAACCTGGTTATCTCAGTATAATGGGTTGCAAAGATATTAACCGCTTTGTGTTAAAATTCGGTCAAATTGGATGCCTTCTAAGCCTAATAAATTGTATTTGGAGGGGATATTAGTTTCAGCTTAAGTTATTTATATACTTGCTGTGCTGCCGTTTCACCCACGAAGAATTGGGTAATATATTAAGTAGATTTGTTCAGTGTAACTTGTTTTTTTTTTAAATAAACGTAAGTTTACTCGTTGTAACATCAGTTTCCCGCCAGTGAATATCCTGTTTTAAAAAAATAATAATTATATATGTACTTTTAAATGCATCCAGTGAGAAGCTGTTAATTTGGAATTATTAACAGACACTTTAATTTTATTTATCGGTATAGATTGTCAAATATCATCAGTTCACTAGACCCTAGTGCGAGTTTTTCATTGCCGCCGTCACAAGTCACCGCGTTGAAGAAAACGCATATTTGTATAGGATCGAAACGGCGCTACCTGACGGCCCATGGATGGCTTTTGATCCCATAAAATCTGCGTTTACGGCAACGTGGTGACTTGTGACGGCGATTTTAAGAAAACTCGCACTGGGCACTCAAGCTTATAGGGTACCCTAGAGTGCCCACACGAATGACATCACTAACATCCAACCATTCTATATTGTAATGAATAGACCCTTATATGTCAGTTTTATTACAGGAGTGAGTGCAAACGAGAATGGTACAAAATCCTACCGAGGTTATCAATTATGGCAAGTCAATATTGATAACCTTACTCGTGAATTAATGAAGGAACTTGAAAACACTGGTGCGTTACCAGGTTTTTAATAAAGTATATTTTATAATGAAGAGCCATCAGACCATCAGATACTTATTATTCAGTTTCGGCCCTTTAGGACGTCGAAAAACTACCGCCGGATCGGAAACTAGCCTTCTGAGAAGAACCAGCAAGAAACTCAGCCGGGCATCTTATACGTTTCATCGATTCAATAAAACCATTTTATGTAGGTAAAAATAGGTACACCAAATCGGATGCAGGTAGGCACATCATTCGCAAAGTTATAGATGCGAGACCAAGGTAGGGTTGACGGAGCGTGGGACGATAGCCAGCGAGATGGACTGATGATATAGCCCAAGTGGTGGGAAACAACTTGACTGACGATCAAGACCGAAATTTGTGGCGTGCATAGGAGGAGACCTACACTCAACAGTGGGTGATTATGGGTTGAAAAATAAGAAGAAAGCACATCATTGGATCCCTGGTCCTATTAAGGCATAATATAATTCGGAGTAGTTGGACTATCAAAGTTTTGTAGTCCTATTTGGACTATGATCAATAATAGTACCTAATAAGAGAAAATGAAATTATTTAACTATTTAGTTCCAATTAATGTTAGGCACTTAAGGTAACGCAGAAGAAAACTATCAAATAAGCTAACTAGCTCGGAGAAGAGTCGGCAAGCTTTAACTGGAATTTTGTACAGCTCAATACAAGAATAATTTAAATATATATAATTAGTGAAAAGTAGTATTAGCATGCAGACTTAAAAAATAAATATACACACGGTCGAATTAAGTAACCTCCTCTTTTTATGAAGTTGGTTAAAATTGAGGTCTAGCGTTTGAGTCCCGCCGCGTGTTCCTACGTATCCTAATAATTTTTCAGAATTAACGCAGAAATCTTAGTATATCATATGTTTCAGTGAAGATGTATGGCGCACGGACGAGAGCAGCATCGATATTGTACTGGACGGCAATACTACTGGATACTGGGAGGAACTGCTTGGTAATTTTAACATCAGCCACGAGGTTCTTATCACTGACATTCAACAGAAGTTAGACGAACAAGATGTTATAAACAGGAACGTTTCCAGGCGAGGGAATGGTACGTGTTTAGCTTTTGATATTGTGACTGTAATGGAAAGGTGAAAGGTGTGACCTCTAGTTTGGTGTAACTGAAAACTAGCCTTCTGAGAAGAACCAGCAAGAAACTCAGCCAGGCATCATGTACATTTCATCGAAATAATATAAATCATACTGACGATTTGAAAGTACTTTGTATAAAGTCTAATCGAATAAAGATATATTTGAGTTTGAGTTTGAGTTTGCATATGAAATAATCATAATAATACTAATATAATAATAAACCAATTCTTATATAGAGGACAGATTTGAATGTACACGTTGATGTTGATTTGGATAGCTACATGCATACATCATCACCGAGTAACATAGACTATATGTTATCCCCATACCCCCACGGAAACAGGAACCACGCGAGTGAAACCGCGTGACGTCAGCTAGCCTTTATATATCTATTTAATCCTTGAGAAATTAGACATAGCGTTAGACACACAGATTATGAAGGCAATGTTCATTTAAGAATAATTATTAAGCTTACAGACGACTATTCCTGTCTATAAAAGCTTCCGTTATGCATCAATCTATATATAAAAAAATGAATCCCCATTTCCCTTGGTCACGGCATCACGCGTAAACGGCTGGATGGATTTTAACGGGACTTTCAATATTATTTAAAAAAATCCTTAGGGTTGCGGGACCCCCATGAAATTATCTCTACGCGGGTGAAACCGCGGGACACAGCTAGTAGTATATAAAAGCAATCTATCTATGTGGCTATCGATCAAAGTGGAAGAACAGCGTGCATTTTCTAAAGTATCAACTTTTGTTTAACTTTATAAAACCTGTCAAACTAACTTTCATGAAATAATAAAATTGTAATTTACCATCTCGAGATACCTAAACTAGCGAAACTTTTGAAGTTTTTTTTTGTTTGTTTGATTTGCATGACAGACTAGCGGACGTCACGCGGTTTCACCCACGTAGTTCCCGTTCCCGTGAAAGTACGGAGACAAAATATAGTTTGATAAAATATATTCTTTACAAACATACATACGTTTGTAACGTAAGTTAAAACCGCGGGCATAATAAAGTTATAATTCAATAACACTATGCATGTCGTTTGTAGAACGGTCGTGGATCCTAGCACCAACTTTGAATGAAATTAACAAATTCCTTGCCGATGTAGCCGCTGCCAACCCTACTGTTTGTACACTCTCCACTATTGGAACAACTGCGCAGAGGAAAGAAATAAAGGTGGGATTACATTCAAGGACATAAATTATGCTTCTCTACCCTCACTTCCCTCTATAATGGTTGAGGAGGGCGATGGCTGGCATTCTCGTCATACTTGTGAACAGGTGCTGCTTGTGGGGGCTGGTCATCTCAAGCTACGCATTTAGATATAAATAGAACTACTAGACTTTTCTTTATGTTAATTTTTATCGACATTTGTACATTGGAACTGTGTCCATGGGCTTACATTTCTAAAATGATTTATTTTGTTTTTTTTTGTCCAAATTGTATAATATTTTTGAAAAGAGTAATTAATGAGTTTCTTGCCATGTTCTTCTCAGTAAAATCAACCTTCCGAACCTGGCGGTAGCATGTATAATCCTGTAAATTGTGTCATTCTGACGATTTGAAAGTGCTTTGTATAAAGTCTAATCGAATAAAGATATTTTTGACTTTGACCCTTTTTCTTAACGTGGATAATCTGGTATGGATACAGCAACCGCCGCGGGGGCAGCGGAAGGGTTATATCGGACTCCCACCGACTAAACTCCACGGTGTTCCTCATGTTCGCTAAGTGGGGGGTGCACGTGTTATGTCTTCACATGCTTCACGTGACCCCCCGGGACTGGCCTTTCAGGCCCCTCTTTACGACATCAGGTTGAACCCGACTTTTACACTATGGGATGGTGCGTTGAAACACGAACGCACCCATCAACCGCGGTCTCGTTACTTATCCTAAGTATAGGATTACGTACTTTTCATTTTGTCTATATTCGATTGCGTAATTAATGGGTCTCGAAATGTGTTGAAGCGCCATCATTGGAATTGAACTACAAACCGCGGAATTATTTTTTTCCACATTTTGATGTAACGGTAATTCGTTGAAGTTGGTCGTGTCAAAATCTTACTTGAGGCTGGTGAGTCATCACCCTATATCTTATTAGGCTGTGATTGTTTACTTTCAGATGCTCAGAATAGCTTCCAAGGGCAACAAAAGGCATTCACTAATGCTGGTCGAAGGGGGCATGCATGGTCGCGAGTGGTTATCAGTCCAAGCAGTACTCTACATGATTGAGAGCATTGCTTACAATTTCACCCAACAACCAGAGTTTATAAGGGACAAAGAGTGGTATGCGTACTATTTTAATATTTTACACGATAATTTTTTTTTGAGGTAATTGAGTATACCATGTACCGGTAATACACATTCAGTAACATATCTTATTGCTCAACTAGTTGAGTAGTGAGTACATCAGATGGTTTACCCACTGATCAACTGAGGAGTAAGTACAACAAAGGAGTAAGTACAGCATCATGAGTTCGCAGCATAGGTACATAAGTGGCAGTGGATCGTTCCATCTGTAATTTCCCAGTAGCAGCCCTGAGTCTGATCAAACGCAATATAGGCTCACTCTCTATTACATAGAACTGTCAGAGTGTGGGTATACTATAAGAAATCCTCTGTCTACTGGTCCGGGGACTACAAACATGAGCATATGTACGCACGTTATTTAATTACATCAGTTCAATCAGGTCATATAGTTCGCAAATACGCTTCAAGAAACTTTACTCACCGTAGAATGACAACATAGCGAGGGTAGTGTTTGATTAAGTTGTGGTATTTTGCTGTGACCTTTACGTCCCGAGGATACGTCTACACTAGAGTACGTATAGCAGAATAATTGTATTTGGCCTGTGTCTATAGCGCTCTAATATAAATCAAGATATGGCAAGCTCCTCCCGTCTATAATGAGTAAGCTTGAGTGAAAAGTAGCCTTAGCACCTCTGCATACTTCTTCGAAGATAAATTTGAGGAAGCCGTGAAAAACTGTGATAATTTACAGGCACTTCATTCCACTCCTGAATCCAGATGGATACGAATACGCCATGACTACAGATAAAATGTGGCTTAAGAACAGACGCAGATTAAGTGGAGATTGTTTTGGAGTGAACCTGAATAGAAATTTTGAGTGAGTGTTAATTATTAAACAGACCAAAGGATCTATTTCTATGCTAATATTACATAGGAAAGATTTTGATATTGTATTTTTGTATGTAACTTAAAAACTACCGAACCAATTTAAAAAAATATTTCAATATTGGATAGCTACATTATCAACGAGTAACATAAGCTATATTTTATCCCCGTACTCCCACGGGAACAGGCACTACGCGAGTGATACCGCGTGACATCCGCTAGGATACAGTATAAACATGGCATAAAACGAGCTTTCCCCGCTTTCTTGTATAACACTGACTGACTGACTTAAATCATATCAAAGTACAGCCTGAATTACGATCCTATAGACATGAAATTTGCAGGGTGTGTTCTTAGAGAAGTCATCATCATCATTTATTTAAGAGCTAGGCTCTTGTCGGTGAAGCAATCGCCAACCCTCTCTATTGTCCGCTAACACTTTGACTTCCTTGTACGACATGACGCTGACTTGTTCCTTCAGCTGTTGTACATAACTAATCCTTGGTCTCCCTCTTCTTCGATTTCTTAGAGAAGTAAGCACTAAGAAATATTTTTCCAAATTCGACCCCTAAAGCGGTTAAATTGGGGTTGGAAGTTGGTGCTTATGTGAAATCTCACTGCCACGGAGGCGAAGCTCTGAAGCTTAAATTCCTTACTCAATTTGCCAGTACATTGTATCCACTCCATCTGAAGTGTTAACAAACAATCAAGAGCGGTCACAATAACTTGGAATGGGAATTTCCCTCGGCATTCTAAACATTTGCTCCTCGAAACAAATGACGTAAACTTCGTGTTGCATTTATTTCTGCAGTTCCTCTACTGTAACTTTGTTTATTAAACTTGGAACACAAATTTAGGTTTAAACCTAGATTTGTGTGGTTGTAACGATAAGAGCGTTCAAAAGTTGAACTGAAATTACACTTATTAGATCTTTAGAGACCTTTATGTTCATTAATTGAATTTCAGCCACCAATGGTGTGTACGGGCATCCTCTGATACCTGTTCCCCGAATTATTGTGGACCTGTGGCCTTTTCTGAAAAAGAGACTATTGCTCTACGGGTAAGTGAACTTCATTCGCCTTTGGATCTTTTCCAAATATTACCACATGGCATAAAAGATAAAGACTAGACTAAAACTATGTCCACCCTTTTCAAATCCATATCACAGAGAGACTCAAAGTTATTTTTAACCCAAGGACTATCTTAGTCTGTTTTGCAATAAGGGGATAAGTACTTGTTTTTACAACATCAGTTATTAGTACCTGACCGTTCGAGTTTTCCACTATACTCACCATAGCTCCTCCACTTCCTCTCATACAGCCTTAGAGATCTTGCCGCAAACATATAACACTAATTCATCATTTGGCTCCAATCCTATGTAAGTCTCCAGTCAGACTGCTTCGAATTTCGAACAAGACGTCCATTGTACCTCTCTTCAATTGGTAACCCTATAATGATAAATGTCCTAAATGGTAAGATGGGTAAATGTCTGGTTTCCAGGACTTACTCCAGCGGTATCATTTTCGAGCATACGTCTCGGTCCACGCTAGTGGGAACGCAGTGATCTTTCCTTGGGAAGCGCGAAAGGGACCTTTTCACTACACCAAAGACCACAGAGCGGTAGCTATGAAAGTAGCCAAGGTATGAACTGAAAACAATACAAAGTATATTCACATAAGTGCCAATATTATTTGCTGAACCAGTACATACAAATAAATACATTTATCCTGACACCTCCAAGTAAGATTCCCGAAATGCTAGGTAGAGGTCAAAACCCTCTACCCAAGATAATTAGGTACCAACACGTCAGATTGTTAGCGTATCACCGTCTCGAGTGGTATACGTCTTTTTATTTCTTCTCAGACAGAGAATAGTCTTCGAATTTCTTCTCAGACAGATAATAAGTCTTCGAATTTCTTCTCAGACAAATAAAAAGCTTCGAATTTCTTCTCAGACGGAGAGTTAGTTTTGCCTTCAAAGCTCATATTGGGCTATTCTTAAGTTTTTTATATTCACTGTGGAATTAAACACCGGTGGGATTGGAAACAGCCCACTCTTCGAACACGAATTTAAATATTCATATAAAGTGGAATTATTTTCGGAGTTGGATTCCCTTGACATTTGTATGAATTGTAAAGTATTTAACTTTGCTATTAATAATTTGCTAAAATATATAAAATATAATAATATATTTACGTTCTAACATACGTATGCTCACGCCTGTAGTCCCCGAGGGGGTAGGCAGAGGTGGTGTTATAACAACACCCACTTTTCACCGAAGATGAGTAATTGCTTTACGATGACGAAAACAAAACATCATGATGGTAACTGCATATGTCTGAGCAGTAATTCAAAAACGTATAGTACTTAAGACGGCGATATACTCACGATCTGTCACGTTGGCATATATTTTCAGGCGATGCACAAGGTGGACGGGGTAACATTCAGGCCGGGTCATGTGAAGGACTTCAACAGTAAGATTGGAACAGGGAAGTCAATAGACTGGGCCTACTTCGTGCACGGTTTAACCCATGCTTACATCATCGAGGCTCGCGGACCCAAGTTCAGAGATTTCGTCCTGAAGCCTCATGACACTATGTCTGCTCTTAAAGAAGTCCGCGCAGGTTTATATGCTTTGTCCGAAGATTTGTATTACTGATTTAATTTGTATAAAAGTGTGTTTTTTTCGACATATTGGTTTGGTTTATTTCTTTATTAATAGAATTTGGTGTTTTGAGTGACACAAAAAGTTTGTGTTTCTCCTTGCTGTCAAGTGTCAATTCATAAAAATACAAAATAACTAACCAATTTTAAATTTAATTTTATTATTGGCCTCATCATCTATTTAATCCTTGAGAAATTAGACATAGCGTTAGACACACAGATTATGAAGGCAATGTTCATTTAAGAATAATTATTAACCTTACAGACGACTATTCCTGTCTATAAAAGCTTCCGTTATGCATCAATCTATATATAAAAAAAAAAATCCCCATTTCCCTTGGTCACGGCATCACGCGTAAACGGCTGGATGGATTTTAACGGGACTTTCACTGGCAGATAGCTGATGTTTCAAGGAGTGTTTTAGGCTAATTTTAATTAGCAACCATATTAGGGTTCTGCCACTACTGCGGGTGAAACCGCGGGGCACAGTTAGTGTTTTATAAACGTTAAGATAAAAATATACTCATCAAAATATCGCGTTTCCATTTCACACTAATCATTTCTTGGGTTAATTCTGGCGTTAATATTGGCATCAAACCCTCGTTACAATTTACGCTATCCGTCCATTCAAGTTCCATCCAAACCAAATTGCTTCCTTAACACAACTTATATTAGCATCGATTTGTTTTCAATTACACGTCACGGGGTGGTTGCGCATCATCGAACTGTGTAATCGGAAACAAGCCACGCGTACTCCATCGGGTCCGCGAAGGAAAACAAAGAACATGTATGAGTTTACTACTATTGGTTGTCTATCTCACTTATTTCTCGATTTCTGGTTGGAGTGGTTTGCATAGCTGTGAGATCTCAGCGGTCTGTACCAATTTCTAAGGTGCAGTGAGGTCACACCGCGACCTATAAAGGAATATCGTGAGGAAAATATCTCTCTCACCACCTCTCACGTTAGCACCTAATAATTTTCGGTGAAAAGCGGGTGTCGTATGATTTACCCTTCGGGGACCTTTCTGGGAAGACGTGAGTTTACGCACGCTCCATCCTGTTACGGCATGCGGTCACCGAGTTTACAATGAAAAAAAAATAATCTTAAGAAAACTTCAATAAGTTCAATAACAATCGGCCCATTCCTTCGGGCTCCTTTACTCGCGAAGATAAATTAAGTTAATATTGTTAGTTATTTCACCAATAGTAGGGTGTTAGAATGCACCCCAACGTCGCGTCAAGCTCAGTGAAGCGGCAAAAGATACGAAAAGGTTGTTATTTCGCAATGAAGTGCAGTTGATTGTGCTGCCAACAGGGAACGATGTAGATTACTATGTTGTGGATTTGTGTACACTTTTACCTAGTATTTTTTTTATACTACAAAAAATAAAAATAAATATGCTCACGCCATCTCAGAAGGGTCTCCGAAGGAGTAAGCAGAGGTGTTTTAACAACAGCACCGCCAATTCATCGAATATACTTAAGTGCCAACATGACACAGGTTGACTCTATCGCCGTCTAAGGCACATGACACACGCCGTCTTTGAATTACATCTCAGGTTTACTCACGATGTTTTCTTCCACCGTGAAACACGTGGTGTGAAATCAGTTAACATAAGTTTTTAGAAAACCTTATTGGTACAGGCCCGCTGGGATTCCGATTTGCGCTGCTTGCGTTGTGACTGCTCAAACGCGAATGCCAGCACAGTTCTGTTTGTAATTCAAAATTAACAGTTTGCCTTTAAATGCATATGAAAGTATATACTATTTTTATAAATACAATTAAAAAAAAAAAATCTGTCTGTCTGTTTGTTCCGGCTAATCTCCGAAACGGCTGCACTGATATTAACGGGACTTTCACTTCATCATCACTTTAATGTTACAAGAAGTAATTTAGGCATCTTTAATTTAAGAAAAAACATTAGGGTGTCGCAGGCCAGCCTTAAAATTAACCCTACGCGGGTGAAACCGCTAGTTACGACATAAGATTAATAGTATATTTAGTTGGCTCACCCTATCATTATATAATCATAGTAGATATTAATAAGAGGGTGATCAGACACCTTATTAAATCACTCGAAATATCGATCGCAACCGGGCTAACGATCTCTACCCTTATAATGTCGGTATTCATTGAAAATTGGATCTGCATTTTGATTTAACGGGAGCATTCATTTCACAGAACCACAGCTGCGCTAGTTGGGCCAATTTGATTTTACAATACTCACTCATATTATACAGAGTCTAGACTTTAGGCGCATATTTTGGTACCAGAGTGTTACATATACATCATGGAAAAACGATTAGGACAAAAGACATTGCTTGCTACTCATTTTGTGACACGCGCGATGTATTGTCAATTACATATGAACACCGATTATGACGTCACTAGAGAACAAAAAAAAGTAAAATAGCCTTCAAAAAGAGAAAAATAAAATTTAATTATTTGAAATTAATTACATACTTTTGAAGTTGCTGTTGCTATTAAAAAAAAGTAGAATTAAAACATGTCTCAGAGCTAACTCAATAGCAACAGTGTGAAAAAAACCTGAATAACGTGAAATTGCTTTGCATTCATCGCGTCATGCATTCTAGATGGAATTTATGCAGGGTGTAGAATTTAAAATTTAAATATACCGGACGTTTGAGAGCGGATAAAAGTGGGTGCAACAAAGGGCGAGCTGTTATGCAACTCGGAAGCGGCCTTAACACACCTGTTAAGGGCTGCCACGTGTTATTTAATATAGTTTTTTATTTATTAATCAATCGTACAATTTATAACAAGCACACCGTGAGAACACCTAGTCGCCGCCTGCTCGCTGATCGTTAGCAGGGCCTCCCGCCACGGGGTCTCACCCGGCTGGCTTGTACCGCGCTGAGGGTGGCGTGAAGATGATTTCTCACGCGTGCCACACTCACTGGTTGCCCAGTGTCACGGCGACATTATCGGCCAGCACTCCTCCGGGTGCAAATACAACATCCCAACGCCCCGCGCGGAGATTGAAATCTCCGTCAGGGGGCCAAAAGCCCCGAAACGAATTCCCCAGTACCCCTACAGGGGCCGTGAGAAGACCCGTACGTATTATAGCAAGCATGGTTAGTTAAGTAACATTGAAATAAACCACAGAGGTTTGTCGATAATGTCATGAAAGTGTGTCTGCGTTAGACTGGTGAATTTAAAGGTCATCTTCATATATACATACATACATATGCTCACGCCTGTATCCCATGTCATCTTCATTTCACTCCCTTATTCCGCTGTGTGTGGCTGATCACCTGATTTTTATACGAAGCGACTGTCATCTGAACTTCGTAACCAATTTTACACGTAAAGTCGGTAACATGGGTTAAACCAGTTATTAAACTATCTTAGGCCCCCCGACTGTCCTGTAACGATTGCCACAGATGTTAAATTGTCAACCGGGACCGACGGCTTAACGTACTCTCCGAGGCATAAAGGAAAAATGGTCACCCATCCAACTACCTACTGGCTTGGGTTGCTTAACTTCGCTGGTAAGTAGCTACTGCTTGAGTGGCCGTGTACGTTAGAAGTTGCTATGCAGTGATTGAAGCAGTCGATCTTGACTGCTTCAGACTCTAAGCTCGTAATATAATATCTTCTTATTTTAAGAGTAGACTTATACTTTAACTTATCATAAGTATTATGAGTTGAGTAACACTGAACAGTCAGGCATTATGGAGGCCTTGGAATATTTCACGAGGAAGTTAGAATTAAGTTATTGTATAACTTTATTGATTAAATATGTTAACTTTGTGCTCTCAGCTCGCTCATATTGAGTTTTCAGGCACGTTTATAAATACCTGTAAAAAATAATATGATGATATTCAATAGGTATTTTGTTTACCTTTTGTTTAAATGCCGTAGCGTAAGCATAGAGTAATGAATTTCTCACCAATAGTGTTCTGAAAGTTAGTTTCTGGGGATTACAGATGAAAAAACCTAATAACACTTTGCCCGACCCGGGGATCGAACCTAAAACCTCGTGTTCCGCAGTAGCACTTGCGACCACTAGACCAACGAGGCAGCCATGCCGGGGAACCAACTATGGTCATTTGAGCAGCGCGTACTAAGAACTTCTTAGCTTTGAAGTTAAATTTTACGGTACTAAAATGAAACGTGTATGGTAGGCCCCCAGAGCTTATATTTTTATACAATTAGCTGTGCCTGGAAAACGTTATATTAACATGTATTTTTTGGGGTAGATAATCCTTGTTATTTAGGGGTATGGAATATATATATTGGCTGAAACTTACATGATTCTATATCATGATAGATCAAAAATTAAAAAGTCAAAAGTTAAAAATCTTTATTTGGTTAGACTTTCTACAAAGTACTTTCAAATCGTCAGTAATTACTCTTTACAAAAATATTATACAAATTAAAAAAAACTATATAAATCACTAAATGTAAGCCCATGGACACAGATCTACGTGATTGCCCAAAAATCATACAAATCGGTCCTGCCGTTTCGTAGGAGCTTGGTAACAAACACTCAACACTATTTATTTATTACACAATAATATTTATTTGATGTTGGTTGTGACAGCCCTAAATGCATATATTTTATCAACAACGTAGCACAATGAGCCATTATATTACTTGCACTGCAACTTTCAACGCAGCTTACATTGTCGCGGAATGTTTTTTGTTTGATTTTTCTATTTTGGAATAAACCTTGTGCACTAATGCTATTAAATAATATTAAAAAATAATTCTATAATAATATCGAACTTATTTCAATTTCTGTTCACATTTTTATGTTACGTCGTATTTATACATATGCTCACGCCTGTATTCAGAGAGGGTAGGCAGAGGTGTTGTAATTTTCAACACCCAAGTTTCATCGAATATGATTAAGTGCCAACGTGACAGAGGGTGGTGGTGTAGTACAGGCCCCGCTGGGATTTGAACTTGCGTCGCTTGCGTAGGCGAGTGCTGTAACCCCGAGACCACCACCCACGGCTCTTGTCGTATATGTCTTGTCTCAAAGTTGTTATATTAAATAGCGGACGTCACGCGGTTTCACCCGCGTAGGTCCCGTCCCCGTGGGAGTATGTGGATAAAATATACCCTATGTTACTCGCTGATGATGTAGCTATTGTTGAAAGAATTTTCAAGATCGGTGTGATAGTGTCGGAGCCTATTCAGTACAAACAAACATTCAAATCTATCCTCTTTATAATATTAGTAAAGATTGTATTGGGTTATTTATAATGTTATATACATACCTACCAGATATAACTCGCGGTATACCTTAGTTCCCGTTATTATATGACTTTTGGAACACCGTGTATAAGGAGTCTGTGATATAAAAAGACGCACAGCTAAACAAAAAGCGCTCCGTCCTTATCATAAAATAAAAATACCATAAAATAAAAATCATTTGTCTAGGGAACCCTAAAATTGTATGACATCACAAAACAAATTATTAATTATTTTCTCAAGCTGTGAAAGGACGAAAGTGCTGCATTTTGTTGTCACAACGTACTTAAATCGTTCTACGACCCACTAATATACTTTGACCTTATTGTTACTCTAAACATTATTGTAAGCAAGTGTCAACTAAAACTGGTTTTGTGGAATGTTTTGAAAGCACAGCCCATTTATCAGGGATGCGTCAGGAACATTGCCGCTATGACAGCGTTCACTTAATTTTCACTTTAAATTGAGTAGTGGGAGTGTTTGTGTCGCAGCCCTTGATATGTGTATTGTGTGCGGGCTTGGGTCATTATTGTTAGTAACAAGTTCTCTTATAAAGTTTTGAAAATGAAAATGAAAAATATTTATTCAGTTTAGGCCCTGGTAAGGCACTTATGAAAGTCGAGAATTTACCACCGGTTCGGAAACTAGCCTTCTGAGAAGAACCGGCAAGAAACTTAAAGTTAGCACCATATGTCCCGTTGATGGTAAAAGTAATTTACTACGTTGGTGGGCGTAGGAAATTGGAGCTTCCGTTGATTAAACTTGTGTGAATTTTACTAACCATAATTCATTTATATATACAGCATATTAACTTAAATCTAAAACAATAGAACTAAAATAAAAATAATAACATAAATAGAAAACAGAATTTAAATTTGTGTCTGCGGATATGGTGCCCAGTAAGCTGCCTGCGTTACCTCGCTGGATTGCTAAACTGATCCTCGGACCGAGGTACGAACTAGCTCGACGGTCACCAGAGACGTCAACCAGGCGTTTGGAACCTTGAGAAATAAAATAAATATGCTCACGCCCAGAAGGGTTCCCGAAGCTAGCTAAGCAGAGGTACTCGTATTGGGACAACTACACCTACATTTCACCGAATATGATTAAGTGCCAACGTGACAGAGAGTCCATCGCCGTCTCAAGCACTTTAGTTTTTTTATAAAAACTCATTGGTACAGGCCGCTGGGATTCGAACTTGCGTCATCCGCCTGGAAGGCGACCGCTGCAAACAAACGGCCACCACGACTCGCTACATTTATGAGTCTGAATAATTTTATTTATTTTGACTTTATAATTTGGGTTTTCATAAACTACCGCGTGTTAAATTAAAACATAATAAATTTCAGTCACACGTACGTAGTAATTAAGTTCCATTCACATGAACGTAGTCAGCCTGTCGACTAAATTAATACGATTTTCGCTAACTAACTGCACTGTTCATTCGAGATGCTCCCAACCTATTATACTCTATAATGGATGGAACGGTATATAACTTGCTAGATAGATGGCGGCCGATGAGATTTATGTAGTTAGTTTAGTTATTGAGGCGAGTTACCTTTCAGGATGTTCATAATTATATTTTAAACTAGCTGTGACCTGCGGTTTCACCCGCGTAGATTTAGTTTCTTCCTTATTGTCGCGGAACCCTAATATTTTTAATAAATAAAAGTAGCCTTAGTTACTCCTTGAAACATCAGCTACCTACCAGTGAAAGTCCCGTTAAAATCCGTCCAGCCGTTGCAGAGATTACCCGGAACAAACAGACGGACAGACAGACAGACAGGTTTTTTTTTAACTTGGGTTTTCAGTGTCAGTAGCGTGTATACTTTCATATGCATTTAGTGAAAACCTGGTATTTTAAAATTACAAACAGATACTTCAGTTTTATTTATCTGTATGTATAGATAATACACGTTTATTAATTACAATAAGCATATAAAACTGATACAAAAAATATATTTTATTTATTAAAAATATTAGGGTTCTGCGACATAAAGCATGAAACTAAATCTACGCGGGTGAAACCGCAGGGCACAGCTAGTTATTAAATAAATAAGAAATCTAGAGTGAAATACATAACCTGTTTTCGTTTCCACAGGGAAAAACTTTCGTGTAGAGTGTTAAGTTTTCGCTAAGTAATGTGTCAAGAGAGTCCTTGAGCCTCGGGATAAATACTAAGCTGTCGGGTACATGTAATAACAAACTACTCGTGGTAAGTGCCGTAGCATTTTACTGTTCGAAAACGGAAAATACATTGACGCTTGGTTGCACAATAAATTGTTAAAACTAGGTAGAGTTTAACTTTAACGGCGAAATTTGTTTTTATTTTAGCAAAGCTTACAGCTTTAAAACTTACGTATGACAGATGTCATATGTATGTATAGATATACATACAGATAAATAAAATGTGTCTGTTTTGTAATTCCAATATAACAGCTTTTCACTGAATGCATAATATGAAAAAGTATAGACGGTAATGACATAAAAAAATTATTTTTCTCTCCGTCTGTCTGTCAGTTTGTTTGTTCCGGCTAATCTTCGAAATGGCTAGACCGATTTTAACGGGGCTTTCACTGAGCTACTTTATTTAAAAACTAGCTATGCCCCGGTGACTGACTGACTGACATCGTGATCTATCAACGCACAACCACTGGACGGATCAGGCTGAAATTTGGCATATGCAGGTAGATATTATGACATAGGCACCCGCTAAGAAAGGATTTTGATTAATTCTACCTCCAAGGGGATTAAATAGGGGATGAAGGTTTGTATGAAATTAAACACGCGGGTGAAACCGCGGGGCACAGCTAGGAAATAATAATTAACATAAAGACGAAGTGAACCTACCTATTAAAAAAAAACATCATGCGGGCAAAGTCACGGGTAAAATATAGTAGAATAGATTATAAAAGGAACTCTCGCTGAAGGAGGAAAGTTCCACCATATTTTTATGATATCGGTTTACCAGTTAGCAGCTAAATATACATTCAGCCGTTTAAGGGTTAAGCTTAGAGCGATTTGGTAAAACACTATAATTATTATTTTTATTGCACACATTCTTATATTCTAAATTCTTAAAGTGGTTGGAGAAAAAACGTTAACGTAAACGCAGATTGGTATGAGATCGAATAAGCGCCATCTGTGGGCTCTTAGAGGGCACTATTTTGATCATATACAAATCTGCGTTAACATTAACGCGGTGACTAGTGACGGCGAAGAAAACTCGACCACTAGGTAGTTGTTTTGGTAGTTGCTCGTGGTCCGCAGTGGTGTTTGAGTTCACTTGACCAACGAGGCAGTCCTCTTTCTTAATGTTTAACTAAATAAATTCTTTGGTGCAGCTCACATACAAACTAACAAGGACTTTAACAGTTAGGCCATAAGGTCCCAACTTGCCCCACACCAGCCGCCCGGGGCATCGTAAATCAGGCTGCAGATGTAACCGGAGCCTATATCGCTAATTTATCACCAGCGCCAAAGATTAGCACTATATTTTACCACAGTTTATAACGTCATGCGGAACAGTTTGCAATTGGAGCTCTATGGTGTAGAGATATTATAATTCTTCTTATCTTGTATACAGATAAATAAAAGTGAAGTGTTTGTTTTTTTACTAAATTAATATGAAATCATCTAATCAGATACATACATACATAAATAAATATTTTTATTTTTATTTTCTCTCTTCATCTGTTTGTCTGTCTATTTTTTTCACTGGCTGATGATGTAAGGGTAGTTTTTTTAATGCCCTTTAGGCTTATCTATCCTCCCCTGAATTTACTCGGGGTTCTTGACCGTCGTGGTACTTAAATATTTTTTTTTTGTATCCAATTAAGTAACCTAGTTTTTACTGTTTAATCCTACACGGCTAGTTTCAAATAAGATTCCTAATTAACCGTAAGTATTTTATGAAGTCCTTGAGGACTTTGACTCGAACACACACTATTTGACGTTGCATTACTGCACAGCCTCCACTTATAACTTGGACCACACCTGAGCTAAGTTCGGGCACATTTAGTGCACTCATATCTATAAGCACGAGGGTAAGTGCATCTACAAAGTCAACACCGATGCAATTTTGTCCTTGCACAAATTTGTTTTCATAATGGTGGTTTCAAGTAGTTTACATTTTTAGAAGTTACTTGTTCGATGCTATGTTATGACATGAGTATTTTCTTTATGAGCGCAAGGCAATTTATTAAAAAAATATATACATAGGAGTATTTTTTATTATTACCTATGCAATACACAGGTATAAGACCAGTCTGGGGCCTTACCATGAGCTCATATTGCCATGATAGATTCACTCATTTATGAGACAGATGTATGTGACGTGCATACATCTGTCACTGTCGCACAACTGAATTAACATTGCAATAAGAGCTCATGGTTGGGCCCCTGTTGTTAAACGGTCACTGTAGCCTATCAATGCTTATAAAGCTTCTCCGGGGTAGCAAGTTCCTTAGGGGTTGAATTTTGGCAAACCCCATAGTGGATATCTACACTTCACAAAGAATACACCCTCTAAATTTCATGGCTCTAGGACCAGCGGTTTGCGCTGTTCGTTGGTCAATACAATGAATTTTATTCTCATAGATTGAATCGCCGTACCCATATTAAGATAAAAGGCAACTTGCGATGTGTGGTTAGATAGGATTGACCATAAAAGTACCTGCTTTAGGTTAGGCTTGATGATCTGGTGGCCCATCATCGGTTTAAGCAGAGCGTATTAAGAACTTCTGAGCTTTGACGTTCATTTTGGTGCATTTTGATTCCGTGAAATTAAATGACAAATCTAATACGCGATGCTTAAACGATCATAGTTGACCCCCAGATCATGCTCATCCCCAGCAAAGCTAAGACCTTCTCATCCAGTCGGGTGTCATGTCTGAGGAACAGCACAACTGTTCTAGTTGGTAACTTGGAAAGGTATGCACTTTACCTTTAGCGAATTACCATAAACATCCATCAATTTTAATTTGAATTCTAACAGTCGATAAAAATGTGTTTGTCTTGTCTGAGACGGGGTAAACAAAATCGTAAAATAGGTGCTACGTAACGCGGTAGCTACTAGAAATGTAATATGGTGTTTGTCTATGAAAATTCCTGTTCGTTCTACCCACGCTAGGAATTTTAGTGTTGGGAACGTAGAAGAGTTTATTCACTTTTAAATCGAGTTATTTTATTAAGAACTGCATTTAAAATGACAATGTATCGAATCACTTTTGACTCAACTCTTATAGGAATTTTAAACTAGCTAGACGTTTGCTTCGCTGGTCAAAGAAATAGTTTGTCTAGTAACATCACTTAGAACTATAAAATTTTATATAGGGGCCCTACCACGAGTTCTTATCGCCGTGATAGTTTGACTCATATTATGAGATTTATACATCTGACAATGTCACACACTTTCCTTATTAACTCTATGTTGGTAACCTAAAATAACCTAAAATATAATAACCTAATATAATAACCTAAAATATATTATTAAAAGGAGTCCCTGTAGGCAAGGTTCCGAAGATACTGGCAGCATTCCCCCTTTGGATAGCTAAACTAATTCTTTGTCCGAGGTAGCTGCCAGCTCTTCGGTCTCCGGTGATGTCGACTAATCTTTTCGCAATTTCATTAAAAAGCTTTATAGCGCTAGGACCCCACGGACCAAGGGTCTCGACACCGAATGGAACAAAATCATATTCGGTGCCCAGACCCCTGTATTTGCTAGCTTTAGCCTTCTCCGCCGCTTCACATGCCGCACCAACTCTGTTGTTGGTTCCATGTAGATGGGACGGGGCCAGCGTGTCTGAACAGGTTGCATCCCATACCAGCACCCGTCCCATCTTCCATGGAATCAAACTCATACCGTCCGGTCTCTTGCCATCATCTCTTGCAATGCCTGTCGGCTCAAGAAGACTCGGCACGTTGACGGTGGCAAGAGACCGGCGTATGATATCGTTAAGTGCGGCATGTCTCGAGAAGCGGCCCGCACTTTTTTGGCATGATAGTCCGTGATGTCCTAGCTTGTCGACATCACTGCCACAGGGACATTTGTGAGGAATGCAGACCGGAACCCCGAGCCGTAGACATGTTGCGATTCGGAGCGTGTCAGGCACAAGAAAAGTTCCTGTATTTGACGAAGGGTACGCGTGAAGCCAGTAGCCGGCCTCACGCGCCCCCACGGCCAAAAGCCTGGCACGCACCGAACCTGGCGTCCTTATCGTGTCGATGACAAACATAGTTGCAGCCCAGAACTTGGTCATTGCAATAGTATTATTGGTGACTGTCAATCTTAGATCTTCCCACGCATCACTGCAATAAGAGCTCATGGTAAGGCTGTTCACTTCTTGATTTCGTTTTCTGTTATGAAGGGATCGTACCAATCAGGAAACCTTTTTCATTCATTTCGAGAAAATCTTGTACCCATTTAAGGCTTCAAATCATACCTTTTACTATAATTTGATAATGGGCACTCCTTGGTTGTTTAACATAAAAACTGTTTTAGGTAAATGTTATACCTTAATATTACTTAGTTACAGTATAATTTTGGCTGCAAAAAAAACCCATCTGAAATCTACCTGGATATGGTGTGCGCATTAAATATTAATAAGTTACTATAACAGTTCAAATCGAATAGTAACAAATTAGTCGATTGTATAACATCGAGTGCCAACCCTATCCGTAACGCCCCTAAAGGTTTTACTTGAGTAAACTAAACTACGAACGGGGCCACTCGTCCTGCCACGTTGAAATAAGAATGGTATGTTCTCAAATTGAATTCTAACGTTAAAAAATGAGGTAAATATTCTGAAATTGAATTTCTAACGGTCGGTTGCCAGTTTAATCTTGTAAGAATATTGAATTCTTGAAGTTATAATAGTTTCACTGCTTCATTTTATGTGCAAACTTGCTGTAATTTTGCTCGTGATTTTAACCGCACAAGCTTAATAATAAAATATGTTATGATAAGCTGAAACAACCAGACAGACAGAAAGAAAGAAAAACAAAAGTTTTTTCCTTTTATGGAAGTAGGTACTTATCATATATATACGTTCATACGTATGTAGCGAAACTCTGTAAATTTCCAAACAGACACTCCAATTTCATTTATGTGTAATACATATATATTGAAGTAGTAATGACTTTAAGACGTTATTCAATTCAATGTAACTAAAAAAAAAAAATCTTTGTTCATTCTGTATAGAATAAATGTCTATCATGATACATACCCTTTGTATGACGTATTATCAAATCAAATCAAATCAAATCAAATCTAAAAGTTTTATTCAACATAAGGGACACTTGGAACACTTATTGAACGTCATTTTTCTTACGCTAACTTAAGTTAATTTACTACTATATCACTTGTGACAGGTGATAACGTAAGGCAGGTTATAGAGACGCAAGTCCCAAAGGACTTTCGGTATGACAAGTGCCATTCACTATTCAATATAAAAAGATCGCAAGAAAATAATGAAGGGAGAAAATTTTCTGAAATCAATATCTATACATACAAAATTTTTACTGAAGTGTCTGTTTGTAATTTAAAATTACCAGTTTTTTATTACATGCTTATGAAAGCAAAATAAGGATTTTACACCAAAAATGTAAATTTGTTTGTCTGTCTGCCTGGCTGAACCGATTGTAACGGGACTGTCACTGTCATTTAGCTGATCTTGCAAGGAATAACTTTGGCCCTAGTATTTACATTATCGCTGAATTACATAATTTTTGTTTGAATCCTACGCATTTCCTCCCAATCCTTTTTTTGATTTACTGAAGTCGGTTGATAAAAAATATCATCAATAAATTTCACTGGAACAACGTAGGTATTGAAAATAAATTGTATCCACGTGCCTGTGGGGACATATTTTCTTTTTACTCAGCCTCTATTAAGCCAAGTACACATTATTAATAACCGATACTCCTTATATTAAACCTTGAAGGCAGACACGCGATTCGAATCCAAAGTCATTGCTTATATAAACTTTTTGTTCCATTCATGAATCTTAAACCGTTGGCATAAAGTTCATTTTCCCGAAACTATTCCTTTGGTCTGGATGTTTTTGTATTCCCAACGGAATTCCAGTAGTCGCTTATTAAATCATGGGGATGATATGCAGGCATTATTTTGGACCTTAGTAGCGTAGGCTTAAAGGTTAGTTTTGTATTGGGATTTGTTATAAGACAGTTATCGTTTATTTTCAATCAATATGGAATGGAGGTGATAAACTCCATTACATAATTGGATTTTTTTGGAAAAGCAACTATTAAAAATCACGATTTGTCTGTGCGCTCAATTATAGCGCATGAGATTAAACTCAAACTCAAACTCAAAAATATCTTTATTCGATTAGACTTTATACAAAGTATTTTCAAATCGTCAGAATGACACAATTACACAGGATTATACATGCTACCGCCAGGTTCGGAAGGTTGCTTTTACTGAGAAGAACCTGGCAAGAAACTCAGTAATTACTCTTTTAAAGAATAATATACAGTTTTAAAAATACAAAATAAATCACTCAAGCAACTATAAGCCCATGGACACAGTTCCAATGCTCAATTGTCAAAAATAAAAACAAAAATAAAATATTTCAAAAATTTGTGAGCATGGCAAATTAAATAAGGTTTTACATATATACAAATGGTTTTTAATTAAAAGATCCCGAAGTAAAGCAAGGGCGGGTCTATGTTTAGTAAAATGAGTGCGTATCTAATCAACGCTAATAAGATAATAATTAATACTTTAGAAACAGTAAAATAATTGAAATCAACTTCAAAAACCACATTAACCCGTTAATAAGTAACAGATATATAAATATAATCGCGATCATCTCAATTATCAAAGCCTTGTTCATGCTGACTGTACTGTATATTTCTTGAATGTCGTGAAAATTCATTGATATAAGATAGTGATAAAATCATGGACGTCTGGGAATAAGTCAATATACCTGTTGAAAATTTTTTTTTGATCAAATTGAAGTAATTTTCAAAATGAAAATCAGTTTCTTCTACGCACTCTTAAGCGTCAAAAACTATAACTAATTGGGATGAAAACAAAAAAACGAAAATTATTTATTCAGTTTGATCCCTGGTAAGACTAATTATCGTCGCAATATTACCATTTAATGTAAAACATTATGTTGTTGAAATGTATAAAACTATAACTTTATTTTTTTAATTTTAATACAGATAAACAACTAACTACTAACTATAACTAAAAACCTTAAAGAATATTATACATAATCTGATACCTAAAATATATTATGAAAAGGAGTCCCTGCAGGCAAGGTTCCGAAGATACTGGCAGCATTCCCCCTTTGAATAGCTAAACTAATTCTTTGTCCGACGTAGCTGCCAGCTCTTCGGTCTTCAGTGATGTCTACTAATGTATTAAAATATATGTTTGGCGAAGTGTCGATTCAATTTCACGCGCTGCATGGCAAATCGCGAGAAAATTATGCTCACTCGACCGTTAACACATCCCAACGGTTTGGTATTGACTGTTTTGTGTGTGAAAATGGTAGATAACTACGTGTTCATTCTCGTTAGTTTGCTGAAAAGGATACGTCATCTCTTATATGGGAATATATTAAGAGCCTACGAGTGAATACAAAAAAGTTCATTAATAATTTAAAATTGTCAATGGGCACAGAGTCGAGACTTTTAAGCTGATATTTTGCACAGAGCATCGGCTGGTCGTTCATATTAATATTAAAGTAACGAAAAACCCTTATTGTAATTTTTCATTTTTCATTGTTTATATTATTCAAATTTGAGATTTTAGACTTAAGTTTTAAGTTTTTAGAATATCATTTTACATTTTACATTGTTTTATGTTCCAACATACCATCCAATAAGCATCGAACCTTTAGCCTATAACAACTACACTTTACCATAAAAATAAATAGTAAGTATTACGACGAAAAAATAAAAAGAAGATAAGATTTTTATTTTATTTATAAATTTATATGAACCATCAGAAACGAAAACCACACCCTGCGTAAAAAGTCGTTAATTGAAAATTGTATTGGAAGTAATTACTTAGTACAAAATTACAGCGACCTAATTTTCTCCCATTCCATTCTCGGTCCAAGTGACCCGGTAATAAAAATCGCTAGGGCGGCGAGAGGTTAACAGATAAATGGATATCACTCTATCGTTCACGTCACGAGCCTTCCCGCAAACAGATTAAAACCCGAAGGGACTCATACATCAGAGGGCTTATTCATTTGATCTCATATCATCTAATTGATCTGTTGTGAATAAGCACTATTCGAATGAACGAATATAACGGACTCTTTATTACATTCTGTAACTTGCTCTACCCCGCGGTTTCACCCGCGTAGACTTAAATTCATGGGCGAGTTCATCCTAATGTTTTTTTAATAAAAGTATACCCATTTTCATCATCATCATCAACCTATTTTAGTCCACTGCTGGACATAGGCCTCCCCTATTGAGTGCCTTAGCGCCCTGTCTTCAGCTTGCCGCATCCAGCATCTGAATGCAGTCTTTCGCAGATCGTCATCCCACCTGGCCGGAGGGCGTCCTACACTACGTTTGCCGAGTCGCGGTCTCCACTCAAGAACACGTTTAAGAATATTAGGTATCTCTCTTATTATAATCGGTCCAGCCGTTACGGAAATAAGCCGGAACAACCAAAAAGAAACAGACAGAAGGACAGATAGGGAAAACATTTTAAAATTGGTTTAATTTTTGAGTACCGTATATACTTTCATATGCATTTAGTGAAAAACTGTTAATTTGGAATTATGCCAGCTGAGTTTCTTGCCGGTTCTTCTCAGAAGGCTGGTTTCCGAATTCTTCGACGTTCATAAGTACTTTACCAGGACCTAAACTGAATAAACAATTTTCATTAAACCCATTGAATCGCTTTGATTACTAACAAAATTTCTCAGAATCTCCGATAAAGTTTTTTTTGTATTAAATAATTTATATACAACGAGAATCAAGGTAAAATAATGTATTTATAATCTAAATCTTTGTACAAAAAAGCCCGTAAAGCCACGTGACCTCTAAATACCAAACCTAGTGTATGTTTTTACAAAAGACAAATTAAAATTATTTCGCAAGCGTAGATTAAGTACCACATGAATGAATCGCTATCAAAGGTTGGATTACGTAAATACGTAACAAAAAGGGCTGTAATTAATGGTCGACCCTGTAGCCAGTAAAAGACTTAGAAGGGCTTTATGAGGCTCACACCTGGTTTATATATATATGGTGTATTACGTGGCGGCAATAAAAAAGCCGTTCGTTTCAGCTGCCTCTGTTTTTACTATGAAACTGTTGTCTGAATAAGAGAGGTCATGAAGATTATCCAGTGTATTGTCCAAAATGGCTGATGCCATTGGTTGATACCAAGCCTAGTGATAAGCTCATACCCCCTTATTAGAAAACATGGTTTAAATTAAGACTAGGCGAACTATATGCTCACGCCTGTATTCCACGAAGGGGTAGGCAGAGGTCTTGTAATAACAGCACCAAATTTCAACCGAACATGCTTAAGTGCCAACGTGTCAGACGGTAAGTCTATCGCCGTGTCAGGCACTATACATACGTCTCTGAATTACTTCTCAGACATATGCAGGATGAGGATGATATTTTCCTTCACCCTAAAGGACGTGGTGTTAAATCACTGCCCATACGTTCTATAGAAAAACTAATTGAAACAGGCCCCACTGGGATTTGAACTTGCGTTGCTTGCGTAGCAGCCGACTGTTCAAACCCCAAGGCCACCACGGGGGTAAAATAATCGCTAAATTAATATTCTTCAACACAGGTGTGAAAATATTCGCTGTGAAACAGTAGAATTTCAAGTATAGTAGATTAGCGAACGTCACGCGGTTTCACCCGCGTAGTTCCCGTTCCCGTGGGAGTACGGGGATGAGATAGATTACATTAATCAGTGATGATATAGCATTCAAATGGTGAAAGAATATTTATAATCGGTCCAGTACCTACTCTTTGAGCCAATTCGTTACAAACATACATACAAATCCCTCCTCTTTATAATATCACTAGTGTAGATAGAGAGATATGGTAGCAATAAAACCAATACAATGCTATATTAATAATGAATAACCCACCCGGGTATTAGTCGAAGAATAAAACCCGGGATTAACGCGATCCCGGAGATATGGACGGACACGGTCTCGCACAGTTTTCAAAGCAAACTGTTTTGAAGCTCCCCCAACAGAATAAACACAATCTACGTGTTTTCCAGTTATAACCGGGGATTAATTGAGTTTCTGCTCTATTCGATGTATATTTATCGAGATGCACCCGGATATTTTTCAATACGGCGAATGAGTAATAAACGGCTAGGCAAGGGGTGAAAAATATTTGTGTTTATTTGAAATTAAAATGGCATCGTGATGTCCAGTCCACAAAACAGAATTACTGTATGATAATATACATTATAAAAAATATATTTTTATAGCGGACCCGACGGACTTTGTTTTTCATAGATAAATAACCTAGATACCGACTGCAGCGCCCTCTGCCGAGCTAAATTGTAAAAAAAATTGTTGAAAAAAATTATTTATCGGTCCATTATATATAAAAGATAAAAAAATATATAATTATGTAAATTCATAACAATATAACACGTTGATTCAACTACTTTTATACCATAAAAAAGCTATACTACCAAATAGATAATCAACAAAACTAAAAGCTTATGAAACAATCCTTTGTCCAACTCTACTTCATAATTGAATGTTATATGAACTCTACGTTAATATTACAAAACTAAAACGTAGTTCAGAGTATTCAAATATAATAATAACAGTGTAAACTAAGTTTGGCTGACATTGTGGACTGACTGCGCGTTTGCATAAATCCATTGTTTGTCTTTCATTAGGAATTGCATTCTGCAATCTAGTTATTCTGCAGTGATTTCACACCACGTGTTTTACTCTGAAGAAAAACATCGTGAGGAAACCTGCATATGTCTGACAAGTAATTCAAAGACGTATGTATAGTGCCAGTGACGGCGATAAACTCACTTCTGTCACCTTGGCACTTAATCATCTTCGGTGAAAAGTAGGTGTTGTTATTAGAACACTTCTGCCTACCCCTTTAGTGAAAATACAGGCGTGAGTATGTAATGAATTTTAACATCTTTAAAGTGACGTGTAGCAAACATCATCTCAATAAATCTCCCTGGATCACCTGATTTTTATACGAAGCGACTGCCATCTGAACATCGCAACCCCATTTAGGAGGAAAATCTGTGATCTGGGTTAAACCAGTCGTCAGATTATTTTTAGGCCTCCGACTGACCTGTAACGATTGCCAAAGATGTTAAATTGGCAACCGGGACCGACGGCTTAACGTGCTCTCCGAGGCACGAAGGGAACTCGGGCGGTCACCCATCCAATTACTGGGTAGAGTTAGGGTTGCTTAAGTTTGCTGATCGAATGATATGCGCCACTTTGTGCCACGAGCTCCTCAGTGCAGTGTAGCTAACGTTTTCATTATTTAAAAAAATGCGATTAGATTCACAGACATAGATTAGTTCCTAGATTCCTTACTTCTTGTTCAGCTTATACTTGCCCTGAACCAACTGCTACATGATAATCCACAATGTGATATTTTTGTATTTTATATTCTGCATTTTTGTATTTTCTTATGTAATTTTTGTTATATGCTTTATTAATTATTCTTCTGATAATTAGTGTAATTGGCTATTTGTTGCCGTTTTTCTAATTATTATTAATTAATAAATTAATAAATAAATTCTTACACTGTGAAAACAGTCTAAGTTAACGTGATGTGACTTGTTAAACTAAAAGCCTAAAGAGGTACAAATTAATGTTAACTTTGTGCGCTAGAGCAACATTTCAAACGTCCAATGCGGAGTTTGTCAACTTGTGCCGTAATTCAAATAGCACTCGACAATGTCAGTCGGATCTCTCGTCACTCAAGTGATGACAGGCAAGCGAAACAAAGTTACAGTTAATCCACGATTTACAGTAAGTGAAGTCAACATAAAATAATTATCTATACAGATAAATAAAATTGAAGTGTCTGTTTGTAATTCCAAAATTACAGCTTTTCACTAAATATGAAACCGCGGGGGCACAGCTATTGTAAATATGTGTGTAACGAGCGAGCCGTGGTAGCCGATTGAGTAACGTGACGTATTTAAACTTTTAGTTAGGACATACTATTAATTTATATTATTTTACCAGCTGTGCCCCGCGGTTTCACCCGCGTAGATTTAATTTCATCCTTATTGTCGAGGAACCCTAATATTTTTTAATAAATAAAAGCCTAAGTTACTCCTTGAAACATCAGCTACCTGCCAGTGAAAGTCCCGTTAAAATCGGTTCAGCCGTTTCAGAGATTACCGGAACAATCAGACAGACCGAGAAAAAGTTTAAAAACTTACTTGAATGATTTGCGCAATGGCAACTGTGCCACGAGCTCTTCTTTGAATCTGCATTACTGTTTACAATTATACTGTGTCATTTCAGTCCACTGGGTATAAAAACGTTGTGTTCGTGTAAAGGGAAAAGTCTTTTGATGGGCAATACAAGTAGCCGTCCTTAAGTACCGTGGGACGAGGGAACACTATGTTGCTTCGCTATTACGTTACTTTCATGTAAACTTTAATTAAAACTGTGAAAACATTTGCATTGAACTAGACTAATTCTTTAAAGTACTTATGAGACTGTGTAACTTGTGGGAGGAGCTCGTGGCACAGTTGCTATTGCGCATTTCATTCGATCAGCGAAGCTAAGCAACCCTAGCCCTAGCCAGTAATTGGATGGGTGACCGCCCGAGTTCCCTCCGTGCCTCGGAGAGCACGTTAAGCCGTCGGTTTAACCCAGATCACTGATTTTCCTCGTTAAAGGGGTTGCGAAGGTCAGATGGCAGTCGCTCCGTATAAAAATCAGGTGATCAGCCACATCGGGTTGAATCAAGTGCCGACCCCAAATACATGGGATAAGGCCAGGGAGATGATGATGAGACTGTGTAACTTGTGTTTTTTTTCTATTCATCTGAATCTATACATCTATACGTCTATCTACACAGATAAATAAAATTGAAGTGTCTGTTTTTAAATCCAAAATAACAGCTTTTCGCTAAATGCATATGAAAGTATACACGCTACTGACAGAAAAACCAAATTTTTCTGTCTCTGTCTGGCTGTCTGTTTGTTCCGGGTAATCTCTGAAACGGCTGTTTTAACGGGACTTTTACTGGCAGTTAGCTGATTTTTCAAGGAGTAACTTAGGCTACTTATATTTATTGAAAATATTAGGGTACCGCGTCATAAGGCACGAAACTAAATCAACGCGGGTGAAACCGTGGGGCACAGCTAGTCTTTATATATCTTTACAGATAAATAATGCATATGAAAGTATATGCAATATACTGAAATAAAAAAAATACTATTTTTTTTTCAATAATAACTTTATTGATTGCATTTTTTGTTTAAATTAAAAAAAATCTCAGTCTGTCTGTCCGTCTGTTTGTTCCGGCTAATCTCCGAAACGGCTCGACTGATCTTAACTTGACTTTCACAGGCAAGTAACACAGGATACTTCTTTCAAAAAATGGTCCCCAATCAAATAAACACCTATTTTTCACAAAAGCCATGGTGCTCTTTTTATTTCTTCACAGTTTTCCTTCACGGCAAAGCTGGGATTTTAACTTGCGTCGCTTGCATTGCAGGCTGCTCAAGCCACTCGATCACCACGACACTAAAAGTATTTTATTCCACTGAATACGAGACGCGTATCTCAGTTATTTACGTGACCAGAAACGAAATACTGTGCATTTGCGAGTCAAAAAACGTATGGCGTTCATATCACGGTTTGTAAAATCAAAACATATATTACGGGTAACTGGGTCACATGTTTTGTGCTAGATCGATGCCTCACTTCCTTACAAGATTAACATGACACAAGGGACTTACTTGGATAAGGCTAAAAGTAGAATAGATAGAATGTAGGGTTTTTAATTACAAAAGTGGCTTATATCTATACTAATATTATAAAGCTGCAGAGTTTGTTTGTTTGTTTGAACGCGCTAATCTCAGAAACTACTGGTACGATTTTAAAAATTCTTTCAGTGTTGGATATATTATATTGGCTGTATTATATTCTTTATCATAAAAATTAGGGGTCCGTAAGAAAATTGCGACTTTGTAACCCAAGGTGTAAAATCGAAAACCTATTTATGCGTGCGCTGCAAAAACTATTGGCAATAGAACAAAATGATGTACTACGGGTTTGTAGGCCTTATTAAAATCTACAAAAAAGTCTAGTCACAATAACCGCTTTTATGTTCATAATAAATGGGCTACTTCTATTTATAAAGAACATTTAGGGTTCCGCGGGAAGCAAATTAAATCTACGTGGGTGAAACCGCAGGGCACAGCTAGTAATCAATAAGTGGCAACTATAGTATACAGACACTTGCCTTGGCTTAATCACTAACCTTCTTATTGTTATCTGGTAAACGGTTACCTAATGTAGCAGTCATGACGCTTCTAGGTCCCTCTTATTGCAAAACATGGTTTAAGCAAATACTAGACCAAATTCCGACTAAAACTATGTCCATTCCTTTCGAAATCCAAATCACAAAAATAGATGTAGCTACTTTTAAACCAAGTGCGGAAGAAAAATCGAAACGCTGCTACAAAATAATGAAAGACGAAAGAGTCCACCCGACTATTGTTGGTAAAGAGTCTTCTTATGGAGGGTGTTTTTTCTAAGAGGTGTCTACTTAGAAATGCTTTACCGTAATTCCACCTCTATGGTGATATAGGGTCGAAATATCTGTTAAACTTTTTATTCTCTGGGTCGAATACTACGGGAGAAGAATTTGAGATTTGCGAAGTCCAGGGCGTAAGCGTCAGTAATCGCATGAGATTATAAAAGTGTGTTCTACTGCGGTTACGGTGATGTGTGTGCGCAAACACAGGTGCACTCTTAATTCCCTCACTCTCATAGTCCGATGGGACGGTAATCCGACACGACTATTGTTCTACGCTAGCATTAGACGTGACCCATATCAAAGTTGGAAAAACTTTCTCAACGAAAAATCTCAGCAGAATTCCCTACTAGCGTAATAATTCGTAGACGAATATTTAGGTTAGAATCGTAATCCTACCAAATGTCGGAGCCTCTTTTATATCCAAGTAAATTTCCTTTAAAGATCTGCATTGTATCCAGGAACATGTATTTTTTTCATCGCTTTTTTAAATTGCTCAGGAAGAATATAATTATGAGGTTGGAGCGAACCCAAGACTTCGGTAAAGTGTGTAGCCGCTGTGCCAATTTGCGCTACCGTGTATAGTTCGACTTGCGCTATAGGCTCTGCCTATACAGAGGTACCCTAGTATAGGTTATGTTTTAACGTTGACTATCTACTTATATTAATTGCGTATTTACCTCCTTTCGTATGGGAATGTAAAAAAAATACACTTTAATATATACACTATGATTTCAGTTTAAGCCCTGGTAACGCAATTGTGAATGGTGAAGAATTGTCCACAGGTTCGGAAACTAGCTTTCTGAGAAGAACCGGCAAGGAACTCAATTGCCGGAAAACCGCAATCGATATAGTCTATTTTAATACATGTTAAAACGTATTATTGGGGTTATTGTATATGCCCATTGATATTATATAATGTAGATATGTCATTGCGCGTAAAAAGTGTGTTAAGAAAAAATCACCCTAAGTATATCTGTGACACATTGTTTATACTTTTTGGTACAGTAGAATTGAACATCGAACCTAAGAGGTTCATAATTCACACTGCTTAGACAATCTTAGTTGACCCCCTGTTCATTGTACCTACGTGAGCATATGCACGGTTTTCAGGTCGTAGGTTCGAATTCCACCGTGTCTTATCGTTTTTCCTTAACCATTTTATTAATTTTCTTTTCCGTGTCCCCTTATTCACCAATTTCCCGCTGAAGTTTAACGAACAATCTGCGCAGAAGGTTTCCGATGACACATTAAGGGTTAAATGACGTCATAAAGTTCCCCCCATATAAAATATATAACGCGCTTCACTCGGCAACAATCTCCCAGTTTTTATTGACTCTTCATGTACTTAATAAGTGGTTTAACGGATTTGGTACAAGTTAAGTATATTTAATATCCCAACTTAATATCCAGTATTAAGTTTGAACCTGCTGCGTAACAGAAGTTTAAATTGTACAACATATTTACATTGTACAATTTTAAAATTTTTGATCGAGCTGTTATATAATCTCATTGTATGGTATATTGCTGAACCAACGCTTTCATCCCTTACTCAGCATTCCCTCAAACATTCAAGCTCCGATGATACCATCCAATCCACAGTCCGACTCCAACCTTCTCGCCGAACACACGCGCTTTGAGTTTTAAGAAATATATTCATCTTCAATTATATTAATTTTTTTTTAAAACCAAGGTATCCCATATAACAGAGCGTTGAATACCTAGAATAGGCTTGCCCTATTACATCGAACTTAAATATACCGCAAAAACAAGGGAAGATAAATAATCGACGCATGAGGTAGGATCACGAGTAGCTCAGTTGGAAGTGCAACTGCACGGTTTACAGAGGCCGTGGGTTCGAGTCCCGTCTCGTGTTCGTATTTTTCTTCACCATTTTAAGAATTTAAATATACCTGAAGAAATGTGGGTATACAATAAGTACACTACTGCCCATACAGGCGTGGGCATATGCATGTATGTATTTAGAATGAGACGTTCTTTGCTACATTATATTTTTAAAAAGAGTAATTACTGAGTTTCTTTCCAGGTTCTTCTCAGTAAAAGCAACCTTCCGAACCTGGCGGTAGCATGTATAATCCTGTAAATTGAGTCATTCTGACGATTTGAAAGTGCTTTGTAAACAGTCTAATCGAATAAAGATATCTTTGACTTTGACTTTGACTATAGTGTTTTGTTTCTTTCAGACATTATAAAGAGTGACTCCATTCATCATAAGGCAGGAGTCGTGGTGGCCTTGAGGTTTGAGCAGCCGCCTTACATAGCTGCTATTGTATATATATCTAGTCGTCTCGGTTTTGCTGTACCTATATAAATTTGTCTTGGCGTTCCCGGATACAGCATCAATTTTTATTTACCCTACCATGTACTCCAACAATTTACAACTCAGTTCAAAGCGCAATATTCTTTTTGTCCACGTTTTTAATAATATGCTGCGAAAATAGCACTTTTATTATCAATAAACAGACCCAAAGGATTATTGCCTAAATTACCATCCGCCATGTTTGTAAAGGCTTTAAGAAAAATAACAAGCGAAAGCTGCCGCTACAAAGATAAAAACATCTTTTGTGTACACTATTTTTATGCTTTTCTTTGGAGGACAATGAAAATACATTTTATGGCTCTTCTGAACTCTGTCGACTTTATTAGACTCTAATATAGTACTTCTGATTACCTAATGCGAGTTTTCTTAAAATCGCCGTCACGAGTCGTCGCGTCGACGTTAACGCAGATTTGTATGGGCTCACAAAAGTGTCATCTTTAGGCCGACAGAGGCGCTGTTGCAATGTTATACAAATTTACGTTTACGTCGACGCAGTGACTTGTGACGGCGGCAGTGAAAAATTCGCACTAGACTCTCTGTTACGAGTTTGTCATTGCTATCATATTCGGCTGTTGGGGCAGAGGTGCACTTATAGTACATCCACATTCCGCCAGTTACGTTTAACCGGAATCAGCTTATTCATAGACATCCATGATATTATCACCGCCACCTCCACTCCACGGCTTTTGTTTTGGTATCTAATGAATTCTCACGATATCCAAGAAATTGAATTGTCGTCGAGGTCGCGGGAATAAATGTATGAAAGTTTATTTTTCAAAGTCTAAGTGCTGTGATTATCTGGGAATAAACCCTCTAATGTAGACTCTGGGCTGCTGACGTAACTGATGGAAAAACCCAATAACACTTTACCTGACTCGGAGAACGAAACGAGTGAGCCAACTATAGCTTTGACGGTACCAAAATGAAACGTCAAAGCTGAGAAGTTCTTAATACGCTCTGCTTAAACCCATGATGGTAGGCGCCCAGGACCTCGTGTTCTGCAGTAGACTATGCTACTCCTAGAAGTACTGCTTTCCAAATACGAGAAGCCAAAGGGGAAGGCAGAGGTTTTAGATTTGATGGATTGAGTCTGTTGTCACTATACATAGTCTTTGAACTTTGTCTCAGAAGTGGGCTGGCCTCCGAGCGCTGCTTTCCCTCGCGATGGTCATGACTGAATTATTTGATCTATTCAATCCATAAATCAGATCATGTTTTGAACTAGCATTGTCTAAGACACAAAACAAAGAGCTTTACTGACGTTTCTGAAAGAGCGTGGCTTAAATTATACTCACTTACTGATTTAATTATATTAAGATATTGTACCAACACTTTTATAAATTACTAGCGGACGTCACGCGGTCTCACCCGCGGAGTTCCCGTTCCCATGGGAGTATGGGGATAAAATATAGCCTATGTTACTTGCTGATGATGTAGCTTTCCATTTCTGAATGAATTTTCAAGATCGGTCAAGTAGTTTCGAAGCCTATTCAATGCAAACAAACAAGAAACAATCTAATCTTTCCTCTTTTTAATATTAGTGTAGATGTTGCTATTCTGGTAACATGACACACCCTGGAATCCTATCAAAGGGTGTGTTTGTGTTTGAATTGTTACCCACATGTAGCTGAAATGGTACGTATATGATGCAATAAATGATTGAAATTGAAGCCATATATTTATGTAAACAAATTTCGGACCAGTAAAGGGACGTATTACCCTTGCATATTTGTTGGGTTATTCCGCTATTAAAGGCACGTGTGGCTTTGATATATTATGGCTTCTCGGACCTTCGATTAATTACCCTACCAACTTATATGACCAGAAAATGTTACTAATTATTTTTAAATCCTTGTTTATGGTAAACTTTGCTGTCCGTATTTAAAGACTAGATGTGCCCCTCAATTTCACCCGCGTGAATTTCATACGCGACCCGCGGAACCTTATGTTCTTTTTAGATAAAAAGCCTAAGTTACTCCTTGAAACAACACCTATCTGCCAGTGAATGTTTCTTTAAAATCAGACCAGCTGTTTCGGAGATTAGCTGGAACAAACAGACAGACAGAGAAAACAAAATAAAATTTGTTTTTTTTTTGTCAGTACCGCTATCGAATATACTTTCATATACTTAATTAGAAATTACAAACAGACACTTCAATTTTATTTATCTGTATGGATGTATGGATTCAGATGAGGGCTATAAATAACAACACTAATTACTCGTCCATAAACATTTATTAATATATGTTATTATTTTCAATAGTAATACATTTATCATCCACGATCAGGAACATACAAGAAGCTACATACAGAAGAGCTACAGGCTGCAATACCCCCTGTCTTGTGAGAGTAGCGTTAAGTACATCCAGGATTCCTCTATCATAATATGAAATACGTATTGACACATTTATATACGTAGATTAAAAATCTAAAGTGCCAATTGCAAATACAATATAATGGCTTATTTTAGCGTCTTTCACCAAGTTTTTTTTACCGATACCCTCTTAAACTAACATTTACTTTTAAAAGTTACATTTATATTTTTTTTTTACTATTTTGTATTTTTCTACTTCCTATTGACATAAGTTTACCACCAATATTTAGAAGCTACAGATTATTCCTCTACGTTTATTATATTTAACTCTACATACATACATTGATAAAAATCCACTGCTTGAGAGGCGACGAGCCACGAGGGACAACGAAAAGTGAAAGGAACTCAAAGACCAAGGACTCGTCACCTGCAGCAGTTCCCAGGGTCTGATCAGCCGAGCATGGCGTCAGGGCATACTGATTGGGCAATAAGGCTGGGTGATTGCCCAACCACGTAGGCGGACACTCGACACAATCAGATAAAGAAAACTCTACGGAAAAAAACCGAAAATCTAATCGAAAAGAAAACATTCCTTAATTTTGTATACGTCCAAAGTCCAAAAATATTTCCGAACTAAAGCCTAGGTCCCTGTTTTTCAATTCGAATCTCTAAAATAGAAACTACAGAAACGTAAGGGGTGAAGGTTAACGCAACGGGTCCGTTTGAAAGCAAAGGTTGTCGCGTCCTTTGGAGCGGCGGTCAAGTCGGCTGGCGGGAGTTGGTCGCCGCTTCAGGGGAGCCGAAGGGGGCTGGTGACCACTACCCCCATTTTTGGAAGAGGCCCATGCGCTGGCAGCGGCAGTTGGAGCCCCACAGGTTGCACCGGCAGGAGGACGAGTGGCAGCAGTCGCCGGGGCGATGGTCACAGTTCCCCCCGCGCCGCACACAGGCACGCCTGAAAACGTAGATCAGCGACGAACGTCTGAAAACACATCATCGAATACTAGCCTAAGTTGTGGTTCCGAGCGTGACTTCTTTCATATACAAACGCTCCCGTTTACAGTTTCCCAAAAGCATACAGTTGATGTTAGCCCTATGTATGCCTACCCCTAGCCATGATGTTAAGCCTTAACCATCTACATGCCATCTCTCATACACCAGAGATAATATTTTAGTTAATTACTAGCTGTGCCCCGCGGTTTCACCAGCGTAGATTTAGTTTCATGCTTCATGTCGCGGAACCCTAATAAAAAATAAAAAAGTAGCCTAAGTTGCTCCTTGAAACATCAGCTACCTGCCAGTGAAAGACCCGTTAAAATCGGTCCAGCCGTTTCAGAGATTACCCGGAACAAACAGACAGACAGACAGACAGACGGACAGCCAGCGAAAATATTTAAAACTTGGTTTTTCAGTGTTAGTAGCGTGTATACTATCATATGCATTTAGTGAAAAGCTGTTATTTTGGAATTACAAACAGACACTTCAATTTAATTTATCTGTATAGATATAGATGTATAGATGAAGTGTATAAGTACAACATCACGAGGGTCCGTTTGCCCTTATAACGTTATAACTTATTCCTATACAAAAAAAATCTTAATTTAATTAGTAAGTATTCAAAAATATCAACACGCATGGGTCACTGTTCCATAACAAGCTTTTATTCACGTGTTGTCATAAGATTTAGACTTGTTTACGCTGTTTCACCATAAAACGTCTTATAGTCGTTGATAGATGTTGGAAGATTTCACATTCGTTGTTGTAATTCTGAGGTGTCGGAAGACCTAGTGCGAGTTTTTCACTACCGCCATCACAAGTCACCGCGTCGATGTAAACGCAGATTTGTATAGGACTGGAACAGCGCCTCTGTCGGCGTAAAGATGACACTATTGTGCGCCCATACAAATCTGCGTTTACGTCGACGCGATGACTTGTGACGGCGATTTTAAGAAATCTCGCACTAGGCTCTCTGATCAGAAATCTACATAGGTTTCTTCACAGTTTCCTAGTTACAGCACTTTCGGTTCATAATATGCTAAATCTACGAAATCAGTTATTCTAACAAACCTTTGCTACTTCATAGTTCGATTTCCAAATAAACTTTGTTCCAAAACTCCTTGAAATCCGGCAGATCATACATTAAACATTGACATAGGAATCTATTGAACTTTCCACAAAGAAAAGTCCACAAACGAGTATAAAATCCAAGTTGAGCGTTTTATTCTTCAAGCCTGCTATAACATTGTCCTTGTAAATTATACCTTACGGTAAAACAATAGGACTTACTTTCCTACATCCTGTAACATCTGCAAATCAGCCGGGTCTTCTCCGTAATCAGGAAGATTCAGTTCGACATCGTCGTCTCCTGTTGACAATACAGTTAGTATGTGAGTCTCGGCACGAAATAAAATGGTGACAGAAGGGCGCCTATCGGAATACCCGTTCATTCTCTCGATACTTACCAATTTGATTTTGTAATAATAGAAAAGTACAAAAAAAAAAGTTGTAATATAGAAAAGAACACTCTAATATCTTCTTGAATTCTTGATATCGTAATCTTGTGGACAAAAAATATACTAAGTTATATTTTTAACCCAAAAAGCCACTTTCTACATAGTTATTGGGAAACGCGTAGTTTTGTAATTATAAAATGAACCCTAATTTCTATGGGACCTTTCGTAAGTTTTTATGTTCTGGTCGCAATACCTGTTCTAAGGAAATTCGATTAAGTCTATCGTTTATACTAACGCTTGGAGTGATTTCAACCATGTTTGCTATCTGAATTCGGCACCTTGATTTATGCGGGTACCTACTTTGTTTTAATGTGTGTTAGTCTTTGAAAACTTCTCTACAAATTGAGAGACTGCAGATACCAGGAGCCCTACCATGACCTCTAATTGCCATGATATTTTAACTCTTATTATGAGACAGATGTATTTGACGTGTATAAGTCTGTCACTGTCACACTGTGGAACTATGATGGCAATAAGAGCTTATGGTAAGGCCACAGTCCTCTGATAATGTATGTCTATGTGATGTCAATGTTTTGATTATAGGAGTTGTCACGATATATGATTGCTGGCCTTGAATACGCAATACTTATTTTATGAGTCTGTCTCTGTCAGTTTGTATGGCGCGACGCGAATAAATTCATGCGCTGTTAGTCCCACTATTTTGGCTGTGTGAGACAGCTGTAACTGCAGCATTCTGGGATAGACTGAGATTTTTTTTTAAATTTTTGATTGTACTTGATGTAAAGAAAAGCATTGTAGCATGTGGCAAAAACTGGTCTCTGCCTACCCTCATGTGGTACAGGTATGGGCATATGTATGTATGTAAGTAAATCTTACCCGGGTCAATGTAAGAGGCGTGTGCCCACTCAGCAGCGAGTAGCACAGCCGTGATCCCCAGCAGTAGGGTGCCGGCGCGCGGCATGTTGCAGCCCACCAACCGCTGCTTGCCTGTGAATTCAAATGATAAATTTAAAAAAAAATTAGGAGCGATACAAAACGTACGGGAATGACATATGTCACGTGTCTGATTTATGTCATTTCCATTCATTTTGTATCGTTTCTATTAGCGCAAGCACGAGAGAATGTTACTTTGTCTAGTCCTACGGAGGTCGTACCATGAGCTCGTTTTGCAATGATAGTTTGACTCATATTATGAGACAGATTTATATGACGTGTATACATCTGTCACTGTCACATAGCTGAACTACCATTGCAATAAGAGCTTATAGTTAGGCCCTGGTTCAAATATCGTTGAACGATTAAAGTCATTTGATCGAAATCTTAGTTCGGTAGGACTTAAGCTTAACGATGATTGAGCTAATCCGTTTTTTCTTTAATAAGTATGTGTGTTTTCTTTAAAATACCTGTAATGTAGATGATTTGATGAGTGTGGAATCGTTGGAATGCGACAAATAGCTTGTTTTGTCTATGTTACCATTACAAAAATAAACAGTTCGACGTTTAAAACAAAAGAATCAAGTGATTTTAGATTTGCAATTATTGCAAATACATACTGACTCACGTGCTAACACGGCTGCTAAACAAAATAATAAAATACCTAAGTAAGCTAAGCATGTATTACAGGAAGTTTTATAATAATTATTATATTGAGGTGATTAATTTTCGCACGTAGCCTTTATAATGTTTTAATATTTTTTAAGTAAATATAGTAAGTAACAACTCATCCGAATTAAAAATAACTTTTCCTAAATTTTGAGAATGGACTTTAAAAATGGACATGATTTATTTACTCAAATGTTTTCCTATGAATTAACGATCTATAAGTTTGTTGGGCGAAGTCACAGACGAAAGTTAGTATATACATCTTGAGGAGGTAAGAGCTAGTTTCCATTAAATATCCTAAGGAAATATGTCAACTTGTCACGAGATACCGTCGTCACTTAACGAAAGTGAAAATCTGTGTAACTCAATATTTCCCGCTTTTGCGCTTTCTTATTATGAGATCAAAGTGAATACCTACCATCTTTGAAGTGTACCAATAAGGGAGAAAGGGTCTAAATTCTGATACAAACAGCTAACAGTTGGTGTACTGCAGTCACGTATTCGGTACACTGTAAGGCTTTTAGCGGACATTAAGTCCGGCTACATCCTTCTATCAACTTCTTAACAACAGAATTTGCTCTAAACGAACTTAGTACTGTGGAAGTCAAAGTCAGTTGTTGGGTTAAAACCGATGTGATCTGGATTAATTAATGATATTATACGGTTTTCAGATAGTTATAGTAACGGATATGAGAATAAATATTTCAATATGTACATGCGCACGCCAGTATTCCCCGAAGGGGTAGTCAGAGATATTGTAATAACAACACTCACTTTTCACCGAAGATGATTAAGTATTAAATATATTTAAAAAACTAGATGTGCCCCGCGTTTTCCTGGAACCCTAATATTTTTGAGAAATAAAAGTAGCCTAAGTTATTCCTTGAAACATCAGCGACCTGCCAGTGAAAGTCTCGTTAAAATCCGTCTAGCCTTTCAGAGATTACCCGGAACAAACAGACAGACAGACAGACAGACAGACAGACGGACAGACAGGCAGACAGACAAAATTTTTATAACTTGTCTTTTTAGTGTCAGTAGCGTGTATACTTTCAGATGCATTTAGTGAAAAACTGTTATTTTGGATTTACAAACAGACACTTCAATTTTATTTATCTGTTTATAGATAGATGTATAGATTTAAGTGTCTTTTTGTAAATCCATATTAACAGTTTTTCACTAAATGTCTATGGAAGTTTACACAGTATTCAAATAAAACGGAAAAATTTCGAGAATTTTCTATATAGAATAAAGTTCTATTTAAGAAAATTCTCGAAATTTTTCCGTCCGTCTGTCTGTCTGTTTGTTTGTTTCGGCCAATGTCTGAAACGGCTGGGCCGATTTTAAAGGCACTTTCACTGGCAGATAGCCGATGATACAAGGAATAACTTAAGCTACTTTTAATGAATACAAATTAGGGTTTCGCAAAATAAAACCCTTATTTTGATACATAGAAGAAAGAAATAAATATGTTTTTTTTATTAACTGTCATCATTAAATGTCAATAACATTAAATGTCATCTCAAGCTACGCATTTAGATATAAGTACAACTACTAGACTTTTCTTTATGTTAATTTTTATTGACATTTGTGCATTGGAACTGTGTCCATGGGTTTACATTTCTCAAGTGATTTACTTTGTTTTTAAAAATTGTATAATATTTTTAAAAGAGTAATTACTGAGTTTCTTGCCAGGTTCTTCTCAGTAAAAGCAACCTTCCGAGCCTGGCAGTAGCATGTATATTCCATGTCGTTCTGACGATTTGAAAGTACTTTGTAAAAAGTCTAATCGAATAAAGATATTTTTGACTTTGACTTTGACTTTGACTTAACTTACTGAATATAATTTCCATGCTTAAAGCCTACCATGAATAGAAAAAATAATAGTTTCCTAAATTCACCCGAAACACGAATCCGAATCGACGTTTCCAAACTTATATTATTGATGTTGCGGTCGAGTTTGTTAGATGGGGCGGAAACTCCACATTTAAGTAAAACTATTCGGTTAAGTTACAACGATTTGGGTCAATCAAGAGTTTATTGTTGACTTACATAGCAATCGAGAAGCTTAAAACACACACTAACCAAGGATAGCTATGTATACAGATAAATAAAATTGAAGTGTCTGTTTGTAATTCCAAAATTACAGCTTTTCACTAAATGCATATGCATACACGCAACTGACACTGAAAAACCAAGTTTAAATTTTTTTTTCTCTCTGTCTGTGTGTTTGTTTGTTCCGGGTAACCTCTGAACCGGCTGGGCCGATTTCAACGGGACTTCTTCACTGGCAGATAGCTGATGTTTCAAGGAGTACCTTAAGCTACTTTTATTAATTATAAATATTAGGGTTCCGCGACATGAAGCATGAATCTAAATCTACGCGGTTGAAACCGCGGGGCACAGCTAGTTGATAAATAACATGCGCCATCTAATCCCAAAGTATGTGTTAAGTATCTGTGTGAGACGTGACCTATGCCTGTGCTACAACCTGTCTAAACGAGAATAGGGTTATCTCTGAATTCAAGTTTTGAATAAAATGGCAGCAGTGCGATATTAACCTATCTATTGTTTCACTGGTGTTTTATTTCCAACATAATATATCCGCATATTATACAGTAAGCAAAGCCCTGACTTGTAGAAATCAACGCATAGCCACAGTATAAATAGAAGCTGTAAAGCTTATAAAGCAGTAAGGTTTCTAGACTTGATTATGTATGATGATTTATATTGTTTCGATGATATGTACATGATGCCTGACTGAGTTTCTTGCCGGTTCTTCTCAGAAGGCTAGTTTCCGAACCGGTGGTAAATTCTCGACGTTCATAAGTGCCTTATCAGGGCCTAAACTGAATAAATATTTTTCAGTATTATTTGCATTTTCATTATCAGACCATTTTTTTTAAATAATAATGTTTACTCCATTTAATTTGAGAGTTGTAATTTTTGATATGTTGGTAAAACACGTGAAAGACGTATACGCGATCGGCCACGACGTGATACCTCTTACTGTCATTTCGCCCATTCTGCTTATTTGGTCGTAGATGCACCTTGCTGTGTCAGTGTTTAATTTCAAACGATTTTTAATTCTAACTATTTGAAAATCTGATATTTAAACTATAGCATAGCCTAAGCTGCTGATCCTAGAGAAATTTTGTGTTCATGGTGAGGTGTAGATATATGAATTAAGAAAGGGTTTTTCGAAATTCTTTCTCTAAAGGTAAGTTTTTCAACCCCAGTTGGGTTGAAAGTTTGTATCTGGAATCACACAGTCACGCAAACTAAGCTGGTGAAAGCTAGCAATTTTATAAAACCTTCAAACGTAAATTCGGTTTATCTTTTTAGCCTTTAGGTACGTGCTATTTCTTCAAACGTATCAAACCCTTACTTACGTGGAAACATTTTCCTCATATCAACGTTGCCACAATCGGTGGAATCCGATACGGGTCCCTCATATCCCCACTGACATTCCGAGACGAGCTTTGATACTGTTCAAATTCAACAAACAGATCAAATGGCGCCAATAAAAGTCTTACAATACCTTCTTTGAGGGGAAGTTTCTTTTGATTTCAACGCGATTTCCCGTACGTTTTTGGATATTTTTATCTAGCATTTCATGCGCCACGCTCAATTAATTAAGTTTGTCTTAATTATATAATGTTGACTGGTAGACAGAGAAGCTCGTGGCACAGTTGCTATTGCGCATATCATTCGATTAGCGATTTAAGCAACCCTAACCCGTCCGAGTTCCTTCCGTGAGAGCACGTTAAGCCGTCGGTCCCGGTTGCCCATTTAACATCGTTAGCAATCGTTACAGGTCAGTCAGAGGCCAAAGAAAGCCTGACAACTGATTTAAGCCGGATCACAGATTTTTCTCGTAAAAGGGGTTGCGAAGTTCAGATGGCAGTTGCTTCGTATAAAAATCAGGTGATCAGCCGCATCAAGTGCCGACCCAAACTATACATGGGATAAGGCCAGGGAGATGATAAAGTATTACGAGTACATGCACCCCGCGATTATACCCGCGTAGGTATTTAACAATATCGCAATGTTCACTGTTTTTTTACTTCTGCTAACATCAGCTGTCTGTTAATAACTCTCGTCAAAAAAGGGCCCAGAGAGCCGTTTCAGAAGTTAGAACAAACAGGTAGCTATAAATTAAAAAAAACACACTGATAATACTAGAAATTGTTTGAAAGTAAAACTGTTTGTTTTTATAACATTATTTAAGGTTCTGTCGTAAAATGTTCCCCTTATTTCGAAGGTTTATGACCACTCCCAACGGCGGCCATATTGGATCAGGTCCCGCTGAGTTCTTGCTATAAAATTGTAACCTTCAGTTAACACTATTGGCAGATCGTTTCCTTGCAATATTGTAAAAATGTCCATAGTGCCGTAGTGGCCGCGGGGTTTGAACAGTCGTCTGATCCGCAAGCAATGCAAGTTCAAATCCCAGCGGGGCATGTACCAAAGAGATTTTACTTTGAGCTTTAGGGTGAAGGAAAACATTGTGGGCAAACCTATGTTGTATTGTATGAACCTAAATCACACCTACCTACCAAGGCCTGTAGACAAAGTAACATTATACTCGCATTAATGACATAAATCTGTCACGTGACATGTGTCATTCCAATAAATGTTGTATGGGAATGCTACTTTGTCTAGGCTTACTGAACAGATCATGAATGTTCCATAGCTTTCACTCAGTAAATCTTCTGTCCCCAGATCTTTACAAACGAAGACTTACGTCCAGCTGTACCTAAATAAAGAAGCATTTTCCCAAGATATATTTTCAAAGGAAGCGAATAAGAGAGCAAAAATGTCGCACAACCTAAATAAAGATGGCCGTTAAAATGGCGCCACGCATTAGTATCTCCAGTTGGCAGCATTCAATAGCTAACAGGAAAATGTAGTAACTCGGTATAAGGGCCTTTGTGGGTCGTCTCTCCATATTTATAAGTATTTACATAGGTATGTGTCAACATTGAATAAAATGGAGATCTATTTACAGCTATGTAGGGCATGTTTTTGCTTCAATTTTTTTTTTATACACTAGCTGTGGTATGTAGGAACTGTCAATCAGAAGCCGAAACCATGAGTCACCTACGCGCAATTGCGACGCACTGGCCAAATGGCGAATGGACCTACTGGGTAAGGCGTATTCGAAACCAGAGGACTACAAGCTCTTCCCCATGGGCAAGATCTGCCGGCTTGTTCAGGGAGTATTTGAGGAGTCAGGTACGTAGAGCATAAGGGCAAGGGCGGCACAAAAGATCCCAAGGGTCGACTTGCTTCCGGGCAACCGGACCCAATAATGCCACAAACAAGATAAGATAAGATAAGCTGTGGCCCGCTGTTTCATTGACTTAGACTATTTTAAAGGTGCTATAGCTCCAATTTTTTTTTTTTTCAAAAAAGAACCCCAAGCTACTCCTTGTTTCAGAGACGGAACTAACAGACAGACAGGCAAAAAGGGATTTAAAATAAATCTGCTAGTACCGTAAATGCTTTAAAGTAGGTGTTGGTATTACAACACCTCTGCCTAATCTTTCGGGGAATACAGGCGTGACCATGTTTGTATGTCTAAATATAAACTACTAGTTGTGCCCTGCGGTTTCACCCGCGTAGATTTAATTTGATTACCGCGGTACCCTAAATTTTCTTTATAAATAAAAAGCCCATGTTACTCCCTGTAACATTAGCTATCTGCCAGTGAAAGTCCCGTTAAAATCGGTCTAGCCGTTTCAGACATTACTCTTTGGCATATAACTCATTATTAGGTACCAATTCTTTGCGTTTTTATACTCGTGATAATTTCTAAACGCAATGTCTGAACGCAAAATATGGTTTTAATAGAAGTGCAATTACAAACGAGATTGATTAGAAATTCACGCTTTCCACTCGGCGGTAACTAATCAAAGGGTGCTGAAGTAATCAAAGTTCCCTCAACTATTTCCCTTTGAGGGTCGGTTTGCGCTCGACTCTGATTGTAACAGCACTCCATTCAGTTGGATAAACATTACTATGTTTTCCTTTAATTGACTTCTGTGATGTGCAAAAATCATTATGAAATTTAAGTTTTTTCAAGAAGGCTTACGAAGGAATTCTGTAGACTTAATACTTCAAACGTTTCTTAAAAATCTATTACCAAAATATACTCATATATAAAATTGAAATATCAGTTTGTCAGTCGAATTAAACAGCTTTTCTATTACCGGTTACTTCACAGTAAAAGCTACAGTAAAAACACCCACGTTACAAACTTGGAAAACCAACGGCGAAGTTAAGTCTCCACAGAGGGGTTCCCAAAAGGGTAGGCAGTGCCGCTGGCTCTGTCGTCTTTAAATTCCTTCGACATATACATAAGTTTGCATCCAATGTTTTCCTTCACCCTAAAGCTCAAAGTAAAATCTCTTTGGTACAGGCCCCGCTGGGATTTGAACTTGCGTTGCTTGCGTAGCAGGCGACTGTTCAAACCCCGCGGCCACTACGGCACTATGGACATTTTTACAATATTACACGGAAACGATCTGCCAATAGTGTTAACTATCTGCCTGTCTGTTTGTTCCGGGTAATCCGTGGGTCACACTGAAAATCAGCTCCGCTAGATTGAACTGGACTCCAGTTAGGTCTGCGGGTATAGTTGAGTTGTGGCCCTTTGATGACAATGTGCGGCAACACCCGATGTACTGGTGCGAACCACTTTGCACCTTAAAAACACTACTTATTTCTTTTGTGTATTCTTTTTTGTATATTTTTTTTTTGTATCAGTTTTATTTGTTTTGTTGCTGCTTATTGGAATCAATAAACGTTTATTATTATTATTATTATAATCCCTGAAACAGCTGGACCAGCTTTCACTAGCAGATAGCTAATATTACAATGAATAAAAAAATATATTACCTAAGCTTCCCAAAAATAAAGGCACCCGTGAAATTAAGGCGCGAGTGAAACCGAGGGGTACATCCAGTACAGAAAAAACGTTAACTTAATTATATATACAAGGGTACTTAAAACTAATTGCTAGTAGAAAACTTGACTCAATTGCGTCTCTCGGAATCGTGCCGAAATCGAAATACAGAATTATATTTTTTAGCTATAGGTAATACATATTTTACACTCGGTAGGTAGCTCCTGGAGATGGTACAACATTGAAGATTTTGGTAAATTTGTTTTAAAAAATGTATTTTCGTTATTTCTTAGGTACCGTGATGGGATAAAAAAATTTCAGTCATAATTTTTTTTTTGTAATAAATATTTTATAGATTAACGTTTAAATACTTATTTTTAAACAAACTATTTATAAAAGGCATTTCAAACTTACTACTTCATAGAACCATAAATGCAAATTAGGCTTTACACAGACTGAGGATGGCAATCTGTGATACGGGATCGGATATCACTTGAGACTAGGGTGATTAATTAGCGTTATAGTGTCACTTACGACGTCCTCATTCAGTTTTGAGGGCACAGTACAGTAAACTTACTATGCAGTATGAAATATAGAATTTAGAATTTAAAAATGTGTGTCCTGGATAAAAATTATATTAGATTTATATTTAAGGGTAGTATAATAATAAAAAACTGATTACAGTTATAATAAAAATAGCTGTGCCCCGTGGTTTTACCGTTTAGATTTAGTTTCATCCTTATTGTCGTGGAACCCAAATATTTTTAATAAATAAAAGTAGCCTAAGCTACTCCTTGAAACATCAGCTGCCTGCCAGTGAAAGTCCCGTTAAAATCCATCCAGCCGTTTCAGAGATTACCCGGAACAAACAGACAGAGAAAAATTTAAAAACTTGGGTTTTTAGTGTCAGTAGCGTGTATACTTTCATATGCATTTAGTGAAAAGCCGTTATTTTGGAATTACAAACAGACCCTTCAATTGTATTTATCTGTATATAGATATAGATATTTAGATGTATAGATTTGCGAAATAAGAATGTTTGCTCTGTCGAATGTGAGGGTTGTTATTCTTAAAGTTTTTAAATTTACTCCTTTTTTTACTGTCAAAGTAATGACGATTTGATGACGTATACGCTAAAGCAATGACGTGACACCCCTTAATGAAATTACCCCAAGGCCGCTTAATCTCGTAAATGCGCGCGTCTGTTTATGTGTCATTTCGAAAGATTTGTTCCTAGATTCCGTACTGCTTGCAGTTAGCATATATTTATACTGTGGTAACGACGTCCTCATTCAGTTTAAAGACATAGTGTAGGTACCCGTTTTAATAAGAGGGTTCCGTTCCTAAATTACTTGGTTAGTTGATAGGTATGGTCTTATGAGTAACAGGTGAAGTTTGCCTTAGCGAAGCTGTAGATTATACCTAAACCAGTGTTTTTTGGCTAAACTAAGTACAATGATGTTGGTCAATGAACTTTGAAAAAATCGTTTGGAAACCAGCAAAATTTTTGAGTAGAAATGCAAAAATCTATAGTGAGATAAATTAGCAGTTTGCTCTATTGGAGCGTGAGGGTTAATAGCAGCGTTTCTCCACTCGTTCATAGATGGCGCTACTCGCTAACAAATGCGAAGTTCGAGTACAAATACACGAGAACCTAAATCGCGCCATAAGAGTTTTCAAGCGCATTGTAATATATATACTAGTTTCCAACTTGAACAGTTGGAGCCGCGGTTCCCGAGGCAACTGAATAAATAATTTTCATTTTCATTTTCATGACACCCGCCTGGCTGGTAGATCTTCCCTTTGCTGGGGATGATCACTCGCTCCCCACACAGGTTGTATTTACTCAAAATGTCTTCTAAATTTACCGCGAAAGCAATGTAGATTTGTCGTTTTGAATTTGATAATAACGTATAGGCGATCGGGCACCTACCACAACGAGTGCTTAGAATCTCGTAGATTCGTGTGTTTGTATGAATATGCCGTTTCGAAAAGGTGTTCCAGTAAGCGCGATGACGAGGGGTAAATCGCGATTGTATCGATTATTCAAACATTCCGATGCATCGCAATTGTTTTAATCGCAGTCGATAGTAGTGAGTCAGACTCGCGTGTGCGTCCATTCGGCTAGATTCGGCGTGATTCGAACCAACTGCTTCAAAACAATCGAAATACCTCTCGATTATTTCATCGTCAGGGCCAGTCGATGTAAAATTTTATCGATTCCGATTTTTTCGATTGTTGGAACATCTTGCAATCGCTCATCGCTATTGTTCTTAGTTACCATACTGCTTTAAGTAACTTTATACGTAGATATGCCCTCTTTAAACAGGTACTACAAACTTGAACGGAACACGATCTCATAATTAGCTATTTCAAGTGAGCGCTTTGAATACGACAGCGAAACGGCTACTTTTAATTAAAACTGGTTGGTATCTGAACGCGGTGGTGTGAAATTGAAAATCTCACAAAAGGCCTCTGTGCTACTTTTTCGAAGCTATTTCCTTTGGAGTTCGAGTCGTATTTGACACGTGACGTTTAATTAATATGTGTGGATGCTGTTTTGACCTATTTCCTTCCGACTGAAAGCAGGTTGTGTAAATACAACAACAATAGACTGTCTCGCCTGTATTCTCCGAAGGGGTAGGCAGAGATGTACTTATAGTTTATTTACATTTCGTCCACATTATACAAACGTTTAAATCACTGGCTAAGTCATTTAAACGTATTAAATCCCATTTGAAAGGTGATCTGATGCGCTCAAACAACACTAATAAGATACAATTGCTTAGTTATAACAGCTACCGCATAATATCACGCGAGTGGTGTAGCTTCGAAAAAAAGAGGATAATGTGATTAATTTTCCAGTATCCTTTATAATTATGGGGATTAATTACCAATCTTTACATAATATATACGCACATACAAACAGACCATTTAAATTAAAGTGTCTTTTAAAATTCCAAATTAACAGCTTCTCAGTTACATATGAATTATATACGGTACTAACATAAAACAAGAACCACCCAATACGGTACTGACATCAAAAAAAAACCACCCACGACATTAAGTCAACACAGCTGAAACCACGGGGCACAGCTAAACTTAAGGCTAGTAGAGGTAGTTGACAGTCAAGTACCAATGGATAGGTTCAGAGTAATTTGTGGGAGCAAATGTGAATTTCACTTCGATGTCGTGACTATTAAGTCAATGTGATCGCGGCGCTTATTCAATTATCGCCAGTCGAAGTTAGATTATTCCCAATGAGATATAATTTGCCACATCTTTTAATAGTATATAGGTTTTAATATAGTATGAAACGTCACACGTTTCATACTATATTAAAACCTATCTATGATACACTAATATTTATTTTTACTATGTTTTTGAACTCATATGGCAATATCTTTTCTTATATCAGCAAGTATCAGGAGAAGGATTTTCAGAACCATTTTAATTCAAATTCTATGATGCATCGTATGCTGACCGCTGACGCTTCACATTTTGCATACATGTACGGAAACCCGTACAGGCCTTAAACTCAAATATATCTTTATTCGATTAGACTTTATACAAAGTACTTTCAAATCGTCAGAATGACACAATTACACAGGATTATACATGCTACCACCAGGTTCGGAAGGTTGCTTTTACTGAGAATAGCTTGATAGCGACAGTGACAGATTTATACACGTCATATACTGTCTCACAATACGACAAACTATCAGGTAATGGATAAGGCGTCTGTCAAACATAACGAGGAAAACAAACCCTTTTTAACCTCTTGGGATGTATATTCGTTTTGCAAAGGTACATATAAATAGGACAAATTTCCCCAAAAGTATATAGAATAAACGAAAAATACGGATTTTTAGCTATAACTAGCCGTGCCCCACGGTTTCACCCGCGTAGAATTTATTGTACCACGTCTAAGCTACACGACCAAATTTAGCCAAAATGGTTCTGCCGTTCTTGAGTTATAAATGGTGTAACTAACACGACTTTCTTTTATATATACATCTAGATTCTTTGCAAAAAAAAGAAGTGTCTTTCGTATGGAGTGTAATATTTTAATATGAAAGACTTTTAAGTCATTAATCCATTCAAGTGTTCATTTCGTTATTGCAGACTAATACTTCAATATCCAAATGGATGCCATTTCTCAAAGGGAATTGAAAAAGAAGAAAGTAGAAAATGGGGATAATTCAAACGAATATTATTTTTCCGAACACTTGCAGCCAATCCCGATAAAAGATCTTATTATCTAGACAAATCGCTTCAGTCCCTCTTTGAACTAAAAGTGCATTGAATTAGTCCATAAAGGCATATTCAGTATAATTTGCTAAATCTTCGGAACCTTGCCTACAGGGACTAACTTTATTAATATATTAATTTTTTTTGTGTTAGTACTATATTTTTTAATCGATTATCATGTAATATGTAAACTGTTGTGAATAAAATTTATGGATATATTTGCTGATACATAGATATATATGCTCACGTAGAGGCGTACTTATAGTACACCCACATTTCACCAGTAGGTCTAAAAAGGCCACTTTGGGAGAATCATAATGTGATCCGAATATGATTCATCATCGAAATGACAAAATGGTCACATAGTTGCAATTTTTATTATGATTCACGAATGAATACAAAGCTAATGTTAAAATCACCACCTGTCACGTTGGCACTTAATCATCTTCGGTGAAAAGTGGGTGTTGTTATTACAACACCTCTGCCTACCGCTTCGGGGAATACTGGCGTGAGCATCTGTACCTATCTTACTTTTGTATGTGCTATTTAAAAAACGCTGGCGTCTCAGGTAAAGGAAATTGGGGTCGCTAATTATTATCCCGAGTGGAGGATTAACAATAAGCTGAGTTTATCTGCCCGGCGCAGGGAGCTCGCTTTGTTTACTGCCTGCTGTTTATTGTACATTATAATGTATATAGTACTCCTTCCGTAATTCTTTCATAACAATAATCGCAGGAAAAAAAATTTTTGTTAGGGTTTAATCTATACAGATAAATAAAATTGAAGTGTCTGTTTGTAATTCCAAAATAACGGCTTTTCACTAAATGCATATGAAAGTATACACGCTACTGACACAGAAAAAACAAATTTTAAAATTTTTCTATTTGTCCGTCTGTCTGTCTGTCTGTTTGTTTCGGGTAATCTCTGAAACGGCTGGACCTATTTTAACGGGACTTTCACTGGCAGGTAGCTGTTGTTTCAAGGAGTAACTTAGGCTACTTTTATTTATTAAAAATATTATGGTTCCGCGACAATAGGGATGAAACTAAATCTACGCGGGTGAAACCGCGGGGCACAGCTAGTAGATAAATAAAATTGCATCTTTTGTAATTTTCAGCAGATAAAAGTATACACGGTCGGTACCGAACGACTCTCACTCTGTCGGTCTTTCTCTTTGTTCCAGGTACTCTCCGAATCGGCTGGAACGATTTTAACGGAACTTTCAATTTAATATACAACCATCTATCAGAACCTTTTGTTAAAAGTGGGTGTTACTACGGGGCTTACCATCACCATAAGAGCTTTTTAGCGTTGCCTTTGCTTGCGGCGGCGTCAGGATGACGGGTCGCTCACTTCCCTCTATAATGGTTGTACATTGGAACTGTGTCCGTGGGCTTACATTTCTCAAGTGAATTATTTAGTTTTTTTTAATTGTATAATATTTTTGAAAAGAGTAATTACTGAGTTTCTTGCCAGGTTCTTCTCAGTAAAAGCAACCTTCCGAACCTGGCGGTAGCATGTATAATCCTGTAAATTGTGTCATTCTGACGATTTGAAAGTGCTTTATATAAAGTCTAATCGAATAAAGATAGTTTTGACTTTGACTTTGACTTTGAATGAACTTTACATTCTCGTTTGAGGGTAGTCTCATACTAAACATTTAAAAAGGTCAACCATTTTTGAATCTGGAATTAGAATTAAAAAGCGGTTAATTAGTTTATGATCTATAAAATATAAAGTTACCTAAAAAACTTATTAAATTGGAACATATTTCTCCGACGACTTTATATAATATACGGTTATGATTATCTAAGAGGTCCTTAGAGTCTCTTTACACAAGTAGGGATAAAAGTAACGGCACATCATTATATAACACTTAGCTACAGGATTCAAGGACCACTTCCCTCTATCAACTAAGGTATCCAAAAGTGGATAAGAAGAGGCTACGCTAAGTAGGTTAATTTTTAATTTTTTATTTTTCTATGAAGACAATGGACTTATTTTTTTTACTGGTTGTGTCTCGCGTTTTAAATTGATCCGCCTAAGATACCTCTTGTAACATCAGCTATCTTTCAGTGAAAATCTCGTAAAAATCGGTCCGATTTTTTTTTTTTAATTAATTATTTATCAGCGCTGGAGCCCGGACTGCGTTGGATACCGAAACCCCCTTTCTTGACTATATTATATTATATATTAAAAGCACTATATTATATTAGTTGAGCCCCGCGGTTAGGCTATCTACCCCTTAAAATCGGTCCAGCCGTTTTAAAGATCACCCGGAAGAAACAGACAAACAGAAACACATGTTTTTTATCTCAGTACCGTACAAACTTTCATTTAGGGAAAAACTGTTAAATTGGAATTACAAACAGACACTTCAATCCTATTTATGTGTATAGATACACGCTAAATGGAATACCTTATTTCAAGGACCTAGACGTAATTGACATCCATTTTGTAACCTTTTTCAAGACGAGTGTAAGGTCATAAATGTTTATAGGTTTATATCGTAACGCGATGGATCGTAAACACATCGTTACTAGCGATAGTGCTACTTATCGTACATAGAAATATCTTCAGGCATTTTTACGATATCCAACACGATTTCTGGATCCAAAAACTATAATAGATATTGTTGTATCGAAGAGAAAATCCGATAATCTTATCTCTCAGTCTAATTCTACATACATATACTCACGCATGTCTGTATGTGTACAGATGTCTACTTATAATGCACCCATATTCAGGGGCGTGCATTATATTTTCAGGGGAGTAAGCATAAACAACAAGTAGGTTGGTAGGTAGGTTATGTACATACCTATGTGGCGCGGCGTAGGTAGATACTTTTTGGTATAGACACACACACAAACATAGCACAAGTGTATTCAGTCATCACAAATGGTAAGCACTGCTTTACTGCTTATATGGAATGCACGCCCCTGCCCATATTTCGCCATCTATCTTTAATATGCCATGCAGGTAGTGGACGAACCAATTGTCATTTACCGAACACTATTCCAGACTCCGGGTTGCTACTGTGAAATTAGAGGTTGAAAAATCCTATGCCTAACCCGGGAATCGAACCCAGGATCTCGTGATACCCACTAGATAATGCAGTTGGTATTTAATCTGATGATCTCCTAAACGAATTTCAGTCCCGGCGGATAATTTCAACAGGGATTAGCCATCTGCGCAGGAGATATTACAGTGGACAAGTGTGTGCGCAAACACAGGTACACTCTTTATTCCCTCACTGACGGATGACAATCCGACACAAACGGAGAGAGATCAGAAGAATCGGCAGTGAACATCTCAAACTCGGCCCGAGTGTGAGATTTTCACTGCCGTCGGAACAAGTCACCGCATTGACGGAAACGTAGCTTTGTATGGGATCACAAGTAGAACTATCTTGATCTGATTCAAATCTGTGTTTACGTCAACGCAATGACCTGTGACGGCGATTTTAAGAAAATTTCGCACTAGGTATTCAGTCGTAGGATCAACGGCTTAACGTGCTCTCCGAGACACGGCGGTGTGAGCACCTCCAAAAGTATATAATCTATATTATAACGCAAGGCCATTACCGCATATGTGAGAGTATTAAACATTATAACAGTATCACGTGGAAGCGACGAAGTTTGCGGAGGTACATTTAACGCAGTGACATAATTACAGCACTGAGTCACAGTATAAATATTAGCTTACTAAGCAGTATGGAATCTAGAACAAATTTTTGAAGTAAGATCGTTTACTCCATTGAGCGTGGGTATTGCTATTATGCGGATAGGAACCATTAAGAACTGGAACCGCGGACCCAGTCGGCTGATAGCATTTTCGAATCAGTCTACTGACAGAACTACATACCTAATTAGCTTCAATGTCTAGTAAACAAAAAATAAGTTATACAACACAGGATTTTATCTTATGTAGCACTGTGACGTAGGAACGACTAGAGTGACTACGACCAAAAACCAAAAATACCTTAAGCAATTATGACAAATCTTAGTAGGCACAGGTAGACTGTCAAAGTATTGTCAATTTGATGTTTTGAAAAATGTATGTAAGTCTAATAAATAACAAATTCGTGACGATTCGATTCCCTTACTGTCAGTATTCCTTAATCACTTACATGCACATGCACGCGTCTGTGTGAGTGTGTCATTTGGAACGATTTCGTAGTTTCCGTACTGCTTGCAGTAAGTTTATGTATACTGTGACACAATGAAACCGTCGAACTAATTTAGTTGTCAGAGCGTTCACCTCTAACCTGAGAATTTATCGAAGAAGTTATCTAAACAAATTACAAGCTGTACTAACAAATTGCTTCTTCGGTGCTTTTGGTACTACTCCTTGATAAACTATTTCGTGTATGACTGACGTGATATAGAAGAATTACAGTGTGATGTAATGATAAAAAAAAAGTCATTTTATTTCCAATTAATTTAAATTTCTTAAAAAAATATGTTATTTTTTTATTTACGCTATTAATTTTTCTCTTATTTAACATATTTTTTTGTGTATCCTATATATTACATCATATTTCACACCTCAATATAGTTATCGTCACGAGTTATGAGCGCCTGGAATGTAGAGTAGGCATTTTGTGGACCTTGTATGGTTCGACGCGACAAATACATGCGTAATTATCCCCACTATTATCGCTAAGCGCTTCTGTAAATAACGTAGGTAGGTACAAATAAACATCTGTCTACTAAACACTTGTATCAAGCCAAGCTGATTGAAACCTTCGGCTCTTTCCGTGGAAATTCAATATAGACAATGCTTTGAGTCGCAGACAAAGAGATTGTAATTATTCGCCTCATTGATTGAATTGAGACGCTTCTGTTTACAGTTAACTTCGAATATATAGGAATACTTGAGCTGTTTAAGAGCAGCCGTGGTGGCCAAGTGCAAGTAATTGAAAAATATAAATAATTATGATTAAATGAATGTAACTATGATTAAAATACTTACATTTATTGAATAGATTCTTAATCTATATTTATAAGAGAATGTTGTGTTAGTTACACTATGTATAACGCAAGAACGGCTGAACCGATTTGGCTGAAAATTTGTGGAGAGGTAGCTTAGAACCAGGATGACGAAGGACTACTTCATACCGTTCCCGTAGAATCTGACAATAATCATGGTATGATGCTATAAAGTCTACACGGGTGCAACTGCGGGGCACAGCTATATACAAGGAACAGTACTGAAAACTAATTAACAAGTAGAGAACTTAACCCAAATCGATGTCTCTCGGGATCGTAATTAAAATATAATTACAAATAAAAATGCCATGTTGGATAATCCATCATATTGGAATTAAAATGACTCGACTAAATAAAAAGAAAAAAGAATAAATAAAAAATATGAGTGCAAATTTAGCTCAAGTTGAAGATAACTGATTTAAAATGAACTTTGATTCCAATCGGACAAACATACATACATTGCAACTCAAATCAAATCAAATCAAAAAGTTTTATTCAACATAAGGGACACTTGGAACACTTATTGAACGTCATTTCTCTTACGCTAACTTAGGTAAATTTACTACCGTTTTCAAAATATAAGCCTGTCAGGAGAAGAAACGGCGAAACAAACTCCCCGGTTTTTTTTTTACATGTGTCCCTTCTAAATACATAGGGTTGTTTAAGTACATTTTAATGTAAGAGTGAGCAACTCATTGCCATGCTTGGCTATCATCAATATACTCAGTTACACTATAATATGCTTTTTCACTAAGTTTCTGTTTGATTATTGCCTTAAAACTTAAAAATGGTAGTTCACACATTTTTTATGGTAGTTTATTGAAAAGGCGTATACTTTGCCCCACAAAAGAGCTACTAGTTTTGTGCAGTCTAGTTACAGGGACACGCAGTTTATCTTTCTTGCGTGTATTTATATTGTGCATATCACTATTTTTCTTAAAACTATCTATATTGTTTATTACATATAACAAATTTTCAAATATGTATTGACATGCCACAGTCATTATCCCTATTTCTTTAAACTTCTCTCTGAGAGAATCTCTAGATTTGAGTTTATAGATTGCACGAACAGCCCGTTTCTGCAGCACAAAGATAGAACTGATGTCTGTAGCATTTCCCCATAAAAGGATGCCATAAGACATAACACTGTGGAAATAACTAAAATAGACCAAGCGAGCTGTGTTTATATCAGTTAGGTGCCTAATTTTCCTTACTGCGAAAGCTGCAGAACTGAGTCTTTTCGACAATCCAGCTATATGGGGCCCCCATAACTTAATAAAAGCTTGTGAAAAAGAGACATGAAAATGAAAATAAAAATGAAAAATATTTATTCAGTTTAGGCCCTGGTAAGCCACTTATGAAAGTCGAGAATTTACCACCGTTAAAAACATGGCTATGATAAGTTTTATAATAGTGGAGGCGTGGACAAATGTAGGACGTTATATGTAGTTGTGTAAGAAGTTACAGACTACTCGTACATACAGACGCGATACGTGAAATAGAATTAGTCGAGCCTTCTAGACAAAAATAGAGTGATCGATAGACGGGTCTGTATGTCCCTGCTATTCGCTGTTACATCACACTCGTATATTATGTACATAAATTAGTTGGCAGACATACTTTAGAAAATACTATTACTTAACTATCTCGTTGGTTGCAAATATTACCTACTGTGGAACACGAGGGCTTTACCATAAGCTCTTATTACGTTATATACATTACTAGCTGTGCCCCGCGGTTTCACCCGCGTAGATTTAGTTTCATGCTTCATGCTTCATGAAAATGTAATGAAAATGAAAATGAAAATGAAAACGAAAATGAAAATGAAAAATATTTATTCAGTTTAGGCCCTGGTAAGGCACTTATGAAAGTCGAGAATTTACCACCGGTTCGGAAACTAGCCTTCTGAGAAGAACCGGCAAGAAACTCCGCCAGGCGTCATGTTGCGGAACCCTAATATTTTTAATAAATAAAAGTAGCCTAAGCTTTCATCCCCTCGCAGGTCAAAATTTCAGAAACGCTAGAACAAATGTTTAATGATATCTTATCAAGTGCTTAAATATAAAGTTTCATGGTTTTATCTTTTAAAATCAAGAAATCCCATACAAACTTTCAACCTCTTCATCCCTTTTTCTCGCAATAAAAGTAGCCCATGTCCTTTCTCAGGGTCTAAAGATTATCTGTGCCAAATTTTATCAAAATCGGTTGAGAGGTTTAAGCGGGAAAGCGTAACAGACAGACAGAGTTACTTTCGCATTTATAATATTAGTAGGGATGTTATATACATCTGTCTCATTACAAAATTTAAACTTTCATGACAATAAAAGTTCATGATAGCCCTTGGATTAAATCGGGCAAAGTGTTATTGGGTTTAGCAGCCTGGCGTTTAGATTAGTGGCCGGTTAATGGCAATAGGATCGCCTCCTAACATGAGACTGAAACTTAGCTGGCGATATGTAAGTGTACTAAAAGTACACCTGTGCCTACCCCTTCGGGTAATACAAGCGTAAGCATGTGTATCTTAAAAGGCATCTAAAGGTTTCCTAAGATTCTTTTCCTATACCGTCGTACTCGCGAAAACACTGCAATTTAGTTTTATGAATTTAATTGCTTCAGATCAGTAAGATTAGAACTCACGTCGCTATCTTTGCAAGCATCTACTCAAACTACTCGGCCTTTAAGATTATTATGATTATATAGTTATGTAAAGATGTATTCAGTGAACCAATGAAGATAACTAATGTTGTGGAAAAGAAAACGGCCTTGAGCAATGTAAAGGAAAGGTCAATCTTCCTTCACATTTAATTTTCAACCGTATTACTTTAACATACGGTTTTTCATAAATATACCCTTAAAATTTATAAGGAAAACATTTAAAGCCGTGACGCCATAAAGGCAATGCTGAGACCATTAATTTCAGGACTCCATTCCGCATCGGGTTTTGACAGTTGCTTTCAGATGAAAATAATTATCTTCTTGACAGTACCCAATTATTTATGGATTATTACTAGCTGTGCCCCACGCTTTCACCCGCGTAGATTTTGTTTCAGCGTTATTGTCGCGGAACCCTAATAGTTTTAATAAGTAAAATTAGCCTAAGTTACTCCTTGAAACATCAGCTACCTACCAGTGAAAGTCCCGTTAAAATCCATCCAGCCGTTTCAGAGATTACCCGGAACAAACAGACAGACAGACAGTCGGAGAGACAGAGGAAATTTTTAAACTTGGTTTTTTAGTGTCAGTAGCGTGTGTTTTTTTATGTGCGTTTAGTGAAAAGCTATTATTTTGGAATTACAAACAGACACTTCAATTTTATTTAGCTGTATAGATGTATAGATATAGATAGAGATAAAACGACTATGAGCTACATACGACACGCCACAATGTGATTGATAGACATTATCTAGTAGACCTTTAGCGGTCCTTAGCCAAATAATAAAACCGGAACCCTTATAGTTAATTCATAACCGTTCGCCCGTCAGTCCGTATGTCACTCTGCCACATACATTAATTCAAAGGTACAGAAACCTGTCAGATGGTAAGCCGTCATACAAGTTTGCAGAAAAATTACGGGAATTATTCTGTTGCTTTATATTTCATTGAACTCACGAATGTTTTTTACGCTTATTTGTTATCGTAAAATGAACCTGAAGAAATTTGACGTTTCTAAGTAACTTTTCTTCTTTTATCTTTGGTGTATTGTATTATTCTGAATCAATCGAAACGCGGCTGTCTTATATATTGTATAAAATCAAACCATACAATTTATAGTATATTATACGGTATTCACAAGAAAAAAACTAGTTTTGATTTTTATCGCCGTCTGTCTGTCCGTTTGCCTGTCTACCTGTCTGTTTGTTCCGGGTAATCCGAAACGGCTGGAACGAAGATAGCTAATGTTACAAAGAGTAGCTAAGGATACTTTAATTTAAAAAAAACATTAAGGTTCCGCGGGCCACCCATGAAGTTTAGTCTACGCGGAGCATAGATAGTTGCTTAATAATTGTGAAAAATATTTTTAGTATTTTCACATTTTATACTTTTAACAAACAAAACAAACTACTCCGTAGGTGGGCGTTGCCATCCGCGACACAGTTTATAACTTCTGCGGATGTCATCGATGGCTAAACTGTGCCATAATGTATGCCAAATAAACAAATTTATTATTATTATATTATTATTATTTAACAGTCCAAGCAAGAAAATAAATGTTTGTTTTTCTTTCTTTCTTTTTTCATATAAAAATTAAATTCTACTTGTACAAAACCTACTGAAACGACAGACACGCTTGTCAATTTTACCCGTGATAAAGTTTTCCTACTGCCACCTAATCCGGGTAATCAATAAACGCCTTGTCAGCACCATTCTCCCCTATTAGGGTCGACCTTATTCATCAACCCGTGCGCCGCTTGTGTGACCAACCTTATTCATAAAGGTTTCTCAGCGTCGAAGTCGACGACGAGCGTAGGTGAAATTGACACATAATACTTAGACGATAAGGTTCAATTTCCTATCTTTAAAATCGACACCCGCGGCAGAATTACCTACCCTGAATTTTTTACACGTGGATATGTCCGTTCGACAATTTTCCCTTCGAGGGTTAAATGACAAAAGTTTGAGGTCAAACGATGTGAAGGACGATTTGTATACGTTAACCGGTGTCGTGCATTTGAATATCTTTTACGACGGACTGGACCTTTCGTGACCTTGGGATAATTATAACTAACTCTACTATTTATTACTTGGTCTATGGTTGGTTTACTCTTAAACGAGCAATTCTTGTCTATACAGATAAATAAAATTGAAGTGTCTGTTTGTAATTCCAAAACAGCTTTTCACACAATGCATATGAAAGTATACACGCTACTAACGCTAATAAACCAAGTTTTAAAAATGTTCTCTGTCTGTCTGCTTGTTCCGGGTAATCACTGAAACAGCTGGACCGATTTTAACGGGACTTTCACTGGCAAATAGCTGATGTTTCAAGGAGTAACTTAGGCTAATTTTATTTATTAAAAATATTAGGGTTCCGCGACAATACGGAAGAAACTAAATCTACGCGGGTAAAACCGCGGGGCACAGCTAGTATATAAATAAACTAGCAGACGTCCCACGGTTTCTCCCGCGTTGTTCTCGTTCCCGTGAGTGTTATAATATAGCCCATATTAATCAGTAATAATGTAGCATTCAAATGGTGAAAGAATTTTTAAAATCGGTCCAGTATTTTTTGAACCAATTCGCTACAAACATACTTACATACAAATCTTTCCTCTTTATCTCAAAAACGGCTCCAACGATTTTCATGAAAGATAATAAATAATGCTCCTTTTCATACAAACATACAAATACACAATCAACAAAAACAACTTTCAGAATCCTCCAAAAATCATGTCACCGTCCCGATAGAAATGGAATGAGTTCCAAAGAAAATATTTACCCTGAGCGTTCAATTAATGGTTATTTGCTTAACATCTGCCAAAAGTTGTTCCTATAATATATACAAACACAAACACAGTTCATCAACCAAACGCCCGCGGTTCTAAGAGCGTTGTACATGTAATATATAAATTGTGGTTATATCTGTTCATCTTTCTTTCGAAATATTAGGCGCGCGAACCAATTAAATACTCAACCCTTATAACGAATTTATACGAAAGTTATCAAAATATTGCATCGCTATAAAATGTATGAAGAAATCTACATTTTCAAATTCGAAAATCTTTATTTGTATAACACCTGTATTTAATCTATACAAATAAAAGAAAATTAAAATTAACAGCTTTTCACTAAATGCATATGAAAGTATATACGGTGCTCATAAAAAAACCAAATGTCTATCGGTCTGTCTGTTGGCTCCGGTTAATCTTTCACTGGCAAATAGCTAACATTATTGATTTAAATTGTAATGATTAATACTTAACAAGAAGTAACTTATACTTTTATTAAAATGAATATTAGGGTTTCGCAGGCCACCAGTGTAATTTAGTCTACGCGGGTGAAACCGCGGGGCACAGCTAGTATGTCTATATGACCTTTAAAACACCATATATTACGCAAATACTAGTGTAACTTGAGACTTAACTTTATGTGCAGAACCTTTAGTACGTACATAACTACAAACCTGAATTCAGCTCTAACACCAACAAGTTCCTAAATAAGATCTCTTAGTCAAACATTCTTGAGACAACAGAGCGCTAAGCAGCGCAAGGTTACAATTGTCCTCAAAGGAGTCCTGTTGGTCTAAAACGGCCACTTTGGGAGAATCATAATGTGACCCGAATATGATTCAGGAATGATTAATATTTCGCAATTCACCTGGGGCCCAACCATGAGCTCTTATTACAATGTTAATTCAGTTGTGCGAAAGTGACAGATGTATGCACGTCACATACATCTGTCTCATAAATGAGTGAAACTATCATGGCAATAAGAGCTCATGGTAAGGCCCCTGTTTGACACTTTCCTATGAAGATTCCCAAAATGGTCCACAGAATATGAATTGCTTTTGTGACAAATAGCAGAATCATAAAAGTTACTAAGGGACTAACATCTACAATTATTATAATAATTCGTGAATTATAAATATGAATTGCACCTAAGTGACCATTTTATCATTTCGGTGATGAATCATATTCGGATCACATTGTGATTCTGCGGAAGTGGCCTTTTTAGACCTACTGTACTTTGTGAGACAATCTAAGTTACAAATTAAATATCTACGCATGAAAGACTTGTTCGCAGTATAAGGCTTGTTGCTTGGTTATCTATACAGATAAATAAAATTGAGGTATCTGCTTTTAATTCCAAATTGACAGCTTTTCATTAAATCTATCTGAGGCCTCAGTGGCGGAGTGGTTTGAGAAGACTGCACTTGCAAAGCGAATTTTTGAACTTTCAAACCACAAATGGAGTCAATCAAATGCTCTTTGTCAATAGAATGCGTTACCGTATGAAGTTTTGTAATCTTTATATATAAAAATGAATCCCCATTTCCCTTGGTATGACGCGTAAACGGCTGGATGGATTTGAACGAGACTTTCATTGGCAGATAGCTGATGTTTTAAGGAGTGTTTTAGGCTAATTTTATTTAAAAAACATAAAGGCTGCACTCATGAAATTAGTACAGCTAGTTGACAGTAAAAAAGAAGTGAAATACTCGACAAACAGTTTAGTATGACATAAAAGTCTAAGTCAAAGTCAAAAATATGTTTATTCGATTAGACTTTTTACAAAGTACTTTCGGAACGTCAGAATAACCTCATTATATAGGATAAAAACATTATTCAACTGTCATTGTCATTAAAATTTCGGCATCATTGCAATCATTATACATATTCGACGGACAAACCACTAAATACCACTAATACGGCAACGAATTAAAACTAGCTACATGTATTTACGAACAATGTATTGAAAGCGTTGACATAACATGACCTTTTAGACAACTGTGACGTCAAACAATGTATTTTGCACGTTTGCTCTGCGCTATTTAATCGGATTAAAAGAGCAGTTTGTACAATGTTTATGTATACCTATGTTTATGAATGACTCCAGAGGGTAAGGCAGAGGTGCCGCGCTTATACCAATACCACAGTATAAATATAAGCTTGCTACATGCAGTATGGAATCTAGGAACTAATCATAATATTTTTTTCATAAATTCCATTTTTTTATGTTTTAATGCTATCACACAATAGTTTTGTGTTAAAACATATTATACTGTGACTGATTATATTGATTATAGCCAAACATGGTAATGAGTTGATCAATCTTCATTGCAATTGTACTAAAACAACCGCTTTTATAAAAAAGGGAACACATGTAAGAAAAACCGAGGAGTTCATCCGCCGTTTCTTCTCCTGACAGGCTTATATTTTTTGATTCGATTGATTTGATTTGTTCCAAATGACACACACTATCTGCGAAATAATAAGTGGCTCTAGCTTACTGACAGTAATAGGTGTCATGTAACGGCCGATCGTGAATACGGCATTTAAGTTTTGCAGACATTTTTCTAAATGTCAAATCGACATTAAAAAAAAAGTATTCAATTTGTAAAACTTTAAGAGAGTCCTTCACGCTTGATGCAACAAACGTACTTATTTTAAAAATGTGTTCTAGATTCCATACTGCTTAATTAACTTATTTTATCTATACCAATACACACCTATTTCACTCGGTTGATTGTGTACACACCTTTTTTACTTCTATTTTATGTGGAGAATTTTATACTTTGTAATCAAGCCCGTAAGTCAGGAATTCCCTGGTACTTCTTCCTTATTTTTAAACGTGTCTTAGCACATTCACCATGAGTAGGTTCATCTTTATGTAGTGACTCTTTATTGAAATTACATTAGAACACAAACATATTTCTGTGTAGAATATCAATTTTTCACTTAAGCGTTAGTTAATATACAGGGTGTCGGTTAATTCCGGGCAGCTCTTAAAATGTGTGATAGGGTATAATTTTAGGAAGCAATTAAAATAATTACGACAAAAATATCTTCTTCCGTTTTCGAGTAATTGACGTCTTACTGACGTCAAACTTCGCCATTTCAATACCTTATTTTCGCAAAAAAGTCAGCTGTAACGTAAAGTTATTCACCTGAAATCTAACTACGTTTTTATTTTTTTTCTCCCACGAATAGTTCCTGAAATAACCCCATGAAACCTGTTTTCGAAACTATTTATCTACTTCTTAAAATTTTTATGATTTTTGAGGTCATCGTTACAGTTCATACTCCTGTGAACTCTGATAACCTCTAACGGGTTCAATTGAATTAGGTAAAAGACAGACCGATGATTTACAAAGAAATGCCGCCACAAGAATCAAAGTTACTGCCGGCTTTTCGGTACGATATCAAAGACACCGCGCGGCATCATTAAAAAAGCGCGGTGTCTTTGAGTTCAGGCGGCACGTGCAAATAAAGAGATATCGCGGCGACTTTCGGCAGCGCGCGGCACGCTTTGTGTTTATTAGTGTGTGTGTTTATTAGTGGTGGGATTATTTTAATCGATCACTCGATTAAAAGAAAAAGTACCTAATGCTTCCATTAGTAGTAAATACCAATTCATTGTTCGCATAGACTAAGTGAAAAACCTAGGTACTTGCGTTATTGTAGTAATTGGATAGTAGAACTTTTGTAGGTAAATGTAATGTAGTTAGGTAGAGTATTTCTAATTCTCAATAAAATGTGTGATTTTATAGGATTCTGATATTAAATAAACTACTTACCTTAATTATCATCTGAGTACAGATTCAATCATTTACTCTTGTAGTAGAGCACTCCCTTAAAGACAACACAATTTTAAACAAGAATACCCGAGATATCTTTTAATATCACGTACTATGTAAATTGTACCTACATAATAACGTAACTTTATTAAATCGGTTCTGTGATTTGTTTTTATTATCAGTATTCAGTAATTTAATTTATGTTTCGATAAGTCTATCGATAATAGCGTCCCATCCCATCCCTATTTCGTACGTGCCCTCGCGCCGCGCCGCTATGATAGAACTGTATTAGGGCTGTCGAACATGGTCTATTTACTCTACTTGTTCCACGAACCCTGTTCGTAGGTATTAAATTAATTCACGCTCTTAATTTATTTTAATTTTATTCTTAACGTGAATAAATAAAAAGAAAGAATGAATTTGAAAAATGTTTATTTTTACAAAACATCGTCTAAACCAAGACTACTATTCTACGGATCTTCTCAGAAAGCTAGTTTCCGAACCGGTGGTAAATTATTCGACATTCATAAGTGCCATACCAGGGCCTAAACAGAATAAATCATTTCCATTTTCATTTGCACTTGACCAAACTCTGACTAAAACTATGTCCATCCCTTTTGATATCTGTATCACAAAAAGAGATAGCACTACTTTTAATTAAACCAAGGGGAAATGGGTAAAGTTTTGATACCGGGATTAGAACCGGCACGTCTACGCTTGATAAGCGATGTCTAATCCACATATTGTGTTACCAGTCGGAGTCAAAACTAAATCAAAATAATTCGTATGTTAAAAGTTGTATCTTGAAAAAAGTGTGTGACACCCCTATTTCATTCGCACTTTTATGATTTAGTACCTATTTATTTGTTTCAAAATCAGTCTAATTCGGATAATGGTCGCGGGCGTGTGCTTCTAAGCAAAGTTTTTTGTTTCCGTCGTGACCTTGTTACTTTCATTTTCTCGTTAGTTTGTTAGGTACTTAGTACCTACTTAATTAGTATTATCATGCCGAACTTTCAGTACTCAGATGTTCAGTATACCGACATGGTTTTGGCCTATGCAATAGCAAGCTGCAAGGGGTAATACTGGTGAAGCGTTTCGTTTTTATTTGGACTTTTACGGTCATCGAAGTGATGAGTGCGTGCCCTCTTCAGGTAGAGTGCTTATGAGAGTTGTGCAACGGCTGAGGGATAACGGAAGTCCAAGCTCAGGCTTGTTTGGATGTGCAAGGGCGCAATTTCGAACACTTGCCCATTTAGAAGTTGACTGAACTAGCGGTAATAATGCTTTCAGTGATAACAATGTTTTGTATGTGAGTGAAGTGATATGGTCCAGACTAAGGTGTATCCTGTCATAAATAAGGTCAGTTAACTAAATGATTTGAAGTAGGTACCTACCTATACTTACGTAGATTATTACCGCGTACGTAATGTAGGTGAACGCGGCCGCGCCTTCATGCAACCTGGCTTAAGGCCGCGAGCTCTTCGACTATAGCTTATAACTACGTTATTGTTGGAGCTAGATATTTACGACTTCAACATAGTGCTATATTCATATAACCCTACAACTTCTATAAGACTACTGTTTCGAATTCTCCGACACCCTGTATTTTTTTTTTTTTCAAATTTTTTTTTCAAATATCAATATTAGAAAAGCGTAAACATAACAGAATTTTTCGTTCCTTTCGTACCGTAAGTTCCGTACCACTTGATTTGAATTAGATTGAGAAATTCCTTCTTTTTAAAACTTAGTTAGAATTACAATACCATGTTTATATAATTATGTATTTAAAGTTAAAACAATGTTACATTATAAAGTGCAATGTAAGGTTATACCGCAAACCGCGCGTGCATTTGACATGAGGTTTTGTTCATTATATTGTTGTGCGTTGCACTTAGCGAAACCCACGTGAACCGTCCTGTACTGTCATGGACAGTGATTCCTGCGTTCTTTACTATATAATACATGAGCTGGAAACATTTTCTAGTATAGGAAATTAGTCTTTGTCTCTGTAGTATAAGGTCGAAATTTTCTTGTAAAACAGAAATCATATATGATTTTTTTTCTTATTAAAAAACTCAGTATCACTTGCCTGCCCCAAATTCATAAAAAAATATTCAATATAAGGTAACACTCATTGAACGTCATTTTTCATACGCTAACTTAGCCAGAGTCAAAGTCAAAAATTTCTTTATTCGATTAGACTTTTATAAGTACTTCCAAATCGTCGGAATGACATAATTATACAGGATTATGCCAGGTTCGGAAAGTTGCTTTTACTGAAAAGAACCAACTCAGTAATTACTATTTTCAATAAAATTATACAATTTTCTCTCTAGTCGTTCCCTCATGTCTGAGGATCGTGGTCATCAACAAGTGGTCCACACTTGGAGTGAACTATTTGTTTCCATCGGCTTCTGTCCATCGCGGCCCTGACGACGGAGCTAAACCTCGGTGACCTGGAGTCTTTTATTTGATCGGTCCATCTGATAGGAGACCGGCCTCGGGCTCGTTTACCACAATACAATTTAAAAATACAAAATAAATCACTTAAAAAATGTTAGCCCATGGACACAGTTCCAATGCACAAATGTCGATAAAAATTAACATGAAGAAAGTCTTGGAAACCTAATATTTTTAATAAATAAAAGTAGCCTAAGTTACACCTTGATACATCAGCTACCTGCCAGTGTCCCGTTAAAATCGGTCCAGCCGTTTCAGAGATTACCCGGAACAAATAGACAGACAAACAGAAAAATTAAAAAACTTGGTTATTTTGTGTCAGTAGCGTGTATACTTTCATATGCATTTGAAAATAAATTTTCACTAACAAATTTTCATTAACAGCTTTTCACATTTGAAAAGCTGTTATTTTGAAATTACAAATAGACACTTCAATTTTATTTATCTGTATAGATGTATAGATTCTCGGTAGGTTGTACAACGTTGTAATACGTGTCTCGGGAAAACTTGACATGTCTGCCCGAAGGCTTTCCTCCAAGTATGTTAAGCCTCCGAGAATTAAGCGTAAACTTTTATTACTCCAAGTAATTATTTGGGAAAGTTACACAAAACAGATTTAATAAAATAAGTTTTATGGCTGAAGTAAGTAAGAATTTACATGCATTGAAACGTATATTTTTTCAGGAACAAGACTATATCTATACTCTATACAGATAAATAAAATTGAAGTGTCTGTTTGTAACTGCAAAATAACAGTTTTTCACTAAATGCATATGAAAGTATATTCGGTACCGACATGGAAAAACTAATTTTTAAATTTTTCCTCTGTCTGTCTGTCTGTCTGTCTGTTTGTTCCGGGTAATCAACGAAATGGCTGGACGGATTTTAACGGGACTTTCACTGGGAGGTATCTGATGTTTCAAGGAGTAACTTAGGCTACTTTAATTATGAAAAATATTAGGGTTCCGAGACAATAAGGATGAAATCAAATCTACGCGGGTGAAACCGCAGGGCACAGCTAGTCGTATTATAAAATGCATTGCTTTTATAATGTAGCTTAACTTATGAATCTTGAAATAAGCAGCCTAAGAAGTAATTTCAGAAGTCTTATGAAAATACAAGCAATTTATTTATAAAAATAAAATAAATATGCTCTCGCCATTCCAGATGAGACTCCGAATATAATTAAGTGCCAACGTGACAGAAGGTGAATCCATTTCCATCTCAGGCACTATACATACGTCGATGAATTGCTTCTCAGACACATGCAACTTTCCTTACGATGTTTTCCTTCACTATAAAGCACGTGAAATCACTGTACATACGTTTTTAGAAAAACTTTTACATGTACAGGCCCCCCTGGGATTCGAACTAGCTTCGTTTGCCTAGCAGTATAAAAAGCAATTCTTTCAATGCACGAAGTTTTGTGGCACTTACTCTTGCATTGCACAAAGTCTTGCAATAAAATAAGATATCCAATTAAAGAAGCCATCGCATTTTATTCCCCTCATCTCCGTGCCGTATAGCAATAAAACCAGCCTTTATTTTATCTCGTGCTATTCACTCCGGCCCGGAATTTGTGCCGATACATCCCCTGCATACAAACTTGAGTTATTCTGTAATCGCCAATGTTTATGATAAAAAGTTTCGCCCATCAGTTGCCCATTATACGTTAGAAGTTGCAAGTAGGTTCTTGTTCGGAAAAGGCTGTAAGGAGGAAGATATTTATCAAACTCACTTTGGTTGAGACTTCGGTTTGCTTGGAAAAAGTTTTTGGAACAATAGCTTTGTCCTAAGTTAAAGCTATCTATATGGTGCTTAATACTGTCTCGCATATGAAGTTATAACTTGCTATGACTACGTACATATATTATGCTCATGTAGTCCCCCAAGGGATAGGCAGAGGTGTTGTATAACAACACCGACATTTCACCGAAGATGATTGCCAACGTGACAAACGGTGAGTCTATCGCCCTCTCAAGCACTATACATACGTCTTTGAATTACTTCTCAGACATATGCAGTTTTGCTCACGATGTTTTCCTACACCGTAAGGCATGTGGTGTGGAATGTACATAAGTTTTTTTTCAGAAAATCTTTATGTTTCAGGCCCCACTGGGACTCGAACTTTCGTCAAACAAAATGTTTAACAAAATCACCCAAAACGAGTGTAGCAGGCAAAAGCTAGTACTCGTACAAGATAACAACATTTTCAGAGGGGCTTTTACGAGACGACTGAAATGATAACAATACATTCGTCTTAGGCTATAGGCTTTGGAGATAAATTTACATAGATAAATCCTGAGATAAAACCTGTGATTTATGGGAAGGTACATTGTTCCGTAAATTGATATATGAAAATAACATTACTACACTAAATGAGACGTATAATATTTGACCTTTTCACATATATTCCAGTTATATCTATACATGTACTATACAGTTAAATACAATTAACGTGTCTGTTTATAATTCCAAAATAACATTTTTTCACTCACACATGTATAAATATTCAATTACTTAAGATATATAAAAATATTATTCGTCGTGCTAAAAAATATAGCAATTCCAATTCGATCGCAATAACCTACAACTAAATAAAAACCCTAACTTCAATTATCCTGCAAATAGAACTGATATAAAAGTGGTTCCAGATATAAAACCTACTTTCGTTTAATAGGTCCACAAACCACAAACATTGAACTGTCACACGTATACGCCTTTCCTCTCTCGAGGGGTCAAGCGAAATTGGATTGTTTTAATAGCTCGGCGAATTGCCCGACATGTACTTAAATGGAACAAATCCACTATCTCGAAAGGTAGAAAATATATTGGATTTTCGTAAGTGCATTGATTAATGTGGGGTTATGTTTCAGACTTTTATCCTTTCCAAATCGATTCTATACTAAGTAAGGTAGAGGCTTCTAATAGCACAGTACTTACAAAGAGCTTTAGCAATCTTAGATACATTCATGTGAAAAGCATGTGAAGACATAACGTGCACCCCACACTTAGCGATCAGTCTCGTTATTTCACTAAGGTTTGTCAGCATCGCACTCGTCGTCGAGTGTCGGTTTTAAAGATACGAAATTGAACCTTATCCTCTATGCATTATGTATTAATTTCCTATGATTGAAACCAACGTTTATCGTCAAGTTCGCGGCAGGAGGAACACCGTGAAGTTTAGTCGGTGCGAATTCGACAAAGCCATTCCGCTGCCTTATGGTGTATCCATAACGGATTTACCATCAAAAAAAGGTAGTATTATTTATGTAATTTCATTTGTGTAACGTAACAATTTTATAATTAAACACTTTAAATAGAACTATTATTCCATATATTTTATATGAACACATTTACGCTAAACCGAGCGGCAACCGAGTGACGGCTGAGCAACGACAATGGCCTGAACTATAGCCATAACTCGGCCGGGCTCGGCTCGGGCCCAGCTAAGTCTGGGATGAGTAATCCTTTATTCACGTTGGCAACCATATTTAAATTGTCCGTTTATTGACCGCAAAACCGATATATTTGAAATTTGGTTTAGAGATTTTTACTCCAAGAATAGACATAGTTAGGATAGATACTTAAAACGCAGACAAAGTCTGCTTTCCTATAATAGTCATTATTTCTTAGCAAGAAAGATCATTTTCCATCGTTCCCTACTAAATAGCCTCAAAGCCTGTGAAACAATAACCGAGTATTGGCTTACTACCAAATTACAATCGACGGTTCACTACCCACGTGCAGTGGTTGCCACATTTTTGGCACGATAATAATTTTCTGTGTACCTTATTCTGCCATTTTTAAGTATATATATGTATATACATGTGGGATTGAATAAAATATAACAGGAATGTTTAACTAGACTTCTTTACTTCGTCTTCTTAGTATAACTTAAATAAACACATCTTTAAATAATATATAATCTTTACATCTTTCGTCGTCCGTCTTTCACGTCTTCCACCATCGTTCTGTCATCCGTCACTTCTTACTTCTTCCTCTTTTATTTTCCGATCACACGTTGCCTATCATTCTCACATAAAACCTCTTCCCACATACATATATACAGATACATAAAGTTGAAGTGTTTACTGAATCCATATGAAAGTACATACGTTACCGAAATAAAATAGAAAAACAACTTTTACCGGTCTGTCTATCTGTTCCGGCTAAACTCCGAAACCGCTCGACCGATTTAACGGGACTTTCGCTGGCAGATAGCTAATGTTACAAGGAGTAACCTAGGCTACTTTTATTTAGAAAAAACATTAGGGTTGCGTTTCACCCATAAAAATTAACTCTACGCGGGTTAAGTTTCAATTTAACAATATGTGATATTAATATTACTACAAAAGTACTTGTGTTAAAAGTATCAATACAAAATAGAATATTTCATTACAAATTCCGTCTGCTAACCCTAGCAATAATCGCAATATAAATTGAATGGATAACGCTTGCACTTAATAATTCGAAACGAAGACTGTTGGTTTCATATATTTATGAGGTCATTTGTCACATTAAGCTTGTAGTTCGCAGTTCCGTTAATGACAATGTTTTCCTGTTTACGTTCACTAAATAACATCTTTTCTTGTTTAAGAGACGGCGATATTTCAAAGGTTCTATGGTTTATGTAGAATAGTACTAGTCTGTATTCTTGATAGGTTTTAACACGTTTGTAGGTTGATGATATCGCCTGCGACGCTCCATTGTATGGGAACGTTAAAAAGCGCCCCTAGCGGCGCGTGTAGGGAGTGTTACGTCTTCATACAAAATGGTCAAAACGCAAGGTCAAGCGACGGCGTTCGACCGTTCTGACACGTTAATTATACTAGATAGAAATAAATAAAATTGAAGTGTCTGTTTGTAATTACAAAATAATAGCTTTTCACTAATGCACATGAAAGTGTATACGTTACTGACATAAAAAATACAATTTGTAAAAAAAAATATGTCTGCCTGTGTGTCTGTTTATTCCGGGTAATCTCTGAAACGGCTGGACCGATTTTAACGGAACTTTCACTGACAGGTAGCTAATGATACAAGGAGTATTAATTTTGATTTAAAAAAACATAAAAACACAGCTAGTATATACATACAAATGAATAAAGCGGGAGTGCTTGTCACTCAATGCATATGAAATTATATACGATATTTGCATAAAAACTATTTATTTATCTCTGTATGTCTGTCTGTTTGCTGTAGCTTATCTCTGATACGACTGGACTGATTTTAACGGAACTTTCACTGGCAGATAGCAGATTTTATAAGGAGTAATATAAGCTACTTTAATTTAAAATTACAATTAGGGTTCTGCAAATATAGACACCCATGAATTTCAGTCTAAGCGGGTGAAACCTATATACCAATCTCTATGAACATAAAAATCAGGGTCGCCCCGTTCCCCTACAAAGGGACAAATTAACAACACACTTCCGCATTGTAGTATTAGTAATGTAAACCCCAACCTGACCCCTACCATTCGTAAATCAAAAGGGAAACTAAGTAAAAACTTTAGGGTCGACCCTATTTCTTTGTTATACGAAAACAGCAAAGCATGAATGAAGGGTTATGATCTTATTTCGGGATATATTTATTGCTGGCTTACTTTATGACTAGCAATAAAGTAACAACATATTTGAGGAACTGTATTCCTTATCCAGGTGTTTCGTGATAAGGGTGAACATATATGCCAACTCCAACATATTCTAATGAGTAGAGCCCCGCAGTTTCTCCACAGTAGTCTTAATTTCATTGTTGGCTCGCTGAAACTTAATGTTTTTTTCAAATATGGGCGCTGTGGCACTTTTTAGGGGAGGCCTATGTCCAACAGTTGACTAAAGACTAAGGACAGCAGTCGACATTTGTGCATTGGAACTGTGTCCATGGGCTTTCATTTCTCAAGTGATTTTGGGTTTTTTTTAAATAGTATATTTTTTTTGAAATGTTTGCCAGATTCTTCTCAGTAAAAGCAACCTTCCGAACCTGGCGGTAGCATGTATAATCCTGTAAAATAATGTCATTCTGACGATTTGAAATTTCTTTGTAAATAGTCTAATCGAATAAAGATATTTTTGACTTGACTTGATGATTGATAAATTTATTCGTAAGAACAAAAAACGAATATAAATCTTTATATTTTTGCAACTAAATACTTTCTTGTATCTTTCGATAAACAATGCATTTCTCAAACTCTTTTAAATATTAACGTCGATTAGAAAGTTATTTCAGCGTAGGGCAGTATACAATTAATTGTAACAGTAAATTAAGATAATAAACACAAGTTACACAACAAACACTTTGCTCCTAAAATATCACAATGAAAACACCCTTTAAATTATTCTCGAGGGGACGCTGCGCTGTAATATGAAACGACTCATATTTAACCACTTGCAACTTTGTAAGGAAACTTTATAATGTTGCTAACAACGACATGACTAAGTATTTATTATCAGAGATGCAAAATCACTGCAAGCGGTACTAAAAGTATACTTAACGAAAAAAAATTACCTCTATATTTTTATTTAATGAACTAACTTAAGAACTACCGGACTGATTTGAAAAATTCTTTCAGCAATGGATCATCATCAGAGTAACATAGGCTATATAATCCCGTTCTCCCACGGGAACGGGAACGACGCGGGTGAAACTGCGTGATGTCCGCTAGTACCTAATAAAAGTGGCCAAAGTTGAGTAACTCTCGAGATCGTAAAATGAAAGCGGACAGTATATCCCCGCTGAATAACAATGCTGATTATCGATCATGAGAGGTTTCTGCCAAACGATATATAAATATTTTTTAAACATGATGAGCATCTGAAGAACAGGGGCCTTACCATGAGCTCTTTGCCATGATAGTTTCATTCATTTACGAGACAGATGTATGTGACGTGCATACATCTGTCACTATCGCACAACTGAATTAACATTGTAGTAAGAGCTCATGGTTGGGCCCCAGGGCTAGGTCCTTGGACCTAATGATGTTTCCAACACTACCTCAATAACAATGGGAAACAATGTAAGCGTAGACATCAATAATTCCTTGTATGGCATTCCCTGTCCGTTCTCTTAGCTTTAAAAAGTAAGTTCAGCTTTAAAAAATCCTTATTAGAAACTGATAAAGCACTTTCTGTACGACTTTACATAAATTTCAAGTCTTCACAAATAATTTGCAGAATTGCAACCTTCTGCAAACATTAGTTATCTGGATAGTGGTACTAGTTAAGTTGACTCAAACCCCTAGTCTAGTTACTTAATGTGGTTTAAAGTACTCACGTAAAACTTCCCCTAGTGCAGCTTTCGTCGAATACGTATTTTGCTTGAGTTAAGTAAATCATTCGCTCTGAATTACAAATGAGCGTACTTTTAGATTCAATTTATTATGACTATTTAAAAATTTTGCAATTCTAAAAATAAGTTCGCATCTACCACAGTTTGAATATAAAATTTACATGCAGTATGAAAATTAGGCCAATTTTTTAAAATTTAATCTTATTATCCAATGAAGAGATGCATGAATGTGGATGAAGTGAAAGAAGTATGTAAGGATCGTAGCTTGTGGCGAACGGTGGTCTATGGGATACAGGCGTGAGCATATGTACGTATGATCCATTGGGGCGTGAGCATATGTACGTATGATCCATTGGAGCGTGAGAGCTGTCAAAGTTTACTAATCTATTTACCATCAATTTAATGTAGATTTGCCGTCTTGAAGTTTTAAAAATGTCTATAAAACTCGTAAATGACGTATACGCGATCGGCTACGACGTGACACCTATTACTGTCATTACGCCTATGCCGTTTATTTTCTCGTAGATCATAGTCTGTTTGAGAGTGTAATTTCGAACGATTTGTTCCTAGTTTCCTAACTGCTTATAACGTTTATATTTACACTGTGGTTCTAAACTCTTTTTAAATATGTTTTTACTATGTAAAAGTACATTGGTGACTGTTAATTGTGACGTGGTGGACCAATTTGCCATTTGTCCATTTTTATTTTCAATATTTGCTTGCTAAGTTTTTAACACCCCTTTTTACAAAAGTAGGTGTTACATTGCTCTTTTTTGGATAGAAATGAAGAAAATGAGGGGGATTTAATATTAAGTGGAATATTAAGTTTGAAAGACAGGCAATAAAGCTTATCTAAAAGTTCGTTTCAAATTATTCGTCTTCCGAATGATAACGAACGACTTACAGACGAATTTCATTCGAGACGCATCGCTTGTAATGTTACTCTCAAAAATCCCATTTATCAGCGATACGCTGAGGGGAACATGGCCTATATTACTACAGGTAACAGGGATATCTATGAGAGAGTTAATAATCTGTAGGTGCCGACGGGGTATTGACATCAATGTTAGAATTGTAATCAATAAAGGAATTTCTTGTAGCCCTTTTTTAACAATGACAATAAATATATTAAGTAAAGTGTTAATTTTCAGATAACAACACTAACTCCATGATTCAATACTACTAAAATCAGAGCCAAACATGACAAGAGACAAGTTGTAGACGATAGCAAATATTAGAATTTAGAGACAGAGAGAGCAGTGAAAAAAGCAGCTGTCATTACTGAATTTATTTGACAACTTACTAACTAACAAATGAAAGATAAAAAAGACTAAAAATAAAAAAACATAAATCTATACAGATAAATAAATCATAAATATATCAAAATAGCTTCAACACAAGTGTTTTAAAACTATCAATTTTTACATTTTGTAAAACATCATCATCATCTCCCTGGCCTTAATCCCATGTATTTGGGGTCGGCACTTGATTCAACCCAATGTGGCTGATCGCTTGATTTTTATACGAAGCGACTGCCATCTGACCTTCGCAACCCCTTTTTTGAGGAAAATCGGCAATCTGGGTTAAACCAGTTGTCAGATTATTTTTAGGCCTCCGACTGACCTGTAACGATTGCCAAAGATGTTAAATTGGCAACCGGGACCGACGGCTTAACGTGCTCTCCGAGGCACGGAGGGAACTCGGGCGGTCACCCATCCAACATTTTGTAAAACAAGAGTACTAATGAAGTAAAGTAACATTATTTAATTGAGATCTTCCGTAAAATACAGGTACAATGCCCTGTCAGGCAGCTCCAAATATCAAATGGGAAATCCCATTCTATACTAAACTAGAACACTAATAGAACTATGAAACTTTCAATCCATGTAGACAGTAAGTACTTCAAGATGATCTGAAATCTGAAAGTCGAAATTGAAAGTCTCAAGAGTCGGTCAAAGTCGTTTGCGGCTTAATGTCGTCGGCAAAGTGTTGGGAAAGTTATAGTAGCCTGGAAGCTTTCAAAGTTCTCAACATCTTATAATTACATGCGCGCGCGTTTAAACTCGATTAACGACGTCTAGATTAAAATATTTTACAGGCTTCATAGGTCTTAAGGATTTAGTAGCAAAGGCAATTACTTATGCGAAAATATACTAGGTAAAGATTAAACGCCGGCCAGGTGGGATGACGATCTGCGAAAGACTTCAAGCAGATGCTGGATGCGGCAAGCTGAACAGGTCGCTATGGCACTCATTAGGGGAGGCCTATGTCCAGCAGTGGTCAAACATAGGTTGTAGATAGATAGAAATATTAAAGAAATAGCTCTAATATTACTTTAAAAACTACTTGATTTAACTTCTAGCGCCCTAGTACTTTTGGTTACTAGGGTCAAAAAGAACCGTCGGTGTTTGAGTAGTCGCCTGCTACGCAAGCGACGCATGTTCGAATAACAGTGGGGCCCGTAGTAATGAGCTTTTATCAAAACGTATGTGCAGTGATTCCACATCACACGCTTTACGTTATAATTTTTTTAAGTTTTCTCGATTTATGACCCCCGAAAACCCCTGCCAACAAAATTTCATAAAAATAGTTAGGATTTATATCTGTATTCACTTCCTTCCTTAGCCACATCATCTTTCACACAATCAATTGTTTATTAGAACTTCCACATCTTGAATTATGCCATTCTGATCCATATTATGTTGTATACATTCATAAAAAAAAATTCTTTCCCGTTATCCCTCCGCATAACATGTCCTTTTGTATTTATATATACGTCTCCGTATTCAATACGATCAATAAACTTGTGTACGCTCTTATACTAATTAATTAAGGTACCTTGAGAATCATAAATTAATTACCAGCTATTTTCAGAAGTTAAGGCTGTATTGAATAAACTTGGTATTAACGATTTACACCGACAACCCCCAAGTGAATTTAAGTTAATTAATATGCCTTAATCTTCAAAAGGCCGGTAAGTAAGGAAGATCTTAGAAGGTTGTTTTTCATTTCCTGTTATGTGTATCTATATCTAAACAGATAAATGAAATTGAAGTGTCTGTTTGTAATTCCAAATTAACAGCTTTTCACTAAATGCATATGAAAATATATACGGTACTGACTTAAGAAAAGCGATTTTTATGATTTGTCCTTGCCTGTCTGTCCGTTTGTCTGTCTGTCTGTCTGCTTATTCTGGTTAGTCTGGCTAGTCTCCGAAACAATTTTAACGGGACTTTGACTGTAGTAATACGGGAGTAACTTTGGCTACTTTTATTTTATGCAGGGCACAACACAGCTAGTTATCTATAAAACAATTTAACGTATTTTTCAAGTATACATAACATTAAGCATAACAAGACCTCTCGTTCGAAATTTCGAGCTGCTATTCCCCACCTTTCTTAAAAAGATCGCAGCCAAATAATACTACAGGTGCCGTCACGCATTATGGGCGCTAACCTTGAATGCGCAATTTACGACTATCTGTGACTGTATAAGGCGTGAAGTTTAGTAAGAGCACTCAGTTGCAGCGTAGTGTTAGGATCTGTCAGCTAAGTGGATTGGCCACATCAGACCAGTTGTCGATCGAGTGACGTAATCCGATATGAGCTCGCGCTTAGTATCTTAGTACATAACATTCCGGTATATTATGTACTAAAACTGACTCTATGCACATAGTAATAACGAATTAAGGAGATTATTTGCGACGTCAGTCACTTAAAATAATTAAATAGCTTAGAGGGAACCTTACGCATAATCCTACTACGATTATAAACGCGAGCGATTGTATGTACGAGTATAGATGTCTGGATGTATAGACGTTTTAGCGTGAAAGAGTAACACTCTTGCACGCAGAAACTACTGAATGAAATAATCTATACAGATAAATAAAATTGAAGTCTGTTTGTAATTCCAAAATAACAGCTTTTCACTAAATGCATATGAAAGTATACACGCTACTGAGGTTCCGCGACAATAAGGAAGAAACTGAATCTGACGCGGGTGAAATCGCGGGGCACAGCTAGTGTATATAGGTTTGCTTATAATGTTAAAGGTCTTGTCAACAGGTAAATGTTTTTTGGTTTTTACTAAATTTGTAAGGGAAAATACGACCTTCTTTTAGAGCCTGCCAAAATATGTTTCAAAATCTGAAAATCTGTGAATTTTTGACCACTGAGAATTTAACCCAAGTATCGACGACTAGCGGACGTCATGCGGTTTCACCCTCATAGTTCTCGTTCCCGTGGGAGTACGAGGATAAAATATAGCCTATATTAATCAGTGATAATGTAGCATTCAAATGGTGAAAGAATTTTTGAAATCGGTCTAGCACTTTTGATCCAATTTGTTACAAACATACTTACATACATATGTGACATCCTAAACTATAGCATTTCTACATCTGAAATTATATCTAACCATACGCGAACAGACTATCCCAAATATACGTTTCCTGTTATTACAGAAAACAACAGTAATTCCTACTGTTATTTCTACGGAACATAGGAAACCTCTGATGAAATCCATATTAATATTATAATTGCTCAAATGTCTGTCTGTCTGTTACATGGCAAAACCGCTGAATAAATTAGTTTGTTGGAAATATCAAGAATCATAATGATGATGAATTGATGCAATGAATATATTTATTCATTGCTTCCACCCACGTAGTCGAGTCTTAAGCCAATACGATCGTTTAAGCAGCACGTATGAAAAACTTCTTAGCTTTGAAGTTTAATTTTACGGTAACAAAATGAATGTCAAAGCTCAGGTCCAGTAGACAAAGTAACATTATTCTCACGCTAGTAGAAGCGGTACAAAATCTACGAGAATGACATATGTCAATTTACTGATTTATGTCATTTCCATAAATTTTGTATAGTTTCTATTAGCACAATTACTTTGTCTAGGCCCAGTGAAGTTCTTAATACGCTCTGCTTAAACCGATGATCGTAGGCCCCTTGGTCCATCTATGGTCGCAGGTATTCACAAGCAAGATTACTTAACCTCGCAGAACGACGGATTGCTCATTAGAAACTGTGCCACGACCCCACTAAGTCGCAAGGAACTCGTCTATATCCGAGTGATAAATCTAAAACTTGAGTAATATTTCAAACCATGGGTCTTGGAAGAAAATATAAACAGAAGATCGGTTCTGACTGACGCAAACAGTTGCGCAAATATGACTCACACTTAACTACCGTCTTACTTTTTTTTTATTGTGGATATTTCTTTATATATAATGTAACATAATGGAGCCGTGGTGGCCTTGGGGTGTAAGCAGTCGCCTGATACGAAAGCAACGCAAGTTTGAATGACGGCTTGCACCAATGACTTTAACCAAAAAAATTAACTGCCGTAATTTCACTCCACGGGCTTTATGGTGAAGGTAAATATCGTGAGAAAGCCTGCATATGTCTGACAAGTAATTCAAAGACATATGTATAGTTCCTGAGACAGCGATGGACTCACCCTATGTCACGTTGGCACTTAATCGTATTAGGTAAAATGTGGGTGTTGCTGTTACAACACCTCTTCTTACCCCTTTGGAAACCCTTCTGATGTCGTTAACATTGTTTTTATTATATTGTTCGCTAAGTATTACATATCTTATCCACTGGAATTTGCTGAGATGATCCAAGATTGGAGATTGAGATGTGACACAGTTGCTATTTCGCTTAGCATTCGATGAGCGAAATTCAGGAACCCCGACCCACACCTAAAATGGATGACCACCCAAAGACCCTCCGTGCCTTGCACAATAAGTACATTAACCTTTCGGTCCCGGTTGCCAATGTAAACGAAGATAAAAAAAAGACCAGTTGACTCAGATTACCGACTTTTCTTATAAAGCGTGGTTTCAGCCACAGGTTGAATCAAGTGCCAACCACTACAATGTATCGTACGAGAGCGTCAGCGTATGTGTGATGCTTTTTTAATAAATGTAGGAAGTCGATCTTCTGCTACCTTTCTTTCTTTGAAGTCTTACTTAGCAATACTTCAGCTGAACCCCAGCAAAGAAATGCGCTATAATTTATAGCCATACTGCGCATAATATAATACCAAGTAAAACCAATGGTAGTATCATATATCTCAATTTATTTGATTTATAGTCAACTGCCTTTTTTATTTTTATCGCTGTGGCTCGGTTAAGTAATGTGATTGGCTCGTAGCGTTTATGTTGCAGATTCAAACCCTAGGTGAACTAATACATATATGCTTGTTCTTATTGAATTATTGAAATCGGACCCGTAGTTCCCGAGATTAGCGCGTTCAAACAAACAAACAAACTCTGCAGCTTTATAATATTAGTATAGATTTTTGTAGACATATTAAAATGTAAATCGTCGTTGCGCGTTCAAAAGTAGCTATGTGTTTTTACACACTTTAGGAGACGCTGAAAATAATTATCTCGAAATATGGCCCGAGTATTCAAAAAAATTATTCTTACTATTGATACATATAACAAATTTACAGAGTTTTTTGTAGATTAATGTTGGATAAGTATTATTATTAATAATGACAAAATTAAACATTCCTGGAAATTTTGACACAGAGTTCACGAAATACACATAGCGACTTTTGCACGCGCAACGACGAAATGCTCATGCTAAGATCGAGAGACAGATAATTTACTTGTCACGTTGAAACTTATAATATCATCCAATTTTAAATATGAATCCAATTATACCAATTTTTGGGGAAACCTTCCACGGAAGTGCTTGCGGGACATATTTTATTGAATAAGATAACCAAAAAAATATACATCCCATTCCTTCATTATTAAAGTTAAAATACGCGAAAATTGGACAAAAAAAGCAGTGAAAATCTGTTATTTTGGAATTACAAACAGATATTTCAATTTTTTGTTAAGGATGAATACCACCAAATTTAAATGGCAAATGCTATGCTGTCGAATAAATAAATATGAAACAAACAAGGGACCTATTAGTACAGATAGACAACTTAAGCCATCCACATCAATTGTACCCTTTTGAGAAATGGGGCAACGTATACCCACAATAATCCTTCTTTTTAAATCATTCAATATTTTTGACGGTCAATATAAAGTAGCTGTGCCCCGCGGTTTCACCCGGGTAAATTTAGTTTCACCTTTTCGCGGAACCCTAATATTGTCATACAAACTTTCATCCCCTATTTTATCCCCTTGGGGGTAGAATTACTCTAAATCCTTTCTTAGCGGATGCCTACGTCATAACATCTACCTGCATGCCACATTTGAGCCCGATCGGTTTAAAATTGACAAAATTTCATACAAACTTTCATCCCCTATTTTATCCCCTTGGGAGTAGAATTAATCAAAATCCTTGTTTAGCGGATGCCTACGTCATAACATCTACCTGCATGCCAAATTTCAGCCCGATCCGTCCAGTGGTTTAGGCAGTGCGTTGATAGATCACGACATATGTCAGTCAGTCAGTCACCTTTGTATTATATATATTTAGATGTTTATTGTATTTCCACCCCAACGTTTTTTCTATTGATAAAATCCACCCTTTATTGGTCCTACGCAAATTTTAGTATAATGCTTATTAGCTTTTTCGTAGACCTTTTCCCAACATAAAATTTTACGCTTATTGTAATGGTTATTTTTAGCTGTTCGCCGGTAATTCGTGTTAGAGAATGCATTAACGTATATTGTATAATAAATTAATTATAAAAATTTTCGTAAAAATAATCCTACTTTAACCGCAAAAAAATAACCCTTATAGCCGCTCTATGCCAATAGCGATAATCTTCAGAATCATATGTTTTTGGAAAAAAGAAATTTGTCGATTATATTAAATACTTATTTTATCCGTGGTAAGGTTAAACGATCCTCTAAAGTTTGACAAAGCTACATGACTGCCAGTTTAAAACCGAATGAAATTGTGGTGCCCTCAAGAAACCGTGAACTATTCAAATAGGTTTTCCAAATTTCCCATAAAAAAATCTACTAAGTAGTTGCATTAAAAAAACAGTGATTAGTCTCGTATCTGCTCGTAGATAACATTATGATGTCCTATTTTTTTTTCTATGTAACTTGCCTGTTTTCTAGTCTCAAAACGTCATTACTCACAGCTTTACTCCGCAGCCGCTATTATAGTTAAGACCTTGAATAAAATACACCAACAAAAATTAAGAAAAAAAAAACACCCATTACGATTTTAATCTCGAACCAAACACATCAAAAAGCCTATTTAAATAACCGACAAAAGCCAAACGCTGTCGACATTACCAAGTGCAAAACCAATTCCAGACTCACCAAACCACACACAGAACAAATTAAAATGAACTTTAATACGTACGCGCGCGGTCGAATATCAGTCGCAGAGTAACGCGCCGTCCCGTCAGTCGGGAGGCTCTAACGCGAGTGAGGGCTTGGTTCCCGTTTCAGCCCTTATACTGCTGCCGTTTGCGGGTAGGCGGTGGGCGGATTTATATAGAGCTGAAAATTACACATTTTTTTTTAAATTACTTTTTGTAATTTCAAATGCGGCTAACACGAATTCCGTCTGATGATAAGCGGTGTTATGTAGCCTGTTGGTATTTCCATCTTCAAAGGTCACTCTTATTGTCAGGTCACTTCGGAAGATTTAAAGTCTCTGCTCATGATATACCTGCACTAAAGTTTAATTAAGCTAATCTATAAAAGTCAACAGTTGCTTTATGGGTTTATTTACAGAATTATTATAATAATGATATGTGTATTATGTCAGACAGGCTTATTTTAATAAGCCTGTCTCCTGTCATGCGATGGTTATAACTCCTTATAAAAAATCAACGGTTCCTATAACCATCCAATCGTCCATCTGGCAATGAAAATACCGCTACGATAAGTCCAGCTGTTTCAGAAATTAGCCGAATTTTTTTTATGTAAGTACCGTGTATACTTTCATAACGCATTTCGTGAAAAGCTATTAATTTGTAATTACAACCAGACACTTAAATTGTATGTACATATTTAGGTATGAGTAAAATATTATAAAAATAAAATATTAAAAAACAAGGCTTTTATCAACTCTAAAGAAATCTCCAGTGCCATCTCTGTCGCACCGAGGGTTGTCAAGTAAATGTTATTAGTCGTCATTTACGCCACCAAACGTCAACTGGAAAAATTCTAACACCCCTAGTGGTTAGCCCTGAACTCTCTCAACCCACCAAACGCTTAGTCACTCTGAAGATTTTATTGGTTAACCCGTTAATAGTTTAAATGTTTTAGAAAATCGTTATAAGAAGTTTTGACGTTCTTTCATAAATATTGATGAGCGAAATTTCTCTTACTGTTAAGTCTCGAAAACCATGATGGAGTGTAGTTTTATGGACGTCTGATATTTATTGATGTATGAGTACTGTGTCCCACGGTTTCACTCACATAGACCTAACCTGCGCAATTAAAAAAAGTTGCCTAATTTATTCCTTGTGACATCAAGTATATGCCAGTAAAATTCGTCCAGTTTAGTGAAAAAACAGACAGAAAGATAAAGAAAAATTAAAAAAATATTTATTATGTATGTATACCTACTTACATAATAAATATTTTTTTAATATATATTGTGGAATATAACTGTATATTGTGGAAAGCTGTTAATTTGCAATTACAAACAGACACTTCAATTTTATTTATCTGTGTAGAGGTAGGTAATAATTAGACTATTTCCAAATGTTTCCATGACCTTCAAACCTTCAAACAAAACAGATGTAAGAAAAACCTTTCCCACAATAGAATGAAAAGGTCGAAGAGCAATTTCAATAAATATTTTCGAAAGAAGTGAACTTTCCAGTAAGCTTAAAAGGAATGCCATTTACTCGTTCATTTTGGATGTCTTAGCAGTGACATCTGGATAATTATATATTTGTATCCATCGTAGCGATGCGCGATTGCGAGATGTTTCAAAAACGAACGATCGGAGTTGGACAAATTTTCCATCGAGTCAACCATACCGGGTCAAATCTTAGAGAGATTTTTCGATTGTGTTTCACGCAAGAGATTGGTCCGAATCGCGCCGAATCTAGGCGAATGGAACCGATCGTTGGACGCGATGCATCGCGTCGTGTTCGGACTCGCTACGATCGACTGCGATTGAAATCAAAGGGATGCATCGAGATGTTTGCACAATCGAAACAATCGCGAATCGCTAATCGAGATGGCGATAGAATCACCATCTGTCACATTGACACTTAATCATCTTGGGTAACTATTAAGAATCCTAATCCTGCGATAAAATATTTTTATTTAAAAACGTTCGTTAACTAACCAGCTGTGCCTCGCGTAGAATTAACTTCAAAAAATTAATATAAAAGCAAAAATTAAAAGTCCCGCTAAAATTGATCCGGCCGTTTCAGATATTATACAGAACAGAAAAACAGAAAACCTTTTTATATATAAGTACCATATATTTACATAATATGCATTGAGTGATAAGCTGTTAACTTAGAATTGCAAACAGACACTTAATTTTTTTATGTCTATTGAATTCGTTCCAATATTTGCAAAAACAAAATGAAAAGAGTTATCTCACCAATAAGGAATATTGCGCACCGGCTGTTCAATATAGAAAATAAACATGACACCACATACAACAGGGAATACCACAATGTGAGAGACCCACGTACCCCGACACACTCCCACGTTGTTAACATATATATATCTCGTTATAAAACCTTAGGCATAGTATACAATGTACATGCATAGAACACAATGTCATGTCAGAAACAAGCAGCGACCCATACCGGATTCAAATCTACATCTATAGACTCACAATATTTTTAACATAGACATACAATCTGTGAATTTGAATTATAATTAAGAGTTATACCGTCTTATGCCTGTTAATATAATTCTATAGTCTTATATGTTTATTTTTTTCATACTTTTGTGTCTGTGTGGAATATAAAGTATTTTCTTTCTTTTACTTTCATTTCATGCATGAAATCTAATATGATGACGCCAAAACTTGCGTCGCTTAAACACAACAGCCAACACGGCTCGACATACATTTTGTATCGTGTCTATTAGAATACGAGGATAATGTAGGTCTAGGTCTTCTAGCGATAAATGCGTATAAAAAATACTATTCCGAAAGTCGTTGCAATTAAATATCTATAAAATATTTTAGCGGAAAAATTCACGCTTGACCGTACACCGCTGCGAAAGGCGGTTCCATGCCCTTTCGTGTGCTCTCCGCTTTATCGCTTCACTGATATCGAAATCCAATATCTACAATGTTTTTTAACGAAAAGAAAAAGTGTTACTTACATTGAGACATGTGTTACGGTTTGTTATTTCTTGGATTTATGCTGTGGTTCTTATTACCTTCTGGGACTTCACCATTTTTTTGAGGTTGTGTTCTGTTTTGTGTCACTGTATACATATACATTTCACAAACAGTATGGAAACTAGAAACAAATCGTTCGAAATGACACACTCACACAGACTTGCGAGTCTACGAGATTCTAAGCGACCCCAATGTGGTCGAGTATATTTTATTGAAATTTTTCAAGACATCTATATGACAAACCTATATTACTTTGACAGAAGGGGTAGGCAGAGGTGTTGTAATAACAACACCCACTATTAAGTGACATATGCAGGTTTCCACACAATATTTTCTTTCACCGCATGCACGCGGTGCACGTGGTGGCATGCACTGCACTTAAGATTTTAGAAAAACTCATTGGTACAGGGCCCGGTTTTTTATCAATATTTTTTTATTCAATAAAAACTTTATTCAAACTCTACCTAAGTTTAATTTGAAATATATTTCAAGAACATTGTAGCCAATCCCTTGAATATTAAAATCTTCGAACAAACAATATATTATGAACGAATACCTACACATATACCACTTTTAATATAACGTTCGTGAACTTATCTTTATTACTATGTGCCTAGAAAACTTAATAACTTCAACGTTACTCCTTCAAGAAGTAAATTTACTCAGTAAGTAGCTTTATTTGACTGTACTTTGTTAACAAAACAATTTATCTCTACAATATTCAGTTCCTTTGGAAGGCTTAGAATCATTAGAAGGCTTTTCATTAGCTGCTTATTGCGTACTTCGTACTAATCACACCTTCAAAAGACTGTTAATTGGATTACATACATTCTTAAAATACTCACTTAAACATGCCCTAAGTGGGCATAAAAAATAACGATTTCATTTCACACCTGCTTTACTGTGAAGGAAAAACATCGTGAAGAAACCTGCTTCTGAAATCTTCACTGAAAAGTGGGTGTCGTTATTACAACACCTCTGTCTACCCTTTTGGGGAACACAGACGTGAGCACTTACGACGTAACGAGACGTGAGTACTTTGTTAAAAGTCTAATCAATGAAGATATTTAGAACTTTTAATTAAAGTGTTATATGACCACGGCTATCCTCTGAATATCACTTGTTTCATACTTTTCAGAGCTCAATTGTTCAGTACTCTGGTAAGAGTTTTCACCTTACTTTTTTTCAATCATCTATGCCTCCCTTTCGCGCAAATACAACCTCAATCCATTGGGTATATCTACGTCATCCGAACAGTCGAATAATATAATTTTACATCACTTTTAGTTCCCAACTTCCCCGAAAGGGACGAACTAAGTGGAATTTCAATCAAAACTTCAAAGTAATGTTTGAAAACATAAATAGATTTACTAAAATTACAAAGTTACGAGACCTCTATCTTAATCCAATAAAATATTGAGATTTGAAATTTGCAGTGCAATTCTGAACCCTGTGTTTCTCGGATTTAGGTTCTAACTTTCTATTTTCAGACATTACGTAAAATATAACATTTTTCCTCTCGCATATGAATAAATGTGATAACGTTCTGACAAGGGATGTTGCCCTTCTCAAAAGCAAACTTAATAGTTTATTGATAGATAGGTTAGGGCTGTATCACTGGCAATATTGATCCTTATCATATAACGCGACCTTACAGGTACAGGTGTATAGTTCTGTAAATATTTAAAATGAAAAGAAACTTAAAATGCATATGAAGATATTGTTTTCAGTTAAGACTCTGGTAAGGGACTTTTGGAAGTCGAAGGACCACTGGTACGGAAACTAGCCTTCTGAGATTCTGAGACACACATACATACACAGTAGGTCTTCTTTAGCTTCTTCAAGACACGTGTGCATTTTTCTATTGTGTTAATGACAAACATTTTCAATATTAAATTGTTGTAGCCCAGAATTTCACTAATGCCAATTTTGTGATGTGAGCAACATTGTTGATTATCGCGGGATTTGGCATCGTGTATGTTACACGCAAAAAAAAAATTACCAATTTCGCAGGAATTTTAATCATACGTTCTTACCAGCGCGAAACATACTTTTGGTTGATAGCACCCCCGTGCCTCGGAAAGCAAGTAAAGCCGTTAAATACCACATTGGTGATTATGATCTAGCAGTTGAATCAGGACAGCGAGTATACGAGGAACAGGGGCCCAACCATGAGCTCTTATTGCAATGCTAGGTCAGCTGTGCGACAGTGACAGGTGTATACACGTCATATACTCGTGTCTCATAAATGAGTGAAACTATCATGGCAATAACAGCTTATGGTAAGGCCCCAGGAGGGGAACAGGAGTTATGCAGGAAAATGCGTATTTCATTACATAAAAAAAACCAGAATGTTAATACTAGTCTGTATTCACTTTTTACGTGCTTCAAAAAGAACAGCAACAAACTGAAATTACTCTAACAAAACACGAGACATGTAAATGTTTCAGCGACAGTGAACGTTCGGAATCCAATAAAGGAATTTAAAAGGCATGTTTTCGACGAAAATATTTACCGTTTTCTCCGAACGGATACTTATATTTCTGAATACTTTGCATTCGGTATTTATATTTAAAACTAAAAAAGAAGGCTAATTTTATTTTCCACTCAATATTGGTTCGTGAACATAAAGTAATCTTCTTTAAATATATTTTAAAGTCGTAATTTCCACAAACAATTATTTTGTCTGTTTGAACGCTAAGCTACGTTACGAATGAGCTTTATGGTGAAGGAAAACATCGTGAGGACACCTGCATATGTCTGAGAAGTATTTCAAAGACGTATGTCTAGTATTTGAGATGGCGATAGACTCGCCATCGGTAACGTTGGCACTCAATCATCTTCGGCGAAAAGTGGATGTTGTTGTCACAACACTTCTGCTTACCCTTTCGGGGAATACAGACAGGCGTGAGCATGTGTGGATGTTGTAAGGCATCTTCACATCTATATAGATTAATACAATTGAAGTGTCTGTTTGTAATTCCAAAATTACAGCTTTTCACTAAATGCATATGAAAGTATACACGCTACTGAGACTAAAAAACCAAGTATTAATTTTTTTCTCTGTTTGTCTGTCTGTTTGTTCCGGGTAATCTCTGAAACGTCTGGACGGATTTTAACGGGACTTTCATTGGCTGAAGCTGATGTTTCAAGGATTAAGTTAGGCTACTTTTATTTATTAAAAATATTAGGGTTCCACGACAATATGGATGAAACTAAATCTACGCGGGTGAAACCGCGGGGCACAGCTAGTGGTTAATAAAAATGATGCTGATACCAAGAATCGATCTTACCATATTCCTTTAGAAAACCACCCATCTTAATATAGATATAAGTGGAACGAAATGACTGTCACAAGATAGAAACATAATATTGTCTTGAAGGATTAGTTACGCTTGGTTTGAGTAATATGTAGATAGATATAAGTACCTAAGTACGATGTAAGAACTAGATTATACATTTGTGAAGTGAATCAAATTAAGGCTCCCTACCAAGGATGGCCCAAAACATTTATTTAAATTAATAACACAGAACATTTTATAAGACAGTAATCTATACGGATACATAAAATTAAGTATGTTTGTGATTCCAAATTAACAGCTTTTAAACATATTTATTGAATAAATTCTTAAGTATAAGAAGGAACAGTACTTAAAACTAATTAAAGGTAGAAAACTTGTCCCAAGTCGGTGTGCACAGCTTTTTCCTTAATACATATGAAAGTATATACGGAACTTACATAAAAAAACCTTACTTACTTAATGGGTTTTCTGTCTGTTTGTCTGACATTTTATGATCATCTGTTAGGCTAGTCTCTGAAATGGCTGGACTGATTTTAACGTGACTTTCATTTACTGGCAAACACTTGATCTCACCAGATTCTCATTCATCTCTTTTCTGTGTGTTTGCTTGTATAATGTTTTTCTATGTGTGACCTACATCTAGTAAATACCCCACTTTTGTCATCCGTAGTCGGCTAAGCAGCTAAATATTTTGCATGGCTGTCACAATTTATCGTTCAGAATGTACACCGAGACGCTTCGGCTTGATGCTGAGACTAATTTATAGCCTCGAAGCCAACTCAGAGACGGCACTGAACTGAAGTTGTTTTACTACTTCCACTGACTTAAATAATTAAGTTTGTTCAATCAACTCTATCTTCGTCCTCTACGGAGAATAAATAAGTTGAATATACTATTTACTTTATTTTGTGCTATCCTTGTGTATATCCTCCAGGAGATTAAACTATGTGTCCCGAAATATGTGGTTGGTCGAAGACAGAGGCCCCCCTGCTGGCCGAGCCGCGCGCGCGCACCGGTCTGCTGGAGCACGCGCCGCTGACGAAGGCACTGCGAGCGTTCAACACGGTTGCTACTAATATAGACATATTTTCTTGCTCTCTGAACGACTTCATGAAGGCTACATATAACACAGTGTGTGAATAAATAGTCTTATGCTGTTTAGTGTATAGTATATACTCGTAATTGGAATATATGTAACTGTAATGTAACTATAATATATAGCTACACTATCACCTTAGGGTAGATAAATAAAATAGATAGAAATAAAAATATATACAATGAGTTGTCAATTGTATATCCTGATTTATTTATTATTTCTGAACGACAAATCCTTAAAGAGTTTGCACAGAGTGCACACCACTCTGATTACTATGTAAAGAATACGAAAACAAAATTTAACTAAACTATTAATAAAAAAAATCACAACGCACACACACAAACTCAGAAATATCTTTATTCGATGAGTACGACGAGAGATGAGGATAACAAATGTTCAGAATGACATAATTTTACAGGATTATAAATGCTACCGCTATACGGAAGGTTGCTTTTACTGAGAAGAACACTATACTACATGTTACCGTATCGGACAAAAATAGCTGTTAGGCTAAGGTTAATAATTAGAGATCAATCGTATTTTCCTTATAAAAGGGGTTGCGAAGGTCAAGGAAAGGTTGCAACGTAGCAACACTTACACCGTACCTTCATAGTAACGGATTATACTAACGTTATGTTTGTGCCAACCCTATTCAACTAAAATTGTTTGATTTAATTAGGTGTAATGAGGTAGCAATTAGGCAAAAGGAAAATACTTTTATAATTAACGAATTACACTGTATTATTAATAGATATTGATTTATGTTTCTACTCTTCATAAGTATATGGGAATTAGCAGAATACGACCATTATTATAAAAAAGGCTCAGGGTTATGAACTTTCTTGTTATTGAAATACGTACTTATACCATCATTGAGCCGTGGAGGCAGTGGGGTTTGAGTAGTCGCCTGCTGCGCAACCAAAGGCAAAAAAGAGTTTTTCCAAAATCTTATCTGCAGTGATTTCACACCACGTGCTTTACGGCGAAGGATAACATCGTAAGGAAACCTGCATATGTCTAAGAAGTCATTCAAAGACGTATTTAAAGCGCCTGAGACGGCGATAGACTCACCATCTGTCACGTTGGCACTTAATCATGTTCGGTAAAAGTGGGTGTTGGTATTACAACACCTCTGCCTACCCCTTCGGGGAATACAGACGTGAGTATATATAAGTATATATGTATGCTATAACAAATAAATTTAATAGTACCATTTTTGTGAGAAAAAAATTAATTCCATGAAATTGACTACAGCTTATAAAAGCACAACGAATCATCAAACATTTTGACCCTCGTCAAATCAAAAAATCAAAATCAAAATCAAAAAGTTTTATTCAACATAAGGGACACTTGGAACACTTATTGAACGTCATTTTTCTTACGCTAACTTAAGTTAATTTACTACCGTTTCCAAAAGTAAGCCTGTCAGGAGAAGAAACGGCGAAACAAACTCCCCGGTTTTTTTTTTACATGTGTCCCTTCTATATACATAAATAAAGTAAAATTCCAAACAAACAGAGTCTGGGTTGAATATCCTATGTTCGTGTCGTATCAGCCCCAAGCCACTCAAATTGTCACATCAGTTAAAAACGCCTACGACACATGCTATGCCGTAGACAGCTACGGCCTCGCTACGGCGTAGACAGCTACGTGTCTGCGTTGGTGATTTGTATCCGATGTTTTTGTAAAATGTCGCGTGGGACATGTGTTTTTCGTATAAAATCGCTTTTATAAAAGTCTACGTAAGTTCCACGGCTTTGCTTGCTCTCTCAATTGCTCTTTCTTTACAATGATAATAATATTTATTCGCTAAAAACATTGTATAAAGGTGGTATGAGGTATAAAAGAACATGTTTAGCTAACTTATATTATAGCATGTGAATGTTTGACTCCATAACACAAAACTAATTATCCCCCTAACTACAAAATATAAATACGCGCAGTTTGTATTCCCACTGACAAATAACTAATATAACTAATGTAACAAGGAGTAAATTAGGCTTCTATTATTTAAAAAACGTTAGGGTTCGAAGAAGTTTGGTCTACGCGGGTAAAGCCGCGTAGCACAGCTAGTAAAAAGTAATTATGCTCATGCCATCCCATAAAAGTTCTCGGATAAACAATCATCACATTTCCAACTGCGTTATCCTGTAAGATTTCTCAACGTCGCATTCGACGTCGAGTGTTGATTTCAAACTCATATGAAATTTTACTTCATGAGGAGCTCGTGGCAAGTTGCTATTGCGCATATCATTCGATCAGCGAAGTTAAGCAACCATACGCCTAGCCAGTAGTTGGATGGGTGACCGCCCGAGATCCCTCCGTGCCTCGGAGAGCACGTTAAGCCGTCGGTCCCGGTTGCCAATTTAACATCTTTGGCAATCGTTACAGGTCAGTCAGAGGCCTAAAAATAATCTGACAACTGGATTAACCCAGATCACAGATTTTCCTCCTAAATGGGGTTACGAAGGTCAGATGGCAGTCGCTTCGTATAAAAATCAGGTGATCAGCCACATCGGGTTGAATAAAGTGCCGACCCCAACAATGTATGGGATAAGGCCAGGGAGATGATGAAATTTTACTTCATCCTCTATTCGCGCGACTTTGAGTTCGACGCTGAGAAACCTTACAGAATAACCCGGCAACTTCTCATCGAAATTAATTTATTTTATTACAATCAGAAGCAGGTATATGCCTAAGTGTAATATTATGAACAAATAATGTCCGCCAAGATGCTGTGAGAGCCATGTGGTCTCACATTACCAATAAAATATTGTATTATTTGCCATTACACTCCCTCCTTCCAATAATATCCAATCTGCGAATGGATTCAATTGAATATTTTGTGCTTATTAACCCAGCACATTTTCTCATCCTTTAGTAGATTAAGGTGTAATATACACACCTATTACCGAAAATATTTAGGTGGAACATGTCTGATTAGCGTATGTGATTTAAATCCTTCTATTTTGTAAAAAAAAAACTTCCCAGAAACACCCAATGTATTGATTGAAAAATCGTTATGCAGAGGTGTTACAACACCCACTTTTCACCAAAGATGATTAAGAGCCAACGTGACAGATGGTAAGTCCGTCGCCATCTCCAACAGTATACGACATTGACTTCTCAGACGCAGGTTTTCTCACAATTTTTTATTCACTACAAAAATTGTGGTAACACAACACTGCAGTTATATTTTTAGATAAACTCATTGTTACAGACCAGTCGGACTGAAACTTACATTACTCGCGAAGCGGCCGACTACAAAAACCACTTGGTCACCGCCTGACACGACTCTAAACTACAGTATAAATATAAGCTTACTACAAGCAGTATGGAATCTATACAGATAAATAAAATTGAAGTGTCTGTTTGTAATTCCAAAATAACAGCTTTTCACTAAATGCATATGAAAGTATACACGCTACTGACACTAAAAAACCAAGTTTTAATTTTTTTCTCCATCTGTCTGTCTGTTTGTTCAGGGTAATCTCTGAAACGGCTGGACCGATTTTAACGGGACTTTCACTGGCAGGTCGCTGAGTTTCAAGGAGTAACTTATCTATTTTTATTTAATAAAAAAAAATATTAGGATACCGCGACAATAAGGATGAAACTAAATCTACGCGGGTGAAACCGCGGGGCACAGCTATGTTTGAGTGCTTTTTTTTCCTTGTTATTTGACAACAAAGCCACAGATTATCCAACCATATTTTTCCAGCCTTCATAAGTTAAAACAAAAGGGAAAAGCCTGTCTGTCCGTTATGATCACAAGTGATTGATTGTCCTTCAGTCCATTATGTGCGGAAAAGTGGGACAGTCATGTATGGCCCGCCTTGATACTAAGTTGCCAAGTTCTTCTCAAGTTACAAGAGGTTTTGTGGCGTACACAAAATATTTACGAATATCTATATCCATACATCTATATACAGATAAATAAAATTGAAGTGTCTGTTTGTAACTTCAAAATAATACCTTTTCACTAAATGCATATGAAAGTATACACGCTACTGACACTGAAAAACCAAGTTTTAAATTTTTTCTCTGTGTGTGTCTGTTTGTTCCGCGTAATCTCTGAAACGGCTGGACCGATTTTAGCGTGACTTTCACTGGCAGGTAGCTGATGTTTCAAGGAGTAACTTAGGCTACTTTTACTTATTGCAAATATTAGGGTTCTGCGACAATAAGGATGAAACTAAATCTACGTGGGTGAAACCGCGGGGCACAGCTATAGATAAATAAAAGCGTCTGTTTGTAATTCCAAATTAACAGCTTTCCATTAAATTCATATAAAAGTATATACGGTACATACGCTCACGCCTGTACTCCCCGAAGGGGTAGACAGAAGTGTTGTTATAACAACACACACTTTTCACCGTAGATGATTAAGTTCCAACGTGACAGATGGTGAGTCTATCGCCGTCTCAGGCACTATACATACGTCATTGAATTACTTCTCAGACATTCATAGTAATTGCTCTATGTGTTTCCCTGTCTTTTTTCAACTTTGACTGGAAATTTGAATGGGACTTTCACTGGTAGATATCTAATGTTACAAGGAATCATTATAAGCCTCCATGAAATTAAGCCTACGCGGGAGAAACCACGCGGCACAGTTAGTCACTAATAAGCTTAAAACATGGTATGGGATATATGAATGATTTATTTAGGCATTCCCGAACTTTTATTTATTTATTTATTATTTATTTTTTTAGAAACCAACGGTCATACATATATTATGAGATTAACAGTAAGTACACCAGGAAACAGACCTATAGTTTCCTAAGGGAAAAAGTTAAAACAAAGATATACTTATGAACTAAAACATAAATTTGATTATATTACCACCGGTTCTGAAAGTAGTCTTTTGCGAAAAATGTGCAAGAAACTCTGCCAAGCCACTGGTACATTTCATCAAAAAAACTGATTACTAAGAAATAAGTAATTACCCTGTTGTAAGTTATCATATTACTCGGAGTTCAGAAATATTTATAAGGCTTCCGCGTGTTATTGGTTCATCTAATTAAACATTTTTATACACAGAAATAAAATTGAAGTGCCTGTTTGTAAATCAGTTTTTCATTAAATGCATATGTACGTTTAAACGGTGCTGATATAAAAAAAATCTAAAACTGTCTTTATTTTTTTTCTGTCCACCTGTCTGTTTGTTCTAGGTAATCTACGAAACGGCAGGACTGATTTGAATGAGACTTCAGATATCTCACGTTACAAGGAATAGCTTAGCTAATTCTATTTTAAAATATAAGTCCCGCGAAATATTGCCCACTTGTGATTAAGATTACGCGGGTGAAACCGGGGGCACAGCAAGTTCAAAATAAATTGCATGGCTTCCAATTAACTTCTTCGTGCTTTTTTGCCTTCTCGCTTTTTATTACTCGCATTGAATGTGACTTCGTTTATAAGGAACTTGCTGTGCCCCGCGGTTTCACCCGCATATACTTAATTTCAAAGGTGTATTTTTTTTAAATAAATGTAACCTTACTCCTTGTAACATCAGCTATCTGCCAGAGAAAATCCCGTTAAAATTACCCATTCCTTTTCCGGAACAAACAAACAGACGGACAAACAGAGAAACAAGTAATAAAATTGTATGTATATGCATTTAGTGAAAAGTTATTAATTTGGAATCACAAACAGATACTTCAATTCTATTTAACTGTATATGTGAATGTATTTATGTGATGTGATCTGATTATCAACGTGCTTTTAATGTAGATAATCCGTTAAAGTGCAAATCTCTTTTATACAGAATTTGAAAGAAATATTCAATTTATTGAAACCTGTCTGGGAGCCAATACCATTATTACTGGGTAACCAACGAAAATTATGTACTGTATACCTCGTAATGTAATTTTTTCACAGATTTTCATCTTTATCAGATTTTCGTCTTATACTTATACTAGCTGTGCCCCGCGGTTTCACCTGCGTAGATTTAGTTTCATCCTTATTGTCACGGAACCCTAATATTTTTAATAAATAAAAGTAGCCTAAGTTACTACTTGAAACATTAGCTACCTGCCAGTGAAAGACCCGTTAAAATCGGTTCAGCCGTTTCAGAGGTTACCCGGAACAAACTGACAGACAGACAGAGAAAAAATTTGAAACTTGGTTTTTTTGTGTCAGTAGCGTGTATACTTTCATATGCATTTAGTGAAAAGCTATTATTTTGGAATTACTTATTTAGCTGATGTTTCAAGGAGTAACTTAGGCCACTTTTATTTATCAATAATATTTGGGTTCCGCAACAATAACGATGTAACTAAATCTACGCGGGTGAAACCGCGGGGCACAGCTAGTTGTGTTAATAAAATGAATATAAAAGTATACTTGTTCTAATAAGGTTTTCTTTTCGTCATCTCTTTTTATTTCGAGGTCTCAAATTGTTTAACGAATTCCTTGCTCTCGAGTGTATTCGAAGGTATATCCCGAGGGCTCTGTCCTCATATTTCTCGTTTCCTACCCTCTTCAGGGAATCTAATCTAGGGACCGAGTTTGTACGTGTACTGTATGGAAAATATTTGAAAGGAAACGAATGCTACGAAGAGGACACTGACCTTGTAAACTCAATCCCTCTTATAACAAAACATCGCCTGAGATAAACTCAAACTTATAAATATCTATTTGACTAGACTTTTAACAAAGTACTTTCAAATCGTCCGAATGACATTATTATACAGGATTGTACATGCTAGCAGGTTCAATTGCTTTTACTGAAAAGAAACTTAGAGTTTGAGAAATTATTTTACAACTAGCGATTATTCAATACCCGAATTTAAAACTGCGTCTTAGTTCGGAAAAACATGACTAACATATATTCATTTTATGACGACTGTAAAGACACGTATCTTTTTTATACGTATTCCGTTTAATGGGACATGTATTGTCATATCAAGATATTTACTTTTTGTTTTCTGTAATACTTCAACTCATTGTTTTATGAGCAATAAATGCGATTTAACTACCGACGTTGTGAGAATGCAGTTAAAAATAAAAATACAAATAAATAAGATTGAAGTGTTTGTTTTACATATAGATTTTCACTAAAAGCGTATCTATCTGAAGAGTTTGTTTGTGGATTTGCTTGAACCAATCTCAAGAACTACTGGTCCGATTAATTCTTTCAGTGATAGATACCCCATTTGGCGAGGTAGGCTTTAAGCTATAAGCGATAAAGTTAGCGTCAGCCCAAAGTAACTATTCCTAGTCGTGGGCAGAAACTAGTGAAAATATAAATATACGGATTTTTTATTTATTTTTTAATTGTCCAGTGTCTCTGTCCATTTGTCTGTCTGTATGTTTGTTTCAGGTAATCTAGATTGAAACGGGAATTTCACTGGCAGATAGTCGGTGATAAACGGAGTAACATAGGTTACTTTTATTTAAAAAAAACCACCATTAAATTAAGTCAACGCGGGTGGATCCGCGGGGCACAGCTATTTATACATACAAAAATAAAGGTGTATATCAAAAATCCCACCGAAACGGTAAACGTAAAATTCTGGCGTAAACACGAGCCCCTTTTCCGCGATACAAAGCATCTTATCGCCTGGGGCCAGAAAATCAGTTCCTTTCCAGTACGTGATAATATTCGTAGGTTCCCGTTATAGGCCCGGCTGTAACATGAATCAACTTTATTCGCTCTATACCGAGTCAGTGAGCTCGAGAAACGGCACTTTAGAAGGGAAATCGGCGTGTTAATCGATAACGCATGAACACTGGTCCCTTGTCTTATCGTTTTGCTGTTATAGCCTGAGTTCAGAGCTTGTAAAGCGATTATTTTTGGGTTTTTTTGGCACGTATATGATGACGGTGTACGATATATACGATACGATTAGGTCCATCGCCGTTTCATACTACTTAGAATTTCTTCCCAGATGGCAATATTAAGTGTACTTAGTTTTGAAGTACTCTATAAATTCAAAAGAATACTTCTGTATCCAAAAAGTACGGACATTTTAAAAGTAGGTACTACTTTGAATAAAGATATTTAAACTATTTCTGACTCAATAATAATGTGTTGAAAGCAACCTGTCAACAATATTTCTCACCAACTTGTTGGTATTAACAAGAAATTCCATGAATAGTCGATAGTTATGTAAAGATGCCGAGATGGGAAAACTTTCACACGCCTACGAGCTACGGTGTAAAGAGGCGCAATATCCAAGAAATTATTAACTCGGCGATGTTGGTACACTGTAGCCAGATAACTGCCTCGTTGGTCTAGTGGTTATGAAGTTAGAATAGATATTGGATTTATCGGCAAAGAAATTCAGAATAAATGCCCGGAGTGTGGAAGTTGGCGGTGTTTACACCCACGTGCCTCGGAAAGCACGTTAAGCCGTTATTCCTACACCTGATCTCTCTCCGTCGTGAAGGATTGTCGTCCAATCGGACTTTGAGAGCAAGGGAATGAAAATTGTACTGTACGAATATTTGCGCACACACTTGTGTACTATTATTACGCAGATGACTAATCCCCGTTGAGATACCGTAACCGAAATTCGGTACTGAATCATTATTAGCCAAAGTTCCGCTGTGTTATGTCCCCGTAAAGCACGTGGTGAAAAATCACAGCACATTAGAAAAACTCGTTGATAGAGGCCGCTGGGATTCGAGTTTGCGTCACTTGTGTGGCAGACAAAAACTCTGTAAGAAATAAAACAAAAAAAAAATTGTTTAAAATACGAGTATGAAGTCAATGTATTCTTAACCAACCCGTTAACTCTCCCGCCGCATAACAAATTCAATATTTAACCCTTACCTCACGGGTTTACATTACACAAATTACGTGTACCTGCCGGATTTTCGCTTTATATGATAATTCCAGTACTTGGTGGGCAGATAGCGGAATTCGTTGAATCTCGAATTATAAGCTGTGAAACAGACAAGCAATCAACATATATATACATACATACAGATAAATAAAATTGTCTGTTTGTAATTTCAAAATAACAGCTTCTCACTGAACGCATTTGAAAGTATACACGTTACTGACATGAATAAACCATTTTTTTTTTATGTTTGTCTGTCTGTCTATTTGTTCCGACTAATCTCAGAATGGCTGGACCGATTTTAACGTGTCTTTCACTGGCAGAAAACTAATTTTACAAGGAACAACTTAGGCTACTTATATTTTTAAAAAACATTACGGTACCGCGTCATCTATTAAATTAACTCTAGGCGGGTAAAACCACGGGATATAATATAAATAGTCTTGCTATGCCCCGCGGTTTCACCCGCGTAGAGTAATTTGCATGGTGTCCGCGGAACCCATATGCTTTTTTAAGTTACTCCTTGAAACATCAGTTATACGCCAGTGAAAGTCCCGTTAAAATCGGTCCAGCCGTTTCGGAGACTAGCCGGAAGAAAAAGAAAGACAGTTTTTTTTTTTAAATTGGTTTTTCTATTTCAGTTCCGTGTATACTTCATATATCATATGCATACATACATACATATGCTCACGCCAGTATCCCACGGGGGTAGGCAGAGACCACCGTTTGCCACATGCTACGATCCTTACATACTTCTTTCGCTTCATCATCATTACACACTTTCTGCGGTTACGAGTGCTGCGAATTTGACCTTTCATATCATTTCATATCATATGCATGTAGCGAAAAGCTGTAATTTTATAATTACAAACAGATACTTCTATTTCATTTATCTGTGTATGTATGTATAGATATTAATCTGCATAAATAGAAGACGTCGTATATATTTCTCTGCCGTCTCGATCGAACGTTTTTTCCAACCAATGGTTCGTGTATCTAATCCTAAGTCCTTAATCCTATTTAAGGCGCAACATTTGGGAATGGGTATTAAATCTCCCTGCACATAGGTATAGCCGGGATTATAGATAACACCAATGAGAAATGTGCTTCCTTATCGCCCTTAAATGGAGGGTAAGGTTTGTATCTCAAGCGATTTTGATATGCTTGCATCGGTCAAGGATACGTATTTGCTGTTTGCGTTTGTTTGACCTCAAAATTTATATAATTTACTAGATATGCCCCGCGTTATTTGACTTCATGAATGCCTCGCGAAGCACCATTGTTTTTTTTTATAAAATTATGTTAAGCCTAAGTTACTCATTGTAACATTAGCTAGCTAAGAATTCTACGCATGTCCATGTAATGAATAAAATAAGGGTAAACTAAAACTTTTTAAAAACAACCTTTTTTTTAATTACACAAGCAAGAAAATAATAAAATTAATTCTAAAAATGGTTTTAAGAATGTCGTCACATAACTAACACACATCTGAGATAAGCGCAGTGGCGTGCATTGCATATAAGCAGGTAAGCAGAAGTTACAATTTGTGATCACACTCGTATCGTGTGTGTGTGTGTTTATGTTCGTGTGTGTGTGTTTACCAAAACGTATTTACCTACACCGCATCACATAGGTATGTACTTAAACTGCCTACCTGCCTACTTATTGTTTTTGCCTATCAATCTGAAAAATCAATGCACGCCCCTGAATAAGCGTGCACCAAATTACAATTCAATCGGCTCAAGATAACTGATCTAAAACTCAGTTACAAAAATTCTACTCTGACAAAAATACTTACATTGCAAGTTAATAAAAAGTCATACATCTCTGTTTGGTACCCACGTAGAAGTCTAATTTCACTGATAAATTATTCATGATGAGCGACGTGAGTAATAAAAAGGTATATTATCGTATATTCTATGTGAATATCGTATAATCCCACCCACACCCTTATCGACTCGAGTCGATAAAACTTTTCACAGATCAAAAATTGTGAACTATTAACACACTTATTAAACACTTTGTAGTGAGATGATATGAGACACGATAAAAATATCTATGCGATCATCTGTCATCATCTGTCACCGTGACCGAACTATTTCGAGGAATAACATGTCCAACTCATCTATTCATAGGTCCTGTAGAATTACAAGAAAAATATGTTCTCGCCATCCCCGAAAGGGTAGGCAGAGGTGTGATCACAACAACACCCACATTTCACCGAATATGATGAAGTGCCAACGTGACAGATGGTATTTCACCGAATATAATTATTTCTCAAGCACAATACACACTCCTTTGAATTACTTCTGAGACAAATGCAGGTTTCCTCACGATGTTCTTCTTCACTGTAAAGCACGTGGTGTGATTCTTCTTCTTAGTCGGTCACTCTTGGCAGAGTGGTCGTGGTTGACGATGGTGCAACTTGATTGGCTAACGCAGCCCCTGCGATGCGTCTCCACTTGTTGCGGTCGTTAGCATCTCTGGAACTCTGAACTACGGAGGTTTTAGTCGTAGCTTTAATGAGGTCAGTCCAACGCGTAGGTGGCGTGGTGTGATATTACTGCACAAAACTCAAACTCATTGTTGCAGGACGCTGGGATTCGAACTTGCGTAGCTTGAGTAACAGGCGACTGCGCACCACGGCTCTCTAAGTACAATTACAAACAAAAGCATTACAAACGGTAAGCTGCTTTTGTTGCAAACTTCAGGCTGGTGAGTTTGACATTCGCACAAACATCCTAGTTTTAGCAATATTTGTAGAACTCTGTGATTCAACCGTTAAGCAATATTCAAATGATCCACCCGTCCGTGCCAAGGTTAGGCAAACATATTAATTAACAAAGTTCCCGGTAAGCAGTATTGTATGTGCTTAGGTCCTTGTCGAGTCACCGAGTTGAGCCAATCTCGCAGCTATTGAGGCTATCTCGTATTACAACCTTCACCTTAACTACAGCTAACATATGTTTGCGCAAACCCTAAGATGACATAATACTGTAAGTAATCCTGTAAAATCTAAATATGATAGTCAATGGGTTCAATCATAACAATCAATATTTTTAAGCTTTTATATAACTAGCTGTGCCTTGGGTGGGAGCTCTTTTTCACGATACACTAATTTAAAAAATAAATCAATATTCATTTTTTAGGTACGTACTTTATCTACTTTTATATGCATTGAGAGAAAAACTGTTTATTTAAAATTACAAACAGACGCTTTAATTGTATATATCTGTATATATTTTATTCTGTTTTGAGTCCTTAAAGCCGACTCAACAACTTCTAGAAAGGATCGGCAATAAACTCAAAATGAGATACTATGAATATGTCTTGTTTGTTCAAATGCTAAGTACTAGTGAAAATGGTTTGAAGTCTTTATGCTTTTATTTTAGATTTTTTTTATATACCCGCGTATTAAGTACGATTGTTCAGTCTATTCAGCCACTAAGTACGGTCCTAAATTCCGCTAATTAAATATATTTAACTGTGTTCGAATGTGATTTCCAAAGGACTAGCAACAAGTCAACAGCCTAATGTAATAATAGTGACTTTATTACTGTTTTATAGTCCGTTGGTCTCAGTCCGCGGAAGCATTGCTTCAAAGGTTAATTATCAATTAAATTGTGGTCTTTGAAGAGACCAATTTTAGCATCTCCAAAGCATTTCGGGTGTAATTGGCTAGATACAATTACCTCGGTTCGTTTAGCCGGAGGTAATAAATTCTTGTCGGTGCGAACACAGGTTTAGAATCTCTGGTTTCAGCAATTTTGTTTGGCATAATATTAATAACGTATTTCTGTTACAAATGAAAAGATACTCATATTGTTTTTCCATTTTTTTCTCGGCAAGCTCTTCCATTTGATACCCGTACCGCGGTAGTGCAGAAAAAATAACTAGTCCGCCATCTTGGATGAGCCGCCATATTGGAATTAGACTGATGTCATATACGTCGAATACTGTTCTAATGATAAACTTGTGGTATATTTCAAATCTTTTGAGAAAGAAGGACTGTCATGTAAAGCCCGCCTTGGTATATTACTAAATTCTTCTCAAGTTAGAAGAGGATTTGTGTGGCGTACATAACATATTTACGAATAAATATATAAAAATAAAAGTGCCTGTTTGCAAATTAACAGCTTTTCACTAAACGCATGAGAACGTATACACGGTATCGATAAAGAACTATTTCTCAAAAATTGTTTCCGCCTGTCTGTCTATCTGCTTGTTCCGGCTCATATCTAAAATGGTTGGTCCGTTTTAACGGGGTTTACACTGTTCACTAACAGATAGCTGATGTTACACGTAGGTTACATTCTTTGTTAAATAGGATTCCGCGAAATAAGCCACCTATGTAATTAAATCTACGGGTGTAAAACTGATGTGCCTAGAAGTTCTTAAAATACCCACAGCTTGAACCGATCATAGTTGATCCCCTGTACGACTATTTACATCCTTTGTCATCTAAAAGACCTAATTTATAAAATTCAAGGCTTTTTAAAACTCTAGCAGTAATTCACTTTCGTCTTCATTTTAGTAACGAGAATTCCTTCTTATTAGAAAACAATTTCCGTAGGGTCATTATATCTTCTTTTGTTTCAAATAATGTAGCTAGTGTTCTTCGAGTAATGGATAATAATAGAATCCTAAGATTTAGACAGTTAATTATTATTATCTGATATTGGATTTCTATTAAATATAAATTCTTTACCCGACCGAAATAAAACCATACATACGCCTGTATTCCCCGAAGGGGTAGGCAGAGGTGTTGTAATAAAACACCCACATTTCATCGAAGTTAATTAAAATTCAACTTGACAGATGATGAGTCTATCGCCGTCTCAGGCACTATACATTCCGTCTTTGAATTACTTCCTAGACATATGCAGGTGTCCTCACAATGTTTCCCTTCACCGTAAAGCACGTGGTGTGAACACTGCACATAAGTTTATAGACGAACTCATTGGTACAAGCCGCTGGGATTTGGGCTTAATATTATAATGTATACAGATAAATAAAATTGAAGTGTCTGTTTGTAATTCCAAAATTACAGCTTATCACTGAATGCATACGAAAATATACACGCTACTGACACTGAAAAACCAAGTTATAAATTTTTCTTTTTTTTTGTCTATCTGTCTGTTCCGGGTAATCTCTGAAACGGCTGGATAGATTTCCACGAGACTTTCACTGGTAGGTAGCTGATGTTTCAAGGAGTAACTTAGACTTTTATTTATCAAAAATATTAGGGTTCCGCGACAATAATGATGAAACTAAATCTACGCGGTTGAAACCGCGGGGCACAGCTAGTGTTATAATAAAAATTTATAATATTCGTATGAATACACAGTTACTGATTAAACCGAAAAGTTTCTACGTAGATATAAATTCTCTGAGATTAAACCAAACCCTGTTATTGTGCGAATATGTATTGAAAAGTGATATAAACGAGATTTGGGCATACATCCCATATTATATGTATCGACGTCGAAGGTTATGGAAAGGTAGAATTTGATTTCATATTTCGGGTTCGAAGTAAAGAAAGGGATGAATATTTAAACATCTATACAGATAAATCAAATTTAAGTGTCTGTTTGTAACTCCAAAATTACAGGTTTTTCTATCCGTCTGTCTGTCTGTCTGTCAGTCTGTTTATTCCATTTAACGGGACTTTCACTGGCAGGTAGCTGATGCAACAATGAGTACCTTAGGCTACTACGACTACTTTATTAAAAATATTAGGGTTCCGCGATCATAAGGATGAAACTAAATCTACGCGGGTGCAACCGCGGGGCACAGCTAGTTTTACATAACACAAAAATGCGACGCAGCACTAACTAAATTTAGATAAGGTACTATATAGATAGTTAAGTTAAGTAGGAACATTATAACGTCACAGACATACACTGTTGAGCACAGACACTGTTGCTCTCTCTGTTGCTTATTAATTGTATATCTGTGGGTCCCCAGTTAGGACCGCACAAAGATAAAAACTGCAAACAATTTACGTTATCTATGGCCATATTCCTACCACATTTTACTTGGTACATTCTTTTATCTGTACACCAACGTATATGCATATCAGAATGAGTGATTGAAGTGTAAAAAACAAACAAACCCACAATTGTTATTTTAATAATTTATGAATTAAAGATCACAGGAAATATTATATATAAGCTTCTGCCATCCGCCCACTCCACTTCAAACCTCCCCCACGTACGACCGTTGACACTTGGTTTGACACGTGACATCATATCCGCTCACCGGAACACGGTAATTACGCCTACAGGTGGCACTAGGGTTACAAGGCTGGTTGATTTAATCATTAATTCATAACTGGCCACTGAAGATTACTTATTAGACTGTGTTATATATTTAGCTCATATTATGAGACAGATGTATATGACCTGTATGAATCTGTCACCGTCGCACAGCTGAACTATCATTGCAATAAGTGATCAGCTTAGGGACCCTTGCCTACCATTTTGGTATAGTGGTCGCGAACACTACTGCGGAACATGAGTTCTTAGGTTCGATGTACTAGAATCTGGATTAGTGCCAAGTAAATTGCATAAGGCTCGCCACGTATTGTATAATATTACACGGGACATAAACATAACAGGCAAAATGTGGGTATACTATAACTATACCTCCTTCGGGGATTACAGGCGTGAGCATAATATATGTATTTATGCTATATTGCGGATTGAGCACATCTATTGATATATGTAGTAAGTATAATCGCCGTGCAAATTGGTTGAAATTACATACCTATGCGCTTAATTACATTACTCGTATCTCTTGTAGTAATTTAATAGGTTTTTGATGTTTTTCATAAAAAACCTCCGCTAGGTCAAGCGGTTTCACCCGCGTAGTTCCCGTTACCGTAGAACTACGATTAGATATACATACATACATATGCTCACGCCTGTATTCCCCGAAGGGGTAGGCTGAGGTGTTGTAATTTTCAACACCCAAATTTCACCGAATATGATTAAGTGCGTGACAGAGGGTGAGTCCATCGCCGTCTTAGGCACTATACATACGTCTTTGAATTATTTCTCAGACATATGCAGGTTTCCTCACGATGTTTTCCTTCACCGTAAAGCACGTGGTGTGAAATCACTGTACATAAGTTTTTAGAAAAACTCATAGGTACAAGCCCCGCTGGGATTCGAACTTGCGTCGCTTGCGTAGCAGGCGACTGCTCTAATCCCGAGGCCACCACGACTTCTCTATATTGATTACTCTCTATCTTGATTAGATCCATTGCTGAAATATTTTTTAAGATCCAGTAGATTCGGAGCCTATTCAATGCAAAGAAACAAATAATAAAATCGTGTTGATAACATTTTGTAACTTCAGTACTAATTAACTACGTAAGAATGGCTTACAGCAAAAAAATATCGGCAAACTTTGTATGAAAATATTCATCATCCTCTCTGGCCTTATCCCATGTTTTGATCGGCATTATGATAGTATGCAACAAACATTGTATAACATTCTACTTAGACTACATTACTAGAATGTTACAAGTAGAATACCGTTGAACATACATACCTTAGAATAATCCTGCTCATTACTTAAGCAATTTAAACACAAACAAGGCTTAGTCTCATCTGAATATTACCAAAATCTAAACATTTTACGCAAACCAATGTGAACACAGCGCTTCAACTATGCGTGATTATATTAGATCCGAAAGTCTTAACGGATTGTATATCGATATGATATTTTGGAAGGCAAATAAATACATTTTGTGACAGCACTCAGATATGATCAAATAATTTTGATACCGAGATCAAAGGCCGGCTTTCTTATAGAGGATTTTCTATTTACGTAACGTTACATGATGTGTGGGTTGAAAGATATCGTAATGGTTGTGATTAACTTAAGTGCTATACGTAATAGGGGAAGAATGAGGATAGTGGTTCAGTTGCTATGCTAAGATATAATTATTTTCACGGAGGTGATAGGGACCGCGATTTAATTATTAACTCCATGGTAGTGTTGAAGACCCCACTAACCTCCCTACGCCGATTCCAATGATTTGATGGCCATCCACGCTTTACATGCGAACAAGTGTTGGCTTGTGTGTGTGCTCTATGTAGTTATAGTGTGCATATCTATACTGATAAATAAAATTGAAGTGTCTGTTTGTAACTGAAAAATAACAGTTTTTGACTAAATGCATATGAAAGTATACACGGTACTGACATAGAAAAACAATTTTAAAAATTTTCCCTGTCTGTCTGTTTGTTCCGGGTAGTCTCCACAACGGCTGGACGGATTTTAACGGGACTTTCACTGCCGGTTAGCTAATATTACAAGTCGTTTTTTTTTAAACATTAGGGATCCGCGGGAACTATGAAATTAAAATCTACGCGGGCACAGCTAGTAAAACGAGAGGTTGTTTGTTTGGAAGCGCCAAACTACTGGTTCGATTTATATTCCTTCACTATCAGACAGGTCGTATATCCAGAATTGATAAAGGCTATAATATCATCACGGTAAGACCAATCGCGGGTTAAAGTATGCGTAGCCTAAAGTAACTTCTCTACGTGGACGAAGTCTCGCAGCTAATTGTTGATTATTGTGAAACTTTATTATTATTTTTTTCGAATTAAACGCGGGTGAAGGTGCGGGCGCAAGATAGTCATTTATACTAATCTATACATCTATACAGATAATTACAGATAAATAAAATTGAAGTGTCTGTTTGTAATTCCAAAATAACAGCTTTTCACTAAATGCATATGAAAGTATACACGATACTGTCAATAAAAAACCAAGTTTTAATTTTTCTCTGTCTGTTTGCTTGTTCCGGGTATTCTCTGAAACGGCTGGACGGATTTTAACGGGACTTTCACTGGCAGGTAGCTGATGTTTCCAGGAGTAACTTGGGCTACATCTATTTATTAAAAATATTAGGGTTCCGCGATAATAATGAAGGAATTAAATCTACGCGGGTGAAACCGCAGGGCACAGCTAGTTTATACTAATATTATAAATAAGAAAGGTTTGTATGTATGTTTGTAATGAATTGGCTCAAAAAGTACTATCGATTTTAAGTACTCGATTTTAAAAATTCTTTCACCATTTGGATGCTACGCGTACTCCCACGGGAACGGGAACTACGCGGGTGAAACCGCGTGACTTCTGGTAGTTTAATATATTACATTATAACACCCTTAACTGAAGACAGCCCTTTTGAACATCATAATCTGATTCACGTACGTAGACTTTAAAGGCTTAAAGATAAATCACCATATGTTACATATTTAACAGCTTGTTACATAGATTAAGATGTTATAACCCTTTGAACCTCACGTTAGTTGGAATATATTAAGCGGAAATGTTATACATGAGCTGTGGTGCGTGTTCTTGGAGCCTGAGATGGCGATAGACTCTCCATCTGTCACGTTGGCACTTAATCATCTTCGGTGAAAAGTGAGTGTTGTTATTACAATATTAGTTTTTGGGACTTTTAGTACTATGGAATACAATCCAGAATCGAAGAGGAAAGATGATTGGCCACCTTGTACGACATGACAGTTTCTTTAAATACATATTAGAAGGAAAGTGAGGAAGAGGAAGACCCAGGTTAACATACATGAGACAAGTCAAGGAAAAGGTGTCTGCCATGACTTATAGGGAGGTCAAGGAGATGGCACTTGATAGAGACGAATGGAAGAAGTTGCATCAGTTACACCGACAAGTCACAACTCTAAATTCATTATGAGTACTTAGCATTAGAGGAGGAGCTCGTGGCACAGTTGCTATTGCGCATATCATTCGATCAGCGAAGTTAAGCAACCATACGCCTAGCCAGTAGTTGGATGGGTGACCGCCCGAGTTCTCTCCGTGCCTCAGAGAGCACGTTAAGCTGTCGGTCCCGGTTGCCAATTTAACATCTTTGGCAATCGTTACAGGTCGGTCAGAGGCCTAAGAGAGTCTGACAACTGGTTTAACCCCGATTGCCGATTTTCCTCGAAAAAGGGGTTGCGAAGGTCAGATGGCAGTCGCTTCGTATAAAAATCAGGTGATCAGCCACATCGGGTTGAACCAAGTGCCGACCCCAAATACATGGGATTAAGGCCAGGGAGATGATGAGTACTTAGCATTAGAAATAAATGTGGGTGTTGTAACGACGGAGTTGTAATAGTTTTGTTAGGAGAGTAGAAATAAAAATAATTATGTAAATTATGTTTTAAGAATTAGTTTTAGCATTACGGTTATACCGAGTTCCTACCAGTATATTTTATGAAAGTCTACTTAAGAGAGTCGACGTGAAAACATTTTTGAACTCAATATCACCACTCGACGTATCGCTACTCGGCGTAGAGAGACTCGACGTGTGCATACTTCGTTATTAGTACCTATCGTCTCCTTTTGATAAACTAATGGCTTAGAAGTTTAAGAAATAATTGGTTTGTTTTAAATGTTTTACTTTTACATTCACCATAAGATCGAGGGTAATTTCTCTACCATCGCAGGCATTTCGAGACTTTAAACGAACGTACTTACGTTCGTTTAAAATTCAAGTGTTCTCGGAAAGTAATAAGTTAAAGTGACCATTAAATACAAGTGCTTAGAGGTTAATTTGTAAGAACAGACATCTTGTACGAGTTCAATTTACTAACGGAACAAGTTTCTAATTGTTTCTACAGACACTGTTATTTATCTTTTCAGTTCGTGTTTCAGAACGCTGGTTAATTAGTTATCAATTGGAAATATTCTGCTCTTGAGGGTTCTTGAAGGAAAATTAATGAAAGCAATTGATTTGGGTTTTAATTAATTTTAAATATTAAGGTTAAACTGCTGGTAGACTAATTCACCAGATCGTATATCGCTGAAGAATTCACCACTCGAATTGTCTCAAAAAATAAGAACACGTTATGCCGTCTGTTTCGCTCTCACATATACAGCGCTCTAATTATTTGTCGTGGAGGTCACGGGAATAAATGCTAGAAAGTTGATTTTTGGTTAAGGTTTGGATGCCTGGGAATTGACCTTTCCCAGCGATCACCACTTTCCTCAGCGCCAATCCTGGCTGTGATCTCTACGAAGGATTGGCATCACCTATCATTGGAGTGCCTGAGATTTTGTGAAAGGGATGAATAATGCGATTTTGATCTTGATGATGATGCTCGCTCAGAGAATCAGCTATTCAACGTGGCAATGCTGCCAACCTTCTTAGCACGATCGCGGAGACACTGATTTGAGCCACGTTTTCTACTTGTAATTAGTTTTAAGTACTTTATACATTCAATTAAAATAATCTCATTGGATTACATCAAATACTCTGAATTATTATTTATTTCAATTTAAATCCATCAAAGATGAATTTAATTCAATTATAACTATGCCGATGGGCTGTGGTTACCTTGCTTTGTTACTAATAAGGGGACCATGGGACCTAACGCGGCGAGCAGTATTCATTAACACTGTTATAGCCAATATAACAAAGCATAGGTTAAGTGACGAGCCAGTGGTAGATAGATGTTCTACTAGCACTGTGACCAATCTTATTGATTCTTTAAACCATTAAGTCAGACAACAGAGAAGTCAGGTGCATGTATTATGCGTCTGCTACACCAGAATATTAACCGCTTCTCTGGCAAAATTCTTGATCTAGAGTTATTACTAGACAAAATACCTATTGATTTTCTCTGTTTTACTGAAACTTGGTTGAAACCAGATACCATGATGTTTAATATTACTAATTATACCATTGCCAGTTCTTATAACAGACTCTCAGCGGAGGGAGGTGGTACCATCATCTTACTGAATAGTAACTTTAAGTCCATGGTCAATACCAACCAATTAAAACTGAATTATTCTATCTATAATCTGAACTAAATTACCCAATAAATTGCTACCCATGACACACTAAAACCATTACCTAATGTGGTTATGTCGAACGGATGTTGTCAATTCCACGTTATTACACTAAAACTACGGGAAATACGAACAGAAATAAAATAAAGTACGTAGTTTAAAATAGATTTCTCATTTTCAAATGCAGTTCAGAGCAAGAGGGTTGAATAGAATTGAAAATGTTGGCAGGAAATTGAAATTTCTTTGAAAGAAATTCAATATTCAACGCGTGGAAGGTGTTCAATCAAAGTATCCGGAAATGTAACTTACGAGAGATGTTCTGAAGGTTGGCAAGTAATTTGAACTGGATTGTGACGTAAGATTTAAACCGTACTGACCGAGTGGTTTGAGTGGTTGCCTATGTAATATAACCTGCATTAATTTCATTGGTAAGAACCATTAATTGATTTTGGACTTTTTACTTTTTCACATTAATTTACTTATGTTGTAAATAATATGTTAATGATATATTATATTTGCTGAGTTTACGGTTGAAACTCTGGGGTCGTGGGGTCGGAAAGCTCATCAACCATTCAATGAGGTTGCACATCATCTGATAGAAGCCTCTCGTGACAAGCGGGCTGGGGCTTTTCTCGTTCAGAGAATCAGCATTGCTATTCAACGTGGCAATGCTGCCAGCCTTCTTGACACGATCCCGAGAGACACCGATTTTTTGAAAATGAAAATGATTTAGTCAATTTAGGCCCTGGTAAGGCACTTATGAATGTCGAGGAATTTACCACCGGTTCGGAAACTAGCCTTCTGAGAAGAACCGGCAAGAAACTCAAAATTTTAAATATTAATCCTTGTATGTATAATAATATTATTAACAAATAAACTTATTTTCAGATAAATATAACTTACAAGTACTATGTCTAAAGTACTACCCGGAAAAATACTTCGCACAATGAACAAAGCCGAAACATTATTTATAATAACCTACCTCATAATGTACGTAATATCTTCATCAAAGTCGTGTTATATACCAAATTATCCACACTATGAATATGAGTACCCAATACTTATAACTAGAGCTACGGGGTCGACTAAATTATTTGCTACGGAGACCACGAAAATGTTTGCTACGAGTAATTTTGCTACGAAAGGAGCTACGACGACGTCTACGGAGGTGTCTACGAGAAACAGAGAATGTAATATTTGGTGTTGGTTAAGGAGGGTGGGACTATTTATTGTACAACAGCTGTTAAGTGACGAATGACATACACAAACAGACATACAATTTCAACATGGAAAATGAAAATGATTTATTCAGTTTAGGCCCTGGTAAGGCACTTATGAACGTCGAAGAATTGACCAAATGTATGGAAATTAGCCTTCTGAGAAGAACCGGCAGGAATCTCAGCTGGCATCATGTACATTTAATTGCATAGTAATTAATTATTAATTACAATAAACTTATTCACAATAGTGGAAATTGATTAGATTATACCATACTTGCGTTTTGATATACTATGATACATATGATAACTAGATACTCACATGTGAACACTCTTTATACATTTTTTTTTGTTTTCACCCATCTATACATACATACAGATAAATAACATTGAAGTGTCTGTTTGTAATTTCAAAATAACAGCTTTTCACTAAATGCATATGAAACTATACACGCTACCGACACGAAAAACCAAGTTTTAAAATTTTTCTGTCTGTCTGTCCGTCTGTCTGTCTGTCTGTCTGGCTGTCTGTTTGTTCCGGGTAATCTCTGAAACGACTGGACCGATTTAAGCGGGACTTTCACTGGCAGGTAGCTGATGTTCCAAGGTACTCCTTGGAATAAACTTAAGCTATAAACTTAGGCTTTTATTTATTAAACAAATTAGAGTTCCGCGACAATAAGGAAAAAACTAAATCTACGCGGGTGAAACCGCGGGGCACAGCTAGTAAATTACAATAAAATTATTAACAATAGTGGAAACTGATTAGATTATACCATACTTGCTTTTTGATATACTGTGATACAATTGTGATAAGTAGATACTCACATGTGAACACTCTGTATTATATTAACTTTTTTATTTTCACACATATAAAATATCGAAGAGCCGTTGTTAAGGTTGACAGTTGACCGACGACTAAACTTCCAACTAAAATTATGTTGTTACAATCAACATCAATTTCGATATAAAATTTTGTATAAAGGTGCTTTAAAGCAGGACTGTATTCCAATTTGCGTGCATTACCTACTTTTCGAAATAGTTTAACGATCATAAATTTAAGGGTGAATCTCTTGTCTGTGCATCTGATGTAGTTTTCTTTATTTTTCTCTGTAGTACCTTCGTTTTGATCTCCTTATACTTTTTTTTTTGTCAATTGTTTTGTTGCTAATTTAACATCTTTGGCAATCGTTACAGGTCAGTCAGAGGCCTAAGAAAGTCTGACAGCTGGTTTAACCCAGATTGCCGATTTTCCTCGAAAAGGGGTTGCGAAGGTCAGATGGCAGTCGCTTCATATAAAAATCAGGTGATCAGCCACTTCGGGTTGAATCAAGTGCCGACCCCAAATACATGGGATAAGGCCAGGGAGATGCTGATACTTCATGATACGGTTTCTTAAACTTTGCTATTATATTATATATCCTGGTCTTAATCTTTCAACTTTTCCTCTAGTTCATTTCTCACTTTTATAAACAAAATACCCGGCTGTAGTTGGGAAATAAATAAACTATTATTAACTTCCGCCCCAGAGGTAAACTACAATGATGTTACGAAGGCTTCGGGGCGCACCCAGAAACTATAATTCGTTTAAAACTGTTGAACCTTTCACATTCGCAAAACAGACTGAATTAATAGTTCTTGTTTAATTTAATAACTTTACTTTCCATCAGAACAATGACGTCACATTCACGGATGGCGTAGTGACGATACGTGATCTACCTACACATACATACATATGCTCACGCCTGTATTCCCCGAAGGGGTAGGCAGAGGTGTTGTAATAACAACACCCACTTTTCATCGAACATCATTAAGTGCCAACGTGACAGATAGTGACTTTGAACTACATCTCAGACACATGCCGGTTTCCTCATGATGTTTTCCTTCACCGTAAAGCACGTGGTGTGAAATCACTGTACATACGTTTTTTAAGAAAAACTCGTTGGTTCATTCCCCACTGAGATTGGAACTTGCGTAAAAAATACAAGTTTAATGATGATCTGTTAAGTAGTTTTAGAGTGAAAGCGTGACAAGCAAACTTACACTCACATTTTGAATATCAGTAGAATAACCAACCAGTGAATGACCCTTCAAAATCGGTCCATCTAATTCGATGATAATCGGGACTGAAACAAACGTAATAACAATTAAATAATACTATTTTTCATTATAATAACCATGTGTATAGAAACAAAAGCAAATAAAATCTAAATTCTGCTTTATCGTCATTGTTATTGCGAAATAAGTCGCTAACCTGTGCTAAGGATATACCAACCTTATCTCACTGGCATAAGAAGCACAACCATTTTATTCCATTATTATAGCCGTGAGGAAACGATGGTACTCCCTCATGTTGGTTTAGGATTAGGATGCGGACAATATAGCTAGTAGAAGCAAGGCAACAGTGGACAATAAATATATATAATCCTTCTATTGTTGCCTCTAATATAATGGAAAAATAGAGAAGAAAAGGACGAAAGAAAATTAATTTTTCGCACATTATAACCAGCATAATTGATGTAGGTACAAATAAATAAATAGACATCCTACTTAATTAATATTATAAACTAGCTATGCCCCGCGGTTTCACCCACGTAGATTTAGTTCATCCTTATTGTCGCGGAATCCTAATATTTTTAATAAATAAAAGTAAGTTACTCCTTGTAACATTAGCTATCCGTCAGTGAAAATCCCGTTAAAATCCGTCCAGCCGTTTCGGAGATTACCCGGAACAAACAGATAGACCGACAGAGATACGGAGAAATTTTTTAAAATTGGTTTTTATATGTCAGTATCGTGTATACTTTAGTATGCATTTAGTGAAAAACTGTTATTTTAGAGTTACAAACAGACACTTCAATTTTAATTATCTGTATAGATGTATAGATGTTAGTTTGTTTGTTACGCTTTCACGTGAAATCTACTAGAGGTGTAAAAGTAATGACACTAAGCGTTACTATAGCAATTAGTTCCCGATACTTTCGTATCGTTACGTGTGATACCTCTCGATCGAGTCACATCGTATTACGTACGCATACGATCTATACATCTATACAGATAATTAAATTTAAGTGTCTGTTTGTAATTCCAAAATAAAAGGTTTTCACTAAATATATATGAAAGTGTACACGCTACTGACCCTAAAAAACCAAGTTTTAAAATTTTTCTCTGTCTGTCTATCTGTTTGTTCCGGGTAATCTCTGTAATGGCTGGATGGCTTTTAACGGGACTTTCACTGGCAGATAGCTAATGTTACAAGGAGTAACATGGGCTTTTTATTAAGAAAATTTAGGGATCCGCGGTAATCAAATTAAATCTACGCGGGGGGGAAACCGTAGGGCACAGCTAGTTTATCTATAAAGCAGTAAATCTAAAGGGCGTTTCCCAAACACCAATGGAAACTCGCTTTATTAAAGTTAAGGGAATCGCGTAATGAGTTTCAGACCAAGTTTGTATTTCACCGTGGAATTTAACACAATAAATAATTAAGATTTCAGCCATAGCAATGTGTTATACACATAATTAGTAGGTACCTGGATGGCCGAGCTTTGCTTGTTGTTTTTTGGAAGTTTTCTATAATTGAACCTAGCTAAATGTCATGAAAATCGTTGAAGCCGTATCTGAGATTCAGATTATATGCATACAAGAACTGATCGTTTAAAGGCATTCGTTATTAGATAAATAAACTTTCAATCCATCTATGCTTTTCTGTAGACACGAGGCACAGCTAGTATTATATATATATATAATACTAGCTACTATACTATAATAAATCCTTAATGATATATTTAAGTCCTTTTAAGTTAAGTTATAAGTTATATAATATCCAGTATAGAGCCGTGGTGGCCTCGAGGTTTCGAGCAGTCGCCTGCTACGCAAGCGACGCAAGTTCGGATCCCAGCGGGGGCTGTACCAACGAGCAATGATTTCACACCACATGCTTTGCGGTGAAGGAAGACATCTTAAGGAAACCTGCATATGTCTGAGAAGTAGTTCAAAGACGTATGTATAGTGCCTGAGACGGCGATGGACTCACACTCTTCACGTTGGCACTTAATCATATGCGGTGAAATGTGGGTGCTGTAGTTACAACAGCTCTGCTTTCCCCTTCGGGGACCCTTCTGGCATGGCATGAGCATATTTTTATATAGTGTTTTTTGTGTATTTTTATATTGTTGTCCTTATTAGGAGTATATCCCCAATGCATACAGAAAGTACAATCGAAGGGACAACTTAGTGAGACAAATCGAAATATTCCCCTTAAATTAAATTAAGTAGTGAGTACGTACGGACCCGAAAAGAATACTGAAATGGATCGCTTCGGTCCTAGTTACGCGTGAAACTTTTATAAGCAGGTTAAGGGGACGATATCGTAAGTACTGAAAGAACAAAGAAAATATAATAGTACCTACTTAGGGTGGGTTAATAATTATTATTATTTATATACATTTTATTATAATAAATTTTAAATTTATTTATTATGTAATAAACAATAGTAAATTTATTCTTATTGAGTTTATTGCCGGTATTTCTCAAAAGGCTAGTATTTTAACCGTCTTGCCAGCGCCTAAACTGAATAAAATCATATTCATTTTCACGTTTAGCTATAAAAACATTTCAAAAGAAGGTACCTATAATTTGTTTTTGGCAGCATTTGAAAATTGTCACAATACATTATAACATTTACCTTGGTTGAGCAAGCAAAAGGCTAAAATGTTTTCAAATACAGACTTTGACAGCAAAATTTGTCAATTTACTAATATGTAATTTGGTGCATCAATACACAGTAAAATCTACTGTTATCATCGAATCTATACTAACATATAATATTGACGAATTTGTTTGTTTGAACGCGATAATCTCAGAAACCACTGATTTTTTTAAACTCTTTCAGTATTAGATAGCCTATTTATTGAGGATGGCTATAGACTATAGAATATAAATGAAATCACGCTACGTAAATGAAATCGCGTGTTAAAGTTAGGCACCTAAGGTTCTACGTAGAAGCTAGTTAGATAATATAAACTTGCATTTTGCTACCACTTATAATGTAATCGGCCTCTTGCATCTATGACAGATGATTTAGGCAGAGGCCTTCCTAGCCATTGGCGGAGGTGCCGTCAGAATTTCCTAAATGACGCTGCTTAATTCATCTGTCATAGCTACCACGATGGTGTAATTTTCATGCATTTTTGTACATCATATGGAAGCAAAAGCCAAGTGTGTAGCTTCGAACAGTTTTCAGTGCAGCCTCTCCTAGCAGGAATGAATTTCAATTCACCGTCGGGGCCACCACTTCGCGCCAAATGCTAACCATGAATCACAAAGCGACAGCTGCATTCGACGTCTTTGCGAGAGAAAAGGATAGATATACCAATCGCTCGCTGTCGAAACGTAACTAAGTGCACGTGAGAATGCTTACATTCTTTATGTTCTTGCCTTGTTCTAGCCTACATTCACGTAATGAAAGCCGTAGCGATATCGTTGCGACTTAGTCGTTGGCGCCGACTGTACAGGGCCTGTAGACAAAGTAACATTATATCCACGCTACGCTAGTAGAAACGATACAAAATATACGGGAATGACATATGCCACGTGACTGATTTATGCCATTTCCATACATTTTTTATCGTTAGCGTTAGCGCAAGCGCGAGAGAATGTTACTTCGTCTAGGCCTACTGATACTTTACTTAAAATTTATATCTTCATCTATACATACAGATAAATAAAATTTAAGTGTCTGATTGAAATTCCAATTTAACAGCTTTTTGCTTAATGCATATGAGAGAAAAACAAATTGGCAGAATGGACATTCACTGGCAAATGTTGCAAGACGTAAGATAAGCTAAAAATTCTCTTCCCTTCTGCCAATTGAACTAACCTTAGTAAGTTAGTACCTATAACTACTAGGTATATAATATTCAAGTACATACTCTGGACTGGCAATGTATATAGGCAACGAGTTTGTGTACCTATTTCAATAACACTATTTTGGCACTGTTGTGGGTGTAATTTAGAATGGTGTAATAACCAGTTCAGAGTACTTGTCTAGTAAAGGTATGCGGACTAGCGCTGGCCTGGTCCTCAATAAAACAAACACTTCATTTGCTCTACATTACCGCAGGCAACGCGTTTAATGTGTGTTCACCCACACATTAAACGGTACCGTTTACGTACACAAATGATATGTGTGTCATCTTTATGTATATAATACTACTGTACGTGTGTATATCACTGATCTCCTCCTAAACTCTAAATAATTTGTATCTGTAATCATCTCTCTGACCTTATCCCATGTGTTTGGGATCGGCAATTTATTTAATACTGCCATCCTACCGTCGTAACCCCTTTTTCGAGGATAAGCGGCAATCTGGGTTAAACCAGTTGTCAGACTTTCTTAGGTCTCTGACTGACCTGTAACGATTGAGAAAAATGTTAAATTGGCAACCGGGACCGATTGCTTAACGTGCTCTCCGAGGCACGGGGGGAAATCGGGCGGTCACCCATCCAACTACTGGCTAGACTTAGGGTAGCAACTGTGCCACGAGTTCCTCTTTTGTATCTGTAATACAATCCCATAAGCTACTGTGTTATACTAATTAATTTGTAAAATACAAAAGAAAATTAGCAATACAAGCATTTAAAAGCGCCAAGGACTTTTAAAAAAGAGACGATAAAATGCCCTTAAGAAGCCTCGAATTAGGGGCGTCACGTATAAAACTTATTTTCGTAAAAGAACTTCTCTGAACCTACGTTAGAACGTTCGTGTAGTTTTAAATTGGTACCAATGTCGTCATTTCAATTATTCTTTTTCATTCCTAATGGATATAAGACTCAGAGGAAGTTATAATAGGTACATATGGCCAAAAAAGCCGTGGTGGCCTTGGGGTTTGAGCAGTCGCCTGCTACGCAAGCGACGCAAGTTCGAATCCAAGTGGGGCCTGCACAAATTAGTTTTTCTAAAAATCTATGTGTAGTGACTTCACACTACTTGCTTATCGGTGAAGGAAAAAAATCATGAGAAAACCTGCATATGTCTGAGAAGTAATTCAAAGACGTATGTATTGTACCTAAGACGGCGATGGACTCACCCTCTGTCGCGTTGGCACTTAATCATGAACATATAATAAAGAGATTAAGATTTTTATGTGAAAGTATTCCTCCGAAGCAAAGCCTGGGAAGCCGTAAGCAGCATATGCTAGATAACAAGATCCACTACTCAACCAGATCTTGAACGTCAAAGGAAAATGACATCTATTTAAAAAATTGCCAGCCGCCGAGAAAACCCGTTTTCCCTCGTAGCTTCCCATTACCAAATGTAAGGGCAATAAGGGTTATTTTGGCAAATGGCCTGCCCTTTGACCTCGTGAACCACTCAACCGATGTCATCGCAAGATTACCCTCTAACCCCACATCGTGTGATCTAGTATATACTTTGTTACGTTGGACAGTTACGCTAACTTAGGTGAACAATTTAGAGTGTGGAATTTTTTATGCATTTTTTTTATTTCTTTTGGTACACGTGCCGTCACGAGTTACGAGCGCCCAACTGAAATAGTGGTTATCTGCGTATTCAAGGTCAGTATAAACTCTTTTGTAATGTTTTCTGTACTTTGCCGAGACAAATAGATTGATAAAAAGAGCATTAACAGTTGCAAATAATCGAATTTGAAAATAAATTAATTTATCTATTATTTTTATTTTAACACAGTTTAGTTTAGCACGACACATCTTTTTTATTTAAATAACATGAATAATTATTATATTTTATATTTATTGACAGAATTGCTTACATACTTTGTTAATAAATATAAAATAATCATAAATCAGAATACTAACAGTTTTTTTTCTCTGTCTAGCGATTGAACCTCGACATCGATGCAAAAAAACCACTGAGTCACTGTAGCACATAATATCTCCAATACTAGTATAGCTTCGCTTATACAAGTTATGACAATTTGAAACAGTATCTTCCAAAGAAACCCTTGAAAGGAAAATCAGGAGCGATAAATATGTGAAAAAGTACTCCCGTGGGAGCGACCAAATTAATCCCGGAGACTTCCCCTTTCAACCACGTTTTAATTGTCCCCATAGGGGTTTTACCTTATCAGAGATTATAAAAAGGTTTTAACGCAAATTTTAATGGAGTTTCGTCTGTTTTAAAGAGGAAATACTTATTCTATGTCTTTTATATTTAAGCTCTGATAAAATTGGAACGAAGAGTAATGAATTACTTCAGTTTTATAAGGTATTTTTGTTTGTGTCTCTAGTAAATAGTATTAACATGTATACAAAATATGAAAAGATATTGTAAATGTGTTTATGAATGTTTATTTACGCTGTAAAATAGTACATACATATGCTCACGCCTATATTCCCCGAAGGGGTAGGCAGAGGTTTTGTAATAACAACACCCACATTTCACCGAAGATGATTAAGTGCCAACGTGTCAGATGGTTAGTCTATCGCCATCTCGGGCATTAAACATACATCATTGAATTACTTCTCAGACATATGCAGGTTTTATTACGATATTTTCCTTTGCCATAAAGTAGTGAGAAATCTCTGCACATAAGTTTTTAGAAAAACTAATTGGTATTTATAAAAGGAAAGGAAAATGTAGTACCTAATATGATACTTAAAAATTAAGTAACAGTTTGTATGGAGCGCTAAACACTGATATTTTAGGAAGTCGTTTAAGATCTACTAATATCTAGTAACTACTAGTAATCTACGTATACAATACGTAAGTTTTAACACCTGGCCACAGTGCAAAATAAAAAGAAACAGAAAGTCAGCTGGTTCATTTATTCAGAATCGTCTAACGCTGAAAAGGATCTCAAATCATAAACTCATAAAATACTTTGAAATTAGGATCATGCAGGATTATAAAATACTAGCTGTACCCCGCGGTTTCAACCGCCTAGATTCAGTTTCATACTTCATGTCGAGAAGCCCTAATATTTTGAATCAATAAAAGTAGCTTAAGTTACTCGTTGAAACATCAGCTATCTGCCAGTGAAAGTCCCGTTAAAATCCGTCCAGCCGTTTCAGAGATTACCCGGAACAAACAGACAGACAGACAGAGAACATTTTTAAAACTTGGTTTTTTTGTGTCAGTAGCGTGTATACTTTCATATGCATTGAGTGAAAAACTGATATTTTGCAGTTACAAACAGACACTTCAATTTTATTTATCTGTATAGATTCCAGTTACGAGTACAGCATAATCACGTCTTATTTCGTTTCTTATCACAAAGTGGAACAATAGACGATTGTTGCCGGTCACCATTACTAGTATATAAAACATTCCATTATTTTCAGAAACAACACAATTTTTCAGGCACCAGAGGAAATATTGGATTTGTAGGTTCAGTAACGTACCACTGTGATCGGTGTGAAGATGTCTGTTTGTTCGTACTGACATTAGTGGAACTATTGACTTTAAAGTCGTGATAAAATGGAGAGTAAGTGTCATTATTTTTATTACTAGTTTACTGCCCGCGACTTTTTTTAGAATATTTCATCGTGACCTAAGGTATGCCCTTGCGTAGGCTCAGTCAACATGATTATTTCAGTATATTTTTTTTTAAATATTATATCTACTAAAAACTAGCCGTCCCCCGCGGTTTCACCGGCCCCAAATTGTTTTTGAGAATAAATATAGCCTAAGTTACTCACTGTAACACCAGCTATCTGCCATTGAAAGTCGCGTTAAAATCAGTGCAACCGCTTCAGAGATTCCCCGTAACAAACAGAAAGACAAGATTCTTTTTTTAATTGATTTTTTATGTAAACAATAACGTATATGCTTTCATAATGGATTTCGTAAAAAGCTGTTAATTTGGAATCACACAGACACTTCAACTTTATTTATCTGTATAGATATCGATCTTATATTCTTTTTATATCTAAGTTAGTTGTAGATGACATTGTGTAGTAGGTAACCTCGGCTGTATTTCCAATATAAAATGAACTTTTATTATACGCAAAGCTTTTGAAATTGGTTACAAGTGTCCCATTAGTCGGCTTAAGAAATTCCTGCAGAGAACTATTTCCACGTAGAACGTTTTACAGACATTAATATATTTTGTTCGCAACTAATTTCGCGTTCCATTTTTCATTGTGGCCTGTTAAGAAAACATGTAAAAGACGCTACAAAGAAAATCCGTTACTATGTTTAGTAGAAAAATAAACATTTACGAAGAAAAATGGACGAACGCCAACAAAGAATGTCTTAGCGTTCAAATTAAATTTTTGATTAATTCTTTTGTAAGTAGATCACAAGAATTCCACAAATTTTTAGAACGATTATCATAGAGAACGATCGTGCCATTATTTTTGACGAAGAAAATCAGAGTACCTTAATATTATTATTTGAATATTAATTATTTATACCTTACTAGCTGTGCCCCGCGGTTTCTCCCGCGTTGATTTAGTTTCATCCTTATTGTCGCGGAACCCTAATATATTTAATAAATAAAAGTAGCCTAAGTTACTCCTTGAAACATCAGCTATCTGCCAGTGAAAGTCCCGTTAAAATCGGTCAAGCCGTTTCGGAGATTACCCGGAACAAACAGACAGACAGACAGACAGACAGACAGACAGACAGACCGACAGACAGACTTGGTTATTCTGTTTCAGTATCGTGTATACTTTCATATGCATTTAGTGAAAACTGTTATTATGGAATTACAAACAGACACATCACTTGCTAGTCTAGCTATACATCTGTCATAAACTGTTTTGTATTCTATCAGTATCGTTACATCACAAGGAGCCGTGGTGGCCTTGGAGTTGAGCAGTCGCCTGCTACGCAAGCGACGCAAGTTCGAATCCCAGCCTGTATCAATGACTTTTTTTAAAAACTTATGTGTAGTGATTTCACACCACGTGCTTTACGGTCAAGGAAAACATCGTGAGGAAACCTGCATATGTCTGTAATTCATAGACGTATGTATAGTGCCTGAGACGGCGAAGTACTCACCCTCTGTCACGTTGGCACTTAATCATATTCGGTGAAATGTGGGTGTTGTTGTTACAATTCTTTTGCTTCTCAAATTCAGAAGACTCAAATCTAATTAATCCCGAAATCCAGATGCCTAGTCACATTACTAATGAACAGATCTACAGATTAGTTCTAAGTCATATATTATTGTCAAAGCAAGTAGTGTCCAATTATCAGGCACCTCATCTATACGGTTAAGGAAATATCATGAGGAAACCTGTGCCCCAAATGTAGGTTTTTAAACGTAGAAAAATGACCGTGGCTCAAAATGTGTTGTTTTTTTCAAAATTTTTCGAAGTTGGTCTGTGGTTGAATTCCAAAGATTCCATTTTGAGCCACACCAATTACACTCAATTCGCAATCGAATGTCGACAACGTTGAAACATGTACAAACCTATACTTGGCATTGTGTCTGAGGAGAAAGGATAGTGATATACTCAAACTCAAATATATCTTTATTCGATTAGACTTCATACAAAGTACTTTCAAATCGTCAGAATGACACAATTACACAGGATTATACATGCTACCGCCAGGTTCGGAAGGTTGATTTTACTGAGAAGAACCTGGCAAGAAACTCAGTAATTACTCTTTTAAAGAATATTATACAGTTTTAAAAATACAAAATAAATTGTTCAAGCAACTATAAGCCCATGGACACAGTTCTAATGCTCAATTGTCAAAATACTCACCAACTATCATGTTCGCATCTTATCATCGGTGAAAATTAGGTGTTGTAAGGCCTCTGTCTACCAGTCATCATCATCTGCCTGGCCTTATCCCGTATATAGTTTAGGTCGGCACTTGATTCAACCCGATGTGACTGATTGCCATCTGACCTTCGCAACCCCTTTTAAGAGGAAAATCGGAAATCTGGTTTAAACTTACTGTCAGACTCTCTCGGGTCTCCAGCTGTCCTGTGACGATTGCCAAAGATGTTCAATAGGCAACCGGGACCGACGGCTTAACGTACTCTCCGAACTCTGGTGGTCAGCCATCCAACTACAGACTTGCGTTAGGGTTGCTTAACTTCACTAATTGAATGATATGAGCAATAGTAATTGTTCCACAAGCTCCTCTGTCTACCAGTCAATATCATACAATTAAGGTATACTTAATAAATATAGTGTAAAATATACGAATTATTCCGTAACTTTCCAGAACTGATCCCAACAATATTGTCGCTCGCGGTCGTAGTGAGTAGTTACAAAACACAGTTTTTCTCGAAGAGTTTGGATTCGGAGCCATCGATATCAATACTTTACGCTCGAGACAAGCAAAGTGACAAAGTAACGAACGAGTGCTTAATAGAAATGTTCCCAAGGAACTTGTATAAATACCCCTTAAATATAGACAGGAACGATATCCCTTGCATCATTCATTGCGTGTTGAAAAGGTTTGGCATCATGTCCAACGATGGGTTTATTAACATTAAGAATTACTACAAGAGAGTACAAGCCATCCATCGATACGATCCAAGGATTTTGATTTCCGACGTTGGAGAGACGTGTGCGCAAAATATTAACGGAATGAATTTGGACCACGACGTGTGTAAAAAAGCGAAGGTTTTCAACGACTGCACGCAGCTCTACGCGATCTCTTTCAAGGAAACTGAGGACTATTGATTACTACCACATGTTATTTATTTTGTAGTTTTATAATAAAACCTCTTATTGTAATAAAATCATTTTTTTTAATAACTTTCGCCACCTTTCTTAGCCCCTACATATATACATTTATACAGATAAATAAAATTTAAGTGTCTGTTTGTAATTCCAAATTAACAGCTTATCACTAAATGAATATATAAATATATAAAGTATTGACGTAACTTTTTTTTTTTTTTCTGTTTCAGTCTGTCTGTCTGTTTGTTCCATCTATATAATCTGAAACGGTTGGACCGATTTTAACGGGACTTTCACTGGCAGATAGCTGGTGTTACAAGGAGTAACTTAGGCTACTATTATTAACAAATAACTATTAGGGTAGAAACCGCGGGGCATAGCTAGTTTTATAATAAAAACCTAATCCAATAATTTTTTTATTAACAATCATCACCTACCTCTCAAAATCCCAAATACACAATTTGAAATCCCCCAATACACAAAATAAAATTAAAAAAGATTTTTGCTTCTCTCACAACGAAATCAAATTTCCAAGTTATCAGAATTCTTGCATAAAATTGAGGGACTCTGCATATCAAAGCGTTCGTAGATTTTCATTAGGCAATGGGATCTTTTTATTTGCAAACGAAGTTTAAATACACACAGTAAAGTTCATGCATCTGTATTTCTACCGTCTACAAATTTTCTTATAAAATACATCACATAGAATTATTAATTAATTTGAAAGCCACATGAGTAAATTAGCAAACAATTACTCTTGCAATGAACATCAAAATGAATAATTGAATATCCCTTGAGGATTTACAGTACTTAAGTAGATATTAATTTTACATTTGTTTGGTAATTTTTGGCTAATTTATGCATTTATAATTTCATGATTAGCAACGAAAATACATTATTTTAAAAGATAGTCTGAACTAACTTGTAAAAAAGTAGGCATAGACAAAGCAACATTATTCTCACGCTTCGCTAGTAGAAACGATACATGTATGGAAATCAGTCACGTGACAAATGTCATTCCCATACATTTTGTATCGTTTCTACTAGCGAAGCGTGAGAATAATGTTACTTTGTCTACAGGCTCAGTTCTACAATGTGCCTAGTGCGAGTTTTCCACTGTCGCCGTTACAAGTAACAGCCTTGACGTAAACGCAGATTTGTATAGGATCGAAACTGCGCCATCAGTCGGCCCACAGGTCGCACTATTTTAATCCCATACAATCTGCATCTGCGCTTACGTCAACGCGATGACTTGTGACGGCTTGTGATCTCGGTGGACTACACCCAAGCATAGGTTTAACATGTTTTGTCATTGACGATGTAGATTTTGTTCATTTTGTATGCGAAAAAAGCGCCCCTAGCGGCTAATCTTGACAGTTTTACGTTAGTCTAAGTTAAATTATGTGAAATGCTTTACACGGGGTACTGACAATAACGCACGTCCAAATTTGCAACCAATTTAACTTTATGAGTAGATTGCCGGAGTAGAGGCGGCTGGCAAGCACTTGCAGCTGAACACATAATGTATATTACTATTGAACGTGTTAATTGCGTTGGAAAATACACACTCACACATAGTTTGTATAGTAAAAGACAAAGCATTTTAAATTGTATATAATTTCCTTCGCCGCTGCTCCGCCCACAGCTTCGACCTGAAGGTCCGTTCTAAATTGAGTGAAATATTAAGTGATTTACTCCCTACATACAAAAATACAATAAAGTGTAAATACATAACATATATAATTTAAAAAAAATACACTCTGAAACAGCTGGACAGATTTTAACGGGACTTTCACTGGTGGTTAAAAAATAATTAGAGTAAATCGAAATTTGGCACACTTAGAAATCATTTGCATTTGGAAGTCATTATATAGGTATATAGGTCTTTCAAAAGGGTACATGCAGAGCACCAACTTGTAATCACAGGTATTTCTTTTTTATTTCAGGTTTACTCAGTCTGATCCTGTTCATATTGGCTTCATCAACACACGCGCGTCTGTCAGTGATGTACGCCCACGATAAGGTTACTGACATGGTGGCCGAGCAGTGCTTGACTGAAATGTACCCTAAGGCCAGGAAAATAGAGGTGCAGGAGTCGGACGAGCCTTGCATCATCTTCTGCGTGCTCAAGAAGTTTGGCATCATGAGTTCGAGTGGAACTATTAACTTGGATGTTTTTCGGTAAGGTCGATCAGAGTACGTATGACCCTTAGCTTATGACCTCTATATAAGATGTAGTTTGGTATTGATGTCATTTCCATACAATGTGTGTCGTTTGTATTGAGCGTACGTGCGAGAGAATATTACTGGGCCTGCAGTTATAGAAAAATATCCATATGCACACGTCGTATTCCCCGAAGAGGTATTGGTGAGGTGAGGTAAGAAGCATTGGTGCACTTATAGTACGCATTTCGCCAGTTATGTTGAAATCCTATGCAACGAACTTTTAAACAGCTTACTTTTTAACGGAGACCGAAGGCTTAACTTCCCTATCAGCCTTAAATTCTTCACGAATTAAAAATAAATGATTTATTCTGTTTAGGGCCTAGTAAGGCACTTATGTGAGTTGAAAAATACTACCTGTTCGGTAACTAGCCTTCTGAGAACCGGCAAGAAACTCAGCCAAGCATCCAGTACAATTCATCAATGCAATAAAAATATTTTAAGTAGGTATTGGTACCTAAGAACTAGGATCCAATTTGCTGTACCTGTACCTCGATATTGGATCCAAGTTGTACTTTATCCAAAAAATCTAATTTGTTATAGGTATAAATATTCACATTAGAACTATTTTACCTCAGGAAACGTATGCAGCTAGTTCACCAGGTAGATGTCCAGCGTGCTGGGATGAATGAATTAAGCACCAACTGCATGCAGAGCGCAGAGGCCACACAGCACAAACAGGACGTCTGCAGGAAAGCGAAGGTCTTCAACGACTGCACGCATTTGTACAAGATCTTGTTGAAATAAAATGTTTAGATATCTGTTCATATATCTAGTTTTTGAAAATGAAAATTCAAAAGATTTATTCAGTTTAGGCCCTGGTAAGGCACTTACGAATGTTGATGAATTGACCACCGGTTCGAAAACTAGCCTTCTGAGAAGAGCCGGCAAGCAACTCAACACTAACTTAGCAACCGATTCTTAGCATTTTATCAAAAGTAAAATTACCCATATGTTGAAACGCTGAAATAAATTACACAAATATTTACTATGTCCAAACAATAAGCAGCCCTAAAATTTAAACAAATGAAGTGCCTAAAAATCTATTGCAAAACTGGTAGTGCCTCGCGGATTTACCCACGTTGACTTAATTACATCGGCCCACCGCGCCGTAATGTTTTCAGTTACTCCTTATAACATTAGCTATATGCCAGTGAAAAATCCGTTAAAATCGGTCCAGCCGTTTCGGAGATTACCGACGAGTCAGACGGACAGACAGAGAAAACAAATGTAACTTGGTTTTTTATACCTTCGTGTATGCATTTAATGAAAAACTGTTAATTTGTGTATAGCTATCAACGTCAATATTTGTACACGGTGTGCGTTAAATTATAGTTCCACATTATTGGACGAAGCATGGGCAGTTTACAGTTAAAATAACATCATCTGAGAATTTTCAAATATCGCAACAATTCTTATCTTAGATGCCTAAAGAAGTCGCATTGTCAACATTGGGCGCATTCACATTGGAAGATACCGGTAACGACACGATATCGTCGGACTAACATTTTAATACGCTTTCACACGATGTCGTTGTAGTAATGTATCGGCGGACGATATCGTGGCGGCTAGAAAGCGCTCATTCTAAAGAATTTTCACAAGAAATGCATAAATAAAATATGGAACCTGACGCCAAAGTTTTCCAATTGAAGTGTTTACCTTCTCTCATGTTTTTTCACAAACAGAACTCTTATTTACTTTTGCTATTGAACCTAACCACACAAAGAGCAATTCTTTAGCAACGTATTGGATACAATCATATTATTTGCTCATATTACGTCATATTTCAAATCAGTTTTACTTTGTTCAAGTCAATCAACGCTAGGAATGTAACTGGGGACTTCTGAAATGATGAATTTTTTTAAAATTGCTTAATGGTGCCTCAACGCCTGACCGCATGGTGTAATATAATTCCAATATTTATTTTTATTGACGTAATATTTTAATAATATAAACTTAACTATATATAAAAGTAACAGTCATGTCTCTGGTATTATCCCGTGCTAGGTTTGTTGGGGATTGAACCTGATGTGGCTGCCGACTGCCATCTGACCTTCGTAATCCCTTTTGCGAGGAAAATCGGTAATCTGAATTAAACCAGTTGTCAGACCACAGATTGACCTGTAACGATTGCCAAAGATGATAAATTGGCAACTGAAACCGACGGCTTAACGCGATACATAGCTATCTATCTACATACAACCTATGTTTGGCCACTGCTGGACATAGGCCTCCCCTAATGACTACGTTTGCCGAGTCGCGGTCTCCACTCAAGAACTCGTTTACCCAGCGGTTGTCAGTTCTTCGCGAGATATGGCCGGCCCACTGCCACTTCAGCTTGAATTTTTTTTTAAACTAAGTCAATTACTTTGGTTCTCTGTTGGATGTATTCGTTGTGAATCCTATCCTTCAGAGAAACTCCGAGCATAGCTCTTTCCATAGCTCGCTGAGCGACTTTAAACTGGTGGACCAGCCCTACCGTGAATTTCCACGTCTCTATACATAACTAGTATCTATAAATAATGGAAATAATTTGCTGATCTGAATCGCAGAATCCGGGAAACGGATTACAAGGAACGCAAGGTTAATACGTAATAGAAGTAATTTATACTATCAGACTCATTAAATATAATGTCTATGATTGTACCTCATCCCGTTGATGAGATGTATCCTTCACCCACACAGGATCTAATGTATTTGTTTCTCCTCATTCATCCGTAACAAGGGGCTTACTTTTATTCAACGAAATACGAAGTTTCGGTAGCAAGTTCGCAGAAACCCTACCAAAATTCTTATTCGTTACAAAATTTCGTCCGAACGTACTAATATAATAAGTACTAATTCTAAACCTACTTTTACTAAATTATTTAACAAACGAAAATTTTATTTTAACAAAAATAAAACAATACTATAAATTCGCTTGATTTTCGTTCGTTTGTAATGTTTCGCTTTCGTAGAAATAGAGTAGACGCCCATACCCAGACAATGATCATTCAATGGTAAGACTATACTTAATCTAACTAAAGATGGTGTGACTCGCCTTTCCCATACTTACCAGAGAACAGTTTTTATGTTACAAAGGTAAAAATGAAATGATCAGCAAAGGTAAACTTGCGAACTTCGAAAAATTACTACCGGTTTGAAAAAACAATCTGTAATTGTATATCATTCTTCTTGTCTTAAAATCTGTGAGTAGGCGCAAGCCAGCCAAGGCCCGTAGACAAAGTAACATTATCTATATACATACATACAGATAAATAAAAGTGTCTGTTTTTAATTCCAAAATTACAGCTTTTCAGTAAATGCATAATTATGAAAGTACCTATACACGCTACTAACACTGAAAAACCAAAATTATTTTTTTTCTAGTCTGTCTGTCTGTCTGTCTGTTTGTTCCGGGTAATCTCTGAAACGGCTGGACCGATTTTGACGGTACTTTCAATGGCAGGTATTGTTATTGGCAGGTATGTATATTGGTAATGGCGGCTGATGTTTCAAGGAGTAACATAGGCTACTTTTATTTACTAAAAATATTAGGGTCGACATGAAGCATGAAACTAAATCTATGCGGGTGAAACCGCAGGGCACAGGTAGTATTTAATAATAATAAAATAAAACGCGATACAAATAGCAAATCCTTTATAGGAAACCAAATACAATTTTAAAATCATCACCCACTGAGAAGTTGTGAGATAACAAACATGGCGATCTTCTGTATCCAGCACCAGATGGAACAACCCTTCGGCTGGGATTCCTCTTCCTCTTCCTCCTTCATGGTAGTAGCTGGGGTTGTAGTCGCTTCCTCTTGACAAGAAGAGTAAGAGAACAACAGAGAAGACATGAAAATGACAAGCACTAATTTAAAAGCTGTTTCGATCTTCATTCTAATTTTGAAACAAATGTCACTGGGGATATCTTTTTAATTTGACTGTTGTGTTAACAGCCAGGGCTAACGCAAAAATGGTATAAAATATTTGAAATGGGTATGTATAATTTAGATGTTTATCTAGTAATATTTATGTTATGATTACGATCCGTTCCGCACCGTTTGTCGCGTAATTACAGGCATTATTGTTACTGTAATCGTTATTGTTTGTTAATACCCGGATTACAGTCTAATTATTTTATAAGATTTCTCAGCGTCAAGTGTCGGTTTCAAAGATACGAAATTGAACTTTATCATCTATTCATTATGTAACAATTTCCTCTGAATGGGGCGACGCTCGTCGTCGATGCCATGGTAGTTTGACTCATATTATGAGACAGACGTAAAAGACGTATATACTGCCTGTATCTGTCTATATATCTGTCATTGTCACACATCTGAACAATCATTTGTACATCTATATCTATACATACAGATAAATAAAATTGAAGTGTCTGTTTCTAATTCCAAGATAACAGTATTTCACTAAATGCACATGAAAGTATACACGGTACTGTCTGTCTGTCGGTCTGTCTGTCCGTCTGTTTGTTTGTTTTAACGGGACTTTCACTGGCAGGTAGCTGATGTTTTAAGGAGTAACTTAGGCTACTTTTATTTATTAAAAATATTAGGGTGCAGGAAACTAAATCTACGCGGGTGAAACCGCGGAGCACATCTAGTTAAAAATATTGCAATAAAATCTCATGATAGCCATGCAAAAAAAACGATAACCTGATATAATTTTCAGGCTAAAATGTAATGGTCACGGTACCTATTCAAAAGCGGGTTCGTTTTCATCCCTTTCGGGAACCCTTCTGTAAAGGCGTGAGCATATTATATAAAGAACCAAATGAATTTGTTAAACGGAACGCTTTTAGATACAAAAGCAGATGAGAGGTGTATTTAATAAAAATACATTTATATCCCACCATAACCCACCGACCGCAGAATATAATAAACTTCCATGAAGCAAACCAGTCTTTCTTGAACCCTGATATTTTTTCATTCCTCCTAAAGCAACGGAGAAACAAGAAAAATTGACGGTACTAAGGGAACATAATTTGGTAGCAAAGAGTACGAGCGCAGAGGAGAAGCCTCTCGTGTTTCTAAGTATTTTTTATGTAGTTGTAATTGAAGGGAAAGCGTCTTGTGCCTAAAAGTAAGTATTTGCCGTTGCATAATGGTAGATATTTGCTGCAATAAGAGCAATTAGAAGTTCGTGAGAAAACTCGAACCTTTTATTGGACGTAAGAAAAAATAAGAAAACGATGTAACATCTACATTATTGATCAGGTACTGCCATCGAAAGTAATAAGCATAATTACTACCTTGTAATATATAAAATGACTGACATTGATATGATATTTGGATATTTGAAATAAAAATTATACTCGCTAACTAAGTTTTCTTCTGCCAATATAGCTTAAGGTACAATACAATTAATGTAAATAAGAATCTAGCGGATAAATTTAAAATACAGTGAATTCCCAACTAATTTTATATGTCTCGGGAGAGAATAGGTAATTAAAGCTAAACTACAACTAATGTCCCTTCTGGAAATCTTATAAATATTCATTGATGTGATTTATTTGCGTTATAGTGAAATATACGTAAATTAGCGGACATAAAAGTGCTGCCAACAATTGGCGATGTTAATGGCTGAACTTTGCTTTTTATTCGTTGTTTTGTTTATTTAACGGAACTTTGGCATTGTTTGTCTGGTAAGGGTAAATAAATCAGGAAATGTCGGTCTATGACGTAACCAGCTCTCCGTCTCCTAATTCAAATTGAACCGCGTCTTAAAAATACTCTTTGAATATGCTAAGTCAAAGTCAAAAATATCTTTATTCGATTAGACTTTTTACAAAGTACTTTCAAATCGTCAGAACGACATGGATTATACATGCTACTGCCAGGTTCGGAAGGTTGCTTTTACTGAGAAGAACCTGGCAAGAAACTCAGTAATTACTCTTTTATAAAAATATTATACAATTTTTAAAAACAAAGTAAATCACTTGAGAAATGTAAGCCCATGGACACAGTTCCAATGCACAAATGTCAATAAAAATTAACATAAAGAAAAGTCTAGTAGTTGTACTTATATCTAAATGCGTAGCTTGAGATGACCAGCCCCCATATACGTATATAGGATAATGTGGCTAATGTAGCCAATCTTCTTTTAGAAGGTTCATTACAGGTACATTAGCCACATGCGAGTGCACTACCGACAAGTTAACCGGAGTTGAAGCGGTCGCCATGGCCGAAATCGGTCGGACCATCATCATCACGTATATAGGATTTTTTTATTAACGAGACAAGGTGAGATATCGATTGGACACTGGGAAATGAGTTAAATTCAACATGCAAGATTTAGCCTGGACGTAATTTGTCACAACAATTTCAGAAGTATTTAAATTAAATTGCGAAATTTGACGTCTCTAACATGGTGCGAAATCACTGTACTTAAGTTTTTAGAAAAACTCATTGAGACCGGCCCTGCTGGGATTCGAACTTGCGTCGCTTGCGTAGCAGGCGACTGCTCAAACCCCACGGCCACGACGGCTCTTTTTTTCAGCGATTTACATGCATCAACATTACATACGAACACAGCAAGTTATATAAAACCTCGTAAAACGCTCCCTAGTTAAATTTTCTTCACATTGTCAATTAAAATTTATATATGTATTATTTTTACCCTTTACCTCGGCCCTAACAAGCTCTGAAAAACTAGTAAGTCCTGTGTTCCTTATAGCCATTACAAAATTTACAAAGGCTTCGTCACACGTGCCGAATTCCCTATTAAAATTTATTCAAAAGAAATCCTACCATAATCATATTTGATAGAAACGGGAAATTGTCTATTCTAATTTATATTACATCTTCATTATCACTTTGAAGGAAAAACCACCTAAGGCACATATATATAAAGTTCATAATAGAAGACTTTTAATTAGCGTCAGTGTTACATTAGGCAACGTTCCTTTCAATGACGTCAAGACTCAAGAGGCGACAACTCTTCAAAGCCTCATAGGGCACTTACGCCAAGTGATTGGTAAGCAGGGGCTAAATATAGCGTGTTTACACCCGACTCTATTTACACAAAATAAAAGGCATACTGAAGGGTGGCTTCTTACTTTGACGCTGCGAGAAGCGTGTGACGCACTAACCTCTTCTGTACGAGTACGCTGGACCGACTATCTATTTGGGTAGATCTATACTCATAAATAAATAAGAAGAGTCTGTTTGTAATTCCAAAGTAACAGATTTTCACTCAATGCGTATGAAAGTATATAGCCTGTCTGTTAGTTCAACATTGCAAACAGTCGATTCTTAAATATTTTAAGAATCGACTGTATTTTATTGCATTTCTATTGGAATTTTTAGACTTTTCTCTCCGTAAGACCTATTCTCTTACTTCACAATAAATATTCAAAAAAAGAATTAGCAAATTCGGATAAGTTGCCCACGAAATAATAGGACTTACTTGGTACAGTGATTCCATTCTTTTTTAAAAGGGCAATGCTCTCACTCTGGTTGGTCACGCAGGCGTCAGTAGCCGCATACCATCGGGCAAAGTTCTCGCTTATTTGCCACCCTAGAAACATATATGAAGGCTGTGAGCTGACGTTATGTATGCAATTTATCTGGCGGTACTGACGTCATCAAACTTCGCTGATACACTCGAGTTGAATACAAATAATCAAGAGAGGGGAAAGAGTGGGTTATAAGTTGCGTCTCATCGAGGTACACGTGACTAACATTATTTCTTGCCTTTGGAAATAGCAAACATGCCTAATTATATATTTATTTATAGTGCATACGTTCAGGTTAACAATTTAGTGACATAACTATGGTGTTTATAACCAGTTGATCCCTGTCTTTGCAGACACACATTTTATCAGTAGGTATTATATAATACATGTTAACTAAACTAAGAAATATTCTAAATAACGGTATTATGAAGGTATTCATATTGATGAGTCTAGCCGCTGATACTAGTCACATTAAATTTAGAACATGCGTTCTTGGTGAGATGCAGGGACACAATATAAAAGGGTTTTCCGAAATTCCACCCCTAATTGGGTTAAATGGATGTTTGTGAAATCTTCTTGCCACGTCGCCGTAACGGCGGGGCAAGCTAGTTATCTATACAGATAAATAAAATTGAAGTGTCTGTTTGAAATTCCAAAATAACAGCTTTACACTAAATGCATATGAAAGTATACACGATACTGACACTAAAAAACCAATTTTTAATTTTTTTCTCTGTCTGTCGGTCTGTCTGTCTGTTTGTTCCGGGTAATCCCTGAAACGGCTGGACGGATTTTAACGGGACTTTCACTGGTAGGTAGCTGATGTTTCAAGGAGTAACTTAGGCTTACTTTTAATTATTAAAAATATTAGGGTTCCGCGACAATAAGGATGAAACTAAATCTACGCGGGTGAAACCGCGGGGCACAGCTAGTTAATAATAAAATTCAAAGTCTGACTGTTTCTTCATTCAAGTTCTGACTGATTTTTACATCAACGCACGGCCTATGCTCCTTAGATCTGTGTTAGACTATTGTGAAAATTTCTTCAAAATCTTGCCATGTATATGACTGTTATGGCATAGTCTTCTAAATGTGAATTCTATCTGAATATCGCAATCGGATCCAACGACTTTCATGAAATTTTGTATGTCTATATAAACCCCCTGAGTTTCGGGGGTAATAAATCAATCTAGCTAGGTTTCATATATAGAATGCGATCAATTCTATCCAAGTACTATCTACTAACTAAACTAAATGTGCTACTTTCTCATTGAATAGCATAAAACTTTTCTGTCAGTATTAAATCATTTTGTGTTAATACACGAAGCGACGAACTTAAACGAGGTATGACTTGAGCGACGCGCCTTCAATTGCTGTTAAAATGTAGCGAGTAATAAAATTATAACTCCGTCTTGGAAGTCATTTTCATAAATTTTGTAACTCATTTGTATTATTTTACCAAAGTGGATATACTTTATTCAAATCTACGTTAAAAATGACATCTCCTTGGTTTCGCAGAAGGGTTCCTGAAGGGGTAGGCAGAGGTGATAACTCAACCCAATTTTGGTGCCGAACGCAAAAGGCGCTAATCTATGCTAATATTATAAAGAGGAATGATTTGTTTGTTTGTTTGTTAGTTTTAGGCTCCAATACTATCAGACCGATCTTAAAAATTCATTCAGCAATGGATAGCTACATCATCAGCGAGTAACACAGGCTATATTTTATCCCCGTACTCCCACGGGAAAGGGAACTACGCGGGTGAAATCGCGTGACGTCCGCTAGTGTTATATATGTAACTTTGTTTACGCTTTCACGAGATAACCATTTAATTGATCATCGTGAAACTTTGTACACATATTCTTGGGGGTATTAGAAGTAACATAGGATACATTTTACTAATAAAATTTTTTTTTTCCGATTTGAGGGTAGCCACAGATAAAAGCCATTATATTATATATTTCCTAAAGATTTTTAAGAATCGTACCGTACCAATATTATAAATGGGAAAGTTTGTAAGAATGTATGTGTGTTTGGTGCTCTTCCACGCAAAAACTTATAAATGGATTTTGATAAAACTTTACAATAATATACACATAGGCTATAATTTATAAAAAAAATTGTGTGCATTGTCTAAAATATCCCAGGCACCCACTACTTTAGAATATAAACATGTGTGTCATGCATAAAAATCTAATATTTAAACATATTCTCCTTACTAATAATACAGTCTCCAAATTCACCTTTCTCTTACGCAACAATACCTCCGTCTAAATTCAATGAACACGGCTAAAAACAGAAGTAAACGCTATCAAAAATGTACGTCACTTATTACGTATGCACCGATATAGTCACATCTGGTGGAAAAAGGGAAAAGGACACAGTTTCACAACAATACGGATTGTTCGCGTCTAAAGGTCTTTTTGTGAAGAGCCTTTTTATAAGCGCTTCCTTTTACGAAATGCATTGAGACTCCACCTCGAAGAAGTCCACGTAAGTACCATTCACTTTAAATTAATATGCTTTTTTTATCGTTAAGTTCAAAAGAAAAAGTTGTATCAGCGACAATGTTTTCCAAGTCAGTGCTTTAAGTAAATAACAATTTAAAATCTGTGTTCTAACTGATCTATACTCAATACAGATAAATAAAATTGAAGTGTCTGTTTGTAATTTCAAAATAACAGCTTTTGACTAAATGCATATGAAAGTATACACGCTACTGACCCTAAAACACCAAGTTTAAATTTTTTTGCTGCGGTTTCGACCGCGAAACGAGTAAAACAAAGGCTATAAAAACATTTTTTTACGAAGATGTTTGAAATTATCAGTAAATTATATCTTTTGCAACGCTGAACTTGCCCAGTTATAAATCAATTTAAGGAGCCCTTAGAACTACGTTCGCTAATAGCCTTTGTTAATCTACTTCTGAAACTCCGACAAGATCTTAGATTATAATTTAATAAACCTTCCCTTACAATAGATTACAAGTGATTAATAATGATTACGTTTCTCCAATTAAAACCGTGGCAGCCGTGTAGCTTGGGCATTCGTAACGCAAGCATGTACTTGATGCCTGGCCGAGTTTCTTGCCGGTTCTCTGAAGGCTAGTTTCCGAACCGGTGGTAAATTCTCGATATTCAAAAGTGCCTTACCGGGGCCTAAACTGAATAAATATTTTTCATTTTCATTTTTTTATTTTCAAGCGACGTATATTCCAACCTCACCGATCTATGCCCCAAGTACTGTAGGCTAATTCTCTTAAAAACGTTCAAGTCGACTATCGATGAAGTTCCAACCTCGTTCGATTGCAGTCCTATCGAGACTTGGTATTCACGTGTTTTCCGATCGCGTTTCGATAGGACTACAACGAAACGCCTAAATCGGAACGCAACTAAGGTACTCAATGATTTGTTGCCAGTACCATCATCCTATTCCCTACGAAGTGATTTGAAACATAATTTAAATTGATTGAAGCACAATTTAATTTACGTGAATGCGCTTCAACGACACTTCGACCGAACGACTTTAGAATCGACGCCGATGGACGGATGGGAATACGAAAACGATGTCTGCGACCAAATTGCTACGATATCGTAACGGGTTTCATTGCGGCCTTTAGGCTAATTAGCCTACAGGTCCCGTCACAAGCTATGAGCCCAAACCATGAGAGTTTGTGTTGACCTATGTTATGTTCAGTAACTGAGAAGGCGAATTATTCTATGGATTCACTGACCACGTGCCAAAACATAGTCTTGGCTAACTGCTACGAAAATTTGATGTCACCTATATTTTATATTCTATACACAAAAATTAAATTGAAGGGTCGGTTTTTGCCAGTCAGTTAGACTACTTTCATTTAAATTAAACTTTTGATTTACGCGGGGCATTCATGAAAGTCCAGGCAAGGGAAACCGCGAGGCACAGCTAATGTAATGATAATATATATTATCCAAGGAAGCATGTAATAATTGAATCTAATTGAAGTTAATATACGTATCATTAATATTAAATGCTGGTTTAACATGAATTAATTTCCTCCTTTGGATATATAAAATTAGCCCTCGGCGGCAATATCGTCGTGTTAAGAACATTACTACGTTTCCGTGACAACAAGACCTTTTTTATAACCATCTATATATTTCTTTATCAACGTAAAGTTTGAGAGATAGATAGAACGTGATTTCTTGTTTGAAATTCGGTGCTGTCCAACCAACGGCGGATCCAGTGAGGGGTTATGGGGGTAATGACCCCCCCCCCCCCTGAGCTGGTTCCAGAACTTAGGTGGACCACTAATTGAACAAAAGGTTTGTTTTTTTATATTTTGTTACCATACAGATTTTATGTAACTACATGCCTTCAATATTTAATGATTTTAATATAATATAATAACTTTGTATGCTGGCAAACGTTTGGGAACGAACGAGTATGTGACCCCCTCCTGACGCCAAAGCTGGATCCGCCCCGACTAGGGACTATGCCTTTACTCAGAAGATCACAGCCATATAATGCAAGCTAAAAGCGGTATAGTATTCTTGCGGTGAAATAAGAAGTAAAAAAAGGGGGGGGTTGAAAGTTTGTATATGATATTTTACTGCCACGCAGATTAAGCTCTGGGCGCAAGCTAGTTATAAGGATCTTTCTTATTTATCCTTTTATACTTGGTATAAGAAACAATTACGACATGACGCTTTCATTAAAAGCATCATAGAAGGGAAGATAGAAGGAAAGCGAAGAAGAGGGAGACCAAGGATTAGTTACATACAACAGCTGAAGGAACAAGTCACCGTCATGTCGTACAAGGAAGTCAAAGTGTTAGCGGACAATAGAGAGGGTTGGCGATTGCTTCACCGACAAGAGCCTAGCTCTTAAATAAATGATGATGATTGCAAGCATTGCATAGCAGGGGCTAGTACAGCTCCCGTCACAAGTTATGATCGCGTACCTTGAATGTGCAGTAGTCATGTTATGAGTCTGTCTCTGTTTGTATGGCGCGAGGCGAATAAAAACATTCGCAATATCCCTACTATTTTCGCTACACGCTCAGCACTAGTGACGGCACCTGTACCCACTTATTACTAGGCGTTCTACTTTTTAGTAGTACCTGTAAAAATAAAAAATGTAGCAAACTGTTCACTATTTTCCAATCTTAGATGAATAACTCGCTCCGACGAAGCGAATCATTTATATGTAAGTTTCCAATGTATTCAATAGTCACGTGATCGATGGACATAATCCAACTTATAGTAGGTTGGACATTGATCAATAGTGTTGACTTGCTCACAAGTAGGTACCTAGTCTTTACTAATATTATACAGAGGAAAGATTTTATTTTTGTTTGCATTAAATATGCTCCGAAATTACTGGACCAATCTTAAAATCTCTTTCAGCAATGTGTAGGTGCATTATCTCCCAGTAACATTTAGGCTATATCTTATCCCGTTCCCGTTCTTCCACAGGTACCTACGCGGGTGAAACCGCGTGACGTTGGCTAGTATCTAGATATACTAATATTATAAAGAGTATATATATGATTTGTTATTATTGAATAGGCTCCGCCACTACTGAACCAATCTTAAATAATCTCTCAGCAATTAATAATTATATTATCAGCGAGTAACATAGGCTGTATCTTATTCGGCGGATGAAACCGCGTGATGTCCGCTGGTATAATTCATGAGTTGTATTCTAATTCTGAACGTTTATTAATTATGTTTTCCTTTGCAGAGCTATGCTGCGTCACATATTATTGGTGTGTCTGCTGCCATATATACATGCAAACCGACCTTACGGGACCTCTGGGACCTTAGTCGACTTCACTGATACTAAGGTAATATTATTACATACAAAATTAAATCTATACAGATAAATAAAATTGAAGTGTCTGTTTGTAAATCCAAAATAACAGCTTTTGTCTAAATGCATATGAAAGTATATACGCTACAGACACTAACATACCAATTTTTTAAATTTTTCTCTGTCTGTCTGTCTGTCTGTCTGTTTGTTCCGGGTAATCTCTGAAACAGCTGGACGGATTTTAACGGGACTTTCACTGGTAGGTAGCTGATGTTTCAAAGAGTAACTTAGGCTACTTTTATTTATTAAAAATATTAGGGTTCCGCGACAATAAAGAAGAAATTAAATCTACGTGGGTGAAACCGCGGGGCACAGCTAGTTTAATATATAAAAAGCCTGCTACGTAAGCGACGCAAGATCTAATCCCAGCGCCTGTACCAATGAGTTTTTTTCTAAAAACTTACGAGTATATGCAGTGATTTCACACCACGTGCTTTATAGCGAAAAAAACATCATGAGGAAACCTGCATATGTCTGAGAAGTAATTCAAAGACGGATGTATAGTGCTTAAGACGTCGATGGACTCACCATCTGTCACGTTGACACTTAATCATCTTCGGTGAAAAGTGGGTGTTGTTATTACAACACCACTGCCTTACCCTTCGGAGAATACAGGCGAGAGCATATGTATGTATGTATGTTTCCTTCACCGTTAAGCACATGGCACTACCCCTACGGGGAATACAGGCGTGAGTATATTACGTATGTTCATGTGACCAACTCTTTTGATGTACAGGTAACTTCTCTATTGATCTTAAACCTTGCGTATACGCCTTTGAACTATATTCATTACTTTCCAGGTTCAAGGTCACCTAGACGCCCTGGTCCGCATGGCTCAGTCGTGCGTGATCAAAGTACGAGCGACACCAAAAGACGTCAGAGCATACTTCACAAACACTTCGCCAGTAGCGAGGTCTGGCCAGTGCTTCGCTGCGTGCATGCTGGAGCAGAGTGACGTCATCAACCATGGGAAGGTACGACCTTAAAAGCACTAGGGGTCAACTATGATAGCTTAAGCAGCGTCAAGTTTAAAAAGTCTTAATACACTCTGCTTGAACACATGCTGGCCCCCTGAATTGAAATCGTGGTCTGCCTTTATACTACACTAGTCTACGTGCCGTCTTTGATATTTGATATATCAGCGCTATAAGTGTAGCATTAGATTAAAATAAAAAGAATTTAAAAATTAGGCTCCGTTGTGTCGGTGCCTATTACAAACAAATCTTTCCTTACTTATAATATTTGTGAGTATAGATAACACTATGGAAAATGAACTATCATGATCAATAATCATGCTTTCCATAAAGTTCAAATTCGGTGCACTCTTAACCGAATGAAGTTTATGAAGAGATGCATGAATATAGATGAAGGGAAGTATGTACGGATCATAGCTTGCAAGCAGTAGTCTCTATACGACATTATCAGGACATAACAAAATATCCTGTTCATCCAAGATTGTAAAGTACTTAGGGAATTACCGTATCCGAAAAAAAGAAAATCGCCGATAACCTTATAAATAATTTCCATATTTCATAAACTAATATTTCTTGACATAGACAAAAATACCTTTTCCTCGCTTAAATAAATTATAGGGAAAATATATGATGATATAACACGGATTTGCACAATTCAATGAGCATAAAAAGTTTATGAACATGTAACGGGAAAAACAAACAAATCCATGTATTTCTGCCTCATTCTGAGGACGACGTGTTTTCGTAAGGTAACAAAGTGGAAAATATTCGCATGAACATCAATATGACAAATATAAGATTAAATGGCTAATGTTTTTTTGGCTTCTTTGAAGAAACTCAGAGACAGAGTATGTTTTTACTCTACTAAAGGGAAAATATTATTCCATTCGTCAAATTTAAATTGAGCCGTGGCGGCCATAGAGTTTTAGTCACCTGCTACGTAAGCGATACAAGTTCCTATCCCAGTGGTCTGTAGGGTTACGAACCGTACTCTAAATAAAATGGAGTACTATTAGAATTGAAGTGGACGCTTTACATAGAATATGTTCACGAATATGGGAAACATGTGAATGGCCAAGAGATTGGATGCATTCATTGTTCATCCCACTTCATAAGAAAGGGTCAACACGGAAGTGTAACAACTACAGGCTAATATCTCTCATAGCCCATTCGAGCAAAATAATGCTGCATATTATAAATAATAGGCTGCAGGCGTTTTTAAGTAGTGAAATATCGCCGGAACAGGCTGGTTTTGTTAAGGGACGAGGAACTCGAGAGCAAATTCTTATTTTAAGGCAATTGATAGAGAAAGCAAGAGAGTTTAATAAACCACTATTCATATGCTTTGTCGATTTCCGTAAAGCGTTTGATACTGTCATCTGGTGCAAATTATGGCATGTGCTGCTTGAAATGGGTGTGCCACATCACCTGGTGCAGCTGATCAGAAGCCTGTATGAAGAAGGTACCGCTTCGGTTAGAATCGACAATACCGACTCCGATTTCTTTAAAACTCATGCTGGTGTACGCCAGGGATGCATAGTCTCTCCTTTGTTATTTAACATTTATACTGAGCATATTAAGAGGAGCTCGTGGCACAGTTGCTATTGCGCATATCATTCGATCAGCGAAGTTAAGCAACCCTAGCCCTAGCCAGTAATTGGATGGGTGACCGCCCGAGTTCCCTCCGTGCCTCGGAGAGCACGTTAAGCCGTCGGTCCCGGTTGCCAATTTATCATCTTTGGCAATCGTTATAGGTCAGTCAGAGGCCTCAAATAGTCTGACAACTGGTTTAACCCAGATCACTGATTTTCCTCGTTAAAGGGGTTGCGAAGGTCAGATGGCAGTCGCTCCGTATAAAAATCAGGTGATCAGCCACATCGGGTTGAATCAAGTGCCGACCCCAAATACATGGGATAAGGCCAGGGAGATGATGACTGAGCATATTATGAGGATAGTCCTTGAAAAATGGGATAGAGGAATATCGGTCGGAGGTAAGACGATTAGCAACTTGAGGTACGCGGATGATACTACTCTCTTCGCATCAACCGAGGAAGAATTGATAGAGTTGCTTAACCTCTTGGAAAGTACGAGCAACTACTATGGTCTCACCATTAACCGAGAAAAAACCAAAGTGATGATAATAGACAGAGCTACAGAAAACCGTCCAGAAGTGAAGACAATCGCAAACTGTGAGGTGGTTCAGAACTATATCTACCTGGGTTCTACCATTCATTGCAATGGAGGTTGCGAAGAAGAGATTAAGAGACGTTGCGCTATTACAAGATCAGCCGTTGTAAAGCTATCCAAAGTCTGGAGGGACCGGAAAATCACCAAGAACACAAAGATTCGGTTGATGAGAAGCCTGGTCTTTCCAATATTTTTGTATGGAGCTGAAACTTGGACCCTGAGACTGCGGGATCGAAGAAAAATTGACGCACTCGAAATGTGGTGCTGGAGACGACTTCTGAGAATCAGCTGGACTGCGCATCGTACTAATGTATCCATATTAGAAGAGCTCAACATCAACCAAAGACTTTCGTCAATTGTACAGTTACGAATTTTAAAGTTTTTTGGCCATATCACTAGGAAGGAGGATGCGATGGAACGTCTAGTGATCCAAGGACGAATAGAGGGCAAACGGTCTCGAGGTCGATCTCCAACTAGATGGATTGATCTTATGAAATCTTCTACGAACAGTTCCATAACGGAGTGCTCCAGAAACGCACATAATAGAGACAAATGGAGGAGCATCGCTAACAAAGCTTGTACCAGTGCATCCATGACCACGACCGCTCTGCCAAGAGCGAACGACTAAGAAGAAGAACTATTAGAATACTCTATATCATGTAGGCGTACTCTATAATCTAACACTAATAGAGTATGCTACAATACTCTTGTATAAACACAGGAAAATACCTTCTTAAAAATATGAATTAAATGGTACTCTTTTTTGGAGTTCGTACTTTATTTCGTACTTTGAAATCAAATATACTCTATATCTTCTCGTAAAATTTGGCAACCCTTTTGCGTTTTTAACCATAGGTAACCTAACCAATGAGTTTTTTTTAAGAACCTAAGTGCAGTGCAGTATCGATATTCTATTTGTTATACATTTTCTAAAATTTCAGGTAAACAGGGAACTGTTAGTCCACCTGGCCAGTCTCGTCAACGGGAAGAACTCCCGAGTAGTTCGCAAGCTGAACAGCATCTCCCGACTCTGTCTGGACAGCATCGAAGGCATGACTGACAGGTAATATGTATGATTATCGACATCGACATACCGTAAATATTGAAATATCTTCCTTATTCTTATGTTTGCAAATCAAATTAAGCAGGAACTAATAGAACGAAATTCTAATAACATTAATAGATAAAAAGTACTTGAATTGTAAATATTTAAAATTTTGTAATTACGGCTAATATTACATTCAACTTAAACCAATCATAACTTAAATCATCAAAATGTATAGGTGATGACTGACACTTTTTCTTTAACTTATCCCATGTATGTTAGCCTTGGTCTTCTTCGTCCTCTCTTCCCTTTAAAACAATGTCTAATAATATTAATTTAAATATCATAATTAATTTTTAAAGACATATGACAAAAACGCTTTTAATAGTAGGTTGGTACCAAAATCCTAACAATCCTAGATTTTCACGGAAAAAATTAATAGCATTAAATGACATTAGAATGAAACGTAGGCAATAATAATATGTAAATTATTCAAAATATACAGATAAGTGAAATCCTGCGCAGACTGAGTCACGGGCACCAGTTTTTAGTTAAATACGAATATGTATATTTCTTTTCAAGTCGGATAAGTATCGATATAACCAGCGAAGTAATTCTAACACCACCCATCTCTACCAACAGGTGCCAGCTAGCATCTAGCTACAACGACTGCTTGAATGAAAATATGTTAGAGTTCGCTTTCCCACTTGACATTGCCGAAGAAGCTGTCAAAAGAATGCCGTTCCATCTCATACAACCGAAGTGAGTTTTTTTAATATTAGTTACAAAAGGTTCGATACTTATTGGATGATATGTGGAACATAAGACGACGCTTATTTTTGATTTAAAATTAAATCCTTAAAGCTATAATGCTCAAATTTTAATAAAATGCAAGACTATAAAGATAAAAAAAAATTGAGGGATTATTTATTTTATAATAAAAAATAATATATACCACCAATACCATCTGTGCCAAAAATGTGCGCCAAAAAGTCACGACTCTATATAAATCAGTCAAGACTTTTTTGTGATAAATCTTAAAGTGTCTCAGTCTGTGTTCATGGTTACAGTGTGGACTGATTTTCCTGAAATTTTATGTAACCCCAAAGACAGATATGGAGATTTAAAATAAGCAATTATTACGCGAGCGAAGCCGCGGGTTAACCTAGAATCATATAAATTGTAAAAATACTTACTACTAGCTGTGCCCTGCGGTTTCACCCGCGTAGAGTTAGTTTCATGAGTGTCCCACGGAACCCTAATGTTTTTTTTAAATAATATTAGCCTAAGTTACTCCTTCTAACATTAGCTATCTGTCAGTGAAAGTTTCGTTAAAATCGGTCCAGCCGTTTCGGAGATTACCCGGAACAAACAGACAGACAGACAGACAGAGAAAAAATTTAAAACTTGGTTTTTTAGTGTCAGTAGCGTGTATACTTTCATATGCATTTAGTGAAAAGCTGTTATTTTGGAATTACAAACCGACACTTCAATTTTATTTATCTGTATAGATGAAAAAGTACATTTGAAGGTCGATTCAGAAGTGGATTAAAGAGTTCTTGTTAAACTTTCACCGACGACCAAACTTGATTATGGGGTTTTCTGAATACGTAATGAGTATGCAGATTGGTTCCTCTGGTCCCAGCGTTATTTAATCAACGAATATTTTATAAATTGAACTTACTCCACTTAGAATTAAAGTTCAAATTAGTGTCAATCGGTGATCTTATATGTATTTTTTCCGTTTCAGTTTGCCGCAAGAAATTAGACAGGTAACCTTTTAGATAACAATATTATTTAGCATTTTCAGTCTTTTATTTTTTTAATAAACATTTTTGAATAAATGTGTATTTTTTTTATTAGTAGAAAACACATATAATAACCCTATAATTTATCTGCATACTGTACGTCGTTACTCCTGTGCTTACCCCTTCGAAGACCCCTCAGAATGGCTTGGACTACGACGCATGTATTTTATTCGGGTCGTGGTATACAGGATGAATTTGTCTGATTCAGACTAATAAAATTACGCTGTGCAATCAAGGCCAGGGGCCTTACCATGAGCTCTTATTGCCATGATAGTTTCACTCATTTATGAGACAGATGTATGTGACGTGTATACATCTGTCACTTTCGCACAACTGAATTATCATTGCAATAAGAGCTCATGGTTGGGCCCCAGCGCTCATAACTATGACAGCGCCTGTGAAGTTTTGCCTAGTCTTCATTAAACCATGTTTTATAATAAGGGAGTTAGAGAAATACGCTTGTTTGTCACCTTTGTATACAAATATGATATTTCTCTGATATGATACAATTGGGATGAATCTATTTCTGCCCTTTCACAGATAATGCGCATAACATCAAAAGCGAACTTCCATGTTTGCCCGGAATACACTCGCCTAGCAAATATAATAATGACAGTCCGATATGCACACATAGTCATAAACATACCCATTGCAAACTGACGTCGTTTCTTATAGAATTCCCGTCCAATAAGAGGTCAGTTTAATCTGGTTTTTGCTTCATATGTCCTCGTATGAACAAGATCGTGAAAAGGGCAACCTATTGTGGCTGTGTGACTGTTAGTTGCAAAATGGAAAGCTTAGAATAGATTCCAGTGACGTCAGACTTGCCCTTTAGCGTTTCACATTTGGTCGCGAGTTTCGAAGTTAAAATTAATATGATATTTATACTGTGGTATTGTATTTGAGGGCCTCGTGGCACAGTTGCTTGCTTTGGCGCATATCTTACGATCATCGAACAATCCGTAGATTGATGTGTGATAGCACGCTTGCCAATTGAACTTTTTGCATCCGCTTCAGTTTTATTTATCTATACAGATATACAGATAAATAAAACTGAAGTGTCTGTTTGTAATTCCAAAATAACAGCTTTTCACTAAATGCATATGAAAATATATACAGTACTGACACAAAAAAAAACAATTTTTAAAATTTTTCTCTTTCTGTCTGTCTGTCCGTCTGTCTGTCTGTCTGTCTGTTTGTTCCAGGTAATCTCTAGAACGGCTGGACCGATTTTAACGGGACTTTAACTGGCAGGTAGCTGATGTTTCAAGGAGTAACTTAGGCTACTTTTATTTATTAAAAATATTAGGGTGAAACGCTACGCGTGTGAAACCGCGGGGCACAGCTAGTACATAATATAAGCTTATTTAGCAGAATGAATCTAGACTTTTTTTGTAACAAAATCGTTTGCTCCATTGAGCGTGAGGGTTGTCAATCCCAAAGATATTAAAATTGACTATTTTATTTACTGTCAAATTAATGTGGGTTTTTTAAATTGTCGGTAAAACGCGTGAAAGACTTATACGCGATATACCCTATAGTACAAACAGACACTTCTATTTTATAGTATAGATGTATAAATTGATATTTATTACCAGGCAATGCTGTGCCATAAAGGTTTGACTGTATAATATACATACATAGTACGGGAAGTAGTTCCGTTAATTAATACCCTTAAGTAGAGTGAAGGTAAAGGTCACGGCCGTCGAATAATTTAAGTGCTATTTTAGGAAATGCTTTTTCGTTAATTGCTTATTTTAGCCGTGCAAAATAGGATGGGCCTAATTAATTTCATTATTACAAGTTTACTAAAATAGTTTACACACTGACAAGTTAATAATTAACTGCTCTTATAACATATATACATATGCTCACGTCTGTATTGTCGTAGGTGTAGGTAGAGTTATTGTAATAACAACACCCACTTTTCACCGAAAATGATTAAGTGCCAACGTGAGTCCGTGAGATGGTGAGTCCATCGCCGTCTCAGGAACTATACATACGTTTGAATAACTTTTCAGACATATGCAGGTTTCCTCACGATGTTTTCCTTCACCGTAAAGCACGTGGTGTGAAATCACTGCACTTAAGTTTTTAGAAAAACTCATTGGTACAGGCCGCTGGGATTCGAACGTTAATTGCGTCGCTTGCGTAGCAGACGACTCAAACCACCACAGCTCTCGTTATAATTTAAGTTTTTATTATATTACAACAAACGTCTATCAGAAGATGTGTGTATATATTTTTAAAATTGAATACAGTATTAATGAGTAAAGTTTTCCTTTCCAGGGCCGTCAGAAGTCAAAGTGTATCTAGTACCCGACTCACCCCAGTTTTACTAATCCCAGTAAAATATGCGCGGATCAGTCGCTCCCATTACAGCATGTCTCATTTTGGGCAATTGAGTGCCAACCCTACCAATCCTGACGAAGGTATTGATACCCATGTCATCTAGAATATGCCATTTTATAAATCATAGCTCTATTTTATAAACTTAAAAAAAAAATGTGAGTGGAAGTGTCGGTAGAGGGCGTCCAAGGAAGCAAATCAAATAGAAACCTTCGAACAAACGATAAAATATCTACACAAAACTTATTACTTACCAACGACAAATCAAACATCAATATATTGGACCGGCAGCTAATACGTTGCTGTGTAAATAACAGTACCTTCTCACATTTAATTATATTTACACAATATTCGTGTGGGCGTCCCTTCTGACGAACGGACTTGATTGAAACTCGCTCAAAGATATTGTACAAACAAAGGATTCTATGAGAAGAGTAACGTTTTAAAAATAATCCATTCTTTATACAATGAACCAACGGCAACGTTTGATGTTCGTGAAAATCCGGCATCAACACCCACGCATTAGTTTGAATGATTCTTAGATGAAGACAGATCGCGAAGCTGGTTCGGGTGCGGTCCCAAGCGTACACCTTTTAATCCCTTTAGGGGTACATTTCGGAAAACACTTTCTTAATGGCTACCTTCACCTTCTCTAAAGTTTCATATCTGTATAACCAGCGGCTTAGGATGTGCGTTTTTATATCATTAGTCAATTCAGTTAGTCGGTCAGGACTTTGAAATTGTATGTGTTGATACACAATTTTTGAATTTATATTATTTCTGATGTGAGGAGCATCTAAGTATATGATGTGTATCATATAAAAAAATACAGATAAATACAATTGAAAAGTATGTTTGAAATTCCATATTAACAGCTTTATACTATTATGTAGATAAAAGTACCACGATACTTACATAAAAAAAAACAATTTTTAAATGTTTTTCTGTGCAGTCTGTCTGTCACTGGCATATAGCTAATGTTACAATCAGTAACTAAAACTATTATTATCTTTGTGTTTTAAACATCAAAAATTAGAGTTCCGCAAAATAAAGCCAATTAGATTAAGTCCACACAGCTAACAGGTATGTAAATAAAACGAATAAAATAAAATCTAATAAATATATTTACGGAAGGTATTTCAAGACTGGTTGGTTACATACAGACAGCGGCGACATTCCAAATAGATATTGAACTTCAGAAACAATTATTCTCTAACGTTACCCCAACCGTTATTATATACTATGATATATCTATGCAATACAATTTATAGTTAATTCCGTTAAACAATTCCGTAAGTAGAAAATGTTAAATAACTACAAAATTAAAAAATATTTATGTTCTACAAAAAATCGTAACAAAAATGATCATCATCTCCCTGGCCTTATCCCATGTATTTGGGGGTCAGCACTTGATTCAACCCGATGTGGCTGATCACCTGATTTTTATACGAAGCGACTGCGATCTGACCTTCGTAACCCCTTTTTTCGAGGAAAATTGGCGTAATCGTAACAAAAATGATATTAGATCATAAGTGAACGAAGATGTCACAAAATATTTTTATGAATGATTAAAGTATTTGATTAAAATACTATATTAGTATACAGTGATATTTCCTATAAAAAACATGTTTTTCTAAATGAACGCGTATTTACACATAACCCGTATATTTTTATACTTAAACCAAATTGTGATATAATAAAAAGGTGTCCAAAATAAATAATAATTATATTCTTTCAAATGATCTATAAATTGTTAAACTGTTGACAGTGGAACGCAGTGAAAGTACAACACATACAATTATTAAATCGCTTTTTTACTGCACGCAAAAGATTTCACTATATCTACCAACTACAATTAAGCTTTTGTAGTATCTACATAATATTTCTCGTGTATATAATTAAAAAAAACTATCTACAAACGCATTGTGTTCCAAGTATCCCATTTTTTTCAGTAAACAAAGCACGTAAGTTTTTGCTAACTCTCACTGTAAATGACCAGCTACCCCCTGTCTGTCCAAAATAAAACTGCTAAAAAATACTTAAAACAAAAAACATCAAAAAATAAAAAAATACATTTTGACATTTCGTCAAATAGTTTCTTCGTCAATGCCATCAATAAATTAAATTTAATGAAGTGTATAACTACATGACTATAAGGTACTAAATATTCCTTACAAATAACATAATTTGTTTATTCTCTCTCTTAGCAACCCCACATGACCTTACACTCACGCCTTAATGGATATCTTCGCTTCAGTGACGCAATGATGCTCATATACCTCTTGATGTTAGAATTGACAAGACGAGGTCTTCGGGACTTCGCCTGGATAGCTGCGTGGCAGAGAAACGCGCCGTCCAATACCACCATACGATATTGCTGGAGACATAACTCTAGCATCTAAAAGAAAAATATAGTGATACTTCCAAAGCACCTTCTACATTGTAGGAACTCTTGGATAGACATGTTTTTTTTCTTTATCCATAAAACTTTTGAAAAAAAAAATTATTGGCCTTTTGTCGAAACAAAAAAATTACGAAAACCATCGGAGCTGTGTCAAAAAAAGACGCCGTGTTTGGATAAAATTCTTCATGCATATTCAACGGAATTAATATCGAAGATTGACATTGTTATAATGATTGAGTGATTTGACCATGACAAAAAATAATTATGATGCATATTTTTTTTTTTAAAAAAGGAGTACGCTTTTTACTAAAAGAAATATAATTTAGGCTTTATGGTATTATATTTTTTTACCAAAAACAGTAAAACTCTTTTTACTCAAAAAAATATAATCTTTAAAAAGTGACAAACTTTTAAAACTCGTACATAATATCACAGTCATTTGGGCAGGTGTACTTATTTTGTAAAAACTTTACAATATAAAAATATTTAACTACGTTGGAGTAGAAAGCCCGCCGCAATATTTTTACAGATCGCTTCTCATTTATTGTTTTATTTGAAATTTCATCTTTTGGGTGGATGAGGAACCCACCGTCGAGCACCACGAACACGTAATTTTGAAGACAGAACTGAAGTACCTACGGACATATTACATAGTACATAAGGACTTTTGTTACCATATTTTAATAATTGTACCTTAAGTAAATACTCTGTATTATGGTGTGCAATAAAGAATATATTATTATTATTATTATTATATTTGAGTGAATATAAATAAATTATCTTTGTTCATACTAACTGTACAAAAAATAGGTAATTACTGAATCAATGATTAAAAAAAACAGACGCGACACAGTTTTAAACTTCTGCGACTGTCACCGTTCCTCTGTATACTGTACTAAGAGTTATGCCAAATAAAAATTATTATTATTATTTTACTTCAATTATTATTGGTGGTAGATTCCTCGACGTTCATAAGTGCCTTACCAGGGCCTAAACTGAATAAATCATTTTCATTTTCATTTTCATTTTCATTTTCATTCTGTCGTAAGGTACGAGGTTGAGTTTCATTTTCCGCGGGCGTTTGACCAAACGGAAAAGTTGATATGAATTAATGGGATGAAAAGAAAAATTAAACAAATAATTTACTCGTATCTTAATGGATGAGATGAAACCTACAATGTGTGAGATGAAACTTACGTACTATACGCCATGTGTTCAGGATTACTATTATTATTAAAATCAAATTTTTAACTAAACATGCATAATGAAAATACGATTTCATAATCAAATGCATTGAATGCCTCACTTATACCTCACTGTAATCTTATATAGAATATACATTAAAAGATAATAATCAAATACCAAAGTGTCAAACAAAAAAAAAACAAAAGTAAAGTCCGCCTGAGAATTATCGCACCTGGGAGCTTTGACATTTAATTTTACGGTACAAAAATTAAGTTCAGAAGTTCTTAATAAGCTCTGCTTAAACCGATTATAGTAGGCCCCCGGTAATGTATTGTTCTTATCAAATTTAAATTCTATTCGCAGACTTGAGTGAATAAAGATAACGAAGTAATGCCTAATATTAAAAGAAAAAACATTATTTTGCGTCACGCCTTCCCACTGGAAATGGATTGAAGTTTGATTGAAATCCATTCATCCAATGATCACAATACCTGCCGCGTTATTCTGTAACGTTTCTCAGCGTATCGCCTATGTATTATGTATCAATTTCCTTTGATAGAAACCGACGCTCAAAGTCGAGTGCGATGCTGAGAATCCTTACAAAATAATGCAGCTGGCCACACCTGTAAAAATCCCTTAAAATACCCAGATTTTTGTGTCGATTGGAAAAAAAGTTGTGTTACAAATTTCCATACCTGTGTCATTTTATCCTGCCGGCCGTCCCAGGACAGGATTTCGTTGTACCAAGGCTCCTTATGGGTGCCGAAGTAAAGCGGCTCCCATCTGTGATATGGATACTCTCGTTTTGCTATCAGCATCGGCTGGAAAGAACTTGTTTTAATGCATTGTCAAAGACCACACAAGTGCGTTTTTTTTTTGGGTTTAAATTTATTTACTTTACAATAGAATAACAATAATTCACTTCTTAATCAGAAAACACATTTCACAATGCGTACTTTGTAAAAAAGCAGAACTATAATAGTTGGTACAAAACAAGGACACGACTCGTAAATCCAAAAGTAGAATTTACGATTCGACTATCTCGCGAACGCATACCAAAAAAGCTAAGTCATAAAAATTGGAACAAATTATTATTCAAAAGCGAGTGGTTTCTGCTTTTTTGTACAATACCCTTTATCTGTGCTGTGTCAGATCGATTTAACAGTTTTGTCGCAAAAAGTCAACTGACATACGGGATACACCTTCTTCTTACGCATCTATACAAATAAATAGAAGTAAAGCGTCTGTTTGTAATTCCGAATTAAAGCTCTTTATTTAATGCATAATATGAAAGTATATAAGGCACTGACTTAAAAAAAAATTGTATTTTTTTTTTATGATTGATGATTTACAACAATAAATATAAACATCCTATGTTTAAAGAATATGACGTGCTGTCTGTACCTGTTAGGTTCCCGTTACATAATCACGTGCGCTAGTCTTTGCCTGTTCAGCGGCGTAACTTATTGCAACGATAGTTCAGTTGTGTGACAGTGACAGTAATGTACACCTGTCTCATAATATGACTCAAATATTATTTATGAGTTATATATCACGACAACAAAAGCTCATGGTACGCACCAGCTTAGCTATTTACTATACAGATAAAATAAAATTGAAGTGTCTGTTTGTAATTCCAAAATAACAGCTTTTCACTAAATGCATATGAAAGTATATACGCTACTGAAACTAAAAAACCAAGTTTATTTTTTTTTCTCTGACTGTCTGTCCGTCTGACTATCTGCTTGTTGCGGGTAATCTCTGAAATGGCTGGACCGATTTTAACGGGACTTTCACTGGCAGGTAGCTGACGTTTCAAGGAGTAACTTAGGCTACTTTTATTTATTAAAAATATTAGGTTTCCGCGACAATATGGATGAAACTAAATCTACGCGGGTGATACCGTGGGGCACAGCTAGTTTTAGATATAATTTGAGCTCCGAAGAACGGCACTTAAACGATTTATTCGTTATACATATCCATCAATAATATTGGACATAAAAAAGTCATCTTATAACAAGAAGTAACAAAAAATTGGATCATTAAAACATCTAGGAAACTTTTGCTAACTTAAAATATACGTGTAAATACAAAGTTTGGGGACTTGTTCCCTGAAATAACATGTTACATTTTTCGGTGATACATTTTTCGGAGGCAATTACGGTTTCTAAGAAGATTCGGAAACTCTCAAACCATGACGTAAGAAGTTTAGGCTCTTGATTTATTTTGTCCTTTGAAGATGATTAGTTAGAACAAGTTATAATGAACATTCCTTCAAATAATAGGTCTAAAATACTACTATACGATAACTGACTGTTCCCCGTGGTTTCACCCTCTTAGGCTTAATTTCATGGGTATTTGTGACACCTAATATTTTTAATATCCTAAGCTAATATTTGCAACTTGGAGATTAGCCGGAACAAACAGACAGAGAGACGGACAGATTTTTATAAATGTAAATGTTCCTTTTACGTCATATGCATTAAGTGAAAAGCTGTTAATTTGGAATGACAAAAAACACACGGAAACAAACAAAATTGTATTTATTAATATAAAATAAGTATATGGACAATGTTGATTGTATTACTTATAAAAACCTGTGATCCCTGGTCTTGTACCCAAGTAACTGCTAAGTTTGTTGCTGGTTCTTCTCAGAAGGCTAGTTTCTGTACAGGCACTAATTTCCAAGAGTAACTTTCTCTCATTTATTTAAATTTTTATTATAATTGTAAGTGACTTTAGACTTTAACTGAGTACTTAGACAATTGCCTAACCATTACAAACAATTCGAAATCCTAAGGAAACGCTTGAGAGATGTATTTTATCCAACTATAATAACAAAATAACTTCTGTAGTTCTAGCCTGTACTCCGTTGCTTCACCAGTAGACAAAATTTCACGGGATTCATTTTATTTGTACGGAACACTAAATCGATATCTAAAACAAAATACTAACACTATAAGCTAACCTAAAGCTTAGGCGGAACAAACAGACAAACTCTGTCTCACATACCTAGATAATTATCGTGATCTTTGATGCTGTAACACCTGCACCAAACTACCTACTAACGCTTGGATGTACGTTGCTTTGAATACACGTATCCAAGTCACCTGTCGCAGCTGAAATCGTGCAGGCAAGCGTAACGTTTATAAATTAAGAATTAGTATGCATGAATCAGGCGCTGTGCGGTTTGGTGTTGACGTGAGTCAATCTAGCGGGTGTCGGCCGGGGTGTAATACAGTTAACCACTTAGCCGACGCTGTCACCGCCTCGCCAGCACTAATTGCCTGCTAATTATCACCAACTGGGGCGCATAAACTCATTAGTGTCTGCGGTTCACTAACTTAGCGACCGAGTTAGCTATGGTTTAGACAATTTTATGTGTAATCTATATTAATATTATTATTATACTAAGCTCTTTTATTTATATGATTTATGCGTGTATATAGTAAATTATGTATAATTATTATATAGGTTGGTTTATTTTTATTTCGGTTGGTTATATTTAAAACCTAATAGTTTTTTAAAATAATAGTATCTTATTTACTCCTAACATCAGCTCTCTGCCAGCGAAAGTCCCGTTTAAATCGTACCAACCGTTTGATATATTAGCCGGAACAAAAATACAGACAGACCGAGCACATTTTAAAATATTGTTTTTTTATGTGAATACCGTATATGCTTTAATTACACATTATTAAACTGTTCATTTATAATTACAAACAGACACTATAGTTTTATTTATTAGTATAGATTTTACAGAAAGGTCAAATTCTGAGCACACGTAATCGAAGGAAGTGTATGAAGAGATGCCTGAATGTGGCTGATCGTAGCATGTGGCAAACGGTGGTCTCTGCCTACCCCCATGGGATACAGGCATATGTATGTATGTAAAATAGATGTACAGTTATAGATTTGGGTGTTTCTTACTCGATCACGGCTTAGCGAACTCAGACTTAAGCACATTTATTGGGTTAAGTTTTGAGCTTAAATTTGTCAAGTATAAAGTAAGTATAGCTTACCTCCACAACGGTGGGAGCAGGTCTGTTCAACCAGGACTGTAGACCAGGAAACCTCTGGCAGTGAGCACATACCTTCTGATGGAAGTACACTGCTCGGTTCGATGTCACCAAATTAATCAACCTAAAACAATAAATCCATTATCATCACCACCGCTTTTATTAAACTTGTATTATATGTCTGGGTGGAGACTTACAACTGAATCATAAATAAGTCATCTTTGACTGATTGAGCTGATATTTGGTTTACACACTTATTGCATTGCATATTTAGCAATATGGCGAATTATCCAAGATGGCGGATCTTCCAAGATGGCGGACTAGTTATTTTTCCTGCTCTACCACTGTAGAGGTATCAAATGAAAGGGTTTGCTTTTTTTTTATTGATACGTCAAGTTATGAAGCAGAGAACCTTCGATTGACCTAAGCACAGTCTCAACATCTTATCGTCTTTAATAATATCATGATGCTAATGATTAGCAGACAGAAACACCGAAGGACACACGACGAAATTTATCACGCAATAACACTTGTGGAATAAATACATTGGAATTAATTAATATAATTAATGAAAGAGATCTAGTTACAACACAACGGGCCCCGCCGGAACTCTTTAATTGATTTAGTCAATTAGTTCAAAGATTACGATCTGTTCTTTTCCTCACGGAAATACCTGATTGATCATTTTGGTATACCTCCAAAAGTTCAAAACATTAGTTATTTTTCTGCATGACTCACAAACTATGATATTATTTTAAACAGTTGGCAGATAACTGCACGGTTTGCCGAGATCGTCGGTTCAATCGATTCGAACTCTAATAAAGACCTATTTCTACGACATAACGCGATGACGTCAATAAACTTATTAAGTACAACGTTGCAAAATAACCCTTAACTGTAAGTCATAAAACAGAAAGTCGCCTGCCCGCAAGTACCTACTTCTCAACGTAAAATGGAGCATAATGGAAGATCAATGACAAACATAAATTTTATGTTAGAAGTAAAAGTCGTCGTTTGAAGACAAATTAAATGATACTTTGCATCGCTTCGCGTAAAACAAACAGCTATTAAGGGTTGGTCTACAAAGTTAATAGAATACTAAAATAAACAACTCACAATCAAAGGGATTTGTTTATTTTGTGCGAATAAGTTTGGACCTAACAGGAACGTGAATGGAAATTGACCGTGAGAAAAGTAACAAATACAAGGACTCAACTGTCCTCAAGTGCGGATTTGTACTTGTTCGAAAGTTGTCGACATTCGATTACGTATCAGAGCCGTAGATAAAGTAACTTTATCTCACGTTTCGCTAGTAGAAACGATATACATAGGAATGACATATGTCAAGTGCCTGATTTATGTGGCCGTAGTGACCTTGGGGTTTGAGCGGTCACCTGCACCTTCAAGTTCAAATCCCAGTGAGGCCTCTACCAATGAGTGTTTCAAAAAACTTATGTCACTGATTTCACACCATGTGCTTTATGGTGAAGGAAGCAAGGAATAACTAAGGCCATTTGAGATATAAAATAAAATGAAAACCCTGATCATTAATCTGCGTGGGTAAAACCGCGAGGCACACTTAGTATTACAAAGAAACATATAAACCACTTAGAAGATGTATTGTTGAAAATATCATTATTGCAAAACTATTAAGAAGAACCCAAGCTAAACGCAAAATTGACATAAAAACAATTGAACATGAAAGTATTGGAAAAGTCGTAGAAGAATATGTAGGTACGTAAGATAGATTACATCGCTTGGAAACAATATCGAAAGAAAATTTCACATTAGTACTTCTAGATAAGTTTCGAATATTTCCAGTAAGCGCAAATTCCCTGAATCTAAACAATAATAAAGCTATTGAAATGTACACGACAGCCCACGCTTGCTGCTACAAAAGAGCGCAGTACAGACACGTTCAACATTAGTCATTTGTATGAGAGACACCTACACAAAATGTGTGAACGTGAAAAGATAAGAAAATGTAACAAAAGCCTTTTCACTGAAGGTTGCGACACGAGATACGTAAAGTAAGTGCCTATTTAAACACTTTCCCCCTTATCAAAGAGCATGGCTTGATCCACGACGACGAAATTCAAACTAAAACTATATGCATCCCTTTTGAAATCCGTATCACAAAAAAAATTGAACTAGCTTGAAGCCAAATATTTTATTTGGCCGTGAGTCGTGGTGGCCTTGGAGTTTGAGCAGTCGCCTGCTACGCAACTTATGTGTAGTGATTTCACTCCACGTGCTTTATGGTGGAGGAAAACATCGTGAGGAAACCTGCATATCCTTGAGAAGTAATTCAAGACGTAGATATGTATAGTGCTTGAGACGGCGTAGATCCACCGTCTGTTACGGTGGCACTTCAAGTCGAAAATCTTCGATAACAGTAGGTGTTGTATGAATTGTTTTTGACTATGTTTTACAATAAGGATAACATGCAAAGTTCAGACGGACTGATTGACTAACTTATATATAAACAATGCACGCAGTCTAAACCTCTGGTTCTAGTAACATGAAATTATGTGTGACTTGAATCCTCTAATTTCTTAGGGTTATCGTATGAATGTTTGACTGAGAAATCTTACCGCCTAGCAGGCAAAGCTGCAGACGAAAGTTAGTTAGAAAATAAAACTGTAAGGTAAAGTAGCCCAAACTTACTAGCTGAGTTAGTTTATAAATATCTGGAAAGCGCTTGTGATCCAAACTTAACGTAACTCCTATTTAGTTCGAGGTTACCTGTTCGTTCTAAGTTAGTTACTAAGCTGAGTAACTAACCTGAACGCTTCTAGAAATTATTATACCTAGGACTCGAAATAAAAGACGCTGTACAGGTAACTAACTGGGTCTGTAGACAAAGTAACATTATCCTCACGCTTCGCTAGTACAAACGATAAAAAATGTCAGGGAATGACATATGTCATGTACATGAATTAAGTAATTTTTTATTGTCTCTATTAGCTCAAGCGCGAGAGAAAGATGCTTTATCTAGGCCTACAGCCCCTACAGGTGTGCTCTAAAGTGAGTCTAAGATATTACATTATTTCCTGCTTGTTGGTCTAGTGGTCGCAAACACTACTATGAGAGCACAAGGTCCAAGGTCATTTCCCAGTAGCAGATTGGAGTCTAGATTAGTGTCCAATTAATGACAAGAAGTTCGCCCCCTGTTCCACGAGACTTTAAACATAACTGGCGAAATTTGGTGTACTAAGAGAACACCTCTGCATACCCTTTCAGGGAATACAGGCGTGAGAATATGTGTTTAACTTACGTGTCTTTATCCCGAGGAATCTCTTCTCCCTTCTCTACTTCAAAGAGTGGCACCACAAAGATAGTTTTAGCGAACACACAGCCTTCATCGCGTTTCTTATCACCCATCAGCTTACGCACCATTTTCAGAAATTTAGGCGCTAATCCGTCGCTCGGTACCATTTCTATATCAGACACTATGAAATAATTCGACCTCGATGCGTTCCTAGCAACATTCCTGCCCACATTAATTGGGTATATTAGATTTAATTCTCGCCTAAATGTTTCCATTCTACCTTCCGCACCTGAACAGTCCGTGAACTTAATATTACTAGGCCCCGATTTCTTTTTAGGCATTGATTTCATCATCATATCCAGTTTCCTCTGCCTCACCATCTGGATGTAATTTGCTCTCGTCTTGTTATTGAGAGAATATTTTCTGTAATTACGTAACTTCTGCATTAGGATCTCTTGAGATGTTATATTCTTTGCCGTTGGGAGTGGCATCTCTGTTGTTTCTATCGTCTCTTCTCTGGTTCTCACTGTTGGGATGAACCGTTTCATGTAAAATAGATGCACTGACACCTTAGACATCCCGGGGTAGCAATGGCATAAGTGATTCAATACTTGCATTGCAATATCTAAATCATAGCCCGGAGTAAATATCGACAAACTTATAGGGCCTTCCCAATACCTCGCTATTTCCACGATATGGTATATATACTCCGGAGTCGCTTGCGTTGCATATGTGACTGTATCGTATTTACTGTAATTTGAATATGCCGTGCCTTTGATAGCGTTATATATCACCCGATAGGGTCCTGTGCCTCCAAGTTCGGGGGACGAATACACGGTAATGCTAGGCCAATGGAGAGTGTACGGGAGTCCGTAGTTGAATTGGCAGTAGCTTGTGCTTTCATTGGGCTGTAAACCTTGAAGGAAGGAACCGGGTCTATATTGAAAGTCACCGACCTTTGTTGGCGTTCGTGGGGTCGCTTGATGTCTGTATGCGTACAGCTGGAGGATAGCCGTGACTGTGCCTATCAGGAACGCAATGAGAAGCACCGTCGAATGCCGCCTCGTCAATCGGTAGGAGTAAGCCCCGAATATCCACAGGCATCTCGACATGTTTATCTTTCATCGTCTCTAATTGATGTTGTCTATCAGCATAATGCTTACCAAATTAATCTTCATACAAAGATTCTCTTCCGAAGCATCATTGAATAAAATATTACACTAACAGATATAACTTTCAATAGAAATACTTCAAAATGTAAGTGACCCCGTGATAACCTCTAATTTTCAAGTAGAAGTAAGTTACGGAATACACATAATTTACAAATCACAGAATGCCACAACACTGCACTGAGATCAGTATTTAATATTTGTACCAAAATCACATATTAAAACTGTAAATACACAAACAAATAAGGATTTAAAACAATTTATTCGCGAAGCATTTATTTTGACAGGGGTTGCGCGCGCACCCGTTTTTGGTGCGCATGTAAAATCAATATTGCCATTCGTCCGCTTCAACCTTCGTATTTCATAGAATGAAGGTTTTCTAATAAGAGTTTCTATTTCAAATTCCTGGAATTGTTTATTGTTCCATCTACAAGTACTATAAAAATTTACTGCTAATACGTATACATTCCATATTAATATTAAGTCTCCCAAATAGGCTAATCTCGCATTATACAGGCTTTCTGTACTATGATAGGTCAGCTTACACTGGAAATGAGTACTACAGAAACAGCATTTAAGTTCGGCTTAAGAAATTAAAGCGTAATCTAAACATGTATACACATAAATAAAATTGAAATGTCTCTTTGTAATTCCAAAATACCACAGGCTAACATGAAAAAACCATTTCTAAAAAATTTCATCTATCAGTTTGTTTGTTTGTTCCGGCCGAACAACGGGACGTTCGCTGGCCGATAGCTGATGTAATAATGGTAGATGTCAAGCGTTTAATAATAAATAAATAAATAAAAATAACTGTTACACAAGATTTTATTTTAGGAAATAAAATATCACGTGGTACTTAATATAATTTTTATTTTTAATCTTACGCAGGTAAAACTGCGAGGCACAGCTAGTCAAACTCTCCATTTACAGAAGTCTACGCATCCAATTTATAAGGATCAATATCTAATTGCTGGTTGGCGTTTATTGTACAACTAATCCCTTTAAACCAGTGATTCCCAAAGATTTGAATACAGAAAGAAAAATGGGGGATCGCGATACTGGATCTTATTTAAGTCAGTCGTGATTGTAAGAAGCACAATATCAGGCTGTGCCCCGCGGTTTCAACCGCGGTAATTTATTATTAATTTCATGGGTGGCCTGCGGACCCTATAATATTCTTATAATATTAGCTATCTGCCTGTGAAAGTCCCGTAAAACCGATATAGCCGTCTCGGAGATTAGCCGGAACAAACAGACGGACAGACAAATTAAAGCTATTCATTTGAAATTACAAACAGACACTTCAATTGTATATATATATATATATATATCTGTTTAGATTTGGTAAACAGGGGCCTACTATCATCGTAATAGAAGTGATGTCTTACTAACTTCTTAGCTTTGACGTTTGCGGTACCACAAAATGAAACGTCAGAGCTAAGAAGTTCTTAATATTTTCTATTTAGCCGATGATGGTATGGTGATGGTCTAAGCAAAACCGAAAAAAATGCGACCAGATGTAAAAGTTTGGGGACCTGTGCTTTAGACGGAGACTTAGGAGTAATTGACGTAGTTACGTCTGTCCAGCGTACAAACGAAGCACCACAGACAATTAAATTAAGAAGAACTTTACTGTTTCCAATTTAAAATTGCAGATCTTGATTTTGACAAAGAATTCTCATTTTCTTATAAAGCCTGTAGACAGAGTAACATTAGCCTCGCGCTTCGCTTGTAGAAAAGGTACAAAATGTACGGGAATGACATATGTCACGTGACTGATTTATGTCATTGACATACATTTTGTATCGTTTCCATAAGCGCCAGCGCGAGAGAATGTTACTTTGTAGCACTACATCTAGCCCTACAGGAGTTCTTGTGACTAAAGAAGGACTGATACAAAGATAGTTTGGTGGAAGCTTTTTGACTTAAAGGTGCCTTGACATGAGGTTATAGTAAATAAATAATTTTCAGCCCTGCTGGCCCTGGGGTTCAAGTAGTCGCCTGCTCAGCAAGCAACGTAAATTCGAATCCCAGCGGCATGCACCAATGAGCTTTCTTAAAAAACTGATTTGCAGTAAATTCACCACGTGTTTTACGGCGAAGGCGAACATCGTGAGGAAACCTGCATATGTACAAGAAGTAATTCAAAGACGTATGCATAATGCCTGAGACGGCAATGGACTCACCCTCTGTCACGTTAGCACTAAGTAATATTCGGTGAAAGGTGCGTGTTCTTATTACAACACCTCTGCTTACTCCTTCGGGACCCTTTTTGGGATGACGTAAGCATATTTATTTTTACGCAGTTTCACCCGCGTAGATTTAGTTTCATCCTTATTTACTTGTTAAGTTACTCCTTGAAACATCAGCTATCTGCCAGTGAAAGTCCCGTTAAAATCGGTCCAGACGTTTCAGAGATTACCCGGAACAAACAGACAGACAGACAGGCAGAGAAAAAATTTAAAACTTGTTTTTTTAGTGTTAGTAGCGTACTTTCATATGCATTTAGTGAAAAGCTGTTATTTTGGAATTACAAAGAGACACTTCAATTTTATTTATCTGTATAGATATAGATAAAGATGTATAGATATAGACATAGATAATTTTCACTTTTCTCTCATGCTTTGCCCGCGGCACTTATAACTAGTAATTCGGTCATAGTAGTTCTTCCTTGTACGCCCTCTACTGACACTTCCACTCACATTCGCTATATAAATTTCTTTATTACTTGTCTTTCACTCAAAACATATGTTATGTATGTATTACCAAAATGGAGAAGAAAATTGTAACAGAATGTCGGCGAGTACTGCTGAGCGCAGAATGACAGACCACACGACACGAACTCAATTTAAACTTTGTTTCTTTCCGTGTGTCTACGTTGTCCTATCGTGGATATCACATAGTGTAAACCACAAACTAAAGTTATTTAGTGTAGAAGTTTACTGGATGGAATATCTTAAGAATTTCCTACGATATTCCTGAGTAACTTCTCCTTATTGTTAGGTGTCTTTAGGTCTTAAGAAAATGTATAAAGTTTCTGTAACTAGGTTTCATACTAGATGGATTAGATACTTTACTAGCTCCAGATTGCGACTCCGCCTGCGAGAAGTGGTGATTTCTCAAATCACCGCACATACATTTTTAGAAAAACTCATTGGTACAGGCTCCTCTGGGATTCGAACTTGCGTTGCTTGCGTAGCAGGCGACTGCTCGAACCTCAAGGCCACCACGGTTCTCTATTACTCTTCTTTACTCATTTGGTAAAGGAAGAATACATCACAAGTTGTAAGTCACCTTATGACGGGTATTATCCGCATAATTCTTTCGTCTAAAGAAAAAGAGTAGCCCTTGGCTGAAAATGGAATTGAGTTACCCTTTGACAAGCGTACGAAATTGTGTTTTGCTTATTGAAACTTTATTGAGCACATACTAAGGAGCGGGCACGTATTTTTCATTCTACAAAAGTCACAAACAAGTATAAAACCCGCGTGTTGAAACCAACTAACTTATTAAATTAAGGTATTTACATAATAAAACACATAAGCTTCGTAAAATACGTTGACATTTGTTGTAGTTTGTTTTGTGACTGGAAATAAAGTGGATCGTTTTTAATCGACTTTAAAAATAGGAGGTTTCTCAATTCCACCGTATTTATACCTATATGTTTTTTATGTGTGTCCGTGGATAACTTCATCATTCAATTCCAAAAATGACAGATTTATGCGTTTCAAAATCAGCTCCTATTCTACTAAACTTACAGTAGGTATAGAGTTCAGTAAACGAAAAAGGAAAGTGTCCCGGGGGGATTTTATGAAGACCTCGGGAACAGGATAGATAGGTAGAGTGGAAGAGAGAAATAATAGAGTGGTTAAAATATACAAAATGGGTTCGTTTATTACGTCTGTTTCCTTCACTAGTGGTGGTGGGTAGAGGTAGGTGGTAGGTATAAGGGGACACTGGCCTGACGTAGGGACAAGGGTCCGGCTGGGAGCAGCCTGGTCTTCGTCAGGAAGGTGGATAGCGCCTGGTCCAGGGGTAGTGCCTGGACTGTAGGCGGACTGGTCCAGGGTAGGTTCTGGGCCAGAGGTAGGAACTGCACCAGATGTAGGGTCCGGGCCAGTTGTTAGTGTAGTAGTTATGTAACCGGATCCTGGAAATAACATTATCAGGCGTTAGCTCGCTCGACCATGCACGGACATGCCCTAGTCGCAGCTCAGCATCCAACCCTATATCCTTAGCACCTGGTCGTTGCTAAGCAGCCTCAGCCAGCAGATGATACACAGAACAGAATACAAAGATGGCACAACACAACACCGTAAATTAATAGCTAACATATTATAATATTATATAGGAACTCACCCCAGCGGGATCGGCAACAATAGAGTTTAAGATTTATGTTTAATACATAGTACTCGTACTAATAAGATTTTGGCGGGAGTTCGTTCGTAGCAGCAAACGGCGTGACCGAGCGATATCAAGTCTATCCGTGCAGTGGCGGGCGAGCTGCAGCGCGGTAAAACAATGGGGCGTGGTTTGCCGTGCACGATGCAGCCGACTGTCTCCGATGGTTCCCGACGGTGGGCTCGGCTTGAGTCATTGTGCACGGTTCCAGCTATTTTATATTTCATTCAATAATAATTATATTATGTGAATATTAAGATTTGATTTTTTAGGTAGTTTTATAAGTTATTATGCAGATATTATAGGTGTAGAGGTAGTTTCAATTAATACAGAATAATATTAGCCTTATATTAAGAAATACACAAATTTTTTATTCAATACAATAATAGAAACGGCGCGTACTAGGCGCAACGTTACAGTACTCCGCGCGAAGGAGTAGAATTTTGTGTACCTCAGTACAGAAAATTCGTCTACTAACTATTTAATTTATTTAACCTATACTACTTATAAATTAGAATGCCAGAAAGAAATCTACTATAACCTAAACTAAATTGCATATTTTATTAATTTAAGGTCCTTAATGTGCCAAAATCCTAAATTATGACCATCAATGTCAGACAATTCATATACCAGGGGAGATTTCTTAGATACCACTTTACATTTAATGAACTTTGGTGCAAGTTTTTTACTAAAGCGTTTATCTTTGTCACTTTGGTAAAAAGTTTTTTTCCATACTATGTCGCCAACATTAAATTCAGCAGATCGACGACGCAAGTTATAGGTTTGACAATTTTTAGCATGTGCTTGCATAAGAAAAGTTTGTACCTTATCAAATATATTAGCAAGATAACCCAAATTTTCAGCATAGGAGTCGCGAGGTTGATAAATAATATCCTCGGACTCAGTACCGATGTAATGTGAGCCGCACGCTACTAGTTCTCGGCCGTAGACAAGAAAAGAAGGAGTGTAACCAGTAACTTCATTAACTGCGCTATTTATTGCAAATTGTATTTGAGGAATTAATTTATCCCAACTTCGGTGGTCGTTTTCAATAAAAGTTGAAATGGCTGTCACTATTGTTTTATTATATCGTTCAACCGTATTTACATGTGGAGAATATTTTGGCGTGAAATGCAAGTTAGGTACTTTATATTTAGATAGCATGTTTTTAAGGGTTAAGGGCACACAAAAGTTTAGTTACATTCACTATTGAATACTTGTAGGTACAGAGGTCCAACCATGAGCTCTTATTGCAATGTTAATTCAGTTGTGCGACAGTGACAGATGTATGCACGTCACATACATCTGTCTCATAAAAGAGTGAAACTATCATGGCAATAAGAGCTCATGGAAAGGCCCCAGTTTACAGTGAAGACTAAAAAAATTGGAAGTTGAGTGACATTTACTTTAGAATGCAAATTAAATTAAGCCAAGTCAACTATAAAGAAGCTTTGGAACATATGGAGCTATCTATTCCTGTATTCTATCTGTAAAGTGCACTGATGTGTAGTTGTTCCAACTTACGATGGCAGGAGTGCACTGTCGAGCAAACTTAGTGCTTTTAGGAGTATACCCGTATAGTCCATTATGAGTTTGTGCTTCAGGACATAAAGAGGACAAATATACGTATATTTATTGTTGAGGCATCCTTAAACAAACGGTAACTAGAAAATAGCTACGACGAGTCTTAATTTCAAGGCCATATAGGATACTTGGAGGACTTCATCATCTCCCTGGCCTTGTCCCATGTATTTGGGGTCATCACTTGATTCAACCCTATGTGGCTGATCACCTGATTTTTATACGAAGCGACTGCCATCTGACCTTCGTAACCCCTTTTTCGAGGAAAATCGGCAATCTGGGTTAAACCAGTTTTCTTAGGCCTCTGACTGACCTGTAACGATTGCCAAAGATGTTAAATTGGCAACCGGGACCGACAGCTTAATGTGCTCTCCGAGGCACGGAGGTAACTCGGGCGGTCACCCATCCAACTACTAGCTAGGCGTATGGTTACTTAACTTCGCTGATCGCATCATATGCGCAATAGCAACTGTGCCACGAGTTCCTCTACTTGAAATACTTGGAGGACTTGCTTGCAGAAATTGCAGACATTTCACTCTACGTGCAGTACGGTGAAGGAAAACATCGTGATGGTGGTACATGCATAAAGAGGTATGTATAGTGCCTAAAACGGAGATGGACTCGCACTCTGTCCTTCTATGTCTATGTCTATAATTAGATGACAATTTTTTTAAATTCTGACGTAGCAATTATGTGGTCAATTAAATCTTAGGACCTTAAGTTTTGAATTTGCTAGATTCTCGAATAGGGTGTTTTCGTCCTTCGTCGATTTGAAAGTTTTTTGTAAGAAGTCTAATAATAAAGATATTTTAAATTTTGAATGTGGGTTTAGTTCTTATTCTACTAGGTACCTACTAGGTTCTCAGTAGGTCACTAAGAAAAATAGACTGTAAGTCAGAATAACTTTTCTTCGCAATTTTAGGTTCATATGAAGCCGATATATCGAAACATTTTTTGATGGAGTTAAACCAACTTGTGATTTATCTAGCGTCTGAATTAAGACAAGTAAGTTGGACTTAATCACAGCTTATGGGCAAGTAAATAAAATTCTGAATAGAAGCCAACTATTAGAAAAATAAATCTTAGTCGACATTCTAATAATATTTCACTAGAATATAGGTTTATTTTTTAAATTCTAGATTTAAATAGTGTTCATTCTTTTGTCTTCAGTACATAGCTAACTAAATACACGTATTAGATGAAAACACAAGCTAGACATAAGATGTTAGATAGTAATTCTCTAGCAGAATAGTTTAGAAAGTAAGAGATGTCTGCGGGACTTGCTAAGTTATTTGGCTTAAAATGAAAAGATATTATAATATACGTAGATGTTTAATGATATATTGTAGCAAGGGCCAAGGAATTGCAAATATGCAACCTAATAGCAAATACTAAGGACGCTAACGCACTCCTTTCCTAACATTATTTTCTCACCTTTCTCCAAGAAATACTACAAACTAGACACCGAGTGTCGGTTTCAATCGTAGAAAATTGATACATAATGCATACACGATAAAGTTCAATTTCGTATCTTTGAATCCAACACTCGAAATACGACGCTGATCGACCTTACAGGACAACGAAATATTAAAAAATATAAAATAAGCATTTAAAGGGGCCCCCATTCCACATTCTAAATTAACAAACCTGATTTTTTTCACCGTTATTATATTTATGCAAGCCCTTCGTGCGAGAGTCCGACTCGGACTTGACCGGTTTTTTTAATTAACTGACGTATTTCCAAAACACACACAACAAACAATCACAGTTCTATGTTTTTTTAACAGAATCTTGTTTTTTAAAAGAGCATATTAATGACTGTTCGGTATCCTCAGTCTTGCGATTGTGATGTAAGCTCATATTCTTGTTGCTGGCTGTCTGCAATAAAACCTGATTATTTTTAAAAAGAAATGATTTTCAAATTGTGAACAGCTAGCAGGGCCGGAATTGGTGATTTTATTTGTATCGATGTCCCCGGACGGTCGTATTTGTAAAATATGTTACGCGCCAATTTGCGCTTCTCGCGGAGATGAAATTTGAATATCCTCAGCCGGGACGCAGGTACTTATTTGCGCACACATTATCCTTAGGGACGTTCCAAAAATATACTTTACTACATAGAAGCCTTAAGCTACTTTCCTTCGATCTTTTTTTACACGTTACAGTGACGTATTCGTATTATATATTTTTTGAACAGAGTTACAAACATTTTTAGTAGTTTATTGAAGTAAAAAGAAATCTTTCCTCTAAAAATAAATGTTACTTAAAATATTCGTAAAGTAGGAAACTGCTCAGAGCTCCTTTACCGCTAGTCCTACACAATATTTCCCCGACTCTACATAAACTACTCGGCAGACTTCTGAATACCTTAGCAAGTAAGGGTTTCAAAGTAAGTATTCATCAGTTCATGTAAATATTATACCTACTAGCTGTAGTCCGTAGCCTGTTCGAGTTTTTTAATAACGAAACTAAAGTGAAATACTTTGCGTTTACATGAAAAGGTTCCTGAAATTCACACTACACTAGTGGTGTGGTAATGAGATCGTCCGTGTCGGTATTTGGATTATCTTTATAAGTAAATATAAAAACATTGATTGCGACGACCATAAAAGGCAAGAAGATGATGAATTTAAAATAAAATATTTTAAATATAACATTTAAAATAATAAATATTTTTTTACTATAAATTAGAATGTGTGTTTTTTTGTTACGCTTTTGCGCCGTAACTACCATAAATATTTGCACACACGTGGGAAAAGTAGCGGGCCAAAGCTACAATTAAACCACAGATCTATACAGATAAATAAAATTGAAGTGTCTGTTTGTAACTGCGAAATAAAAGTTTTTCACTAAATGCATATGAAAGTACACACGGTACTGACAGAAAAAGCTATTTTTAAATTTTTTCTCTGTCTGTCTGTCCGTCTGTCTGTCTGTCTGTCTGTCTGTTTGTTTGTTCCGGGTAATCTCCGAAACGGCTGGACGGATTTTAACGGGACTTTCACTGACGGATAGCTAATGTAACAAGGAGTAACTTAGGCTACTTAGAAAAACATTAGGGATCGGCGGGCAACCATGAAATTAAAATCTACGCGGGTGAAACCGCGGGGCACAGCTAGTAATAAATGAAATTTAAAGTACTCAATCCTATGCCTATACCCCTACGAATGTGGTACTATAGTTTATAACCGAATTCTAAAGAGAAAGATATTGTCAAATTGGTAACGTAATACTTAGTTTATGATCAAAATTTTAATAAAATATTTTCCTATACTCAAAGAATATTGCAATACTCAGAAATAATTATAGTAAACATAGGTTTAAAGGAACACGGGTCGACGTTTCAATTACACTCTGCGTGCCCAAGCCTTCGCGTAAGTATTCAACCTCATTAAGTATTTCCACTGCAAGAGCAACTTAATATTATGAAGCCAAACTTTTAAAAGGAAGCCAATAAATCAAAGTTAGTATAAGTTTGATTTATTCCCTCAATGTTTAATAAAAACTTTCTGATGAGCTGTCGCCAGATGTCACTTCCAATAAAAACCGGCCCTGGACCTTACTTCTGATTTTGTTTTTATTACATGACGTGAAAATAAGGGAAATGCCTTTAAACTTTTAACGCTTCTTCGATTTCGCTATAACTCAGACACAGTATAAATAAAGAACTTACTAAGCAGTATGGAATCATGACCAAATTATTGAAATAAGAGGAGCAGAGGGGGAGACTTATTATTAGATAGATAGATTTAGTTTCATGCTTCACGTCGCAGAACCCTAATAATTTTAATAAATAAAAGTAGCCTAAGTTGCTCATAGAAACATCAGCTACCTGCCAGTGAAAGTCCCGTTGAAATCGGTCCAGCCGTTTCAGAGATTACCCGGAACAAACAGACAGATAGACAGACGGACAGATAGAGAGAGAAAAATGTTTAAACTTGGTATTTACAGTGTCAGAAGCGTGTATACTTTCATATGCATTTAGTGCAAAGCTGTTATCACAAACAGACACTTCAATTTTATTTATCTGTATATAGATAAACGTAGCCTAAGTTACTCTGTGTTACATTTGCTATCTGCAATTAAATTTAAAAAAAAAGAAATTTGGTACCGTATATACTTCCATATATGCATTTAGTGAAAGATTTATTCTATGTCCGACTGATCCCTGGCTTAATTTCTTGTCAAGTACCGGCTTATCCCACGATGCTAGAAATGACAAAGGCATAGATAACTAATTCCTAAAGCACCCGTAAATCCATTAAAGCTTCAATGCGACTTTAAGTGTGAATTTATAATGTAATCAATCAAATTATCCAATTTGGCCCATGACCCGTTTTAGATGCAATCAATCCCACGCTTAGTCACAAAATGTAAGGTCAGGAGGGCTGCTTCCTTTATTGGTCGTGAGAAATAATTAATGAAATAAGGATTAAACATATGCTCACGCCTATATTCCCCGAAGGGGTAGGCAGAGGTGTTAACAACGCCCACTTTTCACCGAACATGATTAAGTGCCAACGTGACAGATGGTGAGTCTGTCGCCATCTCAGGCACTATACATACGTCATCGAATTACTTCTCAGACATATGCAGGTTTCCTCACGATGTAAAAATGATTAAATTAAAATTATTTACTCAGACCCTGATATAGGCCTTATGAACGTCGAGAATATACCACCGGTTTAAAAACTAACCTTCTGAGAGAACCAGCAAGCAATTCACCTGGCATCTTGTATAATCATCAAATTAAAAACATAATATTACTAGCTGTGCCGGGCAATCCTTGTATTCACACTTTTTGGGGAGGATCACCCTTATCATTTAGGGGTATAAAAAATAGATGTTGGCCGATTCTACCCGATATGCACACAACATTTCATACGAATCGGTCCAACTGTTTCGGAGGAGTTACCCCTTATAAAATACCACATATCTATCATTCTATACAGATAAATAAAATTGAAGTGTCTGTTTGTAATTTCAAAGTATACACGCTGCTGACAATGAAAAACCAAGTTTTAAAAATTTTCTCTGTCTGTATGTTCCGGGTAATCTCCGAAACGGCTGGACCGATTTTAACTGGCTACTGTTTCAAGGAGTAACTTAGGCTACTTTTATTTCTAATAAAATAAAACATTTGGGTTCTGCGGGACAATGCCATTAACTCAACGCAGGTGAAACCGCAGGGCACAGCTAATAAAGTTAATATATTCATAGTCATCATCATCATCATCAGCCGGAAGACGTCCACTGCTGAACATAGGCCTCCCCCTTGGACCGCCACGCCAAATCGTCCACGCCAACACGTCATATTCATAGTGGTAACAATGATATCAGCATGCTGCTGTCGTCCCACATAAAGGTCCCTGAAGGGGTAGGCAGAACTAAGATTAGGTACCAATGTGAGAGCAAGACGCTCGTTACACGTGTAAGTTTCCGCGATTATATGGAAGCTTGCCTTCTGTTACTTTTTTATCAATGATATCATTACAGATCATCAATCAAAGGCTACAATGATCGCATGCGTTGACATTTTAATGAGCAATATGTGCGTGAGCATCCAATCTCAACCATGTCATCTATGTCATAAGTTCTATATATACGTCATTCGCGTGATACTTAAGTCGAAGTGCTATGTTACTAAACGTAATTAATCCCCATTTACTCGCTACTTACCGTTTATACGTCCTCTCTTCTACAAATGCCACGTCCTCTCTTCTACAACTTGATTCAGTGGTTCAGCCGCGGAAAGGTAACAGACAGATTATGAACAAACACACGTACGCACAATTACATTTCATAATGTCTGTATTATGCTCTCCTGGTATGAAAACAGCCCACTTCCCATTTAAGTGCTCGCGACTCCGTCTGTGTAGGATTCGACTTATTTTTATAGTTTGGGCAATTCCCACGCTATCTTTATCAATTATAGCCTATGGCATTCTGATATTAAGCAATCTATACAGATAAATAAAATTGAAGTATCTGTTTGTAATTCCAAAATAACAGCTTTTCATTCAATGCATATGAAAGTATACACGGTACTGACACAGAAAAACCAATTTTTTTAATTTTTTCTGTCTGTCTGTCTGTTTGTTCCGGGTAATCTCCGAAACGGCTGGACGGATTTTGACGGGACGTTCACTGACGGATAGCTTATGTTACAAGGAGTAACTTAGACTACTTAGATATTTTTTTAAATTGAGGGATCTGCGGGCAATCATGAAATTAAAATCTACGCGGGTGAAACCGCGCGGCACAGCTAGTAATATTATATAAATGAATCCCCATTTCCCTTGGTCACGGCATCACGCGTGAACGGCTGCACCGATTTTACCTAACATAGGACTTTCACTGGTAAATAGCTGATTTGTCAAGGAGTGTTTAGGCTAATTGTATTTAAAAAATCAGCATGAAACTAAAACTACGCGAGTGAAACCGCGGGGCACAGCTAGTTATGATATAAATACAAACAATAGAAAACCGGTAAAAAAAAAGTGACATACCTTCCGAGGTCGTTTCGTCAGAGTAAGACGTTATGGGCTGGTAATTGCACCCCTATTGTACCAAGCGACCACAATTTACGGGAACTACTTTGCGTCACACGAGAGTTGTGTTTACTTAACCACCTTTGTGACGTAAAGGGATGTAAAGTTGGCGCGAACGTCTGTCACAACAAAAACTGGGTTGCTGGGTTACGGACAACTTTTGGACCATTGGATAGTTTGGGCTTGGAAAACGGGTCACAATCACAGTCACCGGTGCTAAGAGTAGGGATGCGCGTTGGCGAGAAATTAATCGCGAATATTTCGATTGTTCAAACATCTCGATGCATCACGATTTTTTTCAATCGCTCTAGATGTTAGCCAGTCATCAAACACGTCGCAATGCATCGCGTTAGTCGATGAGTAGGTGTAACAACACTCATTTTACACCAAAGATTAAGAGAGTCCAACACTCAAGCATTAAACAATCTTCAAATGTCTTCTCAGAAATAATCAGAAAGAAATCAGAAATAGGGTTCTTCACAATATTCTCCTTCACGGTAACAGTTCTTGGTGTGACATCATTGTTGGTATAAGACCTATCATTGTATAGCCTCCACGTATATTGAGAGGTCAGCGTATACCGGAAAAATATACCCAGACGTCGTAACGTCGGTACACTCTAGCTAGACTTTCATACAATCTACATTCATTTGTTTCATATGCCCAAAGGGTTCGGATGGCCTTTGCGGTCCCATCCTTAACACATAGTCATTATTGAATCGGTGATAAACAGTCATATTGAAAGTCAACGTTTACAATATGTAACTAGTTAAGCAAAAATAACTTTACAGCTGTATGAAATAAAGTGCGGTATGCTGAAGCACAAATTTTGAACTATATTCTGCTGACGTGCCAATTTTGTCAGTATATTTGGCTCTGCGCCAAATATGATACGCCAGTATCAGTTAAAAATTATACAAATTTGTTGACATAAAGTCTGTGGAAAATTTTATAAAAATTTTAACTGCTTTGGTATGAGAAAAATGAATTCCGCATCACCATGACCATGCCTTGTATCGAATTGTTTTTGATTGACTTCTTCAAAGAGACCTTAAAAGTCAGTAAGTAAATTAACCTAAGCTAGTCTAAAAAAACACGTTCAATGACTGTTCTAATAGAAACGATACAAAACGTATGGAAATGACATAAATCAGTCACGTCATCAGACGGGCCACTAATTACCCTCTGTGAAATATCGCGAGATTTGACTGTTTGTAGATCTGAAAAAATGCGTGTATTACTGTAAATTAGTTTTGTCAAGCTTTTATCAGTGCGAGATTGCGTTTAGATGCTCCCTAAGACTGCAACAAACAATGCAATGCAGAAAAAGAATGTCCTGTATTATATAAAGAGAAAGACGGACTTAAAACGGCAATTCTGAACATTTTCGTAATTAAATTCAGCTCTCCCCAAAATACCCACGCCAGTCAACTCCAGCCCATAATGAGAATTGTCCTCCTGGGAATAAGTTCCATTCGTGTGATTGTCAAAAGCACTAAAGCTATTTTTCCTCCAAAATCGTAGTAAATTATTAAGTATTTCCGTTCGAGTTCGATCCCTGATGACCGCTGAAATATTTGTTAAACACGATTTTTTGTAAGTTCCGTATTTCTACAACAATATACCTGTAGCGGTAGTGACCCTCTTTATGTTAAAATATTTTTTATTTATATAATATTTCTAATATCGACTTGACTCAATATGTCAGAATAGCTTGCAGAAAAGATTTTATGTTTTCGATTTGATCTATACATATAAATAAAATTGAAGCGTCTGTTTGTAATTCCAAAACAATAGTTTTTCACTAAATGGATATGAAAGTATACACGCTATTGACACTAAAAAACCAAGTTTTAAATTTTTTCTCTGTCTGTCTGTCTGTCTGTCTGTCTGTCTGTCTGTCTGTCTGTCTGCCTGTCTGTCTGTTTGTTCCGGGTAATTTCTGAAACGGCTTGACGGATTTTAACGGGACTTTCACTGGTAGGTAGCTGATGTTTCAAGGAGTAACTTAGGCTACTTTTATTTATCAAAAATATTAGGGTTCCGCGACAATAAGGATGAAACTAAATCTACGCTAGTTGTAAATAAAAACAGTAATAATGTAGATTGTATGTAATAAGGTGTATTTAATTACTATACTGATTACTATATACCTACATATTACGAGTATATTCCCCAAAAGGCTTTTTTCTAAATACTTTAAAATGTTTACATCAATTTTACCACAAATATACATAATTGTTATATACTTTTAACTTAAATCCAAAACCATAGAACTAAATAACAACAGAAAACTGGGGCCTTACCATGAGCTCTTATTGCCATGAGACAGATGTATGTGACGTGCATACATCTGTCAATGTCGCACAACTGAATTAACATTGCAATAAGAGCTCATGGTTGGGCCCCAGACTCATAGTTTATCGCCAGCTATGTTTAAGTGCCATGTAATATGGAGCTAGCCCATTTCCATCAATAAGGCAACTAATCCAAACTCCGGGCTGCAACTGGGAAATTATAGGTCGAAAAACCCAATTAAGCTATCCTGACCCGGGGATCAAACGCAGGACCTCGTGTTCTACAGAAGCGCATGCGACCACTAGACCAGCGAGACAGTAAACAACAGTAATTTGATGAATAATATGTAATTATATTATTCATCAAATTACTTTATTTATTTTACTTTATTATTATATGTAACATACATATGCTCACGCCTGTATTCCCCGAAGGGGTAGGCAGAGGTGCTGTAATTTTCAACACCCACATTTCACCGAATATGATTAAGTGCCAACGTGACAGAGGGTGAGTCCATCGCCATCTTAGGCACTATACATACGTCTTCGAATTATTTCTCAGACATATGCAGGTTTCCCCACGATGTTTTCCTTCACCGTAAAGCACGTGTTGTGAAATCACTGTACATAAGCTTAAAGCAAGCCTAAACCAAAACATACCCAGCCCTTTAAAATTCGTATTACGTATGATTGAAATACTACTTTTAAAACAAGAATGCTGTAATAAGGGCACTTGTTATTTCAAATCTAAAATTAGAACTTTTAATAACAACATAACGGTAATTTTTAGATACCGGTTTGAGTCAAGTTTTTGTTATATTAAACTAGCTGTGCCCCGCGGTTTCACCCGCGCAGAGTTAATTTCATGGGTGTCCCGCAGCCCTTATGTTATTTTAAAATGAAATTTGCCTAAAACACTCCTTGAAACATCAGCTCAGCAAACAAACAGCTATCTGCCAGTGAAAGTCCCGTTAAAATCCATCGAGCCGTTTCGGAGATTACCCGGTACAAACAGACAGACAGACATACAGAAAAAACATTTAAAACTTAGTTTTTAATGTCAGTAGCGTGTATACTTTCATACGCATTTAGTTATAAGCTGAATTTTTTGATGATGAGATGTATAGATTGTAAATTTTTCACTTCATTCATGCATCCCTTCTTGCCTGCTCGTTGATTTGAAGCTCTCTCTATCTTCTCTCTTAATCTACAATCTAACCACGTTAGCCAATGTGAGGTATTAAGTCACGTGCGATGTCAAGATAATTCGGATTAGGTATATTTCGTGTCAAATTACAATTTATTGGATTGGAAAATTCGTGCCAACGCGCACACTGTCGCCATTTAGATCAATTTTAATACGAGTCAAAGGATAATTTATGTGTGTAGTATGATTCTGTACGGAAACATTCATTCAATATGGTATTAACATTTTCAACATCGCGGTATGGAGGTTTTAAAAATAAAGAATTAGGGCTTAATAGGATCTTACCGTTCAATCTTCGGTATAATAACTCGCGATGATATTAGAGCCGTGGGGGCCGTGGGGTTTGAGCAGTCGCCTGCTACGCAAGCGACAGAAGGTCGAATCCCAGTGGGGCCTGTACCAATGAGTTATTTTTAAAACTTATGTGCATTGGCGTGGAAATGCATATGTCTGAGAAGTAATTCAAAGACGTATACGTATAGTGTCTGAGACGGTGATAGACTCACTATCCGTCGTGACCCCTTAAAGTACAGCCATTTCAGATTTACAAACAGACAGACAGATAATTCTTTTAACAATGTTAATTAAGTTAAGTATCGTACATGTTCACTGAAAAGCTCTTTTGGAATCACACTTCAATTTTATTCATCAGTACAGATTAGTTAGTTATGCATTGTTACGTATATAAATACGTTATGACACCCAAAGTGTGGCAAGCTTACCGTACTCTAGTTACTTTTGTTATATTAATACGTAAAGTACCTTCAAACCATTTTAAACATCGTTGTATCGTGGTCGAATCACATATTTACGTAAGTTTAAATGCTCGTATCTTCGGATAGCACTTAGTTTAGTAAACGATAGTTTGAAGGCAAGCTGAGACCAAGTAACTACTATAACCACACGACTATATCTATCCAAAATTCGAACACGCTATAATGAAGAGGTACCCCAAACACGCAAACTATGAATTCTGTCACTCAGCAATAATCCCGCAGGCGTAGCGGATATCTCCCGGAGTAATGTACATTAAATCGATGTCAAAGAACAAGACACCTTAGTTCAACAACAATAGGAATCAAAATGGAGGAGGGTAGATTAATAATAGTTACCATTGTTAGAATTCCTGCAATATTGCTGCTAAGTCCAGTGGAACGCGAAACATGGGGGATATTGAAATAGCTACTGAGTTAATTATACCGGAATTTGGGACGGATCGAATTGTGCTAATAAATGAACTCCGGACTTTATCTCAGATAGGAATAATCCCATTATGATAGGTACTTTCGTGTCAAAGTAATTAGATGGATTACTCTCCGGGGAAATGTAATCATTTGTAGGGATGCGCGGTGTTCTGATTTATATCGATTTTTTAATCCCAATGTATCGGGAGTCTTTGAATCGATTCTTGGCATTACGAGATATAGTGTTCTTAAATAGCGAAGGTAATGAAGCTTCGATTCCACGATGGTTCTCCATCTGAATAGACCCTGTAATGATAGATGTATGAAGTTACGTAAATAAATAAATAAACACAATTTTACTGAATTATATAAACAACAACGAGAATACTTATATTCGTACGCAATACTGTTTGTTATTGGAATTCAGCTAATTTGAAGATAAACCGCGCGATAATTAACTCATATCTCGATTACACAAGTAAGTCACCTGGTAACTAAAGGGTCCAACGCGCTATCTGCTCAAATTTGTTCTAATCAGCATATTCACACCTGGCCCGTGGATTTGCGTAAACTATGCTTATGGTAATGATCCCACTGTGGGTAGTTGGTTTATTAACTACTATTATTAACTGTTAAACTTTTTGTGTGCATTAACCAATACAGTGCAGATTTATAGCCCAGTGAGTCAGGCGATGCAAGCTCAAATCCCAGAGCTGAACCAATGATTTTGCTTTAAACATAATTTCAGGAAAATATTGTTGTGTTGGTAGAATTTCAAGACGGTGATATACCATCAGTGAAAAGTAAGTGTTTAACGAATTTATGTTGATTTTCACCACTAAATGGCGTTGAACTATTTAACATCGCGCTGCCAAAATTTAATTTTGTTAATGTTAATGCACGACAAAAATTTTCTAATTCAGTTTTCCATATCAGGATTGTCAAACTAGCTATGCACGATTGTGAGATGTTTCAATAATCGACACAATCCGAATCCATCAAATGCTTCATCGAGTCAACCATCCTCGCTTTGGCGATGAAACAAGCGAGAGGATTTTTGATTTATCGATTGTAAAACAATCGATAAAGACACATGAATCGAGAAACACCGAACCTAGTCGAATGGAACCGACCAACGCGATTCGCCGTGTTCGATAAGTGGCGACTATAGTGAATCGCTACCATCGACTACAATCGCAATACACCGGAATATTTGAGCAATCAAACCACGATTAACCTCTCGCCAAAGTTTCACACACTTCCCTCCTTATTACAAAACATGGTTTAAACAAAGACTAAACCAAACTCGCTCAAAAACTATCTCCATTCCTTTTAACATCCGTATGACAAACATTTTAGGAACTTCTTTTAAACCAAGGAGTATTTTTATATAAAAGGCAACGTACTATCTAAGTCTATGTTTAGTAATAAAAAGGTTCAAAAATTGGTAAAATTGGTACCGGAACTTTCACAACTAGGCAAAACACGTCTTAAACGATTGAATCCTTAAAACGATCCAATTTCAGCTTCCTAACAAATCTAAAGCTAAATTGTACACAGTGTGAAAATTTTCCGAACATCAAGGGTAGGCTATAAATTCCGGGATTTTCTCCACATCCCGGGTAATGTATCGAAAGAGAAGTTGACATAGCCCGGGATCAGCAATGTATGTTAATGTGGACCCTTATCGCGGTCGTGTTCTTCGTTTTATCTGAATTTAAAAAGGTTTACATGCACACTGACTTTCTGTCAGATTTTATTAGAAAATGGCTTAAACCGAGAACAAAAAACATATAAATTATTAAAATCTCGGGCAGCGATTTGTATTAGGGGCAAGGTTAGGCAATTAGATTTATATTTTTCGTAACAAAATTCTTTGAAGTTAAATAATTAATTTTATGAGCACTTTTTAACTGCCTACCCAATAATATATAGATTAACTTATTATTAAGCCACAAAAATAATAACCACGATATTCAATACGAACAAAAAGTTAATCTACACACAGATTACATCGTGAAATCTAGATTGAAACCGAACGAATATGGTTATCGCAGCACATCCGAAAAACACGCGGGGCTTTAAAATGCGAATATGTGAAAATCGCGTCATTTTCTCGGACTCAATTTCCCGGGATATTTTTCCCAGCATGGAATAACCGCAGGTAAAATGCGTACGTAATTTAAACACGATAAAGGGATGCGGCGTTTGTTGGGAATCACAGGCATTCCAGCGAATTCCTACCTCTGACATTCCGCTCTGGTTGAGAATTTGCCTGCGGCGACCCTCCGAGTGGATGACAGTGGTTTTTGACCGTTAAAACATCATTTGTAGAACAGGGGCCCAACCATGAGCTCTTATTGCAATCATAATTCAGTTGTGCGACAGTAACAGATGTATGCACGTCACATACATCTGTCTCATAAATTAGTGAACCTATCATGGCAATAAGAGCTCATGATAAGGCCCCTGTAAACATTGTCTTTTATATAAAAATAGCTGTGTCCCGTGGTTTCACCCGCGTAGAGTAAATTTCAAGGGTGGCTAGTACCTTGTACTGGGGACTGTACTTCCACCTTATAAAATATCGCAGCCAAATAATACTACCTTCTAGAAGCGTGTGTAAAGTAACCTAAGTTACTCCTTGTAACATTAGCTATCTGCCAGTGAAAGTCCAATTAAAAACGTCCTGTTTTGAAGATTAGCCGGAGCAGACAGACAGACAAACAAACCGAGTTTTTTTTTAATTGTTTCACTTATATACTTTCATATGTATTTAGTGAAAAGCTGTTAATTTGGAATTACTAACAGACACTTCAATTTCAATAATATGTATGTATTACGTTAATGTTATTAAGTAATAAATGTTTTCTAATCCAACAAATGTACTTACTTATTCAAAGTACTTTGCAACACGTGTTGCAAGCGTTCATAGGTTACAGTAGCCGCTTGCCATTGGGCTGTACGCTTGGCCAATATGTATAAGTACTCCTTAAGACCAGGCTTCAGAAGGATTTTAAGAAAAGCAAGGTATAATTAAAATGTATTTTAAACTATGAACTTTGACATAAACATACAGGGAGAACAGGTTGGGGCGTAATTTGAATTGAAATTGCGTATGTATAGTGCCTAAGGCGGCGATCTTTCAGCTTCGGTGAAAAGTGAGTGTTATTGTTACAACACTTCTGCCTACCCCTTCGGGTAATACAGTATGTGCTTTCGCATTTATAAAGGTCTACATAGACCAAACAGTTCTTATGAGAAGGTTACCTTCATGTAATACACATTATTTTTAAATAGTCTATCGACTTCGGTTATCCATAGCCTATGAAAGCTATAATGATAAATCTTTCTATCTGTAATAGAACTTTTAGATCACAAAAGTTTTGAAGTATAGCATCGAAGTAAATCCAAACTCTAAGAAAAACTTAACCACAAAATTATGAGCAATGTATGTAACCAACCTTTACAAACTACCAATAAAAAATGGAACTTACGTAACTCTTAATGCAGTCATAAACTATACACTAGACCTCCCCTTTAGAGCCGAAAGTTGGTGACTCAGTAACTCCAGGCTAATGGCTAGGTGATTACAATAAGTGCCGGTGAAATGGCCTGAGAGGAACTCATCTGTAACCTTAAGCGCTACGAAGGTCGACGAGACTACATTGTAACTTAGCACCGTATCACTTGCTAAGAAATTTTAACATCAGCAAAAATAGAACAGGTTATCTCACTGTTTATACTTTTATGATATTGTTTGTTTGCTTGTCATCTCAAGCTACGCATTTAGATATAAATAGAACTACTAGACTTTTCTTTACGTTAATTTTTATCGACATTTGTACATTGGAACTGTGTCCATGGGCTTACATTTCTCAAATGATTTATTTTGTTTTTTTTTTAAATGTATAATATTTTTGAAAAGAGTAATTACTGAGTTTCTTGCCAGATTCTTCTCAGTAAAAGCAACCTTCCGATCCTGGCGGTAGCATGTATAATCCTGTAAATTGTGTCATTCTGACGATTTGAAAGTGCTTTGTATAAAGTCTAATCGAATAAAGATATTTTTGACTTTGACTTTGACTTGACCGCGCTAATCTCAGGAACTATTGGTCCGATTCGAAAAATTGTTTCAGTGGTAGCCCATTTATCGAGGAAGCCTATAAATTATATCACCACGCTTAAACCAAACGCCAGTTAAAGTTAGCGTTAGTCCAAAGTAACTATTCCACACGGACCAAGTCACGGGCAGAAGCTGTCAATGTGATAAAACCGTAGTAGGGCCGTGACGTAGCATCATCGTAGCCACGATGATCTACGAAGCTACGCAGGAGTGACGTAGCATCGTAGCACTGTAGCAATTATTAAGATTTATAAGCAATTCTATCAACCGCGATTTTGAAGTAATTGTTCTTTGAAGTGAAATTTGGAATGACAAAAGCAATATAAGTATTAGCATATTTTGCTCGAAATGTGCGAAACATCTTTAGTTACATATCCAATATTATGACTGACTCATTGACTAACTGAATACGTACTGTCTAAACTGCAAATCTTAGACATATGAAATTGAGACGATGTATTCTTTGTGAGATGAAGGTTATAGAATGTACACAAAGAAAAGGTTTTCCATAATTCTACCCCTTAAGAGGTGAAAAGGGCAATGAAAGATTGCATGTGAAATCTTAACTACGCAGACAAAGTTGCGGGTGGAGGCTAGTATTATAATTTCGTATTCCGTATAAGGAAAATAACAGTCTGTATATAATAAAGAGGTATTTAATGTAACAGTGAGTTTAATATTCATTTCATCATAAAGCAAATTTTCCGGTTTTTTACCTTATAAGGAAAATGTCGTAAGAAGCTTAACGACTTATTGCATTAAGCTTTCAATTTCTCCGCTTGTGGCTTTATGTCGTGATTCTGTAATTAAGGCTAGCGATGCGCGATTGCGAGATATTTCCACAATCAAAACACTCGCAGTCTGTCAAATTTACAATCGAGTAAACCATCGACTCGCCCTAGCGATGAAACAATCGAGAGGTTTTTCGATTATTGATGCTAGCGATTGGTCCGAGTCGCGCCGAATCTAGCCGAATGGAACCGATCGTCGGCTGACGCGATGCAACGCGCTATATTCGATGAATGACGCGAGTCGGACTTGGTATCATAGACTGCGATGCATCGAGATGTTTGAACAATCGCGATTAACCTCTCGCCATCGCGCATCGCTAATGAAGGCTTTACAAATGGTAATGAAAACCACACTAATGTCTAATGGTTCGGTGGCTAAGTGCTTAGCTTAAGATTTAACTCCTAATCTTTAAAGCGACTCCGAACCAATTTCAAGGGATTTATCTACTTACAAAATTTGATGAAAAAAATACTTTTTTTTATACTACTCAAGAGATAAAAATGAAGAAATTTCTATGCTCGCTTGTTATTTAACGGACTTACTCGGATAGTGGCAACTAAATAAGATCGAAAAGGTTTTGTTTACAAAGTAGTCAATACTTTTTACAAAACAAAGGTGGCAAACGCCTGGTGGGCGGCTTCTGCAGCCCATGAACGCACTCACGCGTTACCAATATAAAGGATCTTGGATTTTTCTAGTGGGCGTGGTTGTTTGAGTGGGACTGAGCCAAATCTTATGAGGAATAGTGAAAAATACTCAAAGGTACTGGGGCCTTACCATGAGCTCTTATTGTCATGATAGTTTCACTCATTTATGAGACAGATGTATGTGTCGTGTATACATCTGTCACTGTCGCACAATTGAATTATCATTGCAATAAGAGCTCATGGTTGGGCCCCAGGGCGTCTACTATCATCGGTTTAAAAAGAGCATTAAGAACTTCTGAGGTTTGACGTTTAATTTTGGTATTGTAGAAGTTCTTAATTGACCCCGGTATCGAACGCAATTTTGATGAAAACTAAAACTTAATCATTTAATTTTTTTTAAACAAAAATTACCTACCTGATATCGACAGACAAACAAACAGATAGACCTTCCTTTTATCTTTTTGTGGAACGAGACCCTAAAAGCCATTACAGAAGAATTCGCGGGTAGTATTAGTAGCTAGTTCTTATACAAACGAATTGGAATATACTATTAATATAAGAAGCATAGTAAACATTGACTTTTCTATTATTAATATTTACAATGTACATTACATTTTCATTACACCGTGCGGAAATTGAAAATGTTCTTACTGAAAGCGAACAGGGGCCTTACCATGAGCTCTTATTGCCATTATAGTTTCACTCATTTATGAGACAGGTGTATGTGACGTGTATACATCTGTCACTTTCGCACAACTGAATTATCATTGCAATAAGAGCTCATGGTTGGGCCCCTGTTTATCCCAACATTATTTTCTTATAATTGTTTTATAAACTATGTCTTCCTAAGAGCCCTGGTGGTCGTGGGGCTACAGCAATCGCCTGGTACGCAAGCCACGCAAATTCGAATCCCAACGGGGCCTGCACTAATGAGTTTTTCTAGAAACTTATGTGCAGTGATTACACACCACGTGCTTTACGGTGAAGGAAAACATCGCGAGGAAACCTGCATACGTCTGAAAAGTAATACAAAGACGTATAGTGCTGAAACGGCTCACCATCTGTCACGTTGGCACTTAATCATCTTCGGTGAAAAGTGGATCATCTCTGCCTACCCCTTCAGGGAATACAGGCGTGAGCAAAGTTGCCACAGCTCGGTATACATTGGCACATTACAACCTTTACAGTGAAGGAAAGCTTTGTCAAAAAATCTAAGACGTATGTATGGTGCCTGAGAGAGCGATGAACTCACCATTTGTCACGTTAACATCAATCATTAAAAAACTGGATGTTTGTTATAACTTTTCTGCGTGTCCCCTTCAGGGAAGGCGTGATGATAAATATATACGTTACTAGCTGACAGAGACAAAAAAATGTATATAGTTTTATTTTATATGAGTACCTACCGTATATACTTTCATATGCATTTATGAACAGCTGTTTATTAGGAAATACAAACAGAAACTTCAATTTTATTTATCTGTATAGATATATAGCTTGTTTATCTTATGAATGTAAATTATGTATCATAATATCGATAATAACTAGTAATACAATAAGCGACCGGTCAGTGTGCGAGACAGCCTAATGAGGCGATAATCCGATAATGGGGATATTAAGCTTTATCGCCTACGATATAAGTGCTATTATAGCGGAATTAATTCAGATTGTTACTGTTATAATGATGCTTACATGTGAATTTGTTACTCAGGCTATTCCTTATATGGTTCGTGGTTTTGAAAGGGTGGAGTTTATATTAAATACGTTAACAGTGGGTGTTCATAATTGTGTGATATATCTACCCCTTCCTCACGATGTTTCCTTCACCATAAAACTCGTGGTGCGCCTTGCGCCTATAATTTTTTAACAACGTTTTTTATAAATAATTATTACAAACAAAAGCTTATTCACTTTTTTTAATCTTCATCTTGAACCATAAATGATAAAGTAAGATCATTTTTAATTACACAGGACGCACACATCTATACAGATAAATAAAAAAAAAGTGTCTGTTTGTAATTCCAAAATTACAGCTTTTCACTAAATTCATATGAAAGTATACACGATACTGACACTAAAAAACCAAGTTTAATTTTTTTTCTTTGTCAGTCTGTTTGTTCCGGGTAATCTCTGAAACGGCTGGACGGATTTTAACGGGACTTTCACTGGTAGGTAGCTGATGTTTCAAGGAGTAACTTAGGCTACTTTTATTTATTAAAAATATTAGGGTTCCGCGACCATTAGGAAGAAACTAAATCTACGCGGGTGAAACCGCGGGGCAAAGCTATTAAACATATAATATGTGTAACTAGCTGTGCCCCGCGATTACACATGCGAATACTTAATTTCATGAGTGGCCCGCGGAAACCTAATGTTATTTCTCGGAAATCTGTCAGCGAAAGTCCCGTTAAAATCTGTCCAGCCGTTTCGGAGATTACCCGGAACAAACAGACAGACAGACAGACGGACAGACACAGAGAGAGAAAAAAATTGATAATTGGTTTTTTTATGTCAGTACCGTACATACTTTCATATGCATTTAGTGAAAAGCTGTTATTTTGGAATTACAAACAGACACTTCAATGTTATTTATCTGTATAGATATATAGAATATAGAATATAGATATAGATGTATAGATACACTGTGCCTATGTCCAACCAAAGCGATTCATTATAACTATAATAATAATTATTTATACAACATAGCTAAAGGAGATGGTCTCAATTAGTGGTGCGATCTATCCTTGTCAACATTGTTTGCGACGAAAAAATATAATGTAGTTTCCCACGGTTGCGGCGGTCCAAAAAACTTGAGATTAATAGATGTTATGATTAACTTGCCTTCAGATTAAGACAATATACAAACGAGTGATAGCGCTACGCTCCTCCGTTATAATACAACATTACCTTATGTGAACATTAAAAAAAGAAAAAAGTATTTATACCTAAACCTTTTTCGTTTTATACACAGACTAGCTGTGCCCTGCGGTTTCACCCGCGTAGATTTAATTTGATTCCCTCGAAACCCCAAATATTCTTTTTAAATAAAAGTTAGTTACTCCTTGTATCATCGTCTATCTGCCACTGAAAGTCCCGTTAAATTTGGTCTAGCCGTTTCAGAGATTACCCGGAACACAAACGACATGTTGATAAAGTCTTTGGCAAATAACTCATTCTTAGGTACCAATTCTTTGCGTTTTTATACTCGTGATAATTTCACAACGAAATGTCCGATTGGAATAAAACAAACGGTATTTTACTTCTAGATAAATACCCTTGATAGCATTATGCTTAATTTGGTTAAGGATTAATATTAAGATAAACATTTAATATAGTTTCTTTCTTCAGACGATTTTATATTTTTTATGAACATAAAAGCGATTATTGTGACTAAACTATGATAGTTAGATATATGCTATCGCGGACTTTTTTGTAGATCTTAATAAGACCTACAAACCCGTAGTACATAATTTTGTTCTATTGCCAATAGTTTTTGCAGCGCACGCATAAATAGGTTTTCAATTTTACACCTTGGGTTACATAATCGCAATTTTCTTACGGACCCCTAATTTTTATGAGAATAAAACATACCCTATAGCCTTCCTCGACAAATGGACTATCCAACAGTGAAAGAATTTTTGAAATCGGAGCAGTAGTTCCTGAGATTAGAGCGTTCAAACAAACAAACAAACAAACAAACTCTGCAGCTTTATAATATTAGTATAGATTAATATATGTAGTAGAATTTATACGTGTATTTTTTTGGCACAGGTCTTCGGTTTGCTACATATCAACTTAAAAATATTAAAAAAATCCATTATCGTACTTAAAAAAGTTTGATTTTTCTTCTTTAAATCCCTACTTAATATTATAAATGCGAAAGTAACTCTGTCTGTCTGTTACGCTTTCCCGCTTAAACCTCCCAACCGATTTTGATGAAATTTGGCACAGACAATCTTTAGACAAGGACATAGGCTACCTTTTATTTATTAAAATATTAGGTTTCCACGACCATAAGAATCAAACTAAGGTGAAACCGCGGGGCACAGCTAGTAAGTAGTATAAATTGAAGTCGCCATTTCTGTACAAAATTGTTGTTTTCGCGTTCTTCTCTACGTTACATATCTTGATACTTCACTAATATGTGGGAATAAAATTACGATGGGTTTATAACTAATATAAGTAAGTAGTTAAGAAAATGGAGCGTTTTTTATTTTCACTATAAATAGTCGAAAGAAGCGAGTTTTTAATAGTCGTAATTCAAAACTCGAAGTGAAGTGAGAGTGGGTCGCTAGTAATATATACTTACATTCTAACAAATGTTACAATCTACAAATCGTACAAAGACGTCTTTCAACTGACCCAGATAACAGCTGGTACTCAGTTGAATTAAACCTCATCCAGAAACCACTAGCAATTAATCATGGCTGCTCCATTATCCTATCTTACAACCTTTATCTAGTTACTACTTCAATCACCGCACCGCAATTAGTATTTAAACTAGCTGTGCCCCTCGGTATCACCCGTGTAAGCTTAATTTCTTGGGTGGCCCGCGAAACCTTAATTTTTTTTAAATAAAAGTAGTAAGTTATTCCTGGTAACATTAGCTATATGCCAGTGAGTCTGTCTCTATGTTTGCTCCGGCTAATCTCCGAAACCGGCTGGACCGATTTTAGAGGGAATTTCACTGGCAGATAGCTAATGTTACAAAGGGTAACGTTGGCTATCCACGAAACTAAGTCTACGGAAAAAAACTACAGAGAGAAGAATTTGAGGGAAGAAGCTAGTGAAAGTATATAAATGTGTACTTCAAAACGATATTAACGTAATTCTGAATTATGCGCCTTTGAAATGGTTAAGCCTTCTTGATTTATACTGCACTCTCACTCTAAATGACCCGAAGGAAGCCCATTCGCATTCCGTTATGATATCTTAAAAGGGTCAGGAAATATACGAAACAGTAAAACTAGCGTTAAGAGGAGACGACGATCGCGTACTTAGAATATAAATAACTATATTACGCTTTTAAATGCCTTTTAACAACGGTATTAGAGTCCAACGCAAGTTATTTTGCGCACATTGCCTAAAACCTATAGAGCCGTGGTGGCCTCGGGGTTTGAGCAGTCGCCTGCTACGCAAGCGACGCAAGTTCGAATCCCAGCGGGGCCTGTGCCGATGAGTTTTTCCAAAAACTTATGTTCAGTGAATTCACACCATGTGCTTTACGGTGAAGGAAAACCTGCGTATGTCTGAGAAGTGATTCAAAGACGTATATATATATTGCATGAGACGGCGATGGACTCACTCTCTGTCACGTTGGCACTTAATCATATTCGGTGAAAGCAGAGATGTTGTTATTACAACACCTCAGCTTACCTCTTCGGGGACCCTTCTGGGATGGCATGAGCATATTTAATTAATTTATTTTTTATTGCCTAAAAAATCTTTCACCATTTGAATTGATTGAACTGATTAATATAGGCTATATTCTATCCCCGTGCTCCCTCGGGAGTACGGGAACTGCGTGGATGAAACCGCGTGACATCCGCTAGTATTTCATAATTTGAATGTTAATTACTTTAAGAGGATTGCTAAATAAATCAACAATAATAATTAGTAAATATTGTATTTACCTTTCTACAAACTAGTCAACGGCTATGTACAGCTCTGATTATTAACATAAACACGCAAATTTATACTTTCCTTTATAATGTTAAGATCTCAAAACATAACATAGTCTATGCTATTGTATCACAGTATTGCAAAGAAAAATCTTAAAATCTTGTTATACAATTCTAATACCTACATTTGGTAAAATTGAATACAACCAAAATGAATTAATAACAAATAAATTGCTTCTCAGTCAATCTCGACTAAGATATACATGTAATTTGCCAACTATGTGAACGGATTAAAAATAAAATTGGAATATTATCTACATAGGATTTTTAACGTTAAAACCAAGGACTACACACTTATCAGCATCGCCATACCAAGAACTTAAAACTAAACCTGGGTTTGTCTGTTAACTTCACTACATAGTATAAAACAAAGTCGCTTTTTCTGTCCCTATGTATGCTTAAATCTTTAAAACTACGCAACGGATTTTGATGCGGTTTTTTTTTAAAGATAGAGTGATTGAAGAGGAAGGTTTATATGTATAACTAGCTGTGCCCCGCGGATTCACTCGCGTAGATTTAGTTTCATCTTTATTGTCCCGGAACCCCAATATTTTTAATAAATAAAAGTAGCCTAAGTTACTCCTTGAAACATCAGCTACACGTCAGTGAAATTCCCGTTAAAATCGGTCCAGCCGTTTCAGAGATTACCCGGAACAAACAGACAGACAGACAGAAAGAGAAAAATTTTAAAACTTGGTTTTTCAGTGTCAGTAGCGTGTATACTATCATATGCATTTAGTGAAAAGCTGTTATTTTGGAATCACAAACAGATCTTGTAATAGTCTTAAAAATCCGACCTGAAGCGAAGTGAGGGCGGGTCGCTAGTTAACTATAAACAATTATGAATTTGAACAGAAATCGTGAGCTATGCGAGAAAATGTTGTCGTTCTCCCTCCCTCTCAATCATTTGCGCGAGAAAACTAAAAGACTGGTATTCTCAAGCCACACGTTTATATATAAGTGAAACATTAAAACTGTGAGCATTTTTTTGCCATTGATTTAGTAATTATCATAATTTCATCTCAGTAAATCATCTCTTCCCTCCCAGCTGTAACACATTATGTATGTAATATAATGTAATGCTGACGATTTTAAAGTACTTTACTACAGTCTAATCAAATAAACATTTTTGGGTGACTCATTCTCGTTTAAAATGTCTAGTGGCGTATATATTGAACCTTCTTTCTGCGTACTCTGTAATTGTTTCGAGTGCTGATAAATGTAGTTATTCCTTAATAGCGTGGTATTCATCCCTTGTTCCTGTTAGATTCCTTGAGGACGTCGTCTTCGGTGGTGCCTTCGATGGATTTCTTGTCCTTCAGCGCCTCCCGCACAGCGTCCACAGTGTCGTGAGGGCCGGACACCGCTATTTTCTTACCTATAACATTATTTTCGATATATTAATCTGAAAAATTATAACTAAATTATAATACAACATAATGTTACCACATAGGATGTAATTTATCAATTTCACCACTGGATTTACTGAATAAAAACATGGCGAAACCTGGGGGTCCACTCTCTTTCTCCAAAAACGAAACTTCGCAAACGAACGAAAAATAACGTAGTTTCAATATCGCTTTGTTTTTATCAAACTCTAGTTTTCATTTAATAAATGTAATTAAAGTTGGTTTAGAATTTATAACCGTCAAAAAGCTATTCCAGCAGACCACGTTAGAACAAGTAAGAACCGTGGTAGGTACCTTGCGACATTCGGCCAAAACTTAGTTTTTCGGAGAAAGCGAGTAAGTCCTCTGTATACTTTCATGACATCATCTATGAAATTTGTTGACTACTGTAACTAATATACATACATGTGCTATGCTCACACCTGTATCTCATTGGGGTGGACAAAGTATTGCTTGCCACATGCTACGATCCTTCGATACACGCACATTTCATCTACATTCATGCGTCTTACTAAAATCTACCCTTTATACAACCTAAAATAAGGAATTAATTAATAAATAATATATTATATGAACAGACTACTAACATTTGATGCAACTCAAAACAGTTGGACTTCTTTATTTACATTGTCTCACCTAGGAAAAAATAAATATTATCATAATCTTATAGATTGCAAAATCCGATAACGATTTTAACCGCAACTCCGCAATCCGCAATCCAACATATGTATCCCACACTTGTTCTTGGATTGGTCGATCGATGGTTGGTTAGATCGATTTAAAAAAAATATGCATATTGTATGTAAAAATAAATAGAGGCGAGCCCGTCAATGATACGGCAATAAATTCGGTCTCTGGTAGAATTAAACATTTTATGCTCATTTTAATTAAATTGTGTACTAGTGGAGTGACATCTGGGGCCCTACCAAGACCTTGTATTGCCATACAACTATTATTGCGAGACAGATGTTTAATTCGTGTATAAGTCTATCACTGTCACAGTGAAACTATGATGTCAATAAGAACTAATGGTAATGCCCCTGATGGTCCTTGTACTATATTGCTGCTATTGTAATGATGTAAAATAATACAATCGTCCGTTGCAAATGTTAATATGGAATTTCTAGTAATCCAGACTCAAGTTGGGCCGTATAATGGACAATCGAATATTACTGAATTGTCCAATACTATATAATTTAGTGGCGTATAGCATGATGGTGTGAAAGGGACAGAAATCGGAGAAAAATGAAACAACACATTTCGAATCAACTCATTGTATTCATGAAATATACAATGCACAACATTTAAACATAATGATTGTATGACCATCATACTATATCCAGTAAACTTTATACACATCAACATAACTTAAATGACAATTAATGCAGTCCGCAAAAATACTAACAATATTTACATATGTTTATGTAATGCAAATCCAATGAAAATGTAGTTAAAACTACTTTGAGACAGATAAACTACACACATTCATACAATACATAGCTAAATACATTCTTAATACAACTTGTCAGATAATTTGTGATGAACTGCACACTACTTCAATAATGTTCATGTTTCTTTCAGTTTTCTAAAACTATTAAGTTACAGCCATAATACGTAACCTACTTAGTTCATTAACAAAATACTCACTATCAACTAATTTGGTAACTAATAAATAGTTTTCAATAATAAATTATAATATCAAAACTGAATTACTAATTTTAATCTTTTACTTAATCAATTTTTTTATAACCAAACATTGTATTGAAAACGTCATTTTGACATTTCTGACATTGACATAATTCAAAGTGTCAAGAGCTAATGTAGACTTACCGAAGACTTAACGACCTGTAGGCCCATAGAAAGTTACATTCTCGCGCGCTTGCGCTAATAGAAACGATACAAAATGTATGGAAATTACATAAATCAGTGACGTGACATATGTCATTCCGTTACTTTGTCTACAGACCGTTTGCAAAAGACTCAAACTCAAGCGTCATACAACTTTGGATGTCTCTCTTTCTCTCTCTGCAAGGCTCTTTCATACCCCATGGGCTTATCCAAATCCCTATCCTCATCAGATCTGAAGTACTCGCCTATACGTTCACTCTCAGGTTTTTGGAGGAAAGCTATAGCACAACCAACCACAGACATAAGGAATCCAAGACCAAACACTAGTCTGTTGTTGGAGTATGTATCTGCAAAGCTTTCAAGTAACGACCAAGCCCTACTTTTATTCCTGTCTTTATCCTCAGTATCTCGATTCGACTCATGCACATTTTGATCAGCGTTTTCCTTACTTTTGGACTTGTCTGTAAAATAAATGTCGCCTTTTAGTTGGCTTGGGTACTGTTTAACGAGTTTTGCAAATTGCCGAGATATTTAAAAATGATTTATCAATCAAATGTTTTATAGGAACTTGTTAGCGCAATCAATTTGGAATTTGCATATCTCACCACCTTTGTGGCAAATTGGTGTTGAGTGGATATCGTTGCACAGCGCAAAGACCCTAATAAGGGCCTTGTTACAAAACATGATTTCTAGGAGACTAGACTGGGACTAAAATAATGTCCATCCCATTCGAAATCCGTATTACAGAAAAAGATGGAGCTACTTTCAAACCATGGACTATTTTAGTCTATGTAATCGAGATCGACTGCTTCAAGCTATAACTGCTCCTACGTACAGTCACAACTGCTTCGGCCGGTCGACAGCACGCATTAATGGCAGTCGAACTTGACTATAAGATATGCAATATCTGTCAGTCAATCAGTCGTCACTTTCATTGGTCCACCGACTTACACCACGAGTTGTCGATCATCTATATAAGTAAAACAGTTTTGCACCAACTCGTTAGACAAATACCAAAGCTTAATAAGCCAATGTGAGATGATCTACTGTAAGGTGAGCGAGTGATATATATTATTTTGTCTTACCGTCTCTATCGAACGAGACCCCGTGGATTTGGCCCGGGGTGTCCTCTTCCAGCTCGGCGTAAGCGTATATAAGCGCTTTTTGCTTCTCCGAAAGCGATTTTGGTACCTGTTACAATACATAAAAGACTTAGCGAAATACTAAAATTTAAAGAAAGCTAATAAAAAATTGTTGACAAATATGTTTATTAGGACCAAGCCATATTCTATATTCGTTGTCATCACTAAACAGTATTTATATTAGAAAGTGTATAGCTCCTTTTACGGTGTGACTGGCGTTAAGTGCTAACATATTTAATATTTAATACTAGCATAAGTATAACTTTTACACCCACTAGTAGGCCGTGTCTAACAGGGGCGGATCCAGCTTTGGCGCCAGGAGGGGGTCACAATATATAATAACGTTCGTTCCCAAACATGTGCCATCATACAAAGTTATTATATTATATTAAATTAATTTAATATTGAAGGCATGTAGTTACATAAAATCTGTATGCTCAATTGGGCTCAATTCAAGGGGGGGGGGGGTAATAACCCGCATGACCCCCCCCCCCCCCCCCGTGGATCCGCCGTTGGTGTATCATAAGAGAAAAATGTAATTATTGGCGTGAATAATAAATAAAATTACATGATATATTATATGAATAAAATAAAATAACACATGAAATATTATTTTATCATTATTTTTCTGTGTTTGTATGCATTGAATCGGAGCTCTGCGCAAGTTTTTGTATTCAATAATATGACATCCTACATTGTTCTTTATTTTTATGAACTAACCTGTATCTTAATGTGCACATAATGATCTCCGTAGCCGTGCTGACTGACTCGCTTCATACCCTTGCGGGACAAACGGATCGTGCTGTGGGAAGACGTACACGGCATTATCTGAAACAACAACGTAAAAGTGAAATTCCCGTTAAATGTATAAACAATGACTTATAGAGGATCAATGAAAAGAAAACAACGATACCTATGACATAGAATAAGGGTTTCAAAAGCCCACAAAAAACCTTGGAACAAGATTATATTGTTTGTTCTAAGAAATTATATGCAAATCAGGCTATTATCACCAGAATATTATCAGACACTAGCGGACCCGAAAGACGTTGTCCTGCATATGAACTGCAGCGCCATCTGCCGGATTGATTTGTGAATCTAAATCAACCAGGGGGCCGCCCAAACGCAACAAAAAAATCATTCATATCGGTCCAGCCCTTTAGTGACATACACAGCACACACATACAGTAGAATTATATATATGAAGATTAAATCGCATAAACCAACATACCTGTAGTGTATGGTCTTCGTATAAGCCTTGTATTCTCACCGTGCCACCCAGCAACGCTTGCGAAATTGAGATCTGAAATTGTATTTACATTTGGAATCATTGTTTGCACACTGTGTGACGGATATTATTTTTTAAGTTCTTTATAAAGACACGCTAATGAATCAAAGTATTCACAGTCTACCTTTAAGCTTTTAATAAACCAATTAATTTTTTTATAAATCAGAATTTATATTCGAGGTCACTAGTTGTAATAACTAGTAGTAAAAGTATAGTCTCTCCCACAATTCCGTATCAAATCTATATCGTTATAATATTTCTTAAACTTTCGCGATTAAATTTAAGTGCAAACGTCGCAGTTTCTAAAAAAACAAAAAAGCAGATACTGTTAGTGCAGTGTGTGGTGACCTTTACAGTCAAATACAGCACCAAAAGAGGGTAGACGAAAAATCTAAGTCTAAATTTCCGAACGGCTGCAAAGACGGGGTCGCCAATCCCCTTAGTCTGCTCGCGACCACGATTGGTGTAACCCAATCGAAACGTCGAGGTACGTTCTTATTCAAAATATTATCGTGATAAGTCCCGAGTTACTTTAAATATCTATATCATAATATATCTAATCATGCATGATTCAAAATTAATCAATATACATACATTACAGTCGGTGTGCACGTCTGGTCCGTCACGCTTGAAGTAAGTGGAGGGTTCCACCTTGAATGTGACAAATACTTCGTTGGTTCCGACCGCCATGCGTACCGTCTGTCCGTCTTCTACTCCCGCTGGTACCGGTACTGTCACCTTCTTGCGTTGTACCTGACAAACAATGCCAAATCAAATAATTTTATTCACTATAAAGGACACTTGGAACACTCATTGAATGTAACGTATGTATATGACGTGTTATATAACACTTAAGTTAAGTTTAGATTTGTTTGGATTTGTGCCTGGTTGACAGCAATATCTGGGCTTTCCTCCTATGAAATGGGATCGAACATAACTGGCAAAATGTGGGTACAATAAGTACACTACTCTTGCAGGGAGGCTTGAGCTTATGTATGTAAATTTACTGATTTTGAGTCCATCATCATCTCAGACACTATACCTATATTTTTTAATTTTCTTTTGGATATGTTCCTCCACCACCCTTAAGCTTGTAGTATGATATCACTGCACTTACATTTTCAGAAAAAATCTAAAATCTCAAAATCTCTTACAAATTGGAGCTCAGTGACTACTGGCTACTGTAGGTTACAAATGATACTTACAGACTGTCCTTTTCCTTCGCACTCAACGCAGGGGAACTTGATCAACATCCTAGTACCGTGGCAATGTCTGCATGTAGACCGCATCACAAATGGACCTGGACATCATACATATAAAATTTCACTATAATAATAAAATTTTTTGAACAGCTAAGGTGACAGCATAGAGTGGCCCCTGATGATAAACAATTACTGCAGCCTATGTATGCTTGTGACACTCACTACTTGTCTACCTTATAATAATGAAATCCCATTGAAACAATCTATTTTTGTAAATGCATTGCAAAGTCAAAGTCAAAGTCAAAAATATCTTTATTCGATTAGACTTTATACAAAGCACTTTCAAATCGTCAGAATGACACAATTTACAGGATTATACATGCTACCGCCAGGTTCGGAAGGTTGCTTTTACTGAGAAGAACCTGGCAAGAAACTCAGTAATTACTCATTTCAAAAATATTATTCAATTTAAAAAAAAAACAAAATAAATCATTTGAGAAATGTAAGCCCATGGACACAGTTCCAATGTACAAATGTCGATAAAAATTAACATAAAGAAAAGTCTAGTAGTTCTATTTATATCTAAATGCGTAGCTTGAGATGACCAGCCCCCACAAGCAGCACCTGTTCACAAGTATGACGAGAATGCCAGCCATCGCCCTCCTCAACCATTATAGAGGGAAGTGAGCGACCCGTCACCCTGACGCCGCCGCAAGCAAAGGCATTTTAGTGAGCATGACAACTCAAGCCAGTCAAAACAAAGATCAAAAGAAATATTAAAATGAATTGTAGCATAAGTACAGTGTCCATGAGACTACTTACAATATTTGTCTGGTAATACATTATTCCAAGTTTCCTTATCACACATATAATCACTAACTGTATAATAACCCTTTTTAAGTAATACAGATTTTACAGTCTCTTTAAATTTATCAAAGGGCAAATTTACAATACATGTAGGTAATTTATTATAAAAGCGTATACTTTGCCCTAAAAATTATCCCTGGACTTTCTGTAAGCGGTGTGTAGGTACTACTAATTTATTTTTATGTCTTGTGTTGACATTATGTACATCACGCTTCTTTTGAAAAGAATTTATATTTTTATGTACAAGTAGTAAGTTTGCAAAAATATACTGCGAAGCCACTGTTAAAATTCCTATTTCTTTAAATTTTTCCTTTAAAGATGCCCTAGATCCTAAGTTATAGATTGATTTTACAGCCCTTTTCTGTAATATAAATATGGCTTCTATATCGGCAGCTTTGCCCCAAAGCAAGATAGCATACGACATAACACTATGAAAGTAACTAAAATAAACTAATCGTGCCGTGTCTACGTCAGTGAACTGCTTTACTTTCCTGACGGCATATGCTGCCGAGCTGAGTTTCCCCGATAGACTAGATATATGTGAGCCCCATTGAAGTTTGTTATCAAGTGTTACACCTAGAAAAACTACTGACTCCACAATATCCAGTTTTTCACCATTGATCATAATTTTGGTCGGAACAGGTTTAACGTTAGGTAAAGTAAATTTTAAGCATTTTGTTTTTTTCGCGTTTAAAACTAAGTTATTCACAGTGAACCATTTAAATACTTTGTCAAGGGCACTGTTTACATCGTCATAATCCGTTTTACCTCTGCTAACTTCGAACAAGAGTGATGTATCATCAGCGAAAAGAACAATATCACAAATATTCTTAACAAAATGCGGTAAATCATTGATGTATATCAGAAATAGAAAAGGCCCTAAGATTGATCCCTGCGGCACGCCCATCAGTACCGGGGACCCGGAAGACTTAACGCCATTTACCTCTACTTTCTGTACCCTCTGGCTTAAATATGAATCAATTAAATCGAGTGCAGTGCATACAGCATAATTGTTTTTTTTTTATATATAAACGCCTTGGCAGTAGCTGTAGGTAGGTGCTAAATAAATAATGACAACAATTGCTAGCACTGCCACTCCACTCACCCACCCTCACCCCGTCCATAGAGCAATGGTGACCACACTCACGGTAGGCAAAAACACAACTCAAAATATTCGGCTGAGGTCTTCTGCACACTCCCCATTTGAGCAGCTCCAAATGTCGAACATGAGTTCCCATTATGCCCTCCCTTGCTAATATTATATTTACATATGGTTTCCCTTACCTCTTGAGAATGTCTCCATTCCAGTGCCGCTACAATAAGTACACTTGATAGACTTGGTGCCGGGCTCACAGCGAGAGCCCTGGCACTTGGGGCAGGTGTCTACTACATTGATGTTGATGTCTTTGTTCACTCCCCGCGCAGCTTCCGTGAAGCGGAGGTTTACTATCATCTATGAAAATTTACAGCATTAATGAAAAATTTACATAAATATTGCTAAATCGGGCCTTTAATTTACAAATCAAGATCACTCTTAAAGGTCCCATCACAATGAGACAAAAAAAAACATGCTCTGTCTCAAATGCAAACTTTCAGCCAAATCTTAGTTTTTCAGTAAAAGCAAGTAGGGGACCTGGTCTGTCATGATGAATCAATCAGTAGCATATATACTTACAGGAGTATATAATGTGAATAGAATAGAGACTATCGGAATAGTTATCATTAGAGTGCAGGCAACACTTTTAATAATACATTGTGATTCTCACCTCCTGAGCAGCTCCAAAACCAAACTGGCTCTCTGCAAAGTCACTAAAAGCTTCACTTTTAAAGCCAGCATCTCCAAATATCTTCCGAAATAACTCCTCTGGGTCTATGGTAGACTTGTACTGCCATTGGTGAGTGAATCCATCCGCTCCGGAGGGTCCTCCACCCATACCCATCTGCTCGGATGTTGTTCCAAATGTGTCATATTGCTTGCGCTTGTTCTCATCTGATAGAATCTGGAAATAATAATTATTTTATATGAATTATTTACCCTGTTATGATATGTGCCAGCTGAGTTCCCTGTTGGTTCTACTCAGAAGGCTAGTTTCCAAACCAGTAGTCAATTCTTTAATGTTCACTTTTTTGTTGTTTTTCAATTCTTTAATGTTCACTTGTTTGTTCACAAGTGCCTTACCAGGGCCTAAACAGAATAAATCATTTTTATTTTCATTTTCAAATAATAAGTATTTAATATTTAATAAGCTGTTTGAAAGTGGACATGCATGTTACTGAATATAATGAGAACATATTACTTAACCCTAAATTTTACCAATATTCCATTCTTATGCACTGGTATTTATTTGACCCCATGACAAAAGCTTTATAAAATACAGCTGATGTCTTTATTTGCTTCAAGCACGTATGGACAGAGACATGCGCTCATAACTCATGACGGGAGCTGTAACCTGTATTAAACTTTAACTTGACTATACCTCATAAGCCTCAGAGACTTCTTGGAACTTTTGAGAAGCTTCTGGATCCGATTTGTTCGCATCAGGGTGATATTTCTTAGCAAGTTGATAGTAGGCTTTCTTTATGTCTTTGCCAGATGCGTTCTTCGATACCCCCAACACTTTGTAGTAATCAGCTCGGGCGTTCACTCTGCTCGTCGTATGGATGAACCGATACTTTGAACTTACGTTATCTGCGAAATTATTTTGAGGTTAGAATTCACAAAATGACATGATAACATAAACCGTCCCAGAATAAATAAAGTAATATTTATTGCACGGCATTTAATGAGTATTTTTAGGAGAAACCAATGAAACCTTAAATGAATTCAATTAAAACCGGTGATGTAATGGAGCGTGTAAAACTTACAATTTTTATAAACAAGTGAAGAGCTGGCTAATGCAGGCCCGCTTAAAAAATGGTCACAACTATTGCATTTATGTATTAAACGATACGAAGTTTTGGATATATTATTAGTAAAAACTGCACTAAGAGTTTTTGGATTCAAAAATCCCAGAACACTCCGAGTGGGAGCCATTTTAGAAAATAAATAACAGATAATATAATTTTTTTTTCTCTGACACAGCAGCGAAGCGGTGCAGACCGAATAGGATAGTTAGTTTAGTCGAGTAATTAGAGCATCGAATAATTGATTTTCACAGACATACTAATTGCATCTCCTGCATTCAGCTGTGTAATGAGATGGAATTCTTCATAGAATTGTGTTACTCTTCAAATTATCCTATTATGTATTTCATAGTTTTATTTTATTTTTGTCTTCTTTCTAAATGTATTCGATTCTAAAACGAAAATTCTCCAATGTGGTCAGTTACAAAATATAAAAAGAAGATATTTCTTGACATTTGATTTGATTTGGTAAATTTTAGTGGCAATACTATTTTCCTGGGCAACGGTAGGCAAGATGAATATAAACAAAAAATGAGCTAACAAAATGCCAATTATTCTATTGAATTTTGAGTCAAACGCGAAAGGAATAAGCTTATAATATTCGTGATAATAATAGTTAAATATTCATTGCGGATTTATAACAACAACCAACGATGGCTTCGATAAACGTTCGCGATCAAAAAATCGAACAGCAGGTGCGAGAAATAATTGCGAGTTTTGTGAATAAAATATATTGCTTTACCTTGAATCTAAAGTGTAACAAATTTATCTAGTGAATTAGTGAATACATAGAGTATGCTATTTATTTTAGCGGCAAATGATGGAGCAAAAGATGCGGCAGAAAAGACAAAATTCTGGGATGGTACAGGCGAACGATTTGCGTGTAGGGTCTGCTAAGCGCCCAATATCTGGAAGTAGATCAAGAGAACTACATGGTAAGTCCTATTAAACATCATATAACAGATCATCAAAGAACTCTAGGTGTTTTGTCTAGCTATGCATGTGTTTTCGATGTTAATTTTTGTTATGCGCATTTTTTTCATTTCATAACAGGCTATGATGGTCCGATGCAATTTCTTATGTCTCCAGTGAACCCAGACCAAGTAATACCCCTCCAGACCAATAGGATATCAACATATGATGGTAAGTCTTTTTTTAATTGTCTTAACATCATACCATGGCACCTAACAACAATATTAAAGCATTTAAAGTATGCTTCGCTTTATAATTTTTTATGTCGGCATGATTGTTGTTTTCAAGTGTACATATAGTGAACCCTGGACTGAAACAATAGAGTTCCTGCAATTATCGATCTTAAAAGTGGGTGTAGTTACACCTCTTTCCACATACAAGGGTCTTTGAAGCCCCTTAAACACCCATTGTAGGAATCTTTGGCAATAAATAAAGTATTTGGATTTGTGTAATCAGTATCACAGTGCTGTATTGGCCATGGGGTTGCCATGTTGAGCAGTCGCTAAGCGACACAAGTTCGAATCCCTGGGGGGCCAGCACCAATGAGTTTTTCTAATAACTTAAGTATAGTCGTTTCAGATCACATGCTTATCGGTGAAGGAAAACATTGTGAGAAAACCTGCATATGTCTGAGAAGTAATTCAAAGACATATGTATAATGCCTGAGACAGTGATAGACTCACCATATGTCATGTTGGCACTTAATGATCTTCGATAGAAAGTGCATGTTCTAATTACAATGCCTCTTCCTACCCCTTTGGGGAATACAGGCAATTAATAATTTTATTGGTGAACAGTGAACAGGATATACACTGAACTGTTGATTTTGTGATGAAGGCAAAGAGAAAAAAATATTCCGTGATATTGGTCTAATGGTTAAACCATGAAATAGTGACAGACGGAGACACTTTTCCAATTTATAATCCCTACTATTTAATATTATAAATGCGAAAGTAACTCTGTCTGTTACGCTTACCCACTTAAACCTCGCAACCGATTTTGATGAAATTTGGCACAGACAATCCTTAGATCCTGAGAAAGGACATAGGCTACCTTTTATTTATTAAAAATATTAGGTTTCCGCGACCATAAGGATGAAACTAAATCTACGCGGGTGAAACCGCGGGGCACAGCTAGTATTACGTGCAATATATACAAACAAATGACTAAAGCAAAGAAGTATTTACAATTTTACAATTAGTAATTGGTAAGCAATATTTACAAACCTTCCATATATGTCAGAATTGAGCACATCTATATCTATACATCTATACAGATAAATAAAATTGAAGTGTCTGTTTGTAATTCCAAAATAACAGCTTTTCACTAAATGCATATGAAAATATATACGATACTGACACAAATATACTTATTTTAAAAAAAAATCTCTGTCTGTCCGTCTGTCTGTCTGTTTGTTCCGGGTAATCTCCGAAACGGCTGGACCGATTTTAACGGGACTTTCACTGGCAGGTAGCTGATGTTCCAAGGAGTAACTTAGGCTACTTTTATTTATAAAAAATATTAGGGTTCCGCGAAATTAAACATGAAACTAAATCTACGCGGGTGAAACCGCGGGGCACAGCTAGTTATATAATATAGTAGTAAATGATATGAGTCAGACTGTTGTAAAACTCATTGATTGTATGGAACAAAGGCACTAGTCATCCAAGTTGTACCTCAACAATTGTGTCACTATTCAGAGTTTGAAGACATTTGTATAGAATAGAGCCACCCACAACATGAGACTGAAATGTTATTCAAACATAAATATTGATTGATCATTCAAGGATTAAAATGTTGTGTACTTATGGTACTCATTAAAATTCTAAATGTGTATTTTTTTTAAATCTGTGTGTCTATCTGTCTGTTTATTCTATATATCTCTAAAACGGCTGCCCTGATTTTAACAGGCAGATACCTGATATTACAAGGAGTAAATTAGCCTACTTTTATTATTAACCGACTTCAAAAAATAGAGGAGGTTGTCAATTCAACTGTATTTTTTTTTAATTATATAATTGCGAATTAATGCCACCCGTGAAATTGTTTCTACTCGGGTGGGGGATGCAGCTCGTATTTTTTAATATGTTTCCTGAACCAGTATAGACTATATTAAGTAGATTGTTTCCTACCTAGAAAGAAACTTGCCTTTATAACGTGAATAAGGCTGTCTACATCTTTATTACAAGTGTATTGTTCACAGCTCTGCACTATTAGAGGCTTCACGCTAATTAGTGGCAATAGAAAACAAACAATAAGTTACCTACATTATGCTTGCCCTTGGCATTGCGACACGAGAATGCTGACCACGTAGTAATTTCACTTTCCCCTAATTTCTTTGAATATTCAAAACTTCACGGTATTTTAAGTATAATGAGCTCATATTAAATTCATTTTGTATAGACATTTATTTACGTTAGTTACTTTGTTGATGTTTCTCTGTCTGCATCCGTTTTAATACTACTAAAGATTGGCCTGATGTTAAACGGTCACCATAACCCTAGTCTCTAAACGTTGTTATTGCGTTAATTTATTCATTTAGTACTGGCCCCGCCCGCGTGTTTGTCCCTCAATTGAATCGATCCCTGAATCGACAAACTTGCAAACTTTATTTCACACGTTAAATAGAGCACAAGGTGTGATCTTTTTGAAACAGGGCCGGTTTATGTGGATGAAGCAACTGTCTAGGCGCCCCCACTGACTAGTAAGGCACTGAATGGTAACGGAAAGGGGCCGGGATAGGGTTAATCAGGACTAGATATAAAGGGAATGCCTTTTTTGAAATCTGTAAATGCTCTCCTTATCTGACTACTGATACATCATTCTCATTTGTAATATGAATTAGAATATATTGTGTTAGATGTTATTATGGCAGGTTGATTATAGCATTATTATTAGCTTTCATACTACTTTCCTGAAGAACGAGCTCAGTGGAGCGGATATATTAATTGAGATAGCTCGGAAACATTCAGAAGATATTCGTAATAATATAGATATTTCGAAGAATCTATCATACTTATGCTATTATTCCTCGAAAGGGTAGCCAGAGGTGTCTTTTTATTAGACCCACTTTTTGCCAAGTGTAATATGGGGCAAGCATGGTGCGCTTAAACGGGCACTACAGACTCCGGACTGCTATTGGGAAACTAAAGCCAGAAAAACCCTATGTCATTCGAGATCGAACTCGTGTTTCGTATGAGCACTTGCGATCACTAGACCAACGACGCAGTGGTGGTTACTAAGGTCGCCAAAACTCCATTGAGAGTAGTAGAGGCTGTAATAGCTATCAGTGGGACCTTATGGTCCAAATTCGCATAGTTATTCCATTCTCATAAGTCATAGGGATGATTTACGTTTTAGTATGTTTTCGGTTGTAACAAAATGAAAAGTTATACGTACCATAGATTCAACTCTAATAGGGAAATCCTTTACAACTAAAGTTCTCTTATTATGCTTTGTATATATGACTTATATAGGTGCTCACGCCATCCCAGAAGGGCCCCCGAAGGGGTATGAAAAGGTGCTGTAACAACAGCAACCATTTACATATGTGATTAAGTGCCAACGTAACAGAAGGTGAGCCCCTCGCCGTCTCAGGCATTATACATACGACTTTGAATTGCTTCTCACGATGCTTTCTTTCACCGTAACGCACGTGTGGTGAAATTACTGCCCTTAGGTATGGCTCTCTAATCACATATCTTTGAATAATTTCTCAGGCATATGCAGGTTTCCTCTCGACGTTTTCCTTCACCCTGAAGCACGTAGGGTGAAATTAGGTACTGCACTTAAATATGACTCATGTCTGCGTGCAATCCACTCAAGGATAATATAGAAATTGATGCTGGTTTCACCTATTGTAGAACTTACCCCTTCTGGGAAACTGTGAGTTTAGGTAACTCTTACATGCAAAAGTACTAATGTATTTTTTACTGAAAACCCTCAGTCGACAGTTTGACCTGAAATCGCTTTTCCGACACGCTCCTTTTGATAGTTCAGCTCGCGTGTTATTTTACCGCGGGTCAAAGTGGTTAAAGTTCAATGTTCTTAATAAGCAATCAATTTCGGTACGCTATGGGTATTTGATGAAGTGTGCTACACTTGCTAGGTACCGAAACTACCTAAATAGACCATGTAGTTAATTCGTCCACCGGGTGGCATAGAATTTTGTTTTGTTTATAATTTCTCCAACGGGTCACTCGAGAGACCCTACTCTTTTAAGTACTACCTTTAGCATTATCCTCCTTATTACATGCCTATAATGGCTTAAACCAAGTCTAGACCTTCAAGGACTATCTTAGGCGATGTTTTGTTTATTATAGAACATCGAGGGTATAGGATTTATGATACGTATTTATAACAACACACCTCGTGATGAGAAACCTGAAAATGGTTACAGATCCCAAATAATTGAGAACTACCTTATTTTTACAGAAAATTATAAATAAGCTGTTGCTATAAAAAAATATATTCTTATTCGAATTGTCTTATCGAATAAAAAAAAGAAGTTCTCCTAAGCAAGCCCTTTCATTTGATACCCATCATGTGGTAGTGCACAATAAATAACAAGACCGCCATCTTGAAAGATCCGCCATATTTGAATTGGATGCAATCGGATTCCACTCGGACGAACATACATGCTTTGTAAGTTAAATAAAACCTTGTAAAAGTATTGTAACTCATTCCAGAGCTAGGCAACCAAATAGAAGTGCTAACAGTCGGTGATGGAGACGGCAGTGGTGATGAGGAGGAGGAGAGCGTGCCGGTATGCAGCGTGGGTCGTGACGTCAGCACCGATGACGTATGCGCAGACGCAGCCGTCGCGCCCTTGCAGGAGCGAGCCGCGCACAGGGAGGACTCACCTAGCCAGGTATGTTTTACTTACAGAGTACCTAGTGCGAGTTTTCTTAAAATTGTTGCCCAAGTCCACGCGTTGACGAAAACGTAGATTTGTATGGGATCAAAATAGTTCCATCTATGGTCTGACAGATGGCGCAATATATTGTCTACCTTTAGATAGATCCATTACAAGGGATTTTCGAACGTCTCAAGGGCCTTTACCGTATCTACTGTGCGTGTACCTTTCTGCGACTCCAACTTACATGTTCATAGTAATTATTTGTAGACTGTAATATAGTGCTACAATAAACGTTCTACAAGTTGACACCAGTCTCCTCCCTCCCGACGCCGTCCGAGGCACGTTCTCCTTGACCCTGACGACGATATCACATTGCTTCAGCAAGCAATGTCTCTCTAGCACACACCAAACCGACCATTGTTCCGTCCTCGCCGGCGAGGCTCGTCGCGAACTCTACGTCATCGTCCCCCCCGTCCCCTGCTAGGGCCGGCGCGCGCCGAGCCACTAGCCCTAAATAATACCACTCAGATCCAGCTCCCTAGCTCATCCCCCAGCAACGCTCTAAGCCGAGGTCCAAGCCCCGCACCGGGGCGCCCTTAGCTGTGTTGCTTAGTTTAAGTTTAAGCTTGGCTGGAGGCCCTTGGGTCTCGCCCTATAGTCCGGTTAAGTAGTGGAGGTAACTCCTCCCTACCAACTGCGAGAGACCATATCCTCAAAAAAATAAAACCAGTCTCCTCATTTCATGACCTGTACGTGTGTAATTAAAACACTAAAGTTTGCTATGTAGTCGCAGTTTGAAGCAAGCTTTGGGATAGGTCCCAATGGCGTGATGATGATGAAGATTTTTTGCCTTAGACGCCAGAGATCGAGGGTTCTGTAGAAGGGGCAGTGGAGACCTTCGTAGTGACTCCAGCTAAACACGGCACATTGTATAAGTGCCGTATCGCTCGCGACAGGAAAGGGATGGATAGGGGGCTGTATCCCACTTATTTCCTGCACCTGGAGAAGGATTACGGGAAGAAGGTGTTTTTGTTGGCAGGTATGTGTTTTTTTCTCTTACAAATTTAAACAAAACCGTCTTAGGTTACTTGATTACGTACTCTGATGGCTAAGTGACCAAAATTGAGGCTTCTTGTAGGTAAATTAGTCGTCTATCTGTCTGTTTTCCACAGTTGAGCCGATACTATTCATAAATTGTTATTATGTAGAACTGATGAGTCAGATATGTCAATAGTGTAAAACAGCGTCCCAAATTAGATGGTATCTCTTTTATTCGCGTACTTGTCTCTTTTGTAGATACTATTCAACCGAGTGATTAGTTTTTAGACGGTAATATATCTGGTGTTACAATTATGATTTGAAACCCGAAATTTCATTCACAGTTTTAAAGAGACCTTATAGATAATTATTTTTATAAACAATGAACGTAGGTCGCAAACGCAAGAAGTCAGCGACGTCCAACTACCTAATGTCGACGGACCCGACCGAGCTGACGCGGCAGGCCGATAGCTTCGCTGGCAAACTGCGCTCCAACCTCCTGGGGACCGCCTTCACTGTCTACGACAACGGCAAGGCGTGGAGGAAACACCATGGCGCTACCAGACACGAGTTGGCCGCTGTTGTTTATGTGAGTACAGCGTCACGAGTTATGAGTCCTTGAATAAGCATGAGTAATTTTTTGGATCTTGTATGCATCGTGATCGGAACTCTGAAGGCGGCACTGGCCTCTACTATACAAGCACGCGAGAATGGCTGTTCCTTACAAAACTAGAATGACACTTAGGTAGGCTTGCGTGAAGAAGAGAAGGGATGCTTGCAACTTTGATTTTAATTGAAAATTATTTGTTCGCAAATTGTTTAAATGAAAATGACAATCACAGGTCTATTGACTTTCATATAAACTCACTTTAATGATTATTTTTAAATTATGTTTTAATTATTTTGTGACAAACACTAATACGAATTTTCATACGGGCCTCTTAAGCAAATCTATACAGATAAATAAAATTGAAGTGTCTGTTTGTAATTCCAAAATTACAGTTTTTCACTAAATCCATATGATTTCAGTATACACGCTACTGAGACTAAAAAACCAAGTTTTATATTTTTTCTCTGTCTGTCTGTCTGTTTGTTCCGGGTAATCTCTAACTAACGGGACTTTGACTGATAGGTAGCTGATGTTTCAAGGAGTAACTTAGGCTACTTTTATTTATTGAAAATATTAGGGTTCCGCGACAATAAGGATGAAACTAAATCTACGCGGGTGAAACCGCGGGGCTAGTGCATTAATATTATGGATTAGCATACATTTTAAGTTTCAACACTTATTGTACACTTCTAGAGAACACAATTCAAAAAATCCATTCTGTTTATACCGCTCATCGGTTATCACCCAACACGTCATGAAACGTCAATACATAAAAAGTTCTCTGAAATTCCAAAACCTCTTATAAATGGTGTCAGCATTTGCGGTTAGTAAACTTGTCCTCTTATTGGTAGGTATAAACTTTCCGGTAGAAACCGCAATGACCGAGACAGATCTTCTGTTACAGATTTATTGAAGTATATCGGAAAATCACAATGTAAGGTTGTTTGCAATAATATGAATACAGGGTCGTTTGTATTTCTAAAATTTAGAAATAATCACGCGCGCATCTACCAGAAACGGAATGACGATAGTTAACGAGGCATAACCCTCGGAACCCGCAGAGTCAGCATGGCGGCGGAGCACCGGCATTCTGCTTAGTCTTAAGTTTTAGTTCATAAGTTTTATACTAATTATTGTTAGTCCATTTCTTGTCTTGTAACAATAAACATCTATTGTTTAAATAAATATATTTTTTTATCAAAATCCCGATCGCCAAACACTTAACTGGCGCAGTCGGTAGGATCGCAGCACTCTCGTATTGAATCCCTATTCTCTTACGATTGTGTCACGGTTCTCAAATCGTACCACCGCGATCCGAAAGAACCTAAAAGCGCGATCGGTCAAAGGACTCGTCAGGAGATGCAGAACATCCTGGGGTAAGTACTCTTGCTATTATCCAAGTGTTCCTGCTCTATTTCCTGTCATTTTTTTTTGTGCATTTTTATATTGTGTGTGTATGTCTGTAGGCTTTAATCGCGATAGACATTTCCTATTTTAATATACTTATAATAGACAAATACTTACATTTGTGCTATAAAATAATTATCAGTACGTTTGTCTGTTAGCTATAATCGCATTAGACACTCGATACTTAGAGCGAACTCTGACGTCACTCTATTGTTCACTTAAAACCTTTATTTTAGTACCGAGAATTTTGTGCAGGGTTATTACCCATATTTACGTGAATTTGAATTAAATTAATAACAATGTCGCTAAAAGATTGCGATACGCACTTTAAGCTGATGGCTGACTTAATGCCCCGATATGACGGGAACCCAAAGTTATTAAATTATTATATTCGAGAGGTCGAAAATTTATTGAAATTATTGACAGCGGAAGACGCGCAATCACACCCGGCTTTAATCTGTCTTATTAAAAGTAGACTCAGTGGCGCCGCAACAGACGCATTAGCTTATGAGGATTATTTAAATACGTGGGATACTATTAAAAGCGCACTTATTAGACGACTCCGTGAACCGCGCAACGAGATTCAAGTGATGCAAGAACTCACTCGTACTCGCCGTCCTAAACATGAGGATGCCGAAACATTTGGAAAACGGCTTAGAGAGTTACTTGACACTTTACTCTCCGTTGGCGAACACAATAATAAAAGTTATTATGAGAAAATGGTAATAGAACAGTACACTAACCAATTAGATTTCCATGTTTCGCTAGGAGTTAGAATAGCAAAACCAGATACATTAGAGTTAGCTATAATAGCGGCTAGGCAGGAAGAGGCTAGACTTGCATATAATCGAGCAACTAATTTTAGCATGCCGACAACATCCCAAGCTAAGCCGAAGGAACTACCTAAGTTGAACTCCAATGGTAACCAATATCGTAATTTTAGCAACCCTTACATGCCCCCTACGAATTTAGCGTTCCAAATGCAACAACCCCCTTTTAACCCCAGTAATAGCATGTCCCCGGAGCAACGACAGCAGTGGACACAGCCAATGCTACCCTGGAAAACTCGACCTTCTTCAGGTAATTTTCGAACAGGTGGTTCAGGAAACTATAGAAGCGGAAACTTCAGGAACCAGCCAAATATACCCAAACAACAGGTAAATACCCCTCATAAATCTTCAGACGTGACCATGAGATCTGTGGACAAACCCCCGAGGCCGCAGTTTGCCACCGAACAGCTCTTCTATACTCCCAGTCACATGAGCAACCAGTTGCAACCATGCACCGACGAAGGTGAGTACTATAATATGCAACCCCTCGACAACAATGGCTTTGAAACAGATGTGTACAGCAACGAGCAAGACCCAGGCCAGGATTTTCCTTTGGAGGAGACTCAGGACGACCAGAGCTAGTAGAGATAAACTTCCAGGACAAAGACCATCTCCCATACATCGAACTACCAGAATTTCAAGGTAAGTTTTTAGTCGATACAGGAGCAAGCCGCTCTACAATATCACCGGATGTTATTTGCGGTACTATTTTTGAACAATGTGTCGAATACGAACCCTTTGAAATTTCCACGGCCCATAGCGTTTCACGTCATAATCATGTAGTTTATTTACCCTTGCCACCCGTGTTTAATACCGATATAACGCATAAATTTTTAATTTTTGATTTCGATCCAAAGTATAAAGGTCTAATCGGATTTGACTTGTTGCGCAAACTAAAAAGTAATATCGACTTGAATAATAACACGTTACGTACATCTACAGCGGACATACCAATATATTTTAACCACCCTTTTCAAAAACTTAAAGTCGAACCTAGATGCGAAAAGTTAATTAAATTCAAGACGCATTATATAGATGGACAGTATATACACGACGATTTCTATTGGTCCGACGGTTTAAAATCACCCGCGGCGATAGTTAACGTAACAAACGGAACGTTTAGAACTTCGGTCATTAACTTCAATAATGATAAAAAATATGTTCCAAATAAAGCCCCAATGCGATTAGAAATTTACTCGGACAAACAAAATGATAGCTGTGAATTAAATCATATACAAGGACAGACTGACATTGACCATGAATTACGCGAAAATCTAAAGAAAATTAGAACAGATCATATGAATGAAGAGGAAAAACGCGAAATTAATAGACTTTGCTATCAGTATAGGAATATTTTTTTTTCTGAAAACATACCATTGACGTTCACGCACGCGGTCAAACACGAACTAAGACTGACAGACGAGACACCTATTTTCGTTAGGAGCTATAGACAGGCCCCCCAACAGCGCAAAGAAATCCAAAGTCAGGTCGATAACCTATTGAAACAAGGCATTATCAGAGAAAGTATCTCCCCGTGGTCGTGCCCAGTTCACATAGTCCCCAAAAAACCAGACGCATCTGGAAAAGTTAAATGGAGACTTGTTATCGATTATAGACGACTAAATGACCGTATTGTAGAGGACAAGTACCCCCTCCCCAACATACATGACATACTTGATAGGCTAGGTCGTGCCCAGTACTTTACTACCCTAGATTTAGCTAGTGGGTACCATCAGGTAGAAATGCACCCTAATGATGTCGAGAAGACCGCATTTACTACCGAAAGAGGGCATTACGAATTTTTACGCATGCCCTTCGGTTTAAAAAACGCCCCAAGTACGTTCCAACGCTTAATGGATCATATTCTCAGAGGCATAGAGAACGTGTACACATATTTAGATGACGTCATCATAATATCTACGTCACTACAAGAACACGTCGAAAAACTAAAACAAGTGTTCGAGCGGTTTCAAACACATAATCTCAAGGTTCAGTTAGATAAGTCCGAATTTCTTCAAAAACATGTAACATTTTTAGGACATGAACTGACTGACCAAGGACTCAAACCAAATCAGGACAAAATTAAGGCCGTTTTGAATTTTCCATTACCGAAAACCCACAAGGAAATAAAATCATTTTTAGGACTTGTAGGATATTACCGAAAATTTATCAAAGATTTTGCCAAATTGACCAAACCATTAACACTCTGTCTCAAGAAAAATAATAAAGTCGTACATTCACCGGAATTTCTAGAAGCTTTCAATAAATGTAAACAGATTTTGACAAACGCCCCAATTTTAATGTACCCTGATTTTGACGAAACTTTCGTTCTTACAACCGATGCTTCCGATGTGGCTTTAGGCGCGGTCTTGTCACAAGGCAAAGTTGGATCGGATAAGCCAGTAGCATACGCATCTCGAACGTTATCAGAAACAGAGTCGCGTTACTCTACAATAGAGAAAGAGTTACTAGCCATCGTATGGGCTATTAAATACTTCCGCCCTTACTTGTACGGCAGAAAGTTTGTCATATACACAGACCATAGGCCCCTTACATGGTTAATGTCGTTAAAAGACCCAAACTCAAAATTAACGAGATGGCGCCTTAAATTAGCCGAATATGACTACAAGGTTATTTATAAGAAGGGACGCCAAAACACGAACGCAGACGCCCTCTCGCGCGCGAAAATTTTTCACAATAGTGTAGACTCTTTGGCAGTTAATCCAGATAATGATGATGAAGACGATATGATAAATGATATACTCGATAACGCCCGTAGAAATACCGAACGCGGAGTAGGAGCGGTTAACGATTTCGATCCCGCAGATGTTCTCGGACCGGTATCTTTTGCCCAGCCGATGAGAATAAATGAGCCAATAGCAGGTAGCGCATCTATGAGTCTAACGGAACCGGTAAATAGTAACATACAAGGATCACAAGTAGGCACCGAATCAGATACTATGAGTGTAGTCACTATTAACCCAGACGAGTTAATTTCCACAAATCACACGCAGGCTGATAATGAAAACAACGGAATCCCTATTATAACAGATGCAATAGATAGGCAACTTAAACAGTTCCACATACGATCCACGCCAGGCTCTACGTACAGAGTAGACGACAGGTCCACTAACTCGCGAACTGTTATCAAAGATGTTTTTATCCCTGTTAACAACACGGAACAAGAAATAATTAAATTCCTTAAAGAACACACTATTGCAGACCGTGCGTTTCATTGCTATTTTTATGACGAAAGTTTATATTTGGCATTTTCAAGAGTATATACAACAGTTTTTAATGAGAGAGGCCCTAAACTCATTAAATGTACGTCGCGCGTTACTCTAGTTCAAAGTAAAGCCGAGCAACAAGAGTTGATTAAAAAATATCACGAAGGCAAAACCATTCACCGCGGTATTCAGGAGACTTACAAGCAGGTTCATCGTAACTATCACTGGCCCCATATGCTATTAACTATCCAACGGTATATAAACCAATGTGACACATGCCTAAAATCAAAATACGAACGGAATCCACTAAGGCCCCCGTTAGCCCTCACAGAAACACCCCAAAAACCCATGGAGCACCTGTTCATGGACTTGTACTCCACAGGTGGCGGAACTTTCCTTACAGTTATCGATAACTTTTCAAAGTATGCTCAGGCGATACCGTTAAGTGCATGTAGTAGTGTACATGTAGCCGAAGCACTCTTACAAGTAATGTCTGTTTTAGGCCTACCCCACAAAATTACAACCGATTCAGATACAAAATTTGATAACGACGTTATTAAGGAAATTTGTGCGTTGCATAATATAAATATTCATTTCACCACCCCTTACAACCCAAATTCAAATTCTCCAGTAGAACGTCTACATTCCACATTAGGTGAAATCATTCGTATACAACGGATGACAAACAAAGACGACCCCATTCAGAATATCATGAAATACGCGATAATCGCCTATAACAACGCGATACATTCCGCGACAGGCTATACTCCACATGAACTGTTATTTGGGCACACAGCATCCCGAAATCCTTTAGAGATATTTTATCCCAAAGAATTTTACCAAGATTACGTTCTCAAACACCGTTCAAACGCAGAGGCAGTACATGAGTGTGTTGCAACATTCATGGCAGGTAATAAAGAACAGGTGATCGCAAAACGAAACCGAGATGCTGAAGGAGTGTCATTCAAGGTAGGTGAAACAGTTTATAAGCAGGTGGCTAAAACAGCGCGGAACGATAAGACGAAACCTGTATTCAAAGGACCCTACAAGGTGATACATCTCCATCCTAACAATGTAGCAGAGATCATAGGTAACCACCCGAACTCAAAGTCTATAAGAGTTCACTTCAAGCTACTACGTAGGCCTCATCTTGTTCCAGGACCCTCGTCGCAGGAGCCATCGTGTTCTACGCAACCGCAAACGTAACCCTTGATCCTATTAGTAACGATAATGGCATATTACTACTTAAACAAGGACAGTTACTCAGACAGACTGACTACTTCAGCCTAGCTTGTGTGTATAATATGACTAATATAAAACTAGCATCAATTAAAGTAATGGCGTTATATGCAAGTACTAAGAATGCTGAAAATTCCCAAACATCTGGTAATAGATATAAATCCTATGAAGATCAGATATTATATAGTATAGGCTTAATTAATAAGAAATTAGATTATCTTACTCCCTCTGTTAGAGTTAAACGCGGAATAATAAATGGCTTAGGCTCAATAGTAAAGGCGATAACTGGTAATTTAGATTATGAAGATGCTGTTAAGTTTGAAAAGGAAATTTCAGATATTAATAATAAAATAAACAAAGTTCAAACTTCACAAAAGAAATCTTTATTACTAGCCGAGAGTACGATCAACGAATTTAACAGCCAAATAAATAAATTAGAAGAAAATCAGAAAAATATAGTTAACATACTGCAAAATATCACGCAGAACTCTAATGGAGTTATAGATAACATTCATTTTCTAGATATATATATACAAATAGACTTAAGTTTACAGTTAATTTTACAAAAGTTAATTACATTAGAAGATGCCGTAACGTTTGCTCAGCTAGGAACTATGCATCCAAGTGTTATTAGCCCACACAATCTTATTAAGGAATTAGCCATTTTACGTACTTCTTATTCAATGAACCCGGTAGATGATATAAATATTATAAATATACATAAGATAGAGAAATCTATTAAGGTTAAGGCATATAGCACACCACACTCAATAAATTTCATATTAGAAATCCCCTCTGTCGATCAAAAAGTATTTGACTTCATTCACCTTTATTCCATCCCTGACCATAATAACCTCACAATTATTCCAAAGTCCAAATACCTTGCACTTGGTAGCAATGAGTACGCCCACATCAAGGAAGGAGACTGCCAACCCCTCACCGAGGAAACACATCTCTGCAAGTCGCTGGAAGTCAGAAGACTAGAAGGCACACAAGACTGCATAGCATCGCTGGTCCAACATCAAAAGGCCAACTGCACTCACGCCAAGTTACACCTGACCAGAGGAAAATTACAGAAGATCCGAGATAACAGCTGGATACTGATCCTACTAGATGACGAAGTAATCAAAACCCAATGCAACATGAAGACAGAATACAAGAAGACAAAAGGGACGTTCCTAGTCACATTGTCTGAAGATTGTCAGATCTATGTGCTGAATAAAACACTGCAAACACACTTGAGAACAGTGTACACTGACGTCATCATCCCTCTTCCTGATGCACAGCAGATAACGCAAGAACACATTAAGTTTGAACTGCACCAAGAAGACATCCCACTGGACAGCATCCATGAACTAATAAATAAAATCAATGACATAGTTCTCGAGGATGAAACTAGCTGGACAACTCTAATGGCAACTCCAAGCTGGACAACACTGTTCCTGTACATGCTGCTGAGCGGAGTGGCCCTGTGGAAACTGTACAAATGGAAGACCAAGCAACTACCACTGGATAGCAAAAGCAGCGAGGACGCTGCTAGAAGCTCCAACTCTCGCTTCTATCTTAAGGAGGGAGGAGTTAACGAGGCATAACCCTCGGAACCCGCAGAGTCAGCATGGCGGCGGAGCACCGGCATTCTGCTTAGTCTTAAGTTTTAGTTCATAAGTTTTATACTAATTATTGTTAGTCCATTTCTTGTCTTGTAACAATAAACATCTATTGTTTAAATAAATATATTTTTTTATCAAAATCCCGATCGCCAAACACTTAACTCGATAAGAGGTATTTTCTTATTTTCTCTCTGCACCACTCTAAGGTAGACTGGGAGACAATGTCCATGGCATTAAGTCCACCTATATACTTTGTGTATATGATGTTTTAATAAATAAATAAATGAATAAGAGGTGCCACGTCAGGGCCGATCGCGTAGACATTTTTCAAAATTTCAATACGACAAATATACGTTATTTTGGCCGTAAATAAGTAAATCTATACAGATAAATAAAATTGAAGTGTCTGTTTGTAATTCCAAAATAACAATTTTTCACTATATGCATATAAAAGTATACACGGTATAGACATAGAAAAATCAATTTTTAAATGTTTTCTCTGTCTGTCTGTCTGTTTAATGTGGTAATCTCCGAAACGACTTCACCGATTTTAACGGGACTTTCACTGGCAGTTAGCTAATGTTACAAGGAGTAACTTTGACTACTTTCAATTTTTTAAAAAACGTAAGGGTCTCGCGGGATACCCAGAAAATTAACACTACGCGGGTGAAACTGCGGAGCACAGCTAGTTAAATAAATAAGTAAGAGTACATTTTAAAATCTTATGATTGACAACCCTCGCTCTCAATGGAGCAAACGTTCTTATTTAAGTAAATATATTCTTTACTGCTTGTAAAGCTTACATTTATACTGTGGTCAAGCTGACTTTACTCTTGTTTGACACACGTTGGTTAATTTACCGTCTTGACGTCGTTTGCTTACGTACAAACGGCTGCTCATATCCTTAAGACGCATGGATTATAATTATTTCGTCTCAATTGACGGTACAAGGAACTGATTCTGATATTACAACTCTATTCTCGAGTACCTACTACCCTACGAGTGAAACTACGCAAATTTAAATGTATGAGCTGTGGCTCGCGTCTTAGTGGGAATTATATTATTTTCCTTAGTGAAATAAATAAGTTTTATTCCATTGCTTTACCACGATTGGGATTTTTAAATAAATGTATAAAATAACATATAAGATATATAAGATAAACATATATAAGATATAAAAAAGCGATTAAAAACAGAACAGAATATTTCCGTAACGGGGATTCTGTTTCAGTAGGAATTTGTATTCCGGCTATTCCTTGGAAAATATTTATGTTATATAAATAAATTAATATTGTTTTGCATATTTTCCTTTAAGGTTGACAAAACGTACAATATTATAAATTCCATGCTTACGTCATAGGCATTGTGTAGTAGTATATAATATTAGTACGTTTCCCGGATTCGGTCAACTAGTTAAAGACTAGGCCGGGATTTCCGACTTTTAAGATAACATTTGCTTCTCTAAACATTACAGGACACTAACGTCCTAGGATTCAAAGGACCTCGGAAGATGACCGTAATTCTCCCAGGAATGACCCCAGACCGACAGAGGGTCACCATCGCGCCACAGGACGACAGCGAAACCCTATTAGAACGGTGGAAATCACAAAATCTAGACGATATAGTAGTTCTACACAACAAAACACCAGTGTGGAACGACGAAACACAATCGTACGTGCTCAATTTCCATGGCAGGGTAACCCAGGCAAGTGTGAAGAACTTTCAGATCGTACACGATTCGGAGCCGGATTACGTGGTGATGCAATTCGGTCGGATATCCGAAGATGTTTTCACGATGGACTTTCGGTACCCATTGTGTGCTCTCCAAGCCTTTGGAATTGCTCTAAGTTCCTTCGATAGTAAACTGGCGTGCGAGTAAGTATTTTTTTAGTGGCGACACCGCTGCGCACCGTCAGTAATGTCAATTTGACGTTTAGTTATTAGGGCGCCTACTTAAAATCAGTACCTAAATAATTATATAAAATCTTTTTGTTTATTTATAATAGCGTCCCTGATAACTAAATTAAAACGACCGATCCCCACTGTTAGATTAATTGCTAGAATAAGCCGAATATTGTATTATTTATTTCAAAGATACATGAAGGATGCAACACACATGTATTTACTTCATCCAGCCATCAAACGAGCTTTTACGACTCTATTTTCGAATAAGAAAACGAATTATAAAAGTATTTGATAGATGTGGATATATTTTATGTATGAACTTTATCCCAATTTAAAGCTATTTAAGGCAACTTCACACTAACTCAATAATGCACTATTGTCTCATACTGTAGCTAAAATCTATTCATTACATCACATTATCTAAAAGAAATAACTTTATTTAAGATCTCTAATTAAAAAGTTATGTTATTGTAAAATGTTATGTTATATTGATATCGATATAATCGATCGAAGAAACGAAATATTATCGATATTTAGGTAACTAATTGTGGCTGTTGCCTCAGCGTCCGTCCGCTGTCGCATCTTTATGGATGCGGCAAGAGAAATAGATAACTTCATGAAATGTCCAACCTATGTCCAACCTGAAAGCCAATCTAAATATAAAAAACATTTAAAATAAAAGTGGGCTCATACTAAACCGTGTCGCGTCCGAGCGGAACTTCGTCCGATCTTCGGCCGCCACACGATTGCCACTCGGTATAATGTCGATGTTCATATAAAATATATGGATAATTCCTTTAACCGTGCTACGGCCGACTCTCAGCTCGGACCCGCCACGTTCTAGCGAGTCATCCTTAAGGCTTTGTTGTGAGCTTACCTGGGTCTGTACACAAAGTAACATTATCCTCACGCTTCGCTAGTAGAAACGATACAAAATGTATGGGAATGACATATGTCACGTAACTGATTAATGTCATTTCCATACACTTTGTATCGTTTCTATTAGCGCAAGCGCTAGAGAATGTTACTTTGTCTAAGCCTACTGAATACTTCAATGTCGTAGAAACGGTGAATGAGGTTATAATAAAAAAAAATTTTTTTGGTACCTGAAAAAACAAGATATTTTCAATCAATTTTGAAATTTCAAAGTCGGACGGATCCCCTAATGTCATGTAAATCTGTTATTGGTTCGTTTGTTAGTGCAAAGTACGTCGCAGTTGTATCTGATGGTAGGTATGGCTTTGTTCACAATCGTACAAACTAATTGTAAGTAATTTATAGTTTGTTCAATATCCTAGTCATTTTAGGTTTTGATAATTTACATTGTTTAGTTTTGATAGTGTTTATTAAATTGATGTTGCATTTATAATCGTGTCACGACCAATCGCACAAGTATTACGCTTTATTTATTTTATACATTCCATACATTAAACTATTCTCCATTACAAATGAGTTTGCTGAAGAGCTAAACATTTATTATAATTAAAAAAAAATTACAGGTAATTCACACATTCGATTAAAGGACATGGTAGTATCACATTCATAAATATTCAATCGTAAACCAAGCTTCATATATACAGGGTACTGCATTGCACTCACACAGGCTTTCGTTGACGACGACGAGTTCACACACGCTCCGACAGAGTACAAACTATGGCGCTTGAGTACGCGGCGAGACTTTGAAACGCGCATGTGTGAGTGCATTTGCCGCACGTATGGAGTTTGCTGTAAAGTGTATGTTTGTTTGTCTTTAAGTAAAATCATTTGTAACGGATTTAATTATATAGGATAATTATATTCGCAGCTACGAATATATCAATGTCCCCTCGTAATGAGGATATAAATGTGTTTAGTATAATTTTTAGTACTCTCGCGGAGGGGTACTTTATATGTATATAAATAGATAGAAACTGTAAAGTATAAATTATGTACTTTGATAATATGCTAAAGGAATATGATAGTTTCATTAAGCTTCTATTGTATGTCGACGTGGTTTATTTTTTGTTCGTAAAATATTTATACTTTCAATAACTGAGCTAGAATACATTAATAGGGTCGTGGTCGCACCATTGAACTATTATGACTACATATAGAGAAGACAAGAACAACTATCGGCGCGAGACAATCGGAATGACGTTATAAGGTAAAGTACCTTTATCACGAGTTTGCCACCGTTTTCGTAATCTACACTCGCTAGCGTCTCCGACAGGGGTACTGTTGACTGGGGCAGTTGAGTGTAGTGCAATGATCTCTACTGTCGGCCGATTTGAATATTCTATCCATCTGTCGTTTAGGTTACTAATGATAAATGTATTGTTCCGTTTTTACTATCATTCCAATAAATTGTGCTAATTTAACAATATTATAAAGTTGAAGGTATGGATAGAATCAAATCTGACATGTAGCTAGGGTTAGAGAATCCATCTGTGAACTTTAAATGAAAATGGTCGGATATTAGGTAATATGCCGAACCTATAGGCTATAGACTATAAAAAAAAAAAATTGCAGTCTACTGTGCGTTTAGAAAGATTCCACAGAACTAATTAAAACATATATTGTCAATAAACTTCAAACTTCTTTCGCCTTGCCTTCGCTAGGCGCGCAAATTTAGCTGTCATTTTGTTGTTGGATAGAATAGTCCAGAGCAGTTGCTTACAGCAGATATCTGTAGGCCTAGCAACATTCTATCTCGCTAGCGCTAATAGAAACGATACAAAATGTATGGAAATGACAAATCAGTCACATGACATATGCCATTCCCGGACATTTTGTATTGTTTCTACTAGCGAAGCGTGAGGATAATGTTACTTTGTCTAGGCCTACTGGTGTGTCTTCTCTAGATGCGTCATCTCAATACTGTTTATTTCTCACACCACCGCACAATGTTGTCATATATTGTATTTACCAAAGTCAAAAATCTTCACAAATTCGTATTTCCAACTTTTTACTAATCCCGACAATATTAACTAGCTCACTGCCCTTTCTCAAGTATTAAGAAAATTAATCAGTATATTATTAAAATGTGCCTACTAATAGTAAATTGTGTAAGTAATTATGTACCTAGTTAAATACGGCCTCTCAGAAATTTAAAAATCTTGCGCTACTATCATATTATGTTGTCCATAAAAAAGATTCCGTACCTATATTCCCGCAAAGTTTAGCAGATTTTTAATATTTTCGATGAGGCTTTAAAAAAATATAACAAGAGCTTTGTAGATAATGTGTATTAAATATTTTTAACAATTATAAAAAATATTCAATGCATTTCACGTCATTTAAAATATACGGATAATAATATTATTATATACTACCCCAATACTTACCTCTTGCAAAGTTGTTATGAAAATTACAGTTTTTACTATGAATAAATTATACTTCGTTCTTTGTGATATGGGCGAGTTTGATACAGCGAATTACCATTCAGATTAATATCATCATCAAGGAATTTCTGCATAAAAAATATTGGTATGTTGGAGAGTATTTTTTAAATCCATTTGTAGCCAATCATTGCAAGGATTCGAAAATTTAAATTAAAAATGTACTAAGAATATTTACTTGTAAATCAAAGAACGAAAATCTTTCTTTTTTATTTCGTGAAACGTTTTTCTGTTCGTATCGCAACAGAAAATAAATATTTATAATAAAATTTATCTTTTCTAAAACACATAAAAAGGAGAGTTATTCAATATAAAAAATTCTCTGTCAATCCATTTTAATGGAACATGTTTTTTTGGTCTCTCAATTTACGAATACTAATCACGACGTAAATTGTACATGGCAACTTTAGATTGTTGGCGCCATATAAAAGAGTGGATCTATGCCTAGCGAGTCTCTACAGATGCCATAAACTATACCTACCAATGAAAAGAAAATAGTATATCGCTGATGTAAGCGCGAATTTCAATTTGTTTTTAAATTGAATTGCTGTTTTATTTCACACAGGTTTATACGTTCAATCTACTTTGATAGTTTAGCGTTTCACATTAGCTAGATAGTCGAATTTGTGTGTATTGTATTGTGCCTTTGGTAAAATGTAGGTTAATCTATGTGCCTTTTGTTTTGTCTACTGTATTGTATATTTAGTACCTCAGACTCTTCGTAGTCGCACTAGTTGTGCCTTTAAACAGTGGATGGAAATACTACACGTAAATTGATTTAAGTTAATTGCTAACATGCAAAGTTTTGTAAAGAAATCAAAATCATTTTGCAATTATTGGCTAGGTTCACGACATGATGTGGGTACGTTTTACAAATATTTTGTGAAATTGGTTAGCTTGTATTGAGATTCGGACTTGTACTACTCAACAATTACATATAAAAAAACATAATTAATCATTTATAAGACAAAGTATTTTTTTTTTTTAATTTATTATTCGGCACTTTTGTACATTATTACATATCAGTCCCATCGGACTCTTACTTTGTATTACCAACTAAATTCTAATCTTTCGTCAAACCCTGATTAACAAACAAAAAAAGTAATTTGGCTGCCTTAGTTGTAGGCGACGACAATATTGTATGGAACATTCCAACATCAAGGGTATTTATGTTCAGTTTTCTGACTCATTTCTGACACACTCCACTAATACGTGATGCACATCCTCGGTTTTGCCACCAGTGATGCAGTTTGGGGAATCTGCTTTCTTAGCCAAAGTAATTCAAAATGTATCCATTATTTACTGACACAACATTTAACTTTTAGTAAAATAGCTTGCTACATGAACTTATTTACAAAATTATGCTAGTAGTTGTGGTAGTTTGGTGTCTAAAATAAAATTGTCCTTAAGCTTTTAATAATGCTATGTGACTTTACGTTCTAATGTAAGGATATAGAGTTGGGAATTGAATAACATATCTTTGTAAACAAAGATGGTTTTTTTCACATCTAACAACTTGGAAATATGACAAGGTATTTATTATTGTCTTATATCGGTCGGCTTTTAGTTAAGATGTCCTTAAAAATGCGAAGCGACCAACTATGTTAAGAATTGATTTCTTATTTAGTCAAGCCCATTCCTCTACTGTGAAATTCCTGTTGTCTATTTTGCTTATTAAATTAATTGTGATATTGTGTATAGAATTGAGTGTTTACAAAATAAATCATGACATATAGTGAAGCACTTGATCAATTTATTTTATTTGATGTGCCTCCTCAGAAGCTTGTCTGAAATCTATATTTCAGAATAATAACTACAGGTCCTGTCACGAGTTAAGAACGAGTACCTTTGAATGTGCAGCAGGCATTTTATGAGTTTGTCTCTATCTATATTATATGATTTATATGGCGCGAGGCGAATACAAACATGCTCAGTACCTGACTCATGACGGTACCTGCACCCAGCCACCCACTGGTTACTACATATTTCTTTTTATTAATTAACTAGCTGTGCCCCGCGGTTTCACCCGCGTAGATTTCGTTTCATCCTTATTGTCGCGGAACTCTAATATTTTTGATAAATAAAAGTAGCCTAAGTTACTCCTTGAAACATCAGCTATCTACCAGTGAAAGTCCCATTAAAATCCGTCCAGCCGTTTCGGAGATTACCCGGAACAAACAGACAGACAGACAGAGAAAAATTTTAAAACTTGGTTTTTTTGTGTCAGTAGCGTGTATATTATCATATGCATTTAGTGAAAAGCTGTTATTTTTTAATTACAGACACTTCAATTTTATTTATCTGTATAGATATGTATTATGGATACTTACAAATGTGCCCCTTCCAGCAGTTAAATATAAACTTAAAAAAAAGGACAATTTTGTATGTGTTTAGGCTGTAACCTACACACACACATAATATATTATTATCATGCTTTTTACAATAGTGCCACTTTACCAACTGTTCCTGTCATCAGCAGTCCAATACATATACTGAGTCGGACAAAGCATATTTGGTAAAGCAAACACAAGACCTTGTGTTCCACACTAGCGCCTGGGACCACTATGTGGCAGTCCTAAAGACACAAACTTATGAAAATATACACTGCTGAATTAGGCATTTTTGGACCATTTTGTAAATAGGTCACAAATACCTTTTTTATTTTGATATGGAGCGAATACTGGTTGCAAATTCCCCAATATTGCATTGAGTACCCATATGCAGGGCCGATAAAGTATCACACCTTATTGCTTTTCATGGTGTTGGGACTTGATAAGGCCAATGTCGAAAGTACCTATGTAATATATTCCATACCTCCCCAAAAATCACTGAATCATGAAGACAGAGGTGTTACAATAACCAATCTCCAATAAAGAGGGTAAGGTCCCATGGCAGATGGTGAATCACATTTGTATGCTCTATAATAACACATCTTTGAATTTCTTTTGACATATTTCCGTCACCATAAAGGTCATGTTGTCACTGTAACTACCTATCAGAGAAAATTATACAGACTTATAAGAGAACACCACATGTGGTTACTAAACATGATCATAATGAAAAATTGCAACATGTGTTACAATTAATATAATAATAATTATTGGCCTCTTGCATCTATGACAGATGATTTGCAGCATCTGTCAATTAATAAAGCTTATTTAAATCTAAGTAAATAGTTGTCTCTAAGACTGCTCAATAAATAAAAGATAATTTAGGGATTTTGAGTTTTTTTTATTGACAGCTTACATACATAACTTATTCTGCCTTAGCAGCGGCTGCTTTGGGTTTCTTCGCTTTGATGGGCCTCTGTGAGCGAAGGATGGCGGATGCGCGACGGAGGGTGGCTTTGCTAAGGTCTGTGCGGTAGTGGTTGGCGTTCAGGAGCCTCTTCACCTTGAACAGAGACCTCCTCGCGCCAGCTTTGAACGGACGACGCACTGCATTCTTAGCGGGCTTGTTAGTCGCTTTAGCCTTCTTGTAGACCACTGTGAATCCCTTCCTGTCAGGGTTTTCGATCACGCTCACTGCCTTCTTGTGGATCAGGCCGTTGTACCTGAATGAGTTGAGGTTAGTCACATTGCTAGGCTCTTTGCTGAACGGCTTCTTGATGTTACGCTTTTTCACAAGGAACGCGTTGTTGTTGCGGATAATCATCCAGTTCAGACAAGCCGACATTTTTGTAGTTTTCTCACTATTTAAACTACGGAAAACACACAAAACGTGCTCACGACGTGGCCGTAGACAAAAAAGAATGAGGCAGAGACAATCTAAGACAAGCAAGCTAGACAATAAATGACACAAAATATTTTTGGTTTTGTTGGCCAAGATCAAAAACCGTGCTGCTTAGTCTACAGTGTTTTTTTGTATGGTCAATCATTCAGTAATTTGTTTAAACAGAAGTAGCACCATCTTTTTATCATTTAGTATCATAGATTCAAGATTTAAATTCATGGGTGGCCAGCAGGAAACCAATGTTTTTTAAATCAAACAGTGAAAGTCCTGTTAAAATCAGTCCAGCCGTTTCAGAGATTACCCGGAACAAACAGACGGACAGACAGAAACTTTCGTTATCTATGGCGTCAGCCTAAGAGAGTCAGAGAAAAAGTTTTTTTTTACCAAAACATTAATTTATGTGTAGTTCGAAATACATGTGTGTGTGAGCGAGTTGTAGTGATGTGACATTGACATTTTCGCATCATCGATAGGTATACAAAGAGGCAGGTATACCTAGCATTAGTGAAAACTATTCAATAAAACACTATATTCCATTGACATAATGGTTTTAATGTAGTCAAACGAACTAAAATGGTCCATTGCTGTTACAGTATTCAAATATTTGTCTGTAAACTGAAAAAAGGTTCCGCAAATTACAGTGCATAAGTAATTGAGATGTCAAGTCACAGATTTCACAGATTTTTGGAATTCGACTATAGAAAATTAACATTAACTGTATGGGTGACCCACATTCGTATATATTATGTATTTTATAAAATATCGATTTATTCCTAGTTTCCAGACTGCTTAGTAAACTTATAATATTATGTATACTATGAAATACTATCTATTACTATCTATCACTTCGGAACTTTATCACCTTGCTTTAGAATTTTGGTTAGGTATGGTTATGTTGTAAACTTTCATGTTCATATTTTCTTCTTTTTTCTTTATCTGCTCCTTCATAAGTGACGGTATATGCCATGCACCCAGATGGCCTTTTATAACAGTGCCATCTTACGACAAGTTGTTCTATGTGTTTATCAAAACTAAAACGATTACCACAAATAAGTTTTTGTTTCCTCGTATAAACTGATTCACGCCATCCTGCCTGCTTTTGAATATCGTCTATCTCTATATTTACATTAATATTGCTATTCGTTGGCTCAAAAGCTGTTGCTTGTATTACAAAGCCATCATCGGTAATATTGGTTTCAACATTCATTATTCTTGCATTGTCATCTATCAAGCTCATATTTTCTAAGTCTGTTTCCATTGTGATATCGCTCTTATTCGATATTTTTTGTTTGCCATAACCTGGAGATCCCGCTTCGCGATCCACAATACTTTTTGAAGGTCCACTTTGAATAACTTTTGGGTCAGTTATTTCTTTGTCATGTCTTAGTTCCACCCCCTCCAAGGGCTCTGGTGTATGGTCTATCACTCTAGTCATAATATCATCATCAGTTATTGAATTATAAGGAAATGTTATTTCAATTACAGATTTATCATCAGTAACTGAAATTTCATCACTATTTGTTCCCTTATCATCATCAAAGTCAGTTTCCTCATGTAGTATTATTTGTTCTCCGTGTAAAGACCTTGAAAGTCCCGCTTCGGTATCTAGGCACATTCCGTTTGAAATTCGACGTTTAATTAATGTTGAGTTAGTTGTTGGTTTTAATAGTTTTCGCTTTCTTGGTTCCTCCTGAGCTAGTTTCCTTGTTACAGATTGATCTTTATATTGATAATCATTAGTAACATTCAATTCGAATATTTTTAACATTTCTAAAAACGATTCTTTTTCCTCTGATTCAACTTTAACTTGACCACCATACATTAAAGTTAATCCTTTTTTTAATATTTTGCTACTAATAGTGTGTAAGTAAAGCTTTAATTGTGTGTCGCTCGAAGTTGGTTCCATTCTTATAAGTTCACGGAAAAAAGGAGAACAAGTGGAGAGTACAAATTTGTGTGCTCGTATGCTTTTCATGCCATTAACCACCAATGTTGCGTCTGCAAGATCATCTAGATCTCCATTCCACAGCAGTCTATCCATATCCTGTAGCTTAGCATTAACAAGAAAATATTCTTCGTATAATGCCATTATTAATATTTTAATTAAAAATTATGTCTCTTTTGTTTTGTAATCTGTAACATTAAAAATTAGTATTTAACTAGAGAGAGTAGTGGTGGCCGTGGGGTTCGAGCAGTCACTTGCCACGCAAGGGACGCAAGTTCGAATCCCAGCGTGGCATATACCAATGAGTTATTCTAAAAACTTATGTGCATGTGATTTCACACCACGTGCTTTACGGTGAAGGGAAACATCGAAAGGAAACCTGCATACTTCTGAGAAGTAATTCAAGTATGTATAGTGCCTAATAATTAATGTACTTTGTCTCATTATCCTTACAATCGTGGCCAGGATCCGTCGATCGAATGACAGTTCAAGGAAGACACACTTGTGTAGATAACCATACTTATGTTCTAAGACTGAGCGAGAGACATCAAATGTTGTCATATTTTCTTACACAATATTTTTGTATCAGACACGTAATAACTGTCATCGTACAATATTTAGAAAGTGAAGCATTTACTAGATATAACCAATGTTCTACAATATACAATATTGGTTTTTTAAGATAGCCTTTGTCACTCACATAACACTGCTCCATTATAATTTTAGTTCACTGTTTGCTGGTAAAACACAGAAATTATTTCGTTAATTTAAGTACTTATTTCGCACCGGAGCCCAAATAGCGACAGTGGCGACGCGCGCTGTTGAAGACATCACCGGTCGAGGTTTCTCTGACTCATTTTATCACTTTTAAGGCGGAAATTTGTATGAAAAGTGTAAATATGGGTAGTTAAAATATTCTACTTGAATGGTTATATCTATTGAGTAAGGTAAATTTTAGCTATCTAGATTTCTTTATCTATGGTTATCACACGTAGTTTTTGGACTACATTTCCGTGCCACTCTAGTACTACGTTCATTCTATGATATTCTGATTCTATGACACACTTATCTATGGTTTATTTTATATGTCAAATTCCAAACTACTTTGAACTTGTCTTGGACTGAACTGAACAATTTCGTGTTGCTATCTATTTCTTTAAATATATTTATAGTGTTTCTCATAGTAAATGTAGTTCTTGTGTAAAAATTACATGTGATTTGCCGGAAGTGCCAAATTAATGTCTCGTTATTATTTATATTATGGATCTGGATGATCAAAATATAAACAAAGATATGTTGGATTCTGAGTTGATCGACGTGGAATCATTGGATTATTCCGATGCACAGACTTGGTAAGTTGAAAACTAAATATTGGGGGATATTATCTCACTTATTTTAATCATCACACCCATCTGGGGGCTATGAGTGAGATGTGCAATCGACAAAAATTCGAAGTGACAGTTCGACTCGACTTCGTATTTTAGCCCGTGATCCAATTACAGCTAATCATATTATTATTTCTAGCTCGATTATGATTCTAAATCACTTCTGCCTTCACATATCCTTCGAAAAACTGATGATTCACATGTATTTAATTTTTTGTATGTTTATGCTCGTAAATACAATACCTATATAAAAGTGCAAGCAGTTGTTATATTAACAACAATATGACTTGCGGTGCTTAAATGTATTTAAAAGATGTCAATAGTGAAATTAAAATAAGCTTTCAGCTTTGCCAGCTAAATCAACCCCCTATAAGCATTTCTCTAATATTCATGAGTTTGACATTTAAGTTAAAACAAGACTGAACATGTCCAACTGTTTCATAGTCAAAGGATTATTTGAATAAAAGTAGCTGACAAGTTGTCAGTGACAACAATAAGGATAGTGCTTGGTTTGTATATTTAGTTTTAGTTTATTATAGTTTATCAAATAATGCAACTTTGTGTAAACTCTGAAGTAGGATGTATTTGTATGAGATTTATGGATGTGTTAACTTCATACTTGATTGTTCATAGTTACAAATATAAATGAGTGAATGAAATGAGGGGTCATCACCTCATTTATATTTGCCAACTAGTTGTGCACTGTGAGCTCACTTGCATAGGCTACATTTCATGATTGACTTTATGTGCAGACACCTCTTTTTGTTTAAAAAAAATAGCCTAAGCTACTCCTTGTAACATCAGCTAACTGCCAGTGAAAATCAAGTTAAAATAAGGCGAGCTATTTCAGAGTTCATTAGTCTGAAGAAACAGACAAATAGATAGAGATATCTTTTTTTACATTGTTTTTTATGTCAGTACTGTATATACTTTCACATCTGTTTAGTGAAAAGCTATCAATTAGGAATTACAAACAGACACTTTTTGTCTGCAATTCTATTTGTCTGCATATATATATTATTTGTTGTGGCATTGTGTTATGTGGAAGGATGAGGACAATATTGGACATCATTATTGTTAATATACATTATCTATACAGATAAATAAAATTGTAGTGTCTGTTTGTAATTCCAAAATAACAGCTTTTCACTAAATGCATACGAAAGTATACACGCTACTGACACTAAAAAACCAAGGTTTAAATTTTTTCTCTGTCTGTCTGTCTCTTTGTTCCGGGTATTCTCTGAAACGAACTGATTTTAACGGGACTTTCACTGGCAGCTGATGTGTCAAGGAGTAACTTAGGCTACTTTTATTTAATAAAAATATTAGGGTTCTGCAACAAAAAGGATAAAACTAAATCTATGCGGGGAAACCGCGGGCACAGCTAGTTGTTAATATATTCAAACAATAAATAAAGCACATATCTTTAATGATTAGATACTAATGTCTCCACTGTTATTGGGCACACAATACTTGGATTTAAATAGTTTAGCTGATAGCATGGATAATTAAATTACAATGATTTCATATCATATCAATTATTCACATTGTAAATATGAAAGTTTGTAGGTATACTTTAATACATTGGTGTTTGTTAATCTATACAGATAAATAAAATGTAAGTGTCTGTTTGTAATTCAAAAATTACAGCTTTTAACTAAATGCATATGAAAGTATACACGCTACTGACATTAAAAAACCAAGTTTTAAATTTTTTATTTGTCTGTCTGTCTGTCTGTCTTTAACATAATAAAAATAATATGAAAATGAAAATGATTTATTCAGTTTAGGCCCTGGTAAGGCACTTATGAATGTCGAGGAATTTACCACCGGTTCGGAAACTAGCCCTCTGAGAAGAACCGGCAAGAAACTCAGCTGGCATCATGTACATTTCATTACACAGTAAAATAATAATAATTACAAAAAAAAAACATAAATTATTCACAATAGTGAAAATTGTATCAGCATGCATGTGTAAAAAATAATAATTAAAAACGTAAAAACAATACCAAATGATTTACATATCATGTTTGCATACCATGTCATTGCCAGGAGCTACTTGTGCAGAGTTTTAATTCCATATGTCTTTATCATTTATGTAATCCGAAATTGTATAATAAGCTTTCTTCATCAGTACAGTTTTAATGTGTGTCTTAAATTTATCATAATTTAACGCGTTTATTGACTGTGGGATTTTATTGTAGAAACGAACACAATTCCCCATGAATGATTTATTTACCTTTGCTAACCTGAATCTAGGAGCTACAATTTTGTGTTTATTTCGTGTTGAAATTGAATGAATGTCCGAGTTTAAATTAAATAAATGAATATAATAATACTTTGATCTATGTGATATATTTAGCTATATATATCCTAGTTACATGAAAAAAGGTGTGATTTTACAAACACTTGGCATTATTAACTGACAATTAACACATTTGACTTTGGTACTGCTAGACTAAGCCATTATACTACTCCAGTCTGAATTATTACAATCATGGAGAGAGTTTTATTGTTCTGATATATAAGTAATAATAATAATAATATAATAATATAGCCTTTTAATCCTAAACATAGGGTTACAGGATGTCCCTAAGTTCGGTGTGCCTTTTGGCATAGGCCTCCTCCAAATCCTTCCATTGGGTCCTGTCTCTTGCTACTCTTATCCAGAGTGGTCCCGCTGTTAGTTTTAAGTCATCTTCCCATCTCCTGACTTGACGACCCCTACGTCTTTTGCCATCTCTTGGTTGCCAGAGGGTGACTTGCTTGCTCCATTTGTTGATGGGATGGCGTAACATGTGTCCAGCCCATCTCCATTTTTGGATGTCTATGCGGGTAAGAATGTCTGTAAGTTTTGTTCTAGTTCTTATGTCTGCGTTTCTGACTCTGTCTTTGATTTTTAAACCTAGCATGCTTCTTTCCATGGCACGTTGGCATTTGGTTAGTCTCTCCCTGTGGTGAAGTGTCAATGACCAAGTTTCACATCCATAAGTAAGAACGGGTAGAATGCAGGTCTCGAACGTTTTCTTTTTTATGTCATTGCCTAGATCCTTGCTTTTCACTATTTCCTTCAGTGACCAGTATTTTCTCCATCCTTGGGCTATTCGCCTGTTTATCTCTTTTGTCATTTCATCTGAGGGGGATAGTATCTGTCCTAAGTAAATATATTCTTTGACATATCCGATCTTGTTGCCATCTACCTTAACATCTAATTCCCTTGAGTTTGTCATCAGTTTTGTTTTACTGTCATTGATTTCCAGACCAACTTCTCTACTTTTATTTGCTAGGCTCTGCATCATTTGTTCTATTGCTGCTGGGTTCTCTTCGAGAAGCACCAGGTCATCGGCAAATCTTAGGTGGTTTAAGCGAGCTCCATTTATGTTCAGGCCTAGGTGGTCCCAGTTTAGTTGTCTAAAAATGTGCTCGAGTACGGCATTGAATAGTGTAGGGGAGAGGGGATCACCTTGGCGCACGCCCTTTTTGATAGGAAATGAATCTCCTGGTGATTCTAGTTTAATTCTGGCATTGCTAGATTTGTAAATACTTTTTAGTATTTCTATGTAGTCGCTCTGGACCCCTTGTTGTTCAAGGCTCCGCCATATGTATTGGTGCCTGAGGCTGTCGAATGCCTTTGAGTAGTCTATAAACGCCAAGTAGAATTGTTTATTGTATTCGTTGTACTTCTGTATCAGCTGTTTTATCGTGTGAATGTGGTCTATTGTGCTGAAGTCTTTTCTGAATCCTGCCTGTTCTACGGGTTGGCTTTCGTTTAGTGTTAATGATATTCTTTCCAGGATCACTTTGGCAAATACTTTGTATATGTTTGATATTAGAGATATTGGCCTGTAGTTCCCAATTTCGTCCCATTAAGTAATTATATTCTATTTTGTTCTTGTTGATATAAATTATATCTTAATGCATGAACAGGTCTCCTGTAATTGAAGGCACAAACTTAGAATCTTCAAATTGTGTCTAAATATTTATGTGTATCCCTTGTTGGAGATCTATAAATAATTAAATGAATGAGCTAATGATGAATCGCTAATATAGTAGCAATTCCGTCGATATGCATCTAATAAACATCAGATTAAGAATTTTTCATCATAGATGCTGTGTCAGGCACTAAATGTGTTAAATTAAACTTATTTGTAAGTATAGATTTATTAATGGATATATATTTGTTAGAGGGTTGGCGATTGCTTCACCAACAAGAGCCTAGCTCTTAAATAAATGATAATGATGATATATTTGTTTGTAGGCTTTACAAACTGTCAGAAGATTCTGGACAGCCCGTGGACATAGTAGATTGGAACTTATCATGTGACTGGCCCAACGAAGATGAGGAGTACCTACAGATGGAGAAAAAACTCTACATGGCTCTAGACAACATACTTAAAAGTAAGTCATTCGAACAATATATTTTTATATATATCTGATTAAAGAAGATACGGTGGCCGTGGGGTTAGAGCAGTCACCTGCTAGACAATCGACGCAAGTCGGAATCCCAGCGGGGCCTGTACCAATGAAGCTTGTTCACATACACACATGCTTTATGGTGAAAGAAAACATTGTGAGGAAACCTGCATATGTCTGACAAGTATGTCAAAGATGTATGTGGTGGCAACCAAACAACATACAGATGTGCCTAACATGTAGTCCATCCTTATATTTCTGACCATTATTATTGCCTTCGCCTTGGCCAGTTAGAAGTTTCAGGTGTTACTTGCCATGGAAACATATTGCATGTACTTTTACTTATTATAATAAGCATTTAATAATGTGTGAGAAGATGACCGCTTACTATCAAAAGGCCATATGCTTGAGATAATGATGAGTCTAGTCTCACCACAGCCGTGAAATGGTAGCAGACAGATAGACACTTGCATTTAAAATAATAACAACCAATAGAGTATTAACGAACATAATCAGTGATCCATTGTTTGAATCGAAAAGCTTAATTAGATAACAAAGGCCGCGGTAGGCAGTAGGCATACGGTTGATCTAATGACCTCCGTTATGCTTCATAAGGTGCAGACAAAAGGTATCATTTGCCGTCACAACACATGTATTGTATTTACGGGTAACAACTGCTTCAGTTAAGCTGATAAATGAATTATAGCCGTATTTTAGCATATCGTTGTTCAATAAGCGAGGTATGGGTAGGAGGTAGATTTTGTATTGTTTCGACTAGCGAAGCGTGAGGATAATGTTACTTTGTCTCTGAAACGGTACAGAGAAGTTTACTTATACGCCCACAAAAAAAACACATGGTGATTTTTTTTTTTAATTCCGTAGTAGTAGTGGGCGTACCATTGCCATTACCGGGTACGTATCTAGACTCCGAGCTGCTAGTGGAAAATTACAGATAGAAAAACTCAATAACACTTTGAATAACCGACTAAACATATTGTAGACTAGCTGTGCCCTGCGGTTTCACCCGCGTAGATTTAGTTTCATCCTTAATGTGGCGGAAATCTAATATTTTTAATAAATAAAAGTAGCCCAAGTAACTCCTTGAAACATGAGCTACCCACCAGTGAAATTCCTGTTAAAATCAGTCTAGCCGTTTCAAAGATTACCCGGAACCAACAGACAGACAGACAGAGAAACAATTTAAAACTTGGTTTTTTAATGTCAGTAGCGTGTATACTTTCATATGCATTTAGTGAAAAGCTGTTATTTTGGAATTACAAACAGACACTTCAATTTTATTTATCTGTATAGATATTGCATTTTCTTAAATATGTAAATTGTTTCCCGATGACTCAGGATATTTTTCCCATTTTGATAAACCTATTAATAACGTGAAAGTTTGTGACTATGGATGTCTGTTACTCTTTCACGACGAAGCTTTAGAATAATATGGCAGAATAGCACATGAGCTATCTATGCTAATATTATAAAGAGAAAAGATTTGTAACGAATTGGCTCAAAAAGTACTGGACCGATTTTAAAAATTCTTTCACCATTTGAATGCTACATTATCACTGATTAATATAGGCTATATTTTATCCTCGTACTCCCACGGAAACGGAAGCTACGCAGGTGAAGCCGCGTGACGTCCGTTAGTCATTCATAAAGATATTGAATGGATTGTCTAAAGTATAAAGATAAGTCAAATCGTATGCAGACGGAGTCGCGGGCACCAACTATTAGGTAATATGGTGCGATGTCGTGTTTACATTGTACATTTAGGACGGAGTACTCGGACTAGATTTAACTTGAGTGGAATATTCCCAAGATAATTACTTAAATTATGGAACTTCTATTAACTGTTCATATGTGGATTACATTCATGTTTTAGATATTATGTTTTCCTCGTTTAAAGTTGTCCGTATTGACACAGTATAAATAAAAGCTTTACAAGCAGTTAGGAATCTAGGAACAAACCCTTTGAAATAACACACCCACACATACGCATCAAAATAAGCGGAATAGGCGTTATGACAATAAGAGTTGTCACGTCGTCGCAGATCGCGTATACGTCATTAACGTGTTCTTTTCAACAAAAACAACCTTCTGAACCCGGTTGTAACATTTATAATCCTGTTTAATATATTTTTTGTGTCATTTGAAAGTACTTTGTAAGACGTCTAATCAAATAAATCTATTTTAAATTTTACCGATATTTTTCAAACGACAAATCTACCATTATTTTAAAGTAACAATAAAATAACATCGTTCTGGCAGTAAATAAATGAGTTTTTTTTTTATCTTTAAGATTGACAACGCAAACGTTCTTATATCAAAAAAAGGCCTAGCTTCCTTACTGCTTATAAAGCTTATTTTATACTGTGGTATTGACACAGTCTAAATATAAGCTGTGTAAGCAGTACCTTACCAAATACATTGTACAACGTACAGTCAGATCTGTTCAATGTCACTAAAGGCAATCATTCAATTACAATGTAACCATTTGTAGCTCCAACGTTCTTACTCGTCTAGACTACAGACTCTTGTCTATTGTTTTTTTACTCATAAAACTAGAGAGTTTACTTTGTACTTTCGCGGTTTCTCAAAGCCAAACCACGTTTCGGAATGAGATATTAGCTTATCCATTTAATGGGAAAAAAATGAGACTGATTTAGAGATTTAGAGAAAATGTATTCGTTATTAATAATTTTAATTAAATTGTTTTAAATTTTTATCTTATAACTGTTTATATTGTTTTGATATTCTTTTTTTTTATTTAGCATTTGGAAAATCATTACAGAAAATTTACATTGTCTGAAAAAACTATGTCATTATTCGAATCTTATTAACATTGTCTACACGAACATTTTAAGTCTACAATCGAATAATCAAACAAATTTCAACAAAACTATACCTATCTACAGAAAACTTTCTTTTTATATTATCTCAGCAAAATAGAGGTCATAGCTGACGAACTTAAACCAAAGATCAATCTCATCCCACTCAATACAAGATTAATGAACACCCATTCACAGAGAAAACGGAAACGTAGTCATTGAATCGAGATTTCTCAAAGAGCCTACTGCAAAAACTCAGATACCTCGGTAATTGATAGATGACTGAGTTAGGAAACTCGGCGATGTAGGCTTATCGTAATATTGTTGATTCGCTATTAACTTTAGTTAATGAAGGTACGGTCAAGCGAGAAAGTGCTTAACCGGCTTTCACAAGAATACATTTAAGAATAAGTTGTCCTATGGTTTTATAATACAAAAGAAGAACGTAAGAATCTAAAGTGAATACCAATGAAATCTTGAGTTTCAGCGATACTCAGTATACGCTATACGGCATCACTTTTTGGATCTGTCATAGAGCAACTTACTGGTCAAGGTTGATACAAATGACGCTACGAATCTGATTTGGAATCGAACAACATTCAACAACAAATTTTCTGAAGGACATAATTCCATTAAATTAAAATGAACCGCTGATGAGTTCGACAGTACCACGCGGGCGCAGAGGGCTAGGCAGATATTCCAATAATTGCTTCCTTCCTGTTTCCTTTGAATGTTCGATCGTATCTATCTACGTCGCTAATCGTGTATACACTTAGTACATGTTCATTATTGGTAGCAAACATGGCATTGGTTGTAGCTTACAAGCCTATAAGTTTGAAACAGTGGCCCTACCAAGACCTCTTATTGCTATCGAACATTGACAATGATTATGAGACACATCACGTATAAGGCTGTCATTTCCACACAACCAAGCCATTATGGCAATAAGTAAGAGCTTATTAGTGTTCTTATTTCGGTCACTTTCTATATTCTATAGGATGTTGTCATATCTACCTACAGGTCCCGTCTCGAGCGCCTTGAATGCGCAGTAGTCATTTCATTAATCTGTCTCTGTCTATATGTATGGCGCGAGGGGAATAAAAACATGCGTAGTATCTCCACTATTTTTCGCTGTGCGTTCTTTACCCGTTGCGGGACCTGTATCTATATTTGTGCAGGACAATTTGTACTTAGGACCTGTAATAATGTTATGGATTTCGATTCTCTTCCACGTGTATGTAAGTACGTAACGTAAGTCTCTAATAATTTTCAAACGTCTTCAGTCAAGTCTATGCTCTTCGTACCTTAAGCTTTGTATATTATTTTTTAACCACTGAGGTGGCAACAAATCTTACGGTCCGCGTGATGGTAAGCGGTTACCGCAGCCGTGTAAATATCTTTCAAATCCTTGAAGAACCCCATATCTACTGGACTCGGTCGGGAAAACTATGCTGAGTGCTCATTCCATAGTCTCAAAAGTTTGTTTAAAAACGCATTCAATTATTCAAGTCACTAATGAAAACTGTACGCTTTTTTATGTGAAATTATGTAGTATTGAAGCTATGTCTCGGGTCTCGGATGTCATCATTTTGTGTCCGGGATGTTGTGCAAGGAGGAGAAAAACATGGAAGCCGTTAATTTCCGTAGAAGCGTGTACCTATAGGTATGTCGCAGGCAAATCATTATTTCAGGCAGATCTTAATGCGCCTATAACTTTTGGTTATAACTAACTATAAAATTTGGTCAGAAGCCAATCGCAATTGAAAAACCTTTGAATAGAAAATAAACCCGTTTTCTAGTTGTATGGATTACAATGTGCAGCCATTGGATTGAACTGGGCGCACCGATACGGTTGAAAGATATGCAACTATGTGCGTACAGCCTACATACTAAGGACATAATAACATTATCTCTGCAGTATGCACATTTGTAGTCAAGGCTCCAGCTAACGCTCAAGAAAATAATAAAGAAGTGTTCTTCTGTGTCATAACACGTAGTTAATGCCTCATTTTCTGTAACAGTGTCTTATATCGCATCTTTAATGTTTATTTTCGTGGTAGAGTAAGTATACCTACGGTAACGAACATAGGTATATTTCTTTTCCTCTGTCTGTCTGTTTGTTCCGGCTAATCTTCGAAACGGCTGGACCAATTTTAACGGCACTTTCACTGGCAGATAGCTAATGTTACACTCCTTGTAACTGTAGAGGACACTTAAGCTACGTTTATTTAAAAAAAACTTTAATTATCCAATTGCCACCCATGAAATTAAGTCTACGCGAGTGAAACCGCGGGACACAGCTAGTGTTGTAATTCATATAAAGCCACCCAGTATAATAAACACGCCAAATACAGGCTGGCCCACGCAGCGTTTAGCATTCGTAAGCCTGCAATGAGTTTCACTTTCCCAACGGGCACCACTGCCTATCTAGATTATTATTACGTGTGCGATATTGGCGAAACGTTCAATATTATTTAACTGGCGTGATAGACTTTCACGAAAGTTTATCTAATAGGTTTTTTCTAGCGTTACCTTCAGGCTTTCAACACTTAATTGATGATATATGTATTTTGTAATTAACACGGACATATGTTATGATCAATTAAGTCTACACTTCGTAATGTATTGAGACGATGCGTTACATGTTTGATTACAGATCCACTTACTTATAAATTCAAACTAATTATGTGGGTGAGTAATCAATTCATGACATTGTTTATAGTTTAATAGTTATATCGTGTTATTTAAACGAAGTGTAAATACAACACAAGAAATGCTGCATTTTAAATGTAAGCCAATTTGCTGTGATAATATTTTTAGGTGTTTCACGTGTTGAGTGCCAGGGATGGCCCTCTAAGAAATATGATGTCACGAGTGCTGGGCGAAAATTTAAAAAAAGAAAAAAGCGGTGGAGTAACTGTGCATATATTTTATTAACGTCGTGTCACTCTAGGCCAGCGCTCATAACTAATGACGGCACCTATAACTAAATGAAATATGTCAACAGTGTCCCGGATATCTTCACGCAATGCAAAGCAAAAATTTACAAATGCAAGTAATTGTTACATGTGATCGAATTTTCGATGGTATCATATCCATATCAATTACGACACAATTTAATGTATCTTATCTTTATAAGCATTAACTTTCCAACATCCTTGAATACATAACATTTATGACCACAATAACATATGATAGTAAAGTAGATTCGTAAAGTGTGAGAAACATCCACCATTCCGACCGCATTTGGAACGCATCCAAATTAGTAATCCTCATTAACCCCCTTTGAATCACTGCCTAATACACTCATCTGAGACTTGGATCTGATTCTGAAAGCTATTGTTAAATAAACTCTAGCGTATATTAGATGTTTTGCGAATAACTTTTACAAATAAATTATTAAGTTCATTCATACCTTTCTAGCCTCTAATCGTCCGTTGTCTCGCTCGACTTTCTGATGTCGCAATTTCAAGCTTTAAAAATGAAACTACTCCTTCTCTTTATCATTATTTATGTTTCTTATTAATTATGAATTGAGGTATGCATGATTGCTGACTAGTTTGATTTATCACTAGCTGTGCCCCGCGGTTTCACCCGCGTAGATTTAGTTTCATCCTTATGGTCGAGGATAAATTAAATGTAGCCTATGTCCTTTCTCAGGGTCTAAAGTTTGTCTGTGCCAAATTTCATCAAAATCGGTTAAGAGATTTAAGCGGGAAAGCGTAACAGACAGACAGAGTTACTTTCGCATTTATAATATTAATAAGTAGCGATATACCATTGATATTCTGTGTCAGGCGACATAGATTCTGTGATATTTCTCTACATTACAAAACGCAGTTTTTATGCTACACATGCTTCTTTCAGAAGAATAGCCAAATAATTCTGCCAGATCAGGACACGTAGACAAAGTAGCTTAACTTAAAGAATCGATACAAAGAAAGATTTATGTCATTTCCATACATTTTGTATCGCTTCTATTAGGGCAAGCGCGAGAGAATGTTACTTTGTCTAGGCCCACAGAGCAGTTCAAAATCACTGGTTATATTGTTGAGTAATTTATTGAGGAAGGTCATGGAAACTTCTATCCAAATGAGCGATGTGTTCAGAATAAGGAAAATGGTAATTACTTACATCGCCGCCCCTTTCCGCTGGACGCCGTTACATCCCCAGCGCCAACAATATGGATTCAGGTGCATTGTAAAATTCTAATTGCTTGCCAATTACCTATTTTCTATGCTCGGTGCGTGACTAACTGAATTTTGTCGGTTCACTCTCTGGGCGCACTTAACGCGTTGGAAATTGTATCTTATTAACACTAGGGATTAAAGGTCTAAATGGTCTGTTACTTGGTCTAAATGTGTCTCTGACGAGATACGATTTTTATGAGTACGTTGAACTCAGGGTCCAGTTATCTTCCGTCAATCTCTTCGGATGCATTAAAATTTGACACTGAGATCGATTTAAGAATTAAAACTATTTGTTGTAAATCGTTCTTCGATCGATCAATTTGTTTTGGTATTGTGTTTTAATTGATTTTACTACATTTTGTCTTTTTGTGATGGATATTGATTCATTTTCTCCATAGAGTCTCGATTCGACTTACTAATTTACGTCACAATTTTTTTATCGATCAAAAGGCTTTTTAAATTAATTAGTAATCAATCATTATCTGGTTTAACCCAGATTGCCGATTTTCCTCGAAAAAGTGGTTACGAAGGTCAGATGACAGTCGCTTCGTATAAAAATCAGGTGATCAGCCACATCGGGTTGAATCAAGTGCCGACCCCAAATACATGGGATAAGGCCAGGGAGATGATGAGTAATCAATCATTATATGGTCAAGATCTACATTATTATAAGGTATACTTATAAAAAACGTATTGTTTGTAAGATGATGTGAACTATATTAATTATTGTCAGGAAATATCGTAAATAGTCTTCAAGTTCTTTTTTTTATGAATTTCTAGACCATATTTATAAAATCTGAATCTCAGAAACCACTCCCAACGATTTGCATGACATTTAGTATGCAGTGGGTTTCGGGTGCGATAAATCGATCTATCTACATCTAGGTTTAATTTTTAGAAACCGTCGTTGAAAAAATGGACCGTGCTAAGTTTGGTCAACCAGGTTTTAAATATGAGGAACTAAACAAACCTATTAATTCCAGATGAGGTGCTCTCAATACCGGATCGGCACAAGTTCGATTCCCGAACGTTTGTCAAGCCTAAGAAGAGGATGCAAAGGCCTAGTATCCAGAGCATAATAGAAGTGTCGAACCCGCCGTCGTTGTCGCCGACGCCCAACAAGTATCTTACGTATAACAAATACAGCATGCCCCTCGGACCTATCAGTCCCATGCTAAGACTGAAGACCTTCAATGTAGACACCAATACCGATAATAGCCATGCTGTTAAAGAATACGCTCTGAAGAGGAGGAGTCTAGTTCAAGATGATGATCCACAGGTAATAAAACACTTCAAAGCCTTGGTTTAAAAGTAGGTCCATCATGAAGCAAAGAGGAGGGTTATGATTATGTATGATTAATATGTATGTATGTATGTTCATCTGTTACCTCAGAACTCCAAAACTTCTTATCATATTTTGACAAATGAGGCTGTACCTATATGATTACATAAAATTAGACGTGGCGCCCTCTAAAGGGAAAAGAAGCGAACTAAAAATGTTTTTCTATTAGCTCTGAACATCAAGACTTCATAGAAAATTTTTCAGTAGTCGGGATTCAAAAGGGATGGATATAGTTTAAGTCTTCGCTTAAACCGTGTTTTGTAATGGGCTTTCAGTTTTAATCAATTGTCTGCAACAGATTAACAAACATTGCAGTCTTGAACGACATTTGAGAAATCGTTAAGAAAAGTTTTCAAAATTGGTTCATTGCCGTGAAAAGGTTACAGACGAGCAGATAATTCCGCGGTTTTTTTGATGTTACAAAGATGACAAACAAACGAAATTGCTCCTCCCCTCTATAGAGTACTGGCGACGGTACTACCTCGATTAATTTTATGTTGCCGAAAAGCAGTGAGCAATGCACAGTAAAAAAATTTGGGTCTTGTATGGAGCGAGCGCGAACATATACAATTTCGCTAACCTGTTTCAATGTTTGTTTACTTACGGACACAGTATATTTCAACAAGTGCCTAGTGGGAGTTTTCTTAAAATGGTCGACGCAGTGACTTGTGATGGTGGCAGTGAAAAACTCGCACTAGGCCCGATGATAAGTGATGTCCACAGCAGATCAGAGTGCCTAGTGAGAGTTTTCTTAAAATCGCCGTCACAAGTCATCGCGTCGACGTAAACGCAGATTTGTATGGGCTCACAATAGTGTGATCTTTAGGCCGACAGAGGCGCTGTTCCGATCCTATACAAATCTGCGTTTTCGTTGACGCGGTGACTTGTGACGGCGGCAGGTTTTCATCTACTTGTGGATATGTTGCGAGCTTTCAAGTAACGACACCCTTGTATGCTAAAAAATCTCGTAAATTAGTAAGATTAATTTTCAACCAAAATCAACTAGATTCGTCGCGACGCGAGTTTAATAGGTAGATAATACACAGATTGGTTTTGCATTGATTTGTAGTAAACGTATTGACTAAGGCGGGCCGTGACTCTGAACTTCTGAATGAGATCATGGTCGCTTCGCTTAGTATAATAATAAACATTGTAATGATTGCGTTTCCAGTATTTACAGACGAATGGCAGACATCACTATTACCAGAGCGTAATGTAAACTTAATTAACCTCTGTAGTTATTATAGTAACAAATGTAGTCTAATTTGATTTTAGATTGAGATGTAGATGAGAGAAATTTTAATCTGAGATCATGTTACGAACATTATTGTAAACAAACGATGTACTATAGATACATGTTTATTGAGTTATCCTCATATTTCAATGAGTTAATGAAGCTACGAAGCTACGATGCGTATTATAATCTTGTTTTCTGTAATGAGCAGATCAATACCATTTATCTTTACTTTTATGGTTAACTTTAATTAAAAGTTTATGTGTGTTGGTGTGTTTGGATACTAAGAGGTTTTCTCCAAATCAAATGTCATTCTGAATTTGAAAGTACTTTTTTAAAAGTCTAATCGAATAAAGATGAGAAGCCATAAATAATAAGTGAAGTGAAGTGATATTTTTGAGTTTGAGGTCATCAGTATTTTTAAAATAATCCATTCCTTGGACGTAGATATCGACAAATATGACTGAAATATTATATGTAGTGGTTGGTTGTATCAAAATTATTTCGGATGTATGAATAGAGTTGTTTGGCGCCGTTCAGGCTGGATAAACACAAAATGACTGCATTCTTATGACGCGAACGTGACGCGTGTTGTCAGAGGTGCGAAAATATAACACAATAGGGTTGGCACATTACTACTGACACCATATTGAAATGTAACAAACACGGTTAATATTTCGCTTTTTATGCTACAACACTAGATACGAGCCAACAAAATAGCTGGGTTGCAACCAATCATTTTTCGGGATTAATTTTGTATCCTAAATATTATGTCGTTATAGCTTGTTAGAAGAAAATGAAACCCTTGTCAAAATGTATCGATTATAAAAAAAAATATCAACTACCAAAATATTTTTTTTTATAAATTGATCTAGCTTAGACAGTCGTTTAGATAGTAATTAGATATTGTGAGCTTATCTTACTTTTTCACACAAATAAAGTAGGTACTTAGATTGTTATTAAACATGAAATGTTATTGTTATGGTACAAATTCGACAACCCTGACATTACATAATCCCAAGACAAGCGCGACAGATTGCTAATGTCTCTTTTTATCACGTAACACTGTCCTTCGTGATGGATGGCCATAAGAGGACCATGGCTTCCGGGTTTTATCGTGTTTCGGAGATTTTTATAAAAGAGGCTACAAATATGTACAGTATACAGTCGACCTGACCACTCAACAACTGCTGACTTTTGACTTGATTAATGAAGCGGTAAACCTACCCTGTGAAGGAATCCGCGTGATAAATGTATGACCCTTCCGCGGATTCATGCCTTTAATGTCTTCTCAGTCATATACCATGACCTTTCTCAGTCATATACAATTCTTTCCTTCGCAAAATATTTGGTGTGTCAAATAAAAAGTTCTTGGAGATCATACACACACATATCAACTCGAGGCGTTTAGTATTATTGAATGTACAGTACAGGATGCCTGGCTGAGTTTCTTGCTGCTTCTTCTCAGAAGACTAGTTTACGAACTGGTGGTAAATTTTCGACGCTCATAAGTGCCTAACCAGGGCCCAAAGTGAGCAAAATACACAAATCAACATATTGTATAGGTGCCATCACGTGTAATGAGCGCTGACCTGATCATTTAATGAGTCTGTATATGTCTTGGAGCGATGCGAATATAATATATGCACAGTTACCCCCACGATTTTCTTGTAACGGCATTGCCTCGCCACGGGATTAGACTCAACCTATGACGAGGCGGTGACGATCCGTTCCCAAGTTGATACCAATGATACTCATGTGTGCGACGTTCTATGCGGCAATGATCCGTTCATATCTATGTATGTGTGTGTAATTTAGTTTGGACTCAACTTTCAATAACTAATTGTGTATAATTTTATTTCCAGTTAGAAGATATGGAGGGGACGGAGTCTTCGGGTCGGTTCTCCTCGGAGCACGCGCCATCCAAACCCATCAACATCGACCTGTCCCAGCCGGCGCATAACCTGCACAACACCTTCAACAAGTCAGTATACATTTGAAACCATAACTGAATAAATTTAGGGTTCATTTTCTCGTGTCCTTAAATCGTGGGATGTATATCGACTGAGAATTGAGATGTTGAGGACCTGCTTGATTCTGAAGTACAGGTGGCGTCACGAGTAATGAGCGATCTAGGGAAATGGTTGGGATAATTGCGCTTGTATTTGTTAGCTCCATACTACCCCAGAAAATGACTACTGTCGGCATCTATAGGTAGAATATATATCAAAGCACTTGTATAGGTACTTTGAATAAAGTTGTTATTATTGAAAACTCAAAGTATTTCCACCTACTTTCAAATAAGAGTATCTAATTCGTTGATTTTGAAAACGTAGTCAGATCAAACATACATATACTCACACCTGTTTCCCTTTAGGGGTAGGGAGAGACCACCGTTTGCCACATGCTACGATCCTTACATACAACCTAAATCTAATAGACAAAAGAAAATAGTTTCATAGTCCAACACGGCTGGTAATCGCTAGCATAGATACATGCGTTAACGTTGCATTGCAATGCGCTAACGAATCATATACGGCAGTGGACATAATTATTTAACTGTGACCACCATAGAAGTCAACCTAACGTCGTGTACCGATGACCTAAAACACTGAACGGATGTGACTGAATGCGGAAAGAGGCGTGTTTGTTGACATGGTGTTTCTATATTTAGGTAACGATATAAGTCTTTGGTAAACTAGCTATTCCCCGCAATTTGGCCTACGTAGCAGTATGATTTATATATATGTATACCCCTCCCACCCCCCTAGAATTTAGAATTTTTGGAAACCATTTCTCAAGTAACCTACACCTCAAATTTCATGTCCCTAGGAGCAGTGGTTTAGGTTGTACGTTAATATTATAATTATACTAGCTTATGCTCGCGATTACATCTCCGCAGGATCACAGTTATTTTAATATTTTGGACAGTTTACACAATCTATATATATGTATATATAAAAATGAATCCCCATTTCCCTTGGTTACGGTATCACGCGTAATCGGCTGGACTGATTTTCACGGGACTTTCACTAGCAGATAGCTGATGTTTCATGGAGTTACTTGGGCTAATTTTATTTAAAAAAACATTAGGGTTCCGCGGGACACCCATAAAACTAACTCTACGCGCCTGGCGGGGCACACCTAGTACCTTTATAAATAATAGTCGTTGTTCTATGGAATATATAGAAAGAGTCTTCCGTTCCTACCTTTCGAACGAACTTCCATGATGTAGCATTCAAAATTATTATATATTATAAATTAAAGAAATTATTTTTCGTGACGAAACTGACTAGACACAATACCTAATATAATAGTGAGCGAGTGAAAGTTATCAAAGGCATAATGAAAGTGCACATCATACAAAATGTTGCTAATACACTTTACATCCGCGAGCAATAAAACCGAGTTCCACGAATATTTTCAAAATTTGTCTGGTCATCATCAAATTTAGCTCCTGTGGGGTTTGTAAAATATTTTCCTACCCTTTTTTTTGAAGGGTCGCCTTCTGAGATAGTCAGTAGATTGTTGCTTGGACATTTTGGGAACGAGATTTGATGAACCTATTATTAGAGTTTTGGAAACTAAGAAAGATAAATCTATTACGAAACAAATATTCTTTTTAATATTAACATTATTTAAAACGTTTGAAATACTAAGAATCTTTAAGAAATGAAACTTTTTATTTGAATAGTTATCATCCTAATTTTATTTAATACTAGCAGACGTCACGCGGTTTCACCCACGTAGTTCCCGCGTAGTACGAGGATAATTATATTATGTTACTCGCTGATGATGTAGCTATCCATTGCAGAATTTTCATGATCGGTCAAGTAATTTCGGAGCCTATACAATGCAAACAAACAAATAAAAAACAATTAAATATTTCCTCTTTATAATATTAGTGTAGATAATATTTCTTTGATTGTGAGCAGAATTCATTGCTCCTAAGTGTAAATGAATGTAAAGGAATTAAAAAGTGGTGGTACTTTTACTTTCAAAATACGCCTGTATCTAAATAGAGTCGCTGTAAACTGTAATGCTAGTTCAACTGAGGTGTTCACAATTTTAACATTTACATTTTTAGCTTAGTATATTCATACAATATGAAGATTACCAATTGTGCTGGTGAAATTACCTGTCATGTATATCCGTGCTTAGAGTGAGTGTTTATATTGTAAATAGTTTTTTTTTGTGCCTGAATGTTGCGAAATCCTCGATATAAAAAAAGTATTTGTTACTATTTACTACTATTTGTTGATAGCTAACAGTATTTGTCTGTTTCAAAACACCTGTTTCTATGATACATGATTTTGATACGGTTTTTACTAACAGTAACATGTAATCATATATTAATGAAAAATCATATTATACTTAGTACTTATAGACAAAAAGTTATATTCTAATATTATAAAGAATAAATATTAGTATTTTTGTATGTATGACGAATAAACTCAAAAACGAATGGACCTATTTGAAATATATAGCTACATTATCAGCGTGTCACATAGGCTATATTTTATCCCCGTACTCCCACGGGAACCGGGTAACACGAGGTCTGCTAGTTATTTATAAAAATAATTCCTGCCTATCCTGTTTATCACCTGTGAAGACATGATTAAGTATAATATGCTTTACAATATAGGACGCCGTGATGGCCGTGGGGTTTGAGCAGTCGCCTGCTACGCAAGCGATGCAAGTTCGAATCCCAGCGGGGCCTGTATCAATGAGTTTTTCGAAACCTAAAGTACAGAGATTTCACACCTCTTCCTTCCAGTGAAAGAAAACATGGGGAGGAAACATGTATATGTCCGAGAAATTTTTAAAGACGTATGTATAGTGCCTGAGACGGCGATAGACTCACCATCTGTCACATTGGCACTTAATCATCTTCGGTGAAATGTGTGTGTTGTTATTACAACACCTCTGCCTATCTCTTCGGAGAATACAGACGGGAGCATATTATGTATGTATATAAAAACATGTGTGTCACCAACAGAGGCTTCACGAACGTAATGAACGAGCGAGGCAGCCTCAACATGTACCAGAGTGGGGAATCCTTGATGCGTATGTCGCCGCCCAGCCTCGTGTCGTCGCTGCTCATGGAGAGCTCCGGGACCTTCAACCCTGACTCTATCGACAGCAGGAGGTCGTTGCCTTCGCATAGGGACTCTGGTATGTTGGCACATTATTTAAGGTTCCATTGGAAAAATGGGATCCTATTACCAAGACCGCTGTTCGTCTGTTACCAGGCTGTAACTCATGAACCGTTATTTTTATAACGTATACCGTTGTATTATTGTTAGACAGTTGAAATTTTTACAGATGATGTATTTTTGTTCATGAAATTACAACAGATAGTAAAAAGGAATTAAAAATAAATATATGAGAGGGTTTCTAAAGAAAAAACGTGATTTTTTTGTTGTTTATATAGACAGTGGCACGAAACCCTTCGTGTACGAGTGCGACTCGCACATGGCCTTTATAATTATATACTACTAGCTGTGCCCCGCGGTTTCACCCGCGTAGATTTAGTTTCTTCCTTAGTGTCGCGGAACCCTAATATTTTTAATAAATAAAAGTAGCCTAAGTTACTCTTTGAAACATCAGCTACCTACCAGTGAAAGTCCCGTTAAAATCCGTCCAGCCGTTTCAGAGATTACCCGGAACAAACAGACAGACAGAGAAAATTTTTAATTCTTGGTTTTTTAGTGTTAGTAGCGTGTATACTTTCATATGCATTTAGTGGAAAGCTGTTATTTTGGAATTACAAACAGACACTTCAATTTTATTTATCTGTATAGATAAATGCGAATTCGAGTCGAGATGTAAGATTCCAGTAGTTTGTGATAATTTATCGACGTTCATAAGTGCGTCGAATTGCGACTCGTGTCAAATAAATTCCAACTTAAGTCATCCTAAAGAACACAGTTTATTTAAAACGGAAGATATCCGAGCTCTTTCATTGTTATTGTAATGAAATGTAATGTCCTTTAGGCATATCGCTATGGAAGGTAATTCGTTGTTTGATGTATAACGTAAATCTGCAGACTCAATTACCATATGTAATGAGAATATTTTGCATGTAAACTACTTCATTACAAAACATTTGCATACAAATAAAATGTGTAGTATTTCGTGATACTTATTACGTGCCGATTTTTTTAGCCCCTTTATTCAAATGTTATGTTTAAATTATTCCCAGGTGTACCACCGTCGAACCGCGACAGCATCGACCCTATGATGACGAGTATGACGCTCAGCATCCTGGACGAAAAGGATATGAGTACAAGCTTCCTCTCCCAAAGCACGTTCCCGGACAATGACAGTTTGATGGACTCCCTCCCCCCCAGCCTCGTCAGCTCCGTCAACTCCTCGTACCTCAACACCTCAAGGCAACACCACCCTGACGCTAACATATTCAGCTCAGCCACATTCACGCACCTAGAACAGTCTGAGAAATTACTCTCAGCGCGACCCAGGTGCCAACTCTACAACAGCTTCAAACGAGAATCCGCCATACGCAACTCTGAAAGCTACACCAAGGCGCGTGAAGAGGCATGCCAAATAGACAATGTTAAGGTGCTCAACGAAAACACAGATAAAAAGGATTCGCTCAAAACGATCCCTAAAACTAGCCCCGAAATGACTGAAACAATAACATTACATTACGCGAACAACAAATTTCGGAAGGACAATGATGCTGAAAAGGAAAACTTTGAACGAGACGACGCGTTTTACAAAGAAATGGGTGTGGCTAAACCCGAAGACGTTGGCAGGAATAGTCTGAACGTGACACTAGGCAAACAGGAGCTCAATGAAATAATACAAGCGAGGCAGAAGCTCTCTTTAGCTAGGAAAGGACTACCCACCGAATCGGACAAACTGCCCAACCAAGTGGATACAATAAAAACGATTCAGTTACCGAATCAAACTATAACAGTGCCACGACAGAGTATGGAGAATGCTTCAGAACTATTATCAAGACGGAGAGCTATGAACGCTAATGGTGTGGATAAGCCAGAGGAACCAACAAGAGAAACGCCCAAAAGAAATGCCACATTCAAAAAGCCTTCGCCTAAAGTGAGCGCGATGGATACCACAGTGGTGTTCATGAAGACGGATGATAATCAAATTATTGATATCAACTCTGCGACTTTGAACCTTATTGATGCTGGCGATAAGACGCTGCAACACGAGGTATCTATTTTTTGCTCCTAACTTTTGAGTCGTTTGTTGGTTAGGTATGTTAAGTCCCCTGAAATATTAATTTCGTTTAGAGATAGTTTGGACCTATACAGAAGGGATTGAAGTGGTATACATTTTGTCACAAAATCTTATTCTTTGCGAACTAAAAGCTGGTCATAGCTAGGGATGGAGAATATTCGAAAACTTACTTCATGTAAGAGGATATTGTATGTATTTGCCAAGAAAATATGAAATAAGTGTCAGGATATTTTTATATTGTCTATATATCTATACTATACTGGCGGACCCGACAGACGTCGTCCTGCATACCGACTGCAGCGCCATCTGCCGGGTTGATTTGTGAATCTAAATCATCCAGGGTGCCGAATACAAAATTCATTCAAATCCGTCCGTAAATTTTTTTTTTTTTATTTATTTATTTATAGTTAATTATATCGGAGATACCAATTACAATAATTAACTTAGACATTTTAAAACTATAATCTTATTCCTTATAAAATACACACTTATAAAATAGTGGACACTCTCGCATACTTAACCTCACAGAATCTCAAACATTCAAACAAAATATAGTTCCATGCATCCGCAAACAGATCACATTCAGGGCTGGTATCTAGGAGGGCATTGAGCATAGTCAGGATATGGCACACCGGAGACTGCGCAGTTCGGCTACAGTTAAGGATGATTTCAGTGACATACACACGTACAGTAGAATTTTCTGTAGGTATGGTCCAAGTTTCGTGTTTCACCTGGTAAATTACATGCTTTTTTTTTATAGGAGTGGGGTTCCCAAGAGCGTGCGATGGTGGGGTCCAGTGAGAGTACCGACACGGGCACATTCAGCTCCTCCAGCCCACCGGAGAGTGTGCCCGATACTGGCCTCGGACCTGACCCACGTGAGTAAATCTATGCTAATACTAGCGGACGTCACGCGGTTTCACCCGCGTAGTTCCCGTTTCCGTGGGAGTACGAGGATAAAATATAGCCTATATTAATCAATGATAATGTAGCATTCAAATGGTGAAAGAATGTCGAAAGTAATGGATAAATCGGTCCATTACTTTTTAAGCCTCTCCTCCTCTTAATAATATTAGTATAGTTTATAAAGCTTTAGAGTTTGTTCGTTTGAACGCGCTAATCTCAAGAACATAGGGATTGCAGGTGTCCGTTGTTTTCCCAAGCAAAGCACAGATTTTAAACGAGTAGTCTGCAGCGGGGATGGGCCGTGTGATTGCTTATTAACATACTGTTATAAAAATAAGGCTTAAAATCTACATCTACCTTTAAGACTTTTATCGGACTGTTCATTCAGCCGCTTACTTCTGAACTACTTCATCGATGTACTATTATTATGTTACTGTTTTCTTCGTCAGCCCTCGATTAGAACTGAGTGCCTAGTGCGAGTTTTCTTAAATTCGCCGTCATCGCGTCGACGTAAACGCAGAATTGTATGGGCTTACAATAGTGTCATCTTAAGGCCGACAGAGGCGCTGTTCCGATCCTATACAAATCTGCGTTTACGTCGACGCGGTGAGTTGTGACGGCGGCAGTGAAAAACTCGCACTAGGCCCTCTGGAGAGAAAATTACATTCCATACGTATTTTAAACTACATCCTTGGGCAAATTAAAGATATATATAGTGATTAGAAATTTGGGACACAGCTTATACTTAAACAACGATAATTTTTATTTTATTTTATTTTATTTATTTTTATGTTTGTATGTATTTATAATGTGTTCCAGGCAACCAAGTAGCGTCAACACCCCTTATGTCGTTCAAAAAGGGGGCCAAACACGACCTACTGAACCTCCACAACACAATATCGCCTATCTACGACATGATCGACGACAAATCTTATACTCTAACCAAAGCGCCTAGCACACAGTCTTCCGGCCCATATGACCATAATACAACGGTGATAAACAGCGCTACTATGGTCAAGAAAACATCGGCGAAGAGGGACATACTCGCGGGCAAAGCTAGTCCAGAAAAGAAAATAATGGGGCCGAGTATACCACAGAGATCTTCGCCGAGTCGAGTGTATCCCACCCCTACTTCAGCTGGTAAGTTTTTTATATACTTGAGTGAGTAAATTAGCGTAGCTAGAATGTTCAATGCCCCAAGTATAGGCTATGACGTAAGAAAGGTTTTTTCGTGAGCGGGTTGTGGTCTGTCTTGTCGTAAAGAGATGGCACTGAACAGAGACAAATGGAAAGAGTTGCATCGGTTACACCGACAAGAGTTTCATTACTCTTAAATGCATGATGATGATGGGTTGTGGTAGCCACGGAAACCTCTCGTATAGTGAAACTCAGCAAAGTTGACACATGTCAAAACTTGGGGCAATTAATAAATGACGACTCACACTAGACCGAGTCGGGCCCGAGCCGAGCGTTGGCCTTAGCACGGTCAACTTGTATAACATATATTTTGTATACCGAGTATCTCGGTGTATCGATTGAAAGTACTTTGTAAAAATCTAATCGAATAAAGATATTTTTAATTGAATTGAGTGACATCCGAGTTGAGAGGTGACGCCATTGCTCGGCTCGGGCCCAACTCGGTCTAGCGTCATTCATACAGCTAGTATTTTTTAATTTTTTCGATTTTTTTTTTGAGTGGCTTTAAAAGTGTGGCCTCTATATAACACATTATTGAACTACAAAAAAATATTGGATTATAAGAGTATTTGCTTTTTATCTTTATATTTATGTCACGGTACAAAAAAAAACTGGTAAGCATTCCAAGGTGAAGTTACCAGGAGATGTTGTTTTATTAAAAGCATAAAGAAATGACGTCATCTTGTGTATGTACCGTGGCGTATGTATTGATACAGTTCGTTATTATATTGTTATATATTTAATAGTATTATACAATTTTGCTTTAATGCACCGGATTCACTATTTTGTTGGTGCTTATTATGCCTAATAGTACACACATATTATTATTACTTATTTCAGACCTGTAGGTCTAAAACAGCCACTTTGGGAGAATCATAATGTGATCCGAATATGATTCAGGAATGATTCATATTTCGCAATTCACCTGTTTGACACTTTCCTATGAAAATTGTGACAAATAGCAGAACCATAAAAAGTACTAACATCTACAATTATTGTAATCATTCGTGAATCATAAATATGAATTGCACTTAAGTGACCATTTTGTCATGTTGGTGATGAATCATATTCGGATCACATTATGATTCTCCCAAAGTGGCCTTTTTAGACCTACTGAGCGTTATTCGTTACCACTTTGATAAGAGATAAAAGCCAAAATTCAGCCCGGCTTTGAATTAAGTAAGCAACTGGACCTAAAATGTTTAATAGTTAAGTCCCATCACGAGTAAAGAATGTGCAGCGAAAAATAGTGGGGATGCCACTGTTTTTATTCGCCATACATATAGACAGAGACAGACTCATAAAATAACTACTGCACATTCAAAGGTACTCGTTCCTAATTCGTGACGGGACCTAGGCCTGTAGACAAAACATTCTCTCGCGCTAGCGCTAATAGAAACGATGGAAAATTGTAGGTAATGACATAAATCAGTCACATGACATATGTCATTCCGGTACCTTTTGTATCGTTCCTACTAGCGAAGCTTGAGAATAATGTTACTTTGTCTACGGGCCTACTGTGGGTGGTAGCGGACGACGCACAGGTCTGTTTGTTTATCTAAATATGAGTAATGACCAGTACTAAGTATAGCATGAAATGTTTGAAACAGCTTAATGTACTATAACAGAACTATGGTTAACACGAACCTATACCCACATTGGTATCAAATCTATAAGCATTAAAATTTGAACTTTATTTTAATTCAAGATAACTTGTTTTTCAATAAAAGATATTTTATTTAACAAGGGTAAAAAATTACCTACTGTTAGTGTCATGCATTGACAATATTCGTTCTATGACTTGCCATTAATATAATTTTTAAAATATTTGTAATGGCAACTCTCAAACGACAGCGAACTTAGTTACAATGAAAAATTATAGCATTAAATTTGTCAAACATGATGTACTTAGATAAGCAACATACAAACGTATTGCTTTATTTAAAACATAAAAAGAAAATAAACAGTCTTTTTTATTTCTGTGATCTGAGTGGTAGCTTATGTAGGTTGCTCTGAATTATTCAAGCTATATTAGTCAAGCTACAAAGTCTGCTATATATAAATGACAATGCTATTTGGAGCCGTATTCCAATCGGTATAGAGTCGTAGTTCCCGTACAGCTAAGCTGTCGATGCGAACGTCCATACTAGTCAGGATGTACGTTTCAGTATCGTACGGGGCAATGGTACCGCCAGCGTCAGTCAGGAAGTCCAGCTTGCCAACCTCCAAGCTTAGACAATATAGTTCACATAGAGAGCTTAGCAGGATACCAGGTAAGTTGACGCTTTTTTTTACGCTATCATTTAGCGCCGGTGTTGCAATTTCCAAAATGCTAATAGATTTTTAAATTGAAAAAAAAGTTAGTCAAATAGATTTTAAGAAAAAGTTTTTTCGTATTTTTTTTCGTCACTTCTATACGATATACAATCAATATTTGGGTAGATAGAAAAAGTTGACAAAAATGTATAATATATATTTTTTTTGGAAATTGTAGTACTGTCCCTTAAATATCATCCCCATTCCTGGGGACCTTTAAGACAGCGAATGCTTGTTTACGCTATACGTGTTTTATTGGCAATATAACTAATAAACAATGCTTTGATTTGACTCACTAACGGGAATATACGCTACAAATACACAAGCTCAAATTGGAGTTACGGTGGTAAATTATGACTTATATCGGCGGCATAAGAGCTATTTAGTTGAGACTTCAAAAAGAAACATCGGCATTACACGATTTATTATAGAATCATATTTGTAGGGATTCACTGCACGCACGCATATAGTGCTACGGTAATGCACTCGGCAAGCTCGGCAAATTTATACTATTTAACTGAACTGTTAATGCAAGATCCATAGATTCTGGTAAATTACCACCATATGAGCCAATATGCTATACTAAATGCAAAGCTTTCCTTAATTATATTGTAACGTGAGGTATGTGTACAGCGGGCAATCCAAGTGTGGCAGTGCGAGGCCCGCAGGCTGTACCGCGGCCCATGCTCCGGCGCGGGGTGTACGCCTCCAACCCGGCCTTATCGCCCACCGCGGGACCCTCGGATTCCTACACCGTTGCGGTGTATCCACAGGTATATAGACTATTACATTTATGCTCACGCCAGTCAAAAAAATAAATCAAAATGTTTTATTCAATATAAGGGAAACACGGAACACTTAATGAACGTCATTTCTCTTACGCTTACTTAGGTTAATTTAGTACCGTTTCCAAATGTTAGTCTGTCAGCAGTTTTTTTACAGTATTTCCCGAAATGGTAATCACACTCACAATTCGCCAGGTATTTTACATATAAGTCCCATGTATTCCCGCATCCAAGTAATCCTTCGAGCTGCTATTAAAAAACTACAGATAGAACAACCCAATATAGTGTTACGTTGTAATACTTGCGACCGATAGACTAACGAGCCAGTCCAGTCTGTGGAAAGTTTATAAGCAAAGTCGGTTGAGGCGACACCAGATTTATCTGCACTAATAGTAAAAACTGATATACGCCTGAGTCTGAACTGAGTCATTCAAAAAAGTATGTAAAATTATTTTACGAAATATTTACGTCGAAAATTGATTTCCCATGCTCCCCAGCATGGGAAATGCTTCCTCGAAGAGCACGTTAAGTTGTCGTTCCCGGTTGCCATTTTTTTTTATCAATCTAAAAATCTGTCAACTGGAAACCAGACTACCGATTTTGACATTTCTATGGTATATATATTTCAGAAAGAAGAGCCGCCTAGGACCCTAGTGAACCCACCAGTGCTCGTGAGACAAGGCACAGAAACCCTCCGAAGGGAACGGCCACAGAGTCAATTGGTCGCGCCCAAAGATGTAAGTCATATACACACTAATTGACTAAGCTTACCTTTTGTTTTGTATTTTTGAAATAATTATTAATCAAGAACATTACCACTTACTTAGGTTGACTGGCGAGTATAAATTAGAAAAATAAAATTGGATGTATGAAAATGATTTATGAAGTTATGACACTGTATAACTGAAAATAATATTAAAAGCTTATATAAGTAGTATTTATTTTTATTTAATTGTTTTGAAAAAAAGGCGAAGTAAAGAAATTAAAACTTTCTTTACTTTGAATACAATAAAAGTATAAACTTTTATTGTATTCCAAATACACCAAACTACAAATGCTACGTGATTTTTTATTGTTGATTATACACATTGAAGTTAAGAAGACCGTGTTCAAATCGCATGTAATACAAGTCTTTCACATTATGTTACGTATTTCACAACCGATTTTATTTGACTAATAATATTTTCCGCTGTCAAATATAAAAGTTTGTGGTAGCGTGTTTTAATGTTCATCACGGAAGGTGTCGGTTGTTTCATTCATGTTTGACTAATTGTGTTCGTGTTTTAATAAGGTTTCCATTTTTATGAGTCGATTATGAATTTTGATCATTTGTTGCACAATTATTCCATATCACTTAAGCTAATAGCACAGAATAAATATAAGCTTACTGACTCACTCGAAAGATCAGTAAGGTTACGTCGTGGCCGATCGCGTATACGTCCTTTACGTGTATTAAAGTAATTTTTCTAAAGTTCAAATCGCCATTACTTTGACACTAATTAAAGGAGTAAATTTCAAATATGATCTATTCCATACTGCTTAGTTTAGGAAGCATATATTTATACTGTGATAATACGTGTCATATTTTATTCATTGCTATCAAAATTCTTAGTCGTACTCTCGCCTTTTCATAATTACTGTGTCTAATTCCAGGCTACGTATCGATTGTATTTTATTTGTGTTTGAATATTTAGTCGATCAATGCATTTAACAGTAATATCGACGTATAGAAAAATTACAATACAATAGATATGTATCCAAAGTTAATCCGTCTAAAATAAAATGACTGTCCTGTTTGATGGTGTCTGTTTTTTGTTTTGTGTGGTGAGAAAACACTAACCTTACTTTGTGCTAGTACGTTAGACTAAGGTTAGAGTTAGACTATTGACAAAAAAATAAATTAGGCCCTTGTTCTGTATGAAAATTATTACAGCCCTTATTACGATAATGTGAGAGCTACTAAGTACTTCATAAAAAAATAACAGGTGCATGATGTGTCAATCTGAAGCGCCACTATTTCCGAAATTCAATAATCATTGCTTGGTACATCTCTATGTTTAGTTCCCTACACGCTCGCTACATACTCGCATAGACAGCAGCGCCAAAATGGCGCCCATTTAATGGGCCCACAAAGAGACTTTCTAGGCACAAATTTTTGGCACGGATGATCGGCTGGTGGTTAATATAAATTTTGAAATAAAATAAAAAGTACCTTAATTTTATCGTTTTTATACTTTTTTTTTATTTGTTTATTGGACGATATGTGGAACATAAGACAATGCTTAGTTATGTGATAAGATGTAATCTAAATTTCCTAAAAAAATATAAAATAAACGACAAAAAATAAAAAACAAGTGTTAAAGTACTTTTTGTATATATTTATTATATGTACCACCAACCGATGGTCTGTGACAGAAAAATGTAAGCCCTATATAGATCCTAGCCAGTCGTAACGTACTCAAATATAGGTCAGGGGTAATGTCATTTTAATTTAGACGATGTATAACGATGAATAATAAGTGGTGGCGTTAGGTGCGAGCAGGAACCGGGGTGCCTTCGGTGACACGCGGGCTACATATACCTGTGAGTTATGTTTGTATCGGGGAGGCACATTGGATTAAGATTTAAAAAAATAAAACTTTTTTTAATAGCTTAAAGATTTTGCGAGTTGTGAAGTAAAGTGTTACAATTAGTGACAATATTCCGCACCTGTCTCGCGAACTTGTAAAATTATTATAATAGTATTGTTTTCTACATTGACCAGTGTGCCTCATCATTTTTGCTTTTGGTGTTGGTATATTTTTGTGCTTTTTTCATCGCATTTTTGTGGGTTTTGGATTTACTAAAATTTAATAAAAAAATATTTTATTGAAATTTGTCGACACGTAGTTCAATGCTACTTTTAGTAATAGTTTAATAGTAATTTCTGTTGAAAAATATATTTACTAATGTCGATAGTAGTTTGCTATGAAAATTGTGTATTCAGTCATACAAGTTACATGCAATAAATAGAATTATTATTATTATCATTTGATATAGTTTTAAAATAATATAATAATTTAAATAGCAGGCTCCAGCGCGGCCATATTCGATAGCCGGCGCGCCGCAGATGCGCGTCGCGAGGCCGAACACGGGACCACCGCAGAAACAACCGTCAGGTAAGAAATATTAATTTAATTCCACAAATATACTCATGTAAGACCCTTTGCAGACAAGTCACAGAAATGCGTTTATCTAGATTCAAACTAAAAATCTAAAAAAGAGATAAAATCGTTCGCGTCAAAAGCGCCCGAAACATCTTGGACATCTGTCTATTGTTCCGGAAAATTTTGGAAAATTAACGCGAGTTGATACGACTTTTTCATGCACATAAATCTCTTTGGTACGCTGTTGTATGAAGAAGGAATTAGTATTTCCTTGGAACATGAGATTTAATTATGTCATTCTAACGATTTAAAAGTACTTTGTTACAAGTCTAATCGAATAAAGATATTTTTGAGTTTAAGTTTCAGTTTAATATAACAACAAATTTGAAGTGTAATATTGTTATTTTTTCATTTATTCAATTCTAACATGGAATTTAAGTAACATTGAAAAAAACACGAGGAATAAAGCTGCGGGGACAGATAGTATTGCTTATAAATTTGTAATTTGTACAAAAATATTGTTATTAGCCGCAGTGGTGGAGCAGCCCCGACCCGCTAGTACCGAGTCGCGAGCGTCGGGCCTCCCGCGACCCTCGCGGCTGCCGGCACCGAGACGAGCGTTGCGGTACAGTATACTATATACTATACTATACTATACACACTCCACACTTGTGGCAGTCGCTTCCTATAAAAATCTGGTGATCAGCCACATTGGGTTGAATCAAGTGCCGAACCCAACAATGTATTTAAGGCCAGAGCGATGATGATGGTTTACGAAATACCCGGAGACTATTTGTCAATGTCGTCAATGATCATAATCTCCCTGGCCTTATCCCAGCCCTTTTAAAAGGAAAATCGGTAATCCGGGTTAAATCTGTTGTCTTATCAGACTATCTTAGGCCTCTGACTGACCTGTATCGTTTGCCAAAGATGTTAAATTGGCAACCGAGATCGGCGGCTTAACGTGCTCCCCGAGGCACGGAGGGAACTCTAGCGGGCACCCATCCAACTACTGGCTAGGATTAGGATTGCTTAACTTCTCTGATTTAGTGATATGCGCAATAGCAACTGTGCCACAAGCTCTTCCAGTGTCCTCAATGATGCTGAATGTTTATTGAATGAAATTTCGACATTCATAATTGCCTTATCAGGGCCCGAACTGAATAAATATTTTGAATGTTCCAGGCCACCATCAGTGTATTCGGTAGCACCTGGAGACCCGGACCACTACTGACACTTGGCTTGCTGCGCCAACCTCCTGCGGGGGGCACGCGACTCTATTAAATAAATAATGTTGGGACATTATAAAAACAAATTGTAGTATTAACACGACTGATCTACCTAACACGCCTACTAATACCACTGGAATGGAGGAACAGGGAATGTTGCGATCACCAATGATATTATATACAACTATAGAAATCAATAGTGCGTAATGTACCAATTAGGATGTTTAAATTGTTTGTACTTTTTGACATATCTGTCATGTCTCTGATTTTGGTATAATATCATTGGAGGTCACACACAAATACACACCCACATTGATTATAAAAATCGTTACAGTGGAATAAAGCGTAAATGCTACTAGTAAATTGTGTGTAGTATTGAGACACCATTTTCATGGTGATGTTTTTCTAAATGAGGAGAGGATATGACATTTTATAGTGAAACGCAACGTGTTGTGTTTTAATCAGAAAACTATTAAAGTGATCGGTTAATACGAAGTTGTTGTGCAGACGTATACGAGTAGTGGGCAAGTTACATTCTACAATCGCTAGCGCTAGAAAACAGTAAAATATATGGCAGTCGACATTCGTGACGTTTCAACGAAATGTCAAAGTGACATGTGTCATATTAAATTAAATGTACTGGTGCGGATTTAGAATGGAACTTGACGAAAGGTAAAGAAGGGTGTTGCCAAAATTCGATTTAATTTAACCCTCGAGTTTCAACATGCGTCGGCATGTTGGTGTCCTTCAAGCTGTTATTAAATAATTATAATGTAGTATGTAAACAAAATGAAATTAACTTTGACCAATTTGAGATAATTTGTAAATGTTTTACTACGCGTAGACAATAATGTCGGGCGGGCTGTAGCCGTTTGGAACATTGAGATTTTTTTAAATTCATAATGTATCATCCATTAGTTTTGACATTTCATTATCATTTAACCCGGCGCCGTATTTTGACGAATTATTACGCATACAAGGAGCCAACTATGCAAGTTTAAGCCGCATTTAAGAACTTCTTAGCTTTGATGTTTAATTTCGCCGTATCAAAATGAAACGTCACAGATAATAAATTCTTAATACGCTCTGCTTAAACCTACGATGGTAGGCTCGCTGTTCAGATAAAGAAACTACGATTTATGCATCGTGAGTGCCGCAAATACTTTGAAATCTCATAAACAAATACAATCCTCCTGAATTTATAAACGTTGGTCAGTTAAAACATGGACTATCTTCCTCTTAACTGAGTGCACATAGCTTCTGATTAATGACCAAGCAAGTTTGACCTAGAGGAATAAGCCCGCGGCCTTAGAGTTATAGGTGACCTCGACGCTCGACCACCAAACCATTTGCTAATTTGTCTGTCTGTAGACATCTTACATAATAATACATACGTCATTATACGGAATTGGGAATATATAAATTATATCTGACATTCAAAATTTTTGTCTCAAAAATTTTGTAATGTCCTATCAAAGGAGACAAGAAATGTTCTTCTCATTACGATGAAAAGCTTAATAATTTCAATCTCCGCTTGTTATAATTATTAATGCTCTCTCACATTGTCTCATTTTCATATATATTTTATAAAATTCTCTGCCTGCATCATGATTTGGTACAAAGACATACAAATTAAGATATTATTCCTATATTATTTACAAAGTTAGATTAATGTTAGGTATGTTTTACTTCGGGGCTTAGTAATTTATTTCAGTGTAAGTCGTTTTGCATTTTGTTTAGAGATTGTAATCGTTTAGGGACGTGTAATTAATATTGTCGCTTTAGAAATAATCTTTTATACATATTGTAATACCCTTTTATATTATTGTAAAAAAAATATTGAGCACCGCACATGAAACATTTTTAAATAAAATAATAAAAAATGATTAACTACGTAATATGAATGTTACCCACACACCTGGGCCTGTAGACAAAGTAACATTATCCTCACTCACATAAAAAATGTATGGAAATGACATATGTCACGTGACTGATTTATGTCATTTCCATACGTTTTTTATCGTTAGCGTTAGCGCAAGCGCGAATGTTACTTTGTCTAGGCCTACTGGGCGGAGCGATGACATACATACGCACAAATTTCATGTATATTTATTGTATTTACCCTTGTACATTGTGTAAATTTCAGTCTTCGTGTATAATTACAGTTCGTATATAAAACTTGCATATATTATTATTACACCATATGTCTGTATCTTGTTGTTTGTACTGTTTTAACATATCTGAGAACAATTGACTTATTTATTGTGTAAACATTGTAGTTTTAAAAAATTTGGCCATATTTATAAGCGCTTGGTATGTGTATGTATGAGATTGTTAATAATATTAAAATATCGACGTATTCCAGCCAAATCCCAGTATTGTGGGCATTCGCTCATTTGCGTTCTTTTATATAATATAGCTCTCATTCGTCCTCGCATTCATTGGGTGAAGTCTACGCTGCATATGGGAACCAAGATTATTGAAATGATGTATGGTCTAAACTTTTCAGGTGAACATTTTTCTCACAGCCTGGTTGGTACATATTAATTTAAAATATATATAAAGTCCATTTAATTTGTTAGTATTTCGTCTTTTATTGATGATATTGATTTTGGCAAAAATACGCATTGTTCTAGTGTGCCACATCGTCCAATAAGCATCGAACCTTTAGTAACCTCTAACACTACACTTTAACACAAATAGTTGTGACAACGAAACAATTTAAAACGTTTAGGGATTTTTTTATTTTATTTTAAATTGATATGGACCAGCCGATGTTTAGCGACAAAAGTATGCTTAAAAATTTTCTACTCTGTATTTAAGAGGCCAAGATACTTCAGACAGAAAGCTTTTACTTTTCAACCGTTTAAATACACTAACATATCACCATAAAAGAAAAACATGTATATACATGGCTATTCGACCTTCTACGAACATTATTTCCTAGATTCCTGTGATTCTCACCATATTCTCCTTTTTACTGTTACTCAAAGGTTTATCAATCCCCGTTAAAGTTAATCAGTCGATTGGATTATAATAATGTTAGTTAGTTCTCTATTGCGAGTTCGCGTTGTAACTTCTCTCCAACCAATGTATTTGTGATTGTATATTATGTAAACTGAGTAACTATTTATGTACAGGGACTGATTTTATAAATGTCTTGTTTATATACATGTTTAGCTAAATTTGAATGTTTTCGCTGTTTCGTGTCGCCCCCGGTGCTTCGACCGTGGTTGTATGTTTGGACACGTCGTGCCTTATTTAGGTAGTGTAAGGGAGTTTGTTTTCATTTTCTAATAAAACTATGTATTTACACGTTTGTTGTATTATTACCAGTTCCTTAAAACATCTTAAGAGTATTTTTGGTGCATTATCTCTTACTAAGGGAAAGGAATTTATAACAATTGCAAGCTTCCGCGAAGTTTGCTTTGTTCCTCCAGGACTGGGGCACCTGCACTCGACCCTAATGTATGGGGGTGTGGTGGGGAACATACTAGATGGCTTTCTTAGTCCAACCGTTTCAGGTATTAGCTGGAACGAAGAGACAGTCATCGTCACATGTGTAGGGACACACGGTAGTATTATGGTTTGAAATCGGGTTGGGCGAACGATTATTTAGGGGCGATTATGGGCTACTAATATTAGGACGTAGGCGCCACTACTTTTCCGGGAAAAAAAGTTCTAATGAATGCAAGTAAAAAAGTATCTAAGAGGAAAATTTACGTTTACCCGTTTTTTCTTTTTATTGAGAAAGAAACATCTTTCACATTACGATATACGCCCTAATATGGGCGAATAAAAAAATAAAGAAATTCTCCCTCTCTTTTTTGACATTAAAAATAACATTTGAGAAGTTAATTGCACCCTTGCAAACCTATTAATTGGTGGCCAAAAAGGACGCACAACTATGTATAGCACACGACACAGATACTATTTATGAAAGATAAGACAGAGTTCACAAGTTGTAATACATCTACGAAGAAATTGCGTAGCTAGAGTAAAATATTTATTAAATTGGTGTAGTAATAAACTGGCCGAAGGAAGAAGTTTTACGGAACTGTTAGCGCTAAACAATTTTTTATTTAATTTTAATTTTCCCATCGCAATACAATCTGTTAATTTGTCGACTGAAAAAAAATATACGTAGGAAAGCGTAAAGCTAAGATTTTTGGATGAATAGAATTATCAAATTATATTTTAATTCCGAAAAGTTGAATTTTATTTAGTTGAGTGTTGCCATTTGCCCCTAAAATCCAAAGAAATTGGACCGGACATGTGCGACACTAGCGCCGAAACAACTGTCACCTTGACTTAAGTTTATGTGTGTGTGAAGCGAAATCGCACGTTACGTTATGTGAGTGTGCGACGTCGCGAGTCCTGTCTACGAGTACCTAAATTTTGCTTTTTACCTTTTTATTTTTATAAAAAACTAATGTAGACTATGAGATTAGTAATTTAATAACCTAAAGTGATAAGAATTGTGATATATCGACGCAATGGCAAATAATTTACGCTGTGTTTTCATGTTCTATGTGATTCCGTGCAATAACTCGTCACTTCGGTTGTTTGTCAATGACGTCTGCGTTTAGCGCAGCAAAAAGTGGAATTTTAGTTTGATTGTGACAAGTAGTGCAAACAAATATTATATAAATTGTGTTAATTGATGAGTGTTTATAAAATGGTTGAGTGTCTCCTTCGGTGGAACTTTATTTCATCAACTGGGGCCAATAGAGGTGGCTCATGAAGAAAGGGTTAGTTTACCTCCTGTTTATGTTTACTTTATATACCTACTGCATACTACTGACTATATAGGTGTAACTCCTGTACATATCTGAATTACGGCATTGTTACGGAAGTTTTTTATATCAACTCTATATAGTATAGTATAGGTTATGAGTTGTCATAGCGTTCGTCCGCTGTTGTTCGCGTACGAGCCACCATTTAAACTCATTTATCGAATGAATATTTTCGTAATGCATAGTTCTACCTAAACACGGATGCAGTAAGTAGTTGTTGTGTATTGAGTCGGGGATGTGTTATTTTTCTTTTGTTACTTTCTCTTATCCATGTAGTGAAGGGAGCGAAAGAGACGCACTTATCGTACTTGTCCCGTGCTAAAACGAGAGGGAGCTCTACAAGTGGATTTTGCATAGCCAGAATATTATAACTTTGAAGAACTTAATTTTGTATATAAATAAAAAGATGAGTTTAGTTTTATAATGACCAACAACCTATTGGTTACATAAACTGTGTGATTGGGGCTTTAGAAGTATCAAATCTGTGAGTGATGCAACTTTCAAAACTTTATTATAAGTTTTGTAGAACTTCATAACTTGTTTCAGAATATTTTGCACAAGTTAGATAACATGGACATTTATTAATATTTTGTTCTATTTAGGTATTATTGTGTTTTTATCCTTGATACAGTTTCCTTATGTCTAATTATTCTTAAAGAATGGAGCAATTTTTTCAGAGGCATTGTGATATGGTAGTGTTGGAGTCTCATTCTCAGTGACTCATTATCAGTAACAACACTTACAAATAACAGCATAATATAGCTACCTACATTTTCATTATAAATAAGGCATCAGGGGGACTTCCCTTTTCAGCAGTAGCATTTACAATCAGAGAGATTGGACAAATGAACAATATTGTAAGTAGAGAAAATGAAAATGACACAATACAATTAATTGCAGATACCTATTAATAAAATAATATAATATAGCCTTTTAATCCTAAACTTAGGGTAAACCTATTAATGGCACTTACTAACTAACAATACTGTATATTCTATATACTCAATAATGCAAATAACTATGTTAGAAATGACTGTCAATCAGTTTTTATTAACCTTCAGTGAACCAAGTCATATGATGACTACTACCCTTATTTGCATAGAGAAAATCACATGGTTTTTAAAAAATATTTTCATGTCTTTTTAGTTTTAAGTATGTTATTACATTATTTTATTACATCATTACAGAATTAATTACACTCACAGTATTAATAACATTGTATCAAAGAGAAGAGCACATTTAAGAAAGGCAGAACACCAGAATCAATAAAATTTCATGTTGAATTGATGAAGTTATTTAATAATTTAGGGAACCTATTTTATTATAAAACCTTTAAATATTCACCATATAAATAATGAGATATTTTTTGTAAGCTTACAAGTCATCATCTACATGATAACAACAATACTTTTATGCATATACCTACTCTTGATGGCAATCAAGATGTAAATGTTCTTTAATGCCAAGATTTCCTCAAAGACCTATCAAGGCAAACATCTTATACTCCCATGATTTTTTTCTGAAATTAAAAGAATTAAAATGCATATTTTATCGAATCATAAGATATGTAATCTTCATAAATTAATCAAGAATTATCTTATTATGAACTTACTTTGATCAACCCTTATTTTAATGCAATTAAAGATGACATACAAAAAATGCTGCGACATTTCAGCATCCCCTTGACCTTTGGGGACACTAGGTCAAGGGGCAATTCCTCAAAGGTTGCCAAGCAAGTTATTGTTCTGATATGTTAAACCTGTGTCCTACACTTGTAATCTCAAGAATATTTCTGCTTGGCTACCAACCAACCTTACTAGTATTTTTCCTGCAGTGGGTCAAGTACCTATACAATTCATTTCAAAGTCTAAGAAAAGCAGGAGGAATGAAGGTGCTGTGCTAGAAATTAGGAAGCCTTTTATTACCTTGGCACAGCAATTGTACTCTTCATTATATATGTGATAACATTCAAAGTCCTGATTGACTGACTGATTTATATATCAATGCACACCCTAAACCACTAGTCCTAGACACATGACATTTGGAAGGTTTATTTATTACTAGCTATGCCACGCGGTTTCACCCGCATAGATTTAGTTTCATTCTTATTGGCGTGGAACCCTAATATTTTTAATAAATCAAAGTAGTCTAAGTTACTCCTTGATACATCAGCTAGCTGCCAGTGAAAGTCCCGTTAAAATCGGTTCAGCCGTTTCAGAGATTACCCGGAACAAACAGACAGATAGACAGAGAAAAATTTTAAAACTTGGGTTTTTAGTGTCAGTAGCGTGTATACTTTCATATGCATTTAGTAAAAAACTGTTATTTTGGAATTACAAACCGACACTTCAATTTTATTTATCTGTATAGATAAATAACTACTACGAAATGATTTTCAAAAATCTTCCCTAATAAGGTTAAAAGAAGTATGAAAGTTTGTAAATGAAATTTTACTGCAGACAAACCTGAAGGCAGATGCTAGTAATGCATATGGAACATAATAAAAAGCAGTTCATTCAACTTGTCTATAGTACATACATACTGCTCACACTTGTTTCCCAGGAGGGTAGGTACAGCATTTGCTACAAGCTATGAAGAAGCTAAGAAGTATGTATATGATCCTTACTTCTTTCACGTTGCCCACATTCATGCATCTCTTGATACACTTCCTTCATTTACAAGTGCTGAAAAAGTGACTTTCTGAAAAATATTACTTACTTAATTTAGGTATAAGTAGTTCTTCCTTAAGCAAGTCTTATTTTCGTCAGTTACAAAGACTAAATTAATCTGTACAGATAAATAAAATTGAAGTGTCTGTTTGTAATTCCAAAATAACAGCTTTTCACTAAATGCATATGAAAGTATGCACGATACTGACACTAAAAAACCAAATTTTAAAATTTTTCTCTGTCTGTCTATCTGTCTGTTTGTTCCGGGTAATCTCTGAAACGGCTGGTCGGATTTTAACGGGACTTTCACTGGTAGGTAGCTGATGTTTCAAGGAGTAACTTAGGCTACTTTTATTTATTAAAAATATTAGGGTTCCGCGACAATAAGGAAGAAACTAAATCTACGCGGGGGAAACCGTGGGGCACAGCTAGTAATTATATAAATTCTTTCATTAAGAGACTACTAAGAACTATTTCTAAGTAATTGTATATTAACAAAGTTCGTATAATTTGTATATACAATAAGTTTTCTGAAATGAATCTTATAATGGTTCCACTAATTCAGATAAACACTGGCCTTACATCAATGAATGAGGAAAATAATATGATTTGTACAAGGAAAATACTAAAATCCGCCCTAAGCTTGTTTGTAAACAAACAGATACCTTCAAAACAAACAATAAAGCTGGAACAGCTGATTAATGTTTAATTCAGACACACTTACTTATCATAAGGTTCTATACTCTTAAGATTCCAAAGGACTTGTAAAACTACTTCTTGGTTGGAAATAGAACACTTTTTAAGGTGAATAGTTTTGATATTATTACATCTATACATCTATATCTATATCTATACAGATAAATAAAATTGAAGTGTCTATTTGTAATTCCAAAATAACAGCTCTTCACTAAATGCATATGAAAGCATACACGCTACTAACGCAAAAAAAACAAGCTTTAAATTTTTTCTCAGTCTGTCAGTCTGTCTGTCTGTCTGTTTGTTCAGGGTAATCTCCGAAACGGCTGGACGGATTTTAACGGGACTTTCACTGGAAGGTAGCTAATGTTACAAGGAGGGATTGTTAAAAAATATCAGGAATCCGCGGGCAACCACGAAATTAAAATCTACGCGGGTGAAACCGCGGGGCACAGCTAGTTAAAAATAATAATTTAAAAAAGAACTTAAAATTTACCCCAAAGTTTTAAATTATTTTTTATTTGTTTAAGGTATACTTACTTTAATATTGTATATTTACAATTTAACACATATTTAACTCTTTTCAAGCGTGTAAAAAAATATAAGCACCTAAGTATTTAAGTTCCTAAGTACTTAATTAAGTACTTACTAACTTAGAACCGTAACAATTTTTTTATTAATATAAAATTTCATTAAAGCCTTCCTTTGGTCTACATTCTGTCCCTAATAACCGCTTACCATCGGGCATTGAAAAAAAATTCGTATGGTAAATTTTTCTCAAAAATAATATTCATGTAAGTAAGTAAAATTAAACCCATATCTATACATGTCACTAATTATACAATTAGTGAACTAGGTATCAACGTTGTTTGTGACGTCACAGTAATGGCGGGCAATTAAATTAATCACAAAAAGTGCGCACACGCTCCTCTTATAACAAGCCTGTTATCGTCACTTTACGAGTGTTTCATTCTTCGGCCGACACTTACACATAACAAATGGAAATCGGTGTATTTTCCCACTTTGAGTTGGTAGATATTCAATTTAAGGATAGCCGCATTTAAAACTCACATTGATGGTTCCGTATCAACTCGACGCTATACATATGATGTGATAATTTTTTGTTATTATATTGTTGTTTTTGTAGAGTACTTATCATTTTATTACTGTTTTTAAGATAGAGCAGAAATAAAATTAAATAAACCTTACACTGACAATATAATGCTATAATTTTATTTATTTACTAGCTGTGCCCCGCGGTTTCACCCGCGTAGATTTAGTTTCATGCTTCATTTCGCGGAACCCTAATATTTTTTATAAATAAAAGTAGCCTAAGTTACTCCTTGAAACATCAGCTACCTGCCAGTGAAAGTCCCGTTAAAATCGGCCCAGCCGTTTCGGAGATTACCCGGAACAAACAGACAGACAGACAGAGAAAAATTTTAAAACTTGGTTTTTTAGTGTCGGTAGCGTGTATACTTTCATATGCATTTAGTGAAAAGTTGTAATTTTTGAATTACATACAGACACTTCAATTTTATTTATCTGTATAGATGTATAGATTTCGTTAGTTTGAGTACTTTGAGTAGCTCAAGGGATAAAGGTGCTGCAGCATCCACCTTACGTTATAAATATGTTACGTTATAATGTAATATGTATAGGACGTTAACACATACTTACTTAGTTTCAAACTAGGAAAAATTCGTTTGTACTTTTCAAAAGAAAATGAATGAAAATAAAAATGAATGCCTACTTACTGCCTAAATAGGTGCCGTCAATGTTTATACCCGTAGCAGGCAGGTACAGGTCCCGTCACGAGTTATGAGCGCTCAGCGAAAATAGTGAGGGTTAAGTGCGCATGTATTTTATTCACGTCGCGCTGTACAGACAGACAGAGACTTAGTCATAAAAATCAGCACTCATATCTCGTGACGGCAGTAACGGCACTAGTATAATACTAACCCATACGTGGTTTAATTCGAACAACCCCGTAAGCAGTAGGTATAATAAAATTACGTCACCTGACTGCAACAAACTAAATGTAACAGATGCGATTAAATTATATAAAGAGTAATTGCATGAAACCACGTAACTTTGTCATAATGACTAAGATTTCTAAGAGGATCGTAATTCAGTTGAGTAAAATCAAGAGATAATGATTTCTTATTCTCTGAACCAGCGGGCATGTGTGAAGAAGAAATGTATGACGTCACCATAGGCTGCGGTTACCGCTTATCATCAGGCGGGCGGGCCGTGTGCTTTGAACTACCTTCACAGTACAAAAATAATGATTTAAACGTACTAGTTAAATCACGGTGTGAGTGTGCTATTTCGAACGATTTATTCCTGGGTCCCGTACTGCTGTAGGAAGCTGCCTATTTTATATACTGTATCTAAACTGAACGAATATTATTTTCGCCGCTTTTCCATATGACATAAAACTTAAGTGACACTCATTGTCACTTGCAATTTACGTACGTTTGCATGTTTCAAAATGTATATCATCTATCAGATTCACAGGCTTTTTGCCTATTGGCTAATCCATAAAGGATGTGATACAATCAGTTGTTAATAACACAAGTTATCTGGTTGGCGGGGGTAGCGACCACCCGGCTCTGTTTGTTTTTGTAATATGTCTAACAGCCACATTATACTCCCGGCCGCAAGCCCAACGATTCAAGACCCGTCGTTTAAGGGGAATATCGATCATTTCTCCGGCACACAATGATTGGTTCTTGTTGTGACTGACACCTCCATCGGTCCCCTTTCAGTTTAGTTACATCGGCTTTTTACTAGTCTCCAATCGATCCTTTAAGTGTTCTCCCAGTTCCCTGCTTCTGTATTTCGAGGTCAAAGCTACCTTTAAATATATTTAATACTATGCTGTGCCCGCGGTTTCATGGTTGGCCCGCGGAATCCTAATGTTTTATTAAAAATAAAAGTAGCCTAAGTTACTCCTTGCAACATTAGTTATCCCGGTGAAAGTCCCGTTGGAATCGGTCCAGCCGTTTCGAAAATTAGCCGGATCAAACAGACAGACTAAATAATTTAATATTTGTTTTTTATGTGAGTGCCATATGCATTTAGTGACAAGCTGCTAGTTTGGAATTACAAAGAGACACTTCAATTTTATTTATCTGTATAGATAACATAATCCAATTGAAAGCTTACCTTTTTTTAATACATAAAAGGGACTTTTAGCTGAATATAGCAAATCCCTTTGATATATAAGCTGTTCAGCAGACATCAAACAAAAATGTTAGACTATTTTTGTCGCATAATTGGTTTGATAGGCTTAAGGTGTTTTTTTATTTCGCTCACATTATATTTGGTAACATTTTTTATTTGGATTAAATTAACAATTACTTAAACAAAATTCAAAAAAAAGATTCCATACTACATGTATATACTGTGACGAGTCGTTGGGGACTTGGTTTAGTGAAATAAGTGCATAGACGAGTAGCCTGAATAATCCACTGAATACTTTTTGTAAACTACAATCACATGCTTGTATTCGACCTTTGTAAATAAACAAATAATCATAGTTTATGTGGATAAGATTCACACAAATAACAATAATTTAATCACATGTTAATCATTTCGCATCTCATTTATCTAGTCAACAAATAGATGACCTAAGATTATATGATTTAATAATTCCCCACAACTTTTGTTTGGCTTCATTAACTCGTTCACGTTTATTTCAACTTTATAATCGGCTTAGAATTCCTGACTGCTCGAACCGCGTTAGTTACCGAAGCCATGGATACGTAAACTGTTATTATATTTTGATCCATAAGGTGCGAGCGGTAGAGTTCAATATAGTTTGTCCGCTGGAGAACTTAGAAATATTATAAATGGCCCGATAATAGTGTTGCTAGGTTAGCGAAAATAGGTACGTATTATATATTTTACGTCAAAACTACTAGTCCTGAATTTTAGGAGGAATATTATTAGATTTTGTCGTCGCTTTTATTAGATTAATTTACGCCTGATAGTAAGTGCTTAGCATTACCGCTTGCGAGATCATAGATGATATGATACAGGTGCCGTCACGATTTATGAGCGTTCCCCTTGAGTTAGCATTAGTCATTGTATTAGCGAATAAAATACATGCGCAGTTACTACCCACTTTTTTCGCTGACCGCTAATAACTTAGATTATGATGAGAGTATGGACTTGGACTTACTGTCACGGTGGTACCTAACCTTCTTCGGTGTTGAGAAGGTGTTACCCCTTTCTACCCCCTCGGGAACATTCTGGGAAGTTGTGAGGTTACGTAGGCATCTAGAACGAACAGGTCACCCCGTGCCCTATATCTTTTAAAATGTAGGTAATTGATTGAGTCACTTATTCGGCTTCGGTACCTAGGTTTGTCAGGGACTGTGGTCAGGGAGTAGGTAAATATATACATGTCTGTTTGTAATTTCAAATTAACAGCATTTCATTAAATGCATATACTTACTTACTTAAATATTAAGTAAGTACTTACTTAAATGTATATACTTACGATACATGCATATTTCTTTTTATTCAAATGTCTGGCTGACTGTCTGTTTTTTCGGCTTATCTCTGAAACGACTGGATCGATTTTAACGGGACATTCACTGTCAGAAAGCTGATGTTTCAAGGAGTAAATTAGGCTGCCGGTAGCATGTATAATCCTGTGTAATTGTGTCATTCTGACGATTTGAAAGTACATTGTATAAAGTCTAATCGAATAAAGATATATTTGAGTTTGAGTTTGAGTCTGCTTTTATTTCGAAAAATAATTTCAAATTAGAGTTCCGCGAAATAAAGCATGAAACTACTTAAGTCTAGTAATTAATAAAAGACAAAACTGAGTTGCGTTTTATGTGCTCCGCTATGATACTAAGTATTATCATTGAATAATCATTATCCAAAACAATATTTTCACTCGCTAGTTAGCTGAAGATACTCATTAGTAAACGCTTATTTAATACCAGTTCAGTATTATTATGAAGTGTAGCAATTGGTGTCACAGTATATTTGCGCCTAAGATGTGGACTTTTTAAGTTCTTGGCACAACGCCCGCTACACCGCCCTAAATGTCTAACCCAACTTATGAACTCGGATAGTAATTGATGCGCTAAAATGCTTTTATTACGGCGTTTATTTGCGCTAACACATCACATTCTTCTTCGCTTTTTGATTATCTATTCGCCTGGAATGGTTTAATAGTTAGTACTGGGGGCCAACTATGATCGATTAAGCAGCGAGTATTAAGAACTTCTTAGCTTTGACATTAATTTTACGGTACAACATCAAAGCTCAGAAGTTCTTATTACGCTCTGCTTAAACCGATGATGGTACCCCCTCGAGCCTTACTATAAACCTTATTGCCATGTGACAGTGACAGACTTATTTACGTCATATACATCTGTCACATAATATGAGTTAAACAGTCATGTCAATAAGAGGTCATAGTAGCCCTTGGATGCAGTTTAATACCATCACGAATTACTTACATCTAATATATACAATGTTTACGCGTCGCGGTGTTTATCAAACTTCTCCGAAATGGCTGGACTAATTTGTATGAAAGTTTGTGTACATATAGGGTAGGTCTGAGAATCGGCCAACATCTATTTCTTATACAAATGCAATGCAAAGATTGCCGGGCACAGCTTGTTTTTAGTAAAAAATGCTTTAGTTCGATAATTTAATTTATATGTTAGCTAATTTAATACTGCAACCGACCGTGAGCTAGGTGCGCCGGCACGGGTTTAATGATTATTATGTGCAGAGTATTGATTTGAAAAAATAACATGGCACGCGTCCTATCACAATAATATACATAGGTAGAAAATAAGAAGCAACAATTGAATATATTATCTTAATACTTACTTAATAAATATACTTACTTACTTAAGTGCTATACACATGGTATTTGCGAGAAGAAAATTGAACGTTTGATATCACTTCTTTATACTGCTATCCATCCATCCTATTACTTACTTAATATTGTAAACGTGAAAGTTTGTTAGTACATACAAATAACAAATGGAGTAGGTACGTATATGTATGTTTGTTTTTTATTGTTTCACGCAAAAGCTATTGTTCTTTATTTTCGGATTTTAACGAGATTTAAAATAATATCATCAGAATAACACATACGCAGACGCAGTCACGGGCACCAGCTAGTATCTTAAAACTAAATTGAATGCCCTTAGTAAATGCAATCTTGTAGCGGAATGCTACCCATGCCCTTGAGTACTTCGAGGATACAGCCACGACCTCGTAAACTGACATTACGTTGACAAATGACATTACGACGCCGTCAGAATACCAGATTGTTATTGCTATAATCAAATCTAGACAAAAGATATACAAATGAAAATGTTGTTGGTTCCCATTTGTAAGCGAATGAAGTCGAACCCATTCCTTCTGCTTTTAGCAGTTATGGTTTTGCCTGTGGAAATATTCAAAGTCAATATTATGTCACGTTCCCCATATTGAGCAGGGGTTTAGACGAAGGTACATTTTAGCATTTGTTTTGAAACCGCTAAGTAGTCGGTAGAGATGACAATGTGTAGAAAATAAAATACAAGTGCTTTTTTTCCTGTTTTTTTGGTTCTAAAAACTGAAAACCGTTTTCCTTTTACTATCTTTATAACATAGACATCCCTACTACTATTATAAATGCGAAAGCAACTCTGTCTGTCTGTTACGCTTCCCTGCTTAAACCTCTCAACCGATTTTGATGAAATTTGGCACAGATAATCTTTAGACCCTGAGAAAGGACATAGGCTACCTTTTATTTATTAATAATATTAGGTTTCCGCTACCATAAGGATGAAACTAAATCTACGCGGGTGAAACCGCGGGGCACAGCTAGTTATCTATAAGTACTATATATAAAGGTGAAGAGTTTGTTTGTTTTTCAAGTCAGGGTCTAGTGGTACTATTCGAAAAAATATTTTATTGTTAGATAGCTCATATCGAGGAAAGCCAGGATGGAAGGCTTATCATCACGCTAAGACCAATCGCGGCTTAAAGTTAGCCTTACTTAGCCAAAAGTAACTATTACACGCGGACGCGGGCAGAAGCTATTCAGTTAAAAGATTCGAAAGTCACAACGATGAATACCTACGAACTAATGAACAATTGTTAGTTGATCAAATAATACAATTAATTTGGTTATAGTCAGCAGAGTATCGAAATGAATAAACTTAGCAGACAGGTGTAGATTTTTCATATTATTAATATCACACTTATTCTGATCAAATAAGTAAGTATTTTGTCAACAATGAGTCACGAATGTTTTGATAGTTACATAACGTAAATGTACATAAACGTTTTTACCGTATACGTTTCACATTGACAATAATTGCGATACTAGATTATGATAATATGCAATATTACTTACTTATGTAGTATTGCTGAATTAACAAATGAAGAAAAAAAAATAATTTATTATTGAAGTGTTGTTATTAAGTAGTTAAGCTGTGCTCGGCAAACATTGTTATGCCATATATGAAAAAATAGTTTACGCCACAAATTGATACAGACACTGTGGCGCGAGAATTTTATATCCACATCGACACTAATATTATAAAAAGGAAATATTTGTATGACGACTAAACTTGAAAATGTAGCAAGCTACATCATACATGTTGATGGAGGTCAATTAGGGATCCATAATAACACACAGGCAAAGTCGCGGACACAAGCTAGTATTGGATAACATAGCCTTATTTGATACCGTGGAAATCTTACCCCAAATTTACTACATACATACATATGCTCACGTCAGTATTCCCCGAAGGGGTAGGCAGAGATGTTGTAACCACAACACCCACTTTTCACCGTAGATGATTTAGTGCCAACGTGACAGATGGTCAGTCTATCGCTGTCTCAGGCACTTTACATACGTCTTTGAATTACTTGTTAGACATATGCAGATTCACGATGTTTTTTCACCGTAAAGCGACCAATTTTACTGGAATTCAGAACTAAGCAAATATTATTGGTTGGCCAGTTGACTGATGTTTTAATATAAAATTACACTGTAATGAAGTGGTTATACGTTATACGCGTTATCTATCACCCTTTGATAATGCTCTGTGGTAACACAATCAAGTTGCCACTGATTTGAGAATATTTTTAGCTCGCCCAACAGCTGGTTGGGTAAGATATCACATTGTTAGCACGGAATCATTATTAACATCGGGCACACGCGTACCAATTATTACATTTGAATTGGTAGCAAGCTTTAAATGTCTGTATGTTTAAATGTTTTATATTATACTTAACTATTTTGCAAAAACTATATTTTTTTTTCAAATACACGTTGTGTCCCTTTAATATCTGTCCACTCGATTCCGAGATTAGCGGAACAAATTGTCCGTCCGTCTGTTTGTTTCGGCTAGTCTCCGAAGTACTGAAACGATTTTAACGGTACTTAAACTCAAACTCAAATATATCTTTATTCGATTAGACTTTATACAAAGTACTTTCAAATCGTCAGAATGACACAATTTCACAGGATTATACATACTACCGCCAGGTTCGGAAGGTTGCTTCTACTGAGAAGAACCTGGCAAGAAACTCAGTAATTACTCTTTTAAAGAATATTATACAGTTTTAAAAATACAAGATAAATCACTCAAGCAACTATAAGCCCATGGACACAGCTTAGGATAACTAATGTTAGAAAGGGTAACTTAGGGCTACTTTTATTTGAAACATTTAGGCTCTGCGGGTTATACATTAAATTAGCTCTACGTGTGTAAACCGTGTGCTAGCTAGTATTAAATATGTATTAAGCCTTGTTTATTTAAATATCAAAGATATCACGATCGGTAGATTATGTTTCAACTTTCATAATATTAAACAAATTAAATTTGTAACTTATTCCGAACCCATTGTTTATCGTCACAAACAATCGCAATGAGTACTGATATGGTAAAGATAATTCCGTTCCTGTTTATCTGTTATCAGTGAAATACCTAATTTGTATCACATCATGCATATTCATAAAAGCGATCCTCTCTAATCATGTTATATACTTACGGCGTGTCATTGACCTTACACAGTATCAATATAAGCTTTACAAACAGTAAGGTATCAAGGAACAAAGCGTTCAAAATGATACACTCACACAGACGAGATTATACGCAGAGGGCCTAGTGTGAGTTTTTCACTGCCGCCGTCACAAGTCACCGCGTCGACGTAAACGCAGATTTGTATAGGATCGGAACAGCGCCTCTGTCGCCCTAAAGATGATACTATTGTGAGCCCCTACAAATCTGCGTTAACGTCGACGCGACGACTTGAGACGGCGATTTTAAGAAAACTCACACTAGGCACTCTGAATAGCAGTAGCCTTTGTAAGGGTGTCTGATCGCGTATATTCTTCTCAGTAAAAGCAGCCTTTCGAACCTGGCGGTAGCATGTATACTCCAGTATTATTATATCATTCTGACGATTTGAAAGTACATCGTAAAAAGTCTAATCGAATTTTTGAGTTTGAGTATACGTCATTATAATGTGTTTTAACGTCTTCAAAACAAATTACATTATTTTGACAATAAATAAAAGTGTAATTTTTTTATCTTTAAGATTGGCAACCCTACACTATGGAGCAAAAAATCTTATTTTGAAAAATGGGTCTAAACTCCTTACTGGTTTTAAAGCTTATATTTATACTGTGCCTTAAAGATTACACGTCTATCCGGGATGCCTTTGGTATTGAGAAAAATATCACCCCAGGTGTTTGTCGAGCCCACACTGCTACAGGCAAGGGGACCCGAAGGACGTTAACCCCTGCTCCACATGTGTTCGTAGTAACTGTATACCCTTACCTATTACACTATATTGTTCTTTATTTATTTGTACATTTAACTAAGTTATTTGTACACGTTACAGTGGGCTTAAATAACTGTTATTTATAGTGGATTTCGATGCTTGTGTAGACGTTATTAATTTTATAAGGGAAACTAACGGCGTTGTAGATGTCGTAATACCATTTGATTATGCATCTATGAATACTTAAATTGGGTCACTATTCTTTTGTAATTGGATACATTTACGTCTGTGTGTTGCCCAATTTATCTATATCTATACAGATAAATAAAATCGAAGTGTCTTTTTATAATTCCAAATTAACTGCTTTTCATTGAATGCATTCAAAGGTAATGAAAATATAAAACGGTATGTTCCGTCTACTCTCTAAATCGGCTAGATCGATTTTAATAGGCCTCTGACAGATAACTGAAGTTACATGACGAAACTAAGTACTTACTGTAACTTATTTTTATTCAAAAAAATTGGTTTAAAAAAATGACGCGTGTTAAACCGCGGGGCAAAGCTACTAGAAAAATAAATGTAATTAAAGGGCGTTTTAGTGCCTCGTTTTTTAATCTTATTTATCCTGAAACGAGCATGCGTTATTTACACGCACGGAAAATTTAACGAACCCTATTTATATCCATCGAGCCCGAATTAAAGTCTATTTTTAAAATCTTGTCTTAGAGGCCATATATTATATCTAAATCTAAATATATATAACTCAAAGGGGACTGACTGACATAGTGATCTATCAACGCACAGCCCAGACCACTGGACGGATCGGGCTGAAGTTTGGCATGCAGGTAGATGTTATGTCGTAGGCATCCGCTAAGAAAGGATTTTGATTAATTCTACCCCCAAGGAGATGAAAGATTGTATGAAACTAAATCTATGCGAGTGAAACCGCGGGGCACCGCTAGTTTTATTTTAAAGTTCAATTGACATTTTACTTTCGCGTCTTTGACTCGAAAGCGAGGGGAGACAATGGGGATCTGTTCTCCCCTATTCCTGCTATGATTGAATGATTTTAAAATCTTAACATTCTGCGTCTGTTTAAAGATGCCAAGTAAACTCAAATTCAATATTTCACGTTCGAACGTGACAGTGTCAGTGGTAGTCACTACTTTCGATTATGATTCAGTGCCCCAAGTTTTGACACTTTCGAACGTCGTCGCGTTTTGCGCTTTTTTTGTATGGGGACGTAAAACTGCCTACACTCGCCGCTTGGGGCGCTTTTTAACGTTCCCACACAAAATGAGGTAACTACGCAGGCAATATCGTTCAGTCTGCGGTGAACTATAAGAGTATAAATGGTTTTATGATTCAAGTTGCTTGTCTGTAAATTGATTAGTACTCATTCTTTAAAGACCTATGTAGCTATAGTGCCTAAGACGGTGACAGTTTCACCATCTGTCACATTAGCTCAGTTGTGTCGGTGAGAAGTGGGTGTTGTTATTACAACACCTCTGCCTACCCCGTCGGGGAATACATGCGTGAGCATATGTATGTATGTATTTGTACTTATTCTCAAACTTCTTTGAACATATAATAAGAATGATCTTTTTGATGAAATCATAGTATTTAAGGCTTATAATGTCTGTTAAGAGTTTTGGGATCGTTTGAAGGCTCTTGACATCAGATTGGCCGTTGACCTTGCGATCTCACGTATCCAAACAGCTTTAAAAAACACAGGGTGAGTTGGGGACAGCTCTAGTACCATTGCCTCGTGCCGATAAGTAGTTATTGTAGGGAATAAGGACATCCTTTGTGAAACCAGCCAGGTAATCACTGAAGACGATGTTAACGGAGGCGCATATTTTTGGCTCGGAGCATCGGCTGGTATTTTAGTACATGTACAATTTAAACAAAGAAATCCTTCAAGATTGCACAATTTTTTTTTTATATTGGACATCACGCGGTTTCACCCACGTAGTTCCCGTTCCCGTGGGAGTACGAGGATAAATTATTATTCAAATCGGTCCCGTTCTTTTTGAGCCAATTCGTTATGAACATACTCACATACAAATCTTTCCTGTTTATAATATTAAGTAAGTACTTAGTATAGAGAACATTTTTATTTTATTTCTAAATTAATATTGCCATCAGCCTATGCTCTGTGCCCAAATGTGCGCCTAAAAAGTCTAGACTCTGTAAACATCGTATTCATTTATTACCTGACTGGTTTCGGAAAGGATGCCCTTTATATATTTACTTAATTTGTAACACTTTGCAGTTTGCAACGTATTGCAAAATTCTGGATTGAATTTAAGTAATAAAATTCCATATTTTATAAATCTAGCGCACTCCTTGTTTGTTGAACTTATGAAACTTCTTATTCTTACCAACGTTCGCTTCGCTAGCGTTAATTAATAAACTACTCGTGACTTCCAAGGTAAAGCAAAGCACTTCAACTTAGCTTAGTTAAAAAACAAGACATCTAGTACTTCTAAGAACCACCACCTTTCTAGAATATTATTAAAATTTGTGTCATGACATCTGTGATTTCTACTTCTAACTTAAGTCTAAACTATGCAGTAAAATAAAACTGAAGTGTCTGTTTGTAATTCCACAATAACAGCTTTTCACTAAATGCATTTGAAAGTAAGTAGATACCTTACCTACATACTAATAAAAATCAAAAATGATGAATGAAATTCAAGTCCCTGCGTGGCACTGCTAGTAAATAATATAATCCCTTACTTAATAAATTCTTAAATATCATTTAAATTAAAAAAAAAAATAGTTCTGGTGAGATCTTTACATAATAAATCTGAGTTTCTTGTCTTCTCAGAAGGCTAGTTTCCGAACCGGTGAGTAGTTAGTTCTTCGACGTTAATAAGTGCCTATACTGAAATCACTTTCATTTTTAATTTCGTAATAGTGATGTGATAAGATGTTTGGGCCACCTTTAAGTATATTGAAAATGTCGACCTAAATATTGTGTTGTTGACCTGTTTGTTCGAATGTTCATGTTTTCACACATAATAAACTGTAAGTATATCATATAGGTTAGGTATAGTAATTTAAATTCTATATAATCAACTGGCGGCGGTCCAAGTGGGTGTGAATCATTTTGAAGCGCTTTTCCTCGATTCAATATATTAAACGAGTATAAAAGACTAATTAATTAAGACTTGTATGGAACACATCATTTACACACACTAATATAAGTCTAGAGCCAAAGGCGGCTTCTGTGTGACATAGATAAAGTGTGTAGGTAACCCGTTTAATGGTTGACTAAACCAATTATTGTGTATTTCAGACTATTCCTAGTTTTGTGTCTGTTAAACAATTGGTCTGTATTCTTAAGTTAAGTAAATAATTTTGTAGAATACACACATAATATTAACTCTTGTTATCTTTGACTTTATCTCATTCATTTGAACGCAAAATAAAGTTGTTTTCCCTTTAAGTGAAGACAAGCAAATTGATGGGCTCCAAATATACTTAAAAACGCACATGTTTCAGACTGAGGTTGGCTTGTAGAGTAAGTAAGTAGTTTTTCAGCCCTTTTAAGCCCATCTGCGTGTTAGAGGTAACATAATCAGAGGTTTCCCTGCTAATATATAATTTGTTGCAAACTTACTATCATGCATTGACTGCCACTATATTAGACTACTACGCGACGTCAGTGTGGTATCGTTACTTTGGGCTAGCGTAAAGTATAAACCGCGACTTTGTTTACGTAGCGTGATGAGACATAGCCTTTCTCGATGAATGGACTATCTAATACTTAAATATTTTTTCAACTCGGACCAGTAGTTCCTTAAATCAGCGCATTCAAACAAGCATATAAACAAACAAACAAATTCTTCAGCTTTACTTTATTACGTTCCGAATTTAAAATGTTTGAACTGACTTATTTTTTGGTAAGTAAGTACTTAAGTACTATTTTCCCAAAGATATTAAGTAATTAACTTCTAGTCCTACGGTCAATTTGCTTTCCATGTGTAGAGTATCGTTTATTTATCGCAACACTCTCTGGGGAAAGTGAAGCTATGTGCGTGCGACTGTGACTAGTGTAATTTAAAGCGGTGTCGTGGTACAGGGCCGGAGATCTAGGTCACCCGACCAAGCGCAGTGTTATGTTTTCTTCTTGCTATCTTCAATTCTACCAGTTATTCTAACAAGCGTTATGAACAAAGAGAAAGGATTCATATTATTATTGACACGTGTCACGTAATACGAATACAATTCTGGGCTCCGTGCGACCATGCCAAAGTCTACATGAATACTAGGTTAATCCTTAACCCCTAATTGCAAAACATTGTAAGCCACGAAACTGAGACTAAAACTATGTGCATCCCTTTTGAAATCAGTATCAGAAAAGAGCTACTTTTAACCAAGGATTATCTTAAGCGATGTTTTGTTATAAAAAGATATGGGATATGTATTTAACACCAATTAGACCGCTTAAATAAATCAGTTATTTTTGAATTAATACGTAGACTGAATTCATGGTGGCTTTAATTCGCGGAACCCTTTTTTTCTAAGTGACTTCTTGTTACATCAGTTATCGGTCTAGCCGTTTTAGATATTAGCCAGAACAAACGGACAGATACAGAGAACATTTAAAAAAATATATTTGTTAATACAATAGCTATACATTTTCTAATTGAGTATATATTTAGTGAAAAGCTGTTAATTTAGAATTACATACATACGCCTGTAATCCCCGAAGGGGTAGGCAGAGGTGCTGTAATAACAACACCCTCATTTCACCGATGATAATTTATTGCCAACGTGACAGCTGATAGTGATTCTATCGCCTTCTCAGGCACTATACATACGTCTTTATGGAATTACAAGCAGACACTTTTATGTATCCATATTCGTGTGTCCAGTAATTTTTACGAAATCTTCAAACAGTAATCCGTATAAGATATCCTCCCTTTCTCCAGTCTATGCCTCGTTGTTACCTACTAAGGCTTGTATCAGTGAAAGTAAAATGTAGCGCGATCTAACCAAGGTTCGCAAACATCCATATTTCATGTCTTTCATTTCCATCTTGTATGAGGCAATCGTATTCTTAGGAGGATGCGATATCTCCAACTTGTTGTGTTATAACAATATTCTAATGATGTTTTAACAGTGAAATGTGTCTGTCTGAGTGCATTCATTCCTGCTATGTACAGTTTTTTATTACGACCTTTTATTTAACTTGCAATGAATTTTAAATCAGTTATTGGATTTAGCTGTTATGTGATGTCATTCTAATTCCAATATGGCGGATGATCCAAGATGGCGGACTTGTTATTTTACCTGAATTACCATAGTATGAGTAACAAATGAAAGGGCTTGCTGACGTAATTTTTTTTCTTTCATTAATTGATACGACATAACACGACGATAAGTTTGTTATATAATACAAATGGTAATAGGTTATTGCGTATCAGTTTAATCAGAACTCAGGCTGAGTTCAGAATTCAGGTAGTGTTACTTCTGAAACTTCAGCTTTCTTACTTCGCAAAAATTTCGCAGTATATTTGTTTAATATCGCGCTTACCTCCAAGATAATTAACAAAACAGAAGCGCCCCGCTTTTACCAACTTATTTACTTAACTTACTAAGTCTATCTATACCTATTTGTGACTGAACAGACTCGTCTCGACCTCCTATATTTTCATTAAGAACGTTACTTGAAGGTACCTATAAATTTCTACATTTTATTCAAGCTCCGTGATCCCTTTAATTTATTTCCAACGACATCTTTATAACTTTCCCTTTCTAGAATATTTTAAACACATTCAAATTGCTCGGCAATAAAACGGAGCCTTCAGTAAAATGTTAGACGATAGATCTTACTAGTTCTTTTACTTAGAATCTAGCTGTGCCTCGCGGTTTCACCCACGAAGACTTCATTTCGAGGGTTTCGCGACACCCCTATAAAATATCATAGCCTAAGTTATTCCTTGTACCATCAGCCACCAGCATCTGTGAGTGAGTCCCGTTAAAGTCGGTCCAGCCTCTTCAGATATTAGCCGCAAAAAACAGACGGACAGAAAAAAGTATTAAAATTGGTTTTGTTATGTAAGTACCGTTAATTTGAAATGCATTTAGGGGAAAGTATAATAAAAGTTTGTGACATAATATGATGTCATGACAGATGTGTCTATTAAAAAAGTCGTTAATTCTACGCCTAGTAAATTGTCGGTTTGTTGCTAGTGAATTATATTCATCACTCGGCTCTGATTTATCTTTGGAATTTCGTATTAATCGTTTCAGGAAGTTAGCCCTCTTCGGCCTGACCTCGGAGTTTTTTGATATTCCCTAAATAGAACACCCCTAAAGAATTTGTCAATTTGTCCTGCTTTAAAGAATAATGATCAGTAACTTGACAGTCTTTCAGTTAACTATTAAGGGACACTTCCTGGCACTGTAGAAACAGACGTATCATGAAGAACAGGGACTGCGGAGAAAGTAACATTATGCTCACGCTTCGCTAGTAGAAACGATACAAAATGTACGGGAGACATATGTCACGTGACTGATTTATGTCATTACCATACATTTTGTATGGTTTCTATTATCGCTAGCGCGAGAGAATGTTACTTTGTCTAGGTTTACAGCTTCATTCCAAAATTAATTTCTAATCGCCACTTCAGCGGAATGAGAGAAGTTTTCGTGACAAAAGATCCTTCCTGGGCATTCAACTTCCAGTTTAAATTATTGAATCTCTTTAAGCTATTATGCAAGCTAATTTAATTTAGTTATCACTAGCTGTGCCCGTGGTTTTACTTGCGTAGACTTAATCATATCACCCATATGATGCTTTATTTTATAACCCAAATTTTTATTCCGTCCAGCCGCTCAGAGATTAGCCGGAACAAACAGCCAGAAAGACTTTCATATATACATTGAGTGAAAAGCCTGATTCTTCTATGTTTTGTCCTCTTTGTAAGGTTGACTGGCAAAAAATGCTTTAGCATTAAGTCCACCTGTGTACTTTTAAAGGTTATAGTAACATAAAAAGCTATTAAGTACATAATTTGGAATAACAAACATGCACTGATGCGTATTTGTCGCAAATTTTATAATCAACCTATACTCTTTGTGAATAAAATGTAAAACTACACGCAGTTACTCTCTATACTCAAAAGCATAGATCGAACGTTAACTTCTTCAACACCTCTGAATAGGATTTTGACGTTGCAAAAAGTTGCGCCGTCGCATATTTCTATAGAGAAAGTGAAAGGTCGCGCTCCCAGAGACCGTGATATGTAATACGACAGAATGATTTGTGCCTGTACACGTAACATTTGATTTGGAAATGTACAATCTTCTTTATTCAGTCGCTTTAACGTTACTGTTATTATGATACTTTACTTACTAGGCACGAATGGAATGTGGGGCCCATTGATTTAGAGAAACTTTATCAACTTATTACAGATTCAGTATTACTCTATAATAAATAATTTTCGTATTGTGTGATTGAAAGTAATAAAGGCTGTGTGGAGAAGAATGGGTAGCGTGGTGGAAGAAATACACTTAGTTCGTATTTATCGTTGTACAAACAGTTTATTTACTCATAATTTATGCATTAAGAATAGTCAACACACACCACACAAGATAGCCACAAACACAAAGCGAAGGAGTACAGCGAAGAAGAGACAGAGTTATAAAATATCGACTAGATAACAGTATAGCGGAGCGATAGACAAGCGACACGGGCTTCGCGGGCTGAGTACGTAAGCCGACTGGCCGCGGTGCGCAGGCGCATTCCAACCGGTGGAACCTGCGCATGCGAGCCGCGCGTGATCGCTGCATTGTGCGTTTCCAATGCACCGTTTCGAGTTATCGAAATAAATATCAAATAATATATTTTACATGTTATGTATGAATGACTATGAGTGTCGATGTGTGTGTTGTATGTGTGAATGTATGTATGAATGTATGTATATTTGAGTAGAGTATACCACATCACTCCCCTCCAGAGACCGTCACTACGGGCGATAAAAATCCGGGAAGCGGACTCTGCGGCCTGAGCGTGTTCTTCTGACATCCTCCTGGATCTGTGGCTTTGGATCAGGAGTGGTTTTGGAAGGATAGTCAGGACCATGGTTGGGGAGAGGGGTAGGAATAGGATTTACAGAGGGAGTCAAAGTGGGGTTGACAGATGGGTCAGACAATATGTAGGCCGGTTTGAGGCGGTCTACAGATACTGTGACGCTTTTCCCTTTTAATAAAATTTTGAAAATTTTGTTGTTGCGTTCGATGACTTCATATGGGCCCGAGTAAGGTGGTTGAAGGGCACCACGTAAAGCATCGTCCCTAATGAAAACGTGACTGCATGTCGCCAATTCTTTATAAATAAAGATTTTACTTTTATTGTGCCGTGCAGCTGGTGTAGGTTGTAGCTTGGAGGTAATTTGACGGAGTCGAGTGGTGAAGTCTGATATATCAGTGAATTGGGGAGCCGCAGCCTGGAAAAATTCACCAGGTAAGCGTAACGGCTCGCCGTATACCAACTCGGCCGAAGATGCTTGGAGATCCTCCTTGAAGGATGCCCGTATACCAAGCAGTACAAAAGGTAATGTGTCCACCCAATTAGAATCTGCGTGGCACATTATCGCTGCTTTTAACTGTCTGTGGAATCGTTCCACGAGGCCGTTGCAAGCTGGGTGATACGCGGTTGTCCTGCGATGTTTGAATCCAATCACTTTTCCGAGGTACCGGAAAAGTGAAGATTCAAACTGTCGACCGCGATCGGTGACAATATCCGTTGGACATCCAAATCTGGATGTCCACGATATTAATGCCTTCCCAACTGTTTCGGCTGTCATATCGGTCATCGGTGTCACTTCTGGCCAGCGAGTGAAACGATCCACAGCAGTAAAACAGTACCGGTATCCCTGAGAAATAGGGAGGGGGCCGATAATGTCAACGTGGATGAAGTGAAAACGAGCGCGAGGTAGGTCGAATGTCCCTAACGGTGATGCGACGTGGCGATGAACCTTGGCGCGTTGGCATGCCAAACACTGACGAGTCCACTCCCGACAGTCCTTGCGCACTCCAGGCCATACGAATCGCATAGCTATCAGCTTTGCGGTGGCGTTGGCACCTGGGTGGCTGAAGCTATGTAGGCTGTCGAAAAGCTTTTTCCTCAATGGCTTGGTGATAAAGGGCCTTGGTGTAGGAGCGCTAACGTCGCAATACAGCTCTGTTTGTGAGTTGGGAATTCGCAGTTTTGCGAGTTGAAGTGAAGATTCTTCTCTCAGAAGTTGAGCCAACTCTAGATCAGACGCTTGGGATGAAGCCAGCGTATCCAGGTCGATTGGCATCTGCAGTTCTTCGATACGCGACAATGGGTCTGCTACAACATTGTCCTTACCCGATATGTGGCGGATGTCGGTTGTGAACTGCGAGACGAAATCGAGGTGGCGGTACTGCCTAGGTGAGCAGTTTGCTTTCCTCTCGCTGAATGCATAAATGAGTGGCTTGTGGTCTGTGTACACGACAAAGTGGCGAGCTTCTAACATATGGCGGAAGTATTTAATGCTTTCATATATGGCTAGAAGTTCGCGGTCGTATGGTGAATATTTCTGTTGTGAGGGGCTCAACTTCCGCGAGAAGAATGCTAAGGGCTCCCAAACATCGTCCCTCAATTGCTGCAAGACTGCACCCATGGCCAGATCGGACGCGTCTGTCACCAACGCGAGGTCAGCCTGACAATCTGGGTGTGCCAGCAGTGCAGCATTAGCGAGGTTTTCCTTGCATCTGTTGAAAGCTAGCAGTGCGTCGCCAGCTAGGTCTACCGGGTGAGAAGATTTCACACTGCCGGTTAACAAGGCGTTTAGAGGAGCTTGAGTTGAAGCGAAGTCAGGTACGAATCGTCTATAAAAATTTATCATCCCCAAAAATCGTCGTAGCTGCTTGACTGTTTTGGGGGGAGGGAACTCACTGATAGCTCTGACTTTGGATTCCAAGGGTTTGGTGCCGGACGCGGATATGCTGTATCCTAAAAAGGTTACTTCCGATGCACCAAAAACGCATTTGGAGGTGTTGACTAGTACGCCATACTCCTTCATGCGGCTGAAAAGTTGGTGAAGGTGTGCTTCATGTTCCTCTGCGTTCCTGGAGAAGACTAGGAAGTCATCTAAGTAGGAGTAGCAAAAATCAAGGCCACGCGTCATTTCATCGACAAACCTTTGGAATGTCTGTCCGGCGTTACGTAACCCGAAGGTCATAAAAGGGAATTCGAAGAGTCCAAAGGGTGTCGTGATCGCAGTCTTCTCTATATCAGCCTCGACTACGGGGATCTGATTATAGGCCTTCATGAGGTCTATTGTGGAAAAGATTGTGCAACCAGAAATGGAGTGGGCAAAGTCGTGAATGTGCTTAATGGGATAACGGTCTGGAACAGTCCGTGCATTAAGCATGCGATAGTCGCCGCATGGGCGCCAGCCGTTATCCTTCTTAGGCGCGAGGTGTAAAGGAGAAGCCCAGGGGCTGTCAGAAGGACGCGCCGTACCACTAGTTAGCATGGACTCAAATTCCTGCTTGGCAATTTTCAGTTTGTCCGGTGCGAGTCTGCGGGGAGTGCATGATATGGGTGGGCCTGGTGTGGTCCTAATGTGGTGTCTCGTGTTGTGTGTTGGAGTAACGGGGGTGCCTGAAGGGCGAGTTATATCTGGAAACTTACTCAAAATGGCATGGAAACGCGTGTCGCCTGTCGAAACCTTAACAGAAAATACATTATCGTTAGCAAGAGAAGCAGTGGTCGTAAGCGTAGTAGTATTGTCAATGAGGCGTTGATTTCTGCAGTCTACTATTAAATTATAAAAGCTGAGGAAATCAACGCCTATAATTGCCTTAGTTACATTGGCAACTGTAAAACGCCAAGCAAAGTTGCGTCGGAGGCCAAGGTTCAAGTTAAGCTCGATAGTGCCATAGGTGTCGATGATACTTCCATTGGCGGCGCTGAGTTGGAAGTCCGTTTTGGATCGTCGTTCTCGAAGAGCAGAACGGGGGTAGACACATAGGTCGCTGCCGGTGTCCACCAGGAACTGTGTGTTAGAACTACGATCGGTTACGAAAAGGCGACTAGAAGATGATGGGCAATCGGTCGTCGCCATTAGCGAGTGCCCGAGGGGTTTCCCGCCTTCTTGTAGTCGCAGGGTTTGATGCACTTGTTTGCATTTGAGCCAAACTTGCTGTGGTACCAGCATATTGGGTACTTTTTGTAGCTGGAGCTTGACCGGTTTCGGCTTCTGTGACGCGATGGGGAGCGGAAGCGTTCGCGTTGTCGTGAGCGGTCTGTAGAACACGTCGAGCAGCACGACGCATGGGTACGCTCCTCTAGTCTGCGGGTAAGTTGTTCCACCATCTTCTTTAGCTCTGCTATTTCCTCAGCTGGATTAAGTAGATGGCCACCAGTAGCCGCATGAGATGATGAGGCAGCAACCGTTCGCGGTGTCGTCAGCTCCTGTATCCGGTCAGCCAGATCTGCTAGCTGCTCCAGGGAGTGAGTGGGTTGGGATGCCAGTACCGTCTGGATGTCATGGGGAAGACGGTTGCTCCATATTGTTCGGATGAACTCCTCGGGGACAGATGGTCCGGCAAGGTCTTGGAGGTGCCTCAAAAATTGTGAAGGCTTTCTGTCTCCTAGGGCTTCATGTGTAAGCAACCGTTTGACCTTTTCCTCGTGGGAAGCAGAAAGGCGCTTGATCAGAACAGACTTGATTTTCTCATACCTGTTCGTGTCCGGAGGTTTGGCTATTATGTCCTTCACCGTTTTAGAGTACTGAATCCCTAAGTTGTTGATCACTTGCGTGTACTTCATGGAGTCCTCAGTGACGTCGTGGTACTCAAACTGGCCCTCTAGTAACGCAAACCAAAGTTCGGGATCCTCAGGTGAAAATTCAGGAACTTTAATTTTTATTCGCCGAATATTATATTCTCGTGCAGTGGAAACGCGCACTTTCCTTGCCGGCCGCGTGGTAACATGGCTGGCTTTCGGCGAACCCACAGTTTTGGTCGAGTCACTACTGCTACTATCACTCATTTTAATCGCCTTAATCTTCGTGTTCTTCTCGGGGTCACCAGTTGTGGAGAAGAATGGGTAGCGTGGTGGAAGAAATACACTTAGTTCGTATTTATAATTGTACAAACAGTTTATTTACTCATAATTTATGCATTAAGAATAGTCAACACACACCACACAAGATAGCCACAAACACAAAGCGAAGGAGTACAGCGAAGAAGAGACAGAGTTATAAAATATCGACTAGATAACAGTATAGCGGAGCGATAGACAAGCGACACGGGCTTCGCGGGCTGAGTACGTAAGCCGACTGGCCGCGGTGCGCAGGCGCATTCCAACCGGTGGAACCTGCGCATGCGAGCCGCGCGTGATCGCTGCATTGTGCGTTTCCAATGCACCGTTTCGAGTTATCGAAATAAATATCAAATAATATATTTTACATGTTATGTATGAATGACTATGAGTGTCGATGTGTGTGTTGTATGTGTGAATGTATGTATGAATGTATGTATATTTGAGTAGAGTATACCACAGCTGTAAGATTAAAAAATATTATTAACTTTATTACTGCCTCGTTGGTCTAGTGGTCGCAAATGCTACTGCGGTCACGAAGGTCCTGCGTTCGATTCCCTGGGGCCATACCATGAGCTCTTATTGACATGATAGTTTTACTCTTACTAAGAGACAGATGTATTTGACGTGTATACAACTGTCCTTGTCACACACCTGCAATATCATTGAAATAAGAGCTCATGGTTAGGCCCTTGGTCGAGCAAAGTGTTATAGGGTTTTCCATCTGTAATTTCTCAGTAACAGCCCGGAGTCTGAAAAAGTCCCTGGTTAAGTGCAATTGGGTCGCCTCCTATTATTTGGTACTTAAATATAACTGGCTAAATGTGGGTGAACTATAAGTGCACCTCTGACTACCCCTTCGGAGGATACATGCGTGAGTCAACATCTCCCTGGCCTTATACAATGTATTTTTGCACATGATTTAACCCGATGTGGCAGATCACCTTATTTATATACAACAAGAAGCAACTGCAATCTGACCTTCGTAACCCCTTTTTCGTGGAAAATCGGTAATCTGGGTTAAACCGGTTATCAGACTTTCTAAGGCCCCCGACTGACCTGTAACAATTGCCAAAGATGTTAAATTGGCAACTGGGACCGACGGCTTGCTCTCCAAGGGACAAAGGGAACTCGGTCACTCATCCAACTTGCTTGCTTGGCTTGGATTATGGTTGCTTAACTTCGCTCATCAAATTATATGCGCAATAGCAACTGTGCCACGTGAACTTTGGAAATTGTCAATCGTCGGAGGATCAGATGATCAAATTCAATATGGTCAGTTGTTTATTTTATTCTTCCTTTCATCAATATGAGATATCTGTCTGATTGTTTTCCAAATGTTTTAATAATTAGTATGTAACAACACGACTCTGGTTTTTTGCTTCAAGATTTATCCCATTTCCGACCGCTACCGCCCGTTCAACAGCTCATACTTTCAGTAATTAATTTAACCGCTTCCTGCGATCGATGTACTGTTGGTTTTGGTTGTTAAAATGTCAGAATAACATTCAACTATTCAATTTTACTTGGAATACGAATCTATACTGATAAATAATATTGAAGTGTCTTTTTGTAATTCCAAATTAACAGCTTTTCACTTAATGCATATGAAAATATATATACGATACTCACACGTAAGTAGTACTTAATGAATTAGAAAATAAAATAAAAAGTCATAATTTCGGAAGCACATATACTTATAATGTATATTGTAAGTAAGTACCTAATTAGTAATTAACACTATGATAAATGATCATTCCACGCCCCTTCTCGCCTCGTCCATTTATTTCAGCATTATGCAGTTCTGTCGTAGCAATCTGCAGGTGCTGCGGGTTTGACCTTTCTAAAACGTTATAAAAATAACGTGATTTATGACTAAGTTCAATATCTATCTATACATGTATACTGGTGAACAAAATTAAATATAAAATTATAAATAATTGTGATTGAGATTTGATTCTAAATTAACAGCTTTTCACTGAATTAACATGAAATATATAAAGCGTACCTACTTACTTAAGTACTTTTTTTTTTTCTCTGTCTATCCGTCTGTTTGTTCAGACAGAATCTCTGAAGCGTTTGGACCAATTTTAACGGGACTTTCACTGGATAGCTGATACTACAAGGAGTAGCTTAATAGGAATAAAAAATAGGATTCCGAAAATTAAAGCCATCCATGAAATTAAGTCTACAAGACACAGCTAGTTCAACATATAATTAAAAAGAGGCTATTTTAGCAGAGGTCAACCAATATACTTCCTGCAGTACAAAATGTACCCAATGACATTGATGACTAAGTTTTTAATAGATTGGAGCATTGTACGCGTTATCGTTCTGATAAAAAAAGCTAATAATGAAAACGCAGTACACACTAGCCTTCGCATAATGTTTACAGTTTCTTATCATTATTGTATTGTTTGAGGTTGGTAAAGCCTCTTGAAATATAATGTATCTATAAAGGTCGAGTTAAACCCTTGTGGTGAGCGGATCCTGCCTTTGAATGTTTGTACAAGATACTTCTAGCACTACCTATTCTTTATACTGTAAAAATATTACTGCAGGAATACAAATACTTAAATGAGCAGTGACTTAGGCTAACTGTGCCCTGCGGTTTCACCCGCGTAGACTAAATTTCCTGTGTGACCCGCAGAACACAATTTTTTTTTTTAATAAAAGTAGCCTTAATTGCAACATAAGCTATCTGCCAGTGAATGATACGTTAAAATCGGTCCAGCCGTTTCGGAGTTTACCCAGAACAAACAGAGTACCGTATATACATTCATATGCATTTAGTGAAAATTTTTTTTGTAATTACATACACTGCAATTCGATTTATCTGTATAGATAGAGGAACCAGGCCTGGGATAGGGATAGCTCTTATAGCAATGATAGTTCAGCTGTGCGAATGTGACTGATTTATTCACAATATATACATACGTCTGTCTCATAACATGAGTCAAACTGTCATGGCAATTAGAGCCATTTGACGAGTATGTCCAATGTAATTTCTATATAAGCCATTCCATGAAACCCGGTAAAGATATTTTATTTACATTCTAGGGATCATGTTATGACAAATATTCAGTCAAAGCCAGTTACGGTTTTCCATTGATTCCAGGCCTTCACACCGATTAACGGTAGTTGACAAATTGAAAACAACGTGAACCGATTGCGCCCCGTGTAGTCTGCGTTTATTATCAATCTTGTGCTATCGATATAAGGCCTATAATCGCCAGGCCAGATAGGACAACTTTATTAGTCCACACTATTGCAATTAAAATGTCATATCGCTGGCAGCGACGCTTCATCGAGACAAACCTAAGTCTAAAACTGTCTGCGACTGTAAGTGCGACTCATTAAATACCGCTGCAAATCTTATCTGCTATTTTATAGGAATTTAATCAACAATTCACTTGTTTGTTTAATACAAATATCTTTCTCAAAACAAGTATACTTCTGCGCGGACATGTATGCTTCGGTTTGAAGGGCTATTGCGTCGGTGTTTTTGGCTGTACATCACTGAACAAGCTGAAAAATACTACTGTTTCATAAAACACGCCTTTATTGATTTTCTATATTTAGCCAATTTTCGTCTCAGTTAAGTGAGACGAATTTTCAAAAGTCTATAAATGCAGCATGTATTTATTTTAAAGATGGATGCTGTCCATTTGACCTTTGTTTTTCCATTTTCATACAGTTGTTAAGTTGAACACTTTACATCGTAAATAACTGAAAACTTTCCATAATCCCAATGATGGAATTTCATGACCCTACCAGTGCAATTTTAAAATCAATAAATTTAAACTGATAAATGCCGAAATCTCATACCCAAATTTGATTAAATGTTATCCATACTTGCCCAGCCATAATAAATAAAGTCATAATTAATTACTTCAGCCAGCACTGTCGTTCAACTCGCAAGTATTAATATGCATGTTGTTAGAAAGCAGTTTTTGGACCCCAAATCATTATATAGTAAGTAAGTCTATTCTTATAAACATCTATAAATTATAAAGAAGTTATAGAAAGACGGTCTAGCAGAATTAAATTACTTAAGTACTTACTTACTTATTTACATTTGATATTATTTTACCATTTTTACTCTCAGGATTTATACATAAGTATTTAATACGTCAGTTTTCAGTTACTATGTGTAATTGTGTGAAAGTCCAGAAAAAGCATTAAAAAATAACCTCATCAACTGAAAATAGTGTGTAAATTGTACAAAACGAGTAAAGTATTGGCACTTAATGATGTGCATCAATTACGTACGTGAGCAAAGTAAAACATGTCAGCCTGAACCTGATTGAGTGAGCTATTCAAATTAAAGCCTTAAAATGAATGTGAGAGGACTGAAAATCAAGACTACAGCCTACCCGTGACCTTGCCTCACGTCCCATGTTAATGAACCTCGTGTGTATTTAAGCACGCATGTTAACATGCGACTTCCGAATTAGCGCCTTATTATGTTGCCGCTACCGATTCTGCAAACAATTAATTTTGTATTCCGACGATGGAAAAATAAACCTTATAGCTATAGGAAAATAGTCCAGATTTATTATTTGAAAATCCCTATTATATGGTGCATGATTGTAATTAGTCACTTGAAGCGTATGTATTGGCTTATTATTTTAGATATGTGTGTCGCGTCTAATTATTAATATCAGGCAGCCAGTCCGATGGCTAATGTAATTTGCCTGACGCGTGCCGTGACTAACCTTTCACCTACACACGACCAATAGCAACTAGCATGGTTAATAATTAACTTTCATTCAAGCGCCAGTTATTTACCAGTACCTACAACAACATGAAAGCACATGAAAGTTTCATCATCGAAGAACCATAGTGCAAGAAAGAATGCCCACTCTGTATAATTTTTTTTATACATTGGACAGATCAAAAATAATTCGCTATCACACTGGGAGCAATCGAATTATTATTCAGTTGTTTGCGCATAAGTAATTTAATCCAGCAAAAGATTAAATAGAAGCTCCTATAAATCGGTAGCGTCAATATCAGAAAGGTATTGTATCAAAAGATTTGCCATCGTTTCGAAAGTAATGCGGTCGACTTCATGCCTCGCGGGTTCGTAGTTTTCCGTGCTGTTGGAGAATTTCCCACGATAACTCGTGTAGGTGGTAGACCATTATTACCTCAATTGCTGAGGAATACTACTTATTTCCTAGGACGACGTAACGTTTCATTCCAGTTTTGTAGGGTTTTTTACACTTCGTCCTGCGTATTCAGAAACTTTCGCGATTGTAGTTCGGTTAGGATTTTGAAGAAATAAAGGTATTGCCCTTTCGGAAGTCCTTGACTCGGTATTTCAGGTCGAATTTATAGGTTTCCTATTTAGATTAGCTTTGAGAAAGTCGATAACAATGGAAACAATAATTCTATCCCGATTTTGATGGAAGCTTTAGCAATTAGTGCAAAATTCAAGTCCTGAACCTCAAACAAAGGATGTTCACGTAAACTGACCATACAACGAGAGTCCCTGCAAATGTTGCTAAAGAAAGGCACACGTACCGAACGCACACGTCAAGTAAAAGTTCCATACAAATAGAAGCCGATAGTTTCCCATTCAATTACTGGTAATTATTCCATTGTAAATTTGTAATACATAATTATAGAGCAGACATGTTATTTCACGGTGTGTTGTACATCTGAAAGGCTGGTTGGTAACAATACATGCTACTCACCAAGTTTTCTCGCGACAATTTTGCTATTAGGTCATGATGTATACATATGTCTTTATATAAAATTAAGAGCTACAGATAACAGTAAAGATGAACATGATTCGTACACCTTGCAGTAGGACTAGGTATCAACAAAAAATCTCTTCAATGGATATTTGGAACAATATAATGAAATCGTTGCTGCCGAACTTGAACTTTGAACGAAATTGCAAAAATTGTCAGTTGATTTTTAGGCATACAAGTCTTTCACTATTTTTATCGTATGAGATCTGAGGATTAAGAGTAGGGTCCAGACCTATCGCTGTCTGTCGAAAGCTCTTGAACGCATTATCCCATCAGAAGTAGATTATCTAATCGAAGACTTCGTCTGCAGAGACTCACATGTACTGTATGAGTAAATGTCGTATCTTACGACGACATGAAGGTACCCTGCGCAATCGGTTACGAAGTTTCGATACTCTCAAGCTAACAATTTTCTTAGAATAATATCATGTACATGTGTTAATGAAATGTGCTTTATTGATGCGTTGGCGACCCTCTATTCCCCCCACTCCTCACCCCCTAGTCGGAAGTGGCTGCATCTATTGCATTGTGAATGCCAAATGGAAACGTGACTAGCCTGTATGAAGCCGCCTTTATTAAGTACCTTTCCTCTTGCAATTTTTTATTTGTGGTTATCATAAAGCAATCGAATGTATTTGCTTAACTTGTCTATACGAAAACAGGGACATAATTTTTGCAGGTGGTGACTTTTATTAAAGTTAATTTCTATTTCAAGAAAATTTTGTAGTATCTGGAAACCACAAAGGTTTATTGTTATGCTAACGTCTGCATTGAAATTAACATTCTAGTGTACAATACTTAAATAAAGTATAATAACTTTATAATATGTATAAAACACTCGATCGAAGTAGAAATAAACGATGATGTGTAATAAATTTATAAGCAAAGAGTGAAATGACGCTATATTCTTTCTGCATACCCTATGAGGGAATAGGCGTGATATGAATCAAATGACCAAAATCAATTAGTAGGCTCGCCGTAGGCTTGTTAGTAGATATGATTGGGCCCCTTATCATAGTTATATTGGACGAGGTTGGTGACAATATTGGCAATTGTTAAAGATAAGGTGATAACAGTGGTACTGTGTGCAGCAGAAACAGATGTCACGGCCGACTGAACTGACAGGCGGACCGCGCCCTGCGCGAGGTCGCACAATGCTTCCTGTATTTATTTTATGTACACAGTTTAACGTTGTTATAATGTTAATAAGTAGTTTTCTTTTTACTCACAAGATGGCGTTGATAACTGTGTAGATTGCGCTATCGTAATTTTCTTTCAGTCTTTTATATACTTAAGTAATTGATCCTGACTCTCAGGTAAGACTGATTTATAGTCCCATCATACATATACCGAGACGACTGAATATCTCTTTTATTTGTAGGTATTAGTTTTTGTATGTACATTAATTCGGTAAATCAATTAGTAAGTATCGCTCCATAATAGGACTGTTCGGAGCATTGTTACCTCTGTTTGGCGTGAGGCTCCAAAGTTTCTGATTAGCGCTTGTATCTTGGAATAGTTGATTTGTAGACTGAACAAATTCTTTAAAATATAAACTAAAATGTAGGCGTAAAGAACTACTTACCTTTATCCCTATAAACTGTTTTGGACATCTTATCGAATCTAGGTCAATCAATACAGTATTACGTGTATGATACAAGCAGCTTTTGTCTGCTGTATTTAATTTATAAGTGCGTGCTCTAACACAGGTGCACTCTTTATTCCCTCATTCTCATAGCCCGATGGGACGGGATTATGACCGGAGAGAGATCAGGCGTTGGACCAACGGTTTAACGTACTTTCCGAGGCACGGGGGTGGAAACACCGCCAACTTCCAAACTCTGGGCATTTATTGTTAATTTCTTGACAGAAAAACACAATATATGTTTTTGACCCGACCTGGGAAGCGAACCTGGGACCTCGTAATCGGCAGGCGAGTTTACTAACCAGTAGACCAATGAGGCAGTAAACATACTTAAGCTCGCGAGTCGTCACTTTATTTGTATTTACAAGTTCCTTCCCAAGAAGTGCACTCAGTATGTTGTTCCAAATAGTACCATGAACAAAACTAGATGGCGCTAGTAGTCATGTAGCAAGAATTTACTATTAATGGCGTTATTAACACTAATGACAGCTATTTAATCGCTGCCTTTATAATTGTTTCTCAAATAATTTAGTTCATCTATTCAAAGATATTACAGGTACCTTACTTTACGAGCTGTGATGTGCCAGTGGCTATTGTATTTTAATTAACGATTACGGATAGAATAAAAAGTTTCTCATCTACCTCCAGCTTAAGTAATATGGTTTGCTTTTCGAATCTATACTATAGGTACATACATACATACATATGGATACAGATAAAAAAAATTGAAGCGCATGTAGTTAAAAAAAACAGCTTTTTATTAAATGCGTATGAAAGTATATACGCTTCTAAATTATTATTTTTTTTACATGTTCTCTGTTTTTCTGTTTGTTCCGGGTTATCTTCGAAATGGCTGGACCGATTACTTATATCAGGACTTTCACTGGCAGAGGGCTGGTGTTACTAGGAGAAATTAAAGCTATATGTATTTGTTTTAATTGGTGTCCGCTAAATAAAGCTACTGATTAAAGAAATCGCGGGGCATAGCTAATAATGAATATAACTTTTCCTTACATATTAAGTAAATAGAAGGTAAACGAAGGTACTTTGTAAATTAGTTCAAGAGTACCTAAACGGCTTTGCTTTGATGCCTTATAAATCCTCAATGGTCCTTTGTAATGAAAAACAATTAAGAAACCTCATAATTTCAAAGACTACAACAATGCTACTAAGTATGTTTTCAAGGTAATTCAGAGAAAAAATCTGAATAACGAATTCAAATGTATGCTAGGATAGTCTGTATTTAAAAAAACATAATCAGAATCATTTAACACCTGTGTACCTGTGTAGCTCTTGATAGTTTAAATATATTTTATCCCAGGACTAGCTTGCGCCCACAGCTTCTCTTCCTGGCAGTAAGATTTTACATAAATCCCCATTTCATTTTGGAATTTTTTAAAACCCGTTATAAGTGTATCACCACCGAACACTCATCAACCGCTGGTCCTACAGACATCATTTCATGCTGTAGGACCAGCGGTTTAGGTTTTGAGTTTTTTCAGTCAGACAGGTCTTTGAATTGTATATGTATATATAGATTTGATCGGTTGCGGTAATACAGTTTGAAATTGAATAAATCCATTATGAAGCTACATAGAATGTATTTATTATATGTATTATAGCCATTTTAATAGCCATGTCGTTATTATAGCGATAACTCCTATCGTTATGTAAATGAAATATAAAAAGTCTTTCCTTTTCTTCCCACCATCGTTTTCACACCACTGTAGGCCTAGGCAAAGTAACATTCTCTCGCATTTGCACTAATAGAAACCTTAAAAAATGTATGGAAATTACATAAAAGTCACGTGACATATGTAATTCCCGTACATTTTGAATAGTCCACTAGCGAAGCGCGAGGATAATTTAATTTGTCTACAGGCCCTGAAGTCTATCCCAGGAAGTCGTGTACTTTAGAAAACCGTGAATATCCAGGCATTGCTATAGGACTCGGTATATTATAATGGTGACCGTTTGGTCTGGTCGTATGCCTTTTGGGTTTTCAAATCAATCCTTGTGAGGCATGAACTTGATAACATTCCGTGCGATGTCAAAGCACTTTGACCTATTTTAACGCGATGGAGATAGGCAACTCTGTTATTATTCGATATCAAACACTATGTGTATGTATTATAAGGTGTGTTATTTACTAAATCATACCGTAGTGATGTATGGCTCTCATAATAAATTACTTACTTATGACTTCTTTCGCGGAACCCTATTTTTTTTTTAATACAAGTTGACCAAATTGTTCCTCATAACATCAGTTATCGACTATCGAAAGTCCGGTTAAAGTCGCTCTAGTCGTTTGAAAGACAGAGATTTTTTTTTGTGTAATTACTTACCGTATATGTACTTTCAAATGCATTTAGTGAAAAACTGTTGATAAAGAATAACAAACAAACACTTAAATTGTATGTATTTGTCTGTATAGATTAATTGTAGTCGTCTTGCAGAAGGTTGGCCGACTTGGTCGAATGTAAATCGACTGGTGACCTCACTCGCCGCAAAAAAAACACTAGGTTATCGGCTGTTATTGCCCCCAATGTTTTGTAATGTATAACTTCGAAACAAAGTTATGCACATATTGATAATAATTTTACATGAGTTATCAGGTCACTTCGAAGCAATACGTTTAAGGATTGACCCCCATTCCATTTTTTATTGGACTCTGATACCTACCCATGCTTGTTTTTTTGTACCTTTCTTATCTTCTGTAAACCAACTTCTTCCTAAACATTGCCCTTCTCATTTATCATACACTGTTATTTCTTTTAGTATGGTCAGGTGAACCATAGTTTGGGTAATAGTTTTATATTACTTTTTTTAGCTATTTACACGAATATATGAAAACCATGCTCACAAACTGTAAATACTAGACCAGTTACCAGGCTAAATTTATTGGCGTTGCGGGGAAATATAGTCCAATATTGTAATGTAAGGCAATAATTTGTGCAACAGCAGAGCGTGAAACAAGCCGAAAGCTATTTACCGAAGGGCGAGCAATGAGAGGGAATTTCGCGTCTTCCTGTAAATTAATGAGAATGCTGCTTTATACGTTGTGATCGCACCTCGTCTCCACAATGCGACGGTGGCGCGGCCGCGGCTGCTTGCGGCGACTAATGACGCCCGAACGAAACAACATAAACATCGCCGTCCTCTTCTCTACCGGCACGAAGCCTGCTCCTCTCTGTCGTCCTACTGCCACCCGCTCACACCCGCGCCGGCAACATACCACTTATACCCGGATAGTTACATCCTATTAACTTCGTTCCGGTGTTCGATTTAAGCTTTAATGTATCCGTACGTAAGGATTAAAATAGCATAAGAACATTTAGTTGGTCGCAAATGTTTACCTTTAGACTTTATTTGCTTGTGTTATAAAGTCCATGTTGTATCGTTGTGGGTGGCAGTTGAGCCGTTCCGGTTTCTGCGGTGATTATTAATTTGCTGTCAAATAAAGGGGCCGCTCACTTGGGCGTGCGTGTCGGCGCAAATTTCTGCCATACTTCGGAATCGGTGATTATTTTTTTGTTGCCTTGACTTTGGATTCGCAGACTGACAGACATTTTAGAGCGCTATTATTTTGGTCTCATATCGTAGGTGGAATTTGCCTGACTTACATTTAATTCAGGCGTGTAGATGGCGCCTAAGAATAAATTATTGTTCTTTGGCGACTAACGAGTTGCGTTGCGTTCTAGCGCGAGCGACAGACGCTTCGCTCGCACTGACATGTGTTCGATTTATGAATCACCAAAGTGTATGCGCCCTTACTCCAAATTGAAAATCACTTATTCAGCTTTCGTATTTCATTGAAGACTTCTAAATCTTATAATTATTGTTTTCTACCCACTTACTTAAAGCTATTTTAAGGTTTATACGAAATTTCTTAAGTAAGAAGTACTGTATTACTTAATACAAATACTTACTATTTATGGAATATTTTTTTCTTAAAAAGTATCCTTTCTATTATAGTAAATCCCATGGGTGACTATAATATAACAAACAAACACAAGCGCAAGATCCTATGAGTGTGTGTTGTGCCGGTGATGTGGGTAGGTGTATTTTATTTCGCCCTGTTCCAATTCGGCCTTATTGTTATTCAAGACGGGTCGCCACAAACGGATTCTGGTACAACATTTCGGATGCATTAGAATTTTTGTCTTATCTCCTGGTGACCGGGCGGTAGACATTGTTATTGTGGTATTACGGTATTATTTTCTTCTTAATATATGACGAAAACAAATAATTTAATAAATATTTCAATAAACGAGAAATTACAAATCTGTGTTTATTGGTACGGTACATTAACGCACACATTAATGGACCAACCGTTATTGTGTGCGTTACGTGATTCGCTACTTTTCAACCCTAAGCCGAAGGGTGCTATTTGTACTTACTAAGTACTTAATTGAATTTAAAAATAAAAATGTAAATATTTAGAATTGGGAAGCTAGTTAGGTTATAATGTAGGATGTCAGAACAAAATGCTACAACTGGGTTTTCAGTGTGCACACAATCGTGACACACTTCGATAAAAGTAAATACTAATGAGTACCTTATTCATGAATAAGTTAACATTTCAGATAATACAAGGAAACTGTAATAGGGTTGCTAATCATTGTAATGTAATTATTGAAAATGAGTTCGGATTTCCGCGAAATTAAGACTTGCTTGTTTCGTTAGTAACAATTAGAATTTTGTTCAATTTCCACTCAATTATTCAAAACACCCAACTGATGTTCCGAGAATCCAAGATACGACGGCCATAAAGTAGGGATGGCGATTCTTTCCAAAAAAGATCGATTTTTAAATCGATTCGAATCGTAACTTGATGAATCGATTCATAAAAAAATCGAGGTCAAAAAAATCGATTTCTAAAAAATCGATTTTTTCTCGAGTCTGCATTTACAATGTAAATATAAATCCATTTTATGAAAAACAAGATACCATAATAAGCGATCACTTAGTATTAAAATCAGGGATTTTTTTAGTTCAAGAAATTCGATGATCACAATCATTTTTATAACAATACTAGCTGTGCCCTGCGGTTTCACCCGCGTAGATTTAATTTGATTACCGCGGAACCCACATTTTTCTTTATAAATAAAAAGCTGATGGTATTCCCTGTAACATTAGCAATCTGCCAGTGAAAGTCCCATTAAAATCGGTCTAGCCGTTTCAGAGATTACTCTTTGGCAAATAACTCATTATTAGGTACCAATTCTTTGCGTTTTTATACTCTTTTAAACAAACAGTGTTTTACTTCTATATGAATACCCTAGATAGCATAATGCTTGTTTCGGATAAGAATTAATATTATGATACACAATTACCGTAGTTTATTTTTTTATGAACGTTAAACGGTTATTGTGACTAAACTATAAACGGACTTTTTGTAGATCTTAATAAGACCTACAAACTCATAGTACATCATTTTGTTCTATTGTCAATAGTTTTTGCAGCGTACGCATAATTAGGTTTTCGATTTTACACCTTAGGTTACAAAATTGCAATTTACTTACGGACCCCTAATTTTTATGAGAATAAAATATAGCCTATAGCCTTTTTCGATAAATGGACTATCCAACACTGAAAGAATTTTTGAAATCGGACCAGTAGTTCCTGAGATTAGAGCGTTCAAACAAACAAACAAACAAACAAACTCTGCAGCTTTATAATATTATTAGTATAGATGAAAGTATCAGGTAAAAAAGAAGACATAATTCTACTTTCTAAATGTATTTGTTATATTAAGTAATAAATTTAACAAAAAAAAATATAATGTTCCAAATTTTAATTCTAAAACTACTGAATAGATTAAAATTGTGTTGTGAATAGAAAAAATCGAGTGTCGATTCTCTAGGGTGAAATATCGATTCACTGAATCGATTCAGTGTTACATATCGATTTATAAAATCGATTTATTTGGCTCGAAAAATCGATTCTTCGATTAATCGATCTCAGATCGCCATCCCTACCATAAAGTATTTTATACAAATTCTTGATCATAAATTGGCGTTTAATTATCTTTTAAACTAAGTAACATTATAGAACATGTTTATCTGTACATCTACATACAGATAACAATGAAGTGTCTGTTTGTAATTTCAAATAAACAGTTTTTCACTAGATGCATAATGAAAGTACATACGGTACTCATTTAAAAAAAAAAATTTTTCACTTCCGTTCTGTTTGTTCCGGCTAATGTCCGAAACGACTGAAATTACATAATGAAAAACCCAATAACTCATTGCCCGACCGACAGACGGACGGACAAAAAAATTATTAAATTGGTTTTATATGTGAGTACTTATATACGTTCCGTATATACTTTCATATTATAAAAGCAGTTTATGTGGAATTACAAACAAACACTTCATTTTGATTTATCTATTTATTCAATAAAAACTTAATTAAGTATATATACCTACAAGGAACAGTACTTAAAACTAATTAAAGGTCCTTCACGGTGTCTCTCGGGATTGTGCCAAGAAGGCTGGCAGCATTGCCACGTTGAATAGCAATGCTGATTCTCTGAGCGAGAAAAGCCCCAGCTCTCTTGTCACGAGAGGCTTCTACCATTTATCTGTATATATTAAATCGCGGGGCCCTGTTAGTTTTATAATATCTTCCTACGCCACCCACGTAGTGTAGTACTCTCATTTAGGGGTGTACGTGTACTACGAACAGAATCCCACAGCTCTTGTATATACACCCACGCAATATCCCACTAGATCATTTTGACCTTTAAATCTATACTAATACACTAATAATATTATAAAGCTGAAGAGTTTGTTTGTTTGTTTGAACGCTCTAATCTCAGGAACTACAGGTCCGATTTCAAAAATTCTTTCAGTGTTGGATAGTCCATTTATCTTCCATAGAAGTAAAATACCGTTTGTTTTATTCCAATAGGACATTGCGTTTAGAAATTATCACGAGTATAAAAACGCAAAGAATTGGTACCTAATAATGAGTTATTTGCCAAAGAGTAATCTCTGAAACGGCTAGACCGATTTTAACGGGACTTTCACTGGCAGACCATTACAGGGAGTACCATGGGCTTTTTATTTATAAAGAATATTTAGGGTTCCGCGGTAATCAAATGAAATCTACGCGGGTGAAACCGCAGAGCACAGCTAGTGTTATAATAACTTTATTATACACCTAATTTAATGATCGCTTACTGCCCACAGATTCAGACTGACATTCTTGTAAATTCCCTTATATTAAATAACTAGCTGTGCCTGCGGTTTCACCCGCGTAGAGTTAGTTTCATGAGTGTCCCGCGGAACCCTAATGTTTTTAAAAAAATAATAGTCGCCTATGTACTCCTTGTAACATTAGCTATCTGCCAGTGAAAGTCCCGTTAAAATCGGTCCAGCCGTTTAGGAGATTACCCGGAATAAACAGACAGACAGACAGAGAAAAAAAAAAAATAATTGCTTTTTCTGTCAGTACCGTGTATACTTTTATATACATTTAGTCAAAAAGTGTAATTTTGAAATTACAAACAGACACTTCAATTTTATTTATCTGTATAGATGTATAGATTTTAAAAATAATCTTGTCCATCCATGATACCTACATCATAAGATATAGGTAAATAACAGAAGCTATTCCAACATTTCACAATAATAAAATACGTATTTAAATTCTTAAAGTTAATCCACAAAACAAAATAACATCCCTTCATTAGGCGCTATACTTGGCTTGTGGCCTATTTTTGGTAAACACAAGAATGTCTTGACCTTCAAATCTTTAGTTAAAGAAATGTATGTCCATTAAGAAGTTTAAACAACTTTTACGTCTTCGGTACTCAAAACTTTACTTTGCGTTTTCTTAGTTTCCTCTTACTTAATCAGTTTAAACCGATTTTCTACTTAACTAATTCCGATTCATTATTAAATCACGCATAAGGATGTCGGAAATGTTATTAGGTTCCTTACTTACAAAAAATATACACATTGCAGTATTTTTCTAAATTATTTCTGAAACGAGCGCAAAATATGTAAAAATTCCCATATTACCGTGTATTTTACTCGGACGAAGTCGTTGCCAACAGCTGATAATCTAATTAAAACATTAATAGAGTATATCGGAATAATGTGGGTATCGTTTTATAACATTAATGAAGTGATAATTAGTAGTTAATAAAGTTGAATCGATCCTCCCAATGGGCGGGCGTCGCGTCTCTCGACTACACTCGCTGTATTTTGTTTTTATTATCCGCTCCTATCATCTATGAGAGACAATGTAGCACAAATATTATGAGTGTTAATTGATCTATTGATCTCACTTTATCAGCCGTTACCATTGATTAATAAATAAAAATTAACCAATGTTAAATGTATTAATTTTTTACTAACATCCGTCCGCGGCCGCCACGTTCGCTTTTTATTAGGGATCCATAATTTTACTTGGCTAACAATATAGCCTATATTACTCAGCTCAGTTTAGCATTTTATTATTGAAAGATTTTTATAATTAAAATAGGTGCAGTAGTTTTTCTTTTTAATATTACTTAAGTAGTGTAGAAAAGTAAATTACTTAACAAAATTTAGCTGTAAAGTTTTTATGCCAATTAAAGACCTATAAGACAATCGAACGAAAGTAATTACGACAAATTTCATAACTATGCTAAAATAGTACTAACATTATTTAGCCCAAAAACTTGCAGACATATTTATGCACAACTGTACCTAAGATTTGCTTAGATACGGATAGGTTTAACACATGACACTTCTATCTTAGCTTGAAATCGCAGTCTGTGTGCGTGACGTCGACAAGGAAACTGGAACCTTCCCTGAGGCTTCACTAGGCCAAACCAACCGAGGATTGCTTGGAAATTGACCAATTAATTATTTTCCGCTTAGCACCAACGTAACCAAAGATGTAACTGCTACAACTTGTATACACTCTCTAAGGGACTCTGACTCAATGTAAATAAGAGATATCTCGCAATTTTAGCTTTGCCGAACGTCTATCACCGCTTATCATGACCTACATCTAAATTTCGCCGGATGTCTTAATTATTATGTTTTACTTACCATATCTAGTTTAAAATTTTCTTAGTTTAATAAATCGGACAATTAGTGGAATATATCTGTACCGATAAATTTAATTGAAGTGTCTGTTTGTAATTCCAAATTGGACAACACTAGACCGATGACTGATCGTCCACCACCAACCATCTACATTCTTAAACAAAAAGTAACCTTAACAGCATTTTACTAAATGCATATGAAAGTATTACGGTACTTACATCGAAATACATATTTATCTGTCTGTCTGTTCCTTTGAAACGCCTAAACCGATTTTATTTTAGTAAATAAATTGTATCACTAGGCAACATAGTTTTTATTGTTACTCCTAGGTGGATAAAATCGCAGGCACAGCTAGTTCATCAATAAAGTACGTTGCAGCACGAATATCAATTTATTTATTGTATTAACGTTTCCTTAGATCTTGGTTGAGGAAACAAATGACGTTAACAGAGAATGTAATATAAGGATATCCGTTTGAAGGTTTCTTCAAACTGAGATATGGACCGTTAAAAACCCATAATGCTTAATGAAGTACCGTTTGTTTCAATAGAATCGCAGCAGAGTGAAGTAAGTATTGTGGGCTAAAACAAAAAGGTCAAACGTCCAAGGCCGTTGGAAAGGAACTTATCGCCGGTTGGTACGGTGAAGACGATGAAATTGCGATAGGACGTCAGCTTTTCGTCTGAAATTATTGCCGGTTTAAATTGGAATTGGGTGGTTTTGCCACCCCATGGTTGGTTTGTAGATATCGCATTTATAATTTGCCAGGGTTATTAATGGTGGTTCTCTTTTTCAGGTACGTAGACACAATCTTCCCGACATCTGTTACGTGAGGATTTATGGAATAAGTCAATCTGGTAAATACGCTCTTGGTGCTTTTTATCATGAAATTAATGTAACCTGAATAATGAGTTGGCTTGAGGTTTTGCAAGAAAACAATGCTTTGCATTCTGAAAATGAAAATGCAAACTCTATTTTAGATAAACTTTTATGCCTATCCAGTAAAGGCTGAACCAAAGATGTAAATACTTTAAAGACAAGAGGTTCCTAATAGATTTTGCGTAGACCAAAGTAATCACATAGATGGGTGCGTCTGTTATCCTTTTTAAGCACTTACCGCATCAGTTAACGATAAAATATTAAATAATACACCTAAAGTGGTGCACAGTACAGTGCACTAGTCCGTCGGAAATTAGTCGCCGGGAGGTTCAGATTGCTAAGCCCCCACCCCCTACTTTAACATCTCCCTATGTGTAGGCTGCGCTAGAATGCACTGTCGGGACCAAGTTTCGTGCACAAGTGCAGTTTCATTCTCGAATAAATAATCTTGTATCAAAGAGAAATGAAAACAACTCGCGTGATGGTTTTTCAAATTTTATCAAGGGTCTTAAATTGCTTCCGATGCTAATAACGTTCATTCTCAATTTAAGCTTATCCAAAATTATACCCATATTTATAACAGCAGCTTTTTTAATCTGCGGAAGTCAAGTAAATACTGAAGTAAAGCTGTATTTTTTCAAAGATTACATCTCGTGGATCATAAACCTTCCTCTTCCGAGCAATACTTCGGAAGTGACTTCCAAAGTAAAAACTATCGGAAAACCACTACTTTACCGAGATAACAAATCGCAAACGTTAACACGAAAGAATGAGTTTGCACAAGATTGTTTACGTTGTGTATAAGAGAATTAAACAGTTCCTGAAACCTCACGTCTAGTTCTGAACGAGCAAGAGAACTATCAGATAAGTTTAAAATATATTTTACAAGTTAATAGTATTAGTTTGATAACATTTCGTTTTGGAAATGTTTTATTTAGTATTAGTTTAAGAACTGTTTAGGCCATAGTCTATGCAATCAAGTAAGCGCTGTGCTATTGCTATATGGGTTAAACTACATTAAATAAATTTTTTCCTAGCTCATCCAATTTAATGGATGCACGAAGTACAGATACAACGCAAGATCAGTTGTTAAAAATATATCCTACCTTCACATGACATCAAATAAAATCCATCGTTGGCCAATTTACTAATGAGTCCCGTAAACAATGTAATTCTTGGAACAGACTCTTCTCTCATTTCCCCTAACATGTTATACTCATTCGAAGAAAAATACGTATCGCGACAATTGAATTTACTGAAGTCCATTGTTCTAAATCGGTAGATATCTCCCTGTTATATTCCAGGATCGAATTATTCCGAATGGACGTCAGTGTCACATGCCCCTTATAGCAACGTGTATTTATCCACTAATACTGTGCATGTCATAAGCAGTATCAGCCTATTGTATTTGTGTATTTGATTTCCCTCATACTTTTATTGGGCATATTCTGATTCGAACTGTCCATTGCTTTTGCTGCATACAGACTGACTCAAGCATTTTGCTTCCATTTAGAAAGACACATTTTAAGCGTTAAAATGCATTGATAAATCGTATTTTACTAACAATTCTTATAATACTTCGATTCTCTCAACAAGACATCTCAGCTTTTTATTTGAGACAAGTTTGATAAATGAGATTACTTGTGCAATTTTTCGAGCGAACACTATTTATTTTCCACGGCATGAATAAACTGGAGTTACCACAATATAATAAATATTTGAATATCTCCCGTGACGTTTACGGGTTGTACGCGATTTTCCTCCCAAGGCAGATTAACAGGAAAACAAAATATTATAATATTTTCCTTGTCTTAACAAACTGCAATATTTATTTATTGAACATTATAAAACAACACTTTTCAGAGACAGTGTTAGAATTTTCAAAACAAGACCGGCTGATTCCAGAGATTACCGTCTACTTACAAACAGAGTAAATGTCTCAATAATATTGCTTAAGGAGAGGCTAAAAACCTTTTGTATAACAGTTACAAATAAACGACCTATTACATAATGTCAGTTGTCACAAAATTGAGTATTTTTTTTATCAAATTATTGCAATTTAGTAACTACTTACACCTACAATACGCCAACGGTTTCCGAGAATTATCGGGACATTCTCTGGTTGGACATTTACCTCTAATTCCCTTATGAGTAAATATTGTTCGAAGACATTCTGTCCCGTTACATCGCTCTTTTAATTACTTGCTTTATTAATTGCTTGTATTTGCAAAAAAAATATGAGTTCCCTCTAGTAAAGGACCATCTTCTAATAATCATGTCGTTATTCTATTTTTTTTATATATATGTATTAATTCAGAATTCAGGTGCTATTAGGAGTGGTCGCAACCAACTTCAATCAACGCGCTTCAAGTTTATTATACACAAAAGCCTCTGATTAAAGGTTTTCTATTTCGTTTATAAATTCATACTTAACTCTTTGGCGCTTTTCCGAACAACTAAGGCATATTTAAATATGTATCTACAATTTATATTATCTTTTGTATTCATTAAAGTAAGAGTGCTCTTGTTATCATCGCTAATGGGTTTACGAGACTATCATGCAGTTGTTTCTTTGAAATAGATTTGTAGAATATTGTAAGTCTACGAGATAGCTAGAAATTTTCCTGCCCCGATTGCTCATCGAACGAGGCGAGATGAAATACTACTAAAGAATTAGAAAAAATCGTCATGGTCATAACGTAGGTATAGCAATATTAACATAAATTTAGTAAATCCTTGCACATTAACAAATGAAATATATGCAAAAACTCTTATTGCATGTAATTGTTTGCTCTATACAAAATGTTCAAAGATTCTGTTTAAGAACTTTTCTAAGATATATAATATTTTACAGCGGTTACTGATTATTTCATAGTGTTTCTACTAATGTGGGCAATTTACCTAGATCATGACGCCTCAAGGAAAATTAAATGGTTTGTTCAGTTGAAGCCCTGGTAGGGCCTTAAGGTTTAAGAATGTCGAGAAAATAGCCACCGGTTTGAAAATCATTTTCTATGTGATGCTACTCTAGACTTACATACCACTTTAGCTTCATGCACATTCTTATAGCTGCATCATTTTACGAGGAAGGTTTGAATAAATTTGATATTTAATGTTTGCAAAGACGTATTCTGGGGCGGGTCTACTGGTAGCGGTAAGTAGTCTAAAATAAAATGTAAAAGTTTATAAAGAGAGGTAACTCGTAGTATCACCACAATATTGTACGTCTATTACTCAAGAATACCGGTAAGGTATTTACAACACAGCTCGCTTTTCTAGGAAATGCTTGAGTTTGAACACCTTTGTCGGTCTGATTTCCTGGTATCCCGCTAAAATCTTTTGTCATCTGTATTTGTTTGTTGCAGCCGTATCGGAGTTTTATCTATTTATCTCAATTTCTCAGGATTTGAATTTAGTGAGAATATACGATGTACATTTATGTATGTTAAGTACAGTTGCGAATGAAGTTATGTCGCCTAACGTACCGCCATCTTTTAAATTACGTTTTAGAATTCTATATGGAACAATATAAGTATATTATATTGAAGTGATACACTGTATTATATACTAGTGACATTTGTTGTCACATGTTTAACAGTCACAATACTTTTTTAAGTTTAGTAACAATTTATTTTGATTAGCAAATATTTTACTTAAATCCAAATTGCCGAAACTAATCAGAAATGGAAACTGATAAGTGTCGAGATAACTAATTCTAGATGTAGACGACGGTAAGTCTACCGTTAATCGTCGAGCTAGCCATAAATAAATGTTTACCCATTTATTGAGGAGCTCTCGGATTTCATTCCACGACTTGTGGCCACAACCGGAGCAGCTTGTTCACTTTATGAGAAATATCGGATGTGTTATTTAACTACGCCGTATTTTCCGTTCCCTCTTCTGGCTTTAATATTTTATTTACACTCTGTGATAGGACAATTATAGCTTTGTTAAAATTTGACAAATATTTTTATTTGCTAATTGATATTCTGATTCTGTAGTACGCACCCTTCAATCTATCCCTATAACATGATAAAACCTTCGTATTCAATTCTGTATAACATTCAGAGCTGACCCGAGTTATTTCTTAATGACTTGAAAAACTTGGTCGAGACATCGAGAGCAAGAAAAAAATAATCACGCTTTAAGTAAATGCCCTTTTGATGTTTTTAACGGGTATCTGTCGCAGAGTTTCAAAAATACTAATTTCTGTGTATCGTTTACACAAATAAAACGATACGCAGCATGTTAATACGTTATTAATATAATGCGAAGTCGTTAATTTTTAACACTTCAGTATTATTTACTGCCCTATTGTTCTGCTAACCACGTGCCAATATTATGGACTTCTGCAGTCATTTATACAAACTGGTATATACCAGTAACAATATTAGATTAGAGTTTGCTTGGGTAAATTGTTTAATCGATATTGCAATAATATAATCCAGTTTTTTCTATTCGCTTTACCTTAAGTAAATAATATATGGACGAACGTTATATATCATACATTCCTTCTATGCAGTTGCTACAATGATACTAACTACTTTTCTTCTTATCCTTTCGTATCCGTAATTTGTTCTCATATCTTCTGGTCAATCGCTTTTGGATTGCTTCGAATCCGACGATTTTCTTTCAGGTCCTATTCTACTTATGCACTTGTTGACTGTATGGAATTTGAGATCTTCTTGCATATAGTGCCTCGTGTAGCATACACTGTGTTCTGGTTAGCTCTTGTCTCATGATTGTGTTAACATCCAAAATATTTATGACAGGTTCCTATGTCAATCTTTCACTACAAGTCCGCATTTCTGCGTTGGCCTTATAACTCAGTGGTTAGTGGCCTCCCTGCGAAAATAGAGGTCACAGGTTAGATACCCTTATGAGGGCATATATGAGACATTTGTATTGAACTTTAGTCTTAGATATTCTATCTAAGTACATACAAGTAAGTTCTAGTTCAAGTTTCCATAGTACAAGTTTTGCTTAGTTTGGGATTAATTAGGTTAATTTGTGCAGAATTGTTCAAAGTTGATAATTTTGAGGGATCGTCTAATTATGAGACGTATGCATCAAAGAGCTGGTAAGGTAATCGGTGATCAGTCGTCGGTGGCGCCAAACAATAGTAGTTGGTTGATTGATGTTGTTTGTGGACATGCGTCGTGACGCCTGATGACCGGACGAAGGCGCGTATCCGCTCCGCTGACGTACCGTTACGTTCACCGTGTCATACTTTACTATAAATTATGTCTACTGAAGATTTACAATGATATGCTGCATGATCTGCCTTAAAAATATAATTTAGATCGCGGTATACTTATGTAGGGTCTTGATTTATTTTACTTACTCTAAGTACTCAATTCTCGGATTAATATAAAAGTCTCAAGGTAAATATAGTATAAGTGAACCTATTCGGCCTCAAATCCTACTACCTACTTGCTGTCAACAAATCAGATATTAAAAAATACAACGGAGAACCTCTTCCTTAAATTGAATGTTCGATAGCTTCCGTCTTACAGCACTGATCGATATTGCAAAAATTCATTTTGCATAACATATCGGCGATACTTAACATTTGGTCTCCAGTTAGAGAATTCACAATTTGTTTCGACATCTGTTTATCATTCGATATCCAAAGTCGGTCGTGAAGCGGTAGTGGGCATGTCTATTGTTTCACAAGCAACGTCCGCACACAATCAATGTAGGTACATTCGAGCGATTCTTGATGGATCAGCTTTTAATTTGGCGCGCCCATGACTTACTAGGCATTTTATGACTACGTTCATTGATGTAATTTGATCGGACAAACATTTTGATGAGTCTTATTTTTGTTTTATAATATATTATGAGTTTAGTCGTCATGGAACTCTTGCGGGAATGGGTTCGAGAAAGTATCGCGATGTGTGGTGCAGGCACTGCCGGCGATGGGAGTATTGTCGAGTGGGAATGAGTAGGAGCCCTAGGTGTTCAGGGGGTCACAGGTCAAGGCGGTTCGCGTCGCCACTGTCGCGAGGGTCGAGGACCGCGCCCCGACGCCCCCACGTGCGGTAGGTTCCGTTACTTCTCCTAAACTTATGTATGCCTGCTATAAATCGCGCTCGGAAGTAAATAAATATTTATTGCTTTTTTTAAATATTTATTAGCTCTCCGTATAATTCTGAATTTAAATAGAAGCAGTGGTCAATACCTTTCTAGATGAATATCTCAGGCCAAGAAACATTTGTACCTATTGTATATTTGATCCTTGTAAAGGTTCATCGTTACTCCATCATATTAACACAATAAAATAGCCTATACTTTCCTATACCTACCTTTTTAAGAAAAGAGCTCGCAATAATATTGGATACATACGTACGTACTCGTACACAAACTTGCTAAATAATGTAACCAAACCTCTACGAGTATGTATGGGTATAATAATGTATAGAAATCTTGTCAAGAGTTGCAGGCAGACTGCGGATAGCGCTGCGATGCTCCAATGTATTTACATCAGTAATTTTGATTGTGTTTGTAATAGTTTCATTGCATGAACGATTCGTTAATGTTGTTCATTTTGTGGTTTATTTGTGCGAGTAGATAGGCTAGGTATGGCGAGGCCGTGGGAATGAACGGAACACAGAAGCAGCCGGTCAGCGAAGTGGCTTATCTTGAAATATCGCCGCTGACAAAACGACCCCTAACAAACTGCCGCGCGCCGCGGAAAATTGTTAACGTTCACACCCATTAATTTTATTTAGTCATCAACTTTTTATGATAGCATTTAATCGTAATTCAAATCGTCATTATTGTTTTCAGTTAGAATAGCGATTGTTTACATCGATTTGCCAACCTCGGAGTCGGCGACTCGACTCAAGTTAGATTACTCAACGCTTAGTGAGAACGCCGCCACAGCCCGTCCCCACAGTGTAATAATCAGAGCCGAATGATAATTATTAAAATACCGTGCTTAGTGGTTGCTTTGTGCTGGTTTTATGGTAATTTTAGTGGTTTTATACTGCACGCTTAGTCTCTTGTGTATTGAAATGATATCATCAGGCGGCTATGCTCATCGCTCTAAATGTTGCAATAACTCATCTGATGTTAGTCACGCTGAATGTGATGCTCGAGATAGGGAGGATCTGCAATAATCTATATCTATACAGATTAATAAAATTTAAGCTGTTTGTAATTACAAATTAATAGCTTTTCTCCAAATGCCTATGAAAGTATATACGATACTACACAAAGAAACTTATTTTAATTCTTCGAAACGGCTTGACCGATTTTAACAAGACTCACTGGCAGGTAACTGACGTTCAGAGGAGTAACTTATGCTACTTTTATTTAAAACTAGCTGTGCCCTGCGGTTTCACCGCGTAGATTTAGTTTCATCCTTATTGTCGCGGAACCCTAATATTTTTAAGAAATAAAAGTAGCCTAAGTTACTCCTTGAAACATCACCTACCTGCCAGTGAAAGTGCCGTTAAAATCGGTCCAGCCGTTTCGGAGATTACCCGGAACAAACAGACAGACAGACAGACATACAGACGGACAGACAGAGAAAAATTTTATAACTTGGTTTTTTGTGTCAGTAGCGTGTATACTTTCAGATGCATTTAGTGAAAAACTGTTATTTTGGATTTACAAACAGACACTTCAATTTTATTTATCTGTATAGATAATTGAGTTCATGAAATACCTAAAGCCCCCCATGGAATTTAGTCTAAGCGAGTGAAACCGCGGGATGCAGCTAGTAATATAATAAATAAGCATACATAAAGGCTTACCCATTTTAATGGAAAAACTTTATCCTTCTGATAATTGAGCAACAATTATATTACGATGCAAAAACGAGAACTTTTTGTAAATATTTTTATCACTTGCAAAAGAACTGACTTTGGTTACAAACGGAAGGTTATTTTTTCAAAGGATCCGACAAGAATGAAAATCTTTGTGAATTGTCGTCGGTTCCATTGAGTGTTATTCAAGATCATGTTTGATCGACACCGTTTAATAGCAGTGGGTCGTAGAACAAAGTATTGTCGAATGCATTAAATATCGAAGGAGCCAGTGTTTTGGCTCCAGTCCAAGTTCCCGTTCGCAAGCGGCGTTATGTACAAATTTGAAAGCGTTGCAAATTTGCAATATGTTTAATAAACCGCTCCAGTACACCGATCGTTATGATTGATCGACTTCACAATTACTCACCGCGCCAGCCATTATGGTGCGTGAGATAATTGCTACATTTTGCTGTACTCGTTACAATTAAGATTTATTATTGAACGTTATTTATTTTCGAATGAATTAATTACTTTACAAACAGGGGGTTTCACGGGTCCAATTACTATTCATGTGTTTATAAATTTACCAAAATATTTTCCATCCTAGACTATACGACCAGATTTTTATACAAAGCGACTGTCATCTGACCTTCGTAACAGCTTTAACGAGTATAATCATAAATCTGGGTTAAACCAGTTGCCAGCGTTTTTTAGACTACGAATGACCCGTAACGTGCTCTCCGAACCAAGGTACAGAGTGAACTCGGGCGCGGTAACCTAACTACAACCCTGGGTTTGGGTTGCATAAATTCGCGATTCGATTTTAAACCTAATCTATTTGTGTTCGTATTTCATATGCAACATTCTTGGTACTAAATGACTACCCTTAAAATCCCATGACCCAAGTCTCGAGTAATATTTTACCACATTTAACATCATATTGTCAAGATCCAGGTAATAAAACTGTTTATGAGGAAAATTGGTACAAGTAAAGTTATAATTACGACTCGTCTTTCGTCCTGCTCTCACTATCGCCAAGCTTACACAAAACGACAAAGACGGCATTAACCTCGACACAGACATGATAATGAAGGAAATAGAAGTCTGCTGTCTGCGCGCGCGACAAATAAATGTCTGCGCTGAGAGATTTATTGATAGTACCAACTCCATGTCGCTATAGCTAATGTACATCCTATTGTTAGAGTCAAAATGCAAACAAGTTAATAACTGGTAGGTGATCTTTAATACTATAACTTTACGTAACTAAGATACTAAGCACTTTTCTCGACTTCACCTTTATTTTTAACGCAAACCATGGCTACTGTCGATTGGGTCTACTTGATTTAATTGATCAATGATGAGTCTGCTTTAAACAGGTACTTCATGGGCATGTGTACAAGGGAAATAAAACCCTAAATGAAACATACTAGAACCCTATTTGGTTTGAAGAAAGACGGGGTCTAGTAGAACAGAAAGACATTTTGACTATAGGATATGATGCCTGTTATGGATATCCAGAAATGATCTCCTATTATCGGGTAGCTTAATAAATCGGGAAAATACTTATTAATTCTTAACAGAATTTTCAACTTACCTTGAGTGTTCGCAAATTACTTATAAATGTGAATTATATTCGTTATCAAAGTTTGATATTCCAAGCGACGAAATATGTACAAAAGCTATTAAATAGGTTCTTGGAATGGCGGAACGGCGAAGTGTAATAAATTATATAAAGTGCTCAGTTATGGCAATAACTGCTCCAAAAGTTACTTAGCAAGTAAAAAATGTTTCTGCATTTGTCCTGGTGCATACAATAGTGATATATTGAGTCCAAGCAAACAATACGAATTCACCTCACCACCATTTTATAGTGTCAAATGAATAAAATGTAAAGTAGTTCGGTTGGATTAGCATTTTGATTGGATACTGGGAATCTGGTCTCGATTGCGCGTGTCCGCTGAAGGGTTGCGGTTGAAGATGAATTGAGAATGGATTTATAACCCAATGGCCTTTTGTTGTCTACTTTTATTTAAAATTTCCATACAAGTTTAGCCGTAGATTCTAACCACCTTTCATCTTTTTGAATTGTTATTGAACTGTCTTGTTCACAAATTCCACTGCATTCTTTAAAAATCTGTTATGTAGGATAACTCTATATTATATGTGTATAAAGAATCTAATTAGTCCGATGTCCATTTATAAAAACCCTTAGTCTTAATTTCAATTCGAAATGCCGCAGCTATGTAAATGACCAGCTTAAACGATCGTAAATCCGAGCTCTCTTAATATCCGATTGCTTTTAACGCGATGCTACTTTTGCAGTTAAATTAATACGTAATTTAACATGAAGCTGTATTTATAAAACAATGTATCTATTGCTTATCCGTTTATTAATTACTGCCGAGGTTCTTAGGTCAAGTACGTAGCGAAACTGGTTTATCTTATCTATAAGAAATTTAGAACTTGCACCTACAAAATTAATGTTCAAATAATTCACGATAAATTGAAGTTTTAAAAATATAAGATCTACTACGTCAAGAGGTGACACTTAACCACGTCATTATCCAAGTGACTGATGAACTGATGATCGTTGAACCGAAATCATTTTCACAGCCCAAACATAAATCTCCGATTCCAGTTAGCTATATCGTGACAGATCGCTACACTTCGAAGTGTAGTTACTATTATATAACTTCTCATTAATTATTCAATTGAACTGTCTGATTAGAGGATAGGTGAGTTTGTTTCCGTATCATATTATTATAGTTTATTATAGGGTATTGCAGCTCAAGCAATAGTTCAGTACTCCCACACTTGGCTTGTCAGACTTCGCTGCTTAGAACTAAGTTAATATAATAACCAAACGAGATTTGTGTAATGAGCTCGGTTACAACTTGGTTGGATGCAGGCCTCGTAGACTGCGAGACAGGCAGGTTAACTTACGATAAATTTAATCTTATTGCCTCTGCGTTCAGACCAAAGTATCTGGTAAAAGGAAAATCCGTAAACGCCCCATAATTTGCCGTCGGGTTCAGTAACTCGGAAGTAAATCAATGAACGGTGGTGGAATCTTAGGTGGAATTCAAAAGCTTATATGGAAAACAACAATCTGCACTTATATAAGTAGTTCAATGGACCATCGCTAGTTCATCTTATTAATAAATATAAACCAGTGGCAACTAGTAGCTACTCATAAGTAGCTACTTGGGATTGTGACTTGGAACAACAAACGCCTAGGAAATCTGATCCCATATTCTCGTAATATCAAAAAAAGTTGAGTCAGACGCACTTCAAGTTAAAAAGAAAACGATGAATCATCGAAATTAATTTAGTTTATTTAATTACAAGTAGCCTTATGGAGCAGTCTTGTATTGTTAGATCGATGGAGTTCAATGTTTAAATGATGATGCCGAAAGCAATTACTGTCGTATTCAATAACAAAATTTGTAAATGGCTTAGATTACCTCCAATGGTTGGCTTGCGGTTATGAAGGTCAGTCGGCGGCGCTCAGTGTAATTACACGTACGTAATAAGACGGATCAAGCGAAGCCAGTAGCCAATTATTGTGCAGCAAAGCAAACTTTAAGCTTTGCATGGTGCATAATCTATCGTGCCATGAATATCAATAGTTACATGAATATCAGTAGTAGTAATCTTTTGTTGTGCTAATGTACTATGTAATTTCCAGCATAAGAACTGTACTGTGATGTCACCACCACGAGTTTTAAGGTGAAGGAAATTATTGTGAAGATACAGGTGTCACGAGTTATAAGCGCTGATCTTGATTGCGTCATTTTATGAGCATTTTTATCTGTCTGTCTCGCGACGCGAATACAGTACGTGCTTAGTTAACCCGACTATTTTCGCTGAGCGCTCAAAACTTGTGACGGCAACTTTACGGGCATATATATAGAGAGGCAATTTATGTATTGAGACTTTAATGACTGAGACTTCTACAATTGATTATTCACTTACTATGTATACAGGGTGTCGGTTAATTCCGGGCAGCTCTTAAAATGTGTGATAGGGTATAATTTTAGGAAGCAATTAAAATAATTACGACAAAAATATCTTCTTCCGTTTTCGAGTAATTGACGTTCAAACTTCGCCATTTCAATACCTTATTTTCGCATAAAAGTCAGCTGTAACGTAAAGTTATTCACCTGAAATCTAACTACGTTTTTATTTTTTTTCTCCCACGAATAGTTCCTGAAATAACCCCATGAAACCTGTTTTCAAAACTATTTATCTACTTCTTAAAATTTTTATGATTTTTGAGGTCATCGTTACAGTTCATACTCCTGTGAACTCTGATAACCTCTAACGGGTTCAATTGAATTAGGTAAAAGACAGACCGAAGATCTTCTCAGAAAGCTAGTTTCCGAACCGGTGGTAAATTATTCGACATTCATAAGTGCCTTACCAGGGCCTAAACAGAATAAATCATTTCCATTTTCATTTTCACTAGACCAAACTCTGACTAAAACTATGTCCATCCCTTTTGATATCTGTATCACAAAAAGAGATAGCACTACTTTTAATTAAACCAAGGGGAAATGGGTAAAGTTTTGATACCGGGATTAGAACCGGCACGTCTACGCTTGATAAGCGATGTCTAATCCACATATTGTGTTACCAGTCGGAATCAAAACTAAATCAAAATAATTCGTATGTTAAAAGTTGTATCTTGAAAAAAGTGTGTGACACCCCTATTTCATTCGCACTTTTATGATTTAGTACCTATTTATTTGTTTCAAAATCAGTCTAATTCGGATAATGGTCGCGGGCGTGTGCTTCTAAGCAAAGTTTTTTGTTTCCGTCGTGACCTTGTTACTTTCATTTTGTCGTTAGTTTGTTAGGTACTTAGTACCTACTTAATTAGTATTATCATGTCGAACTTTCAGTACTCAGATGTTCAGTATACCGACATGGTTTTGGCCTATGCAATAGCAAGCTGCAAGGGGTAATACTGGTGAAGCGTTGCGTTTTTATTTGGACTTTTACGGTCATCGAAGTGATGAGTGCGTGCCCTCTTCAGGTAGAGTGCTTATGAGAGTTGTGCAACGGCTGAGGGATAACGGAAGTCCAAGCTCAGGCTTGTTTGGATGTGCAAGGGCGCAATTTCGAACACTTGCTCATTTAGAAGTTGACTGAACTAGCGGTAATAATGCTTTCAGTGATAACAATGTTTTGTATGTGAGTGAAGTGATATGGTCCAGACTAAGGTGTATCCTGTCATAAATAAGGTCAGTTAACTAAATGATTTGAAGTAGGTACCTACCTATACTTACGTAGATTATTACCGCGTACGTAATGTAGGTGAACGCGGCCGCGCGTTCATGCAACCTGGCTTAAGGCCGCGAGCTCTTCGACTATAGCTTATAACTACGTTATTGTTGGAGCTAGATATTTACGACTTCAACATAGTGCTATATTCATATAACCCTACAACTTCTATAAGACTACTGTTTCGAATTCTCCGACACCCTGTATATGCATAATGCCAGCAATATCTATAACTTTCACCTGTTTTATCATAAGTAGTTTAATTTAAGAAAAAACGAAATAGTAATGGCGTTAATTGTTATGACCGCCATGTGCGCATTCACACTATATCACAGCGGGAGCCAGTCTCCGGCCAGTTGGACTGGTCTTCGATGACCTTGCGCTTTCCAATCCGCATAACATCTACCAAGCTACACTTGCTAGCGTTCAACTTTTACGAATACCAAAATGTTCACTATAACTGAAAATAGTCGCTATTGATCTGTTTCAGCAATATTTGTCTTTTGCCGTGCTTTGAATTGTCACCTGCCACGCAAGCGGCGCAAGTCCGAATCGCAACGGACTGTTTATAACAATGATTGTTTCTAAAAACCAGTGATTTCACACCACGAGTTTAACAGTGCAGGAAAACATGACAAAACCTGCATATGTCTGTGAATAAATTTCACATGTAGAGCCTGAGACGGCGATAAATCTGTCACGTTGGCCCTTAATCATCATCGATGTCTGGAGTTATCTTACCCCTACGAGATGACGTGATCATATTTATTTATTTATCTTATTTTTATTCTTCTCTGTAATATTATGCTTCATGCACTTAAATAATTGGAGGCCCTTAGTTGCACTGGTGCACCGCGGTAGTGGAAATACATTTGAAATGAACACATGCTCAAGATATAACACAGCATGTAATAAACTTAGATAAATAAACGGGAACAGCAGGGATTGCGAAAACTTTTAACTCAGTTCTTAGACGATTGTATCTTCATTGGCCTCGAGTTACCTGAGCGACCTGCGCTTTATAATTACCTCCAGAATAAAAACTCTTACATTAGTGTACTCAGCATTAACGGAAAAGCGGAGCTCGTCCCTAATAAGGCCCTTTGTCTAAGATTGCCTACCCTTCCCCGATCTTCAACCGCAATGCCTCGCTCGCTCTGTTAATGAGATCCTACAGCCATTCTTTCTCCCCCGCATAAGTGTTGACTATTTGCATCCTACATGTACGAGCGAATACCGCAAGCACTCTTTCCTCCAACTCGTTCCATGACTATTGCTGGTTAATAACGATCCATTGTGAGGCTACTTCATTAAACTAATTCAAAATAGAGTTTATGAACATCGTGCGGTGCGATTGTCAAGTTTGTATTGTTGTGTAACTTGTTTAGGTCAATTAAAACAATCTGGAAAATGTTTCTAAATTACCACATCTGACTTTGAGTACACCTATCTTTGATATTAAATGATATCGAATTCAACACAGTCACACGAATGTAGTTACAAAGTTTAAAGTAATTCGTATTCGTCTTGGATTTCACGCGCCTCACGTCAAAGTTTACGGCGTCACGACATCTACAGTCTTCATTAACATTCTTTCAACAACTTCAATCTAATGACAATTTAATTCATTATTCAAACCAGGAATGGAAATAAAGTGAATAATATACTATTTACAATGTACGTGAATTCAAGAATTTGTTTGTTAATCAATAAAACTTTCGATGACATTGTAAATCTAGTATGAAAGACAATTTGACAAATAATGCACAGTGTTAATTTTAGTGACTGATTTGTCAAACCATTTGTCAAAACGTTTGTAGACAGGCATGTTACGTTTCGTCCGCAGACAAGGTTACAGATACGATCAACAGGACAATGAACCGAGTCTTCCAAAACTCATATTTTGTTCGCAAAAAGCCCGTGATACATCCGCCGTGTCCGTAAAATTGGAGCATTGGTCGGCGTCCTCGATTATTATATTAGTATCCCACAGTTTGGCTAATTCATCACAACAAAATTACAGACCTTTGAGCCGATCTCCAGAGTAAATAGCCTCTTAAATTGTTAAAGGGATCGGGCTAAGGATAATATATGGATATTATTACTTTGCGGGAAGGGGTAGAGACATAACATTAGAATCATACATGTGTATTGTCTGTGTATTTGAAGAAATTTATTATAGAAATAATATGTTTTATTTGCTCTTATAAATGTGTATGTAACGAAGAATACCTCCGACATTTGCAAATCGATGAAATATTTTATCTTTTTTGTTAATATCTTCAAGCCAGCCATTTTATTCATGTGTGGATCTGATTTGTCTAGTTTATGAGTTAGGTATCCAAATTTGGGTGGTAGTCAGCATCAGCAGATGCTGATCAGATTCAACGTCCATAATTGACTGATGTTTTTGAAAAAAAATATTTGCTACATGAAATCCAGCCTGAACATTTAGTTAACCTGACCTTAATAAATCGTGATAAAAATAATAAATTTAACAAAATTATTTGATTCTTAATCGATGCGAGGATTTCACGGTAAGTGTTCAGCTCACAACTGTTGTTGATGTTTACAGCACGCTGACTTATTCTTTAGTATAATCGTATGCAAAGTCAGTAAGCCAACTAAATCGTATATGATTTGCATTTCAGTAAGACATTAGTGCTTGTGCTTGACTGCAAGTAACCTTGCAACAACATTATTATTACCTTTGCCTACGGCCAATGATGCATATGTAATTATTAATCTAACTTCGCCGTGCCGCTCGTTGCTACCAATATTTATTATGATAATAAAAATAAAACTAATTTTAACAATCAATGGATACGCTGCTGATGCGCTTAACGTCCATCGACATTTTTTGTTCTTCCCCAATTTAGTCTTTCAAATTGTTTTTTCTTTCGTATCTTTGTGGAATACCGCCGGTCTCATCTAAAATTCTTAAGGCATTGTCTACTTTGTCTCGAGGGGTACAGAGTACTTTATCCGCTGTCAATATTTTCAGCTCAGTGTTGTCATAGTTTTTATCGCTATTGTTTAGTCGGTTAGGTTGAACATTGCTCGAGTTTTTCGACATAGTCCGCTGAGAGTTGGGCCAATTGCAAATTTACCTGCTAAAGGAAACGGGACGCCCGAGTCGGTGGTGGTCTAATGTGTATTGCTGTTTGTGTAGGTTTTATTGGTGCAGTGATTTATAACACTTTTATTAGACCTGTGCGATACTCAGTTGGACATATCTATATCGATTGCGTTACAAATGTTTCTACAGTCATTATCTTGGAACTATTATACGTGATGTTATTGAAATCAGTGACTGTTAATGCGTGCCTTTATCCCATGTCGCCAGTTGATTGTTATTATTTAAAGTTATTTCATCTGTTACTTTATATTAATTTGAATAAGTGCGCAGGGACTCCCTAAGTCCCTACTAGGGTGAATAGTGTGCCAATACAAGCCTAGTTCGAGATCATGTACGAGATTCTTCAGTTTTATTGTGTGTGCCTTATTGCCCTCCTAAATATGATCAATTATATAACGAGCGAACTCTAGACACCGTCTTTATTTAAGAAGCTATTGAATCTGATATATCATGTCAGATTTTGGCTGACAATTCTATTGTTCACTTGACAGTTCACTTCAGCCAAGACCTAACATGAATGGAATCTCCAGCTGTCTAGTCATTGTTTCGGTCGATAATAATCGTTCATTGAATCGGAAAGCTCACACATTGTGCCCCGGTATCGTAGTAACATCGCACTAATACGATGTTTCAATAATTGTTACGATATCCATGCATCGCTATTAATTGCCAATTCAACAATGGAGGAGTTATAATAGCTGACATTAGTCGATAGCGTAATGGAACGGTAAATTATATCACGCTAGACCGCAGTCTAACTATTCCCTATTTGACTCAAGTCATGTTACCAGTGATTTTCTCTACGTTAATAAGTGCTTTAACCAGGGATTCAATTGAATATATCATTGTCATTTATAAAAGTTATTCTAAAAGTTTATTGTTATTTTTTGAATAAATTAATATTAAAGTACATGCTTATCGTTTGTAACAGTAATCGAAGTTAAAATTGTATAATATACATAACTTCGGAAAAGTATCGGCACGTGTGGTAATATCGTATCAGTGTGAGTGTGTGATAAGAACGCGATATTCGCGATAACGATGCGATGGGATGGCGCGGTAGAAGGTGGAGTCATCGTGGCGATGACCTGAGTGACCTTGGCTACTCGTTTGCCAAACTATGGTGAGTGGAATCAGCCGCTGCGTGACATATCACAAAGACATCTCCTTACGGTTTCCAATCACGTACAATACTTCAAATAAAATCATTGTTCTTGCGGATGAGATTATTAACATCGTTACTTGATATATTACACGTAATGCATGCTTTATGATAGAATTGAAAGTGATAAGGTAGTCGTGTCTATTTTAATTAAACTCCTAACTTACATGGATTTATGATCGATTGGTTCAGCGGATGTTTATTTAAATTTTATTTTACTTACACTTATTTATAAGATTGTTAAATATATACCATATGAATATTACCTAACATAGTGCGCAGCTGTAAGTTGTATAGTTAAATGTTTTACCTATTGTAGAAAAAAAGTATAATTTAACTGAACAATATCCAATTATGATTTACTTATAAGTTTGCATTGAAGATTGAAGGGTTGAATGGATATCATTTAGTTATTTACCTACCCTACTTAGCTATATAACCTTGTTTTATATTTTATCGGAAAAGCAATGAAATTGAACTTATGAGTGATAAGATATGCTCTTCTTGCCACGTAGTGACTCATCGTTTGCAACAGGCGTAGGACCGTATATGACATGTTCATGTATAAATCTGTCGACGTTTTCGCTTGACCTTGCGTTTAAGCGTGGCCCAAAATGTGATGATACTTTTTCAGAGGCGGGTTGTGGTTGAATGCCAAAGATGGTGGACCAACACATTTTGAGCCGCACAGTACAAACCAATACATGGGAAAGTCTCGTTAAAATTAGTCCAGCCGTTTCGAAGATTAGCCGGAACAAACGGATAGAGAAAAAAATTTTGTGCCAGTACCGTGTATACTCTGATATGCATTTACGGAAAAGCTGTTGTTTTGGAATTACAAACGGACACTTCAACTTTATTTATCTGTATAGATATACATCTATACGTCTATCTAACTAGTAAATATCGAATGGAAAGTGAATCTGGATGTTACATATAAACAGTTAAATATTGCTTAGTATTCTACGATTGTTCCTCGTTTACTTTCAACGTTGAAACTTGCAGTTTTATTAATAAATTAATTAAAATATGTACCTTTTGGAATTGTATATTTTTATTTAGTTAGCAGCCTAGCACTAACACGCTCATTAACCCCTGCGAACGTTTAGTAAGTACAGTGTTTATCGTACGCAATACAAGTAAGATAAAATAATTACTTTATAGCCTCATAATCATGATAAACGAACTGGCACAACCACATGTACCGAGTAGCCGTCGCGGTTATGTAAAGCTGCTGGACTATAAATCACCATTAGAACGAGAGGCACCGATTACTTGACATTCAACTCTAGTGCGGTAGAGCGAGACAATATCACATATCGCGCTACCGTCTTCAGCGGCCGTGAACTGTGAAAGTAAACACGGAGCATTATGGACTTCAATTTATTTGCCACTTCATTATTTTATTCAGGATTTTAGTCAATATATTATTGTCTTGGTTAAATATGCGTGTTGGAGATTGACGCTTCACGAAACCATTTCATGAGCTGCCAATGATTTTTTCGTTATGAATATTGATGTTCGCACAAGTCGCACACCGTTCGCCCCAGTCTTCATGTCATCATTAAATTGTCACATAACGCCGAGATGCTCTGAATTTATGTACGCGTACAAGGTTTACGATCTATTTATTACACCCGGCTTCACTAAAACGAGAGTCATTGTGATAATGGTTTGTCCAAATAAACAATGGAGGCGAGCTTGTCGGTCTCCACGCGAACTTAGTTTCCATAGAAAAAGGTGCATCAAATCAATCACAGTGTTACCGTCGTAAGGGCTTTCAGCCAGTCGTCTCGCTCTCCCTTGCACTCGAATTGTTCACGAAAAAGAGATGCATGCTTTGTCGCTGTGACCCTAGCATTAACTGTGTGCGCGTGAGTCGGTAGCGGTACCGTTGCGTCCCGTGAGAAGGAATTTTAGTACGATTCAGAGTTACGGCCGGACGAGGGTCGGCCATATTCTAATTACCCGACTACGGCGAAGTTGGGAAAAGGTTCTGTATGCGCAAAGCTTGTAGGAACATTAATGTTTGATATCATCATCTTCCTGCCCTTATCCCATGTTATTTGGGGTCGGCGCAATGTGTTCTTCTCTTCCATTTCTCTCTATCAGCCGTCATATCTGTATTCACTCCCATTCTAGCCATATCATCCTTCACACAATCCATCCATCGTTTCTTAGGTCTTCCTTTCCCCTTGTAACCATCCACATTCATAAACAAAACTTTTTTGGCAACATTTTCCTCATCCCTCCGCATAACATGTCCATACCACGACAAATGTTTATCCTTCAACTTCTCAGTCACTGGTGCTACTTTCAGACTTCCCCTTATAAACTCATTCCTCACCTTGTCCAATCTCGTTACGCCACACATCCATCTCAACATCCGCATCTCAGTTGCATGCAGCTTCCTTTCATCCGTCACCTTTGTGGCCCAACATTCAGATCCATAAAGGACGGCAGGCCTTACTATGGTCTTGTATATTTTCCCCTTAAGCTTAAGTGGGAATCGGGAGTCGCATATTGTCCCCGTGACCTGCCGCCACTTCATCCATCCTGAGTTAATTCTGTGCTGTACAGCCCTGTCCAAGTCGCCATCGCTTTGGATGAGTGAACCAAGGTACCGGAAGTCGGAGCACACTGGTATGGGTACACCGTCTAGGCTTACATTAACTGGATGGGATATACCGCCGAAATCGCAGAACATGTACTCCGTCTTGGTTCTGCTGATTTTCAAGCCAACCTTCTCCAGCGAATGCTGCCATTTTACCAACCTGCTCTGGACCTCGGGCCCATCCTTACCGACCAGTACAATGTCGTCGGCAAATAGCAATACTCCTTGTAACATTAGCTATCCGTCAGTGAAAGTCCCGTTAAAATCCGTCCAGCCGTTGCGAAGATTACCCGGAACAAACAGAAAGACATAGAAAAATTTTAAAAATAGTTTTTTCCATATCAGTACCGTGTATACTTTCATATGCATTTAGTGAAAAACTGTTATTTTGCAGTTACAAACAGACACTTCAATTTTATTTATCTGTATATCTGTATAGATGAGAGTTATTTTTATGAACACTAGTTTAATAAACTAAAATATTATGTTAACAAGTGCTTAAATTTAATGATGAACGAAGAGGAGCTCGTGGCACAGTTGCTATTGCGCATATCATTCGATCAGCGAAGTTAAGCAACCCTAGCCCTAGCCAGTAATTGGATGGTTGACCGCCCGAGTTCCCTCCGTGCCTCGGAGAGCACGTTAAGCCGTCGGTCCCGGTTGCCAATTTATCATCTTTGGCAATCGTTATAGGTCAGTCAGAGGCCTCAAATAGTCTGACAACTGGTTTAACCCAGATCACTGATTTTCCTCGTTAAAGGGGTTGCGAAGGTCAGATGGCAGTCGCTCCGTATAAAAATCAGGTGATCAGCCATATCGGGTTGAATCAAGTGCCGACCCCAAATACATGGGATAAGGCCAGGGAGATGATGATGAACGAAGATTTAAAATTCAATTCACAAAACGCGTTTGATTCGGCTAATAGCCTAATAACGTAAAATGTATGTAACTTAAACTTTCTAATTTTACAATACAATACAATTCAGCAATGAAGACGTCAGTCAATAAACAATTACAGTAAATTGCGTATGTATATATCTATACAGATAAATAAAATTGAAGTGTCTGTTTGTAATTCCGAAATAACAGCTTTTCACTAAATGCATATGAAAGTATACACGGTACTGACACTAAAAATCTATACAGATAAATAAGATTGAAGTGTCTGTTTGTAATTCCAAAATTACAGCTTTTCACTAAATGCATATGAAAGTATAAACGGTACTGACACTAAAAAACCAAGTTATAATTTTTTTTCTCTGTCTGTCTGTCTGTCTGTTCCGGGTAATCTCTGAAATGGCTGGACCGATTTTAACGGGATTTTCACTGGCAGGTAGCTGATGTTTCAAGGAGTAACTTAGGCTACTTTTATTTATTAAAAATATTAGGGTTCCGCGACGATAAGGATGAAACTAAATCAACGCGGGTGAAACCGCGGGGCACAGCTAATTGTGCTATAAACCATTATGACACACCTTTCTCTATACTTTCATTATCACCGAGTTAATTGTGACGCGTTTGACATTCACTTCGGTTTATCGTAGACTTTTTACTGTACTTATAATTTATATGAATACTAGCTGTGCCCTGCGGTTTCACCCGCGTAGATTAGAATTTTGTCTAAAAAATAAAAAATAAAATTTAGGGGTGGACTACCCCTAACATTTAGGGGGATGAAAAATAGATGTTGGCCGATTCTCATAGATACCGGATAAGCACAAAAAAATTCATCAAAATCGGTCAAGCCGTTTCGGAGGAGTATGGCAACGAAAACTGTGACACGAGAATTTTATATATTAGATTATACGTGTTTAAATTTACATATATTTTAATTAGCAAGACATGTGGAATGGTAAAGGAAATCATTTTTCGCCATTTCGTATCAAATCATGGTTACCAGTTATACGTCATAACCTTTAACTTTAAATACCTTAGGAATACGGATGAATATACAATTGGCAAAAACGTAAATGTACGGAGATACCCTGAAAATTAGAACAAGTCCTTAAACTGATCTGGCAACCCTATGAGGTCAAGAGGATTATGATGGGATGAAACATTATTTATCAACAGCCCTATTTTAAAGACGTGAACAATCATCTATTATACTAATATTATAAAGCAGATAAGTTTGTTTGTTTGAACAAGCTAATCGCAAGAATTTCAGGCATGAACTGAAAAAAAAAATTGTGTTGGAGAGCTCATTTCTCTAGGAATGCAATAGAAATTATAGGCTTTATAAAATAACGTTGCGACACTGTTTCAAAAACGGAAAAATTTATATTCATGTGTATGAAGTCGCGGGCAACAGCAAGTTTTATATAAAGTTCCGTACCTACATATTATAGATATAGATAGCTATGTTTGTGAACACGTCACGTTTGCATCGGAATATGCATCATGTACAAAATTAGCTGGCTTACACTCGCTGTCATGCGCTTTATTGATGAGACTCATTTCACATAAATACCATTTAAAAGAGTCATACATTGTTTACTCCTTAAAACAATGCTTCTCTGAAAAATCGTAAATAGCAGTGAATACTTAAGTATTACAAAAGAATCCTGTGTCATTTTAGTCTTGAGTATTTAAAATTTAATTTGATCAGTTGCTAGTTGCTACTTCGTCTTAGGGTACCCGCAACACACGCAATAATATCTATATCTATACACATAAATAAAATGTAAGTGTCTGTTTGTAATTCCAAAATAACAGCTTTTCACTAAATGCATATGATAGTATACACGCTACAGACACTAAAAAATAAAGTTTAAATTTTTTTCTCTGTCTGTCTGTTTGTTCCGGGTTATCTCCGAAGCGGTTGGATCGATTTTAACGGGACTTTCATTGGCAGGTAGCTAATGTTACAACTAGCTGTGCCCCGGGTGAAACCCCGGGGCACAGCTAGTTGACAATAATATTGTGTGTGCGGCTAGCCTTACAAATGGAATGCAATTAATTTTTGAATCGAAATACGAATATAAAATGAAAGAAATGACAATTTGAATTTTAAACAATATATTAGCTAACTGGCTATTATGGTATTCATTTGTTAACTTGCTTGCTTTAAACATTAGTCGGTTCAACTAATGTTTAAAGCAAATATTATGGTTTAGCGAACGTTATGTAACTCGGGCTATTGCTAACAAACACGAGTTGAAGTGGTCGCCTCTGACCTTGACCTTGTACCACTACATGGATCTTTAAATTGGCAAGAGCATATGCAAAATGAAGATTTAAAACAATACCATCATACTACAAATAAACAATTAATAAGTAAGAAATATAAACGAACAATTAAATCCCTAGTACGAAATAGAAAGGTACTAATAAGTTACTCATATTTTTAGACTAATTAATACGACAAGTTTCATCAACAACTACATATTGTTTCAATATATAGAAATAACTAAGTAATTAAAAATTAAATTAAATTAATATGCATTTATTGAAAAGAGATTTAATTGGAATTATAAACTGACACTGACTTTTATTTATCTGTGTATAGATGCCGTCGGTTTGAATATCTGATCAAGGAATTTAGTTGATTTTAGTGATCCACCTCTGCTCCTACTAGATACATTATTCTTACCTACCTTATATTAAGCCTACATTTGATTAAAATTGCAATTATTTGCATAGTATATGTAAAAATTTCAAATGTCTTCCTATGCGTGCACTCTGTAAGCAAAACTCTTCACAAAATTCAATCTCGCCAGAACTTTGCAATAAGTTAATACTTATTGTACTCGAATTGAATGTGGGTCGTAGCGTTATTTTTAAAGCTCTACGCTTGGACGTAATACCCGCTCTACAATTCCTTGATATAAAGGATTGTTGTCATTTGTCACAAAGGCAATTCATCACCAAAAAAAACATGCACTTGTGTAAATTCGTCACAATTGTAGTTTATACACGTAGTCAATTGAAAATCGGTATATACATTTTGAATTATATTAAGGCCAAAATAATGTTTGAATAGGTATGATGATGAAGTAGGTAGTTCCGGAGAAACCCGCTTTTAAATAAACAAACTCTTTAGCTACATTTTGTGAATTTTGTTTTCTGTTCGCTACCTGGTAGTTTAACTGTCTAGTAAATAAGTTACGTGGAACAATGGCTGGCTGACTCGTCAGACTAGAAACCGCTAATTAACAAATTTTAGCTAAGCTAGTACAATTTAGACTTTAAACTAAATTATGAACAACAACAATATTGCAATGAAACAAAACATGAAATAAGGAATTCAACCGAGGACTACCATCTACCATGCCCTCTTATTGCCATTATAGATTGTCGTGACGTGTATAAGTCTGTCACTGTCACACAGCCAAACTATCATGGCAATGAGAGCTTATGGTCCCTGAATGAGTTGTAATCGATACGGACCAGTTTAAGTATAAACAATCGTTTGGTATAATCGTCGCGGATCGAGTTGCAATGCTGAATACCGAGGGAATAAAAACAATACGGTGTTTGAGAACCGTCTCGGTCGAAATATTAGAGGAATGGACTGTTTTATAGGTACTTACTTACGCGTAAAGGTCGTAGCATGTGGAAAACGGTGGTCTCTGCCTAGCCCATGGGGGTAAGCATGAGCATGTATGTCTGTTACTTATGTGACTGTACATACATCTTCAAATTGGTTTGATATATTATTTCAATATTGGACTAGCGAAAACTGGCCTGCGTTGGAAGGCATTATGGCCGAATTGGCTATCCTTCAACTCCTAAAAAACTCTTTTTATATAAATTAACAAACAAACAGCCGAGTCCAAAGAAATTGCCATGTCGACTGTTTGCACCCAGCAAAAAGAACGTTTAAACACAGCAAAAATTTGATCAAAATGTTGGCTCTAGATTCCATCAAATCCTGCCGGTATTTCAATTATCCGGCTGTCTGAGACCCGGGCACACTAAAGAATCGATTGAATTCTCCGTTTTGAATGTTGTCGGGGAAAACTAGAATTTGCTGCTAACCGCAGATCGTTACCTGCTCTCTGGTGCATTGGGATTTGTGATTTCACGTCGAATTAATGTTGTGTTGTGACTGAGGGGTTTAGACTTTTTTGTATTGGTTGGTAGCGAGCTGAATTTTCTCTTTTAAGCCTTATAAAATTTGTAGTTAAAATTACCATGATCTCGTGCACTTGTAACTTCCATATCTAAGAACTCGATCTCACTGATAAATGTAAGATATTCTAGTTCGGATGGTGTAGGACGAGTTCAAACAGTAATTTGTAGGTGCCGTCAAGAATTATGAGCGCTGACCTTGAATGTGCAGTAATTATTTTATGAGTTTGTCTCTGTCTGTCTATATGGCGCGACGCAAATAAAATAAATGCGCGCTACCCCCACTTTTTTCGCTGACTAGTGACGGCACCTGTAACTGACTACTTATTCTGTATATTTTTTTATAATTTTCATTTGTGGAACATATCCAAGGTACTTAAAAATAATCGAATAACTACGAGCTGCACTTTTTCTGTGTATATTTACCGAACATAGGTTATTTATTTTCATACTTCCCGAGGGTTTCACACATCGACCATATAAACTATCATACATATTAAAATCGATAATCATATTCTCTTTGTTTAGAATATTCAGCGTGCCGCAGTTTGTAGGTAGTAGTAATTAGAGATAAGTTACCATCGGCTGCATATTTGTAACTACTCTGTCTGGCTGTTCAGGATGTAATTAGTGTTAATTGTTTGTGTAAAAGGCGTTCTTGCTCGGAAAATACGAGTGGGAAGTATCTCTCGAGTTTTATATTTATTTTTCATTTTCAATACAAGATTTTAAGCAACGTCAAGTATAAAGTATGAAGAAAAATAAGTGTCATAAATGTCTGAACGTCGCGTTATTTATTCAACGAATTGTCACGCGTATACTCCGCTGATAAAGCAACAAGTCCACATTTACCACATTTGTTGCGACGCGGACGCCTCGTCGACATTTTACCACCTTCAGGAGGAATAAAGGGGGATGTTTTAGGGTTGGTAAATGACGCTTTAATCGTATGACTTAGGCCTTATGGATTCAGGTACGGTAACCAGGCGAAAAGACTTAAAAATTAGACTTAGTAATTCTCAGTTGGATAAATATTTTCAGTAAATAAAACTTTGATATTACTAAGGTATATAAAAAACATAATGCCTGATGCTAGCGTCAGTTACGCTTATGATATTTTGAAGATTGCAACACTTGTGCTTTCACGCTACTAATCTTACGTAAGGTAGAATCGTTGAGTTTTCTTATACTCAACCAACTAAATCTAAGGTTGATTTTATACATGTGTGTCAGCCCTAACAAAGAGACGAGGGATTCCGCCGCCCGGGCTCGACACTCCGCCATGTCACCCTCCCTGTATAATTATTTCATGGATTTCTTCCGAACCGCAGCAACAATCGACAACTAAAGTATTCTGGCCCATTTGGCTGGAAGAGCACTTAGGTGCCACGAATACACCAGTACATCCTGTTTCGAAAGGAATACAACCTAAGGAAATATATACATTCGGTACTGATTACTTCTAACTGCAGCAAAGACAAAACAATAATGTCCCTATCAATCTTTTACCTGATTTCCTGCGTTACAAAATGTCACAGTAAAATTATAATACTTACTCAATTTTCAACAAAAGACACAGCAGGTACTTTTTGTTGCGTCCAGAAGAGATACAGCGATTTTGATGATAGAGATATTAGTGACGATTCTATCATTCCATATGTTTACTCTCAAAATAATGTTGACAATTCGCAAGCAGTAGCCGTGGAAACAGCCGCAGGCTTCGGTAGTAATGGCTGAAAATCACTGTGCCCAGTCCAGTACATCACATTCAGCACAATGGAAAATTAAAGGGTCCCACAATAGTTAGCATAACGTTTCGTCCTTGCGTTATTTCGATAGCATTATTTAGCTGCGACGCAAGTTCGAATCCCAGCGGGCCTCATTTCACACAAGGTGCTTTACGCTGAAGGAAAACATCGCGATAAAACTGCATAAGTTTGAGAAGTAATTCAATGACGTATAGTGCCTGAGACGTCGATAGACTCGCCTGTCTCGTTGGCACTTAATCATCTTCGATGATAACTGGGTGTTGGTACAGATTCTCCATTCGTGCATCTCCGAATTGGGAGTGGGAGGTCCCGTTATATTTATTAACCACTATATTGATAAAATCTATCCAAAATAAACTTTACCTTATTGCAAGACACAGCATATTATTTGGAGCCAATTTCAATGAAGCCGAGCGATCGTTTTACACGACCGTGTTCCTCATGAATATTGATCAGTTTTATGTAAATGACATTCTAGTGTTTAAAAATTAACTTATTGCTGTCATGTTTATTTCATGTAGTTTCAGCTCATCGTTTTACATGTCTCCTTTAAGAATAATTTATTTTAACTATTCTGGTATCGCCAATTGTGATCATAATTGTTTATTTAGTTGAACATAACTCTGTATTTTTCTCAACCTTCACTAAATTGGGTTTCGATTTTTGATTATACACTAAGTATTGAATTTAAAATATGTCCCGTGTATTTCAACCTAAGGAGTTTTATGAATTTTATTAATCTTACATTCCATTCTCTGAAACATGCTTTATCTGATATCACTTGTGTTTTTTCACAGAAACGGTACTGTCAATTACCTGAGACTAGATAACAAGCCTCAATTACGACTAAAAATGTCTATGAGTATGGTATCGCCTATAATACCCCTTATAAACAACCCTTCAGCACAAAGTAGCAAGATAGCAGAAGGTCGTCTTCCTAAATTGTTCGAGAGTAGTCGCACACACCCTCATAGCGGGGTAATTCCGTCCGTAGTACCGTGGTAGATGCACTCGTCGTGCATAATTATGCGTTCATGTGTGACTGCGCATGTGTCCGTCAATTACGGGAACTGAACTTCGGTTAGTTTATATTTTGTGCCTTTAGTGTAATTACCTAATGATTCGAGAACGCGACGGTGATGGCGCCGCTCTACTCGAACGTTAATTAGTAGACAGATAAGTTTATTAATATAATATGTAACATAATATAATAAACACACGGTATCAGATACTTTGGTTGATGGCCCCTTATCGAACTGATACTGGATACAGTTATCATTATCTAACACTATCTAACAATTGGACAGGTTCGTTCATTCACAAGCTTAAATTGAAACAGACTTAATAAACTGTATTTGGCATCGTGAAAAGTTGAAGGAGTCTTTTTAAAGCTTGCGCATCGCTTTTGCCCACTTCCTTCCTACCACTCCATTGGGACTGGTGACCGCGGGTGTCCACTACTCTTAGGTGGGTTACTGCTGCGATCTGCTGTAAGGTGTAGGAGTCGAAAAGCTCCGAATTTTGAACAGGATATCCCTTCATACCCGACCTCTCTACTGACACTAACAAAATCAGCATTCACGTGCCGGCGACGTCTCAGTAGCGCAGTAAAAAAAAACTTACCTTTTTTTGTATAGCAGCAATCGAAAGCCTTGAATAAAGCGTTCAACTGGTCGCGATAACGACCGACGAGATAAGAATGGCGACTGTCGCGATGTCAGCGCTGTTAATGATATTGCAAATTTACGCCACTCCGATTATGAACGTTTCATTTGCGTGCACCGTTCGATTAGACTCGGTGCTGCACAAGATTAGCTGTCTCACCGTAAGCTTCGATTATCGGCTTATTAATGTTTAATTTAACGTGATAAAATAAATAAAACGACGATGTTTTTAATTGCATGGCTTAACATCTGAATTAAATTTGACAGGCAAATAATAATGTAAAGAAATAGCTTGATAAAAACCAAAAATCGTTTGACCGTTAGCTCGATATGGGGACCGGGACTGGTTCGATCTTTGAATCAAGAGTCAACTGTAACGAACCAGGTGTTTATAAGGTCTGCTTTCGCTTAATTTAATTATACGGATACAGTGCAGGTTGAGAAAGGTCATCTCATATCATGCTTAAGAATCGCACGCGGATGTGGCCGCGGGAAATAAAAAATGAGACAAAATTAAAAATGTTCTACACTGTTCAAACTGCGATTTACTGAAGTAAATTTTAAGTGTTATCATGTTTCGTCTAGTTAAGACTCGATTGATCTGTGTTGGAATGTAACATTACCTTTTTACATCGAGGGGAGTATCGCGTGCACGTACTAGTTGTGGTACCTCCGTTCTTAGCCGTTGCATATTTAACCAGAATTCGGAAAACGCCTCGAAAGCCTCTTGCAGTACAAACGGAATGGCCCGAAATTCCCGGATATGCGAAAATACTCGCTGTATTATTAATTGCATCGTACGGTGTGTACGGGTCTTAATTAAATCACGGTTATCAATTAGCTGTTTGACGAAATGAAGATTGGTTGGTATGATTTAATATTTTTTAATTCCATTACTTTGTTCTTTTCTGGTAAGTAGCCTTTTACATATTGATAAAGTAAAAAGTATAAGTGCCGACACAAGTTTTGAGCGCTGCCTTTTAAATCGCAGTAGTATTTTTTTATTTTCAGTAGGTCTTGTATGGCGCCAGCGCGAACAGACACGTGCAGTTATACCCTATATATATTTTAGCGCTTCAAACTCGTGACGGCAACTGTACTTAGGACAATATTTTTCTCGAACAAAGAAATCGCGTTTTAGTTATACTGTGTTTACATAATCTGGTATCGCGTGGAATTCGTTAACTGGTTATGTCGGAAAACCTTACAAAAGATGAATGGGCTATGAATGACGAGGTTAAAAAAAGCATAGGAACGCAACGATGACGGTCAGTGGAAAGTAATTGAAGACAAGGACATTATGGGACTCCCCATAATATGTACGTACTAAAGGGTGATGGTGTTCGAGACTTAAACCTTCATTGTTATACTTAAATGAATGTATTTACTTATTCCATTACCCTCATCCATTGCCTCAAGTATCATCAAAAGATCGTCTAAGTAAACAAAAATCTTTCGAAAAGCCTACATTCTCCAGTTTTATTCAAGAAATTTGCGTTTCAAGCTATAGGTTATAGGTTATCTCGTTCTCGAGTTGTGATCATGTTATACGAGGTAATCAAATTAAATGAGCGCCAAACGAATGAACGGCCGGAACCGGAGCAGCAGGTCGGTCACGCGATGCTCGTAGAAAGTGCGACTCGAGCCACGTTCCCCTCGCGGCCCTAAAGTTTCCCCGCTCCCGCGGGATCATCCGCCTATTTCCGCTCCGGCCGTCGCAGGCGCGCTCCAATTGTCACGGGAAATTTGGGTCAATACGAATTAGTTAAACGTCACATGTAAATTCTAATCGTTTATTTATCGTTTCATCACTTAATAGTTTACCAGAGGCCTAGTGCGAGTTTTCTTAAAATCGCCGTCACAAGTTACTGTGTCGACGTAAACGCAGATTTGTATGGGATCATATTTATTGCTATCAGGCTGACAGATGTCGCTGTTTCGATCCTAGTGAAAGACAGTGAAAATCTCACACTAGGCCCTCTGGTGTTTCTACCTTTAATTTTAAGCCATCACAGTGCTGACGGTCAGGGAGCTGTGATGTTCTTAACAATAACAGGCATAAAATACTCAAAGAAAAACATTATTTAATGACTGCACGAGTATGTGTTGGGCTGCTTTATGTTGTGTATGATAAATTGATAATTAGTTAAAAGACAATGGAACAGTTTTTTTAAAATAAAGAAAAATTACTATACGTCAATTCTCTTTATTTTCTAGAAACGCCAAATCAATTAACTGAACAATTATTGATCTCATCAAGCAAATCCTATGAATGACGCCATAAGATGTTTTGGCATAACAGAATAAACTGTTAGAGTCGATACTCACGGCCGGAACGAATTCAAACGACCAATTTAATCAACATGATTCCCGATAGTGTGCGCTCTTGAAAACGGATGACAACATCTTGAATACCGTTATAATATACGATATAGCAGTGGATAAAAAATTACTCGACCAAAGTGGAATCTGACCTATTGGAGACCCATACGAAAAAAAAATTTAACAATCTTGAGATATTTGTGTAAAAGACGACGCGTATTGAAAACCACCTTCTTTTTGAAGTCTATTAAAAAGTGAATACTATAAATGTATCTGTGTGCGAGCACATGAACAAAGTGGCGTTAGAACAAAACGTGACAAAACATCGCCACGGATAATTCCAAAGGTTAGCCCATGCCAGCACATATGCTAATTGGTGTCAGAATTTATTAATACACGGTAAATATCTAAAGCCATGAACGTAAATCGGGAAACCCTCATGAATAAGTCTAAAGATTAGTGTTGACCCGTAGCTTACGTTTGCAATACAAGGACTTCCCACAACATCTGAACTTTACCAAAGTCTTAGTGTGTACATGTGTGTATAATTCTAAGTTTCACACATTCAGTTGCGCGTCAAGCATATCTGGAAGTTCAATAAGCGTTAAGAACAATCTTTTCCGCTCTCCACGTCACGGCTCTTTCACGAAATCCACCGCAAAAACCTCAACGGACTGAAACATCCATCAAACGAAACTCGCTTCCTAATACCACCAAAATATAGACTCACACAATGTCTTGCTAAATACACGACTGTGCCACCGTCGTTTACCTAACCAAAACCAACCTTATTACTCAAAATAATACAGTCCCATTTACCACTACCGCAGAGACCAATATAATACTGTAAAACAAAACGTGTCATCCGCATAAAGCTTAAGCAATGCGTTAACGACTTCAATACAATCACGATACGGTGCATATTCGGAAAGTCTCCAAACATTATTCGTAAACATCAACATTATTCGATTTGCGTTAGAATTTTCGGGCAAATTTGTATGGGTGATCAAATTGTTGTTCTGGTGTTTTGAATTAAGAATCACTTTAGTTTAACGCGTTTTATACAGCGTGGGACAATAAAAATTACGGGTGATGTTTTACGGCGACCTCACGCTCTCTTCGACGAGTGATATCCCTGCTAATATTTTCTTTGTTAGCGCATACAAGACGTGGAAAGTTATTATGTACTAATTAATGTTAAAAAAATTATCTTGTGTCATAAATAAATTCTTTAGCAAATATAAGTTCTTCAGGAACCGCCAAAGAACACAGATTCCAAAACAATCAAAATAGGTTATGACTTCATACCTCAGTAGTTTATTAAGTTATCCATGAGAATCATAAATTTCTCAATACAAAATTTTATAATTAAAGGCATGGGAAGCAAATTGTCATGCTAAAGATGAAAGGAAAATTATTTACCATCTTAATAGAAAGGAAATGAACGCAACCGTTTCAATCATTAACATAACAATGGAATCGTCATCTCCCGAGATGATTAGACGTTCAAATATTCAATTGACCCTCACGCAGAGCTGACGGTGCAACATTGGGCATCGGCCCGCGACTTGGGATATTCGGAACGTTTACAACATAATAGAGAGCATTAGTCCGATCCACTTTTGACATCATTATCTGTGTAGTCGACTCACGATAACCTGTGAGCGGTGCGAGGCGGTCGGTCGGTGCTACGCCACCCGCCCCTCAGTCGCGCGCGTTCTTGCTACTCGTGCGGTCGCGTCCATAGCGCTCCGCGCATGCTCACCAGGTGTCACCACTGAGCCACTCAGGGAACTCGCTTTTGGCGGGTTTTCGCACGGACGTGATCGGCGAACGTGATGCGCGTTGCATGCACACACGGAATGCGTGCGTGTCGACAGAGGCTCGCGTGTTTGTATGTGTCGCAGTGAAATCTGTGGCCAGGACTGTCTCTGATCTTGGATTGCAGTGTTGGATTGTAGGATCTAGCCGGACGCACCCGTTTTTGTAAGAACGCATCGCATCGCCGGACGCGGTGTCCATGATGTTGACTCATGCATGACGCACTTGATTACTGGACTTGGGAATTTATCATTTATACCATAATATAAATACTTTTTACAAATTACCGTTTTATTACAAATGAATCCAAATTATTAGCAGTAAAATAACTAATATTGACTCTGACGCATCATTAATACCACCAACCAAAAGATTAATGACCTGGGTAGAACCACTAGAGCTGTCACTTTTTTGCGCGAATATTTGTTAAGACTTGGCATACATTTTGGTCATAATAATACAATGTATTTTTAAAGAAAACTTTAATTAATTGAACTTATAACAGCAACACCTGGGTTTCTTCAAGGAAACTGTGTCAAACACAATAACATTGTATTTAACGATCTAGCAACATTGTCTATTATCTACGCAACATCATTCATAGGCTTTACAACTAGCCTTTATTCGGAACCAGTTTCCTAATGAGTTCCATATGCTTGTTGATCATTAATTTGCACAAAAAGGGCAAACAATTATCGTAACAGGCACAGATACCGAGGACAAAATTATGTTAAAATCTCAAATATTCAAAGCTCCTTTTATGACGGCGTAACGTCTCATTATGGACCCTAGGCAAATCGAACAAATATGAATTTTGTCATTTGCGAAATTATTTAGTAATATGTAAGTAATTACGCAAAATATTGTCCAACAATGCCGAAACAGGTTTTCTCCATTCTCTACAATCTGTTATTCCAATCACGTACAAGGTCAGGAGTGATAACTCCGTCGTATTGCTGTTAGGAAACGAAGCTAATGTGATAAATAAATTAAATGTGCAATAAACTAAACTCTATTATTATTGAAATGAAGTCATTGTTAAACGCTCTAACCCCGGCGCCGTGTTTGGAATATTAATGAATCTTAAAATGAACTATTGGTCAGTGGTCGAGAATCCAGACCCTATTTTAAACTTGGTCTTCCCACGGGGACCGAGTTCTCAAGGGTTATCTTAAATACTCCTGTTAAAACGAATAACTATCCGAGAAATGTGTCCGTATACTGACATCATTTACCCCTAAGAGGCATTTATTTTACCACATTTTGCACAGTGCGATACAGATAAAGGAATTGTACATTTGCCATTTGAATACATAAGCCGGAAGCTTGGGTTTTGAAGAACACGAGCTGAATTTCGATCGTCACGTTTCGGATATTTGTTGAGAACACTCTGCATTTCATTCTCACCAAATCCCAGTGACGAAGCGGTCACAAATGGCCTCGACTTCAAACTAGGTTAATGTATCCGAGATGTCGGACAGTATTTGGCTCTTATAGAATATGTACAGCTTAAAATGTACTCTACAGATTTTTTATGATTGCTTCAACCTTGACAGATATTCGTAAAACTATATTGTTACCCGCATTACTCACCCAGCTCGGGATTACCTGTTATGCCACGTTACGGTCCATTGTCACAAAAGGGAGGACAAATCTTGCGTTAGTTGATAGTCGATCCCATTATAAATTGGGATATACGTTCAGTGGCGCATATAAAGGAGCGGGCGAGAACAGATCAATCACAAGGGAAAATACCCGCGTAATGGCTCCTCATGACCCTTGGAAAAAACAGCCACATCCTATTTACTCCGTGTCCCGAGCTAAATAAGGCAAAAAGTGTCCGGTACGGTGCGCCGCAATTAATCATCAGCCCGTCCGGAAAACCGAACGTTATCACTGTTTCTTTCAATTATGACTTCACCTTGGTTATGCCCAAATTCCAAAAAGACCTTAATGATGTCCTAAATTTGTTCCAAAGTGTATTGGATATCGATCTCATCTAAGTTTTGGTATTATATCAAACAAGTAAACAATTTAATATGATATAATAATCTCTAGAGCTATCTTAATGTCTTATGAAGTTAATAACGTTGTGACAACGCTATTTTATGCAATTCAAGTTAACCAACAAATACTGCTATTATCAGACATGCAGCATGCTTTTGACATCATATCTGACACAAATAATGTTGTAGCTTCCTCTGCTTATCTAGTTCCAAAACATTCGATGGTTCTTCGTTGTGTGCTTTTATTACGTGTTCGTAATCTTTAGCTCTAATTTATGTCACGCCGACCCTAAATCGCAAATAAATCCACGGTTTTGTAAATTTATGATACTTAATAAAAGTATCAGGGGAATATATTATGTCGATTTGACTCAGCGTGGTCAAGTTCCTGCACTTTTACTCTTAGCTGGAGTTCCAGTTGCTTTACTACTGGCTAACATAGTTCATCAATTACATGAAGTTGTAGTTATTTAGCTCGCTATTAATACAGATTTTACGCTTATTATATTTCGCCGTATTTAATAACATTTTTAAGGTGAACACTTAAGAAAAGCTCATGTTAGTAGTCCTTAATAAATAATCTTTAAACAGTATTGTATTTGTATCATTACATTTGGTATCACATCATCAGTATATATCACACATCATCTGTATTTGGTATCATCACTTTTAATTTGTTATTATTTATCTATGTCAAGTTATCGGAAAAAATTTTTCGGTATCTTGTCTCTTAAAATTCTCCATTTCGATTATTTAAGACTTTATAAATGCATGTTGGTTGATACTGTACTTAAAACGAACTGGAGGTATGTGATCTAATTAAAAGCTACTACGCATCCGTTTTTCACATGACAGCAAGTCACTTCACTTCGCATGTACCGTCGAGCAGAATAATAAGAACTCATGCATGGAAAGTGCATTTCCCCCCGCTGCTTGCTCTTCACACTTCATAAAAAACAGCATTCGTTGAGTTGTTGTGATGTTGTTCAACGCTTCCCACACGATCAAACGAGCCAAATACATCCATACGTCAAACCAATCTGAATCAAGTGCGGCGTGTCATGAGTTGAATCAAATGTCGGTCGATTGATTCAAAGATCTAATTCGCTCGCGACTAATGCTTCTCGTTTTGCAGAGTTCGATATTGATTGACGTTACTTTTGAAAATGTTCGTGAGAGGAGTTGATTGACTCGTGTTTTCAAGTGAATCTAATAAGGAATTAGCGTTGTATTTGTGTGTTTGTGCGCAAAAATTGGTGAACAAAGGCGTGAAGACATTGCTGGTATGCACATGTGCTATGAGCGGCCCGGCGTGGTCACCGCCTTAAACGGAACGGTCGGGTAAGCATCTACTTATATTTTATCATTTTTAATGAAACACGTGAAATTAATGGTTACATTATTTGCAATCTTATAAGCTAAAGAAATCACATTGTTCTCCCGTCGGCAAACTGTAATTGAATCTGCCAACGTCTACCAACGTAGAAAGATTTATAAGATTCTCTTTGTAGGTTTTAAACATTTTATATCCAATTACCAAAATCTGTCCAGGTACAGTCTTTTCTCATGCGACATGACAGCTTCTTTAAAAACGTAATAGAAGGTAAGGTAGAAGGGAAGAGAGGAAGAGCAAGACCAAGGCTTACATACAGGGACAAGTTAAAGAAAAGGTGTCAAAGAGATGGCACTGGACAGAGACAAATGGAAAGAGTTGCATCGGTTACACCGACAAAAGTCTCATTACTCTTAAATTCATGATGATTATGATCCTTACTCAATCTATTTTACTCTTCGGTGGTTCCCAAATATTGCACTAAAACATTAATGGCTAGTAATATTGTCACAGTTAACAGTAGCCGTAACAATATTTGCCGTAGGTATTAGCCTGCATAATATTATCACATAAGTCATGATACACAGTGTCGTTCGCGACCCGTCAACAAGGCGGGATTGTGCAAATAACTCGCGAAGACGTTCATATTAGCTACTTAATAAATGTACTTGGATATTTTGTTCCCTTATATAATTTTCATATATTACACCATTATTCTGTTGACACTTGAAATTATATAATTTCGTCTGCAATCATAAATGTTACTTTAAATATTTAATTATATTGTATTTTATCATCTTAGAGTCTTACTAATAATGTTTCATTATCCAATTACTCAATTGCATTAAGATCTTCGATTAAATTATAAAACACTTTGGTTTTATCATCTACCAATATCAGACACAGTAAACAAGAAATTATCTGTTTAATACTCAGCATTTGATGTGTGTTTTAAATAATAGCGCCGGCTAATCCACTTTGCTTGCCGAGTCGGTGGTAATCCAATAAGCCGAATTGGAAGTGGTTTGAGGTAACCTTCTCGGTTCCACACGGTACTGTATGTTACACTGTGCCGGTAACTCACTGACAATATTGCGGTGTGAGCTATTAAGTTTGGCTCCACGTTCGACTTGAACTATAACAAATTTATTTATCTTCAAGCCCATAAATGCAGATAAATTAATTCAAGCCCTATATCTATACAGATAGATAAAAGTGAAGTGTCTTTGTTTATAATTACAGATTAACAGCTTTTCACTAAATGCATATAAAATATGTAAACGGTGGTAGGTTCTTACGTAAAAGATACAATTTCTCTGTTTGACTGTCTGTCTGTTTGTTGCGACTAATGTGATTATTTTAGTATTTTACTTAGTTAAGTATTTTATGAATTTTCCGCGAAATAAAGCTACACGTGGAATCAAGTATAAGTAGGGGAAACTGCAGGGCAAAGCTAGTTTGCAAATAAATTGAGAGCGCAAAATTGCTTAAAGAATTCATTTAGACTCATTTCTCAAGAACTCGGGGATATAAATTCAATAGAAAGATTAAAGACGTTGAAAATCGAATATACCGAAAGAATAATGTTTCTCGGATTATAAATAAATCTGTCTGAAATGTTAACCTAACTCCAAATCAACCAATACAATGGAATGTTAGCCCTTTTCAATCATTGTTTGTCGTTAATTATTCGTTGGTATAATTATTGTTGATTATGCTTCAATAATTGATACTTGTCTGTTATACCAAACATTTAATTTGAACCAATTTTAAAAGTTATAGAAGTGAAATTTCTTCAGCGATTTTAATATTACATCCTTGACATATTTCTGTAAGCCTGGACTGTAAGTACGAAACAGTTGTGGTTGGGTTCATAAAATTTTGAAGACTGCTACTACAATATTCATCATGAAAAGGGGAATATGAATGAGTGGGAACAATATTTTACTCGAGCACAAGTTCATTGTTTAGAAAATAACTTACGCTATTATTCTTGTATGAATTTAAATACACAAGGGGTTATTTCCTTTCTTATTCTTGTTTTCCTTTCATGCACATGTTTAATTTTTGGGTATCATAGCAAATCAGTCTGAATCAGAGTCCACTCCTGGACTTAGGCCTCTCGCAAGGAGAGTCACAGCACCTGGGTGCCTACTTTCATTGGTTTAAGCAGCGCGTACAAAGAACTTATTAGCTTTGACGTTTAATTTTACGGTACCTAAATAAAATGTCAAAGCTCAAAAGTTCTTAATACGCTATGCTTAAGCCGATGATAGTAGGCCCCCTAGTCATCAGTATTCCACATCTAACAGGACCTTGCCTGAAGGACTACCCGTATAAAGAACATGCCCATCTGTATAAAGAACTCCAAAACTTGAATTAATCTTTAACTTATTATACGGTGGTCGAGAACATTAATGATCCCTTAAATTATATATCTCTTTCACAGCTTAGCGAAACCCATCTAACCTTTTCTTATCTAAAGATCTCCATGGCCTAAACAAACTCTATTAACGCGACTCCTAATAAGTTAAGTACATAGAGCGACTACAATTTAATGCATCCTCCTGCTGTGTCTCGCACGTTGGCCTATAATTATATTTGCCGAGGCTCCAACAGCGGATACGTTGCTTGTTAGTGTCCTTATAAAATTTAATTTTGCTTTAAACATCTGCTGTCCTAGTTTCTCACATCAAGTGTTCAAATTTTCATCGATATTTACATTATGATGTTTGGTAGTTTGACTGATTCTAAATTCGGAGCTAATATGGCAATTATGAGAATAAATTTATTCTTAAATAAAAACAGCCTTTAATACCGCTTCTAAGCCAGTAAGTAACAGTACTATTGGACCTAAGATTATGATATCATAAGTCTAGCTCCAAAAGCAATGGAGTCTAAGGGCGTTTAATCATAGAAACGAAAACAGACGTGTCGCATATGTTGCATTTGTACAAAGTCGCATTAGCAGTTTGCATGAGACTTAATGGAGTTGGTATTTTACCGTTTCGCAGTGCTGTGTACTTTGTTGTCGGGTTATTACGTAACGCCAGCAGCAGTCGTTAATTATTTGCCAGGGAGCACTTAACACTGCCGTTGACAAATGTACTGAGTTGCTCCTAACATTTGCTCAAACGGAAATTAGCTAGCGTTCGCCATGCGCCGCGGACGAGATGATTTGCTAATTCTGCCGACGTCTTCCTAAATATATTGGTTTTGTGAATTTTACTGTCTACGTAACATCTTGTTAGCTTCTCTGTGGCATTTATAGTCCTAGACGATGGTAAATATAAAGCTAATAATTCAAGTAAACGAATTAGTATAGTAGTAATATAGTATCGATTGTGTTTCGAATAAGATAAAGTGTATCGATTCGGATCTTATGAATTAAATATATTTACAGTTCAACGTGGTTAAACGACCTTCTATGACAACATTGACTTCGGTCAGATGCAAATGCATTATCCATCAATGTCTCGGAAAAAGTAGATTAATTCAGGCCATTTGAATTTTAGACCTTCTTTCGAGACTATATCCGAAGAGAAATATTTTAATGCGGCAGTTATACGATATCGATACCCTTTGTTTTAAATAAATAATACGAGAATGTTTTGGAAACAAATGGAATACAGTTTTAGGTTAAACTCGCATATTTAGGACACGTGACGCGGTCTCGGCAGATAAAGCCGTGATCTTCTCTGGTAATATGAGTCGAACTCCACGATTTTGGTCATGATCGTATTTTATTTATAAAGAATAGATAATTGTTGTAGCTGTTTGTGATAAGACTGCCTTAATGAGGTTAAATCAACTTATTTCAAAAAGGGTATAGCAATAATTAAAAGAGACCTCAGTTTTTTTTAGCAATTCTCTGAGGGTAGTGTGGAGTACATGTTATCGGCTTACTCTTTCAACCTTTTAGCTAACTGTGGCCTATTTGTTACACCATTGTATATGGTATAATTATTAGGTACTATATGAGTGCTAAGAAGTAACTAACACACATAAAACTAGGTATCTAATTTTCTTTTTATAATGATTGTGATAAATCAATCCTAAATCTAAATGTTGTTGTAAGCAACTAGACTAGTACTATATCGTTGGTACTTGGTACTGTTATTTGCAACGTCCTTAATCCAAATAAAATGTCAAAGAATTTTATTTTATAGTACAATTATATTCCGACTCAGTATCCAGAAAGTACTCATTTTGGGTATTACTTAAACGAATGAATATTAATGTTGCCAAAGTCACTGGGGTCAGCTGTTAATTTAAATTGTATATCAGTTTGGTTTTCATCCATAAGAAGGGGCCTGTCGCGCCTGTTTGTCTGTGTACCTACGGTAAAGAAATTTCAAATCTACTAAAGTTGCGGCTTAAGTAGGCATATGTGTTGATTTGAATATTATGATTGAAATAGTTCGCGACCATGTAAGGCTCGAGTGTATTCAAATTACTTTTTTAAAAACGCTGAAAATTTTTTGACATACAAAAATACTAGGTAAGGTGACCATTCATAAGAATAGCATTCATCCAATTAATAATGGCTAAGATCATAATTCAAAAACATCTTTATTTGATTAGACTTATTAACAAAGATAACAAAGTAGTTTCAGAATCTTCGGAAGGATACAAAAATACATTATACAGGATTATAAATGCTACCACCGGGTTCGGAAGGTTGCTTTTGTTGAGAACAACCCGACAAGAAACTCAACAATTACTCTTTTCATTTCTTGACAGTTAAATAGTCAATATCTGTATATTCCATACCATTACTCCATCTCAGGTTGTCTGGAAGAGATCGCCATGTGCGATAAGACCGCCAATTGTACATAAATGTATATTGTGTCCTATTTGTGTAATCCTAGTGTACAATAAAGTTTTAAATAAATAAATAAATAAATATCTGGTGTCTACCTTTTCGATTCAGATCAATATTTGTAGAACAAAATTCCTAATTCCCAGAGTAAGCATATTATCTCGTTTAGGTTCGCTTATTTATTAATAAAATTCCCCGTCGGACCCTTTTTATTGGATCTGTCATCTGTGTCTAGCTCGGAATTTATGTGGTTCATATTTAGTCCATATTTCTGGTATGTTATATAATTTGTCTATGTTATTTTATTCACGGTTTCCCAAAAAAAGGAGTAGTCTAAAAATTTGGTAAAGAAATTTAAATTGCCAGTCCATTATCATTCATGAATTAAGTTTGAATATGATATTTTTATACAAATATCATTGGTCCTCACATATATCGTAAAGTAGCATTTGAAACAATGCTGTCTTCTGCTATATCATCACATTGGCACTTATTAATTGTTCGGTCAAAAGTGTTTCATTTAATAACTCCTCTGCTCCCTTCGAAGATTCTTCTGGGAAGACGTTGTACACGTACAAAATGCCAGAATGAGTTTCTTAACGGTTCGTTTCAAAAAGTTTCCGAAGCGGTGGCAATTTTGTTCAACCTTTTCAACTAATTTCAGAAACAAAATTTGAGAGGTCGACAGTCGTCTAGCATTCTATTAGTAATATATTTTAAATCAAAAGTTGAGGGCTTTAGCCCCTAACAGACTTTACTGTAGGAATAATTAAATCAATTTTTTTGTTATTTCAAAAATCCTTTTGCGTCCCACGCCGTCCCTCAGAGTCTTCACTTCTTTGAAATATGATTACTCCTTAACCTCAATGTAGGTGTTTTGCAAATCGCGATACGTTACCCGAATAGCAATTCCCGCCATTATTGGATCTGGTTAACGTCCTCTGAAAGTAAGTCTAGTGTCGATGACCTCAACCCCCCGTGACATGAGACTGGCCACGAAGCTTCGTGAGCCTTTATTAGATTGAGTAAGCAATATTACCACTCTGTAGATAATGCTTTACTTGATAAGTGATTCGCTTAATAGCTTGATGTTTTAATGGTCATAAAATTCTAATACTTCTTTCATGAAGTCTTTATTTTTGATCTCAGACATAATATGTTTTATTTTAATATGGCAAACTTATTATCTTCGTCTGAGTAATCGTGCATTACACTGAGCTCGGCACTGAGCAATGCTTGGGTGAAAACGTTAAACGATTTCTTTGTTGATGGAAATTAGATTATACGTTGCCTCACAAACAGTTGCATTCTTTCTTTAGATAATACACGAGTAAATCAACATTATTTTATCATGAAACTTGTGAAACGTTGACTCTTTCAATGTATGCTAGTAGGTAGAAACGGCCGTGTCAAAGCGTTCGCCGCGATGTGTGTTATTCCTTCTTATCTTGTTGTAAAGGCGACTAAATGGTAAGCCACACCTTTGTTTGTAAGCGATAAGCAGATGGCGTTTCACTCGTTAGCTAATACATCTCAAACAATGATTGTCGTCATACAAGTACGTAGAATTTTATCCTTATTTAGCATGCAGGTGTACCATTCCCCACTTTCTCAAAAGTCACAACTCGAAATCATTATTCTGTAGAGTGTCTCGTAAACTTACCAGTTATCTGGATTGCTCCCCAAATACGTATTCGCCGAACTGACTCATCTTGGGAAAAGCGACCACCTTCCACGGATGATAATGATCACCATTACACGGCTGCGACTAATAAAAGTGATAAACAAACAAAAACGACCCACATGCACACAAAAATAGAATTCACTTCTAAAATTATCTCGCTGACCGCCTGTAATAGAAACGCCGGAGCGCACCATATAATTTCTCGGAGCAACATAGAATGTTTGCTAGTTTTAGTTTGTATTGAACTACGTGATACTTCCCATCGGTCCAGCCGGGTGGTCTGCGGGCATTTCAACATCGTTCACGGCAATGACTATTTGTGCTTTGTTTTGACTTTGGACCTATTGTTGGAACACATTAGGTTGTTTCAATGTATGTTTGAGTCTAGACCGTAAATTTAAGCTCGGTAGCCATCAATCATTCGTAGGAAAAGGCCGTAATTGCATGGTGTTTGATCTCAAGTCTTCTTGAGATGTTATGGACCCTTCATGTGATCTTCTCTAATACACACAGACGGACACAACCGTTTAGATTTCATCATCGATTTTAGAGTTATTTTTTGTCGGTACATGCTATTTTCTATTCTTTCTTTGACCAGCTTATACGACATGACATCCTTATAAAACATGACAGACTCCTTTTCAAATAGTTTATCATATATACCTATATGTTAGCCTCGATCTTCTTATCTTTTTTCTACTTTTGTGAATATTATTAGAGATGTAATAATTTAATTTTCCTTTCTTGAACCATCAAATGCTTTACTTGTCATAGATCCAAGTGTCTGAAAACAAATATTCGACAAAATACACATGTTTACCAATGACCCATTCAAACGGAATGCGATGTATGTTCCCCGATGAAAGAATACATTGGAATTTTCTGACTCGTATCGCAAGGTTCGTGTTTCAGAACCTTCTCAGAGAAATGTATCAGGAAGTGTTTTATTTTCATTGCTACGTTGACGTACCTGGATGACATTATGGTATTTATAAAGCATTCAGATTAATTACCCATTAAAGTAGATTATTCTGAAAATGAGATGAGAAACGCGTTACATCAAAATTACATACTGCTCTCTAAAGTTTCCAGCAATATATTCCGAAAACTACTACTGTTAAGTAAATTTTAGAAATTCTTGTTAGTCTCATTATTGGTTTAACGACTCAATATCTAATTTAACTTTTTTATTTACGGGGTTTGTTAAAAATTTGAGGTTCTTCATCGTTACGGATGCTTTCATTAATTTTGAGGCCACAATCATTTTTGTATCGCTCGACTCTCACGAGGTAAACGACGGTAAGAATGGAGCCTAAAGTTAACTATTGAATGTGACCCACTCATGTGCCAATACAGTAGTTATAAGTGCTAAGATGTATCTTTTCTCGTTCGTACGTACTCCGTATATTTTATTCCATACGTCACAGTGATTAATTCAGACGTAATTTTCTTACCTCGACCTCATTCCTCGAGGAAATCTACATTAAATGTTGTATGTATGATGCATATGGTTCACTTAACTATTGAAATAATGGCACTAATGTAAGCGATACGATACGGAATAACCTTTACGTAAATAATGAGAACAGATCTGATGCTCTGACGCGGATTAGTGTCATACGTATATGTTGATCACAACATATGACGCGTGTAGTTAATCAGTGTTCAGTTTCAACAATAGTATTTAATTTAGTAGTGTCATCTATACAAATAAATATGATTGAAGTGCCTGTTTGTAATTCCAAATGAAAAGCTTTCTACTAAATGCATTTGAAAGTACATAAGGTGAGTTAAATAAAAAAAAAATATCTCTGATTTTGAGGAGCTCGTGGCACAGTTGCTATTGCGCATATCATTCGATCAGCGAAGTTAAGCAACCCTAGCCCTAGCCAGTAATTGGATGGGTGACCGCCCGAGTTCCCTCCGTGCCTCGGAGAGCACGTTAAGCCGTCGGTCCCGGTTACCAATTTATCATCTTTGGCAATCGTTATAGGTCAGTCAGAGGCCTCAAATAGTCTGACAACTGGTTTAACCCAGATCACTGATTTTCCTCGTTAAAGGGGTTGCGAAGGTCAGATGGCAGTCGCTCCGTATAAAAATCAGGTGATCAGCCACATCGGGTTGAATCAAGTGCCGACCCCAAATACATGGGATAAGGCCAGGGAGATGATGATCTCTGATTTTCACGGGGTTTTCACTGGATGATTACTGATGTTACAAGGAACAACATAACTTCTCATTTATTTTCGAAAAAATAAAGTAGCGTGAATTATAGATTACCATGATATAAAAATAAAGATGAATTATGGAGCGCAGCTATTGCCAGGAGCAAGAGATCAATATTTTTTTGCACCCCTTCCATATATTTTGAAGAAAGTGATATCGCGACGTATTATAAGTCATTACCGACTGTAATTCGATATCAAAAGTAATGCTCACATTCAACTACTAAGTGCTAAGTGTAACAATTGGACGTGTGAACTAGATTCAAGGACATGCGCATTACAAACAAGTCTGCTAATATATGTACGACACTGTATCTATTACACACCACGTCTGTAGAATCAATTGGTGTTTTCATTGTAAGTGCAGTATACATTGCGTATTAACCATCCTTAATAATGTTCCTTATCAATACAAACTGGTCGATGGTAACGTGTTTTTAATCTGCAAAGTATTAGTTACGTAAATGTTGTTTGCTCAGTATGATACTATGTTATGAATGCATCAAACAGGTTCTGACATTATTAATCTTCGCCTACTTTGAGACTATGAGCATGTAGTGTCATAATAAAATATAATTTATTGGCTTAATAGTTTTTGCGATACTGATTTAACTGTAATTTTAAAAGCTGACTGAGGATTATGGGGACTTCTCATTTATTGGGCATTTCCCAGCGACTGTACATTATAACAAATAAGTATGACGGTTTGATAATTATTGATAACGTTCTGTTTATTTTAGCAGTAAGTAAACTATGTAAAATTTCATTGTAAAATTAAATAAATAAAAAAAAAAAAAAATATTAAAGAACTGTTCGTCGGTAAAATTCTGCGGTAAATTTTATGTTCAATACAGGATCATCTAGGATATTCCTAGTTTGGGTGCTCTAGATCTGGCCTGACTGCTTAACTTATAAGTTAAGTATATTATAATATAGAAAAATAATTACTGCACAATACTTATATTATCATGATTTAATTGACTTAAATTAAATAAATCATGCGCCAGACTTAAGCCAATTATTACTCATCTTACTGAACCCAATTATTGTATTCACGGAACAAATGAACACCCATCTAAGCACTAAAACACATGTCGTTTTCAAAATGAATCTTTATTTTTACAGCAATAAAGCTAATTATCGCAGTGTTAACGTTTGCGTAACACACTTCTCGCAGCCTCCGTCACCCAACAACCCGCAAATCCCATAAACTGTTACGCGAATGTGGTTTTACTTGCACGGTAATTAAGCACCTTATCCCACTCACCATGACGACGCGACTACAAATATTATGGCGTTATTAGACAGCTCACCTGTTTCATGCGTACAATCGTGGGATAGATTCAGATATTTAACATTAAGCTGATTTTACGGTTTCATCAAAGTTAATTTAATGCTCGGATATACTACAAATAACCACCTTTTTGGGCTGACTGACTTAAATCTTATGGGTTGGGTAGGGATTGAACTCAGGAAGAAACATTCTTACACAGTGATTTGCCGCACCATGAGCGACACGGTGAAGACAAAAATCATGAAACCAGATAAAAAAAATCTAGAAACGTATGAAAAATAAGTCATTCACCATCTGTCACGTTGGCAGCACCCAATAGATAGTCATTTGTTATTGGCCCTCTCCTTGGGAAGAAGGATATTCTTGATAAATAGTTAGTGATTATAATACCTCTGCCCTCCCTATTCTATCCTATCCTCTCTCTCCTTGGGAAGAAGGCTACACTTGAATAATTAGAGTTTATAATACCTCTGCCCTCCTTATTCGGAAACCTATATGGAAAGACTTGTAGAAAAGTGTTGTTCAAACTCGAATATGGTCGTAGACTAGAAGATTGGTCATAGTAGTGTGAATATATTTTAATGTTTTTTGTTTGTTTGCAGGTACGACAAGTGGGAGCGGGGCGGGGGCGGGGGCGGCGGCGGCGGCTCGGGCGGCGCGGCCCCCAGTGCCCCCTGGCCCGGCCGCGACCGCGAGCGCGACAGGGAGCGCGAGCGGCAGGCGCGCGCGCACCAGATGTCGCACGCGCACGCCCCCGAGCCCGATGCCTCGTCGCTCTTCCCGGCTCCCTTCAGGGTTAGTACCTCTATCGACACTTTTTTTTAAACTCGGTGGCAAGGAAACACAGTCTGGTATCGTAAGATAGCGGCCTAATAGGCCAGTCCCCGGAGGTCTTGGTGAAACACATAAAACGTGCACCCCCTCCAACAGCGACCACGAGGAACACCATGGGTGTACCGAAATGACCCTACCGCCGTCCCGCGGTGGATGGTACATTTGTAAAAAATTCTGCACGTTAAAAAAACTGGCCAAGCATATAGTCCGCCTGATGATAAGTGATATCTGCAGCTGGCATTGCTTACTTTCTTCCGAACCGTGTCTCTCACAACCGCAACGGTTGTACCAATCTATCTAGTTGCATTATAGGTGAACACCCATTATTGAGAGATATTGTGACGACTTCATTAGTAGAGCCTTCAATATCATCACATCAGCCGATTACAAATCGATCTTGATAAACTTAATTTGTATAAGGTATAGTTTACGAACGAAGCAATACATAGAGCATATTGACTGACACTGATCCGGTCTCAAACAACAAAGGGATGAGGTTAGAACTCTGTAGAATGACCAAAAGCCCCTTACCAAAGCACTTTAAAACATGGATAATAGTATTGTGAATACTGATGCATGGTCGTACTGGTTCTATTTCAACAAACCGAGGATATGGACCAAAATTGCGAACCCTAATTGGATGGTTCGGCCACTAATCCTGCTCGTACATTCAAAGTTATATCATTTTGAACAACCAAATATCCTGCACGTATCCCTGTTGTAATTTTGCAGGCTGCAGCCTAGTCCAAATGAATGAATATTTTTTCATTGAAAAATATTTGATTAGAAAAAAGCCACCGGAATATGTGAAATTAATAACGAATATTTTTTTCAAAATTCTTTTGTCGTTTCTATTTTGACAATTCCCAGACTTTGGTAAGGCTTTTTGTATCTATTAATAGTATTAATGATCTTCGAAGTGGACGGTTAATTATCCTGAAATGAAGATAACATTGAGAAACATTTCACCTCTCTGGAGCACTTTAGTGTCCACATTGTCGGGTTAATTAAACGACTTTGGGGTTTGTTTACTACTAAACAATTCACATTTCAAGCTGATTTTGTTTGTTAAGAGTCTTGACCAAATCCATGGAACAATCTGATAATATTGGCGGATGGCTACCTCAGTTTGAGATATAGGTAATATAAGTTAAAAAATTACAATAATATACTGTCCATTGTAATATACAAAATGTAATTTCATATCGTTCAAATTATCCACTAATTGACTGTAAGTATATTCAGTTAAGTTTTCGTAAATTTATTTCTCAGTTAGGATCGCAAAGGGAAATTTTTCACCCAAAATTGGCTAAATACGAGCCCTTCGGTCGCTCAATAACGTTTCAATAATTAAAAAAGTTTCTTCAAAAGGATGAGAAGGAATGTTTGCGATTACATGAAGTTGTTTGTTGTTAAGAAGGCGGTGCCCAAATGTTTACCCTTATAATATTCGAATTCAAATGTTTAATACACATACGATTCCTAAGGCGAAACAAATATGCCTCAACGACTAACGTTAATATGAAACATAACTGTATTTTATTTACATAAGTTTATTAATAAAAGGTACGGGGAGTCCGTATCTTTAAATGTTCAAATTCGCCAGATCCCAATCAGATATGATTTTGAACTTAAATTATTATAAACTTAAAGTTCGTAACTTATTTGAATTTTAATGAAATTCAAGTGAAGATGTTGCATAATCGACTTAAGAGTATCCATCCACTTCGAGGTGTCCTTCATTATGTTTTCTAATTTTTCTTACCAAGCGTGTTATTTTCTTAATGTTGATTATTTTTTCGTTGACGCCCGCGCATGTGGTCGTTGAAACACGTGCCGGCTCTGTGTCGTCGCACATGTCACATTATTGAATCGTAACATGATATTTTTATGTCGGAAGATAAAACGCTAACACACTTGGTGCTCTGACACGTAGGACACGCTAGAATAGATAACTCCGGCCACTCGGGATCACATACACTGTGTCTTACAGAATATGCGAGCGACATGATTAGTGTCAAGACACTTCTGAGTAAAGTTTTCATTTCAAACGAAACTTCTAGGATCGAATTAAAAAGTAGCCTATGATAGTTAAAGTATAGCATCATGCATGGATTTACAAACGACGATACAAAAGTGGTTGCACAAAACAGTTTCTAAGAAGTCTATCTACTTGTTAGCAATAGTGTGTCTGACTTTACGGATCGCGTGATCGACGGCAGTAAATGTGAAGTATGTGGCTTTGTTCCCGCACGTGTTTAGTCGTTAGTCTGGTAGTAGTAAGCTGATGGCAATGGTGGCTACCTTGATGATAGCAGCTAGTCTAGTATAACATGGACCCAGATAACGTGACATGCCTTTGACATACCATTAGATTTGTTTAACGACATTCCAACAGTGGTAGATCAAGTTGATTTGGTCGTATCAACCAATGTCAAGCGAGTTCGAGGTCGTTTTGTTTACGTGTCGACGAAAGTAATTACGTTATTACTTTGTCGTAGATTGTGGAGAATATTTTTGCCAAAATAACATTAAATTCAAGTCTTTGATGTACAATACGATTTACCCATACTAAGATGTGCGTTTTCAGGATGTTTTAACAAGTGCAAAATCGAGGACAAACAATTAGTGTGGCGTTTATGTTAATCCTTAAATCACTCCTAGTTGAAACTCGAAAGCCTAGTTAATCGTCTGTCTGCCAACTTCGCACCTGGGTCTACGACTCAATAATCCAACTTTTACCACAAATGCCATTTAAATAAAGGGTTCCACTAGTAAACCAAGCCGTTATTTATCGTATACTGGTGAAATGTAGCGGACTTGAAATTTTTAACGCTACCTACCCGCTTTTCTCGGCTGCCTGCATTCGCGCGACCCACTTTATGACAAGGTACATATGCGCATAAACACACTCAGACAAGTGTAATTAAAGCTCCCCTGCCTCCCGCTACCCGCGATATAATGGGTCTGACAGGGGGAGTGCAACCATACAACGTAGTTCTACATAAACACTGCTTTACATATGCATTGCACAGAATCGCTGTACAGTGCTTACTGGAGAATCGGAGATAACAGACGAACGTAGAAATGAACAGTTAGTTAGTGGCGACGTCTATTTGTTTGTAGAATTGGCACCGCGCGCCTAATTTCACTTTCAGCTAATAATTTGCTTGCATCTATTTATTCATAGACGCTTACGATAAATAAACTTGTTTAGAGTTTGTAAATGCAAAGCGTCATTATTTTCTAAAATACCTCCAAACTTTTTGTCCGAAATTACGCAAACTGCAAAACGATTGCCAGTGAGGACTTTCACTATTTTGTTTTGTTAAGAATCGTATTGTTCAAGTTTGCATAAAACGAAATATGTCAATTGCGTAAAGTTTTTAGACGTAGCTTTAACGTGGCCTGTTAGAATATTTTGCTATCGAGAGTGTACCGGAGCCAATTGGGCGTGTATTTATAATACATCTTCTCGTTCCACTTTGTCGCACTAGTTAGTGTATCAATTAGCCAAGGCCGCCGAAACATATTAACACATTAAATGCTCAGGTGTACTGTGCGTGCGTGCCCCTATCAAACCTATTATATATACTGCATTCTATTGCCAGTATTTCTTCATTCGAACGTACATAAAGCTGTCTCTGTCGCACACCTCCATGTTTATTCGAGATAGAGGTATTGAGGTTATATTCGCAATATCCATTTCCGTTTGTGCGTATTTTTATGTGTCTCGAGTTCTCTTTGTTGTGTGTAAAGCGAACTCTTCCTCTATTACGTGAACGATATTATTAATGTAATACACTACTAGCCTTTATCGTTAATTATGATGTGATGCATCACTTAACCTACTGATCTTTATTATTTTAATTATCTTCTATCAGCGACTTCATTTTCGTAGCGTACGAACTATACCCTAAATAAATTAAGATTTTTATTGTTACATATAGTTTTTTACTTTGCCTTTATTCTTTTTTAATTTTATAATTATCATCATTGACAGCGACAGTCTAAATAAAATGTCGTCAAGGTCGCATCAAGGCACACAGCTGTGCAGCATTTTACATACTTGTTTTAACATCAGCTTATCACAGTATTATGTTTCATATGAAAAAACGTGCACCACCTGGGCGCATTTTAATTAATTTGCTCCCACGTTACTAATTAATGCGAACGATAGGTTAAGGAGAAGCAGATGGCAGGTTTGCGGACAGAGCACAATGGCGGCATAGTACAAATACATTGTAGTATTCCAAACCGTCTAGACGGCCTCATTACCACCCCCAAGCCACCCCCCGCTCGACACACCACCACTCAAACGTCTAAATGAAAATATGCCTTTTTAATCGTAACGCAAATATACACAGACTGTCAGACAATTTCCAAAGCGAGACTGTAAGCCTAATGGATAGCCTCGGAACCATGTCAGATGCGCAGAGGCTGACACAAGCTCGCAACATTTTTTACACTTACTCCGTATTCAGAATACGGAGCCACGTTATTACTAGGGCCACGGTGGAGGTGTTTGCTATCCTCCATTTCGAGGAAATCTTCACACTGTACTTATTTGATTGAAAAATTGTCCTTTCCTTTAATGGCATCGGAACAAAGTCGTTGACACGAAGGTCGATATAGGTCGACGACTTGCGTACGTTTTGCGATGTGTTGCCACTATACATCAATAATCGAATAATGTCCATTTCGTTTTCAAGTCTTGTATTTTTATTCATTTTAGTGTGCTATAATCTCACTCACCCCTCGGCCGGCGCCCCCTAATCTTGCACCCTTCAGTGTGAGCTAAGGACATTGACTCCGATATGTTCACGTTCTGTAATAGGCCATCTTATTTGTATCTCTGTTGCTTTGAACAAAATAATTGAATTAATTAAGGGATAGCAATCATAGCAGTAGGGTTCCAATTTGGAATAAATATAGTTTGTTTTTATCACAAAATTTGGTTTCGATTCGATTGGTAGAGCTCAGCCTGACCTGAATAAATACATTTTGGGTTACGAATCATAATTTACGATCGAGAGAATTACCAGACTTGGGACTTAAAAATGCCAGAGAGGTTATTGCGATTTGAATTCTGAACCTGATTTAGTCTATAATTGTTTCGCTATATTGTGGGAAGACTTTCATTCAGTGACCTAAAATGGTGCGGTATAATCCCTAGGCTTACATTGAGCTGTTTTCTTGGTATTGAGCTGGCAGACGCTAAATTGAAGGTGTGCTCTCATGCGTCATACTTCCTCGAGGAAGTTATTAATGCTGTCTTCATACCTACGAATGAGCTAACTTCCCAGCCTGTGCTCAAACTTATTTTGTTTAAGGAGTCTAGTAATGAACAGGCTAGTAAATATAAATGTTTTGTCAGTTTGTGTTCTATCAATATTTTGTAAGTTTTACAATTTTGCCCAAAAAGTTCTGGTCTAGTAAGCTTGTTATATTATCACGAATAATTTCTGCAACACTAGAATAAAAAAAAACAGTTCCCATTTTATTAGCAATTCAATTAATTATTACACGTTCAGCAAAATCGACGATAATATTTAAGACTAGCTGTGCCCCGCGGTTTCACCCGCGTAGATTCAGTTTCATCTTATTGTCGCGGAACCCTTATATTTTTAATAAATAAAGTAGCTAAGTTACTCTTTGAAACATCAGCTACCTACCAGTGAAAGTCCCGTTAAAATCCGTCCAGCCGTTTCAGAGATTACCCGGAACAAACAGACAGACAGACAGACAGACAGACGGACAGACAGACAGAGAAAAATTTTAAGATTTGGTTTTTTAGCATCGGTAGCGTGTATACTTTCATATGCATTTAGTGAAAAGCTGTAATTTTGGAATTACAAACAGACACTTCAATTTTATTTATCTGTATAGATCATGCGTTTGGTTTAGTCGTCGTATGGAAGTTTGTTGAAATGACTCACGTACGTGATTAGTCCTTCAAATCAACCTTCATTGCTTTATAGAATCAAGACTATGGATTATCAATCCTCAGCTGACGTCATTTCTTATTATCAAGATCATTACCGCAGATTTATTAGCTCGGTTATAAAGCAAACCTTAATGTTAGATTGAAAGGTTCTATTTATAGTTGATCGTTTGATTAATGTTTCGGGTTTAAAAACCTTTAGGTTGTCTAACTGTGAAGTACCGTCCTTTCGACCGGGCGCTCACGGCGCGAGGCGGCCATAGCGGGGCGTTGACTCCCACAACGTACCATCAAATACATAAGTACAGAATTGTTTACATTAGGAAAATTTAGGGGATATGTTCTTTGTAATTGCGTATTATACCGCGAGGTTAGGTGGACAATTTTAAATTAATGGGCACACAGGTTTATAGATTGGAATCTAACATGTTATCGCGACCGTCTTTCAGCTCGACTCTACCCTCTTCTTCTTCTACTTATTGGAAGGGTCCACTTTACACTTACTTTACTTCTAATCTCCTCCACTTAGAATGCTCCTCAAAATTGATACAAATCAGGTTGTTGTGTAATTGTGACATCTTTAGATGCGCTTGCCTTTCTACTTTGATTCTCAAACATCGTTCGAAATATTTTAAACTGAACCATAATTTCAAAGATCAAATGTTAGAAGGTGCTGTGATATTAAATATTCAAATTTAATTAAAGTTACTTACATGTTTAACTCGCAGATTTCCATTGAAATGGGCAAATTGTTCCTGCTCAGTGACCTGCATGACTGGCTTTTGTCCGGAGCTTCATATAAATACGAAATGCTCGGATCATTTAATTGTTTATTTCATTCCTATTAGACCTTAAAGACCATTTGAATCCCTTAAACATACAAACAATACCAGTTGTTTTGGTATTAAAGGCAATTAAAACCCATTTTGAGCGACGATTTGTGTTTTACGGTCTTTGAACTTTATGTTGTCCAATCCAAGTACAGTGATGTTTTGGTTTTTGTCGAGTCTATGGTTATACGTGTGAATTGTTTATGAACCTCCGATGTATATTGGAGAAATTTAAGAAGAATGAAATATGTAGTTAAAACAACTTAGCTATCAAAGTTCAGAAACAAGAACAATCTTTGAGATAATATTATAACCTATATTATACATTTTCAGGCGCATTAAGACTCTTTCCCCCTTAATAACAAACATCGTCTAAGATAATTCTTGATTTAAAAGTAGTTCACTCTCTTTTTGTTATACGGATTTGAAAAGGGAAGAATATGTATAGTTTTAGTCCGAGTTTGTTCTAGTCTTGGTTTAAACCATGTTGTAAAAAAAACATGCAAGAGTGGTTATGCTCTGATATTCATGATTATTTTGATTGTGAACAACGTTATGCATAAATAACACGACGTGATATTACATGTATCAATATTCCACGGAGTCTGCAGCTCGGCAAACATCCACGCGGAAAACATTTTATTGAAACAGGTTTCGGTAAATGATTTGCCATTTCAATCAAATCAACCACCAGACGGGAATTTTTAATGTCATAATATTTTAATAAATATATTTTGACCTTTTCGACTATTGTGTAAAACGTAGGCTCATGTTATGCGACTGGTGTTTGCGTGCTCAAATCGATTCCGTTTGATTTGTATCAAATTGCAAACTGTTTCGGACTTGGGTAACAATTGAACTAGTGTATTGAATTGTAATGCGATTTTAGCGAGACGTCGATCAAGTGCTAGTATTGCGATAAGGGAAAATTGCTCTTAATCCAATGATTTTAGTACGCTTTTCTAAACGACCTTCTCTTGGCATTGGTATCCATTGAGAGAGATGTGAACCTTGTCTTATTTCATTTATTGCGATGATGTAACATAATGTAAAGCATACAGCTGTGACGTCAAACGCGGTTTAAGACACTCTCATCAAGCCAATTTGACTTTCCGAGAATAAATTATTTGGCATGTTTATTTTTACAAATAATTAGGTACATGTATTTCAACAAAGTATATTAGTGATCATAAAAAATACATACATCGTGTAGGCAGAGATATACTTGTGTTACTTACAGCCCCAATTCGCCAGTTATGGTTTGAAGTCCCATGTTATATAGGGCGAATCTATTGAAATCCAGACTTCTGACTGCTACTGAGAAATTTCAGATAGGAAAGTCCTATAGTTCTTTGACTGACCTGGGGTTCGAACCCAGGTCCTCGTGTGCCGTAGTAGCGTGTGCGACTACTAGACCCAAGAGGCAGTCTGTAAAAAAATACTATGTATAAAAAGATAATTCTCACAAGCTATCTAGGTAACTGGGTATCGGTTTAATTAAAAACTAGTTACTGTGCATTCTCAAAATTTAATTCGCACAGTTTTTGTAAGGCTGACAGTAAAAACCGGTGTAACGTCACAAATGAAAAGAGCACGTACAGACGAAGTTTTTTGGTCTATTTTTGTGTCTATTCTTCAATTGATTGCGTTAATGCCATTGAAATGTTGATCCAATATCATGGTTTTAATATTTCAGCAGAACAAAAGTTTTAAGAATCACGTAAAATAACTCGTACCTAAAAATAAACATGATGAAAATGTGCCCACAGACTTCGCTTGCGCGGATAATGTCGTCGGCCGATTAATATACGGGAAGGTTATTTATTCAATTTCGTGATATCGATAAGCCGCGTAGCTACCTTTGCGTTCAATAAAGCGGGGATTATGCCAAAAATAGGAGTGTTGTTTGCGTATGACCAACTAGGGGGCGGGTTTATGCTCATATTAAAATGGCAATACTGCGGGCACATTTATGCGGGCCAGACATTGATATTGTATGTTTAATCGATTTTTTCTAAGTAAGTTCATGATCTTGACCCAAATTGGGTTCGTTTAAGTCAAATTTCTTATTCGGACCTCGTTACGTACTGTTAGGGAGATTTCCTTGTATTATAAACTAGCTTCTGCCCGCGTCTTCGTCAGCGTGGAATATTTCTAGGCTAACGTTTACCGACTCCGTTGACGTAGCGTGATGCCTGCGTATAGCCTTTTTCGTTAAATTAACCCATTTATAACACTGAAACTCTATTTTTTTCCTGTCGTTCCTAAGATTTGCGCGTTCAAACAAACACACCAACTCTTCAGCTTAATATTAGTATAGATATGGCCATGCCCAATATGCATGGTATGATTCACACCGGTGACATTGAACCGGTTTATTTAGGACAAGCAGATGACGAGACGCTTGCCACATGGCACGGCCTCGTCTCCGATGCGATCTACTGTTTAATCAATCAACTACACGTTATAATGGCTATTATGATTAGAAAGGCACTGATAAGAACATTTATGACACTGTTCAATACAAATATGCATCAACTTATTGTCTATACTATATATACTTGACATATACAGTTGAAGAGCTTGTTTGTTTGTTTGCTTGAACACGCTAATCTCCGGGACCATTGCTCGGATTTGAAAATTTATTTCAGTGTTAGATAACCCTATATTTATCGAGGAAGTCGATGAATTCGCGGGCAGAAGTTAGTAATGTCATAACGAGGAAATAATATTTGTTTGTAACGAATAGGCTCCGGAACTATACGACTGATTTGAAACATTCTTCCGCTAATAGAATGTTACATTAACGCTGAATAACTTAGGATACTTTTGTTAATCTAGGGTAATGTGTGTTATAAAAGATTTGTTTAACCAACTGAATACGGAAGAATTGTACCTAAATGTATCTTATTAATCTTACACCTTTTTAATAAACCTAGAGTAAGAAAAGCGTAACATAATCCAAGGATTACAGCATTTCCATCTGTTTTTGTAATACAGATTAGAATTGTATATTAAGGATAGTTATAGTTTTAAACTCACTCAAGGTTTAAAAGATTTCAAAGACAGGTTTTCGTCCTTACACTGAATATGAAACCAACCAATAAATTATAATTATCCGGACATGTGTATACAAAGATGATTGCTTTCGATAGACTATATTTAAAAACATAACATGATTCAAGTCCATTGACTTCAGTATTTGTACTTGCAAATAACTACTACGCGAGCTTCGTTTGAAACCTCATCGAGTTTAAGGATTTATGCCGTCGAATTGTAAAATAATTGGCTTTATCACTAAAACAAAAGATGCAACTTGCAAATATAAATGAAATTACTGATAAAATCATCATTACAATGCGATGAACACTTATAGTAAACGATGAAACGTTTACTTACGTTCAGTCAGTCATTAGAGAAGAGATTTCTTGTTTTAAGAGACTTTACAAAAATATAGCTTAAACATCAGAATAACTTATAGGTCATAATTTATAAAGATCACGCGGTTTCACCCGCGTAGTTCACGTTCCCGTGGGAGTACGAGGATAAAATATAGCCTGTATTAATCGTAGTAAAGTGATAATGTAGCATTCAAATGGTGAAAGAATTTTTAATATAGGTCCAGTACTCTTTGAGCCAATTCGTTCCAACAAACGTATATACAAACCTTTCCTCTTAATAATATTTGTATACAAGTCAAATCCTGCGCAGTCGGGAGTCGCGGGCACCAGCTATATAAGTATCGCTTATCAGCCTTCACTTTTAATCAATTAGCATTTGAATAATGCAAAATGTGTTTGTCTCAGGTCACTGGCAACAGGGACCGCGTCAGCCAGCAGATCCAGACGAAGCTCGGGGACTACCACCTCGCGCAGTGCTTTATAGACGATCCCAGCAAGTCTATCGGTATTTGTGCGGAGCCGCCCAGTCCAGCACCATGTAAGTACCTACATCCACTCTTACTGACATTACTCATCAGGTAAAAATAAAATAAAAGGGTCACAATAAGAAGGTGATCTCGTGACACTTTTTTTGCAAACTTTACTAACAACTAGTTTTAATAAAGGATTTTTAAATTACGAGTATATATATCTGGGAACGCGGTTCCAGTTAGCTAGCAGTCCCAGTCGCTTAAGTCAGTCCTCGCCGTCACAAGTATTGAAAACTGACCTTGACTACGCAATAGCCATTTTATGAGTCTATTTGTATGGCGTGATGCGAATAAAATACATGCGCTGTTACCCCCACTATTTTCGCTGGGCGTTCATTACTCGTGACTGCACCTGAACATAAATCAATTATTCTAGTATTAGCCGCGTCTCAGCTACCTATAGATATATCAATGCTACATTGCGTTTTAAAGTTTTTGTTTATCAGTTTTTAAGCAAGCAAGAGTTTATAGACAACAAATCAAAGGTAGAGGGTAAATGTGTAAACTATTATTTAAGGTTTGGTGCGATCCGAGGGAGTAAGTTCAATCAATAACAGATTGTTAGTTTAAGATCACACTTTTACGCTGAACAATTATTTTATGAGATATTGTAGAAAATTATAATTGACCACAAGACAAGTCTAGTATTTAATATGTTTTATAAAATATTTGATAGGAAGGTAGGTCACAATTAATAATGTCACAGGCTTTCTTATTGTAATCATTCAGTTCACCCCATATTGGTTCGTGAATAGCCGTCCGGAGACACAAAGCGGGTCGTTTGATCAGTTTCAATAGCGTCTCCTCCAAGATTCTGAAGCCGCTCATCTGGAAATCGCGTTTAATTTCTTCAACATTGTATCCAGGTTTCATCTCAGTTACATGTATCTAAGAAAGGATTATGTTTACATGTGTTATGCTTTTCTCTCTTGTGATACAACAAAAGATCTTGTTTGAAGTCCGTTAATATCGTCATCATAAGGTCACTGTTCCGAATTTCCTTAAGAACTCTTGAATTAGCAATATCTAAATCAGTTCACGTTCTCCGGCTGCAGGGACTATAACCTGCTCAATCAGGCCAAATTACTCCAGATTTTATACAAAGCGTCGAAAACAAAGACGACCAAAGTATAAAAAGCAGTAAAAGTTTTTATTTCTCTCAAGATTATATGCGGAACAGATAATTCGGGGCTGGCATTACCATAACAAAAACGGATAAGTTATATGATACGCGGTCGGAGCGCTCCAAAAAGCTACTTTGTGAAATCTTCAATTTTTCAGGTGAGCCCTGGAGTGGATACCCGATATTTTTTTGTCGTCCTCCGGCAACAATTTGCATAATAGCTAATTTAGGTCAATTTGTATACCTGTCCCGCTTTCATGCATGTAAAATGGTTTTGTTTGTGTTATCGAATGCCTGTTATCATGTCGTATATGTAATGGTGATTGAGTCACAGTTAAAGCGTTTAATGCCAAATTACTTTCTCCTCTCATCTCTTAAAGTACTGTTATGAACATTGCCCTCTCAATGTTTTTATGAAGTTCAGTTAGTGGTTGGTTATGTCATTATAACATCACGAGCGTCATTATCTATACTTTTGAACCACAAACCTCTTTCGTTTCACCTACATACATCAATCACTTCATTGGTAGGTATAACATGGTCGCCGGTTTCGAGTGCTCTTAACTCTTCCGTCCTTATGTCACTATACAATATTAGAAAGGCTAAATATACCAATTTGTTGTTTTCAAGGAATGAAGTGTAAATTACAATAACAATTACCGTACTGTAGGAATGGGTACGTGAGAGGAATATTCGTAGTGATTGACGAGCACGACTCGGGCTGCCGCGGCGGCTGTGTGCTAATAAATGATTCAGATTCGGGTACAGCGTCCGTCGGCCGGTCACTTTGTCACCACGACGTCGCATCGCCCGTGACGACGCGACGCCGTCACTGCTACGTCAGTTACGTCACGAATAGCAGATGCAGTCCCCGGTGAATAATTCACAGTTCATTGTGTGGGTTTACGGCTATTCGCATTTGCTTCGGTATTGGGTTTACCAAGTGCTACAGAGCTTGTAGGTGTGTTGTAGGTGGTTTTGTTTAATCTAATATTAATAGCGAAACTTAAGAACATAATCTATTAGTCACAGATAATTTGCCTAAATCACCGACTAACTCCCTGCCGAAACAACCATCGTATAACAGAATCATTGCTGAAGAAATGAATATAAACACAAATCCGTAGGATGATCTCAATTCTTATGATATTATTGAAGCAAAAAAGCTCTTAAATGCAAATATCGTCGTTAAATCTGCGAGCGCGTGCAGTGTATTTATTCAAAACCTGGAACGGATTTGCCCAAAGAATGGCGGCAGTAAAAACGTTACCCCCATAAAAACGGACAATAATGATATTCTGCCAGGGGTGTAACCGTAAGACATCGCATAAAGCCCACTACTGAGGTTTACGATGATTCGGGAGCTCTTAATTAAACTGGTTGGAACAAGTTTATCCTAGTTTGATGAGTCGTTAATTATGCATTCGTATCACGTATGCCTAGTACAGATTGTTCTCTAACGACATCGTCTCTAAACCAGCAGTTTGGCGTTTCACTCTGTATAGTCAAACTCGATTCTACGACTGAAGTATCAACAAGCAAGGGTGAACTTATCTGTGTGATATTATTAATATCTGTAATGTTTGATAGTTTATAGTGCAAGTTAACAACGGACGGAACAATAAAGCCACCTTTATGAACATAAGTGCGTTATGACTATTACATGTATCTTCCGTGTTGAAAGACACGCAAGTGTAATTATACATGAAGACATTTGGTGCGATTAATATCTCTCTCTGCAATAGCTATTCTTTATTAATCCATGTCAATATCATAATGGAATTGTGGTACAACACGCAAACTAACAGGGAACATGAAAAAGCGATGGCGACCGGCCATTGGTGAATTAACTACTCTTCTTCAACTATAGTATAATGACAATGAACTGTGACCCAATTATGCTCCACCGTGTTTCGTACTGGTGAGTAAACAAGCGTTTGATAAATGATTCAAAAATTCTGCTAGACGAGTACAGAGTCGCGTGACAAACATTCGTGTCGAGCGACGTGACGCGTGCCATGCCCCCGCAGATGCGACAACGCCCATACAAATAATTGAGACAAATACAATTCAGAATTATAACGCTGAATACATTATAGTTAAAGAACTAATATTAGCTGCAGCCGTTTCCTTTGATGTACTGAATTAATTAATGTGTCTGTAAGTCAACAATATAAAACGTTTGCAAAATCATTTACAGTGATTGGGTAATATGAGTCCGAGTTTATAGTTTCCACGTTGAACGTGTAAACAAATAACGTTCAAGAACAATGAGCAAAGTCGTTAAAACATAATTCTGATTGTGAACCCGTAGCGGACCAAAGCGAAACAAACCGGTCGCCTTATCACGAAACTGATGATTTGACAAAGTATGTTATTTGAACACTGTGTCACACACGCGACAATAATAAATGACGTCACGAAATAATAAATATAAATTACACCCGAGAGATCGTGGGCGATTATCTAGTCTCGCGAGACGTACGAATAGTAGTTTCGTGAGAGAGCAAACAGCGGACGATTTGAGTGTATTCTTAAAATATCTTTGTCTATGATCCATCAACAGGCATCTCTTACAGACGCCTATTTCGCTAATCCATTGCGTCTAGTCAGGAATGAATAAAAAACAAAACTATGTCAATGTAGAAGTGCAGACATTATAAGAGAAATATCTTATTCTAAAATCTGATAGACATGCATTATCGAGGTCGCTCAGATTTTCAACCACAATATCTTGAATCAATATCCGGCGCGGATTGTATGATTTTGATCAGCGCTCACAATTTCTTACATTCTGTGTTATGAAATTCGCAATCTCGATTGTAATGTTCGTTTAATATAAACGTGATAATTTATTCCTATCCTTGAACTGTGAGAACACCGGAGTTCGAGTCTTACTTAGCCCGCCATCTGTTCACGGAAGCCGGAACTAACGGCTTAATGTACTCCGTTCAAAGGATGTTTACTGTTATTACAAACGAAAGACTCCCCACATACTCGGGTTTACTCATCCGAGAAATTACCACATCTGAAAAGATTCCACCAAATATTTTGTAACTCTCCAAGGGAAAGAGCCACTAACGACTTCGACATGGGTTTCATTTTTGCTTGACGAAAATTTACTGTTGTAAGCGGGTCTATATTTATAATAACTCTGACACTTCCAATGAGAGTAGAAACAACATCATTCTTCCCATTATGAAGGTAAGTATATAAATTTGTCATGCTCTGGTTGAATCCAGCGATGTTGTCAATTGCATTCCGATGGTGATTTGATCTGCGGCTGTGACAAATGACGACGGCACTGCCTGTGCACGCTCGCAAATTGACTTGTCACTACATTATCTTGGCCCTAATGGCTTCCCATAAAGCCCTGGCCTCGAACCTGCTGCACTTTGTCAACAGGATAATCATCGTGTCAACCTTTATTGGAGCTTCGACATTTACTTTATTTTATTACAAAACGTATGTACTTACCAGAAAGTGTATAGTGATGATGAGTTGCATTTAGTCATAGAATAATAACTTACTACAAGGACTCTGAAGTTCGTATTGAAACCATTAGAATGATTCGATCTACATAAGTAATTAAAACATAGTAATTTTTATTTAGTTGTCCCTTTGGTAATTAATATAAGGTTAATACTCAGCAGGATTCGGTGGAATATTTAAGTCACCTTAAAACATCCAAGTCATTTGCCATAAATTAAATTTTCAAAACAGGGCTCTCAAAATTAAGGAGTGCCGCATTAAATTCGACAAGTTAACAGTTAATGGTGGGCCTGGGGAGTCATCTAAAAGGATTTGATGGAGTTTGATATCCATTTAATGTTCTGCTACTTTATACGAAGGTTTCGAAACATCCTCGATGGAAGTTAATAAACGATGGCCAAGTTTTCCGCAGACGTTTCTTCACAACATTTCCTCTCTAGTTTGACATGACTTCTCTATTGGAAAGTTTGCCAAGCAGGATTCTACGATGCGTTCATTTGTAATATTGTGACGTGTAGTGTGTTAACGCAAATAAAAACATAAAAGTTGTACATATCCGTTTGAACTTTTTCAGAAATATCGCAGGTCTGTGAATTAATCCGTTCTTTAACATCAATTCAATCATCGTTAATTTAGGAGATGTCTGAAAGAATTGACTTTGATGTGTTTTAAACAGAAGTGTTAAAGCTCATTTTAAAATACGCGGCCTCTCGGTGCAGTAATAAGGGTCGGTATAAAAAGTGAGGCAGTTATGAAGCGTTTCAGTGGCTACTCTTTTATTTACTCTTGGAGTTCGTTTGCTGGCTGCGGGAATTAAGAGTTGAACTTCATCTACAGTGAAAGACGATGCGAGAGCAATTTTTGGAATATCGCTGCTATGTAAGACGCTTTTTAGTTGTTTTCCCACTTTACATATTGTGGACTAAAAGGACGAAATTGGTTTTATAACGCTCTGTTTCTTTAGCATATTGCCCATGATGCCTAACTCTTGAAATATAAAGTCAGTTGAAGAGATCCCGCTTCTTTGTGGTCCATCTAAACCGTCAATTCACACGATTTTTAATAATAACCTTTTTTTTCAATTGGTGGTTGTGGCGAAATATAAAATCAACTGTCCGTTTGTCTGACACCTTTGATTTGACACCTGACACATTATTTTTGACATTTGGCAAATAAGTTCAAGTTGGGAACTTGGGAGTTGAAAGTTACATGTCATGAAATTCTATTTTGTCTGTCTATTAGTAAATACGAGTCACATATAATGTCGTAATAATGATTTGAGCAATTGACCGAAGTATTTTCAAATGTACCAACGGAGCAGAAGGTCGTTTATAGCATTCGCCAAACGTGGCGAGTTTAAAGAATGAAACGACATTCGTATAGCCTAGCTGATTGAAGGTTAACCAACCACGGTCACTTACCTAAGGGGCTAAGGCTATACTGGTTTGGGCATTACGTGCAGGTATTTGAACTATTAGAAATGTCTAGGGAATTTGGGATTCCGATTTGGATTGGGCCAATTTCAGGCTGACATCCGCATTGAGGGTTGCAGCTTAATCCAAGTATTTAAATTAGAGTTAGTTAAGTAATTAAAAGGTTAATTTCGCCTGATGATTTGTTTGGTTGAAAAGTATACCTCTTCTGTTCAGTTCAAAATATGAATTAAACTTAGAAAACTTGCAGCTTTATCTTAATTAGCTAGCGTTAGCTTACGGGTTATTTCGCTCGGATCCCCTGCTGGTTATTATTTTGTTTTGATTCCTGAATGATCCACTGTATACTTTGTCATTTAGGATTGATCCCCTTACTCCTTTTGACTGGTAAGTACAGTCAATAAAAATATAGTTGTTTGTGTAAAAAACTAGTCTTCCCTGAGACTCGTGTTTGATGTTTAGCTCTCACTCCTACTAGGCACCATGTGTATGCCATCACTCTTACAGGGCGTCACTTGCTACTTCTGCTATCGGCTCCTGGCAAATAACTTCGGTCCGGATATCTTCGTAAATACCAATCATAGCCTATGTCCATATTTAGTCATACTAAATGATACAGTAACTGGTCTTGTCTGTGGTCCTGTTTAAATATTCAGGTTACGATCAAACTTTTGTCGTTTCAAGCGCTGTGGTTTATATCACCTTTACCTAGCCTAGCCTTAGTGGTTAATGAGAATGCTTTAAGCACTATAATATTTAAGGTCATAACCAAAGAAAGATAAATTAGCTGTCAACATGAGCATAATGTTAGTAATATATTATGAAATCCGTTAGCCGTTGTGATGCTAAGAGGCTTCATTTACAAGACAGTATAAAATCCGGATGCTTCATTATTTGATCATAATACCTACAAAGCGTGTTGTTCGCACCCTTGACATTCATTCTCTCTGAGGCTACAACATGGCTCTGAAAATTATAATTAACATTCGTAATCGCGACTAAAATCCGATGCGATGTTGATCCGCGACCAGTGTTTCGTATGTATATGGGGGGTTTATTAATACAAGTGAGTAGGAGTACTCGCGAATGGAAAATTTATGAGGATAATTCTTCAGAGGTGCCGAGAGCCGACGCGATGCGCTACTCCATATAACACCTTGCACGTTGTTGGAACTATTCCACTTTATATTTTGCTTATTTTTTGACTTTATCACTTCGCGTTTACACTACTACATTTTTGTACATCAATTACGTAATAGACGTAGCAACATTCTACTAAGAAATCCGTTGATTCATTTTTATTTTACCAAATACCACATACTGTCAGACTGAGCATGTTAACTGCGTATATATTGCTTCCGAGGTCGATCTCACGACAACGATATGAGGTATTGCTCTCCGGAGACAGCTGGAAATTGAATCTGATGCCGGGAAACAAGAATAAAAAGAAAAATCGAACTAGTGCGAACAGTCGCGCCTTAAAAGCTCCGTATATTCCATATACAAATACATGTGGTTCAGGGGGTCTGAATTATAGGGTGATTCGTCTTTTCATCCCTCTTCTGTACTTCGAATGCGGAGTTCTTAGAATTGATTTAATGAGTAAGCTCCTTGATTTCGCATTCAAATCAAGACACGTAAATAAATACAAACATACATTATACTCATGCTACGTGTTTCACAAAAAATATCGTAGACAGACAACCCATTTGATGATTAGAGGATAAGATTCTAATCCAATATTCATTGGATTGTAAAGAAACGCTTAGCGTACGGAGAGCCCAAATCCCTACTTATGACTCTTTGAACTGGTACTTGACCAAAGATGTTCCAACAACAAAACTATTTAACGACTTAGCGTATTATCTGCCTTTTAAAGTTTTATTTTACTAGGACACTGCTCGGGGAAGAAATTCGTTGCACAATCGTGTATTCCTTTCTGACTTGATAGTCAGGTAAGACAGTCAAGCATTTAGGAGAAAACCGTAAATCGAAGAGTGAATACAATTCTGGTTTGCAATGAGTTGTGTTGCCGCAACGTTTCTGATTTTCTTATCATTTCGATTGATTCATATTGAATTTCACTCTTTTGTCTTCCTGGGACAAATGTTACGTTGCATTACGATTTAGGAACGCTTTTCAATGAATGTTTGTCCGCTATCTTAATGATACACATGCTCAAACAGAGACCCTTGTTACTGTTTAATGTGACAATCTTTGTATAATTTGAAGTCGCTACTTCGATACAATATAATTTTGTTTGTTTTAAACGCATCTTCCTTCGTAACTACGTTACGGATCTTGATACGACTAAGACTAGTTTACATCTTAAAAAATACATATTTATACAGAGTAGAGACAAGTCATCCGAAACGAAGTGAGACCGGGTCGCTAGTCTTTACTAATAAAATTCGTAAAGTTTATATGTAAGACGTAAGTAATTTTAAAACTACTTATCTTGGTTAAACATTCTTTCACAGATGTTTAGAATGGTCTTTCTGGGTGGACATAGGCAATTTAGTAGAGTGGTCGTAGCCGCGGGCGGATGCTAGTCGTTGATAAAGCAGCGTGTCCACGCACCACGGTTGGCCGGCGCGGACAAATTATTGCCGTTTGACACCACACGCGTGCCGGTTGCGCGTTTCGCCACTTTTCCACTCGACTTAAGCGTATATTAGACATTTTCACTTTACCAATTGATTTTACCAAGCAACAATGGATATCCTGAATAGGAAAATATCGGCGAATGATTCGTAATATACTACATACAAACTTTATCTCTTCATAATATGAGTATTCATAGTAACTATGTTTTTTAATTAGGGGGATGATGTTCAGTATGAATATGATCTTATTTGTTAAAATACTTTGATCGGATTTCATTTGAAATTTTCATACAACAGTGTATGGTGAATTGTATCAAGTAATGTAGAAAGTAATTAATAATACTGTTTACTGTAGATTGGAAGAATTCCTGAGGCAATTATATTCATCAATTGCTTAGAAATTTAAATGCCCCCAAACACTATATTAGAACTATATGTAATCTTGAAGTATAGTAATAACGGACTGCCTGCATAAGAGGTACATCCGTACACAGGTATTATTAACTTTTAGTTCAACTACAAATCTAATAAAACTAATATTAAGCTTATTCCAGTTGTTATTCAAACCCAATAACAGTAAATAAATAATGCTATAATTCCGTACCATCGTCGGCATTAAGCTTTAATTTGCGCAGGCATTATATTAATTACGTCTATAAAACTTATGCTATCTAACGTTTTGAATATTGAATTTAAACACTGTTTGTGCCAAGACAAGAAGTAGAAAATTTACCGGAATTACGCCACATTGCCGACGTAATAACTAATAGTCTTATGTAAATACCTGCGGTGAAGATCAAAGCATTGCAGTTGTAACACACTTTACGTATTTGATAACAAAAAATACGTTGCAATTACTCAAAAATGTAGGACTTGATACAAAATGTATGACGCGAAGCAAATGAATAGTCGAACGATAGAGTAACCTAAAAAATCAATCGTATATCATGTAAAAACGCGGCGTTTGCCTAAGCTAGCTGAGAATCATAAAATAGAGCTCGTAAATGTAAACACCCACGTATATTACGGTTTGTTAATTTTGTATCACTGAAGGTCTTAAACGCTTGGCTAATTATTATCACCAAATATAAAACATACAAAAGACTCACTTCCATAGAAAAACTTTTCGCCTCACTAAATACCCTTAACCCGACTTGATCCGAGATCTAGTGAGCGCACTCCTGTGTGCTGATTATCGGTACTCGGTAGAAAGCCGCCGTTCTGATACCTTCCAATTTTGTGATATTATGACGCATATACCTTTTACGATACGGACAGCAACTAAGGCATTGAATATAACATTTACGACCAACTTAGTCATTCGAATAAGACCCTGTCTCCATAGAAGAGACTTGCGTCTTATTGATAGTATTGATACCACCCACGTACACAATAAAATCATAATATTGTAACTCATGCTGAGATGTAAAAGTCTTCCGAATTACGATGGGTAAGAAATGTATATGGCATCCATCGGTTAATTGTGTATTCATTAGAAGCGGTCTAGTTTATAGAAATTAAGTTCTACTTTTCCAACATCTAACAACGTTATAATAATATACCATTATCATTATCTTGCCAAATTACAAGAAACTGCTTTGAAATAATATTTCGCCAAAATGATTCTAGGATATAAAAGCACCTTGTAAAGATATTGTATTAGTTTACTGGCAGGGGGAAAACGATCGCCGAGAGAATTCGTCCGTGGAGACAGTACCTAAAGACAGATTTTTCCGTACGTAATCCTGGGCCCATGAAATATGTTAGGGCCAGGATCAGCGTGAAAGAAACTTAGTTATTTATCGAGGGAGCGTGGCCCACAGTTATTTCGTATTACCTGGAGATTGCTTAACTTGTTAACACCGTGTTGTTTACAGTCATCTTGCTTTTATTATTTGGTTACTTAGGGTTTCATTAACGTCGAGACTTGAAAACATTTTCCTTTCGGCAACCCTCTTTCAATTATTTCATGATTAGAAAAAGATACTTTGGAAATAACTTGTCACTGCAAATGAAATTACAACTAAAGTTTTCAAGTCTATCAATTTGTGTAACGCAATAATGTTCTATGCTGATCGATTTGTGGCAACAAAAGCAATGTATGATACGCCAAGTTCAACAATCGTTGACAATGTTATTGATCTATAAAGAAAAAGTTGAGTAATAAAGGTGTAAGTATTCTCAGCGAGGTCTTTGTTAGCGTGTGCTCGCTGGGCAAGTGTGCTATTAACTCTTCGCATTCCCTCAGTTTATGCGTCCGCTCGTCTGCATACAAAATACATGCAATGCGACTCGCCGCCAATAAATATGCACTTAACTGCTAATGCTATAAAAAAGTGTCTGTTCTACGCTATTGTATCGCCAGATGGTATTACCTACTGCCATTGTTATTTCCTATGTGTGCAGAAATAGGTTTAGTGTTCGTTTGTAAATGTGGTGAAGTTACGACGACTGTAACTGTGTTCAATATTATAATTATATAACAAAGGCTTATAATAATATGGAAGACAAAGGTAAGTATTCATTGCAACCAAATTGATAAATTAGGCAAATATTAGGGAGCCTCCATCATAATGTAATAAGCACAAAGTTGGAATTTCTTGAGAGTAGAAACATACGATTTACTTTAAAGTTAAGGTAACTTTGTCTGAAGTCAGACTTAGCTCCTTTCAAATAACACACTCAAAATCTGTCTAGAAGATCTAGAATTGCTAACACAGTGATAAATTACAAAAATATTGAGAAGAAATGTTGAGTTCCCTAATTTATACGTTGATAGCTGAATGCCCTGATAAAACCGACGATACTGTTGCCGATAGAAGAACGAAATGAGCCCATCAATCATTTCACGAGCAACTCTGCGAAAACATTCTTTATCAGGCATTTCAAAAGTTTAAATTAATTTATTCCACAAATAGCCGTGTTAAAGAGATGTTCGTAAACATTTCCATTGTGTATGAAAAAAACCAGTGAATGCAGTAATCGTCGTGAGTCGCGAATAAATTAAAATTTCATGCAAGTTTGCTTGTGTACGGAAGCTTGGATGCGATAACATTACTTGTACGCCTTAATGTCTGATAATGTATCTCACTAAGATCTCACTAGATTGCCTCCAACTTAAAAATAACTATTTGTAAGATTGACTTTTTTACCAATTTTATTTTTCTTAAGTAAAATATTTTTTTCCGATTCCTTCAGAGACAATCGTTGCTGATGTAGAATTTTAATCAGTGGCAAACGAGATATTATATTTACATTAAATGACTTCCGTAGAAGTAGTAATGTAATTATCTAAAATGACACTAAAACATACTTATAATCCAAACTTGATATGTTAAAATGTTGCGTTACAAAATTAGACGCGAACAAAAAGACAAATGAAACACCAGAATTGAATAAATGCGATGGACTTCCTGGTAGCGAAGGGAAAGGCCTCGAGTGTGGAGACGAGTCAGGCGGATCGCATTGACCCGCTTACGTTACCTACGTATCCGCGACCTCGACCGAACGAAGTTGGCGCGTGCCCGCTGTTTTACTCGTCATTCCTTTTTTAAATCATCATATTCATACCCTCTTATGCAACAACTATAAATAAAACAAGTTCTCTATTGCTTTCCCTGAATAAGTGGTTTAAATTCATAGGAAATTTGCTTCAAATCCAACTCTTCCTCTCGATTGTGAGCGAAAGAGTTGAAACTTAAATCAACGTCTTCTTTATTTTGCATTACTTGGGCAAAGAATTGTTGACAACACAAACTATTGTTAATTGATTTTGGTATCTCTTAAAGTTGGGTGACGTCCAAACATAATCTAAACATTTTGTGAATTGATAGGTTGTTTACGGTACCGTCTTTGAATTCTATCTTCAATGATGAATTAATTGGAATTTGGAATCCGCGTATTCGTAACACGTCTGAAAGATTCGCAATTTAATTAGAATGAAACAGGCGGGTGCGCGCGGTCTGTGCGCCGGCGCACGTGTCAACGGCCGCAGGTGCGCGCGTCATTGGCCAACCGACTCCATTGTTCTGTCTGTCTTTCCTCCTTTACCAGTAAACTCCCTACTATCACGAGTACCACTCTAGTACACATCGCACGCACCCTTCTCGATCAAATCATGGAGATTACCATCAACGGCTAATGTAATCTGGTCAGATTTACCAAGTGTTTTATATTCCTGATCTAAATGATAAAGGTAAATTTTCCCCTTTATTGATATTAGTCTAGTGTCAAAAGCGTGACTCGTTATCTAATCAACGAGAAAAATATGAAGATAAAAACCGAGAATGTCGGCGGATTGAATTAAAATGAGTGGATTGCTCGTAAGCAAAGCACCAACAAAGAGGTGGCAAAATATGGCTGTTACGTATAGCTTGGTGGGAGCTTAATTGGATTTGTGCAATATTTTTAATCAGCGTCTGATATGGGTCAGAATATGTATCTTGATCATCTTAATTCTGTTGAGCATTGAGAATTTAGGAATGCTTTGGACAAAACCTGGTCATATTATCTCTAATTGAGTATTTCGCCCTTTGCAATTTATTTTAATAAGAAAACTGGTTTGGATACGATTCTGAGTGTCTTTTTGGTGTGATCTTTTTTGGATTTCAGCTTACGATAGTTATAAGTAGGTCTATTAGTACTAACTACGATTACAAATTATGAATCTTCTCCTCAAAGATTAAGTACCAAAATGAAATCCAATTTGAAATCAAAATGCGTAAATCTGGATTCAACAGCCACGACCCGTGAAGTTAAATCAATTACAACAACAAAGGGGCCGCGGCGTTTGTTTCATCGTTTCACGAACCGAATCACGTGTCTTGGTTTTCTCACAAGAACTTGAGAAGCACAAGTTATCGACTATTATTTCACTTGACGTTGAGTCATTTGCGACTTGTGTTCTGTGATATAGCCACTTTTTAATTGGTATTTATAGATATATATTTTAACAAATAAATCACCTTCTTCTTATATATAATCCGTGTCTTATTGTTCTTTCTGTTTTACGCGCTTTATTTTACTAACTGTTACAAATTACAGTGAAATGTTAACATAACCATGTAGACCCTACCATTATAAATAGCCCATTTTATAACGACTCAAGATTTATGATAGCTCTCTAATTATGTGAACGTGTTCGTCTAATTAGTTCGTTAGGTAATGTATTACAAACAGTTATAACTTCTTTATCCTTTTTGAAATAACACGACTAAACCAGCTCATTGCACGGGATGATCGCAATGCGACAAGTAAAAACTATATCAAGATTCGATCGATTACGCGATGTCCATTTATATCTAATCCAATAAGGAAACTGCACGGATGCGGTGTGAAGGAGGATTTTAAAGTACACCCGCCGATAACACGTCGTTTTATCGCCAAATGGGATTCATATGATCGGATCTTGTTAGCTGTGGTAATGTGGAAGCCGCCAGCTTAATGGAAAATAGTAAATTGACCAATCACAAGCCAGTGCTCCGTGCACGATCGTAATTGAACGAAGATTGTTCTAGAGGCCTCACTTACTCCCACACTCTAAATCAGAGTCTTATCTAATTCTGTTGAATATTAATTTGACATATTTTATAATTATTTCATGTAATAAAACATATGCGACGAACATAGAACCTTCTTTTTTTGAAGTCGGTTTAAAATGAAGAAATGTTTTTTTTTAATTAATTTAATTTAATTAATGGCAAGCTAGTGTACAGCCTTAAGTGTTTGAGTATCACAATGGCGACAGAATCCCAAACGTGTTGTGTTTCAACGAGGTCTAGTAATAACCATATACACATCTAGTTAATGTTAGTGTTGCTTGCATATGGCTCTTGTGGGAGCTATGTGTATCCTGTATCCTTGTTGGTGATGTCGTTACAAACCGCTTGCTTATAATTATTTTTAAAAACCTACCATATAATTCAAACCTTCGAATAAAATTACATACAATAAATTCAACGGAGTTTATTAGTAGAAAAGGCATTGCTATCTACTTAAAGGGGACTGTACGGCAATCTAGGTGTCGTAACTTGGACTCCTTTGTCCTGATCGCAATCTCCATAAACCAGCTAAACACCTCGCAAAGATTCCCCTCGAGTCCCGTGGGAGGGTTAGGAGGCCCGCCCCTACCCTTCGCACCAACGAGTGCCTTATGATTTCGCCCTTTAAGGTGACACCGTTTTATTAATCCATAAAAATCTTGGAAAGTTGACATCAAACAATAATTTCCCCAAGTTCAAATGAAGGTGCGATAAGAACTGGACCGTTTAAAATGTGCTTAGGTGCTTTTTGCGTTACTCGACTATGGGCTACCACGAGTAATTTGCTTGATGACTCCATTAGCATTGTGTAAGGCTTCACAAGCATCATACATTTATTTTGCATCTTTAAATAAATGATGTCGCCTTCGTAGCTGAAGCTGCTGGTTTGACACCTAAGGTTCTTTATTAAATCCCCACCCAGGTCAAGTGCGTGTAACTACACCCTTTACCCTTTAGGAATTTCTCATGTTTATACTTTATATTTATGATAATCGCGAGATTTTTTATGTGTGTTTCTTTAACTGATAGTGTTCAAGGGTACTTTATTAATTATCTAATCTTTCAGTTTCCAGTAACAACTTTAATCTATTTATCAGCTGTATCAGCTAATTTATCGATGAATTTAAGTTTAGCGCCATTGTCGCTGTAAATAGAAACAGATTTATTATAACAACGATAATTTATTGCAATTCGTGTTAGTAATTCATAACATGTTTCTAATTGATTGTTTTTGTCAACAGGCCCGCCTTCCCGTCGCGAAAGCGAATTCAAAAAACCTGCTCACGCCCCGCAGAATGGTCGAGTACATCACCGCCCTTACTACAACAAGGTACGACAAAAAACTGGAATCATTGAGCCATAGAACCATACTACAATAATGCTCAATTTTGTACGCGATCTACTTTAGAACATATTGAAGAATATTGTCCAAGTAGTTCGATTAGCAACACTGACGGCTGAAATCGATAAGTTTTTTTTCAAAATAAATAGTTGTTTTTCGAATATGAAGCAAATAACTATGTATAATTAAATGTAGTACATAAATATCTACCAGTGTTGTAGCCGAATTTATCTAGCTGGTAATGCAAAAATTGCATTAGAAGCATTTTATTACTTAATTATAATACTCTTGAAACTGTACCCCAATTTACAAGAGGATTTATTTGATTCGTCCAAGATGGCGGAACTTTACACACACTCGCCTAAGCTGATAAATAATAACAACTACGTGTCTAGACTGGGAATGTGGGGAGTGAGTCCTCGTACTGAAAATACAATCGAGAATACGTCAGGGTAAACAGACTTTTATTTGGTGGAGCGAATAAATCGGCATTGGGTTTTATTCAATACTAGCTTCTTCGAATACGAACGAACGGTTCTTAAATTTTAAGCAGATTAAGTGGGTAATAAGTGTATGGCATACAAATGGTGTGAATGTTTAAAAAAAATTGGTCAAATAACCTTCATAAATAAGTAATTGCCAACCATATCTACGCAGTTTAAGTTCCCAAAGTCTGCCAAAATGGTGTATCCAGGATTATTGGTCGTTAGCTTGCCTAGTTTCGCGTAATGGTCTCCTATTATCCGTAAAGAAAGTTATCATTCCCCGGTTCTAATATGTCTTCACTTTCAATTTAGATCCATTGATCATTTGCTTGCTTAAAGAAGAATTAAATGACCATTGATTTATTCAGTTCTGGCCCTAGAAGGCCATATATGAACGTCGAAAAACCGACCACTGGTTCGGGCCTTCAGAGAGGAACCGTCAATAAAATCAGCTTTAAAATGTTCACGAATAAAATTAAGTTCACTCAATAAGCCACAACTTCCAATTTCTAATGTTGAATGATTATTCAATTGATATATTCTTTTACAGAGCGAGGGACCCAGTTCCACGGCTGCCCCCGCGCATAGGCCGCCTCCGTTGCGGATACCAAACGGTGTTCCAGCACAGGTCAGTTGGCTATCTGAAATTGTATCTCATAAACCAACTCAATATAGCTTTAGGGTACCTTGACCAGAAACCAAAAAAAAACTCAGTCAGGGGGCCTACTTGCTTTGTCGGAAACACGAAGCTTCGGCCAAAAGTTCGCAAAGTTCCTACCACGGTTCTTTTTCGTTCTAAAATTACGTCTTAACGTGATTGCTAAAAAATCTTTGACCTTTGTATATTCGAGGATTCAGGCGTCAGCCTATTTTAATTATATTATAAAACGAACGCAAATTTTTGTTTATTAAAACAAAGCGATACTGAAACTACGCTCGATTTTCGTTCTTTGAGAAGTTTAGTTTTCGTAGAAAGAGAGTGGACACATAGGTCAAAATCGGGCATAGATATTTCCTTCCTTGCTTGCAAAAAATATTATGGAAAAAGTTACCTGCCAGTTGTTAGAGAGAGCTTTTACAGATTCAAGAAAATTATATCAGTATGTGATCTAACTGACGTGTAGCGCCATCTTGTGGATAAATAAGATGTAGACTTGACCTTTTGCTAAAAGTGTAATAATATAAAATATGTAATAGCGGTAACTTTGAAATTTTATTATTATTTATAGCGGTAATTTAATTTGAAAGAAATTAGGATGTCAATTACAGCTGTTGTTTGTGTGCAAATGTTTTTATTTGCCATATTACTACTTTCTACTTGTTAATATAATGCAAATGCAAGGCAAAAAAAGTAAGTATAATTGTTGGCAATGAGACACTTTTAAAACGGCTGCCGAGATCGGTTCAAAGTTCGCTGCCCACGTACCTAGTGTATTGCGTAGGTCGAATGTGGGTGCCCTTTGTCATTTGGCATTGAAATTATCTAGAATTCTCGATTTTATTTAGGTGATTAGTTCACTATATTAATAGGTCATTAGGTCTTTGATTAGACCTACATCTCACTCCATGGTGAATTTTCATGAGATTAGGACTGGAATAAGAGTGGTATGTTTTCGACGTTCATAAAGCGCTATCAGGGTCCTAACTAAATAAAGCATTTTCATTTTCAATCGATTCTAAGAATGGGTTGAGCATAAATGGTCCTTCATTTGAGGGAACATGGAGCCCACAGAGAGCCCTAAAAGTAGTATTCTATTACCTTAAGTAGCCTTACATTTACTACCTTCATCACTTTATTATTCCATACCAATAAAAGAGAACTACGGCTAACCTTATCTATATTTTAAGTCACGCTTCGTAATTTCAGGAATAGGAGATAAGTTGACAATAAAATCAATCAGCTTTGAGTATAGGATCAAGGTTATTCCATCTTAACAACTACACATTGAACCTTGACTCCTGCTTTCAATGCGAAGGTCACGTTTGTAGGTGTTCTTTCAAGTTCAGAGCGTAGGCAGAACTAGGAGGGTGTGGGTGTTTCGCTTTATATTGGCTGCTACGGTTTAACTGTAGGAAAAGGAATACATGAGGATAATGTCGATAACGAAATGTATTTCTAATCGAGAGTTTACTAGTAGAGTTCCATCCCTGATACCTATCTGCGATGGAACTCTGGAACTTGTATACCCTGAAGGGGTTAGCAGAGGTGTTACAACACCTTCATTTCACCGGAGAAGATTGAGTTCCAACTGGACAGATGAGTCCATCCGTCACGTATAATCCTGAGGTCTTAAGCCTTTGAATTTATTGTCAGACTTATGCAAGTTACCTCATGATACTTTCCTTCACCGTAAAGCTTGGGGTGTGACATCACTGCTCTTAACTTTAAACTTACGTAACAGGCGACTATTCAAACCAATCGGACACCAGCTATCGGACAGTTTGCACTTGACATTACATGATCTGTTCAAATTTAACCCTACTAAAATACAATAGTAACGTAGTTTTGGCGTGTTCTAGTTTGATGCATCGAATAAGTTAGATGGGTTCCACCATGAGGCTCATGCCCAGTAGAGAACTGTGGCAGGCTGATTGGTTGATTGAAGACTAGCATGGTGCTGACTGCTGTCTGTCAGTAAGGTTTTTGTGTTGTAGGTAGTAGGAGTATTTAGTCGAACTTGAAAGTCATAAAATAATGTTTACATAATGGGGTAGTTTCGGTACTGATTCGCACCTAGGTGTATATAGTCTTTAACCTATGATTGAAGGGCCACGGTATTTTTAAATATTATTATTATAATATAAAGAATGCAGTGTACTTACATATTTTTCCAAGGCAATTTAGACTGGCCAATAAATAAATTGCTCTCATGAACCTCATACTCGACGAACCATGTCGTAAAAAACACATGAATACATTTTTATCTGTTTGGGCTGCTATCCTGTTTATTGTTTTTCGTCCTTGTCTAATCCTATAAATTGTTGGGTCAAACCTGTTACCTGATTTTTACACGATGAGACGGACCTTAAAGGATACTTTTACAGGAAAATATTAATTAAACTTACCACACTTCGAACAATTATTAAACTCGGATCTAACCTCGGGACACGGCTTGCAATAGCAAAAAATGTATCAATCATTAAGCGTCAAAAGTTTAAACGATTCCCGCATACACGATTAAGTATGTTAATAGAAAACTAATCAGCACGTCATAAAATATCAAAATGAGTTATTATAGCCATGTCATACTAGTCATACAAGTATACGTATACCGTTATGGAACTCATAGTCTTCTAAAATATGAATGTACGCGTTTGATAGATACGGACAAATATTTATTATTTAAGCCCAAAACAAGATAAATATGTGAAATACAATATTTTACTTACTCGAGAACTATTATTTGTTTTACACTTTATATCGTTTCAACTTTGTGGGCGTACAAAACATTCAACGAATAACAGTTTTTTTACGAAATGCAGTGCGATAGCGAACTTATAATTGCAACAAAATTGTCTTTATTTTAAATATCGTACTGTCTGTCCATTTGTTCCTTTAATGCCTTTCGCTGGCAAGAACTGAAGCCGTCACGAGCTACATGTTGATATTTGTCTGCCGTCTGTCTGTATGGAGCGACGCGAATAAAATAAAAGTTTCCACGACTATTTTAGCTGAGCGGTCATAACTCGTGACAGCATTTATAGCTAATGCTATAACGAATAATTAAGGCTAGTTTTTTTACGATGCTAATCAGGATTCCCTTAAAATACTTTCCATCACACACTAACAGAGCATGTTGATCCGATCCTTGTAGGTAGTTAGAAAATAATTTATGTTGTGTCTGTGCTTTTAAAACAACTATAGAGAAATATTCGTGGTTTATTCCTCCGTCCGTCAAGCGGTAAATCATAAAGAATTGGTGCCATGAAATGGTTCTAAAAATTGCGACGCTTTGCTAAACAGACATTACATATCGTCGTAAACGTGGTTTACACTTGCCAACTAAAATGTTTTAAAAATTTTCTGTGCTTGTAACATCTTATCATTGTAGCTGCTGCATTTTAATGGTCATGTTAACGGCCACTACTTTTCGTAGTTAGTTTGTGTTAAACTGAAGTGGGGAACGTACATTCGGCCCGCTTTTTGGTTACGCTAAACGATAAACGATTACCACAAACCGTCCGGAATGCTAATAGATGCTGACAGTGTTTATGGTATCATACAAAAAGGGTTAGTTAAAAGTCTTCGCCAAAAGCGGGTAGTTCACGAATTGTGCGGTGCGGTTTAATCACGCGGTTGCCACGAAATTACACCCAGCCTGTTTTAGTGTGTTTATTTGAATACTTAAACATGACATACAAGCATGCGGTCACTTTGTTGGTAAGAGGTGTTACTGCAAATTCGGTTGTGTTTGATCCGATTTGAGCCGTGGTAGTACGAAACCTAAATGTTTCTGAGAAGTAATTCAAAGACGTATGTATAGTGCCTGACACGGCAATACACTCACCATCTGTCGCGTTGGCACTTAATCATCTTCGGCGAAAAGTGGGTGTTGTTATTACAATAATACCCTTGGATGTTCCAATATGTTCCTAGTTTTTTAGTTAATATGTATTTAATAATGGTATTGCTTGTTTGTTACAGAATTCCATCGATAGCAGTCAACCGCCAATAGACAGTATTTTAAAGGTAAGTTCGTAGTTTTAAACACCATATTATCAAAATATTAGATTTTTATGCATGACCCACATTTTGCTAAATTCTAAAAATGGTTAATATAACAAGGGAAGGACAAATTCGACGATCGAGATCACGAGTAGATCAGTTGGCAGAGCAACTGCACCATTTGCTGAGGTCGTGGGTTCGATTCCCGTCTAGTGTTCGTATTCTTCCAAACCATTTTAAAAACGATATTTACATTGCTTATTTCTTACTGTCAATGAACAGTTGACCTAAATAAGGTGGCAGGCTGCACTATTGTGGTGGAGGCCTGTGTTGTATAGAAATAGGCTGATTAATTTAATAAACTGGTAGAAAGAGAGACTAGGAGATTAAGATCATCGTTAATGTGCCAATGCATGACTGTGGAATATTTAGGTCACTGTTGACTGACTGGCTTTCACGTATTTATAAACAAATTAAAATTAAATGTCCTGACTAATGTGTCAATACACAACCTAAACAACTGGTACTAGAGAAATGAAATTACATTGAAGGATGAGTTCTTGGTGAGGTGTAGGTGTACACTAAGGAAGGGATCTCCAAAACTCGTCCCTTAAGGGGATTAAATAGGTTGAAAGCTTATTGAAATTTTACTGCCACGCAGGTGACGTAAAGTCAATACAAATCTTAGTATATATGCGGTGTCTATGATGAAATGAAATAATGGAATTGTTTGTTTATAGGAAATGAAGTCCCTACCAACCCCGCTTTCGGTGATAGCAGCCACCCCTAGGAAGGAATTGGAGAACAAATTCATATTTAACCCTTACACCAACAAGGTGAGTTATATCCGTTGTATAGCCTTAAAAATCATAGTTTAGAAGCGAAACTTGGAATCTACGGCTGGGTGTTTTAAGAAGATTGGTTTAAACACCGCTTATTCCATGAAGTGGGAGCTTTGTTATTTCTTAACTTAATTATCCTACGAATGTTATAAACGCGAAAGTTGGACGGATGTATGGATATTTGCTACTCTTGCACGCAAAAAGCTATTGAATGGATTTTAAAGAAATTTTACAATAATTATAGCATCAGGATAACACAAAAAAATTATAAAGTTATTGTGTGAATGGTCCAAAATATACAGTTAGGTCAAATCTTGCGCAAACGGAGTTGCGGGTACCAACTAGTGGCCAATAATTAATTATTTAATATTGTTGAATGTGATCAATTCTTTTGTCATTCAACAATGTATAAATAAGATAGTGTCATTTATAACCTTCGCAGTCAAATGCATCTCGTGCAAATTAGCATTGGATGGACGGAAATAATGAGAATAAGCCACTTGGAGTGCCGTCGCATTGACAACTAAGGATCTTATCACTAATGCGCTTTATACAAACGATCTGTTTTGGTGTAAGACATCTTGAAATATTAATAACACATTAAGCAGTGGTAGCCTAGGGCCTGTGCCAATCAGTTTTTCTAAAAACTTATGTGCAGTGAAGGAAAACATCGTGAGGTAACCTGCATATGTCTGAGACGTATGTATAGTCCTGAGACGGCGATAGACTCACTATCTGTCACGTTGGCACTTAATGATCTTCGGTGAAAAGTGGGTGTTGTTATTACAACACCTCTGCCTACCCCTTCGGGGAATACAGGCTTGAGCATATGTATATAATAACACATTAACATAAGAACATATTTTCCCGACTCCGTTGGTTTAGGGGCTAGTAATGCTAGTATAGGTACATGACTGCTACACTAGGTGTCGCGGGTTAGGTTCCCACGTCAGGGCAAACATTTTATGTAATGAGCATTGTGTTTGCCTGGTGTCTGGGTGTTTGGTAGGTATATACTTATATACATACCATGTATATACAAAATAAAAGTATATAAGCATTATATCCGTTTACTAGTACCCATAAATCCCATAATACTAGCTTTGCTTAGTTTGAGACTAGATGACACTGTCTGATAATATCCGAACATTACTATTTATTTATTTAGATTTCAGAATTAATTAACGACTATAGTTTGTTTTTTCTACCCTATAGTTTACCACATACGGAATTCACAATTTTCCGATTCTTTTGTGTCGTCATCGGAAAACTCTGCCAATCAATCAGTGTACGCAGTAGAATATTGTGTCGTAAACATCAAGTATTAAGGTATATAATTGCTACACAGCACTCGCATAAAATCGCATGAATGAACAGGAAAAACAAATGCAATGACATTTAATATATTCCATCAGGGGTTTTAATTAATCCGTCAACTCTTATTGCTACCTTTTTATGTGAGTGACACTGACAGTGACAGTTATCGATCTCCGAAATATTAATTTTTTTAGATATTTTTTTAAACACTTGGATGGATTTTTATCAAATTGTGTATGGCATGCTATGGTAATATTTAATGATACCTTATACTGTTGTTATGCCTATCCCGAGGGAAAATATAAGACTGGAAAATAAATGTGTCCAAACTACTTGCAATATTTACTTATTATTTAGAGACTCTCTTGGATAAAGTTTTGAGGTTTACTACCCAAAGGGACCAAAAAAGGGAGCGAATGGATTGAAACAAAATCGACTTATGAAAGTAGACAAAGCCGCGTACAGAAGCTAGTGACACAATAAGAGTGGATGAATGGATGATTATACAACCCCTAGTGACATAAGTGACGTCAGAACACGGAGTCGCATTACGTAAACTACATAATAAATATGTAAACAAACTAACTAGTATCAAGTTCACGACATTATGATATTGTATACTACAAGGTCACTGAATGCGAAAAATTCGTATGAGGATAGCGTGCGATGTACATTGATATAAGATTGTTCGAAGGTGATAAGATTTTGTCATTGACGCAATACGAGGCTGTCCAAATTTAACCTTGCTTTTGTATAAATGGTCACGATTAATATACATAATCTCGTAACTTATGATATTTATGGTTCGTCGCAAATGTCCGGTTGTGATTCTATAAGTGTAGCATAAATTATGCGATCGGTGAAGTGTGATGTATGTTCCCAAGTAGTTAAAGATATAATATAATGCAATATATTGAAAGAAGGAAGAAAAACTTTCTCGCACAAAATATTAAAAATACGAAATGTGAAAATACACAAAACACAGGCATAAAATTAGACAACTAACGGGGTTTTTTTTATTTATATATGTAGTATTACAAAGAAGTCGGTGTCTAAAATTACTTTAGCCACTTACAACATAAACTGATAAATAAAATATATTCGCTACAGAAGACTTATTTCGTTACGATCCTCTGGTTTTGACATATGGCTTCGGAGGCCGGTATCACAACAATCTACTATTACTAGGTAAACCCCCTGATCCCCTTTCTACGAATTTTCTTTTAAAAGTTCGTACGGATTTTTTCCCAGAGTTCAAGGTCGAAGGGTAGCCTTTATAACGTGCCTTAATTATATTAATAACACCATTTATGAATTTCCAGGTGCAAGAAAACCCCCAACTGACCAACAACGATCTCAAAACACCTTTACCCAAACCCGGTAAGTGACTATTTTTATAATTTATTTTAAGAATTTTTCAGAATATTACTTTCGTAAATTTTCCGTTTCGTTATTCGGCGCAACAAAATAAATAATTTTAAATATATTTTTAGGTTTATGATACTAATATAAAAAAAGCGTTGAGTTTACCCCTCAATCTGATAAATTAGTTTTCCACGAAGTGAATATCTTCAAGCAATACATGGTTTGGGGTTGTTCAAACCTCAGGACACTATTCTATCTACTGTCCTCAAATATACTTAATATTGAATTCAGCAGTGTGTTCTCTGTACCATATATACAACAATACCGTAAATAAAATAGATTAAATCTTCCACTGCCTGAGTAGAGCAATTATGAAATCAGTCGAGCGCGATGCGACAATGCCCTTACATAAGGCTTGCTATCAATTTTCTGCGAGGTAGCCTATTATTGCTTCAATGACCGCTTACGACGTGCGCGTTTCACTTATGCGTTTGTATAATTCTTGCTTGTAATCCGCCCACCTAAAATGACGTTTCTCGACGCCGTCACAATAAAATGCACATTTTTATTCCACTCAACTACTAATTGGCTCTTACCACCTACTACGACCAATAAAAAAGTGCTTAGTGTCTATGAAGAAAGATAGGCAGAACTAAACAGGTACGATGCGTAGCAGCTAAATACATTGCAACGAACATTGGACATGTGGATATTATGATGCCTAGCTCTTTGTCTTATTATAACTAAGCCTTTTCGTTAAAGACAGCTAATTAAACAGTAAAATGCGAACGGACTCAGTTTAATTGCAGGTTTAAAGCTAACAAACTTCCAGCACTGTTATAACTTAGCAAAAAAATATGCAGCGCATTTGCACGCGCGCTCAGCTCGAGTGCACCTAAATAAAATGGAATTAAATATTAAGAGGCAGTTTACACGTATCGCGCGCACAGATCGCCGCCAGCGTCACCTGTCGCCGACGCGAATAAATAAATTGCGAAAAAAGCACAAAAAAATGTGACGTACGCCGCTCGGGTCGTACTGTTTTAACAATTTTTAGTCTGTGAGAGCGAACTGATTTTTTTAAGTTGCAAATATATTGTTTTTCAATTGGTCTCCCACAAGCTATTGACGTTGGTTTCATTTTTTCTGTCAGAATGGATCGTTCAATATAAACCATATGTTGTTTTTTTTAGAGGAATTGGGGACTGTTCAGTACGTTGCAGTAACTGGTCATCATCATACTAAATCCCGTATCTGATTATCTGAATCGATTTACTGCCTGTTAATTGAGGTGTCAACTATACGCTGGATGTTGAATGATTATTTCACATCACTAACAAAAAGGTAGCGTGCAAGCTGTACACTCATAAACCAGCCCGTCGCGTATATTTGCTCTTGCTAACTGAATTATAATGAAATGGATGGCAGTGGAACCGTATGTAATTTGAAGCGCTTTGTGTGATTCTCAGCTCGGCTATTACACAGTAATTAAGAGCCACTAGAAGAGTTTCTTGTACCAACGATGATTGCACCTTGTAGAATGGTCGCAGACAGGATTACTGGCTCATTTTTATGAGTGCTTAGGTTTTGTATTGCATTTTATTGAGTGTTGCAATTCTTGAAGTAGCGCATCGGTGATTCGAATGCGGTTAAACGTTGGTGGGTACTGTCGATGACACTATACTATAATGCTGCCTGTCCATTAAGTTTTTTTGAGATTGCTAAGTCTGTTGGTTTTTATCGTGTTTATGTACATATCTTCTTCTTCATTTAAGAGTTCCAGCGGTGCAGTTGATGAAGCTCCCTCCTCTTGTTCCCATCCAGGGCTGTTTCGTTGACCTCCTTATACGACGTCACGGTTACAATGTACTACATAGTACGAAATTCAATGTTACAATTTTACGCGTGTTTACAAATAAATTCGTCAAAATATTTATCCACGCATTCGCGGAATAGGGTTCAACGGCTGTCGGCGCAGTCGAGAATTGAACTGGAAAGTAAAAAACAACCGGCGTATGCAGCCAGATTAAACGACCATATTGTACTATGTTGGTTGTGAATGTATGGGCTCAGTTATATGAGCCTATTTGTACTTTTGAAATGCGCTATTGTGCTATTAGTCGTATACTAGCACACAGTTCGAAATATATTATTATTTTATATTACGCGGCGGTTTATTTGAGATTGTGACGATGTTTCCTTGATGGAGCTATGTTAGTGTATCCCATTACTTCTTGAAGCCTGAACTAAGGTTAGAGTTAACTGGGAATACTATTATGTTCATCACTTTTAAATCCCATAGGTAGAATTACGCCTAAAATATCTGATCATGATGTTTTACGTATAGGGTGTAGTTTGCCGGCTTCTTTAAAATCGTCTCTGGCGTTCCGATTTCATCTAACTATCGGATCATCTATCGTTATAAGTTTTAAACTTAAATAAAGCTATAGTTGGTTGCGTTTATAAGTTTTACGTCCCGTGGGATGTCCGTATTATGTTTGGCTATTATCTTTGTATATTTGCTAGCGTGTATCACGGGAGGGCTCTTAGAAAACTTTCCTCTTCCAACTGTGATGGCTTTTCATAAGATGTTTTACTTTTGTATCACTACTTGGTTGGTTTCATGAGAGTTTTTACGCTCTTTGGTTTTTTTTGTTCCTTTTTGGTTGTGGGGTTTTTCCTTCTAATCCTATTTTTGGGGTCTTCTCATTAAGGACAAATATTTATTTCTTTATCATTGAGGTGTTTCTTGTGATACCTATTAAAGGTATTGTGTGAACTAACCAAGGTGCACAATGGTAAGCTAAGTAATAAAAATAGCATTCATTGTAAAACATTCAAAAATATATCTTATGATGTAGTATTAACAACTTCTTCTAGAAAAATGCCTTATTTAACCCTTTTACTACGTTCGAGCGTTACCGAAAGGTCTGATCCTACAGAATATACTTTCAATATAAATTCCTTGCTCATTGAAATTGATTAAGAGCCGCAGTAAGTTCGATCGGATCGATCGCCTTTTACTAATTAATTAAATCCGCATTGAATCCCGCTCCACTCGTTAATAATGAGTTGTATTGGACTATGTTTTTATTTCCGTACAAATATTATTTTTATCGGTCTCTAAAGGCTTTTCTATAATAAACTGAAAAATATCTTTATTCGATTAGACTTTTTACAAAGTACTTTCAAATCGTCAGAATGACATAATTATACAGGATTATACATGATACCGCCAAGTTCGGAAGTTTGCTTTTACTGAGAATAATACTAGCTGACCCGACAGACGTCGTCCTGTCTTAGTTATGAGATTGCAGATTGCAGCACGCATTCTGTCAATTCTATGCCTCGTCATAAGGTTACACCAAAAAAGTTTTTAGTGTCCAAAGGGCTAAGGTTAGATTAGAAATAATTTTATATGGTGGTATAAGCATTCATAAATTGTTTAATTTTCAGCGCAATTGTCTAATTTTTTCTTTTATAAGAATCTTCTCGTGACAATAACAAACATAACAAAAAAATAATTTGCGAAATCCATCAACACATTCACGCGTGATGGTGTGACCAAGTGAAATTGGGTTTATTTTTATACTAGCCGTGCCCCGCGGTTTCACCCGCGTAGATTTAGTTTCATCCTTATTGTCGCGGAACCCTAATATTTTTATAAATAAAAGTAGCCTAAGCTGCAGTTTCAGAGATTACCCAGAACAAACAGACGGAGAAAAATTTTGTTAATGTCAGTAGCAATTATACTTTCATATGCATTGAGTGAGCAGCTGTTATTTTGGTATTACAAACAGACACAAAGATTTGTTTGAATTCCTCTTTTGCGGGTAACTATCTGTTCTGGAAGTATTATGGATAGTATATTAGTAATATATTAAGGCCTATATAGGTTACATATCTAATCAACTCGAACATCCCATTTACGATTCAATATTCATCACGGACAATTTACTGAACATCGTCGGTGTAACAGAGCTTTCACGGTTTTACGATTGGCGAATCGTAAAATATCCCTATTCACGTCTCCTTCGCAACCCCCCTATGAATTATGTTCAGGGCACGGGGCTGATAAATAAATCGGTATTTATTATTTAGGTCAATGCAAGGTGTTGCCGTGTAAGCTATGCTCGCGACTTTGCGTGGAATTCCCTCTAAAAATCAACTTCTCGAATAGCTTAAGAAATATTTTTACGAAATTCCTACTAATATTATAAATGCGAAAGTAACTGTTTGTCTGTTACGCTTTCCCGCTTAAACCTCTCAACTGAATTTGATGAAATTTGGCACAGACAATCTTTTGACCCTGAGAAAGGACATAGGCTACCTTTTATTTATTAAAAATATTTCAATGTAATTATTTAATAAAAAAATGTTTCCGCGACCATAAGGATGACACTAAATCTACGCGGGTAAAACCGCAGGGACACAGCTAGTTGGAAATAAACAAGTACAAATTATATACGTATGTTAAGCCTCAGGATTCAAGGTATTCATCAAGTGCAGTAATGACACATTACAACCATAACATGAAGGAAAACATGATGAGGAAACTTACATATATCTGAGATATTACAAAGATAATACATACTAGTTAGTATATCTTGAGTAGGAAGTGTCCTACGTTACCTTTGCCTACCTCTCGGACATTGCTTCGAAGACCCTTCTGGGGAATGCGTGAGCATATCCTTAAATACTGTAAATTGTAGTCTCCATTTCCATACAAAATAATTATGTCTGTTTGAACGCATCCTTTCTCTAAACTACGTTACGGTTTTTACACGTTGGAAATACTCGATGGGTTTATAAGTGAACAAATCCATAATATTTAATTTCGAAGTAGTAGGGAAAAGTAAACGTTGTGTAAATAGTCTTAAAAATCGTAACCTGAAGCGAAGTGGAGCGGGTCGCTAGTATGTTTTATATCTATATCTACCTATACAGATAAATAAAATTGAAGTGTCTCTTTGTAATTCCAAAATAACAGCTTTTCACTAAATGCATATGAATTTTGATGCTACTGACACTAAAAAAACCAAGTTTTTTTTTTCTTTCTCATGTCTGTCTGTCTGTCTGTCTGTTTGTTCCGGGTAATCTCTGAAACCACTGGACCGATTTTAACGAGACTTTCACTGGCAGGCAGCTGATGTTCAAGGAGTAACTTAGGCTACTTTTTTACTTTTTACTTTACTTTTATTTATTCAAAATATTAGGGTGCCGCGACAATAAGGATAAATCTACGCGAATGAAACCGCGGGGCACAGCTAGTTACTCAATAAAAATTCAGTTCTATATTTTGACAGCTAACCTTCATCGTGAATCATTCTACTTCAATCAAGGTGACTTCAATTTATTCAATTTATTAATTAGAATGAGAAGGATGTATGAATCTATGAACCTCTCCCTGCCTTCGTAGCTCTTATGTATGTATACATAATAGCTATATACTGATCATAAATAAACCCGGTCATTATGTGATTAAACTCGGTACGTTTAATAGGAAAATAACGGTCTGCCTACTTGCATTAACTATTCGACCATTATTTATGAATGAGCTGTTTGTTTCCCGTTTTCATTTACGACTCTGACACTACTATACGGTGTTCATTTTGGTAATTACACGAGCTTATATCTTAATTAGTTGGTGGCTATTGGGTTTTTTTAGTACACGGTTTATGGTGATGGTATTAAGCTGTTATCACACTAGGACTAATAGTACTGTTTATTTACTTTAGCCAATAATAAACAAAATGTATATTATGTACGTACAATCCTCGTCACGAGTTAAGAACGAGTAGGTTTAAATGGCAGTAGTTATTTTATGAGTCGGGTCTATATGTATGGCTCGAGCCGAATAATAACATGCGCAGTATCCCCACAAGCTATGACTACGAGACTATGTAATATTGTAGTGCGAAAATCAGTCAGTCGGACTTTTATTAGCCTTTCACGGGTAAACCGCTGAACTGATTTAGCTAAAATTTGGCATAGATGCTTACTTTAACTCCAAGCACCGACATAGGATGCTATAAAAATTACTACGCGGACGAAGACGAGGGTAAAAGCTGGTTAGGTATAAATAGATCAGAAGCAGAATGATGAACTCATGCGTTTGTAAAAAGCAATTGAAATTTTAAGTGTTTATTCAGATTTTTATGAGAGAGATCTTTAGTTCTGGCTTTGGGGTCGGGTTGGGATAATTGTTATCAAGGCGACGCGGAAGTTTTAGATTTTACCTATAATTATCATTACAGTTTTACACTAATTAGCAAAAAATCTTAGTACTTTATTAAATTCAAATTCAAGAAAAATCATTACATTACTTAATGCAAAAATTCGTACAAAATAAAAATAGTTGACAATCGTCAACAAAAAATAAACATTTTTAATTGAACCAACGACTCTTAGGGCACGAGGTACCTTACATTGTACAAAAGACGTTTTCTCCACAATAAGACCCCGCCAGAGGAGTGAGCGGAAAAGCAAAATTTAATTGTCCAAGTGATTGATAGATATCTTGGCCTACTTTCCGCACCTCTACAAATAACTGTGACCCATGGCGTCCGTTTCTAATTTATGTGCCCCTTAGTACGCACTCACTGCCGCTTGCATAATTACCACTCGAAGCTTTGTTACTTATCTTTTATTGCACGCCGTAAACTAGGTAGCGAGTCATATACATTGTGTTGGCCTTACCGACTGACCCATTGTTGGTAGGCAGTTTTAATGGATTTTCTTTATTGGAAATTGAACTCTTATTTATGTGTTTATACTTCCTGCAATACAAAATGCATAGGCGGGCTTAATGCCAGTCTTATCTAACTCTTTCGTATAGTTGGAGCTACATCTCCCAAATAGTAGTTGACAGACTTTCTCATTTAACATCTATGCTTCAATATATAAAGCTGAATATTATGTTTGCTTTAACGCGCTAATCTCAGGAACCTGCTGGTCCGATTTGATAAATTCTTTCAGTGTGAGATAGCCCATTTATCGAAGAAAGCTAAAGGCTATATATCATCACATATATAGTTAAACGTTAGCCCAAAGTAACTATTCCTAAACCTAGTTAATGATATACGATACTTTTACATGAAAATATATTATATAGCATACGTCATGCGGTATTAAATATAGCCTATATAACGTTACTCGCTGATGATGTAGTTATCCTATTGCTGAAATAATTTCCAAGATCGTTTTAATAGTGTCGAAGCCTATTCAATACAAACAAATAAACAAATCTTTCCTGTTTATAATATTATTATTAGTATAGATTACAGCATTTACAGCTATGTAATATACGTAAGTTAAATTATCATAGACGGCAAAATAACGGTTATACAGCTAATAGCTTCGGAATCCGGATAGTTACATGAAATTCAATGTAACCTTTATAGTTAGCGATAAGCTCATATAAAATCGATGAAAGTCCGATATCGTATAAAATTTTAAATATAACATACTCCACTGAATACATATTACGTACTCGGCTGAAAGTTTCAGAATGTAAAGTTGAACTACTGGCACAAGTGCACCGCTCAGGTACCCCTACGCCTTGCTCCTAACTTGGCGATTGTATTAGGAATTATTAACTCGTTTGCTTTGGTGCTTTCGTTATGCAATCGTTACAGGTCAGTCAGAGGCCTAAGAAAGTCTGACAACTGGTTTAACCCAGATTGACGATTTTCCTCGAAAAAGGGGTTACGAAGGTCAGATGGCAGTCGCTTCGTATAAAACTCAGGTAATCGGCCACATCGGGTTGAATCAAGTGCTGACCCCAAATACATGGGATAAGGCCAGGCAGATGATCGTTTTTTGGCCAGAATGCCTGTGGTGCCTATACTTTGCTCTTGCCACTGATGTCGCGTACGAATCAGGAAACAATTTATTTTAATCGTCTTAGTTTATCTCGTGAAATATATAACCTATATGAGTTTAGTCGTATGTATAGTGCCTGAGACGGCGATGGACTCACCCTCAGTCACGTTGGCACTTCATCAAATTCGGTGAAATGTGGGTGTTGTTGTTGCAAAACCACTGCTTACCTCTTCGGGGGCCCTTGTGGGATGGCGTGAGCATATATATATTTTTATTTTATGTTATACTAGCTGTGCCCCTCGGTTTCACCCGCGTAGAGTTAATTTCATGAGTGTCCCGCGGAACCCTAATGTTTTTTTTTAAATAAAAGTAGCCTAAGTTACTCCTTGTAAAAATATCTACCTGCCAGTGAAAATCCCGTTAAAATCGGTCAAGCCGTTTCAGAGATTATCTGGAACAAACAGACAGACAGACAGACAGACAGACAGACGGACAGACAGTCAGACAGAGAAATATTTTAAAACTTGGTTATTTAGTGTTAGTAGCGTGTATACTTCCATATGCATTTAGTGAAAAGCTGTTATTTTGGAATTACAAACAGATACTTCAATTTTATTTATCTGTCTTTCGAAATTTCACACAGTAATAGACGCGCGCATCTACCAGATTATAATAAGCGAATCCGGCGTAATGTCAGTAAGGGGTAAGGGGTGTTTTACAGACATTTTTCTAAACTACATGTCGATAAATCTACACTCTTCTTCTTATCGTGTCGTTGACATTTTAAATTCTTGTGGCGGAACTAGCCACTATAACAGTATTACATTGTAGCAACAGAATCTACATTACTTTGACGGTAAATTAAAGAGTAAATTTTAAAAACTTATCTTTAATCATCACGCTCGATGGAGCGATTTCAAAAATGCTGTCTAGTTTACATACTGCTTTGTAAGGTTATATATTATACTGTGGTTGTGTTGTGTAAGAGCCGTGTTAGCCGAATGGTCGCCTGCTGCCTAAACATGTATATTGACTGTGACCCTGATGGACTCACCATCGTCCACGCTGGCACCTTTTACACCTCTGCCCTACCCCTTCGGGGACCCGTCTCAGAAGGCGTGAGTTTATTTGTTTAATGTTGTCGTGCATGGTGTAATAGAATCTTCGTATTTTGTAACGTCTTTAAAGTGCTATAATATTTAGTGTATTTTTATTGAGATGTTAGCCAGTTTGTCTGGTGTCGATTTATAAAACTTTCAACACTGTTCAATTAAGAAATGTAGCGCAAATGTCGTAACAAGGTAAGCCTAGTGCCCAGTTTTGATATCGTCAAGCTGAAGTAAATTCACGTTCGCGTTTTTATGTTGTTTTAACGTGACACTCCGGCTCAGTCGTGTTCTAAACTAACACTCTTGTTGTTTGTGTTTTATTTTCATAATGTCATCAAATCTTTATGTCTTGCTAACCGCAAGTTTTACTATATTTAAAAAGTTTATCACTTTTTAATTCCATTCGTTTTTGAACAGACGTTGTTTGCTGTTGCACAACGACCAAACTTTATCCTTCTTGACTTTAAAACTTTTAACTTTAACGTATGCACACTGGGCAAATGTTAACTATTTCCAATAAATAATATATTGGCGAGGTTGGGAATAGTTTGCAAGACGAAGCATGCCTCGCGCACTGTTCAAGTTAAAGGAAGGAGTAGGAAGACCACGCTTCTTCTAAAATGTATGCATTCATGGATAAATCTATCGAACTATCTTATTTATTGTCCATCTATATACCCATATTGCCGGTATAACGTATCGTTTTATAAGCCACGGGAATAAATCTTATGTCTCGGATATGCCAATTTAATCGTGGTACGCCATCTATCGAACCCTTTGGGAAACCGCGGTGGGTGGATTGCGGGGACTGGGATGCAGTTAGGAAATTCCCTCCTCCCTTTTTGTCTCCCTCGGCCGTGCCGCTTACACTACGGCGTACTACGTTATACGCTAACGTAGATACGTTTATTTCGAGAGCAGACACTAGTTTACTATCGATAGCACCACGGGCAATGTGAATGCGCGTAGATTTAGATTGGTCGTCGCACTCAGTCAATGGGGGGCTCTCGCAATATTTATACGACTGGAATGGAACTAATGATATCCGTTCTGACTTTCAACGTATATTGTTCTCTAGCGGAAATTTGGAAGAACGAATGTTAAGCACGAGATGTGTAGTACGAGTCCAAATATACTTTATTAATTACACAGTTCCCTCAGAAACAAAAACAGGAAAAACTGTTTTACTATTTTCCTGTTTGCAATATAGATTACAATTCAGCATTCCTCAGACCGAGCTGATAATTCTAATCAATCCGCATGAAAGTTGGGTTATATTTCAAATTATTTATTTGTACCAGGTAAGTTTTAGGGATTCTAAACCGGATTGTATGTATTTTAACCTGATTATCACAAAGTAATAATTATCAATAAACACATCAAACCCGCAAACCTATCAAATGCCTTCATTAACTCGTAACAGATACTCGAAACTTCAAAGGTATTCGAAGACAAATCCTAAACTAAACTCCTAATATAATTTGTAGCCGAGAGTAACGAGCGACCGGAGCGTTTTGAGTGTTTCGCCCAAATTTTGACGAACAAAGGCTTCGAAGGAAATCGGTTGGCGCAGATACTCCGCGTGTTTTATGTTTTATAGGTAGGTTGTATACCGGTGATAAAACGCGTAACGTAATGCCGCCACCATCTATTTGTTCCCGAATCTCGATCGGTTATCATAAATCTCGAATGGTTAACGTTTTATTTCACCTTTATAGTCCTATCTGATATTGTATATGTGTCAAAATTAAAATAGGTTTACATACATTATTTGAGTTGTATAGACATTTTGTTTTCGGTGAATGTTAGCGGGATCTCTGCTTACAATAAAGTAGCTTTAAATCAATGGCGCATCTTGTCAAATAGATCGGAAAATGATTACGTTTTCAAATCTTTTAATTCTATCCACTTCTGACACTGACAGGAGACTTTGCTATGGATGGTCGTCAACTATGTATGCATGTCCACTAAAACGAATCGAGAACTCGAATCGACAATCGCAACCTGAGTAGCGTATCAGTCGAATGCGGGGCACACCATTAGAATGCACCGCGCGTTCTCCACCCGGCCATACGCTTCCTGCGACTGCGATCATTCGCCATCTTACTCTGTGTATAAACACCCTCTTCTATTGTCTTTTATTTAGTTGTGTATGACACACTTTATATTATGGCACGATATTTTATGCTAGCGATATTTTTATGAATCTCATGGTACAGAAAACACTTAAAAAGGATTACATTTTAAACGTAACGCTGCCTTCGCGAAAGAATCGTAAATTTTTCGTGATATAATTTTAGGTATCGCATGTAAGTCAAATATGTTAGCTAGTAATGATATGTAATCTTCGCTAGCAGTTTATACTTTGTTAGAATAGGTACGTCATTAGATTGTAAGAATTTAAGGTTTTGGGAAGTTCTTGTTTTGTATCTTAGAACTGTTTACGTGTTTCCGGACACAACTGACAAAGAGAACTAGGTATTAAAAAATAAAAGTAGGTTGACCATGATTTCTTTGGTTTGGTATAATCAGTTTTATTTAATTGTATTTATAAACACGAATGCATTGAAAAATTTGCGATACCTAGAAACGACTTTGCAATTCAACATCCAGCAACGGATGCCTATGTTCTTGAAACATTGCCAATTTCTCAGACTTTGAACATAAGTATGTATTCGTGTCTTGATACCGTTAAAGGCTTGAGGTCCCGAAAGGTGTTAAAAGTACATACGTAATGATAAATAACGTACAATAAAGTAAATGAAGAGCCTACCAAATTGGAAATTGAAAATGAATTCATCGATTAATCCAGTTTTGGAACAAGGATTTGGGTGTATGGAAAGTTAATTGAAATCTAAACACGCACAACCGTCCCCATATTGTACACCTCTCTCTATTCAATCTCTTTTAAACCCTAATATGAAAGACGATTCGTACTCACAAGGACACGTATTTTCCCCGTCCTTCGACCCCGCCGCTTAAAACGTCACAACTACAAACTCGACCGCAAATCAATATAAACTCTATTGTATTCCATCAAAAGTGACTTTCTAAACAACAATATATCAATATAGGCAAACAGACCTAAGGGCGATTATACTACGATGAAATTACAACTCTTAAGTTTTATTTCGTACTACCTGTGCCCCGCGGTTTCACCCGCGTAGATTTAGTTTCATCCTTATTGTCGCGGAACTCTAATATTTTTGATAAATAAAAGTAGCCTAACTTACTTCTTGAAACCTACCAGTGAAAGTCCCGTTAAAATCCGTGCAGCCGTTTCAGAGATTACCCGGAACAAACAGACAGACAGACAGAACTTTTTTAAAACTTGGTTTTTTACTGTCAGTAGCGTGTATACTTTCATATGCATTTAGTAAAAAGATGTTATTTTGGAATTACAAACAGACACTTCAATTTTATTTATCTGTATAGATTTAACAACTGCCCTGCCGGCGTGGCGGAATATTCGCCAACTTAATACCGGATGAAATAATGGCGTCTGAAAGCTGAAGGCGCGGCGTCGCAGTTTCCGCTTCCTCAACGAGAGCTATTTTTTTTCTTGTACAAGTTTGTCACTGCTCTGCTTTTTAGGCGGTTTTTGATGCGGTGTAGAAGCTCGCTTTAAAAAGGCTTTTGACTCGAAACGGAATTTTTAATGCTGGGCGCATAATAATTCAGTTTTTAATTATAAGATTTGAATGGTTACTTCTATTGATTGGTATATTCATTATAAGCATGATTCAGGTACTCGAGGTCTTTGATTTGCATGTCGGTACATCAATTTGAGATATCTTCCTGACGCAATGCGCAAAAAAATTGGGTACCAAAATTTACCGGTCAGATCAAATTAAACCGAAGCGCGTTTGTTGATTGCTGTGTTGATTTGTTGTTGTTCGCTCAAGTAAGGGATTATTTCATCGGTTTTGTGTTTTGTTTGAAGAATTTAAAAGAATAACAGAGTCTTATTTTATTTTTTGAAGGGCCCTAACAAGTCGGATATACTCCGATTTAAAATCATATCGATGGATAGGTATCGAGTAAACTTTTCCGTGCGATACCCTCACTCGCGACTCGATAAATAAAGTTGTATAAATTATGTTTCTGTACGAGGTTACCCCAGTACCAAAGTTTCTATTGACCTTGCTCTATCCCCTTCTACTAAAAACCGGATGAGGGGAGCTAGGTGAATTCTGCACAATGTAACACAATAATATTTACTATACAACTCGCTACCTTGTAGCGGTGCACAATCAATTAACATCCTTACTTGTTCGCTTTGTGACTATTAAACTATTGGACTGGGTGGGAATTGGGATTGATATTAACCGACCGAATTGGAAGTACCGTAATATACATGGTCCCTGATGCTGTAATTCGGTAATCTTATTTCCCAAAGTTAGCGAGAGGGTCAGTCAGTGCCAATGTGGCTAAATTAAATATGCGTATGAATTAGAGCTCGGCGATCCATGGAAGCGGCCCATTTAATTTCCCAGAGTGATATTAATTTTAGGGTAGTATTCGCCGCTGTATTCATGTGAGTCCTTCCCCTTTTGTACTACGAGTAGATGGACGGTGTCGATAATATGGATTTCTTTGTTGTTTTCTGTGTGATTTTACACTTGGTATTAAAAACAAAGGGTCTTAATATATGATAAGTTGCCCCTGGTCATATGCATCTTGAATGATATCACACGATTATAACGGCACTAATTTATGTATGTGGGATGTATTTGAGGCAATGTAAATTGAAGTAATTAATGCAATCTTTATTTATTTCGTCTTCATCAAATTATAATATCTTAAAACATTCTTACAATATTTTTCTCTTTCTGACATCCATTTCACAATCTAAAAAATCAATCACTGACACTTGACATTAACAGACAACTCATTTTCAAAATAGTTCAAAGACACGAATAAAACCCATTTCTTCCTAATGCGCCTAAACAATAAAAAAAAACAAACTTAAACTTAATAAATTATTCCACATGTATACGTTGAAATTAAAGGATGTGTACTTGACATGTGTGATTCAACATAATTAGTATATAACTATCTAAACACACTGATAGTTCTGTCTATTGTACCCTTGAAAGACTTCCCAATGTACGGAACATCCAATTACAGTCCTCCTTAAATTGATTGATGGATTGCAGAATGATTTTCCTGATTATTTTGCTTGTCACTTTTTAACATCGATGGAATTGATGTTAGTTTTTTTCTTTCGTTAAAAACGTAAATAATATTTTGTCTAAGGTGATTAATTATTAACGGAACGTTCAATCAAATATAATGTTGAGCGTCAAATTCAGGAGTGGCAGGAGTAATTTTCCCCTCCGAACAAAAGTTGTTGCCTCCTCTCGGTCGGTATTGACGCAAATAGTACATTTAATTCGATCCTTGTTGATGAATTAGTTTGAAGTAGAAGCCTGTTAAAGTACCGAGTTTCTTCCATAGAATATTAAACCTCTAAAGCCGGTTAATTCATAATTTTCGTTATAAGTTAAACAATACATCTGCAAACACAATAAGCTTCAGTTACTTGAGTCTTTAAACTAAGTAATGATATTAATGTCATCTTTGTTTGATCTCTTTACAAAACGCTTAAAAGTATTTCTGTCATCGAAACGAAAATATTGATGGAATTTAACACAATCATTATTTAAAACCTGGCATATTTCTTTACCGAGCTGTGGATTCAGTAAAGGAATTAATTTAGAATGCGTAAATCAGAGCTGTTTCTGAAGACTCGTGAATCTTTTGTCCACGATTTTGAAGTGTTCTCGTTACCTGTTTTATTGCGAATATTTCATTTTAATATTGTACATTAAATAGGGTTTGATCAATCATTTTAAATAAATGATGTATATTTTACTCAGCATTAACTATTTGACTGAATATAATTCACCTTTGAAGGTGTATCGCACGCAAATAGATTATAGTATTTAGTAAGTGTGTGCTTTTAAAATAACTATCACTAATCTATACATCTATACAGATAAATAAAATGTCTGTTTGTAATTCCGAAATTACAGGTTTTTACTAAATGCATATGAAAGTATTCACGCTACTGACACTGAAAAAGCTAGTTTTAATTTTTTTCTCTGTCTATCTGTCTGTTTGTTCCGGGTAATCTCTGAAACGGCTGGACCGATTTTAACTTTCACTGGCAGGTAACTGATTCAAGGAGTAACTTGGCTACTTTTTTTTTTAATATTTGGGTACCGCGACATGAAGCATGAAACTAAATCTACGCGGGTGAAACTGCGGGGCAGAGCTATATTTTATAGAACTTACTTCAAGTCAACGAAAATAAATAATTAATGTTACAGTGTATTTTCGTTAGCTCTATCACAAGAAGTTCACCAATTTACAAATTGAATAGTATAAATCTTAAGATTTTGTAGATCAGACGAAGTTGTATGAGCTAAAATGTTTATATTAATAAATATTGTAATAACATTGCTTCATTAGACTTCTTAAAAGTCCTAAACTCGAGCAGCGTGTAGTGAAAACAGTGAAACTTAGTGCTGTGTGTGTAATAGTCAAATACTTTGGATGTTCGTCGGCTACGTAAATAGAATAGGCGTCGGTTGCATCTCGATGGTTCTAACATTGCAAGAGTTCAAAATATGGATCGATTCCAGATTAAATACTAATTATGGACATTACCTACTTTTACATGAAAATGAAAATGAAAAATATTTATTCGATTAGGCCCTGGTAAGGCACTTATGAAAGTCGAGAATTTACCACCGGTTCGGAAACTAGCCTTCTGAGAAGAACCGGCAAGAAACTCGGCCAGGCATCATGTACATATCATCGAAACAATATAAATTATATGAAATCATCATACAAAATCAAATTTGATAAGACGTATAAATATTCATGAAGAACTGTCTTCTTTATATTGCTGTACTCCTTCGTGATTTAGTATCGAAATATTATGTTCACTGCACTTAAATCATTTTAGTCTCAAAAGCTTCCGATTAGTTTAATTCGGTATGTCTCATGTTATTCTCGTGCGTCACTTATCCTACAATCTATAAATCAGGAACTGAGGTATTCCAAGCTCGTTTAAGAGTTAAAAAACAACCGTCGTCCAACCGTTCACAGTGAAGTTTTAATTGCATGTAATGTATATGTCCAATCTCAATCATTGTATACTGAGATGGGGAAGTATAATTATGTATTTTAAGAATTATGAAAGTTTATTCAAGAGTAAACTTTTAATCCTGTTAATGTTAAATAAAATAATCCTCAGTTTTAAATTAAAACCCTCTCGATTCTCGATGTTCAATTGGCTCAAATTATATCTATATGTATAAAAGAAAGTCGTGTTAGTTACACTACTTTATTACTCAAGAACGGCTGAACCGCTTTGGCTGAAAATTGGTGGGTAGGTAGCATAGAACCAGGATAATGACATTGACTTTATACCGTTCTCTTGAAACCTGAAAAAATCTTCATATAACACACTAAAGTCTGCGCGGGTGAACCGCGGGGCACAACTAGTTACATATAAACATTAAATTAAGGTGAAATGCATTTGATATTCATGTCTTTAACTAGAACTTTAAGTGATCAATAACTGCTTGGTTGAAATCACACTTCAAGTTAAAGTTATGCCAATTATTCCGAACAGTAATATCAAATTAATTAAAAGGTCCGCCTATGTCCATAGTATTCTAACTTTATGCACACAGTAATGCAGCAGTGACGCGTCGCGGTCAGTACACTCGCACGGTTCGGTGTGACGCGACGTATACGTCGTCGCCGTCCTACGCGACTGTACCCACGTGGGTACGCTCATTTTAATTAACCGTCTCAAGTATTAATTGCCATGACCTTTTTAATTGGTATTAGTCATTAATTGCATATTTAAAAGAGATACTTAATTATATTTTTTTAATTTAGAATTTACAAACGCGGTCCGTCCTAAATCGATGAAATGCAAACATGTTGATGTGCGAATCAGACTTGGGATCCCACCCCCATCGGTCGGGAGTTCGAATAATAATAGCGGAGGGGTGAAACGTGCACTCTCTCACGTATACACTTGTACTTATTGGGTTATTCCAGACACGGACGGTAGTTCTATTCCACGGAAATATTCAACTTGTTGCTTATCGGATAAACTGCCTACAACTAACCGTTTAATTAAAAGATATTGAAAATCCTATTTGGAATATAATTATTCTGATATTACCGAAATATATGCACACATTACTGCTATGTCTATATATATAACAAGTCTGTAAAGACTTGTTGTATATTTTATTAAGACCTTGATTTAAATAACATATTTCAGTTTTAAGTGTTCAATTAAACAATTACCGCCCGGATGTAAATTTGATTATGATTCATTGCAAATATGTATATACGATTATTATAAAGCTGAAATATTGTTAGTTTCTGTGGTTGAACGCGCTAATCTTAGGACCTACTGGTTGGAATTGATAAATATTGTTGTGTTAGCTTTTCTCATGCATCGGAGATAGCTTTAGGCTTTATCACGCTTGCGAGTTGCGACTAACAGTAGCGAAGTATCATTGGAAAATGCTACTATAACGAGAAAAAATATCACTTAATAACTTGCTCGTAGTTATTTAGTTTTTTTTGTTAATACTACAAGGTACCAAATACTGTTCCGTTTTAAAATAAACCATACAATTAGAATCTTTTCAAATTCACCCACTGCTTGATTTGAGCTTCGTAGAGGGGAAGTAGGGAGTCCTTTGTCAGCACCTGTCTCTCGTAATAGGTTTCGGAAGACGCGACGCAGTCGTAGTCGGGGCGCGCCAACCATCTGTCTTGTCGCGCCAAAACTAGAAACATGTGCGCGTGAGTGTTCTCTAAATACAGTGTTCAATACATTTGAAGCGGCGTTACACGTGAAAAGTGAATTTAAAACATTGTTTAACGTGAAAAGTGAGTGAAAAATTTGACAATGTTGGGATTATTATCGTCCGATTTTGGTTATCAGAACCGATTGACACTTCTTCAACAGCTGATCGAGTGTGGAGACGTCTTGCTAGGTGGACAGTTATATGGTATGGACTTATTACAGTTTTTTTTTTAAATCCCCTTTAATACAAAACATAGACTAAGATATTTGGTATGAACGTAGCTCCGTCTCTTTCTGTGAAATTGATTTAAAAAGGGATGGACATAGAAATAGTCTGAAATTAGTCTACTCTAGTTGTCTTTGAGGTGGTTTTAGATGTATCAATTTTAAAGGCAATAAGGTAATTGTTTATCTTTGTAATACAAACACCTTCGATGACGTTTTCCTTGTCCTTAATCTCGAAATATCGACACAAAGCACTAAATTATAGCTTACACAATCTATGTATGGACTTATGTGGTAAGGCTTTATGGTAGAATGACTAATCCACATCTCCCAGTATTTCCTGACTCACGATACTTACCGATAAAAATTGTGTGCAAGATTGTTGTTTGTGACTGTACGTTGTGATTTCTCATAAACGATTGTATGTATATAGTAGGCACTGTAAATTCATACTTCGATATAAAATTCTAGGTTATTCCTGTAATTAACTAATATTTAAATCCTGTAGAGGCTAAAAAGTCATAGGCAAAACACTAGTGTAGATGTATGTTTTTTGTTTACTAGCTGTGCCCCGCGGTTTCACCCGCGTAGAGTTAATTTCATGGATGTCCCGCAGAACCCTTAAGCTTGTTTTAAATAAAGGTAGCCTATGTCACTCCTTGTAACATTAGCTATATGTCAGTCCGTTTTGGAGATTACCCGGAACAAACAGACGGACAGAGAAAAATTTTAAAAATTGTTTTTTTATTTTCAGTACACTTCCATATACATTTAGTGAAAAACTGTTATTTTGGAATTACAAACAGACACTTCAATTTTATTTATCTGTATAGATGTATAGATTGTGGATATTTCTCTATTAATATACTTATATCAACAATCGCCGACCTAAGTAGCTGTCTCATTCTATTGAGCAGTAAACGACAAAGACGTATTGAGACTTTCACGATGACACTTAATTGGAAAAGCGGCATGCGTTCAAGTCTTATCAAATTCAATAAAATAAATAAGTTTTTCTAGGTAATGCTATTTTAAGTAACATTAAACCGGTTTGATGTATTCATTATATTTGTGCGATAGACAGCCAGCGTTTGGTAAAGCAAGCTGCTTTAAACCTGCGCATTACACCTGCGCCCGTTTCATACATTATAAACTGACTGGTAGTTTTTTTTTGCTTTGGCCTGGAACAAGCACGCGTCCTGTCAGATAGCGGTTATTCAAACCAATATTACTTATTGATCATCGACTCTAATATTATAAAGAGATTTGATTGTTTTTTTGTTTGTTTGTTTGCATTGAATAGGCTTCGAAACAACTTGATCGACCCGGAAATTTTTTTCGGCAATGGATAGCTACGTCGTCAACGAGTAACATAGACTATATTTTGTCGGGAGTACGGCCACAGGAACGGGAACTACGTGGGTGAAACTGCGTGACGTCAGCTAGTATTAGATTAATTAAGATTGCTGCGTTCTTTCTTCAGACACAAAATATGTATATGATAAAGTCCAAGGTTAGTGATACCTTTTTATTTGTTTACCGCTAACGTTTACCTGACGTACGCGACTGTCGATCGTATCGCTTAGTTATTTATTGTCGTATTGTCTCGTCGTGTCGTAAATATATCCAGTTTAATTAGCATAACAGCGAGTTTAGACGCCTGTTATGATGTATTTTCGTATACGTACGTTCTCACCGTTTCGGAGTAGGCTTCTATAACTTTTTTTAAATCGGCGATTTTTCGCCGTCGACCTTCGCTTGGTTATAATGCATAACAGCACCCAGCTAATATTCCTATTGGTTTAGGTACCCCTAGAGTTTGCCATTGTTTTCCTAATCTATACTCGCTAGCGTACGTATACAAATATTAGCGTTGACGCTAGCGAGTATAGACTTCGCAAACGGTGCCAAACTCGTGATTAGGGCAGTGGTGTCGAAAGAGGAAATACTCTTCCGTTTCATCTACTATATAAAATTCTCGTGTCACAGTTTTCGTTGCCATACTACTCCGAAACGGCTTGACCGATTTTGATGAAATTTTTTGTGCTTATCCGGTATCTATGAGAATCGGCCAACATCTATTTTTCATCCCCCTAAATGTTAGCGGTAGTCCATCCAAAATTTTTTTTTTATTTATATGGCAAAACACCGTTTGCCGGGTCAGCTAGTATTTATATAAGGCCTTCTGGTTCCCTTCTGTTAATAAGAAATTGTTTTTAATTTCAATGTTTCCATGTAATTTAATAAAATTTCCTCGATTTTTTACTGCTTAAAAAGTATAATCAAGGCTCTAATTAACATTCCCCGGCCTATTTACTACCCGACCGATCAGCCTCCGTCGTTTGTTCAGGCACCAACTTGTATCAACTCCACAGAAACCTTTCAGAAGGGAGTTTAGAAGATTCTAATTCAATGATTTCTTGGTGTTACGAGTAGTTTTCTTAGAAATTTTAGAAAAAAATATGTTTAGGGTTTTTTTTAGTTTCTTTTTAAATTGATATTGTGGCGAAGTAGCTCTGGTTGGAGACTTATTTTCTTTAAATTAAACTATTACTAAAGAATATTTAATTCTATTAATTCGTATTTACAATATAAATACCTTAATCAAACTGAAATAAATTGATAAAATTATAAGTAAAAAACAGAATTTAAATTAGTGTCTTCGGGAATGGTGCCCAGTAAGCTGGCTGCGTTACCTCGCTGGATCGCTAAACTGATCCTCCATGGCATCTCTCAAAACGTATTCTTCATTTTTCGTTACCTATTACTTTTAATCATCAATCGTGGAGGTTGAATTGTAAATCCTTACAATATGTAACACCAGCCGATGCTCTGGGCCACAAATATGCGCCTAAAAAGTCTCGACTCGGTATACATACATTCTTAAACGATTGTCTTTTATCGACGAAAAGCTGTATCACAACCCTTTTATTAACCCCTTCAGATATTATATGAAAATAAAAATTTCTTACTTTCACATTTCATTTCACGACCACCCATCTCAAGTTCTTAGAAACAGCGGTATTATATCAAATTGTATGTGCATGAATCCCATATTGTTAAGTAAAGATATTATGTTCAATCTATAGTTATTACGAGAACCTCAGCGTTTGTGTACAATACAACAAAGAAGCCGATATTTCCAATATGTAATTGGGGTTTCGTTACATATTGCGTACTATAACTTTATTTTATGTTAAGTACATATATTATTACACATATTTTTAGTCGAACAGAAGGTCTTCCGATTGCCATATGAGCAGATGATATTACGTTTATGCCTAGTAATAAAATAACCACTTTAGAATCCGTTTTAAGTTCAGTAGGATGAATGCAAAGTGTGGATATGTTGGTGGGTTCACATTTTGGCTTAAAACGATCGGTTTTTGAACGATTTTCTAAAGATCATATTAGAAAAGCAGGTGTTGTAGTAAGACCTTAGTCATCATGGACCTTTGAAGGGTTACGGCCCCAAAGGGTAAAACCGGACCCTATGACTAAATGACTAAAGACTCCGTTGTCCGTCTGTGCCTGTCTGTTTGTCATCACCAGGCTGCATCTCAAGAACTGTGGGAGACAGTTGGAATTTTCACAGAGACGCTATACCAAAAAATAATAAAAAAAACAGAATAAATAATATTTAAGGGGGTTTCCATATAACAAAGCTGATTTTTTGTTCGTTTTTTTAGATAGTGGAACACGGAACCATTCGTGCGCGAGTCCGACTCGCACTTGCCTGGTTTTAAGTATATGTAATGAGTCGTAAATGGAAGGTAATCAATAAATTAACAAACACTGTTCGAACAATAATTTATTCATGCATATTTTTCTTGGATGTTGAACTTTCTTGGCGTTTTGGACTTGCAAGATATTTGTGTTTCTTCCCAACCCATTGGAATAACTCCTTTCATGTATCTATTGTTGTTTTTATTTTACGACGCGAACAATATATTTTACAATTATTTAGACACAATGGCTTAGGAAAGTTAGCCTCTGTTTATTTCGGTCGTAAATTTCCCGAAATGTTTTACAATCGAAAAAGTCTCAAAGTCAAAAGTAACTTTTTTCTGCGTCCTTGAATTGCATAACTGATTGTTCCATGACGACAAAATTAACTGCTTTTATAACATTGGAATGGTTTTAAAGTAATGTATAAGCTTACAAACTAGCAGCTTTCTAAGGATTCGCTTTCGCAAAGAGTATTTTGTTAGCCTAAGAAGAAACCATGTTAGGTATTTCCGAAGTGGTTTTCTCAAGCTCGTTCAAAGTGAGAGTAACATTGTAAAAGGGATGACAATTGAAACTTTATGGCTATCTATCAGTTCGCTACTCAAAGGCTGTGGTAACCGCTTAACATCAGGTAGACCTGTTTTTTGTTTGGAGTCCAAATGCGTATCTATGTAAATGTATCTTCCCAATCATAATATTAGATAATTATCACACAACTCCAAGTAGTCCCAAACTTGTGATAATAGTGACCAAACATCAGATATAATACTATATATAATAATATTTGTCAAAATTATAAGATAATACCTACCTATCAATCAAACACCTAATCACATAAAATGTTTGCCCCATCGCGGGATATCTACGCTAGGTATCGCGGAACCTATTCCCTAAGGAATAGGAAAGTAGCACACCATGAGGATCACTCTACTAATTGTGCCGAAATGCAGGACGTTCTAAGTACAAATACAACAGATATGGTCGGAAAATCCGGGAACCGTTTTACCTTCAATTAGCCGCGTTACCCAGCCGTCTCAAGCTAAGCGTGGTCTGCCTTTGTGTGCGATTCATTCGTAATTATCGTAACGTTAAGTAACTAATGCGATTCATGACTTGTAACACAATACGAGCACAAGTTGTATTAGATCGTCGTGTAATTTGGCGTAAAATATTTTTTTCGTCAAATTTTAAAGGCTTTATTTTATACCTACTTATTTTAAATGTTAAATATATATTATTTATTTTTGTTGCTGACAGTCCCAAAACTCTGTTAATAGATGACTGGGCTATCACAGTATGTCACGGTGGATCAGAGCGGCATAGAAAATAATTACACAATAAAATTGATCCACCGGTGGATCATAAATGTGTAACATTCCTCAATAGAGTAACACATTTTATTACTAAAATCTAAAACTCCCGACTAAGTTCGCCGCTATTTGTCAGTAAATGTTTCAGAAAATCGTTCGACTCTTTAAGTGCTTAAGTAATTTTACTGAACAAAATCTTTATGTTTTAGTGCGAGATGTAAATAGGCTATGCCTTATCGATACCTAATTTTTTTCATCTTAACGTGTCATCTCACGTTATAAGCACACGTGTGCCTGTTTTAAAAACAAACGGCGCGCCGGCGCAGCACATTATTAGCATGATACGGTATATGTAATGACGCAAGTGGTGGATTTGGAAACCGGTAACCTTTAAAATGATATGTTAAACCCCTTAAAATTAAACATGGTTTAAAGGAAACTGGACCAAACTGACTGAAACTGAAAAGCATCCTTTTTTAAATCCGTATCACAGAATCTATATCTATCTATATATCTAGATAGATAATTTAAACCAAGGATCTCAGTCTATATTTTGTAAGCTGAATTTCATGTTAAAATCGGTCCTGATGTTTTGGAGATTAGGTGGAACAAACAAACAGACAAAGATATTTTATGTCTGTACCGTATATACCTTCATACAAGTTTAGTAAAAAATATATATATTGAAATTACATACAGTTACTTAAGTACTTCAATTTTATTTATCTGTATAAATAAGGGTATCAATTTGTAATGTTTTTTGCTCCAGAGCATGTCGGTAATTCATGCCACTTTGTTGGTCCAAAAACACCGGATTTGGTATTGAAAAACAATAAAACAGTTGCCAAATAATTGCTGTTTACTTACTGGATGTAAGTACAAGTGGACCGTGAAACGGGAGACAGAATACCGGTCGTAACTCAAGGGGTTGTTTAGCGGAACGGACCTATTCGAGTGTGTTTATTATGTGTGTACTTAATTCACACCTCTTTTCTATTTATTACTAACTGTGCTCGCGAGTGGCCTTATTTTTTTCCATAAAAGTAGCCTAATTTCATTCATGTAACGTCAGATATCTGCCAGTGAAAGTCCCGTTATAATCCCGTAAGGAGAAGTCGTAAGCATATATCACAGAATAAATGTAAGCTTTATAAGCAGCTAGGAAACTAAGAACAGGGGCCCAACCATGAGCTCTTATTGCAATGATAATTCAGTTGTGCGAAACTGACAGATGTATAGACGTCGCGTACATCTGTCTCATAAATGAGTGAAACTATCATGGCAATAGAGCCCATGGCAAGGCCCCTGATCGTTTAAAATCACTCACACAGACGCATACATCTACGAGATTATAAGCTGAATAGCTGTAGCGTCAACCAGGGGTGACACGTCGTATCCGAACGCGTATACGTCATTTACGTGTTGTACCTACTGACTTTTTCAAAACAAAAAATTACATTATTTTGACAGTAAAAAAGCTCAGGATCAAGAGAAATGCCGTGCCTTGAGAGAGGCCTATGTCCAGCGGTGGACAAGCATAGGCTGATGATGAGCTCGTCTAACATTAAGTACACATTACATTAGTGTAATAAGTAAAGGTTTTGTTAGACCTTTTTCAAGTATTGAAATGCTTAGACAGACAAGCTATGCGTGAAACCTAAGCTCTTTGGAGATTACATGCAATCTCTCAGCAGACAGACCAATGACACTTGTAGGTATTTGAACCTGAATTCACTGAAACATAACCAGGGCGCATTTAAAGTACTGAACAAAATAAATTCTAAGAATAAATGATATCTTAACAAAATCTGTATTCTATTCTACATATGAAGAGTTCTGTCAGCTGTCAGATGAGTAGGCTATAAGCTAACGTAATGATTGTGCCATTTTAAACACGTATGGTTTCTTCTTATGGGTAAATAAGTAATGTGTTTGTCTGTCTGTTCCTTTTTCACGGCTGAGCCGCTGAACTGATTTTGCATAAAATTGTTCGTTGTTCTTACCCAAATAATATAAGCCAGGCGATATCGTGGGCAAAATATAGTTCCACATAAATAGATCTAGTACTAAATGAAGCAAAGTTTGAAAGAAACGCAACCATGCAAGCTTCCAGGAATAATGTAAAAATACTCGTCCATCACACAAATATCTGCCCTCGGCGGTGATCGAACCCGCGACCTCTAGCTTCGCAGCCAAGGCCACTATTGACCGGGCTATCAGTTCGTCGAAGGCCCAATATAGAACGACACATGAATGAAAATACTTTTGTAACTTTTACGTCGTACATGGTATCTTTAGGATGCTTTACAAGTGCTTTAGGCTGTGAAAATAGCGCTCAAAATTTACTTTTCTTAATTGTCGTAGATTTCTTACCATATTGTCTTCCATGCTTATTAACCTCTTTAGCAGCCTCTTCTATAATGCTCCAATCTAATTTACTGAGAAGAGTCGCCGTGGCTGTGAGGTTTGAGTAGTTGGCTGCTACGCAAGCAACGCAAGTTCGATTCTCAGCGGCCTGAATCGATGAACTTTTCTAAAAACTTAAGTGCAGTAATTTCCCCTTTAAAATCTGCATAGTCCAAGAATTAATTCAAAGACGTATGTATGGTGCCTAAGATGGCGGTGGACTCACCCTCTGTCACGTTGGCACTTAATCAGATTCGGTGATATGTGGATTGTGGGTGTTGTTGTTACAAAACTTCTGCTTACCCCTTCGGGGACCCTTCTGGGATGGAATCAGCATATTTATTTTTATTTTTATCTGATTTACTTTATCAATACGTGATTCATCTGTTAGTTTGTCTAGTCATAAAATCAGTATCTCATTCCTCTCGAATTCATCGAAGTTTGCAATACTCGTTAAATCCAAATCAAATTCCACATTCAAAATAGATATTATAACTTGTTTAAAATTACTGTTATACATATTATTGCGTATCGTCTAAAAGTTAATTAGTTTAGAAGAGGCGATTTGTAGCTAAGACTGTCTGGTGCTCTGACACGAGTCACCGCGACCCAAAGGTGCGACGACCTCGCTAGGAATCGGCTGGAATCGGTCTAGTCGTCTCCCTCTACCTAGGTATACTTGATTTATATTCATTTCTGAGAGCAATTTGGATGAAACTTTCAACTTTTACCTGTTATTGTTTTATTTGACTAAGATTTATTAGTATCTTTTATAAACTATTTCATCGTGACGTCTACCTGTGATCGTTTTAAGCAGAACTTCTTAGCTTTGACATTTCATTTTAGGGTATCAAATTGAAACGTTCAACCTTAATTAAACTTCAACAACAAAAGTGTTTATTGAAATAATTTACTATTTAATAAAAACATACACTGATAAAGATTGTACGTTTTTTTGCTGAATTAAGAGAACACCCTAAACCCAGAAAATGTTGATAACTTTAATCAATGTTTTCTGGGTTTAAGGGGGGTTACAGTTAATTCTAGCACTAGACAGACGGACAGGCAGACAGAGAAGTAATAATTTGGAATTCAGTACAAACATCAATAAATTATTTGTATGTATGTATAGTATAGACGTATAGATTGAGACGGCTACAATGTCGTACTCACTACATTCAAGTCGAGAGCTACCTCATTAAAATATTCAAATTACAAGCGCACAACTTGACACACAAGTGTAATACATACCGGAGTACAAAACGCTAGCCGAAGATTCGGTGAGAAAATTCATGTTTACATTACCCATAATTATTATGGGAACGGAGGAGTTCAAAGCTCCTTCATAATATGTGTGTTGAATGTCGAGGGGGTATCGCCCCGTGCCTTGTTGGTTACCGAAGCAATAACCGATACGTAAACACATTTACACTCCTAGGCCTAAATCAACAACGTTAGCGTGTGATGCACTTGATGCAGATGACGTTACCGTAGCATTCTTTGTTGGCAATATACGTGGTGATGTAGATAAACAAATTGCAAAAACTTAGCCAATTACAATCTATACAGATAAATAAAATCAAAATGTCTGTTTGTAATTGTATTACTAACTTTTCACTAAATGCAAAAGAAATTTCCGTTTAACAGGATTTTCACTGGACGATAGCTTACATTACAAGGAGTTCATTTTTTTAAATATTATATATATAAGATATATATATAGCATATTAAAATCCACTAATGTCAAAGCTAATAAGTTCTTAAAAACGCGCTGCTTAAACGATCATAGTGGGCCCCAGGTCCGATTCGATTCTTCTTTCAGTGTGAGATATCCCGTTTATCGCGGAAGGCTTATAGACTATATTACATCACGCTTAGACCAATCTCGGGTTAAACTTAGCGTTAGTCCACAGCAACTATTCCACGCGGACGAAGTCGCGGGCAGAATTTAGTAACAGTTATAACGAAAGTCACAATTTTACATAAAACTACACAAAATGTTCAATAGAGGTACAGAGTCTAGACCTGTCTAAGGCATTTCGTATTTATAATATTGATATCGTTAGTCGTTGGTGATTATTTAGAATACCGCGTATTTTTTTGCAAGATATTTATAAGTATTATGCTCTCTTAAAAATTATACTACCTAATTGGGTTTTTATACCGATGTCAAGTAACAGGTTATTCAATATGATTGTTGCGAAGGTCAAGACTCTAGTTTCTTGATGTTTATTAAGATGTACAGTCAGGAGTTTTGAGCGCTTAACGAAAATAACATGTATTTATTCGCGTCGCGCCATACAGACAGACAGAGACAGACTCATAAAATTACTACAGCGCATGCAAGGCCAGCGCTCATAATTCGTGACGACATCTATAGTCATATTGCTAAGATGGCGTTGACGACCCTAGTAGTGTATGAGATGGGTAATGAAGGTCAAGGGCACAGTATATGTATAAGTTTTATAAGCAGTAAGGAATCTTGAACGTGACGGTTGTCAATCTTTAAGATTTTAAAATTTACTCGTTAATATACTAATCAGTCAAAATTATATAGATTAATCGTTATGAAGTTTTGAAAAATGTCGATATAACACGTGAATGACGTATACGCGATCGGCCACGACGTAGCACCTCTTACTGTCATTACGCCTCTTCCGCTTATTTCCTCGTAGATGCGCGCGTCTGTGTGGGTGTGTCATTTCGAACAATTTGTTCCTAGATTCCTAACTGCTGTCAAGGGTGTGAGAATGATTGTAAATATTGATTTGAGGTTCGTGGATTAACACTTTATAATTACGTTAATACAACTCGAGTCAATGACAATGGCCTCAGCAATCAGTCAACGGTGTCGATTGTACTGGTACTGGTTACGAAAATCTACGGATATAATTAAATTAGTTGTGCCAATTTAATTACACTTTTAGTTTGCGCCGTTTCTTAACAAACTATTATTATTTGCGCCGAATAAGGAAATGTTTATGTAAAACAGTTCGATAAAGGTTTTAACGAGCGGCATTTGGTATGTATGTATTTATTTCTAATTTTATGTTTTCTTTTGATTCCAGGTCTCGATAACCGGATATCGACCTCAAGAAGTTCAGTATCACCGTAAGTAAATTATTAATTTTTAACATTGTTTGTTTGACCTTATTACAATAATAGTTGTGTCCACAAATGGCAAAAGTATAGAATGGGGCGAGCTTTTATAGATTAAAGAAAACGTAATCATAGCGCGGTCTAACTGACGTGAGGCGCCATCTTGCGAGTAATTGTCTTAACTTTTAACGAATGGACAGCTGAACAGATTTTTCCGAAATGTGGACTACAGCTAGCTTTATTATTAAGACAGGGTACCTAAAAATATTGCGAGGATAAAATTGGAGTTATTGATATTGTAAAGGTAGCATAGTTATACGTGCGTTACAACAGTAATACAAACGCAATATCTATGTTTCCAGGGACGTTGTGAACAAAGACCTCGGCTTGTCGGAAAGCGATGACGAAGTCGCTGCCACCACGCATAGGCTAGGACCGTAAGTTCAATACTTATTTACATCACTTGTATAATATGTTACAGGTGCCGTCACGAGATATGAGCGTTCAGAGAATATATATAACCGTGCATGTATTTTATTCGCGTTGCGCCATACAGACAGACATATAAAATGACAGGGATGCAATCATGAGCTCTTAATGCAATGATAGTTTAGCTGTGTGACAGTGACACGTCATACACATTTGTCTCATTGGGGCATTGACAGACACATGCAACTTCTTTTTTTTTAATACTTACGGTAATTTAGTACTTAGTAACGTTTCATATGTGTATCGTTAAAAATAGTGGAGCATGCAATTAAATACTTCATTTCGTTCCACAAAACGTACAAAGCGAGATAACATTCAGGTTTTTCCTTGTCTATTTGTTGAGTAATAAAAAGGTCCTTCGCCCCGGGCTAATGTAACTTGTCAGACGGTGATCGTCATGGATCATCCATCTTCATACAAATCATACATAAATAACACAAACAATTCGTTTTGATAGTGCCGTGTTATTTCCCTATTGTTGGTTTGCCTTATATTATTATGTATACTAGCTGTGCCCCGCGGTTTCACCCGCGTAGATTTAGTTTTATCCTTATTGTCGCGGAACCCAAATATTTTTGATAAGTAAAAGTAGCCTAAGTTACTCCTTGAAACATCAGCTACCTGCCAGTGAAAGTCCCGTTAAAATCCGTCCAGCCGTTTCAAAGATTACCCGGAACAAACAGACAGACAGACAGAGAAAAATTTTAAAACTTGGTTTTTTTGTGTCAGTAGCGTGTATACTTTCATATGCACTTAGTGAAAAGCTGTTATTTTGCAGTTACAAACAGACACTTCAATTTTATTTATCTGTATAGATTATCTGTATAGATGTATAGATTATTGTTCACGATTCCTTTTCTCCTTGTCTTTGCGTCTGATTATGGAAATTTGTTGCGTCAACTGGAGTGGAATGAGAACTTTGATAGACAATTCGATTATTACAATACTGTCATCAAAAATGACATTGTTTATATAATACGATGTTTTTTTTTTTAATTTGGCTTTTATAGGGAATTTTGTATTACTTACCAAGGTTTAAAGCAAAAGAAAACAGCTTGAGGAAACAAATGTACATTTATTCCTGGTTGATAATGGTAGACTCATCCTGTTGACTTTTTTCTACTGTCTATGAGTAGGTTAAAGAATTAAAGAATTAAAGAATTTATTTAATACCATAACAACATAAGAGTCTAATAACAATACAGATCGTAAACAACTACAATAGTTAAAAAATTAATAGGTATATTATTGTAGCTATAAACAAGTCGAAGTACAACTCCAACAAGTTCTTGAAACCGTATCAAGATCCATAACGTACGATGCGTTCAAACGGACAAAATAAGTTTGAATGCGAATGGCTATTCAATTTATTTCCATTCCGAGAAAATACTTTCATGATTGCTAGATACTATTTCTACCTAGAATGTTTATGTCTAAGTACACAGTTGCCTACCCTTTCGAGGAACACGGGCGTGAGCATAATAAATCTTATGTTATAGAACCGTTGTTGTTACTTACAGCCCCATATCCCCCATCGGATCCGGGAGTCCGAGCTCGAGTTCCTCTCAATCTGACTCGGAGAGCGAGTCGTCGTCCGCGGGCTCAGCGCCGGCGACCCCCGCGCCGACGGTGGCGGTGTCCGCGCCGCAGCAGACGCAGACACAGCTGCAGCAGCAGCGCTCGTCATGGAGCCTGTCCAACTTCGCGCCGCCGCCCGCGCAGCCCACCGAACAGACCTACGACTCGGGGAAGGAGCTCACGCATGCGCTCGCCGTTGCCAAAGGAAAACCGGTATGTACTATAATTCAGTCTGGTGCTGTCACTAGTTATGAGCGCTAAGCTAAAAATTTGGGGTAACTGCGCATGTATCTGTTCGTGCTTGCTCCGTACAAGACCTAAGAAGTAAAAGGGCGTACAAGGTCGGCGCTCATAAGTCGTAACGGTACCTATACAGTGATATTCTTAAAAGCCACTTTTGAAAGGCGTTGCGGGAGTTTTCAAATAAAGTGAACTTCACTGCACGGTAGTGTAGCCCAATGATACCCAGTGGTTAGTAGTTAACTATTAGTTATACAAATCTAAATATTTCCTTTTTATAATATGCATAATATTTGTGGAAAAGTATAGACTACTAATGATGGCTATCGTGTATAACTTCACTGCGCTATCACTGCTGTTCTGCTTTAACTTTTACAAATCCTACATAATTATTAATTCTTTTCAAATTAAATAATTACCTACAGATATCAGCATACCCTTTCCATATAAGTCAGCAATGATCGAGCCATTTAAAGACAGCTCAGCAGTTCCTTGTTTTCCCCACGTGCAACCTGATAGCCATGCAATAGCGTTAAGTCGGCTAATCGGCCACTCTCAGGAGTCTCAGATAAACTTCTCTGAACTAGAGTCCTTACTCAGCTATATTGTAAAGTTTCGAACACGCCAATAGACGCGAGACCTTGCTACCGTTGCACTGCCTTTCTTAATTTAATTCTTATTTTAGCTGCATAATAGTTGTTTATGATGGAAACTCTTTTAGACTTATTAGTAAAATTGTTCTATCGTGTGTTCGATGATAGTGTAGATGTTAGACAGAAATGGGTTAACTTAGCAGTGCTCAAGTGTAACTTAAGGAGTGCTTTGATGATGTTTGAAGACAGACTAAAGTGCGTTCCTATAGCTGACAGGAAAGTGATGAGCGATTTTGTGAAGTTTAAAGATGTTCTGTGGCAGGCTGTTGGTGCGGTTCATGGAAATTTAGGCTCTATTGAGGTGTGTCAAACAATATCGCACATAGCATGTTGTGTATTTGACTAAAGTCTTATTGCAAACGTTAGTACAATGTGACCATTAGTGGTTGGTACCACTGTGTGGGATGCTAGATATTGCGGGCTCGATCCCCTGTTGTTGGTTGAATTTTATGTGATTATAACGATGAATGATGGCTTATGATTATGTGATTAGTGTGATGAGTAAGAATACCAGTTGTAACCATTAGCTTTGTTTTATGTTTATGTATCATAGTGTAAATTTTAATGTTTACAGAGGTCTGTACAAAGTAAATAAAATACAGCAATAATAGCTTAATCGATTTATTGTTAGATATAAACGGGCTGATGTTTAGTGACATCAGAGAGCCAACTAGGATCGTAACTTCTTAGCTTTGACGTTTAATTTAAAAGAGACGTTCTTAATACGCTCTGCTTAAACCGATGAAGGTAGGCCCCCAGTACTGTATGTAATGTGGTCGTGTCCCATGCAGCAGAGTCCGGTGTCGGAGATGTCGGACTCGGAGGCGTCGTGCGACTCGCCCGCCGCGCGCCGCCGGCCCGCCGCGCGCCGCTCCGCCTCCACCGCCTCCAGCGACGACGACGCGCCCGCACACCACACCACTGTGAGATAACTAACTACATGTTAGGGCCAGTAAGGCTACCCTTACTGCCCACTGTACCTCCATCTTACAGAAGTTCGCAGCCAAATAATGCTGCTACCTTTGAGTAGTATTGTAGTCCTGTCAAAAGGTGGAGTGCACGCTTGTTTGCCGCCTCAGTAAAATTAAAAACACACCTTTGAGTAGTGTTTTACTCCTGGTTATCAGGTGTACTGTACGCTTTTTTTCGCCTAATATAAACAAACCACTAAGAAATATTAGTAATGTTCAAACGCTATTGGGAGAATTTTATCCCTGTCACCGCTTCACTACCTCAATCCGCTCCAGGGAACGGGTAGCCTTAGTGGTCGATTAGCAAGGCTATGTCGCAGAAACACGACACTAGAGGCACTGGAATTTGTTCGTACTGTTCCAGGCTAGATCACGTTGCGGTCTCCCTTGAACCTTTCGTTTGCGGCTAAAAGTCAGGAGCAGTATCGTCCGAATTGAAATGACAACATACGGTTTTTCCTCAGTAACAGCCTGGAGCCTAGAATTATGCCTGGTTGATGGCAATAGGTCACCCGTTATACGAGACTTAAACATAGCCGTTAGGTGTGCATGTATGTAATATGCGGTTGTTGCAGACATCACCGCGCGTGCAGCCATCGGTGTCGACGCCGCTGAAGCGGGGTCGGCCGCCCAAGGTGCGCACGCCGGAGGAGCGGCCGCCCAAGAAGGCCAAGCGCCGCGGCCGCCCGCCCAAGGCGCGCCCGCCCTCGCCGCCGCCCGCCCCGCCCGCGCCGCCCGACAGCGACGTCGAGCCCGACCCGCCTGCGCATCATCAGACGCAACAGGAAACTAAGACGCGCATCTTTCGCAAGGTAAATAAACGTGTTTATCGCACCTGGTTTTCAGTCCATGAGATCACCTTTAAAAATTATGATGATAAGAAAGATGGATGGTTCTTTTAGGTACGCTGCCATGGTTGTCTGTAAGACCTCTTCAACCGAAAGAAATAGTCTCTTGACACTGCAGAAAAACAGGTTGTAGCAAAATGTATGTTGACAACGGGTCCGTGTTTCAGGTATTCACCGCGCGGAAGGTGGACGAATGCGGTGGAAAGGGTGGCAAAGGGGGCAAGGGAAAGGGCGGCAAGGGCAAGGGACAGGTGACCATCGAGATCACCGCGCCCGAGTCCAACGACGACGAGGACCGGAGGCTGCGCGAGCGGTCTGCCGAGAGACGGCAGGAAGCTATGGCGAGAGTATCGCCGCCCGCGCCTCGGGCCCACACCTCGCACGGCCCCAACCATGGCCTTAGCCACGGCCCCAACCACGGGCCCAGCCACGGCCCCAGCCCGCACGGCTCCCGCGACCCCGACCGCCGTCGCTCCGCCGACCGCACCGACCGTCGGCTCTCCACCGACCGAACACAAACAGAACGCACCTCCAACGACCGGATACCCCCAGCCATCGGCCGGTCCCCCTCCAAAGACCGGATAGCCACCGAGCGGACCTCCAACGACCGGATATCCGACCGGCTCCCCGACCGGACCGCGAGCGACCGGCTCAGCGATCGACTCTCCTCCGAACGACTCGCCGAAAAAGTCGCCCTCGATCGGTTAACTGCGGAGAGAATCGCCCACGAGCGACTCGCCGCCGAGAAACTCGCCCACGAGCGACTCGAAGCCAAGATGAACCTATCTCGCTTGCCCGACAAGATGACTCTACACCGACTCGCCGACACCAAAACCTCGCTGGATCGACTTGGGGACAGTAAAATGTCGATAGACCGATTAGCAGTGAGCAAAATGTCGATCGATCGGTTAGAAGATAATAAAATGTCAATAGATCGGTTAGGGGAGAGCAAAATGTCGATAGACCGAGTGGCGGAGAGTAAACTGTCGATAGATAGGGGTGTGGAGGGCAAGGAAGCGAAGGTGGAGCGGTTCGTGCGCGCTGAAGCCGACGTCGGCTCCGGGCTGAAGACTGGCCGCTCCTCGGAGAGGGAGGAAGCGTCTTCCAACGGTCAGTACACGTACTTACACATACTATTGACCGTAAAGATGTCAACGAGGTCTATTTTTGTTTGTCAAGTCTAAACATTTGCGCAATGCCGATTTAATTGATAAAGTTTCGAACATTTCTTTACACTTGGCAAACAAAAATAGACCTTGTAAAACTATGACTTATTATATAGTTGTGTTATTGTTGTTGGGTAGTATGCGAGCGGCGGCGGGCGCGGCTGGTGGTGAAGATCCCGCTGCACCGCCTGCGGCCGCAGACCATGGCCGCCCTCACACACGCGCCCCAACGGCGACCGCCCCCCAAGCTGGCCCACACGCCGCATGCCGAGCAGGTCAGTGGCCCACTAGCCTAACGCTGCACCGGCTCCGGCCGCCCCCAAGCTGGCCCACACGCCGCATGCCGAGCAGGTCAGTGGCCCACTAGCCTAACGCTGCACCGGCTCCGGCCGCCCCCAAGCTGGCCCACACGCCGCATGCCGAGCAGGTCAGTGGCCCACTAGCCTAACGCTGCACCGGCTCCGGCCGCCCCCAAGCTGGCCCACACGCCGCATGCCGAGCAGGTCAGTGGCCCACTAGCCTAACGCTGCACCGGCTCCGGCCGCCCCCAAGCTGGCCCACACGCCGCATGCCGAGCAGGTCAGTGGCCCACTAGCCTAACGCTGCACCGGCTCCGGCCGCCCCCAAGCTGGCCCACACGCCGCATGCCGAGCAGGTCAGTGGCCCACTAGCCTAACGCTGCACCGGCTCCGGCCGCCCCCAAGCTGGCCCACACGCCGCATGCCGAGCAGGTCAGTGGCCCACTAGCCTAACGCTGCACCGGCTCCGGCCGCCCCCAAGCTGGCCCACACGCCGCATGCCGAGCAGGTCAGTGGCCCACTAGCCTAACGCTGCACCGGCTCCGGCCGCCCCCAAGCTGGCCCACACGCCGCATGCCGAGCAGGTCAGTGGCCCACTAGCCTAACGCTGCACCGGCTCCGGCCGCCCCCAAGCTGGCCCACACGCCGCATGCCGAGCAGGTCAGTGGCCCACTAGCCTAACGCTGCACCGGCTCCGGCCGCCCCCAAGCTGGCCCACACGCCGCATGCCGAGCAGGTCAGTGGCCCACTAGCCTAACGCTGCACCGGCTCCGGCCGCCCCCAAGCTGGCCCACACGCCGCATGCCGAGCAGGTCAGTGGCCCACTAGCCTAACGCTGCACCGGCTCCGGCCGCCCCCAAGCTGGCCCACACGCCGCATGCCGAGCAGGTCAGTGGCCCACTAGCCTAACGCTGCACCGGCTCCGGCCGCCCCCAAGCTGGCCCACACGCCGCATGCCGAGCAGGTCAGTGGCCCACTAGCCTAACGCTGCACCGGCTCCGGCCGCCCCCAAGCTGGCCCACACGCCGCATGCCGAGCAGGTCAGTGGCCCACTAGCCTAACGCTGCACCGGCTCCGGCCGCCCCCAAGCTGGCCCACACGCCGCATGCCGAGCAGGTCAGTGGCCCACTAGCCTAACGCTGCACCGGCTCCGGCCGCCCCCAAGCTGGCCCACACGCCGCATGCCGAGCAGGTCAGTGGCCCACTAGCCTAACGCTGCACCGGCTCCGGCCGCCCCCAAGCTGGCCCACACGCCGCATGCCGAGCAGGTCAGTGGCCCACTAGCCTAACGCTGCACCGGCTCCGGCCGCCCCCAAGCTGGCCCACACGCCGCATGCCGAGCAGGTCAGTGGCCCACTAGCCTAACGCTGCACCGGCTCCGGCCGCCCCCAAGCTGGCCCACACGCCGCATGCCGAGCAGGTCAGTGGCCCACTAGCCTAACGCTGCACCGGCTCCGGCCGCCCCCAAGCTGGCCCACACGCCGCATGCCGAGCAGGTCAGTGGCCCACTAGCCTAACGCTGCACCGGCTCCGGCCGCCCCCAAGCTGGCCCACACGCCGCATGCCGAGCAGGTCAGTGGCCCACTAGCCTAACGCTGCACCGGCTCCGGCCGCCCCCAAGCTGGCCCACACGCCGCATGCCGAGCAGGTCAGTGGCCCACTAGCCTAACGCTGCACCGGCTCCGGCCGCCCCCAAGCTGGCCCACACGCCGCATGCCGAGCAGGTCAGTGGCCCACTAGCCTAACGCTGCACCGGCTCCGGCCGCCCCCAAGCTGGCCCACACGCCGCATGCCGAGCAGGTCAGTGGCCCACTAGCCTAACGCTGCACCGGCTCCGGCCGCCCCCAAGCTGGCCCACACGCCGCATGCCGAGCAGGTCAGTGGCCCACTAGCCTAACGCTGCACCGGCTCCGGCCGCCCCCAAGCTGGCCCACACGCCGCATGCCGAGCAGGTCAGTGGCCCACTAGCCCAGCCTTTTACTGGCTCCGGCCGTGAAGAAAATCAGCTCCTGCCTCCTTACCCATAGTACCTGTGGAAGGTAAAATAACTTTCGTCAGACCCAAACAATAGTGCTAGATGAAGAGCTGTTCCGATTGGCGATAGATGTACGCAGTGGAACCTGACTTATATTTCATTGCTACGCTACATACAAGCGTGGGAGATATCACTAATTCACGACCATACTACGAATAAGTGGGCGTCTCAGACACGCATAGCCCACGCAAATTTACGCTGCACACGACAGACGGAGGCGTAACTTAATGATGTTAGTAAGTCGGTGGTACGGAGCCTTTAAAGGCCATTAATATTGTAAGTTGTTTATCAACAACTCTTGACACGATTATTTAATTCTTATTATGAGACAGATTGTATATGACGTGTATAAGTTGATTCGTAAATTCGAATGTCGTTGATTGCAAACCCTTACCATAATGTGTGGTGCAGGCGGGTGAAGTAGCGGCGACCAACCACGAGCGGACGGCGGCGTGCGGCCAGACTCCCATCTACTACTCGTACTTCGAGCGGCTGCCCGCAGACGCGCTCTCTGACGACGAGAAAGATCACAAGTACGTATATCGAACAGTTAAATCGCGTCATCGTGAATTTCTAGTACTGGAATTGTCACATCGTTAACTTTACGGTGAAATTAAATCATGAGGCAAGCTGCACGCCTAAAGTCACGAGTTACAGACTCGTGACTTTATCAACTATGGTGAAAAGTACGTGTTGTGACACCTTTGCGGGACCTGGAAATCGTGAACATTTGTAGATAAACTACTTACACGGCCTGATGACTTTTTACTGACGATTGATATATGATAATGATAATGATATACCTGATGATTGATACCACTGATGAGCACTATCAGTGGTATCAATCACGCGTTGTTCACCATGTAAAAATCTCTCGACAACTTTTGCACTCCAGGTCTTATTTATTTGGGAGAATCAGATTGGCTTAAGGATTAAACAGTAGCACAACGCGTACATAGCTGCAAAATTACATCTGATCATGTCGAGCTAACTTTATGTATGGCCGTGACCAGTACCCTCGCTACATTTTCGTCTACACTCGCTAGCGTCCCGGAAAATATTTGTACGAGAAATTGTACAGCGCCTCCAAGCGGTGACGTGAAGAACTAAAATATATCTTACAAATATTGTCGGTGAGGCTAGCGAGTGTAGGTTAGGAAAACGGTGGCAAACTCGTGATAGGGGTACAGCATTCCAAGTATAGATTTGTACACGTTAAAACGTCGACAATCGATTGCGTAGGTATTTGGTTGCCTTGGTAACCAATACTTGGGATACTTGCCCTCCTCGTACCACTAGTGGCGCATTTTATTTGGCGGCAGTAGTTAACAAGAGGGGCATTCTGTAGGTTCTACCTGGAGGAGGCGAAGCGCCTTCGTCTGGCGGGCGAGGGCGAGCAGGAGCCGCTGGCGCGCGTGATGCTGTACCTGGAGTCGGTGCTGTGCTTCGTGCTCACCGGCCGGGTGCTGGAGCTGGAGCTGGACACCAAGCGCGCCTTCACGGTGTACCGCGAGACCATCGAGTACATCAACTCCATACACTCCATGCCGCAGTGCTTCCGCGTTGAACCGCACTCCACCTTCAACAAGCTCGATATACTCAGGTCAGTCAACATTCTAAGTGGAAAAAGTGTCCTCTCAGTTGTGGCGTCATATCAGGAGATAAGTTGTCTGTCTATCTGGTACCTTTTCATGACTAAGGACGGTTATAAGATACACACATTCATTACATCTATACATATCTAAATGTGGTTTTACACAGATGTCAATTCTTAGAATTAAATAAAAAATCACGACAGTTTTGGGACATGTTTTCTTCAGTATATTAAATTAATGTTAAATTTAAATACACTGAGACAATGTGTATAATGTTTCCAGTTTACGGGTGCGTGCGCTCCTGTACCTGCGTATGTTCAAGATGTACAACAGGGAGGTGAAGGAATACAATAAGATTGTTCAAGAGTATCAACAGAAGGTAACTATTATCCTAATGATATTTTTCCCTAAGGCAATGGATACTATATAAAATGATAATATTTATTTGTTGATAATTTATATATATAGCTGTATGTGGCTTGTTCACGAAGAACAGGACAGACGTGGCGGGCTCGTTTGAACTTACGTGGCGTTTAAATTGCGTGCCTCACCACACCACTAGGTCGATGTGAAAACATATACAAAAATTTCACGTGTTTGTTATCGTCGGACTAGTAGTTTGATACAATTACTACTAAACGCTTTCACACTGTGTCGTTGTAGTCAAGTATCGGCGGACGATATCGTGGCAGTGGGAAAGCGTCCATTGCCGCGAGCGCCAGCTTTAGTCTAAGTAGCGAGCAAGGAGCAAGTTCGCTAACTTGCCGTACGTGCACATTAGCATATAATTGTATGTGTTCGTTACATAGCCGGCGTGCGCGGAGTCGGTGTCGCCGCTGTCGCCGACGCCGTCGCCGGCGGGCTCGGTGGGCTCGGTGGGGTCGGGCGGCTCGTCGGGCTACTGCTCGCTGCACTCGGCGCCGCACGCGCACCAGCCGCTGCACTCCGTGCCCGCGCACGCTCACCAGGCGCTGCTGCAGCTCACCAAGTACTACAGCTTCCTCTACGTGGCGCACGACCTCTGGGAGCAGGCCGACGGGCTCTGCCGCCACCGCGCCTACCGAGGTCAGTACACACCGCACCCTGCCGCCATCGCGCCTCCCGACCTCACTACACACACCGCACCCTGCCGCCCCCGCACCTACCGAGGTCTCACACACACACACACGTACACGTACACACCTGGACAAACTTTAAACTTAAATCATTCTCGATAGTACGTTTAGAAAGAACCTTCAGTCATTTTGTAAATGAGCACGTTTCCAGCCTAGCAAAACAGTTGTGCGTTTGTTCCATTCTAATAATACACATACGTATATTACTGCTAATTCACGTTTTTGCCGGCTAATTTTCTTGTAGGTACGAATATATTGAACTATCGTATAAAATGTATAATGTGATTTCCAGATCTGTTCATAGCAGTGGACCGCAAGTGCGGCCCGTTGTCATTGTCGTCGACGTTCCGCCATCTGGTCCAGTACGTGAGGCACGCTATATCACTCCTCAAGAATGCGCCCGCCGAGTGACCGACTGCTGCCTAACTTTGACCACTCCTGTTGCTTTCCCCACTTCTTAGAGCTTATGTCAAAATGACAGCTGTCAGAATGATTGCGTCAAACGATTGAAGTTGGCTTTTAAAATTTTGACGTTAATGACATGAAATCTGATGACATTACGTTTGGGGCAATCAATTAGACGCTCTTAAATTTGGTTAATAAGTAATTTTTTATGGTCAAACAGTTTTAAATTGTATGGAGCACAAAAATGTATGTCGCGGACTTCTATTTCTATTTTGATTTAATTGTATCGGGTGTGTTATTGATAGTATTACAAATGTCGAGAACTATAAAATTGTATTAAAACCTAATTAGGTAAAATATGCTCTATTTTACTGTTGTCGATGGAAATATCACTTTTCTGCAAGTCGATACTACTATATGCTATCAATAAAACACCAATGATTGAAATCTACAAATAAAATGTAAGTATTTGCATTCAGCGTAATAGCAACAAAGGACAGTGACAAGTTTCGTTCCGTTCCCAAAACGATGACCAATGATTTATCAAATGTAAAATTGTACATAACGGCCACCGGGCGGACCTGTACAGACCTGTACAGACCTGTATTATATACTAAGTGATAGACTAATCATATCCTAAGCGGTTTTCTTTATAGTTATCTTCCCTAACCAAACGTTTTGATGTCGGGAACACATTACGAATTGCTCGTTTTTAGCGTAACGGGATATACGACAAAAATAAATAAACTTTTTGATCGCATGTGGGCCAATCGAGTATATTATTAATATCTCAATGTAAGGGATCACTTGTAGTTCTTCGCAATAATTTTTAATTATATTTCGCGTTATAATTTTATAAGTTCTTAATAAACATATGAGGTCATGATTCAAAGGGACTGTGAATGTCAAATTGAAACCACAGTTTGGATGCGTAAAGTTGATTTTAGAATACGGCGGGTCGGGGTTTTTATAAGGTAAAGCGATGTGTGGATTTATGTAAGCATATTGATTATATTTGTATACTAATCGGCCACAAACACATTGGAACGAAGTAAACTCGTGCAGCACACACACAGAACAATGATTGAGCAAAATATTCAAACGTTTTTTCTTATACATATCAAAATGATTTGGGAATAATTCAATAATAATTTTTAAACGTCTTTTTAAATATTTCTTAAGCTTAATGTTTTCAAGTGCGCGATCAATACTGCCGATCTCCGATTTTAATCGTACGAATGAAATTATTTGGAACGACAATAATACTCTAATAGGGGAGCTAGTTTCGTTTATAATTATATAATTATTGTTATACCCATAAATATGAAATTAATTAATTGAAGTCTACTTAGAGTGAACGCGCCGCGGTGAGATCCAAGTAGAACAAAATATCGATTGAAATTAAATACCATGATTGAATGAATATAAAAGTGCAAATATATTTTAATGAATACTTTATGAAGTACAACGTATGATCAGCTCGAGTCGAGTCGCTCTCAAAAGGAAACACCAATACTATCTATTTCCTCGGTTGTTTATCAAATTTATGTTGTGATTGTATATACATAATATTATTATATTATACATTTTGTAATGAATATACATGTTAGTGCCAGATAGGATTTTGTATGGGAGTTTATAGTTGACTCCGTGTCAGATCGCAAACATTTAAAGGGCGAACATTCAAGTTAGGAGTGACGCGATGCCTTGTACATAATATATTGTAAGAAATGTAGTTTTCACTCTGCTATAATTATTTATATGTAAACTATATTTATAGCTAAGCGGACAAGGTTTAAATATAATGTTGGGTGTGCGAGGGTGAATGGCAGGCCTGGCGTGTTCCGTGGCTGCGCGCGGATCTTACTTCTAAATAAGACAATTCGTTTATTTTATAGTATTGTAAATGTTTGTAGATGAGCTTGCAGCGGTCGTATAAAGTGCATACGTGCAACGCCTTTCACGAAACACAACATGCTATTGCAATTTAAGCCTTATTCCTTTGACATATCTAGCCAAATTGTATGTGATATACGAGTGACAGCATAAAATGGTACTTATTGACTTAGCGGAAGCATAAAAATAAACAAATATTTTATTGCAGCATAAGGTTCAAATTCCAATGACGCGTAAAGTTCAGGAAGGTGTTGCAGTGTGTCGGTTAAGTAAGTTAAAAGTAAGCGCAGAAGTCGCTCCGATGACATTACCTTCGCTAGTTACCCGCTGATAGGACGCACGAGTGCCAGCGCATTGTCTACTTATATCATCTGTATTCGTTCATTTATTGAAACCACAGACATTGTAATATGGTATCTTCATTGCTAGCTTTAAAAACCGAGTTATCAAAAAATATCAATCTAACTAGAAAAGTAAACTTGTATTGGAAGTGTAATATAGCTTGGCTCACGAGGTATTGAGACCTTGACTGCGCAGTAGTCATTTTACGAGTCCGTCTCTCTACATGCATGGCGAGACGAGAATAAAATACATATTCAGCTACCCCGCTATTTTCGCTAAGCGACTCGTGTATGTCATCGTGTATACTTGTGGCGCCATCTATTTTAAAATGATTCAAGAAACTGCATGTGAAGAATGCGAAAATGCATAGAATCCGAATACAAGATAAATTCTTCGGTTCCATAAGCTCTACATGATATGCAACGAGGATTGAAATCGATATGAATTTTATACACCCATAGCAAAAACATCACAAAATAATTCCACTAGTCGTATAATGTTCATTGATAATTTCAACCAGGAACTCGCTTTTCGCTTATCGAAACGATATAAAATGTACGGGAATGACATATCGTCGTTGCGCGTGCAAAAGTCGCTATGTGTATTTCGTGAACTCTTGTGTCAAAATTTACAGTAATGTTTAATTTTGACATTATTAATAATAATATCTTTCCAACATTAATCCAAAAAAAACTATGTAAATTTGTTATATGTATCAATAGTAAGTAATTTTTTTGAATACTCGGGCCACATAGGTACTTTTGCACGCGCGACGATATGTCACGTGAATGATTTATGTAATTTCTATACATTTAGTATCGTTTCTGTCAGCGCAAGAGAGAGTGTTACTTTGTCTAGGCCTGCTTGAATCATTGGCACCGCAAACAAACGAATTGATGTAAACCACTAATACAAAAACAAATTCCATGCATTGAAGATACCATGTTATCATATTATTTTTTTATTTTTGATTCGTTATAATCATAATTCCCATTGCCGTTTCAATTGAACACGTTCGGTACTTACTGCGCACAATTATTTATTTAAACAATTAGTTGTTACTTATTTATTTTGGCTTTGCATTTGTTTGATTTAATTGCATTCGGAGCGAAGTTTACTTAAATTGTATATTTTTGTGATATGGAAACATTTGCCTTAATTAAAAAGTTCATTCCTTTCCGATGTTAGGATACACTTAACTGCCGCTTCACATACAATGTTGTAAAATTACACTCAAGAGTAATAAATCCGGGTCGTCAAGCATAAGCCTTAATAGCGTCAAACTAAGAATTGTAGCTTATGAAAAAAATATTTTTATTTAATATTTTTTGCAAAAGTTCTCATTCTTAGTTTCTAAAGATATATTTGGTGACTCGTATTTATTGCTCCCAAGTGCAAGATTTATAACACAATTCAGTACTTACTTTTTGTTCTAGAGTATATAATTATGTGGGAATACTTTTGGTCGTTACAAATTGTATGTGAACCGACAGACAAGTGTAACAATAAAAACTATATGTATTAGAGAATTATATAATCACAAAATACATCTCGTTCGGAAACTTCATCTAATGTACTTTAACTTTTTTGTTATTGTTCTTAGTTCGTAAATTTTGGTTATATATTAATATTATTATTTCATTTTGTTTTGTTGCTTATTTAATCATTTTAGTTCCGTGTTCCAGTTGAACATGTTTTTATATATAATTGATATCCAAATTTTAAGGACATGTTACACAAAATGCTAGTGAATGCTGATTGTAACTCATATTTTCTAAAGCAATAATTTCCCAATTTGAAGTTTATCACATGGTTAAAACTCAAAAAGACAGAATCAAGACAGTTTAGGTGCATGTTTTAGGCACAAAGCTTCTGGTGGTATATTACAATTTAAAAATAAAATAAAATGACCCTCATTTTTTTTTAATTTTTTCGTGTTTATACTTGCTATTCATTTTAGTGGTAAATTGTTGTTTTAGTACCTTTTGAAGTTACTAACCTTTTTGTAGTAAAATGAAATTATAAAAACAACATTAATAAAATGACATTAATTTAAAATTTATTGCCATAGTACCACGAACCGATTCTCTGCGACAAAAATTATCGTCTAAAAAGTCTAGACCCTATATATATATATATATGCAACTGGTCTAGTGTGTAATACAATTCCTTTATGTTCTATTTTATTGCAATTTTTTTTTAATTACCTAATTCTTACTGAAATTGAATGAATAATCACAAATGTTCCAGCAATATCTGCGAACTTTCCTAAATCTCGTTGTAACAACGAGTCCTAAAATTGAAACCAAATTTATGTACGGACGATATATTATTAATTAAGTGAGCGCTGGCTACAAAGCGGTCGTAATAGGAAAATTGTACCATACTGTTTTCTTTTATTTAAACTAGAATCTTGTGTTGATAGCATGTATAATTTGTTTTTTTTTATCCGCGTTAAGATTATGTATAAATTTGTTTTGGTCTTATTTTATTATTTGTGTAACTATTACTGTATGTTATTGATGATAGAATACATTAATTTTTATGTATAGATGATTTTTGTTTATTTTATTTTTCCTTTTTTTTCCTTATTTTTGACATTTTTTTTGTTTTGTTTGACAAGGCGCTGTTAGGTCAATTCACGTTAAACGATTAACAACTCTATGTCAACTTATGAAGTTTTATTTTGGGTTCTGTGTATGTTACTGACATTCGTCACTGATTTATATCTAATAATAACATCGTCGACTTATTATACTCAACGTCAAAGACAAGGATTGTTTAACTAAGTGTTATAACTTAAAAGTTGCAATTAATTATCGTTCTAATGCAGTTGGTGTAAGGTTTAATATTACCAGCCAAAGACCCGAATCTTGACGACGTAATTGCAAATTCTAGTTATATGCAAACGCATGGTTAATGAATCCTAAGATTACTAAGTAGTGTTTAAAATAATACCAGTTTGGTATTTGAAGTATTGGGTTCACTCCCACAATATATTACTGCGAGTCAGTTCAAATATATCTAGTAATTGCAATGCAAAGTACGAGTATATTAAAGAGTAAACAGGAAACTCAATTAAGATAATGATAGTTCAATTTAATTGCATTAAGCTAATACTTAAGTGTTAGCGTAATGGAATGCCTTGGTCAATTGCCAGTGAAAGTAGCCGGTACAAGTGTCGTGCGAAAATGAACCTTAGCCTCTCGCAATAAAGAACACCATGTGTGATAAGTCAGATAAATGCCTTAAAGCAAGTGTCTTCAACTGCCGATGTAGAGTAATTGTTATGCCAAATGCGTTTTTATTTGAATTCAGAGGTACAGAGATTTAGGTGGGTCGTTGCCAATGTTGACTTCAAAATATAAGCAATAAAATAAAGAAATATAATAATAAGAGTAGTTCCTAAATCAACGTATTTTTATCTTAGAACAAATAAGTATTTTATAATATATATTTGAAATATTTGACAATTGATTTGAGCACAACGATTGAGGTGATGCACATGCAATTATCAACTCCATTGCGCCTGTAACAGAAGCGATTACAAACACCAATAAGTAATTGACGTTATATCAATTAATTCTTGTTATATTGTAATTACAATTAGTAGTTCGTGTCTCGATGTTAGATTGAGATCGCTGCAAGCTCTATATTAAGGTATACATAAAGATATACATATAGTTCACTCCTACAAACTGGTTTTATGTTACAATTTTTTTAACAGATCTAAACAAATGCATTTCACAGAAGAGATCCTATTACAAGCAAAAAAATCACGCTTCTCTTATTTCCGCTGATTTCTAACATGAGTCATAAGTATTTATCATTGACATAAGGTCGATAATTGATTAAATCGACAAGCGCAAGTTAGCAGTCGTGTTGAATGTCTCTTTGAAAATTAGCAGCAAATCTTAACGCCCACCACAAAATCTGCAGTCGAGTTTATTCATTAATGTTTACATATGTTTATGACGTCACATCAACCCTCTGACTCTCAAAGCGATCTTCGAAACCCATCGGTAACAATTATAACACTGCGCATGACATTCTGATTTGAAAGTATTTTGTTATAAGTCTAATCAATAAACGATATTTTAGAGTTTGAGGGTAGGCAGAATCCAATTCAAAGATTGCAGATTGTGAAAGAAATATGTTTGTAAATTGCGAATGGAGGAATGTGGTTAATTCATAACTTAATCTTGTGAATTAAGATGTCGCAATTGACTGGTTTTGATGCTAACATATTTAATTATTTCTCCATGTGTATACATATTAAATGACTCGACTGTAAATATGGTTAATTTTCCCTTGATCTTACTTATTATAGGGATTACTGCTTATGCAATGCGATATTTGAGACTTCAATAGTCACTAATTTTAATCCAATTACTTGTTTTGATATATTTTTACGTTGCTGATATCGATTGCTTCTTTTTCTCATTTTGTATGGGAACGTAAAACTCGCCGCTAGGGGCGCTTTTTGAAGCTCCCGTTCAAAATGAGGAAAATACACACGCGATATCGTCAATATAAAAACATGTTAAAACTTTGGGGCACGGTTTCAACTTCACCTTCGTTTGCAACGCACTTCTGCAATTTTCAAAATGGTTGATCATAAATTGGGCTTAAAAGTGAACTTGTGTAGAGTGGGCTTTTCAAATTTCGCGGCGAACGAATTAATTAGTTGTGGTTGAACCGCCGCAACGCGCTTTAGTATACGATAGATTTACGAACAAATTAACTACGATATATTCGATTGTGTTAAAATTCTTCCATTTTTTCTTCGAGCTTTGTAAAGCTATAAGCGACCACTTTTCCGATACATTAGGTGCCAACGTTCAGATGGTGAGTTAGTCGCCGTCATTCAGGCACATTTCCAATCGCAGAGCCACGGAGGCGACAGTACATTTACTTTTCTATATGAAATAACAAGGCATTTAAAAATAATTTAGCTTTAAGATTTCATCGCGTGTTTAGAAGCAATGACGAAACGTGTACCTACTTAATAAATAAAATATTTTTTGCATATCTTTTAATGTTTGTGTAAGTAGTTTAAAGTGTATGAGTTGGACTATGGAATGCAATGCTATTTAATGGCAATGATGGTATAGAATGCTAGCAATAGTAAAAGGCCGGCTTATGGTGCGTTTTAGCCGCGTTATTCAACATCGACGTTCAGTTTCACAGATGCGAAATTGAACTTTATCGTCTACGTATTATGTAACCATTCTCTTAAAATTGAAACCGACGCTCGGAGTGGAGCTCGACGATGTGAAATCTTACAGAATAACGCGGCTGTGGGCAGAATGAAATGCTAGTTTGGTTGTAGCGATTACAACAATTAGGTTAGTTGGTCATAAATCCAATTGTAGGGCTATGGTTACTTACCAGTGTCGGGATTAGAAAAGGGTGCATCCACACCGATTTATATTCCTTCAAGTGACAAGGACTTAATGAAAGTTTGTAAAATAATCGCAATTCAATCGCAGGTGAGTGTGCCCTTAATCAGAAAGTCTACTTACAAAGGTCGAAAAAGTTCTCAAATGAAGAAGTGTCTACGAGATTTGCGTAAAGAAAACGTGGTCTTGGTGAGCCTACAGCAATCTGTGCCTATAAAGTTGGTTTGTTGCAATCTGTTACAAACAGACTATTAAATACATGCATACATATGGTCACGCCTGTATTCCATAGGGGTAGGCGGAGACGTTTGCCACATGCTACGATCCTTACATACTTCTTTCGCTCCATCCACATTCATGCATCTCTTCTCTAAATGCAATAGTGAAATTATGCCAATCAAACGTGCTAAGGCAGATTTAAATCTAATTGAATATAATAACACAATCTCGCAAAATGTGTACGACTCATAATCTTGCATTACCAAGTTTCACTTGATTTTGGTTTAGAAAAAAAAATATTTTCCGTCATGCATCCTGCAAATTGGATTGATAATAGAATGATGTATGGATTGCAGTGAAAAAGCACGACGAAAAATAATGTTTTGTTTAAAATACTTATTGGAAACTCGGTTGAATGAATAATCTAGGGGCAGATACTATGTATGTATGTATTGATTGCAACAAAACACGAGAAACGCAATAATATACTAGCAGTATGATTATCAATATAGTATAGGTCCCGTCAAGAGTTAAGGGCGCGTACCTGGCGCGGTAGTCATGTTATGATCTGTCTGTATGTATGGAATATAAATATGCGCAGAATCCCCACTATTGCTGCGCGCTCATAATTCGTGACGGCGCCTCTAAAGCCCTATAATTAGATAAGCTAGCTTTTATACGCGCTGTTGTTTTGTACAAACATGTTACCGCATCGTTCAGCAATAATGACTGTGAACAAGTTAAATGTGAATAATATATTGATAAAGTGAGTGAACCGTGTATATTCTAAACTATAATTCAATTCTAAAGTGTATGCTTACACTATATTTTTGCAAAGATTAGGTTTAAAATAACTTTGAAACTGCCCTGAAACAATTGTACCTTAAATACCTATATGTTACACCGTGTCTTGACACCAAGAGGAGGAATCCGTTTATGTTAGAATTAAATAAAGTTCAAAAGGGAAATTTAAATTGTGCCTTAGTGAGTAATGATTTAGCCTCCAATTTCGTTTGGGATCTCTCGAGCATGAGACACGGTTTAGATAAGTTCGTGTTTTTTTTTCATGAAAGAAAACATTCGGAAGTATTATTACTTCTCAGTATTTCATGTTCAACGCACTGTACTTACACACTGCACGTATACTTAGGTACTTAACGTAACTAACTGTAACAAACTAAGTAAATAGTTTAACTTAGACATCTTCAGTTAAACATAGTTGAACTAACTAAAGTAACGCAATAATGTTTTATCAATAACGATGTTTTGTTTTATTGGATGTTGTGATTATATTTATACTAACATATATTTATATATTATATACTTACGTAGAGTATGTATTTGTCGTAGCAATAAATTAAGTATGGCAATAAGGTTTAGTGCATTGCTTTGTGTCTCGTTAAATATATTAATTAAATTAATTGTATGTATAGAGTGTAGTTTGTCAGCTGTACACTGCTTGTCGCGTGACGTACACTTAAGTTCAAAATCTTGACGTTAAAGGTATATTTACGATGGTCATTTAGGTGTGGTATTTTTTCAGTTGCGTGTATTGTCCTCGCAAAGCAATAAATAGTACCTCATTGTACCTATGTACCTTTACAAACTATATGCATCACAATATAATTTATTACGTATAAAAGTGGATTTTCGTCCGAGAGCTAGAATAGGGCCTGCAGACAAAGTAACATTATCCTCACGCTTCGCTAGTAGAAACGATACAAAATGTACGGGAATGACATATGTCACGTGACTGATTTATGTCATTTCCGTAATTTTTTTATATGTAGTTTGTATAAGCGCAAGCGCGAGAGAATGTTACTTTGACTAGGGTTACGGGAGCTCTACCGTGACCTTTGTTGCCATTAACAGTAGAATTCTTATCATGAGACAGACTTTTAAACGTCATATACGTTTAAAAGTCTGTCACGTCTGTGATGGCAATAAGAGCATATGGTCCAGATTTAATATGGAATTTGTCAATTAACATCAAAGAGAAATAGGTAGCTATACCTACTTGTGCCTATAAGCTGTCCAAGCATTCTAAGCTATTGCACAATGCATAAAACACTGCCCAAGTTCGAAAATCCGCTTAGTTTTATAGTCTGCAAATAATACTATCTGCTTAAAAAGGTTACATCGGCATAGAGTACCGTGGAAAATACTTTCCACGATATCACACGCTGCTATCACACGAGTTGCTTATAATGCCATCGACTTAAATCATTCAGAATGCAAGTCACATAGGATTGGTCGATCTAGCCCTCATTAATACGCCCTCGTAAAAAACATTTAATCTGCGGGTGGGTAGCTACAAATACTTGTTGCACCATTTTAAATTTGACAATTGACGTCATGACTAGCGGATAAAACCGACTAGGTATAGAGATAGATAGAGAGACGCTGGCGGAAAATTAAAAAAGTACGTATTACGTAATTCATAAAGTGCAAGCATTCCTCAGTCAAAGCTAGTCATAGTCAAATTGGTCCTTAGATTTACCAACTCATGCGTGCGACCCATCCTAAGACTGGGTGTGCTAATGTCAGGCTAGGATGTGGTATTTCACTTTTACGCCTGGATTAATCCATGGTTAACCAGCAATGTTAATTAAAAAACGGGCTTTTAAAGCAAGTGGACTATTTGCTGCATAGTAGATATATTCACCGGGCAGTGGACTATTCACTGGATACTGGACTATTTGTTGCATAGTGGACTATTTGCTGGATAGTGGACTATTTGCTGGACAGTGGACTATTCACTCCATAAAGAACTTTATACTGGATTGATTACTAATCACAAAATGAACTATAATACCAGAATGGATAAAAGTCAGTGGCATTATAAGTATGTTGTATTATTTCCGAAGATGTTTGTTAGCCTAAGACGAAGTGCCAATATAAATATTTTCTTTGTGCCTCAAGTATTCCTATTTATCATTGTATTTTCTGTGAGATCACCTCCCAAGCCCAGCTTAGCCTAACAAATTGTTCATGGGTTACAATTACAAGATCATTCTCACTAGTAGGTATACTATTTATTATCTGTGTAGTTATGATTACTCTGTGGGCTTTTTTTTGTGATGGTATCCCATAGGTCGTCAAATCGTAGGTATTTTAAATTTGCAGCAATTCTTAATTATGTTTGTTAGTGAAAGTTTTTATTCGATTGGGAGGTGGGCTTCTCGAGTTAAAGAATTTGTAGATCAATGTGGTATGGAGTTGCAGAAAGTACTAGACTATTTTGCGTTAATTTGTACGTTAAATGGTCGTGGGAGAAACGTCGGGCCTTTAGGAGCGTGAGCGCGGGTCCAGGCAGTTTATGTGTCGTGTAGATTTTTTGTTATATTTTCGTAAGTAGTTCGTTGACCCCTGGAAGCGCGCTCAGCGAAGCACGTGCCGGTGATTTTATTATATTTGTAGTAGACGCGTGTACTTGATAATATAAGGACAAACAAATTATAGTATAAAATTGTTTACCAGACGCCTCCCGTCGGCGTTAGACAAAAATATTATTTTTCTTAGATCACATTATATTGTAATAAAATGGTAAAGTATAGAAGTACGAGGTCTGTGGCGATCTCTGCGGCCGCCAGATGGCGCTCACGGTCGAGTTAAAAAAAAATGATATTTTTTTACGAGCACCGCCGCGAGGCCGCGGACACCTCCATAGATCCTTGTATTTGTTATGTTTAAGAGGAAATATCTATTGTCTATTCCAAGGGTTGAATAACTACCGACACTTTTTTATATTACAATAATTATAGAAATTATTATTGATGGAGTTTTTTCTTTTATACACACCCCTACCCACGATATACTCAGCACGTCGATACAGGTAAAAATACCGTAGCGATTCAGTCGCCGACACCGTTTCAATATAGCTAAGAAAACGTAATGACTTGATGTAACGAAATGGATAGAAAAGTAATCGTAACCCTTTTTTTTTTAATTATATTAAGTTGAATTCCCATCGAACTACGATTATAGAACACGTGAATACGTTTGAATAAGACTTTCAAACGAACGGCATTAACCTTTAATCCTTCAACGATATTTAGTTGTTAGACTGCAGGTTTGAATTAAAATAATGCAAATAAAAAATAATGCGAGGCGCAGACGTGGCAGGCCGAGAAAAAGATGGCAGGACGAACTGAACGCCTTCCTGAAAAACTGGCCTGAGAAAGCTCTGGATCGGAAGGGATGGAAAGAGGGAAGGGAGGCCTTTGCCCAACAGTAGGACAATTTAGGCTCATAAAAAAAAAAAAAAAAAAAAAAAAAATAGAACTATGATATCACTAACCTTTGTACTCCAACGTGTTAAATCCCGGAAGAACAATATTTGTATTGTAAGATTTGTAACACTACACGATAGTTATATAATTACACAGTTACACAGGCACTATACAAGCAAATTGTAATTTTTACAGACAAAGAGAAATATCCTCAAAACCGTGTGCTCTGAACCGTATCAAAAAGCTAACTGGCCGAGATGTAATGGCGGCAGACCTAGCTGTCTTTTCACTAATAATTGAGGGTAGTCGTATATATTTTTATAATATAATATATACGTTTAACCAATCAAAAGCCCTGAATGTATAAGTTAGTCAAATCAATGACTGTAATATGGTTTATCACTATATTTAAAATAAAATCCTATTGAAAAGAAACATTAATCTTTGAAATAAAGATGACTACTCATTAACAATTACATTTTCAAATTTAATTGACTGACACTTCTATTAATCATAACCTAATTGTTAAAGCTTAGTAATTGGTCGCAACTGTGGTGTTGCGGTGACGTCACGAAGAACAGACGTATTTTTACAGATTTTAAAAAGGAAATTCGTTATTATTATTATATTTGTTTTAGTTGGTACGGGTTTACTACCGAGTTATTCTGTAAGGGTCGAGTGTCGGTTTCAAACATACGAAAATGAACTTTATAGTTTACTCATTAAGTAGCAATTTCCTTTGATTAAAACCGAAACTCGACATCGAATTCGTCGCTGATATATCTTACAGAATAACGCGGCTTGTAAGAGTTAAACAAATCATATTAATAATGAGGTAAATATTTATTCATGTATATATCTACACTTGTTTCCTATTGTGTTTCTTTTTCTTCTTGGTCTTGTTGGCGTGTGATTCTATCAGATCGTCGATCTCCTTCGCGTCGTCTCCCAGACGCTTCTCGCCGCTGTTCATAAATAAATATATATAGAAGCAGGCTACTAGGTTCAGGAAACAAACAGACACTATGGAATTTTTACTCTAGTAAAAGAGCATATGGCTTCTGCCTGCAGCTTCGCCTAGGTTTTAACATTTTACATACAAACTTTCATAACATTTTTTACCCCCTTTAGGGGTTGAATATTGGGGAAACTTTTCTAACCCTTCAAATTGAATGTCTCTAGGACCAACGGCTTAGGATGTGCGTTGATATATAAGTCAGTCGGGGCTTTGAATAGTGTGCATACAAACATATGCTCATGCCTGTATTCCCCCAAGGGATAGGTAGAGGTGTTGTAATAACAACACACACTTTTCACCGAAGACGATTAAGTGCCAACGTGACAGATGGAGAGTCTATCGCCGTCTCAGGCTGAATGACTTTTCAGACATATGCAGGTTTCCTCACGATGTTTTCACCGTAAAGCACGTAACGTGAAATCACTGCACATACGTTTTTAGAAAATCTTATTGATACAGGTTCCACTGGGATTGGAACATGCGTTGCTTGCGTAGAAGGCGACTGCTCAAACCTCAAGGCCTTTGTATAAAAACCACTTCACAAAGAACACACCGCCAAATTTCATGTCTCTAGGACCAGCTATTTAGGATGTACATTGATATATAAGTCAGCCTGGACTTTCAATAGAACGTTTATAGATAAGTGTATGTATAAATGTGAGGATCGTAGCATGTGGCGAACGGTGGTCTCTGCCTACCCCCATGGGATACTGGCGTGAGCATATGTATGTATCAGTGGCGTGCATTGCATATAAGCAGGTAAGCATAAGTTACAATTAGTGATCACTGAACACACTCGTGTCGTGTGTGTGTGTGTTTATGTTCGTGTGTGCGTCTTTACCAAAACCTATGTACCTACGCCGCGACACATAGGTATGTACTTAAACTGCCTACCTGCCTACTTATTGTTTTTGCCTACCCCTCTGAAAATCCAATGCATGCCCCTGGTATGTATGTATACTGTATACCTTTTGACAGAAACAAGTTGTCGTTTATTGGACGAGGCAAGAGCTTGTCCCCAGTCGAGGTCAGTGCCCTTGATGCGATATTGGGCCAGGTCTTCACCCATTAAACGGGACAACTCCTTGCGTTGCTTACGCTCCAAATCCTGAAAAAAATTATCAAGATTATTATATTACTAGTGATTTTACCCACTTAGACTAAATTTTATGGGTGGCTTTATGAAAATTAAGCCTATATTAATCAGTTTTGGTCCTGGGCCTGTAGACAAAGTAACATTAGCCTCACGATTCGCTAGTCGAAACGATACAAAATGTACAGGATTAACATATGTCACGTGACTGATTTATGTAATTTCCATACATTTGTTATCGTTTATGTTACTTTGTCTATAGGCCTATTTATGAATGTCGAAAATTTACCACCGGTTCGGAAACTAACTAGAAGAACAGGCAAGAAACTCAGCCAGGCATCACGTACATTTCATCAATACAATATCAAAAATATTAGTATTGGTACAAAATGGGCACACCAAATTGGAAGCAAGCATTTGCATCGTGGGCCCCTAATAGTTTACCCGATTAAACCTAGGGGTCCGCCTAGTCTTATATATAAAAATGAATCCCCATTTCCCTTGGTCACGGCATCACGCGTGAACGGCTGGACCGATTCTACCGGGACTTTTACTGGCAGATAGCTGAAGTTTCAAGGAGTGTTTAGGCTAATTATATATAAAAAAAACAGCGTGAAACTAAATCTACGCGAGTGAATCCGCGGGGCACAGCTAGTTGTGTAATAAAACAACATAAATTTATACAAAATTGAAATCTGTCTACTTCTAGGAAGGAATACCATTAAAACATCGAACTGCTCAATCAAATTTTATTTCTATACTTAAATAGAGTAAAATGGACAAAAACAACAAAGAATACCTTGGCAGCTTTAGACAGTTCTTCATTAAGACTCTGCTTGACCGGTCCATCTATGGTCACCTCTGCCTTGTCTATGCCTATTTCCTTAGCCACTGAGTCTTCAAGCACGGCGTTTAGAGTTGCATTGACTTTCTTACAAGCTTCGTAGAACTTCGCTAGTATCTGTGATCCTGGTAGCCCGAGTTCCTTGGCTATGTCATCCACGTCTTTCATTTGGAAGCCCATTGCTATGAAGATCACCTGAAAAATTTAAATTTGATTAGTCTCCCTCTATGGTCTAGTGGTCGCAAGCGCTGTGGAACACCAGGTACTGGGTTCGATCCCGCAAATGATACTGGGTTATTCCTATACGAGTATCTCAGGCCCCGTGATAGTTAACACAGTTGCAATTTGCCGATATTACAAATACTAAAATAAAGAGACGTGGTGGCCTCGGGGTTTAAGCAGTCGCCTGCTACGAAAGCGACGAAAGTTCGAATTCCAGCGGGGTACTATACTATACCAATGAGTTTTTCTAAAACTTTATGTGCAGTGATTTCACACCACGTGATTTACGGTGAAGGAAACTTGCATATGTCTGAGAAGTCGTTCAAACACGTATGTTTAATGAGACGGCGAGAGACTAACCCTCTGTCACGATGGCACTTAATCATCTTCGGTGAAAGGTGGGTGTTCTTATTACAACACCTCAGCCTACCCCTTCGGGGAATACAGGCCTGGGGCCTTACCATGAGCTCTTATTGCCATGATAGTTTCACTAATTTATGAGACAGATGTATGTGACGTGCATACATCTGTCACTTTCGCACAACTGCATTAACAGTGCAATAAGAGCTCATTGTTGGGCCCCTGAGCATATGTATGTATGGAGTGTGTGATTTTTTGTGGGTTTTTATTTTTATCTACCTGTTGTACTGCATCCAGTTTAGCCTTGTGGGTGTATTGGAAGAGTATAGTGGCTATTGGTGCGATGAGGTCCGTAATGAGCCGGTAGTCGGCCTGCTGACGACAATACGCCTCTATCCTACCTAGGTCGTGCCCTGATACATGCTGTTCTATCAACTCTCTGCTTAACACTGAAACGGAAAGTAAAATAACAGAAATTAAAAAGTGCGATTTTATACAAACGTCGGTCTGGAAAAGGCACTCTGTTAATCCTATGTTACTCGCTGATGATGTAGCTATCCATAGCTGAAAGAATTTTCAAGATCGGTGAAGTAGTTTCGTAGCCTATTCAATGCAAACAAACAAACAATCAAATCTTTCCTCCTTATAATATTAGTAAAGATAGACTATGACATCAATTCATTCATCGCCAATAATCATTGTTGTCTATTCCAAACATTAATCGGAAGACACCAGCCATAACAGCGGTTGTCTATCGCACGGACGAACCTTTAACACATTTATTAGACACTAGCGGACGTCACGCGGTTTCACTCGCGTAGTTCCCGTTCCCGTGGGAGTACGGGGATAAAATATAGCCTATGTTACTCGCTGATGATGTAGCTATCCATTGTTGAAAGAGTTTTCAAGATCGGTCGAGAAGTTTCGAAGCCTATTCAATGCAAACAAATAAAACAGTCAAATCTTTAAATAGGGTAGATTTACTTGCAAAAGAAGTGTATTTATGACTCACCAGCTTTTTCCACCTTGACGTGGTCGTTGACGAGTGTGGAGAGAGCGAGAGAGGCGGGCAGTCTCCTTAGGGAGCGAGCGAGAAGACGTGCGAACCGTCGTCGGAAGTCCAAACTATATGCACTGAGCCACTGGCTCTCGCCGAGCGCTCGCAACATTATACACGAGTGCTCACCTGTTAGCTCGTTGGTTTTTTGACTAAAAACAAAAATATATCTCTATTTCTTAAATACATATGGCACACTTAGGATTAAGGGGCTGAAATCAGATTTTTTTTTTGAAACGCAATCATAGTTCGGCTAATTTGGATTAATAACTGTGACAGCAATTATATTACTAGTTTTGAGTACAATAAGACTTTTTTCAGATCAAAATCAAAATCAAAAAGTTTTATTCAATACTAGCTGTGCCCCGCGGTTTCACCCGCGTAGATTTAGTTTCTTCCTTATTGTCGCGGAACCCTAATATTTTTAATAAATAAAAGTAGCCTTTGTTACTCCTTAAAACTTCAGCTACCTACCAGTGAAAGTCCCGTTAAAATCCGTCCAGCCGTTTCAGATATTACCCGGAACAAACAGACAGACAGACAGAGAAAAATTTTAAACCTTTGTTTTTTAGTGTCAGTATCGTGTATACTTTCATATGCATTTAGTGAAAAGCTGTTATTTTGGAATTACAAACAGACACTTCAATTTTATTTATCTGCATAGATAAGTGACACTTGGAACACTTATTGAACGTTTCCGTTTCCAAATGTCAGTCTGTCAGGAGAAGAAACGGCGAAACAAACTCTCCGGCTTTTTTTTCCATGTGTCCCTTCTTTATCTATTCTGTGTATTTTATATCGATGCGATAGTATGTTTGGTACTTAGATAAAAAGCATTTTTTTAATTTTGTCCGTCTGTTTGTCCCAGCTGATCTCTGAAATGGTTAAACCGATTTAAACGGGAGATAGACTTTTACCGGCAGAGTAATTTGAATTATTTGAAAGCGAAATTAAGCCACCCATGGAACTAAGTCTACGCGTTATTCAAATCTGATCTCTATTCGGAAGTACAAAGAACTAATATAGCTTACCTCAAATAGACAGGCACATATTTCTGTGACTTCCAAAACTTGAGCAAGTCCTCTGTGAGACCAAAGCTGGTGCCCAAGTAGTCGAGGTGTTCTGCACGTACTTCTGACAAACGTCTCAGTAAAGTTGGTGGCTTGGCTCTGAAATAAAAAAATACTATTATTATAATAGGGATGTTTACACTAATCATAAATGTAATTATTGTTTAGTGTTAATTTTATGATAGTTTCTTTTAATAGAATATCGAATATCACATTTTCGTCATTAAGTATAACTTAAAAAAACGATTTTAAATGATATATTTATAAACTTTTGTCACGTGACTGCGAACACCAATAAGAGCTAAGCTAGGTCAGTGACGTATCGTCATCTTTCGAGGTAGAGATGTGACATAAAAATATTTTTTTTTTTCCTAAATTGCGAAATGTGGGTATACTATAAAGTATATCTCTGCTTACCCCTTTGGGGAATACAGGTGTGAGTAGATATGTATATAGTAAAATTACCTAGGTACAATAGTCTCAGTATGCAGTGTCTGTCCGTTGGTCTGTGTGTCCTCATCGTCCGACTGGTGTTCGTCTAAACACGGCACATCCCCGCTGTAGTACGAAGCTAACTGCTGCAGAGCACGCTTGCCGTAACCCATCTGTAAATTGAACCTTATTTAATTTGCTGTAGAGATTGGAATTCAATGGCAATTTGCTTTGTGAATGTTGTTTAGGTTAAGTGTACTTCAAAAGACCTTGTTATTCAAACTAAAATCAAAAATTTCTTTATTCGGTTAGAATTTTAACAAAGCACTTTTAAATCGTCAGAATGGCATAATTATACAGGACTAGCTATGGTTTAGAGTTAATGTTATGGGTGCCCGCAGCCATTATGTTTTTTTAAATAAAATTTGCCCAAATACACTCCTTGAAACATCAGCTATCTGCCAGTGAAAGTCCCGTTAAAATCCATCCAGCCGTTCACGCGTGGTGCCGTGACCAAGGGAAATAGGGATTCATTTTTATAAAGATTATACATGCCACTAAGAATACAAAAATAGAAAAAAATATTTTTATTTTATTTCCATTCGGAGATAACAGAAAAGGAAATTACATTATTCTATTCATAACTAGCATAGATTTTAATTACATGGTTGCCCGCGGATACATAATGTTTTAAAAAATATTAAAATATCCTAAGTTACTTGTTGTGACATTAGTTATCTGTCAGTGAAAGTCCCGTTAAAATCAGTACAGCTGTTTCGGTTATTCGCCGGAACAAACAGAAAGACAGACAACAGAGAAATAATGCTTTTAGTGAAAAGCTGATATTTTGGAATTACAAACAGACACTTAAATTTATCCATACAGACTTACAAATACGGATAAATCATTCTTACCCTTTGATAAGAGGGATGAGTGGCGATCCTGACGATCCTGGCTCCGGACAGTTTGGGGAAGTCCTTATCCCCGAACTGCTCGCAGATGTTCCACGGGATCAGATCCCCAGCCGCTTTCCTCCCGCGACCAAGGCTGTCACGAACCGACCTACAAACACATACTAATAAAAAGACAAATACATACTAAGAAAGAAGAATCGAGGTGACCGTAGGGTTTGTTGTACGCAAGCGATGCAAGTTCGAATCACAGCAGCCTGAACCAATAAGTTTCTTGCCGGTTCTTTTCAGAAGGCTAGTTTCCGAACCGGTGGTCAATTCTTCGACGTTCATAAATGCCTTACCAGGGCCTAAACTGAATAAATCATTTTCATTTCATTCCCTCACACCACCGCGCATGGTAAATACTTAGAAACAAAACTAATTACATACATACATATACTCACGTCTGTATTCCCCGAAAGGATAGGCAGAGGTGTTGTAATAACAACACTCACTTTTCAAAGAAGATGATTAAGTACCAACGTGACAGATATATCGCCGTCTCAGGCACTATACATACGTCTTTGAATTTCTTCTAATTACGAGAGTTGTTAAAATATATAAATCTAGCCCGTCAACCTATATCTTCCTAGATACGACATCACCATAAGATTAAAAGCCTTACTTGTCAGATATATTCCCTTCCAGGCACAGTTGTATGACGCAGAGTACTTCAGGCATGGAAGTAGCGTTGGGTGGCGTGGGCGCGAGAAGAACGAACAAACAGTGTGCCGGCGCATCCGCTAGCAGTTGGATGTCGTTAGGACTGTTCTGAAAGGGGAATTTGTATTTCAATATATAATACAGGCACAAATGCCTTGGATCGTATTGCTTTGTTACATTATGTGAAATGGATTAAATTGTCCTCAAGTGGGCGATAATTTATTGATTAATGCTTTTGTGATGAGTTATCTCAAAAACAGTAGGACCCATTCTGCTAATTATTTTAGTAATTCATTGTCAAATTATCACGGAGTAACATGGACTATAATAATATAGTTGATCGAGTTTCATGATTAAACTAACTATAACATACATACATATAATATCACTAGCTGTGACCCGCGGTTTCACCCGCGTAGATTAAGTTTCATCATTATTGTCACGGAACACTAATATTTTAATAAATAATAGCCTAAGTTACTCCTTGAAACATCAGCTACCTGCCAGTGAGTCTCGTCAAAATCGGTCTAGCCGTTTCAGAGATTACCCGGAACACACAGACAGACAGACAGAGAAGAATTTTAAAACTTGTTTTTTTTGTGTCAGTAGCGTGTATACTTTCATATGCATTTAGTGAAAAGCTGTTATTTTGGAATTACAAACAGACACTTAAATTTTATTTATCTGTATATATATAGATATGTACAGACTTATATATATTAAATCACAGCATAAGCCACTGATCATAGGGCGTGATATAATACAGTATTACTATTAATCCAAAAATGTTATCCAAACATGTAATATTTTCGACGACCTGCTGACGATTTAAAATAACCTTGTAAGAGTAAAATCAAATACTTTAAAATGTTTTCGATTTGATTATTGCTACGCAGGTCAATAGTATTCAGAATCTAGTACCTTATAATGGCTGGCGACGTAGATAGCAACAAGTCGATGTAGGAAGGCTTCGGCGGCTCGATGGTAGCAGAATAAGGCGTCTCTATTGACGCGGAACAATTCACACGCGGCCGGAGGAGGGGAGCCCACGCCCACGGCTGGGGGTGGGGCTTCCAGGCACAGCAGTGAGTTCAACCACCCTTCTATTGGGTCGCCCGAACGGTAACGGATTGGCTCTTCCAGTTTTATCTAGAAAAATAAAATTCTATATCTTTACGCAGATGTAATCGATATCTATAAAAAACTGAAGGTCTGTAATAAAATTATTTTTTTCAATAAATGCATTGTGAACATTACTTGCATAAAGGGATTATATTAGCTATAGTGGGACCTTTCTTTTCTTATTCTTATTATACAGGTTAAAGACTTTTTTAAGCGTAAATTTGTGCACAGGATGGTATTGGTTGGTGCTACATATGAAATTAAAAATATCAAAAAAATAGGTAAGAAAAAAAATATCAGGAATTTTATTTTTGGGTAGTTTTGTTTCTAAAATTCATTTTAAATCATAAATATAGCATTGTCTTATGTTCCACATATCACCCAATAAACATCGAACCTTTAATTAACCTTACAATTAGATTTAATCACAAAAATAATAATAATCAAAAAAAAATTTTAATATTTTTTTTCAAATTTTTTAATTGATATGTATGACCTACCTTAGCCTTGTGCCAAAAATGTATATATATACATTTTCATCCATACATGACAGGCAATGTCTGAGAGACACAAACAAAGGCTGTATAAAATAAACTTACTGGTGGCGGTGCATTGTGTTCTGTTTGCAACTGTGCGAAGAGTTTAAGAGACAGTGCCCGACCAGTGCCTTCATATCCTGAGACTGTTGACGAGAGGAGAGCCAAGGGAGCCTTCTGCGCGGCCGCTGATACATGAACCAAAGGTATAGCGGCCGCTTCGTCTACCAGAACCAAGTCTGCTGCCGATAGCAACGAGTGGTCTTCCGGGGTTATGTACTGGAATATAAGGGACATTATGATTGAAGTGGAGTTCGTGGCACAGATTAAGTCAAAGTCAAAGTCAAAAAGTCAAAAATATCTTTATTCGATTAGACTTTTTACAAAGTACTTTCAAATCGTCAGAACGACATGGATTATACATGCTACTGCCAGGTTCGGAAGGTTGCTTTTACTGAGAAGAACCTGGCAAGAAACTCAGTAATTACTCTTTTAAAAATATTATACAATTTTTAAAAACAAAGTAAATCACTTGAGAAATGTAAGCCCATGGACACAGTTCCAATGCACAAATGTCAATAAAAATTATATTAGATAATCGAAGCTAACCCAAGCCTTCGCGTCATACTTGTAAACAGGTGCTGCTTGTGGAGGCTGGTCATCTCAAGCTACGCATTTAGATATAAGTAGAACTACTAGACTTTTCTTTGTGTTAATTTTTATCGACATTTGTGCATTGGAACTGTTTGTGGCTTACATTTCTTATGTGATTTATTTTGTATTTTTGAAAAGAGTAATTACTGAGTTTCTTGTTATGTTCTTCTGAGTAAAAGCGACCTTCTGAACCTGGCAGTAGAATGTACAATTCTGATGATTTGAGAGTACTTTGTAAAAAGTCTAATTGAATAAAGATATTTTTGCGTTTTGATTTTGACTTTGAAGCCAGTAGTTGGATGGGTGACCGCCCGAGTTCCCTCCGTGCCTCGGAGAGCACGTTAACCCCAGTCACCATTTCAACAACTTTGGCAATCGTTACAAGTCAGTCGGAGGCCTAAGAAAGTCTGACTACTGGCTTAACCCAGATTACAGATTTTCCTCGTAATTAGGGGTTACGAAGGTCAGATGGCAGTCACTTCGTATAAAAATCAGGTGAACAGCGACAACGGGTTGAGTTAAGTGCCGACTCCGACAATACATGTGATAAGGCCAGAGATATATTATGAGACTAGCGGACGTCACGCGGTTTCAGCCTATATTAATCAATGATAATGTAGCATTCAAATGGTGAAAGATTTTTTTAAATCGGTCCAGTAATTTTATAGCCAATCCGTTACAAACATACAAATCTTTCCTCTTTAAAATATTAGTATAGTTTTACATTAATACAATCTCGCATGTGAAATCATTACCTGAACAGTCTGCCTTGAATTCCTAGCAATATTGATTCTGACAATAGCTTTTTTGAAATCCGGGTTAGTGGACCTCACGATGTTATAATCTATATGTTCCTGGTATAGACAAGCGTCCAGACCTTTGAGTACGAACTCGAACAGTGTGATCAAGTTCTCTGGATGGGGGGAAGTGACGTAGATATTGACGTAGCCTAGTGCCACTGAGGCGGCCACGGCTAAACCAAGGCAGGCCGACTTGCCGCGACCACGGGCTGCGGTCAGGCAATGTGGGGGCCTGAGTGCGAAAAAAATTTAAAAATTAACATACGCGAAGAATTGAGAACCTTCTCTTTTTTTAAGTTGGTTAGTAAAAGATGAAGATTTAATTTAAGAGGGGCTCATGGCACAGTTGCTATTGCTCATATCATTCAGAAGCTAGCAGTAACCTAAACTAGTGAATGATAAAAAAATATGATATAAATGATAAAACAAAGCCGTGGTGTTTGAGAGTTGCGTGCTACGCAAGCGACGCAAGTTCGAATCCCAGCGGCCTGCACCAATGAGTATTTCTAAAAATGTTTATGGAAAACATCGTGAGGAAACCATATGTTTGAGAAGTAATTCAAAGACGTATGTATAGTGCCTGAGACGGTGATATCATGTTGGCACTTCATCACATTCGTTAAAAGTGGGTGTTGTTATTACAACACCTCTTCTTACACCTTCGGGGACTACAGGCGTGAGCAAAATATGTACTTAAATATCTACACAGATAAATAAAATTGAAGTGACTGTTTGTAATTCCAAAAAAACAGCTTTTTACTAAATGCATATGAAAGTATACACGCTACTAACACTAAAAAACCAAGTTTTAAAAATATTCTTTGTCTGTCTGTCTGTCTGTTTGTTCCGGGTAATCTCTGAAACGGCTGGACCGATTTTAACGGGACATTCACTGGCAGGTGGCTGATGGTTCAAGGAGTAACTTAGGCTACTTTTATTTATTAAAAATATTAGGGTTCCGCGACAATAAGGATGAAAATAATCTACGCGGGTGAAACCGCGGGGCACAGCTAGTATAATAATATAATACCTGGTCTGTTTGTCGGCCAATGTGTTAATAAGTGCAACGAGCGCTGTCGCCTGGTCGTAAGTGCGACATAACGCGACCAGCGGTCCGGCCGGCGGCGCCTCCGATAGGGACGATATTAACTCGGTCAGCTTTGGGTTTATACGCTGGAAATATACATTACTTATACATTTAAGGTAAATATATAAGGATGAACGAAGGACAGGAGAGTAATCAGTATCTGATTCTCGTCTTAAATACGCAATTTTTTTTAATGGAATTGTCTGATGAAATATGTCATAAACCTAATAGGTGTCATTGTAACTCGTGAGAAATCCCACGGAACACGTCTTTTTATATTGCAAAGGTTTGCTCACGTTTAAGACGATAAGTAGGTATTATGCCTGTGAATTGAAAATTTGTACTTATCTATATCTATACATCTATACAGATAAATAAAATTGAAGTGTCTGTTTGTTATTCCAAAATTACACATATGAAAGTATATTCGGTACAAACAAAGAAACGCCAATTTTTAATTTTTTTCTGTCTGTCTGTCTGTTTGTTCCGGGTAATCTCTGAAACGGCTGGACCGATTTTAACGGGACTTTCACTGGCGGGTAACTGGTGATACAAGGAGTAACTTAGGCTACTTTTATTTATAAAAAATATTAGGGTTCCGTAAAACTACGCATGAAACCAAATCTACGCGGGTAAAACCGCGGGGCGCAGCTAGTTTACTATAAAAAATTGCCAAATGTGTATATACCAACGTATTTTAATCATAAGTCCCTAACTAGCTTCTAAACTGGATGTATAATTTAAATTTTAATATGAATTATATGTGTAGACTAAGATTTTGACAGAATTCCACCCTTAAAGGGGTTAAAGGGGGGTGGAAGATTGTATACGAAATCTTACTGCTATGCAGGCGAATCTGCTCCCGCTAGTTAGTATTACATAAAAGTAAAAGAATCTTTACCTCCGGCACAGAGTCCACAGGTTCAACCTGAGCTGTTTTCGATGATATCGGCAACACAGTAAGCGAGTCGTCTAGGATAAGACAGCGTGGGTTGTCCGCCAACGAGAGAAGGAACCGTTCGTTGAATCTATTCACCACTGTGTCGTGAGCTTCTGTCTTGAACCTGAGTGGTAAGGAATTATTTGTAAATTGTCTGTAATACTCTCCATAAATGCAGACAAAAGCGCCAACATGGTACGAAACACATAGACGCGATAAGACGGTACTTGTTGTGTTCAGAAAAAATTATTTAATTCATAATGTTTACTCTTAACATCAGTCTTGCCACAACAGAACTGCATAAACTTGGACATTGAACAGCTATGATAAAAACAATATGGTAAAGTCAATGTGCTCACTGCAGTAAAAGTACAAGACGAAATATATGTTACTTTAAGATTAAGGGGTTTAGGTTTAAATTGAGTTGTTATGTACCTGGCATGAACATCCATGGTAATGGAGTGGAGTTGTCTCAAGGAGTCCATAGACTTGAGCAGGAATATGATAAGTCCACCGCCCTCCACTGTCTCTACTGTTCGAGCCATCAGATTTGGAGTTAGAGCTTCGAAATCCTTAACAAATAGACAAAAATATTATATCACTATCTGTGCCCTGCGGTTTCACCCGCGTAGATTTAGTTTCATCCTTATTGTCGCTGAACCCTAATATATTTTTAATAAATAACAGTAGCCTAAGTTACTCCTTGAAACATCAGCTACCTACCAGTGAAAGTCCCGATAAAATCCGTCCAGCCGTTACAGAGATTACCCGGAACAGACAGACAGACACACAGAAAAAAAATTTAAAACTTGGTTTTTTAGTGTCAATAGTGTTTATACTTTCATATGCATTTAGTGAAAAGCTGTAATTTTGGAATTACAAACAGACACTTCAATTTTATTTATCTGTATAGATTGGTATATCCCCATCAGCTGATGCTCTGTGAAAAAATGTCTTGAATCTGTAATGGTTGATACATACCTGTAGCACGCACACTCCATATGTCTGACCGAGCATAGCATGACTCTCAGAGTAATACCTCCCATGTATAGTAGTTGCAACTCTAAATGCATCAAACAGTGATTCTTCTGATACCTCTAACTTTCCCGCTGCTATTTTCTTTGCTCTTTTACGTCCATGGCTGGAGAATAACAATATTTTGGACATATAGTTCTCATATGCAAGTTATTTCAAGCTTTTTAATTAGAACAAAAAGGCAGTAATATTATTTATTATACCTAAAAATCTAACCACCTCTTAGCTTACCAATTTTTAATAGTTGCCACTATTAATGCTAACAATTGAATGTCTTCTGATTGTGTACATTTCAAGCTGTTATATTCGTTAGTCGAAGGGACAGAAAGCCAATTTTGTTGGAATCAAATGCTTAACAGAAGAAATAAATGAAAACTTACTTGCTTATGGCTTCATCTTTATTTTTGTAGCACCACAACACTGTTGGGCGAGCCTTTACCGTTGATTTTACCAGCATATCATACAAAATTGGTACCTGAAAATTGGGTGAATTATTATTGAACCTTTGCAAGGACTTTCATTACACTAGTTTGTTAAGACTAATAAATTGAACAAGATAGGGCATGAGACGAAGCGAAAGGTGGTAAAAATAGCTTTAGTGAAAATCACCTTTTCTGTGTTCGTATTCCAAATAAAAAAAATCTATCTATGCTTTCACGCCTTAAACATTGCCATTCAATAAGGATCTTCGGACGGGTGGGCTGAATTTCGCGGTCAAACGAAACATTCTGTTTTCAAATAAAAATATAAATACCTGATCTCTACTTTTGTCTCCGACAAGAAGAAACATTGTGCGATGGCCCAGCTTGACACCATTCTCGATCATAACCCTGATACGGTTATCTATTTTCTTTTTTACCATCTTAACTGATTTATATTAATCAAAGTTCCTGAGCAAATGTTGTCGAGTTTTAATTTTTATAACCTAAAAAAATAAACAGCACTTAGCACTTCACAAGAAATCGTGTTTATTTTGCGCTGACACTCGTTCGGACACTTAGGTGACAGTTGACAGTTTACGAATACTGCCTGACACATGATATTCTACTAGCAGTTGTTTAATTTTAATTTTTTTAGCATTACGTGAATAAACAAGTGATCAAAAGAAAAATGCAATGAGAAAGAACACATGCTAAAAAATTTTTCTTTTGATCACTTGTTTATTCACGTATAGTCACTATACGTGAATAAACAAGTGATCAAAAGAAAAATGCAATGAGAAAGAACACATGCTAAAAAAATTGCCATAGACTTGATTTTTTAAAGACTTTTTTTGGGATTTCTTGTCCCATAAATAAAATTTAATCTGTTTTTGTCTATGTCTCACCCGGCTAATAATAACTGTCACTTTCTTTCTGTCAAGCGAGCAAGTCAAAAAATCGAAAGAAGCGAGCAAGCAAACTAAACCAAGCAAATCTGATTCAGATTCTTGAAATTATTGAATTTTCTCTATAAATCCTTAGCTAAAACTGTGTTTTTTCTAAACCATGTGATTCATGGTATTCAAAATTACTATTTCCAACGCCTGTCAAGGGGTTTAAGTATCTTATAACCGAGAAAATACCAACGCATCAATGTCTCAGCTAAAGCTATTGATGATGGCCAAATTTCAAATAAATACAAAGTCTAGTAACTATGTAAAGGATAAAGAGGCGTTTCTTAGAGAACTCAAGCAATTCAACGAGAGTAAAAAGTGAGTATGACAGTTTTGTTAACTAGAACAATAACCACTTGTATAAATTGTTTTGTGGAATACATGTGTAGCATCCAAAGTACTGTTAATCTCAGTGATGGTCTAATGTGAGTTTGTTTAGCTACAAGTATTACTATCGAGGCTATTTACCGAACACTCAATACAATAATTCTCTAATGTTATATTTTACCTTCTTATACTATGATATAGTCACTGAAAAGTTTTATAACATATAAAAAATTTTGTTTTTGTTTATAATATGTTTTATTTCAGTATACCATTCAAGACGCCAGTGGTGAATGGGGTTGAAATAGATTTGTATCTATTCTATACATTGGTTCAACAGCGCGGTGGAATTGGAAAGGTAAGCAGTGTTATAAGACTTAAATTATAAAAAAAATACTTGTAATTATAAAAAAAATTGTTCATTTTTCCAAACTTTGTTTGAATACCATAGTTAGCTTTTACCATAAAATTATTACTAACTTGCTAGCGCAGTAACCAAAAAGTAGAGGCCCCAATATGGAAACCCACCTCATGCTCGGCAAAGCTAGATTTACAAACGAAATAGCTGCACAGACAAGCCAGTGTAGCCAGATATTTGAACAAAAAAATTTAGTTTTTTTTATTAAATTGAAATAAATTTTTTTACTAATCCAAAGTCAGGTCAATTCACAATTACAAAATGGTTTAACAAAAGATGGACAACCTGGAATTATTAACACATTCGCTGCTGAAATTTCGTATTCTTCGTAAATTCTCTAACAGTTAGACGCGCAGGTGCGTCGTTAGCAGCGAACGCGTTAATGGCCGGACAGGCAACCTAAACATTTGAATAACACACCTACTTCATCTATTTATTGGTAGCTTGAGTTCAGGTATTCTGACAGTGTCATGTGTTGATGATAAATGATGATGAAATGTTTCAGGTAAATCAAAATGATACATGGGAATCATTCCTGCGACCGTTGCGTTTGCCGCACCCATGCATCAATGGATCAACACTACTTCGAAGGATATATGGAATGTATTTAGAAAAGTTAGTATTAACTTCATATTATTTAAGACTAAATGTGCCTGCGGTTTCACCCATGTATACTAAACTACATTGGTGGCCCGCTGAAAACTTGTGTTTTTTTAAAATTAAAGTAGCCTAAGATACTCCTTGTAACGTTAGCTATCTGCAAGTGAAAGTCCCGTTAAAATCGGTCGATAGATGATGCTACAAGGGGTAGCTTAAACTACTTAAAATTGGTTCCTAATTGAGAATATGCCGGTGTAACCACAGGGTACATCGCTAGAAGGAGATAACTTTGCATCGTAAACTTTGTTACCTAACATTAAAACTTTCATCAGGTATGAGCGTGCCAAAGGTCCTCCGGGAAGGGATGACGACAACGACATGGACGAGGATCCGAGACGAGGCCGCGGCGGAGGCATGCCGAGAATATCATTCGGTGGAGGTACATACATTTCAGGTAATTACAAAAATTACCTGCAAATGTTTTCTTTCTTATATTTGTCATTAAATAAATCAACAATATCATATAAATAATCTGTGTTGTCATCATAACATGTATAAATTTTTTCCATTTGTCTCCATCTAGGGTCTATAGACAAAGTAACAATATCCTTACTTCGCTAGTAGAAACGATACAAAATTTACGGGAATGACATATGTCAAGTGATTGATTTATGTCATTTCCATACATGTTTTATCGTTTCTATTAGCGGAAGCGCGAGTGAATGTTACTTTGTCTAGGCCTACAGTGCCATCTCTTACTTTGATCATCTTTGACCTTCTTAGATAGATACCTGTTCTTTAACTTGGCCTAAGGCCCATATCTATATAAATAACTGACTCAATTCTCCACAGCATCAGGCGAACCTCTCCGCACAGTGTCAAAAGTAGCAGCACCATCAGAAAGGCTGGCTCTGTCTCTCTTGTCACCAATGCCTAACGAACAAGACTTTGCGGTGAATGTCTGCACAGTGTTGGCTGCTGACCACTCCAACAGGCTGCCGTTGTCTACCACTCCTCATATCCTGGATTTTTTACTCGCTCATGCTGGGGTTTATAACCATGGTATTTGTATTGTAAAACTTTATATAATCTTATTCAATTAGACTTTTAGCAAAGTACTATAAATTCGTAAAAATTATATAATTGCTACCAGCGAGTTCAATGACTGCTTTTACAGGGAGGAAAGCAGCAAGAAAAAAAAAAAATCCAACTTTGTCAAGAGAAAAATATTTTTTTATAATATGTATAGATGAGCTAGTTAGGTGCTATTAAAGCAGGAATATTCTTGACGACGATTTCACATACTGTTTCTTTTCAGAAAGTCTCCGCGATACTATAGGCCGTTCGTATTTCGAAGCTCGAGGTCGTTATCCTCATGACTTTTGGAGCATGCGTGCTGGAGGAGGCGGGGCTAAGGAATTGGCTGATGAGACCAAGTTCTCACTCCACGGAGCCGAACCACCAGAGTTGATGGTGCAGGCTTTAGCGGCACATAACACATTGACGGATTGTCTGATGCAGGAAGGGGCGGAGGAAGAGGTCGTTGATAAGATTGTGGATGAGGTAAGCTGTAGAGAAGGGGAGAGTTTGTTGGGGCACAAAATAGATAAAAGGAATGCTCACGCCATCCCAGAACGAGGGGTAAGCAGAGGTGTTGTAACAAAAACACCTAAATTTCACCAAATATGATTAAGTGGCAATGCGACAGAAGGTGAGCCCATCGCCATCTCAGGCAGATCAGGTTTCTTAGACATATGCAGGTTTCCTCACGATGTTTTCCTTGACCGTAAAGCACGTGGGGTGAAAATACATCCTGAACTGGTATATGACTGTCTTGTTGATCTAGTGGTCGTAAATGCTACTGCAGAACACGAGGTCCTGGATTCGATTCCTGGGTCGGGTACTGTATTATTGGGTTTTTCAATCTGTAATTTCATCAACACCTCTGCTTACCCCTTCGGAAAATACAGGTGTGGGAATTGGCTCAAAAAGTACCGGACCGATTTTAAAAAGTCTTTCACTATTTGAATGCATTATCACTGATATATTTTATCCCCGTACTCCCACGGGAACGGGGACTGCGCGGGAAACCGCGTGACGTTCGCTACTGTCTTTAAACCAAATTTGGATATTGAAGATCTCAGTGGTTAATAATAATGTAATGGTCGCCAGGATATGTTAGAAGATTGGGTGACAGAGCCGTCGGAGGAGAACCAGCTGTTTGCCCCGGAGCTCCCCGGAGGTGCATCGTGTGTGTACACACAGCGAGTGTTACAGATAGCTTCTATAGTGCGCTCGCTCTCCTTCCACGAAGAGAATGTTCAACATCTCGCTAAGAATACTACTTTGATCAGGTAACATCTAAGACAGTGAACCTTATTAACCTTAGTTATATTGAACCTTAAAATCAATGGTCGGAAAAACCAGCTCAAATAGTTTGGTAAACCTGAGTTGGATTCATGAAATGTATTTGCAACGTAGCTGTGTGTGTGGCAGATGTATTTCACACACAAACTTCCAACCCTATAAAAACCCCTATGGGTGAAATTTTGGAAAATCCTAAGGTTATACATACGAAAAAGTCGCATACCCGTCGACTCCGCGTTTGAATTTGGGTCTCGAGCCCCCGACTCGAAAATACGGATTAATCCATTTGTTGACGCCACACCTTTATAAGTCAGTCAAGGCTTTGAATTTTATATTCATACATCTATGAGATGTTTAAGCAGCATCGATACATTGAAAACTTTTACGTTACTTCCTCCAATAGCTCATTAAGTCGATTCGTGTATATCTGGAATAATTTTAATTTCATAAAGACTTTTTCATAGGTTTGATATTAATGTGAATATTTTATAGATTTTTGTTGCTGTGCGCAAACTGTTGGGTCGGATCTCTGCGGCAATCAGGACTAGATACACTTGGGAATGTGTCCACGGAACTGATAATAAAGGTAAATAATCATAGAACTAGTTATATGGTACCTCTACGTAAACCACTCTTAAGTTTTGAAATGATATTGTTTGCTCCATTGGTCCGTGAAAGTCAATCAAATAACCTGGATTTGTCGTATTGAAGTTTAGAAAATGTCTGTAAAACACGTGAATGACGTATACGCGATCGGTTACGACGTCATACTTCTTTCATGAATTTGAGTGCCTAGTGCGAGTTTTCTTAAAATCGCCGTCACAAGTCATCGCGTCAACGTAAACGCAGATTTGTATGGGCTCACAATAGTGTCATATTTAGGCCGACAGAGGCGGTGTTCCGATCCTATAAAAATCTGCGTTTACGTGGACGCGGTGACTTGTGACGTCGGCAATGAAAAACTCGCACTACGCCCTCAGCACTTTCAGGATTGCTTAGAATGTCATAGATCCGTGCGTCTGCATGAGTGTATCATTTCCATCGATTTGTTACCATACTGATTATAGTAAGCAAAGGCATATACAAGCCTCTGCTTGCCGCGGCGTTAGGATGACTGGTCGCTCACTTCCCTCTATAATGGTTGAGGAGGGCGATGTCTGGCATTCTCGTCATACTTGTGAACAGGTGCTGCTTGTGGGGGCTGGTCATCTCAAGATACGCATTTAGATATAAGTACAACTACTAGACTTTTCTTTATGTTAATTTTTATCGACATTTGTGCATTGCAACTGTGTCCATGGGCTTACATTTCACAGGTGATTTATTTTGTTTTTTATTTATTGTATAATATTTTTGAAAAGAGTAATTACTGAGTTTCTTGGCAGGTTCTTCTCAGTAAAAGCAACCTTCCAAACCTGGCGGTAGCATGTATAATCCTGTAAATTGTGTCACTCTGACGATTTGAAAGTGCTTTGTAAAAAGTCTAATCGAATAAAGATATTTTTGACTTTGACTTTATTTAGGATCCAGCAACATGTTTGATATCCCGCCACGTGTTGTCGACCATCCAGTCCGCTCTAGTGTCCCCCGACCGCGCCCGAGTGTTGGCCGCTTTGGAACTGTTGAACAAACTCGCGCAGAACGAGGCAAATGAAGACGCTTTGCTCAAAGCTTTGGAGTCTAAGGTAAGGTTCACGAACCATATGAGAATCGTCCTGTTGAGTATTAGATCAACGTGTTTCAAATGTTATCATTGCGTGATCTAACTGACGTGTCGCGCTTTCTTTTGGGTAAATGTGTAAACTTTTCTTTGTCATTCTGTCGATGGGAAGAGAGGTTTTTCTGAAAAGTGACAAAGAGGCAGCTAGGGTATTTAATAAATCGATGATGTGAATAAAACTGAGTTTAAAATAGTAGCACAAATACGGTGTGATAGTCTTAATCTTATTTCCTTTTTATGTGTTCTTAAACTTGCTTAAAAATTGCAACCTTTTTTGGTATTAAAATTCTGTGTAAATTCTAGGTATACGCCGACGTGTGCGCGTTGCTGACGCTGCGTGACATAATGGTGTTAGTGTGCACATTGGAGTGTGTTTACGCTCTGACGTCACTGGGGGACCGCGCTGCCGAGGCAGTCGCTCGCCTGCCTGGCCTCGTGCACACCCTCGTCTCACTGGTCACCGTCGAGGTCAGTACCCCGCCCCTACACTTTGACGTCACTGGCCTCGTGCACACCCTCGTCTCACTGGTCACCGTCGAGGTCAGTACCCCGCCCCTACACTGTGACGTCACTGGCCTCGTGCACACCCTCGTCTCACTGGTCACCGTCGAGGTCAGTACCCCGCCCCTACACTGTGACGTCACTGGCCTCGTGCACACCCTCGTCTCACTGGTCACCGTCGAGGTCAGTACCCCGCCCCTACACTGTGACGTCACTGGCCTCGTGCACACCCTCGTCTCACTGGTCACCGTCGAGGTCAGTACCCCGCCCCTACACTGTGACGTCACTGGCCTCGTGCACACCCTCGTCTCACTGGTCACCGTCGAGGTCAGTACCCCGCCCCTACACTGTGACGTCACTGGCCTCGTGCACACCCTCGTCTCACTGGTCACCGTCGAGGTCAGTACCCCGTCCCTACACTGTGACGTCACTGGCCTCGTGCACACCCTCGTCTCACTGGTCACCGTCGAGGTCAGTACCCCCTCGTCTCACTGGTCACCGTCGAGGTCAGTACCCCGCCCCTACACTGTGACGTCACTGGCCTCGTGCACACCCTCGTCTCACTGGTCACCGTCGAGGTCAGTACCCCGCCCCTACACTGTGACGTCACTGGCCTCGTGCACACCCTCGTCTCACTGGTCACCGTCGAGGTCAGTACCCCGCCCCTACACTGTGACGTCACTGGCCTCGTGCACACCCTCGTCTCACTGGTCACCGTCGAGGTCAGTACCCCGCCCCTACACTGTGACGTCACTGGCCTCGTGCACACCCTCGTCTCACTGGTCACCGTCGAGGTCAGTACCCCGCCCCTACACTGTGACGTCACTGACCAAATGCACACTCACCATATTGACATAAGAACCCCATTCTGGTATGAATGCATGTAATTATAATGTAGGGCGGGTATATAAGTGTTTATTGTCGTGTCCAGGCGCAGAGCTACGGCCCCCGGGCGTGTATCCTAATGCGTGTGGTAGAAACTGTAAGTGGGCCGGCGTTACATCAACTAGAACAACAGCAACAGCAACAGCAACAACAGCAGCAACAACAACAAGTAAGTATTATAAATCTTGTGTCGCTTCACAGATTGAAAAGACTTCATAGTGACTAGGTTTTATAATTATTAATCTGTGTCAATTTCTGAATGGATTCTGATAGTTGGGGCTGATTGGTCCATTTATTTATTTACTAAGAACGGTTAAAGCTTACGTCCTATTCTCGGACCTTCCGACACGCAAAATTCATAAATCGGTCATACCGTTTCGGAAAAGTTTTGTTACGAACATTGTGACCCGAGAATGTTTTTACGTATTAGATTACGATTTGATGTGTTTGTGGTTTCTTTAACGTTAAGGCTCAACAAATAGCCAAAGCCCCTTCCCCGGCCCCGGCCCTCGCGGCGGTCCCTTCGGCTTCATCGGCCCCCACTGTGTTGGCCTCCGTACAGTCCTCCGCACCACTGTCTTCCATTCAACAGTCGCATTTGCAACAACGGACAGTGCAGGTATGTTAAATGTTACTTCTTTAACACGCTTTTATTAGCTTGGTATGTTTCTATGTAATGGAATATTTGAACGCGATTTTCACTCCTTTTAAAACGACGGATTTATTTGAAACTTAGCACATTTATTAAGGACCGATGACAATGGATTAATTTGTATAGTTTCTCACGTCATCCTTACCAGGATGCTCGGGATTTATAAATTTTAGTCAAAGAATAGACGACTTTAGATTAACAGTATAAAGTCGATTATTCGTTGATTACCATTAAGAAACAATTTTGTTCATTAATGTGTTGGAATGTGATAGGAAAACGAGCATTTCGCCCAAGCATGGCTGCGGTCGTCATACGAGCCTCTGCCCGGCGGAGACAACAGCGCGTGTGAAGCGTCGGAGATGTACCGACTGTACCTGGCCTGCTGCACCAAACTGGGCCGCAAGGGGGTCATCGCGCCCGCGCACTTCCCCCGCCTCGTCAGGTCAGTCCCCTCACTGTACCTGGCCTGCTGCAGAAGGTTATGAAGAGAGCGAGTGGTCATGCTCAGCCTCAGCAAAGAGAAGACCTTCCAGTCAGGCGTGTGTTTTGCCTGGTGAACTGCGGCTCCAACTGTTCTAATTGTCAAGGTTTTATTTAGTACTCAAAATGCCCTTCAAATCACATAGTGCGATTTAAGCAACGTGTTGTTACGCGGTACATGGCTATGGGCCCTAATAAGGCGTCCTGTTACCTATATTTGTAAACTTAAGTCAAAGATCATCTTAAATCTTTATCATCAAATCTTTTCTCAACTGTAAACTGTAGGATATGGAATTCATATTACATTAAAAAGAATTTTTGTATTATAGGACGGTGTTCGGCGGCACTGTAGGCCCGAATACGGTGACGATGTCAACGGGAGAGACGCAACAAGTATACATCGGGATTCGGTCGAAAAATGCGCAACAAAGAACAAGTACGCCTGCAGGTAAAATACAATGATCAGAAGTTGGGAGGGTATTAAGTCCTTGAATGCGCAGTAGTCATTGTATGAGTCTACCTCTGTCTCTGTATGGAGGGATTCGAACAATTACATTCGAAATATTTTCGCTGAGCGCTCATAGCTCGTGACAGAACCTGTAGAAGACTATAATATAGAGTTAGTCATATCATGCTATTTTTTAGGACCAGCATCGCCGATACTCAAAGCGCAGCTAACGAACAAAGTTCCTGAAGCGAAGCCCGTTGTTACACAAGCTCAAGTGAGTTAAAGTTATTTGAGTGTTTTATTTTGCCAAAACAGACCATTTCCCGTGCAAAAATCATTTCATTGTATTCAATGAGTATTTAATAATAAAATAAAACAAAAGGTAGCAAGCAAGCCCAAGCAAGTTCCCCTAATGGTAGGCACTGTCTGTAGCCTATTATCGTGACCTACACCAGAGTGTTACTCACGTGTTACCTACCTTATGAAGAATGGAATAACATAACAGTGCCGATACAGTAAGACATTAAAGAGTCCCACTATAATAAGCAGAGCGTCTCCACTTCTCCTCGCGGAGCACTGGCCATCTTACTCACCGCAGGATCTAATTACTACTCAAACGTAGCATTATTTGGCTGCGATATTCTGTAAGGTTGAGGTACAGTTTCAAGTTTGTCAGCTCCGTATTTTGATCGGGAAATCCCGTTATGCCCAGCCTCTCTTAGATCCAAATCTATAGTAAAACATACGTACATAAACTCACGCGTGTATTCCCCGAAGGGGTGCAGACAGAGGTGTTGTAATAACAACACCTACTTTTCACCGTAGATGATTAAGTGCTAACGTGACAGATGGTGAGTATACCGCCGTCTCAGGCACCATGCGTATGCCTTTAGAATATTTTTCAGATATACGCAGGTTTACTCACGATGTTTTCCTTCACCGTAAAGCACGTGTTGTGAAATCACTGTACTTACGATTTTTATAAGAACTCATTGGATTTAAACTCGTTACTTACGTAGCAGGCGATTGCTAAAACCACAAGGCCATCTCGGCTCTTGTCTCTCTTGACTCTATAGCAAAAGTAAATCAGTATTGTATTCCCCAGCCAACGCCTACGCACCCTCATCTATCACAAGCCTTGGAGGCCAACCCGTCGAACACCACACTTATAAAACACCTACTCGCGCATAAAGTAAGCCCTGCCCTACCGCAGACGCAAGTAAGTTTGATAACTAACATTACTAACTTTATATCACTCATTTATTACAGTTTAAATGAAATGTATGGCCCAGATAGAAGTAATGATATAGAATGAAGTGCAGGACTGCTCCTGCACTTCATTTATTTTAGTCCATATCTTCAACCTTATTTCCTCACAAAAGAACAAACATGACGAAAAAACGTGACATTTGGACTCCAACCGGGGTACTCTCGTGTTGTTACAGCCCTATAGGCTGGAAGCCCCCCATCTGAGCTATCATAACTGGACAGATGTCGTTGAAATTTACCTTCATTTTGTAATTATATTGTAGCAGAAAACATGTGGGTTTGAGTCCCCTCGTGTTCGTATTTTTCACATTCAAACTATTTTTAAGAATTTTTAACATGTCATGCATACAAATCCGATAGACGTGCATATAATATTGGCCAGTTGTCTATACTAGTATTCTATCGTTTGGATACATTGATATTCTTTTTTAAAACGGCGACTGCTTTAGATTAGATAAGCCCACAGATTACTCAACGTGTGTGCTATTTAAATTTGAGAGTCTTGCACTCGCTCTACGTTTAAAAGAACACAAATGGTGTGTTTTTCCGAAGCAAAGAAATTAACTGTTTGTTAAAAGCACATTATATATTGTTTTTTTTTGTTGTAAGAACAAAATAAAAATGCAGGTCCCACAGCCACAATTGTCAGGTATAAGACAGTGATGTTTAAAATTAACAATATGCATGATGTTTCGATTTGATTAATTAAAGCATAATTACACTGTAGTGGCAGTCGAAGCTGTAGAAAGGCATGACGTTATAAAACTAACAATATAAAAATAACTAAATACATTGACAATATTGAAGAGTAGCATGCTAGTTGCAGCTTTTTGGAAGCATGAATTGTTGTTTGTGAAAAGCAAACAAATTTGTTTATGGGATATTAAATCCACCCTGTTTTTAACCTACTTCGAAAAAGGAGGAGGTTATCAATTCGAATGTATGTTATTTTTTGCATTCAATGTTTTAATAAGAACCCAATATATCAAAAAAAATATAAATGATGACAACCTTTTTTGATAAAAATGTTTCATACCTCTTTTGTTTTTTCATTCATATCTCATAAGATGCGAGGGGTCCGTCTGTACATGTATCTATACACTGCTGAATCGATTAAGATTTTTGCCATAAACCCTGTGTCGTTAGTTCATCGACGAATCCGGTCTCGTGGATAATATACATGACAGCCTGCGGCGGATTCGATTCCCGCGTCAGTGCAAACATTTTATGTCATGAGAATTTGTGTACATTAAATGAGTGTTTACGCGAAAAAGTATATAAGTATTATAATCCGTTGTCTGGTATCCGTAATACAAATTTTGATTAGTTGGGACTAGGTGGCGCTGTGTGATGATGTCCCAACGTAAATTATTTATAACTATTTACGAAATTGTCTTACTATCATAAACAGTTGATATTCGAAATTATGAATTTATCTAGTTATTACTCTAATTGATTTAAATTACTACTGCTGAAAGCCATTTACACTAAATTACAAAAAAGTGACATTCATATGAATATATCAATATTCATGACTATAATATTAAATAAATTAAAACATGTATAGGTTGCCCAAAGACAGCAGAACCAGCAAAGAGGACCAGCCACCAACACGGTAGTGGTGCAATCTAGTCAGGTAATTTCCTCGACATTCATAAGTGCCTTACCAGGGCCTAAACTGGATAAATCATTTTCATTTTCAATTATTTATATAACAGAGACTTACTTATCATGTCATTTTGATAATTATTTATTATTAACTTGCATAAATAAAAAATATTCGGATAACTATTATTTTTCCGTACCGTTTATGTACATCGGATGGAATTCTATACAAAAGATTTGTGTTCAATAACATAACATCATGTATAATAAACGAGTTTCACTAACAGAGACTGTGTGAGACAGCGACAGAATTACATGTTACATACGATATTGACAAAATAAACTGTATGTATGTATTGTAGTAACAACACCCATTTTTAGGTGACAACGTGACAGATGGTGAGTCCACTATCCATTATATTCTTGAAATACTTCCCAGACGTAGTTACCTCACGATGTTTTTTTATTTGTATTACATTTGCAGGTAATGGAGGTGGACCCTGAAGCCTTGATAAAGTGCACGACCATAACGCCAGGCGGTATCGCCAGCAGCACGCCAGTCTTACAGGGTGACAAGGTGAATAAATTACATTCTTAATTGTGAAGTATAAAAATCTGGTGATCAGTCACATCGGGTTGAATCATATGCCGACTCCAACAATGGGCGCTTTCTCACTGCCACGATATCGTCCGCCTCAGCCGATACTTGACTACAACGACACAGTGTCCAAGCGTTCAGTAGTAGTTGTATCAAACTAATAGTCCGACGATATCGTGTCGTTACCGTTATCGTCCAAAGTGAAAGCGCCCAATGTATGGCATAAGACGAGGGAGATGATGCTGATGATGATTAGGTTATTCAAAATTAAAATGTTTTTTTAAATACGGTTTTTAATTAGTTTGAAATAACAATATAATAAGTTGAGGTAGATGTAATTGTTTGTTTTTAATTAATTTTTTATTGGTCCACAGGTCATAATAAGTGCTAATCAGGAAGAAGCGATGGATATAGGTAATTAAATCATGTTATTACATACAATACATTATGAGGCTCTTATTTTCCTTGCCTACATCATGTTTACGTTGACCTCTCGTTCTACTTAAAGCCTATGTAATGGGAGGTCAACTTGTACTTGACAGTTAATAGCTTATTGGCTCAGAAACCTTTGGTGAGTAAAATTTCAAATTGCCTTCTTTTTTAGGTCAAAAAGCCGAGCCAGTGCAAATACAGATAGATGAACAAGCGCAACTTACCATAGTAAGTATTACATTATATTTTCGCAGTAGCATGAGACTGAATCTTCTTTTTTAATTGCCTAATTTATAAAAATACATACTTATACTTTTGTTATAATAATATTTTAATTTTTTTTAAGACTCCTATTACAAATTAAATTTTTTTGGGTACTTGTGTGTGGCGACCTTTAAAAAAATTAAATACTTTACAGAAAACAGCTCAAAATAAAATGCTAGCAGACTTACTGGAGAAGAAATCCAACCCTCCAGTGCAAGTGGTGCAAATGGGCCCCCAAATAAACGCACCCACGATCCAAATCACAGAAACGGGACAAATAGTTCAAGTCAAACCCGACTCGACTCCAGTGTTACAAATCAACGCCGAGCCCAACATGGGGAATCAGTTCTTTCAAATAAAGAACGAACACGGCCAACTTATTCAAATAAAGAACGACCAAGGACAAATAATTCAGTTGAAGAGCGATCAGTTAACTCACCAGTTGCTTCAATTCAAGAACGATCAGGGTCAATTGGTTCATATCAAGACTGATTTGCCTCCTGGATTGGTTCAGATCAAGAATGATAAAGATCAAGTCATTGATACTGTAGTGACTGATCATTCATACACCGAGCCGCCGAGTAAGAAGATGAGGACGGATGAAAAGATTGAGGTTTGTGCATATCTGTTACGGTTAAATATCTACAATTAAGCGCCGATTTTTCAATGCTCAGATATCTAGTCAGATAGTATTTATTCGATGAATAGCATAAACATGGGTTTTTCTATCGTCAGATAAGATTATTCTGGAGAATAACTCGTTTAATTAAGGAAATAATCTTATTCGTCGGTTGATGTGACAATTTTGACATAACTACGTAACTTCAAAATTTATGTCATTAAACCAAAATGACATTTACACGATGACAGTTGTTCTTGTCCTGTTCTAACATTAGTGCGTACAATATATTTGTTTCTCTCTGAAGTAAGTTTACTCTGAGTAGCGTTATTCGACTGATAGCTATTCCATGTTGTCTTTACCGTCAGTAAAATCTATTCGTCGAACAGTTATCTGCCGTACTCAGATAGAGTATTGAAGAATCGGCCCTAAGATCGTCAATGGTCTTTCTTAGGACGCCATCTACAAATACGCTATTTTTTAATTCTACAAATGTGGCAAATAAGGCATACGCCGCCTGTTAAGCGGCTTTTGCTATTTAAGAACGCTTACAACACCAAGAGTGTCACTCGCGCACTGCCTTCCTTATAATGTATGAACATTTATTTATTACACCCCTGGTACACTTATGAATTTCACGAAAATGAACACCGGTTCGAAACCAGCCTGAAATGAATCGGCACGAAACACCGTGATAAAGAAATCGCTGTGCCAATATAATGTTAACTTTCAATAGCATAGTGACTCCACTTCTCCGGAGAATTGGTGATCTCACAGCAGGAACGCAACACTACTCTAAGGCAGCGTTATCTATGATTGTTCTGTTTGTTTTTGGAACAATTATCTTTACAAAAAATGGTTACATATGTATTATATGTACATAGGGTCTAGACTTTTTAGGCGAACGTTTTTGGGACAGAGCATCCTTTGGTGGTACTTATCAATTTGAAATTAGGCATAAAAATAATAAATAAAAAAAATTACGTTATTTTAATTTTTTTGAGGCATTTTGTTTTTTAGAATTTCACTTCAACTTACAACACATTAAAAAGCATTGACTTATGTTACGCATATCATCCAATAGTTACGAATCATTAAAAAAAGGAAAAAAAAAAATAGGGGTTTTTTTTAATCGTTAGCCTATTTATTATTTGATGCTCCGTGACAAAAATGTGTGAATAAAAAGTATCGACTCTGTATGTATATGTACGTATACAAAAAAAAAGAATTGCAATCTACAGATATCTCCCCAAGAAAGCGTATCGAAGACGGCAGCTAATTTGTACGCTGCTCTAGCCGCGTCTGCCTTAGAGGACGAAGATGACTTGGTAAGATGCGAAAATAAACCTTACACGCATAATCAATAAGGTTCAAAATACATACTTGTCGTCTAAATTTTCTTTTCAAAATTTAAGAATTCTGTCCATAATTCCAATATAACCGTAAATTAAGACATTATTGTCCAATAGACTTATAGTATGAAAAGTTATAAATGACCTACAGTTTGTTTTGATATTGAAGACATGTATAAACATACAAATATGTCGATTTATGTAAGTTTCTATGTTGTCTTTGAAATAACTCATTCGTTTTCAAGAATCGTTTCACCAACATTTAGAATAGACTTTCGGATCGACTCACAAAGCGGACGAAGCCGCGAGCGAAAGTTAGTTTACCTTATGTCTTAGTTTGTTTGTAAGCATATGTGTTGGAAACCGAAATTATTATACTCCCAACTATAATTAGCCTAACGGAATGTATCCCCATCTTTTTCATGTCTGTACATAATGATGAAAATGGAATAGCGACCCCGTGGTGTTCTTATAGCTGGATCACTGCGCGCCAAGGTCTCTATGCAAACGATTATGAACACTATAATCAATTATGGTTGTGAACCGCATATAGATAAAGAAGTAATTATTCGTAGTTATACGGATATGTTGATAGAAGTGTTTGAGTTTCTTTAAATTTTACTCTTTGCACGTTATTACGGTCAAATTTTTTTTCGCAAAATTAGATTTTTTTGTACTACAAGGTTGTATAAACATAGTGGATTCCTTTCCATGGCCTCTTATTGTCAATATAATTTGTTACTTATTCATTGATCACAGCTCTACAAAAATGAAAATAAAAATTGTTGCCCTGGATATCATTGCAAGTGCCCAGATTACGAATATATTATTCATGAATATCGTATTTCATAATTTTTACATATCCTATATTTTGAAGATATATCGGCTTTTTTTTTTAAAAGAAATCCTGTCATAATAATATAAAACGAAATTCGTTTGGTCAGTCAACAATGAGACCAGATCATTTTTAATAAGCGAAAAAACTTGCGAATCAGATTCAGCACTCATTTTACGAGTATCTTTAGCGTTTATAACTATAGTGCTTATAGCTAATTAGCATGGCGGTAGGTATTATCTTTTAATAGTGCTCAAAAGTAGTTACTGTTTAAGTACTATATAGTAGGTAGTATTTTTATTTTTAGAGTAAAGTGGGCCAGAAATATAAAAAATCCGCCTGCACGTTATTTAATCTATGACACATATAACTGTCATATGAAATGTTAGTTCTAAATTTGACCGCTAGATGGCGAGGGTTCTTATTTTGTGGTTTTTAGCAAAAGTACGAGTAATTTCATAGTTATTGTTGTAATATCATTAAATATTTAGATCCATTGTCTAGTTGCCTTATTCCCAGCTACCGCCGAAGCAAGAAGCAATGGATGTGATACAGCCCACAGTATTGGTCTCTGGAGATAATTCGTCTGTTATCATTCAAGAGCCTATATTACAGGTATGGAATTGATAAGCTTTAAGCTATGAGATGAGTAAATATTCAACAGAGACCAAGTTTCATACAAGCTCTCGGCAGTGCACACACATAGTGCGGCGATGTGTGCGTGACCTCTCACCGAAGCGTTCACGCACGCTCAGATTGAGTACAAACTGGTTTGTGCTGGCTTAACCTAAGTACGAGCGAGAGGGCACAATCAATAGCACTTCGCGTCGCAAAATGCCAACCCCATTACTCATGTGACGACGTAATATACGGTAGAAGCTGAACACTAATTGTATGGAAAGGCTTAAACAAAGCTAGGTCAACTTATAGCTTAAGGCGACGCATGCCCACACTAGAAATAATAATCATTTAATATCTAAGGTCCAGCAACCAACAATGCAAGTTCAACAACCAACGATGCAAGTTCAGCAACCAACATTACAAGTTCAGCAACCGACAATGCAAGTGCAGGCACCTACGTTACAAGTAAGCTGCTATATATACCGCTCAAATGTGAAACAAACGGCCCAAAAGACAATAAGTTTGCCTTTCTTAAAAATCATATATATTCATAACCACCTGCTACAGTCTTCAAATCCTAGAGGTTTGCTGAAAAAATTGTTATTCTAAAAAAAAACTCATGTGCTATGATTTCACCACACGAGCTTTACGGTGAAGGAAAACATCGTGGGGAAATTGCATATGCCTGTGATGTAACTCAATCTCGAGTATAGTGTCTGCGACGGGCATAAACTTACCATCTGTCATGTTGGCACTTAATTATGATCTGTGAAAAGTGAGATGTAAAACGTCTGCCTACTCCTTCGGGGACCTTTCTGGAATGGCGTAGGCTTTGTATGTATGAGATAAATAATAATGCTTTTGTAGGTTCAACAACCGACTCTGCAAGTTCAGCAACCAATGTTGCAAGTTCAACCAATGGATGTGCAAAACATTATAGCTTCGCAATCTGGACAGATTATATTACAAGGTAATTATTTACTGTTTTAATAGGTACGCATTCTCCCATCCATAGAGTATTTTTACAAAGAATAATAAAGGAGAAAGGACACTTTAAAAGTAATTTTATAAATTGTTCTAAGCAGGATAACTAGCAAAGCAACTCTTTCAATTAAATCTATACAGATAAATAAAATTGAAGTGTCTGTTTCTAATTCCAAAATAACAGCTTTTCACTAAATGCATATGAAAGTATACACGCTACTAACACTAAAAAACCAAGTTTTAAATTTTTTCTCTGTCTGTCTGTTTGTTCCGGGTAATCTCTGAATCGGCTGAACCGATTTTAACGGGACTTTCACTGACAGGTAGCTGATGTTTCAAGCAGTAACTTAGGCTACTTTCATTTATTAAAAATATTAGGGTTCCGCGACACTTAGGATGAAACTAAATCTACACGGGTGAAACCGCAGGGCACAGCTAGTCTTATATATAATACATAGTCCGCTATCTTGGATGATCCACCATATTGCACTTAGAATAACTGCACACAGCTAAGCATGCATTATCACCCAAAATAAGCGTGTATACCAAATTTCAGCTCAATTGCTTAAAGATAGCTTATTAGAATTCAGTTGTAAGATTTCACTCAGACAAACATACATACATTGCAAGTTCATAAAGTAATAATGGAAAAAGTTATGTGCATATTAATCTTTTAAGCATTTTGTTACGTTAAACATTTTGCTTGTATTTTTTGTCTTTACTCATGTGGTGTGTGCAATAAAGAGTATTTATACTGTATAATTATCTTATTAATTACAGAGAAAAGCATAGGTTCCCAACAACCTCAGTTCATGCAACAACCTATGCAGATTATAGCTACGCCCAGCTCGTCGCAAGGTACCTACTTTTATTAGCCTGTAGTCTGATCAAACTAAGGAACCTTTATAAATATGAATTATCAAATTAAGTTGTTTAGGACGTTTCCAAACTAAGTAAATTGTTCATTTCCATTTCAAATTATATTGTTTTTATTCAATTTTTTTATGTTATCTCGTTTTTGAGTTACAACTTGGAGATTACGGTGAAGGAAAACATCGTGAGGAAACCTGCATATGTCTGAGAAGTAATTCAAAGACATATGTATAGTGGCTGAGACGGCGATAGACACCGTCTGTCACGTTGGCACTTAATAATCTTCGATGAACAGTGGGTGTTGTTATTACAACACCTCTGCCTACCCCTTCGGGGAATACAGGCGTGAGCATAGGTATGTAACTTTGAGATTACGAGACCTTTATATTGCCAAATTACATCAGGTGTAATAAATCAAATTATATTTGTTCGCTCGATAATTTCAAATGATCATTTTATAATTTCAGGGGGCCTAAGCTATATAACCCAAAACCTACCGGGTAATATGATGCAGAAAACAATAATTATAGTACAAGGGCCCACCGGGGGTGGACCTCTCACTCTAACGGTATGTTCTCCTTTCAACTCCTACTTTAATCCAATCAATAGGTATAGACAGAGGGGGGCAACCATAAACGCTTAAGCAGCGTGTATTAAGAAGTCAAACTAAAAAAATATTTATACTCGATTCTTAAAAATATCGTTGTCGACCCCTAGTATGTTTAATGGTACATGCACAAAGAAAAGTGTTTATACATATTCAAATAAATTAACAGTCAATAAAAAATATTTTTCCATAATGCAGATATTAACAATTGTAATGAATTATTAAATTTTTTTTTATATATTTAACTGTAAGAAAATAGTAACGTTATAAATTTATAAAAAAGGTGAACAACCCAGCTGGTTTGGACGAGGCGACGCTAAACAGCCTTATTGCCCAGGCAACAGAGGCGATAACCCAACAGCAAATTATACAGGTTAACTAGAAACCTATAGCTTGTTCAACCCTTGGGATTTTGTTAACATCTAACCTTCTTTGCGATTTCTTACATGTTATCATTTCGTCACTAACTGTACATGCTATTTTACTATAAAATACGTGTTTTAATTTTTCCTCTATCGTGTTTATTGTGTTACTAAAATGAGTGCTATTTTCGAATTACTTTATTACGTGTTACATTGTGTTAATAAAAGGAATATACTTTAACCCTATAATGCACATCCATTAATCCATCATTATTTTTTGAATGCTACTTACTAATTTTACTTGCACATATTATATTAATCAAAAATCTTCATGTGAAATGTATTCTATTAAGCTTCGCGTCCACTGTGTCGTTATCAGAGCGCAAGTATTGGTTGATTTGTATTAATTTCTATAGAACAGCTTGCATTGCAAAATACCAATGCCCCCGTATGCTCCATTTTCGATACAGTGGACGCGTAGCTTTATATATTTTTCTTTTGAATGTAGTCTTTTACAACGTATATACACCGTAAAAATTAGAAAAAAAAACCTATTTATTATATGTGTCCATTACGGCAAAATGTCGTATGATACTGTAAATATACGATATTTTATTATTTTAAGGTTTATTTATCCCATCTAGACATCGTTTGCTCTAAATTATACCGTAAATGTATTAGAATAAAGGTTAATTTTGCACGCACAGAACACAGGCGTGATACAATCAGGGCAGAGGGTGATAGTCAGTCAACCGACGCTAGTGAGCACGGCACAACCCATCACTGTGGTTAAAACTACCATAACACAGGTGCTATGCAGTTACCCCCTTATTAATTAACGATTAATTAATGATAAGTTAATAGTTAAATATGAGTTGTCATATTATATCTGCATGAACTTGCAAGAAAAGTATATACTTAGCGCAGAATGTAATGGGTAAATAAAAGTTGCAATATTATAGACTGGAATGTTTAAAATTTTGGGCGTAATCTTTAGTTCTCTGCTGATGTTATGGTAGGGACATAATCGGTTTTGACACTAAATAGCAGTGTCTAAAAAGCATGCTTATGATGCAAGATTTAAAGTTTGTTTTTATAAAGCTAATAATGAATGACAAAATTTGTGCTCGTTTTGAATAGCGGTTTCTTTTTTATATCTGTTATTATTATATTAAAGAGCATGAGATCTGATGTGATTGGAATTAAAAAAATAGTTATAAACAAAATTATCAGATGACCGACATTCAATTATATTATATATAGTTTTATAGACTATATGGTATATGGTTCTTGGTAGATATATACATGGTGCAAAATCTCATGCACTAGTCACCATTTCCTATTTTGGAGTATTTACCCTCAACAGATGTTCTGTACCCCTATCATGGGTTTGCCACCGGTTTCGTAATCTATACTCGCTAGCGTCTCCGCCGACTACTTGTATGAGAATGCACAGCGCCTCCTAGCGGTGGCGTGATGAACTAACTCAACTCAAATATATCTTTATTCGATTAGACTTTATACAAGGTACTTTCAGATCGTCAGAATGACACAATTACACAGGATTATACATGCTACCGCCAGGTTCGGAAGGTTGCTTTTACTGAGAAGAACCTGGCAAGAAACTCAGTAATTACTCTTTTAAAGAATATTATACAGTTTTAAAAATACAAAATAAATCTTTCAAGCAACTATAAGCCCATGGACACAGTTAAAGTAAAAATATCTCATACAAATATTGCTAGGGACGCTACCGAGTATAGATTATCAAAACCCGTGATAGGAGTACTGTGCAAATGGGGTGCTACTCTGTATAGCGTGGGTAAAGGTTTCTTCTCATAGTATCTTTTGGTGGTTTGACAGCTTTTACTAAGTAATATGTTTATAGATGCTTAATTCTATAGTTGCCAGTACAAATAACTTTTGTTCCAATTGTAATATCTTTTTACTCTTACAGAACACTCCCCAAATAACACCAAGCCAGCAACCAATAATAACAACTCAACCACAACCGCACAAAGCCCAAATTGTCAACCCTACGCCTCAGCAACAACTAGTTGTCACACCGAAACAACCTCCCGCCTTAATCAGCTCGTCAACCAGCAACCAAATAATCCAAGGGAACCAGCAACTTTTGCAAGGCAACCAACAGATTATAGCGGTATCGAACAACCAATCGATTATAATGAACAACCCGATGAAAGGCGGTGTGCACAGAGTAGTCCAGCCACAGAGGAGTCAAGTTGTCACTAATCTGCCGCAAGTTGTCAACCCGATTGTCAGCGAGGCTAAGACTAGCGTCATTCAGACTAATTCGGTATTTATTTTTGATGGTTTTTAAGGATATTAATTAATGTATGTTTTTAATGGATATCTAGTAAATAAAATCTTGTTTAATATAAAGTAAACTTCTATACAAAGTAAGCCCTAATTACATGCTTGCAATAATGTATTATAATGGTTTTAAATTTAGATTAAAGAACAGCGTTAATTTCAGAAGCAACAACCTATAATGCGTCAGGTGATCACGCGACAGCCGGTCATGGTGGGTAATACGAAGATCGGTGACAAGGAGATGGTCGTCTCGCAACCGGTTGTCGAGGTATGTTACTTAATTAGTCACATAATGTTTTGTCTGTATATTTTTGGTCCATAACTAAATGTGCCGCGTAGTGTCAGTATCATAGACTTAATTTAATCAGTGTCTTTAATTCGCGGAAACCTACTAAAATAAAAACTAGAAGTTACTCCTTTAACATCAGCTACCTGTCAGTGAAAGTCCCGGGAGCATCAGTCAAGCCGTTTCAATGTACAACTAAACAGAATGATAGTTTTTATTTAATTTATATTTTTCACACTTCATTTAAAAAAAAAAAAATTGGTCAGGCCGTTTCAGAGGAGTTTTTTAAAAACACTAACACGATAATTGTATTTGATGTGATACTAGATTATTCTTACCTTGCAGCAAAAACCAGCAGTACCGAAGTCAGCCGCGACGCCTCCGCCACCATCAGCCCAGCTGGTCACTCAGGACGAAACGCCGTGGATCTGCCACTGGAGGGGATGCGGCAAGTAAGTTGTTTATACTACTTAGTTTTAAATTCTTAGGTAAAATACGAACACGACGTGGGACTCGAACCCACGACCTCTGCAAACCCAGTTGATCTACCAACTGAGCTACTCGTGATCTCATCTCATGCGATTAATTTTTCATTGTCCTGTTTTTTGCGGTTAATACTTAGTTTTATACAACATACATTTCATACGACCGGTCCGTACAATTGAGAATTTCTAAAAATTAAGTGCAGTGATATCATTCCCATGTTATGTATAAGATGCCTGATTGAGATTTTTACCGTTTCCATTCAAGAAGCTACTTTCGCAACCGTCAGTAATTTTAGCGGTGTTCTTAAGTGCCTTATCAAGTTTTTAACTGTATGAATTAATTATATTAATTTTTAATTTCCACTTTAATTTTGATAATATTTATTTATTTATTTATTTATAGCTTTATTTCCCTCTTACACTAAACTATGTTTACTATTTAATATTTTATATTTGATAAATATATATTTTCCTATTACTTATACAATATAATTTTTCTTTCTTAATTACTATTTAATATCATATTTAAGTTTTAACTATTGGTTGTGTAAGGGCCGCCAAGTGCGGTAAAAGCCTCCTCCATGTGTTTCCATCTCTCTCGGTCTCTAGCCGCCCTGCTCCATGTCGCCCCTGCTAGTTTGGCGATATCATCGCTCCATCTCTTCTGCGGTCTGCCAGGTTTACGTTTCTTGTCTATAGGGTACCAGTTTGTTAATGTCTTAGACCATCTTTCGTCCGGCACCCTTTGTACATGTCCTGCCCATTTCCATTTTAAATGGAGGACTTTTCGCACTGCATCTTTAGCTTTGGTCTTCTTTCTTATAACGCTGCTCTTAATTTTATCCTTTATTTTGTGTCCTAAGTAACTTCTCTCTAGTCCTCTTTGGCACACTCTTATTTTTTCTATAGTCTTCTTAGTAAGTGCCCATGTTTGGCATGCATATGTAAGGCAAGGTAGCAAACACATTTCCAAAGCTTTTGTCTTTAATTTCACTGGTAGTTTGGATTTGAATACTTCCTTCATTGCCCAGTATTTGTTCCATGTGCTCTTGGTTCTTCGATCGATCTCTTTTTCAGTACATTTATGGAATGACATTAGGTGCCCCAGATAAATATAGTCCTCTACATACTCCAGATTTACGGATGAGATTGTTATAGGTACTTTTTGTCTGTTTGTCATTATCTTTGTCTTGTCTTGGTTGATTTCCAGTCCTGCCTGTAGACTTTTTGCGCTTAGTGAGTCCAGCATCTCTTGCAGTTCTTCAGGTTCCTCAGAAAAAAGAACAATATCATCAGCAAATCGTAGATGTGATAACCATTTTCCATTTAAGCGCAGTCCTTTATTTTCCCATTCCAACTGTCTGAAAATATCTTCAAGTACAGCCAAAAAGAGCTTGGGAGATAGTGGGTCACCCTGTTTCACTCCTCTCTCAATTTTGAAGGTTGGTCCCGGTTTATCAAAAGTGATATGTGCAGTACTGTTTTTGTATATTGCTTTTATCAGGTCTATGTAGTCCTTATTTACACCTTGTACAGAGAGAGCATGCCATATTGAATTATGAGATATAGAGTCGAAAGCTTTACTGTAGTCAATGAAACCTAGGTATAGAGGCTTATCATATTCCTTGTATTTTTCAATTATTAATTTTACGGTGTGAATGTGGTCGACAGTAGAAAAGTTCTTCACAAACCCAGCTTGTTCTACCGGTTGGTTTTCTTCTATAACTCTGGTGAGGCGCCTGAGTAGAGTCATGGAGAACACTTTGTACAGACAGGAGGTTAGACTTATTGGCCTGTAGTTCGAAATGAGCCTGGCGTCTCCTTTTTTGTAGAGCAGTACTATGTTAGAGTTGGTCCATTGCTTGGGTATTTCTTTATTCTTGAGTATGAGGTTGAAGAGACTTGTGAGCGGTTTCACTAGTATGTCCTTTCCAAATGAAAGCATTTCGTTCGTTATTCCATCTGGTCCCGGGCTCTTGTCAGATTTTAGTTTGTTTAGTGACTGATAGATTTCACTCTCTGTAAATTCTGGTATGGGGTCGTTATTTACGTAGTTCTCAACATGATGTAGTGTTTGGCAGCTTGTCTTTGCGTAAAGTCTTTTGTAGAAGTCAGTTGCGATCTGCATTAGATTATTTCTATTTGTAATAGTTTTGCCTGCATTGTTTTGGAGTTGGCCCATAATTTGCTTCGAGGTGTTCAGGTGTTTGTAAGCTTTTTTGATAGCTCCCCATTTTTCTAAATAATTCTTGATAGTATTTAATCTGTATTTCTTTGTATTATTTTTTATTTTCCTATGTATTATTTTGTAAAGCTTGCCCAGTTGCCTTTTTTCTATGTTTGTTTTGTTTTGTTTCATTTTAAGCTTATGTTTAAATTCCTTCAGTTCTATTATTTCATCTGTAATAATTTCTGATTTACGTTTTGTTTGATGTTTTATGGTGGCCGAGCTGTAACATCGAATAATATTGTTCTGAATTGAATCATTATAGTCTTGTACCGAGTAATTTTCACTTTTTTCCCAGTCGAGCTTTCGTAATTCAGTTGTGTATTTTTCTAAGTCGATATGCTTCTGTGATTTTGATGTGTGATAGGCACGTGTTTTATATTTATTGTCTATATTGATTGCCACTCTAACTAACCGGTGGTCGCTCGGATGTTTCAGGTTGCTTATGACGCTGCAGTTCTCGATGGCTCGTGGAGCGTTGGTTGCAATGAAATCAATTTCATTTTTTGTTTTCCCATCTGGTGACATCCATGTCCATTTTAGTTTCGGGGATTTATAAAACATAGTATTTGCTATTTTCAGGTTATTTTGGAAACAGAATTGGATGAATTTTTCTCCCCTTGTGTTTCTTTTTCCGTAACCATATCTGCCGAGCACTCGATACTCGCATTCTTTTGGTTCACCAATCTTGGCGTTCATGTCCCCCATGAAGACTATCGTCGTTGAACTGTATTCTTTTACGATATCCAGAGATTCGTAGAACTCTTCTATTTCTTCCTCTTCTGAGCTTGTGGTGGGAGCATATATTTGGACTAATGTGAATTTTTTCCCTTGAATATTTACAAGCAGTAATGCTGCACGGTCTGATATTCCAATAAAGTCTAGTACTGTTATGCTGCTTTGTTTCTTGACAATAAATCCTACTCCGTGTCTTCCCTTAGTAGTGCCATTAAGATAGAGTTGGTAAGTATACCGATCTTCTATTATATATCCTTCTTTTCGGGTTTCACAAATACCTATTATATCCCATTTTATTCCTGATAGGGCATGCTCTAGCTCTATTATTCGTGTTTCATTTGCTAAAGATCTGACATTAAAGGTTGCTATGTATATTTTGTTATTTATATTTGATAATATTAGCAAACGCAAATTGTGTAAATTTTTTTTAATAATTATTTTTAATTTTAATTTTCAATTTGTAATATGTAATATTTAATTTGTTATTTGTCATTTGTCATGTATCTGAACGCCTTCCTGAAAAACTGGCCTGAGAAAGCTCTGGATCGGAAGGGATGGAAAGAGGGAAGGGAGGCCTTTGCCCAGCAGTGGGACAATTCAGGCTCATAATAATAAATATATTGTGTATCAGAGTGTTCGCGTCGTGCGGGGAGGTATTCTCGCACGCGGCGCGCGCTCACTGCCCGGGCGGCGCGGGCGGCGAGGCGCCGTGCCTGTGGCTGGACTGCGACCGCGTGCCGCGCAAGACCTTCGCACTGCTCAACCATCTCAACGACAAGCACTGCACCCCACATGTACCTATATCACTCTACTAGCGGACGTCATGCGGTTTCACCCGCGTAGTTCCCGTTCCCGTGAGAGTACGGGGATAAAATATAGTCTATGTTACTCGCTGATGATGTTGCTATTTATTGTTGAAAGAACTTTCAAGATCGGTCTAGTAGTTTCGGAGTCTATTCAATGCAAACGCAAAAAAAAATAATCAAATATTTCCTCTTTATAATATTAGTATAGATATCTACATACATTGCCCTGCCCGCGCGGCAGCTTTTCGGGCTTTCGGTTAAGCCTATTGCCTCTAACCGGGTACTTATCCGGACTCCGAGCCGCTACTGGGAAATTACAAATTACCTTTGCATATACCTGAGCGTGTTAAGAATAGAACTTCCAGTGATTAAATAGCTCACATAAGGAACTACAATTTTTTCCGTAATTTCACTTCTTTATGGTGTTTGAGATTAAATTAAAACAATCAATGTAATACAGCTGGATAACCTGCAATATTGTTCACAAATTATGCAAATGATAAGAAATATCATATGCAAATATGTAATTAGTTCAAGCGCGTTTGGATCGAAAAAGATCTTCATATTAATGCTTAGAGCTGTGAAGAAGTTTAAAAATTTGTATGCCTTAAAATTTTCTTCCCGGTCCTGAGAGAATGTTCAATGATAAAATAACCTCTATTTCCCAGGCATTAAAGGCGATATTCAACTCAAGAAGACATGCGACATCCGAAGCTGATTCTGGTAAGCCGGTATCGTTGGGATATCCACCGAACGCAGCGCTTGCAGCGCTTAATAAACACGCCACGGAGTCCTTCAACCCTAGGGAGTTGATGGTAAGTGAACTATTACCTCAAACTTAAAGCCCACTTGCACAAAATAATAGAAATCTCCATTATGTCACAGCTAGATTTAGTTTAAATCCCATTACGTCTTGCGTATCCATGTTTTACAGCCGATTTATCTAAATTTGGATTACGCCATATGTTTTTCGACTTGTCAAACTTGTCAATGACAGTTGAGACGCTAGTGTCAATGTCAAATTATGTATTGTCATCTGTTACTAAAATTGAGATTTAACAACTTCGACTCTAGTAAGCTGCCGGTTTAATTCTGCCGTTGACTTTAAATTAATATTTAATCTTAATTAATGACGCGGAAATCACAAAGCTATATTTATGCAAAAGCCGAGTTTGTAATATTATAATAATAATAAAAGCCTTTATTCAGTGATCAAATTACAATACATTAACTTATTTAACTACTTAAATTCTTCAGCAACCAGTTTGTTTTTCAGGTTGTCGTTCGACATAGGCCTCCTATCAGTCGAATTTATATCACGCTAAATCGAGATTTTACTGTTTTCTCGTCTAAATTTGTCATGTAACTTACACCAAGTTATATATTTATTGATAACTAGCTGTGCCCCGCGGTTTCACCCGCATAGATTTTCGTCATTATGGTCGCGGAAACCTAATATTTTTAATAAATAAAAGGTAGCCTATGTCCTTTCTCAGGGTCTAAAGATTGTCTGTGCCAAATTTCATCAAAATCGGTTGAGAGGTTTAAGCGGGAAAGCGTAACAGAGTTACTTTCGCATTTATAATATTAAGTAGGTATTTATTTTATGTGTTACGCGATTAATACTTATGAAACCAATTTCGGTATTGTGATGTTTATTTTTGTTTGACCACGAGTGTTTTACAGTAAACGTGTACGTTTTTAACGCTTACCACTCACAGCATGTGGGTGCCACTCATACAGGCTTAGATTAACGTAATACACTCACACTCAGAAAAAACATTACTGTAGTCCAGCCTTGTTATTCTGTAACGTTTCTCAGCGTCGCACTCGACGACTGTCGGTTTCAAAGATAGGAAATTGAACTTTATTCTCTACTTCTAATGTATCAATTTCCTATGGTCGAAATCGATGCGATGAGAAACGTTACAGAGTAATGTGGCAGGGTTCACCAAATGGCAGACCGCTCAACAATTTTATGCGTACCTCAAGTATACAGTATAATAAAAGTAATTTAATAGAAATTAATTAGTGACCCCTGGTGACCCATTGAATCCATTCAAATCTATATTCAAATATTTGACAGCCCAGCAATTCATGGATAACTCTTGTTTGAATTCAGCTAGTGCATTTAAATGTAAACTTATCAGTCAACCAGATAATTCAGAACAAACATTTTTTGGCTTGGGTCCTTACGTACAGGTTCCGTCAGCGCAGTGAAAATAGAGGGGATATTTCACATGTTTTTATACGCCTCGCGCCATTCATATAGATAAAGACAGACTGATAAAATGTATACAGAGCATTTAAGGTAGCTCATAGCCCGAGATGGGACTTGAGTGCCTAGTGCGAGTTTTTCCCTGCCGCCGTCACAAGTCACCGCGTCGACGTATACGCAGATTTGTACAGGATCCAAACAGCCCCATCTTTCGGCCCACGGATGGTTTTTTAATTTCAGATTTTTAGAAAACTCACACTAGGCACTTTGCAATAGACTTTTTTCTATGTCTTAGACTTTGGGGGCAAAAGTTCTTATACACTTTAATCTCTTTAACAAAAGTGTCAATGACATTTGCCCAGGCCTGTATTTACGTACCCACTGTGTGGCTATGTGTATGTGTGATCACTAACGCGTGTATGTTTGTGTGCGAGCAGCACAGGGCAGACCTTAGTCATCTCAGTCGCACGCCGCCGGAGCAAGTGGTGAGACGCACACACGTGTGTTAGCTTATGTGATGTGTTACGCTGTGTATGTGTTGTTATGTCTTGCTGAGATACGTATGTGTGTTATAGCGATAAATTTTGGTTTATATGTTCTACTAGCTGTGCCCCGCGGTTTCACCCGCGAAGATTTTAATTCCATGGTTGCCCGCGGATCTCTAATGTTTTAAAAAATCTAAGTAGCTTAAGTTACTCCTTGTAACATTAGCTATCCGTCAGTGAAAGTCCCGTTAAAAGCCGTCCAGCCGTTTCGGAGATTACCCGGAACAAACAGACAGACAGACAGAGAAAAATTTTAAAAATTGGTTTTTCTATGTCTGTACCGTGTATACTTTCATATGCATGTAGTGAAAAACTGTAATTTTGCAGTTGCAAACAGACACTTCAATTTTGTTTATCTGTATAGATTTATAATTTAAATAAGGAAATAAATTATTTAGCGGAATCTGTTGTAGGTTTACCAGTTAGCAAATTGGTAAAAAAAAATATTTTAATGCTTTGTATTATAAATATTAAAGACTAGCTGTGCCCTGCGGTTTCACCCGCGTAGATTTAGTTTCATCCTTTTTTGATAAATAAAAGTAGCCTAAGTTATTCCTTGATATATCAGCTACCTGCCAGTGAAAGTCCCGTTAAAATCGGTCCAGCCGTTTCAGAGATTACCCGCAACAAACAGACAGACAGAGAATAATTTTTAAACTTAGTTTTTTAGTGTCAGTAGCGTGTATACTTTCATATGTATTTAGTGAAAAGCTGATATTTTGGAATTACAAAAAGACACTTAAATTTTATTTATCTGTATAGATATATAGATTATCACGTACCTACGATTAAAATATATCATTTAAATTGTTTTCGACATTTTATATATAAAATTTATCAATGAATACACTTAATTTGTAGGTAAGACATTATGTTCCTTTAGCCTGCCTGTTTGCTTTTAGATTATCACTTGTGTTACGTTAATTACGTGTTTTACCATAATTTAATAAATAAGTATTAATTCGTTTAAAATATCGACAGTAATTGCACGCTTCACAATTCAAAGTCAATTAATTTTTAAAACATAGCTGTACACATATACATAAGTAGGTATTTGGATAAGATCTGCAAAATATATTTGTTGACACAATTATTAGTGTATACATGATTCCAAATAAACTTTTAATTTAAAACTTTAAATAAAAACACTCGTATTCGCACTAGCCTCAGTCGATGTTTTTAACCGACTTCAAAAAACCGGAGGAAGTTCTGTGTTTCAACACTTTTTAATTTCCCAACACGTATATTAGTTTGGAATAGATTAGATTAGCGTTGTAATTGATGCATGATAAAATGTATTTAATTAGAACATGTATTTACTGATGCAATTTTGTTAACAGGATGAAAATGAAGGTCCAGTGACGAAAAGTATCAGATTGACAGCCGCTCTTATACTGAGGAACATTGTTATTTATTCCAATACGGGACGTCGGTGAGTTTTCATTCGTGCTTTAAAGTGGGCCATAAGCTCTTTTGGGCAACCATGAGCTCTTATTGCAATGATAATTCAGTTGTGCGACAGTGACAGATGTATACACGTTACATACATCTGTCTCATAAATGAGTGAAACTATCATTGCAATAACAGCTCATGCTAAGGCCCCTGTTCTCTTATAGTTGTCATACTTGAAAAAAAATCCCCAAAAAGATATTACTGATGAATAAATGATAAAAATAAATGATACAGTAGCAAAAAGAGGCACTCTTGGTTTTCAGACAGATCGACATGCGTAATTAAATTTAGATCCATTTATCTGGCGGCACTTGTTTTGAGCGCTTGCCTTGAATGCGCCGTAGTCATTTTTTGGGTTCGTTCGGCGCGAGTGGGAACAAAACATTTTTTTTTCATATTTCGTATGAGAATCAGATACTGATTACTATTCTGAAATGTCCTTACATATTCTATGTGAATACAAGCGGATGTCACGCGGTTTCACCCGCGTAGTTCCTGTTACCGTGGAAGTACGGGGATAAAATATAGTCTATATTAATCACTGATAATGTAGCATTCAAATGGTGAAATAAGTTTTAATATTGGTCCAGTACTTTTTGAGCCAATTCGTTACAAACATACATACAAACCTTTCGTCTTTGTAATATTAGCGTAGAGAGATTTTTAGGACGACTATCAGATACTGATTACTTTTCTGAAAAATGTCCTTCGTTCATATTCTTCTCAATCGTTACACTCTTGGCAGAGCGGTCGTGGTCGTAATGTCAGAATTGGTGGCTTGCTGAACAAAACGGCGCCATTCACTTCGGACTGCTGCTTTACGGGAGCATTCGTTCATATAGTCCTTACATATTGTTTAAGAAGATAGAATTAACCTTAACTTTGTTCCCAGCCAACTTCGGTCCTACGAAGCGGACCTATCGTGCATCGCGCTCAGCAACGTCGAAGCATCTCGGACGATTTCACAAGTGTTGTACGATATGAATAATATTTGAGAATCAATCAACGGGCTCGGGCCCGAACAATATTCTAGAATCGATTAGCGTATCGATTCAAATATCGATATTGTCAAAACTCTGGTAAATTGTTGACATTCAAACTGGGCTTGAGCTCTCTGCAATCGAATACAAAGCTCTACAAAAAATATTTTTGTTTGTAGCCCTGGATATCATCGCAAATTTTTACGTTTTCATGTGCGATTGCGATGCGATTTTCATTACGAATATTCATGAAAGTTCTTAATGTGCTCGTATTTCATGATTTTTGCATATCTTATATTTTGAACAATTATCGGCTTGCTAAAAATAAAATTTAATTTCCCAAGTCACGATGAAAAAATTATTAGAGCAAATCATACAAAATCATTTATATTTTCATGAATTGTGTGCATGAATATACCCAAAATCATTTTCATATCTAGGGCAAATCCACAAGGTCTCACCCGCATTGACTTAATTGGTAGCATTATTTCGTGGTACCCTATTTTTTAAAATAGTCTATATTACTCCTTGTAACATTAGTTAAAATCGGTCCGGCCGTTCATCCGTGTTCACAGATTAGCCGGAACAGACAGACTGACAGGCAAAGAGTTTTTTTTTATAGTTTCGATTTGGAATTACAAACAGACATTACAATTTAATTTTTCTGTATGATGATTCATAATTCAAGTAAGAATCAATATTATAATGATTGAGGAATACTGCCACCTTCTGACAACCAAATAGGGCACACACTAAATGCTCGAATGGATTCCAAATTTTAGCCTATAACGTTATTCTGATGTAAAAGTTGTATTGTACAGTTTTATAAAAATACATTCACTAGTTTTTGCGTGAATGTGTAACAAACAAACTTACAAACTTTCACATTTGTAATATTAAGAATGATTTATGGTAATAAACAATTAACCACATACCGGTTGATTGGAGGATAATGTCCATGGCATTAAGTCTCACTGGATGTGCCTGCATTTTTAATTACAGAAATGAAAAAAATAATCACATAAAGGTTTATTGCAAACCGTTAAGTTTTTGACGGGTTAAGAAGCAGTTATTTTTATCTCTAGATTAACTTTAGTGATAATTAAGTTAACATTGTGTATATATTATAAAGTAATTGATCTGACATTAATATGTGTAATAGCGTTTAAATTAATTGGCGTCTCTGTATTCCGATAAGGTTTTGAAAGACCCCTATTGTATGTGACTTACGCAACCGGTGAAATGTAGGTGTACTATAAGTACACCTCTGCCTGAAAGAAAAATAGGCGTAATGTTTTTTGAAATGTTCGATTTTGATACAAATTTCACCCTAACTTTAATTTTGTATTTACTAAGAGACCATACAATCTGCGATAGTACATTATAACTTATCTAGAGGTTGTTCATATTGTTGTGATTGTGAATTGATTTTCGAATACAATTTGAACATTTGAACGCTTTATAAGTATTATATTTAAGGCCTGTTAATACGTGAGCGTTATTAGCTGCAGTTGTGGGTAAATTATATTCGGCCGAGGTTGTAAAATTTCGAAATCTTAGGCGTACTGAATTGCGCTCAGTAAGTCCTGGGCCTGTAGACAAAGTTACATTATCCTCTACCTTCGCTAGTAGAAACGATACAAAATGTGCGGGAGTGACATATCGTCGTTGCGCGTGCAAAAGTCGCTATGTGTATTTCGTGAACTCTGTGTCAAAATTTCCAGTAATGTTTAATTTTGTCATTATTAATAATAATACCTATCCAACATTAATCTAAAAAAAAACTATGTTAATTTGTTATACGTATCAATAGTAAGATTTTTTTTTTAATACTCAGGCTATATTTCGAGAAAATCATTTTCTGCGTCTCCTATAGTGTGTAAAAACACATAGCTACTTTTGAACGCGCAACGACGATTTATGTCATTCGAATAACGATAAAATATGTAAATTTATCGTTATTTGCGCAAGCGCGAGAGAATGTTACTTTGTCTAGGCCTACTGGTCTCAACATGTCTTTTGTAAAAGTGGTCGAGTATGTATATGCTATGTGACAATCGGAGAGAAGAATACGAAACTAATAATTGTATTGTATTAAAAATATGGATACTTAGTTTGAAATACCTACCTGTTTGTTTTATTTATATTGTCCTTTACAATGGTATCTGAAACCCCATACTCTCCCAAACAATCGAAATATCGTTGAACGATTAAAGTCGTTCAACGGAGGTCCTATCCAAATGTAGAATGCACGTGCTCCATAATCATACTTCTAAATAAAAAATTAAAAAATATCTATATTTGATTACACTTCTTACAAAGTACTTTCAAATCGTCAAAGGACATCTTCGATAGGACTTCAACTCTATTACATTGGAACTTAAAATAGCTGCCGAAATCTGGGTTTACTACTAACTTTAACCCCCAATTGGTTATGATATATAGCCTTCCGCCATAAATGGGGGAGCAGTTCCTGAGATTTACGCGTTCAGGCAAGCAAACTCTTTAGCTTTTTGTAGCTTGACTTTAGATTACGATTTTTTAAGACTTACATAACGTTGACTTTGCTAATATTATAAAGCTGCAGAGTTTGTTTGTTTGTTTGTTTGAACGCTCTAATCTCAGTAACTACTGGTCCGATTTAAAAAATTCTTTCAGTGTTGGATAGTCTATTTATCGAGGAAGGCTATATGGTATATTTTATTCCCATAAATATTAGGGGTCCGTAAGAAAATTGCTATTTTGTAACTCAAGGTGTAAAATCGAAAACCTATTTATGCGTGCGCTGCGAAAACTATTGACAATAGAACACAATGATGTACTACGGGTTTGTAGGTCTTATTAAGATCTACAAAAAAGTCCGCGAGAGCACATATCTAACTATCATAGTTTAGTCACAATAATCGCTTTTATGTTCATAAAAAATATTAAATCGTCTGAAGAAAGAAACTACGTTAAATGTGTATCTTAATATAAATCCTTAACCAAATTAAGCATTATGCTATCATGGGTATTTATCTAGAAGTAAAATACCGTTTGTTTTATTCCAATCGGACATTTCGTTGAGAAATTATCACGAGTATAAAAACGCAAAGAATTGGTACCTAAGAATGAGTTATTTGCCAAAGACTTTATCAACATGTCGTTTCGTCGAAACGGCTAGACCAAATTGAACGGGACTTTCAGTAGCAGATAGCCCATGTTACAAGGAGTAAGTAACTTTTATTTAAAAAGAACATTTGGGGTTTCGCGGGAATCAAATCCACGCGGGTGAAACCGCAGGGCACAGCTAGTTTATAAATATAAGTGCCTGGTTGACCGAGCTGTGCTCGGTTTCTTTTTCTCACAAAAAACGAAACTTTTTCCCACAAAAGAAAAAATCTTGACGTTTTCTCAAAACAGCTAGTAGAAAAAAAAGAAACCAAAAAAAATCGAACTGGTGAATGTCAGTCTCGAACCGGGGTAAAACCATATCAAGATTCAAGATCCGTAACGTAGTTTAGCAGAACGATGCGTTCAAACAGACAAAATAATTTTATATGGAAATGGCGACTTCGATTTATACTATTTAAACATTTATTAAGTTTGAGTATTCCATCTTAAACGTAGAGATCAACATGATTTGTGTTCTGTGGCACGTTTTATAACATTTTACATTACTGATATTAAAATGTACCTTATACAAGGGAGCATAAGGTTCAAATTTGCTTGCTAGGTGTTGAGATGCTACCTAGAGTGTAGATAGGTACTTAAATCTGAGACAATGAAGACAAATGGCTGTTAGAGCATCCATCAATGAAACTGTGCACACGTTGGTGGAATAAAAATGGAGGGTGAAGTTAGCGCGCTTCTAAAGCGAACTTTAAATCAAGATAAATAATTTCAGAGAGTTTGAGTCAATGTCTCAATCCTTTATCTTAAGAGATATTGGATCTTTTAATATATTTTTTAATTCATACTAACTTGTATTTAAGAGAAAGGAGTCGTGGTCGAGTGGTTGGTGTAGACACCTGCAAAGCGATCGACGCAAGTTCTTCGTACAAAGAACCAACGTGATTTTACGTCATCAGCTGTATAGGAAAAGACATACAGAAATTATCGTCAAGAAATCTGCATAATATATATTCAGACAAGAAATTTAGAGACGTATGTATGTACCGTGTATAATGTATTAGTACCAGGGTCCTACTCTCTCTCCGAAAACAAACGAAACGTAGTTTTATCGCTTTGTTCGTTTAATAATTTTCGTTCGTTTAATAATTTACTTAAAGTAGGTTTAGAATATATAAACGGCAAAGAACTTTCCAGTACCTATAACACGAATGTAATTATAGAACGAATAACAACCGCGGTAGGATCTTCGCGAACTTGTGGCCGAAGCTTCGTTTTTCGGAGAAAGCGAGTAGGCCCCTAGAGACTACGATAAACTACGCCATCCGTAATCTCTTCGGTGATAAGTGGATGTTATAAACCTCTGCTTACCCCTTGGGGACCCTTCTCTATCATATATTAGCATAATTTTAACTTTGATGATGAGGTTTTACGCGATTGCCCATAAAATTAGTGTATCGTTTCCAGTACTGCAATGAAACACTGTATACCTCGAATAATTAGCTAAAACCAATAATTAATGTTCCAACAAGCAAACTCAGGCCTGTAGCTCGTTTATTAGATCACAATTGGTACAAATGATGGTACAAACGTTTGTATTTAATCGCGGATAATCCGTTAATCTTGCCCGTTTACTGCGGCGTCCTTTGATGTGGAACATTTGACGTAGGTACCCACATAAAACATTTCCTTCCACGACGGTTTGGCTGGTTTTGACAAGTGTTTTGTTATATTTTAACTACTCACACTGTGTTTACTTAGAGATAGAATATTGTAACACTCTACGAATACTTACAACGACTTTCTACCTATGAAGGTACATACAGTATACAGCACAGTTCAAAGCCAGCGCTCAAACCTCATGACGACAGGTATAACACTGCAATGCGCAGTAAACGCTGTTTAATATAAATATACACGCTGAATTCGCTATATTTCTAGAACAGCTAGTACCTATGTCCATCTAATAAAGAAAATGGCTTGTGTGGTCGGAGCAAACCACAGTTTACGGGGAATGGTTTAATGAATATAAACATGAAGCCTAGTGTGACAAAATGAGGGATAATTCCATTCTACGACATGTAACAACTCATGTGTTGTGAGGAGTACATAGTAGGACTAGCACCGATATTAGTTGTTATAGCAGGGTTTCTGCACTCGCTATATAGATGGCGCCACACGCCTACAATTGTAAAGTTTGACTACAAATACAAGAGTTTTCGAGCGCATTGCAGTATATATATTTCAATTAGAACAGTTGGAGTCGTGGTTCCCGAGGCATGACACCCGCCTAGCAGGAAGATCTTCGATTTGTTGGGGATGAGCATGATCACTTGCTCTCCCCATATTTGATAACAACTGTATAAATAAATAAAGAAATAAAAGCAAGATTTTATGAAAATGTCAATTCAATTAAAGAAAATAAATATTTTTCTTTTAATATTTTTTTTCATATTATATCGGAAAAAAGAACCAGTCCGCCATCTTTGATGGTCCGCCATATTGGAATTAGAATGACGTCACCTAGCTTACCATGTGTTGTTATCCAAAATAAGCGAGTATTCAATATTTTGAATACCCATTTAAATCTTGGACAGTCCCTATACCTATAGCATTATATTAACACGTTGCCTAAAGCCACAAGAAATTACCTACTTCCAATTTCCCCCTATCCACCCATTGGGATGTAAATAGGAGGTATTGACTTACTAATTAGGAAACAAAACAAATATTTAACTAAATCCGACTGAAATATATATTCGAGTACACCATTTGTAACGTTGCGTTGGTCGTCCGCGAAACACAATGACCCGTGAAAGGGTGCTAATGAGTTGGGTAAATTAAGTACCTACATCTGAGTATCTCGGTTCAGTTCATTTGTAGCAGTATAAAACACTAGTTATTTTAATAGAGAACATTTAACAGGATCTATTTTAGTTCCTCATTTACGAAATAGTATATGCTCACGCTTGTATTGCCCTTTTCACCGAAGAATAGTAAGCGCCAAAGTGACAGATGGTAAGTGCATCACCGTCTCAGGCACTTACATACATTACATACATACATTTGACTTTGAATTACTTCTCAGACATATGCAGGTTACCTCACGATGTTTTTTTTCACCGTAAGCACGTGGTGTGAAATGACTGTACCTACATAAGTTATTTTAGATAACCTCATTGCTACAGGCCCCGCTGCTCAAACCACAAGGTCACCACGTACTAAATAAATACAGTATTACGGGATCTTCTGTCTCAAATTCTGTATAACAACTGACAGAGATGCCAAATCCTAAATATAAAATCGTATAATGCATTTAGCACTTTGGGTCACTAAATATTTTTGGAATGTTTATCGAAAACGGACGAGTAGTTACAAATGTACAACTTCACCATTTAGTAATATAAGTATAGATCAAACTTAAATACCTTAGAGAATGCATAAAGTCAATCTAAATTAAATCCTTGGTTTAAGAGGGAGCGAATGATTTATGAAACGTGCTCAGAACCCTAATTAATCTCGTGCTAACCTGCCTAGGGTAGGTATCCGCCGTATTCCAAGAGTAATTATAACGCCGACGAAATTATTAACCGTAGCTTTCCCTTAAAACTCGGTTAAATAAGGATTTGCCGTCTTGTTAATCCTGTCTTGCTTAGCGTTAAATTAAAAGTGTTGATTCGTAATATTACCTACAGTGGGAATGCGACTGTAGTCGTTAGATTGTTTCGGATTAGATTAATCCTACCAATTTGGATGTTTGGACATTTTGCTTCCCAATAACGATGAAATAGCTGACTTATGAAAGGAATTTGGCATCAAGCCTTATAATGAAATAGCGGAATGCCAAAGAATTAGAAAACAATCTAATATCAAAGTATTGTTATTAAAGGCTGATTAAATTCGCTTGATAAAATTTCGTTGACTTGTGGTGCGCTGAGGTGTGGACCAAACCTTTGATAGAAAAAAATAAATCATTCGGAAATCAACAATTTTTTTATTATAATTGTAGAAGAGTTATTTTTATAGCAGCAGGCCATTAAATAGACGAATAGTCGGAATTATATTGCCTAAGGTTTTATGATCCAATTTTGCACCAACGGTAGAGAAATTTGTTTAATATCATAGTCTTGAGCGTTTTTCTTCCGTTATGAGAAATGGTCAACTCGCTCATATTTGATCGTCACGCGGTTGATTGGGCTCTACTAAGAGCTCTTATTGCCATGATGGATCGGCTTTGTGACAGTGACAGATATATACGCGTCATATACATATGTCTCATAATATTATGAGTCGAAATATCTTACTATTTACGTAAGGACATTTCTCTGTATGTATATTTATGCAGATAAATAGAATTGAGATGTCTGTTTGTAATTCCTAATTAACAGCCTTTTACTAACACCAACGGAACTGTCTCTGGTACATAGCTGTTGTAAATAAGGAGTTATTAAACTATGTTTATGTCAGAAAAATGCATCACTGTAACGCAGTTCCTTATAGGGCAACCCGTGCCCCGCGGTTTGACCCGCGTATACTTAGTTTCATGGGTGGCTCGCAGTACCCTAATAATCTTTTACCTTAGATACTAGCCAGTGATTTTCTGCTAAAATCGGACCTGGGGCCCAACCATGAGCTCTAATTGCAATGATAATTCAGTTGTGCGAAAGTGACAGATGTATAGACGTCACATACATCTGTCTCATAAATGAGTGAAACTATCATGGCAATAAGAGCTCATGGTAAGGCCCCTGCCGTTTCGGAGATTAGTTGGAGCAAACAGACAGACGGAGATTTTTATTGAAAATAGATTTCTTTATGTATTTAAGTACCGAATACACTTTCATGTGCATTTTGTGAAAGGCTGTTGTATTGGTATTACAAACAGATTTTATTTATCTGTATTGATAGTTCTAGCTGCACGTGGACAAAGACACGGAATTAAGCTAGTAGACGTATACATTTATAGATTGTTTCAGTTTCAGCAAGCGAAATAGAGAAACTATTTTATTGGACAGACATAAATACAAATTAGGAAAGATATATTGTCGACAGAACATCGATTCAAGCCTTGGATTCCAAAACAGACAATTGACAGGGGTCCACGAATTGGATACCGATTTATTGGCGTGCAACGGGATGGAGAAATATTCGTGTGTATTTATTGAATACCTATTTTAAAGCAGGCAACGTTTAGTTTTACTCCAAAAAGAAGAATAGAAACCTTCATTCAGTATATATCACGGAGTTGCCACAGTTTTCATAATCTATACTTGCTAGCGTCACTCGCAATATTTGTATGACATATTTTAGCTATCGTCACCGCTAAGACTCGTTGCACAATTTCTCATACAAATATTCGACGGAGACGCTAGCGTGTATAGTTTACGAAAACGGTGGCAAACTCGTGATAGAGGTACATAATATAATACTTAAAATAGAAAAGATACGCGCATATACGGCGAGAAACGAGCGCACGGCAAACCATTCTTGCCTCTCTCTAACTCTCTAGTCTCTATTCGCTCTGTAATAAGTATTTCGATCCAATCAAAGTTCAAAGACGGGCCTTACTACCTACCAGTACCCCAAGTAGTTAAAACATTTTTTACTGTTGCCTATATCGCTTGCCCAAATAATATTGAAAGGCTAATCGTAACTGGAAGAACAGAGGGCAAACGAGTAAGAGGTCGTAGCCCAAAAAGATGGTCAGACCAGGTGACCGCACATTTGGCAAGACCGGTGAACGTCGCATTCCACCATGCCGAAGATAGAGGGCTGTGGAGAAAATCTATTGAGAGAGTACTTGCAGGACGTCACGATCCTCAGCAATGAGGGACAGGCAGAGAAGAATATCGATTGCTATTTTCCTGATTTTGTATTTGAGCACACTAAAAAAGTAGTAGTAGTAGTAGGGGAGCCCTAGCGGCAAATGTTGGAAGTTTTACGTACAAAAGAGGAAAATACGCAAAACTCGTTCAACCATGTCAAAAATCCATGTTAAAATTGACAATAATTGAGAGATAGATGTACGATGTGACGTGTATAAGTCTGTCACTGTCACACAGTCAAATTATCATGGTAATAAGAGCTAGTGATAAGGCCCCTGATAATTTCCGTTGTATCCCGTTTGTATTTAAAAGCACAAACTTTTCACCCTTTCATGACGGTGTGTAAAATGTCAGCACAAATGAAAACTAATGGCTTGTGTGTCCCTCACTTAACCCTGCACTAGTTCGGTAAAAGCTACGGTACAAAAAATACCACTATGAGACAACCATGCCAACCAATTTGCATCGAGTAGCGAGGGGTTAAATATTTCACTGCGAATTGTAAAGCCATTTTAATTCCCTTTGAGTTCCAAACTGAAAATGTTGGTTGGAAATATTTTGTATACTGTGTTTTAAAACTGAATTTAAATGTTTTGCTTATTGTTCTATATTTTGTTAAATGCTTGTGCGATTGTTGATCTTTAAACTATTCACATCAATGAAATACAAAATCATAAAATTTTATAACAACCTTTATTTTTGTATTATACTCGACTAGTAGATCCACCCGGCTTGGGTAGGTAGGAACATGGTGTGCTATATAGAGTGTGATTTTGCATTCGTGCCAAATACGTACGTAGGTTGATATTATTATATTAATTAAATATATATTAATCAATCTTCAAATAATAGACGTATTATTTTAAGTATGGTTCGAAATAACATAGCGTGCTCTTTCGCTAAGCTTGTTACCGATTGTGTACACACGAGGTGAATTAAAAAAAGGAAATTGAACAAGAATTGACATTCGATGACTGATTTATGTTCTAATAATAAAGATATCCTACCAAATTTCGGTGACGGCGGCTAATCTCAACGAGGATTAGCCATCATTAGCTATCAGATATCAGTGCACAAGTGTGTGCCCAAACACAAGTGCACACTTTATTCCCTCAGCCTCATAGTCCGATGGGACGGCAATCCGACACGACCGGAGAGAGATCAGGCGTAGGACCAACGGCTTAACGTGCTTTCCGAGGTACGAATTATTTTCTTGAACCCACAAAATAATATATATTTTTTGTCCCAATTCGGGAATCAAACCCTTGTGATTGGCAGGCGAACTTACAAACCAGTAGCCTAAGAAAGATTTATGCTCTATTCAATGAATATCTATATATCAACCTGCGTAAATATGGCACCAATGTAAATCCACACCCTGTTTATTGTCTACGATCGGTGACCTAATTCTTTAAACACCGTCGGGGCGGTCGTGTGCTCAGTCAAAATATTTGCTCGACACCCCAAGTTGCTTTACTTAGAATGTGACGAAATTGGAATACGAAGTGTGTAATGTTTGCCAAAAGAGTGTAATGTGTGCACACTTTTGTGACGTTCCGAATTAGACCTTAGGTCTGTGTGGGACGCTATGGTATCGAATGAGAGGTTTTATTGAAATAAAACCATTTTTTTCGTATTTTGAAGGCTTTGTTCTAACAATACTTTTGGCATATTTATAACATTTTAGTATTTATATTTGTATTTCGGAACAAATTATTTGATATGTTTATATGTGACTAGCTGTGCCCTGCGGTTGCACCCGCGTAGATTTAGTTTCATCCTTATTGTCGCGGTACCCTAATATATAAAAAAAAATAAAAGTAGCCTAAGTTACTTCTTGATATATCAGCTACCTGCCAGTGAAATTCCCGTTAAAATTGGTCCAGCCGTTTCGGAGATTACCCGGAACAAACAGACAGGCAGAGAAAAATTTTAAAATTTGGTTTTTTTGTGTAAGTAGCGTGTATACTTTCATATGCATTTAGTGAAAAGCTGTTGTTTTGGTATTACAAACAGACACTTCAATTTAATTTATCTGTATAGATATAGATTTGTATATTTAAGAAATATTATGTAGTTTTTTGTTTTTTTTCATACAACCCCGATTGTTTTAAAACTGTCTTAAGGAAGCACTGTGCGATACGTCTACGAGTATTATCGTAGACGTATCTTAAGGTGTTAGCACTCACTCATTCCCTGCACAATATTTTTTTTACTATTAATATTATTATAATAGCTAGCTGTATGAAAAACATACAAAAACTTAACGTCTTTATTCCTGGATTCGAACGGAGTACTTATTAATTTCGTGGACCCAACAGACAGTGAAATATCAGCTCAGCTACTCAGTGATAGCAGTAACGGGCTATTGTCAATTATAAATGACAGTTCTCGGAAATTAAAACCGATTAATTATTGCCACTGGGAACCGAATGCATTCCCATAATGTAGCATATCAAAGTATACATCCATTATGAGCTGACCTCTTATTGCACGGAAAACATATACAACGCGAGGTTAATTCATGCTGGAAATGTATAGCCGTTGGGAGCTTTGTGTACAACACTGATTGATCGTCGCACTGTGTAATTGAATAGCGGATAGTCAATTTTAATGCTTAATATATGAAAAGATAAATAAACATTTTCATCAATGGTAGATGCAATGGACTTAAATGGACCAAGGCAATTTTATATTACAGAATGATGAGAATTTTATATTAAAGAAAAACAATTGTTTTTAGTAATATATTTAACTAGAAAACATGAACAGTTACAGCTAATACTTAAAGTCATGACGTCATCAGACAATTAAAATGATGCAGAAATGTTTCTCTCTTGTCTGGTAGTTCTATTTATATCTAAAAGATGAGACACCTGTTCGCAAGTATGACACGAATGCCAGCCATTGACCTCCTCAACCATTATTGAGGGAAGTGGATAATCCGTCAGCCACTCCTTATAACATACCTCTCTTATATTAATGTTACCGATATTAACGCTGAGAGTGCTGATTAAATGTATAATATACGAGAATCCCAAGGTATTATCACTCCACTTTCATACGGTTGTTCCAACCCTAATCCGAGCTCTCTGACATATGTCTCAACTATGGAAAAATGTCTCAGCTTTATCCCAGTTGCGGGAAATTGAACCTTCTTCCACTTGTGTAAAGCCTAAATTGCTCGACAGTGTCAATGCGATATTAGTTTACCGTAAACTTTGTAGCGTCACGTCGAATCAATTCATCAGCGCATGATTGATTGTACGAAGGATCTGAATGATGGATTCACATTTACCGAGACGTTTGGTTCAGGTTCAAGGGCAGGAGATAACATTCAAAACGATTTGGGCGGTTAAGATATGTTTGTCATCGCTCTTTGAGGGTAAGCATCCAGTGGCGTGCATTGCATATAAGCAGGTAAGCAGAAGTTACAATTTGTGATCACTAAATACACTCGTGTCGTGTGTGTGTCTTTACCAAAACGTACGTACCTACGCCGCGTCACATAGGTATGGACCTAACCTGCCTACCTACTTATTGTTTATGCCTACCCATCTGAAAATCCAATGCACGCCTCTGTAAGCATCATGAATATGAAAACGCAAAAGTAAATTGAGTATTAGTACCGATACAATTAACTCCCATTTTTCAACTGGACATTCATGGTATAGACGCGAACTATTAGTCGTAACAGACATTCGACGTATATCAGGAATTGGACATAAAGGACCCCAAGGAAAAGGCAAAAATAAACAATTCATTTGCTCCTATAAGGGTTGCCGAAGGTGAAAGTTTACTACCAAAGATGAAGTGCGTGCCAACGTGACAGATGGTTAAATCCATCGCCTTCTCAGGCACTGTACTGACTTCTTTAAATATCTTCTCAGACATATGTTGTTTTTTTTCCGAAAAGCTAATGTTTTGTTGCTAAGGCGACAATCAAGCGTACAGTTGGCCTGATGTGATTAGCAGCTTATGAATGCTTGTCACTCGCGCGTTGCCTACTTTTCTATCAATATCAACTGTTAATAATATCCGAACGAGATCCGCAAGAAAATTCTTTAACGTTTATATACATTCTAACCCTACTTTTATTAAATTATTTAACGAACGAAAACTTGAGTTAGAAAAACAAAACGATACTGAAACTTCGTTTGCAAAGTTTTCGGCGAAAGAGAGTAGACCCTCAGATAATGGATAACAAATAAAAGTCTCCGCGAATACATAATTTAAATTTACTTGATATACCAAAATCAACATTTTTTAAGACAAGTATCAAGATTGCTAGCCGCCGATGGCGCATCCGCCGTACCGCCACCACCTTTACCAAATTTCATCGGGTCTATTTCTGAACTTGACCGCTTGTCCAGACCGGAGATGAGTCTCTTAAGCTTTGCTATAGCCGCCGCTGGGTGCAGGCCCTTAGGGCAAGCCAAGGTACAGTTCATTATTGTATGACAGCGAAATGCTTTGAAATCGTCACGAAGGTCGTATAATCTTTGCTGTGCGTCTTCATCCCTGCTGTCGAGCACCCATCTATAAGCGTGAAGCAGAGTCGCTGGACCCAAAAATCGTCTGCCATTCCACCAGTAACTTGGGCAGGAGGTAGAGCAGCACGCACAAAGTACGCACTCGTACAAACCGACCATCTTCAGATTATCCTGGATGCTTTGGGCGTACTGGTGCTTCCCCATTGGTCCATGGCTCGTCCTTACCAAATACGGACGTATGCTGTTATAGCCATTGAAGAAATGAGTCATGTCCACGACTAAATCCCTTATCACGTACATGTGGGGGATGGGGTAGATGGTGATAGTCTTAGCGGGCGGTATTTCTGTGATGCAGGCGAGGCAGTTATTCCCTTGGAGGTTGACGGCGCAGGAGCCACAGATCCCCTCCCTGCATGACCTTCTGAAAGTCACTGATGGGTCCATATCCTTCAGTTTGATGAGAGCATCCAATACCATTTTCCCGCAAGTACTTACGTTGAGTTCGAATGACTGCATCTTTGGCTCTTCTTTGGAGAGTATTCCTCCGTATCGGTACACTTTGAAGATGCGTCGAGGATCTATTTCTTTCTTTGGTGCTGGTGGCTTATCCTCCTTAGGTTCCGCTTTCTTTTCAGCATAATGTCTCAGGCATGTCACTTGGCGACGACTTCTACATAACAGACTCCGATGCAATTTCGACATTGTATTTACTTTGTTTCTTTTAATTATAATTGAATACGATTTAGATATAAATTTAGTAAACCATCAGTAAGCGGTTATATATTTAATATTGTTTATAAAATCTTACGAATAAAAATTAATGATATCGTGTGATGTTTATAGGTACTTCAGATTGCTATGAAATGTCACTATATTTTAGTGTTATGTCGGTAGATTTTTTTTCAAAATTTTCATTTTTTTCAAAGTCATTGTAAACATCACAAAACGGTTTACAATTAAACAGGTTAAATATTAATAAATCACACTTTCCAATTGCCGATGCGATTTTTGATTTCTGGTAACTCTAACATCTAGCCGAAAAAAATCGTAACGATTAAAATACTAATAAGCTTAATAATAAGGATCTTTTTTACTTTATTGTGTGAGGGACTGGCTCAATGAAGTTTGTTACAATTTATGTATCGAGACGAGAAACTAGTTTAACCCAGTACACCGATTTTCCTCGTTATAGGGATTGCGATATCTGGTGATCAGTTACATCGAGTTGAATTAAGTGCCGACCCCAACCATGTATGGGGAAGGATAGAGATGATGACGAGAAAATGTCTTCAATTCTAGTAATAGAAACTTTTTTTTATGTTAAGGTGGCTTCCCACTGTCCGTGATTCTATGAATTGTCACGCATTTAGCGAATACGCGGACAGCCACGCACCACTGTGTGGTTACCGACTCGCCGTAGAGCACGTGTTTGCGTTACCGCGGATGATAATCTTACCATGGAGCGTTCGATGCGTCTGACTATAATATTACGCTCCGTGAAAAGCCACCTTTACTTAGCCTTTATTTTAGGTAAATTTATCAAGTATTTATTCATTAATTAAATTGTTATTTTTTTCATTATAAAACCTGAAATCCCTTGAAACACAGGTTACCCTAGTTCAGACCTATAATGTAGGTATTAATAAATAAAGTAAATTTTAGATTTTTGGATAAACATTATTATTTATATAATTTAATTATTATTCGTGTAATAATGAACAACCTATCAGCTTATTTGCTACCGGTTCTTCTCTGAAGACTAATATCCGAACCGGTGGTATCACGACGATCATTAGTGCCTACACTGAATAAACCATTGCCTAAAATAACAAATCTATACACAGAGTTACAGCTGACATAGTCAAAGCTGCATCAAGCAAGCACTTCGCATAATTACCGTAATCTACATGTGTGTTGAATAGTGTATGTACTTGTGAAGTCCCGCCCGGGTCCCTTTGGCTATCTCGTCACGTCACTTGTAGGACACACTGTAGTAGGAAATGAATAGCAACATAAGTGAAGAGTTTGTTCGTTTGCTTGTACGCGCTAATCTCAGGAATAACTGTACCGATTTGAAAATGTATTTCATGTATTTCAATACCAATCGCCTATTAAAGTTAGCTGTAGCCCAAAGTTTTATAAAATTATCTGGAGACTTAATAATTTGAGCAGTTATTTGTCGCAACCGATGCTGAAACCTACTAGTTTTTCTATTAAACGCTGTGATGTCACAACCAGTTTTACGGTGAAGGAAATATCTTGAGGAAACCTCCATATAGCTATGAGACGGAATTCAAAGACACAAGTATAGTACCTGAAATGGCGATGGACCTCCATTTGTCACGGCATCTAATCATTTGGATTAATAGGCTCGTTCTTTGTTACATGGGACTTAAATATAACTGGTGTGGCTGTACAATTATCTGATTACTTCTTCGGGGAATACAGGCGTGTGCCTAATATACATGTGAAAAATTGCCCATCCTTCCAAACAGTGGGTCTCAGAAGCCACCCTTATCACGTGCAGCACCTTTGACGGGCATCTCTAATATTCAGGAGTCAATAGTTTCTCATGGCCTGAATTGAATTTGAATTGAATCTAGGTTATTACATTCGCAATTTGACATTTATTTTTATGTTCAACCACAACAGAATGATTCTTGCTTGAAATGTAAGGTAAATAAGTAAATTACGGTCTGTTATTTTTAAAGGGTGTTAAGGACACTGGGCGTGAGTACCAAAAGAGGTGCATGCACAACGAGAGCTCAGCTAGCTCGTGTAGAGTTGTGGGTTCGATGGCTTAGCTAGGGCAGCGGATGTCACATGGCACTTGAGACCTGAGTAAAGGTAGCCTGATGGTGCTATAGTGGGCGCCATCAGCAGGGGAATACTGCTTTAAATTCTGAAAGTTCCCGGGCGGCTTTGTCAGCATCGTAAGCACAGGACTTGCAGCCCGTCCTACGAGTACGACGCTAACAAGATCCCCCGTCATCTCAGTACACACGAGGAAATGAATTGCAATGAATATGTAACAAGGGCGTATTATACTCGTATAGTGGGCACATACGGTTTGTCAAAAAATATTTTTTATGTGCTCTGTATGGGATACAGGCGTGAGCTATGTAAACCAATAAGTTGGCAAACAACCATACGGTCCTGACATTAAGCGGCAACAGGCGCAACAGCCTATGACTTGCAATGTCTGGTGCATTCTGTGTGCGTTGGCGTTATTTTCGGCTAGAGAGCTCTCCAATAAGCGGCCTGGGCTTTTTTCGTTCAGCGAATCAGCATTGCTATTCAGCGTGGCAATGCTGCCAGCATTCTTAGCATCTGAGAGACACCGATTTGGTATAATCGGTATTGACTAGGTACTGTCACTTGATTTTAAACTTATATGTGTATCACTCAAGTCTCAAAAAATTGAGTGGTACAGATTAACAGCTAAATTAAGTAACACAAAGACATATTATGTATAGTGCCTAAGACGGCGATGGACTCACCCTCTGCCACATTTGCACTTAATCATCTTCGGTTAAAGTGGGTGTTGTTACAACACTTCTGTCTGTCCATATTTATATTTTTTTTATTGAGGAATGAAATTGTATCATAGAACATTTGAATTTGATATATGAAGCTATCAATAACACACGGAGCTTGCTGTTTCATCGATCCAAGCCCAGATTGGTTTGGCAGACAGACAGACAGGTTCAGTTTCGTTATAATGCTATTTTAAAAGCTCTGTCTGGTGTTCTGACGGCTTCGCTTTTATTACTAGCATTGATAGGGCTGACACACGTTATAACTTTAATTTGAATAACTTATATGTTTTTACTTAGATATTTCTGATCTTCATTTATTTGTCACTGTTTATGAAAACACGACCGAGTTTTCCGTCCAAAAAGTACAGAATTAATTTTAATGAAACTTTGTCACAAACATAGCAATCAATATACAGTTAGTAATATGTTTCACGGCTTTACTTGCGTTGCGTGCGATTAACAACAAAAATATTTGATACTTATTTAGAGATATTTTTTCTGAACTTAAGTAGTCTTATCTCGTTATAATCGATCCTAGCCGTTTCAGCCAGAACAAACAGACGGACAGACAGACTGAAAGAAAAGGATTTAAAATCTTATATAAATGTAAAATATTTAAGCGTAAGTATTTAAGGTAACGTATTATACTTGCATATGCATTTAGTGAAAAGCTATTAATTAAGAATTACAAATAGACACTTTAAATTTTATTTATTTACTAGCTGTGCGTCGCGGTTTCACCCGCGTAGATTTAGTTTCATCCTTATTGTCGCGGAGCCCTAATATTTGAAATAAATAAAAGTAGCCTAAGTTACTCCATCATCAAAGGAACATCAGCTACCTACCAGTGAAAGTCCCGTTAAAATCCGTCCAGTCGTTTCAGAGATTACCCGGAACAAGCAGAGACAGACAGACAGACAGACAGAGAAAAAATTTAAAACTTGGTTTTGTAGTGTCAGTAGCATGTATTCTTTCATATGCATTTAGTGAAAAACTGTTATTTTGGAATTACAAACAGACACTTCAATTTTATTTATCTGTATAGATTGAGGTATATATATAGCAGTGGGCGTCTGTCGGCTGAAATGAATTGAGGTATTGATGAATAATATGTATGGATTGTAAATGGTAAACATAGATTTTAAGCGGAATGAGAGCTTTTGTTCGGCGTTATCTCAATATTTCCCACCAAACTCTTCATCGTCTATAATCAGAACCCTATCATAGATCTTGACTTACCCATCAATCATGGGGTTTCAAAATACAAAACCTTTCAAGTACTCTCTTATCAAAATGAACCTTATAGTAATAAAGTTAAAGTGGAAAATTCTCCGACGAAAAACCGTGATGTATCTCTTTACAGTTTTAATAATAACTCTGTTGATCATTAGTACGGTATATTTTGTTCGCTCGTAACGGTATTTTTTATTTATTATAGGAAAATAGGGCTGCCATTACTTTTCAAGACGGATGGCAATATTTTCCTACAACGTACGGACCAAAAGTGTTATTTGGGAGGGTGATTTAGCACAGTTTTAAATAAATAGTTAGCTCATTGGAAAATCACGAGGAAAGAACACAGTGAAAAATTGTGGGGATACTGCGCAAGTTTTTTTTCGCCTCACGCCATACATATAGACAGAGATAGACTCATAAAATGACTACTGTGCATTCAATGGTACTCGTTCTTAACTCGTGACGGAACCTAGGTCCCAATTATAGGTTTTGACACGTTCAAACGTCGTCGCTTGACCTTGCATTTTGCGTTTATATATGGAGTCGTAAGACTTCCTACTCTCGCCGCTTGGGGCGATATATAACGTTTCCTTACAAAATAAGGAAATTACGGAGGCGATATCATCAATGTTAAAACATGTTAAATTTATACTCGGGGCACTGTTATAGACCGAGATTTCAATCCGAATACCCACACGTTGCAAGCGACTATTTTTTCCACAAAACCAGGATCTTAGTATTTTGTTGGTAGAGAAGTAAAATTTAATACAATGTTACGCCAACCCTAATAGTTTTCCTTGAAACAAATTCGGTCAATTAGCCCTTACTAAAAGCTGTTCAGTAAAATTATTCCAGAAAATACACAATGTACTTGGATTAGGGCATAGTGGGATGAAGGTTAAAGACTATTATGGACTTGTTTGTTCGTTGTAGTGAGAGAGAGTGAGAGAGAAGGGGAGGTTAAGTAAGGTAGGTATGATGAGACTCTTATAGGTTCGATAACACCCATGAGATGCTCAAGCGACCACTGGCTGCAGTATGCTGTAGCTACTTAAGGCCTACGTGCGGTCTAGGCTCACGTCCATATGTCTGGTATGCCCAATCGCAGCCATGGAAACCAAGCTGCAGCAGCAGTCCGCCGCCCTGCGTATTCATCATGACCGCGCCTTGGTATGTGAGGAACGCGACGACGGGACTTTAAAGTCGAGATGGATGCCTGGATGACTTCATCAGCCGCCAAGCCTCCAGCATGCACGTGCGGGCGGGACCTAACGTCTCTCCACGCACGACCACCGGACGGCAGGCCCAGACCACACGAAGTCTAGAAGACAACGACTTCTACGCGACACCGTGAGAACACCTAGTCGCCGCCTGCTCTCTGATCGCTAACAGATCCACCCCCAACGAGGTCTCTTGTACCACACAAGCTGGCTTGTACCGTGCTGAAGGTGGCGTGAACCTCTCATGCTTGCCACACTCTAATTGTCTCAGTATCAAGGCGACAACATCGCTAATTTTAAATCGGCCAGCATTACCAGGGTATTACTTCCCAACACCACCGCGCGGAGAAGACAAACCTCCACCAGGGGATCGGGCCCTCCACCTCTCATGGTCATTAAGGTCGAATCATGGGAGGCGCTGGCGGTACTTGCTATGACTCTATTTCCCATCCAGCGCTTCTTGAACCAGGGGACCATAAGCCTGGGGCAGAAACCCTAGCCCTCAGGGGATGTGGGAAGACCCAAGTGATGTAGTTTCTTTTACTTTCTATCAGGTGGGCCGTATACTTGTTTGCGACTTTAGAGGTAAAAAGGAAATCGTTTGTACACTGGCATATCGGTATTACCAAAATTGAAATACGTAAAAAGTACGTAGGTTTATACGTCTCATCGGATCTCATGTAACACACGAGTTACGTAAATAAGATAGACAGCAGCGCAAATCAAGTAATGAATTGAATTGGGTTCGCAGTTGAATAACAATGTGCCTTTGTGGATTTCATTTGGAGAAACTATATTACATTTATATACATACATGATGTACCATTATGTGGTGGTATTTTGAACTAGAAAAGTAACTAAATATCTTATAATTTATTTACTTAGTCAATTACGGGCCTATAGATATTTCAGCATTACAAAATCTAAGTATACAGATGTATAAAATTGAAGTCTGTAACTTCAAATTATAACCTTTTCACTAATTGCAAATGAAACTATATACGGCACTGACATAAAAAAATACATTTTTTTTTCAAAATCATTACTAATATAACTTTTTAACAGAATCTGCAATAATATAGACGTTAGTTTTAAAACAGGTCCCATTCTTTTATATGGATTGGTATCTACAAAGTCTCGGGCAAGAGCCAGTAATATCATGGAAGTTAATATGAAATAAGGTACCGACGCTGTAACACGTACGTTAATTAAGTTATTGGCTCCACCATGTTTTAGATTGCTTGTAACTTGAGAGCAACTTGCTCTCAACGATCCAAGTTCTAAGTTACGAACATTTACCCTCATCTTGGTAATTTTTGTACACTTTCCGAGGAAGCGAGGTGATATTACCTCCTCACATACATACTTTACCTAGCACATACATATACGTACGTAGATGCCGTCACGAGTTTTGAGCGCTCAGTGAAATAGTGGGGGTAACGAATGTATTTTACTCACTTCGCACCACACAGACAGACAGGGACAGACTTATAAAATTTACAAGGTACTTTCAAATCGTCAGAATGAAAAAATGATATATGCTACCGCCAGGTTCGGAAGTATGCTTTTAAGGAGAAGAACACGAATGGCAAGAAAATCAGTTATTACTCTTTTCATAAATATTAGAATTTTCTAGGAATACAAAATAAATCACGTGAGAAATATAAGCCTATAGACACAGTGACAATGCAAAAATGTCGACAATTAACATATCTAACGTCACGGTAATGTAGGTATGCTGTACACGTAAGTAGTTAGGTACGCTCGGCTCCACGTCAAGCACTGCTAAACACAACAATGTAAGCATTAAGCACTAAGTGTCTACTATGAAGTCAGATTGCATTTGCCGAACAGCGAACTAGATCTACTCTGTGACGCATTTGGATCCGGACGGATAGGGCTATTAGCTCATCCTTAGCAAAGGAAAGATCTTCCAAGTTAGGTGTCATGCCTGGAGAACCGCGGCCCCAACTGTTTTAGTTGGAAACTTGTATATATACTATGCACTCGAACACTATTATTGCGTGATTTAGGTTCTCGTGTATTTGTTCTCAAACTTAGCAATTGTTAGTAAGTAGCGCCATCTATATAACGAGTGGATAAACTCTGCTACACAAGCCTTTCCCAGTGGGTTATCCCAGCTTGCTTAGAAAGTATTTAAGGAGTCAGCTATATAGAGCATTTAAGGCAGTACAAAAAATGCGATGGATTTAATTGCTAATGGACTGGACCATCCTACCCTTAAGAGTTTCAATTTTAGGTTCATTCTGCGTGTGAATTGCTGTAGCGGGTTATTTGGCACTACACCAAACAGAACCAACATTACATAATGCCAGCATTAGGCAATGTTGTGCGAACGATTTTGGCACACGAACGCTCCCAATTTAAGAAATAATTAAGGACACTGGTCTAGAAATGAAATGACATTCAGTATTTCATGGTACCAGTCAACTTATTAACATACTAGAAGACGTCTCGCGGTTTCACCCGCGTTGTTTCCGTTCACGTGGGAGTACGGGGATAAAATATAGACGATGTTAATTGCTGATGATGTAGCTATCCATTGCTGAAAGAATTTTCAATATCGGTTTGATAGATCAGTTAGTCAATACAAACAAACAACAAAATCTTTCCTCTATATATATCTTATAATATTAGTATAGGTAAATAGGGTGCCAAGGTCTGGATACGGAGTACTGATGACCGTGTGCTGTGCCGCCACATGGCGGAGGCCTATGTCTAGCAGAAAGTTCAAGGGCCCAACCCCGAGCTTTTATTGTAACGGCAATTAAGTTGTGCGATAGTAAGTCATATCCATCTGTCTCTTAATACACGAGACAAAGTAACATGGCAATAAGAGCTCATGGTAGGGCCCCTGGTTTAGGCTGATTGATTGGTTTATTAACTTCAGAGTTAAATATTAATTTTATTGTAGAGGAGTTTTTTTCCCTGACATTCGGATTGTCGAATGAGCTCCCAAGCGAATACTACTATTGAATTATAAAAGCTTCTAAAAAAAATCTAGAGATACGAAATCTGATACTTGCTACATTATTCAGCGATAGGGATTCAGTTTAATTATATATACAAGGAATATTTAAAACTAATTACAAGTAGAAAACTTACCCAAATCAGTGTCTCTCGGGATCGTACCAAGAAGGCTGGCACGTTAAAAAGTAAAACATAGATAAAAAATAAGGCATACCTATCTCTCTGCATCCATCTACTTCAACTATGTATGTATAAATAAGTTATAAACTAAGTACCACAACACACCTCAGACAGTGTTGCAATACATAAACATTGAATGATGTCGGTGATCTAATGTATGTGGGCGAGGTGCGTGCCCGGGATATAAAGCCGGGGCTAACAGTTCCTCGCTATGTCTTCATTACTATGTGGTGTATATGGAGCTTTGGTTTATCTAGCAATTACTACCATTTGGAACTGTACCCTCTTATTACAAAACATGGTTTAAACCACGACAATACCATACTCGGACTGCAACTAAATCCATCCCTTTTTAAGTCCGTATCACAGAAAGAGATTGAGCTTTTTTTAAACCAAGGTCTATTTTAGTCTATGTTTGGAAAAATATGGTATATGTTTCGGAGAAAACCTTTACTAGAGGCAGGACAAAACGAGCCCGTTTGAATTTTCGAGCTATTCAATTGTTGGGGTCTAAATAATGTTACATTCGGATAGTGTACAGTATACCTGCGACGTTTAAGGTTTGAATTGTTTTGTTGTAATAGCCGTCATCATTGTTTTGGGTCACAAGTCCATCTAGTGTCTATTTGTAATTCCAAACAGCTTTTCACTAAATGCATATGAAAGTATATACGGTACTACATGTATTTATTGACAACAGTTTACATATTACAGATTAAAAAATATAGTACTAACTCTGAAAACCATAAAATTAAAATATATTATTAAAGGGAGTCCCTGTACTGACAGCAACCTTTGGAAGGCTACTTACATAATAATAATAATATATTCTTTATTGCACACCATAATACAGAGTATTTACTTAAGGTACAATTATTAAAATATGGTAACAAAAGGCGGTCTTATCGCTAAAGCGATCTCTACCAGACAACCTTAGGGTACATGGAAACAGCGATATGAAAAATATTGAATACATACTTTTTTCTTCGTCTGTTTATTCTGGCTAATCTCTGAAACAGCTGAACCGATTTAACGGGACTTTCTCTGGAAGAACTTAGATGACTTACGTTAAAAAAAACATAGGTTTTCGCGCAATAATGCCACCTATGTAATTAACTCTATGCGGGTGAAACTTAGGCAGGTAGGCAATGCGCGAGATCCTTGAAAGGCAATAGAGTGAGAAGAGGTTTTGGGGCGAGCGAGTGATCATGCTCATCCCCAGCAAAGGGAAGATCTTCCAGCCAGGCGGGTGTCATGCCTGGGGAACCGCGGCTCCAACTGTTCTAGTTGGAATCTTGTATATATACTGCAATGCGCTTGAAAACTCTTATGGCACGATTTAGGTTCTCGTGTATTTGTACTCAAACTTCGCATTTGTAAGCGAGTAGCGCCATCTATGAGCGAGTGGAGAAACGCTGCTACAAGGTTTTAAGGAAAGTTGGATAAATTCGTGGGGGAATGTGACGAGGTATATAGGGCGGGTCAAGTCAGGCTTGTAACGTACGGCGCGGGCGGAAAGTTGCGATAAAACCAGATGCTGCAGACATTGCCGGCCCAAGGGCGGGGAAAACAGCGGAATACATTATAATATGGTTTACATATTGAAAGTTAGACGAAGATTAGAATGTAGACGAGGTGAAAAAAGTACGCAAGGATCGTATTTGACGCACATTAGTATCTGCCACTTCGCCACCGTGGTTCTTTTTTATATAAAAATCTATAGTGGAATTCCTGTTTATTTTCTTAACCTGAAGGAACTACTCAATGTTATATGTATAAGTCCTTTAAAAAAAAACAATTCAAACTTAATTTTGATCATGACTTATCAATATTTTATTTATAACACTAGATGATCCCGGAAAACGTTGTACTGCAATGTTTTAGGATGGATCAACAATATCGTTTAGGGGTGTGAAAAATAGATATCGGGAGGTTCTTAGACAAATCGGTCCAGCCGTTTCAGAGAAGTTTTCGCGAGACCATATTTTTATATATTACATTATAACGAGGTAAAGATTATGAGTTTGTAGGGGATAATCTCTGAATCTATGAAACCAATATTCAAAATTCTAGTACCAATAGAAAACAACGTTATTTGTGAGTGTCATAGGGTTCATATTAGTGAAAAATTAACAGGCTTTCGTGGGTAATACCGCGGGTAAGTCTATGATAATGCTCTATTCCCTCACGACTCAGGCCACACATGTACCTCGGTGTGGGGTCTCGGTACAGCAATACAATCAACATTCAATCCCTCACTGAGCCGGCGTCGGGGATTCCTCCTCGTGATGCTTTCTTACGGATTTGGGGGAGTATGTCAACATTAAAATCCCACCATACTCACCCTATTGTATTTTCATATCTTTTGAAATAACGAATAGCGTAAAAATTTGTTATTTCTTGTTAGCGTTAAGGAATCGAAAAACTAAGCGAATAATATAAAGCTGAAGAGATTTTTTGTTTGGTTGAACGTGATAATCTCAGGAACTAAGTATTAACGAAATATGGCATAAAAACGGGAAAAAATCTCACTAAATCATCATATGTTATCATAGTAAACCGTGGGAGGAGCAAATAAAAAAAAATGCAACATAAAAGTTATAAATATTCAAGGCTTCGTTGGTATAGTGGTCGCAAACGCCAGGTCCAGGATTCGGAGTCAGACACAATTTTATTGGGTAATATCTCAGTAGCAGACCGGAGTATGGATTAGTGCCCGGTTAACAGAGAACACCTACTTTCTGTAAATGATAAGCGTATCCCTGTATTAGTATTACATAATATTAATAACTCCTTGAATATTCTACTCATACAATATATTTGACTTACTCGTATATATCAACCCACAACTATTGATCTGAAGGCAAGAAATATGAAGGGTGTATTCTTATCAAAGGTTTCTTAGTGAACCACCACTCACCACCGATATTCCTAAAATAGATAATATAGAAAAAATAATAATTATTAAATTTTAATAATAATACATTCATACATATGCTCACGCCTGTATTTCCCGAGGGGGTAGGCAGAAGTGTTGTAATCACAACACCCACTTTTCACCGAATATGATTAAGTGACAGAGGGTGAGTCCATCGCCGTCACAGGCACTATACATACGTCTTTGAATTACTTCTCAGACATATGCAGGTTTCCTCACGATGTTATCCTTCACCGTTAAGCAAGTGGTGTGAAATCACTGCAGCATAAGTTTTTTTAGAAAAACTCTTTGGTGCAGGCCCCGCTGGGATTCGAACTTGCGTCGCTTGCGTAGCAGGCGACTGCTCAAACTCCGAGGCCACCACGGCTCTTTCAATATTAATTTTTAATCATATAATGAATGTGAAGTATGAATAATAAAAAAGTATATAAATAGGGTTAAGTTAAATGGAAGTTGAAAGTTTATAAGTTACTTTACTGCCACGCGGTCAAGGCTGCGGACATAATCTAGTCGATAATATGTCACAAACACCAAGTCATAACACGAAGTAATAGCAATATCCCCCCTAATTTACGAGGCAATAATACAATTCATTATCGGTGGGCGCTCGGTGCACGTTCGTAGTTCCACAATATATTGCAATTTATTATTTTGTTCACGCGTGGACTTAATCGGGTCAAGGGAACGAGCTCTTATAAAGGTCTGTGTAGCATCTTGAATATACGGACCTTTCAAATTGTTTTTATGTTACAAACATGACATGACGTTAGTATTAGATTTTTTATTTATGACATACTTGTTTCATTCTAATTTCTTTCCCCTGTACCGCAGGAACAAAGAAAAAAAAACGACGCATGAGGTAGGATCACGAGTAGCTCAGTTGGAAGAGCAACTGCACGGATTGCAGAGTTCGTGGGGTCGAGTCCCACCTCGTGTTCTTATTTTTCTTTACCATTTTTATGACATTAGAATTAAACTTGTATGTCATGAATAAAAAATCTAATATTTAGATCGGGGTTGCGTCATCGATTTGATGTGCTAAATGTAACTTTAGAAGTATCCGTTGAGTTTGGATATACCAACCGGCTGCGGCCATACCAAGACCTCTTATTGTCATGATAGTTTAAGTCTTAACGTGACAGATGTATATGATAAGTCACTGTTACACAGTTTAACAGTGATTTCACCTCGTGCTTTACGGTGAAGGAAACCTGCATATATCTGAGAAGTTATTCAAAGACACATTTATGTGTGTAGTGCCTGATACCGCGATGGACTAACCATCTGTCACGTTGGCACTTGATCATCTTCGCTGAAAAGTGGGTATTGTTATCACAACACCTCTGCCTTCCCTTTTGGGGAATATAGACGTGAGCATAGACGTATGAGCATAATATGTATGCTGTGATTCTGACATTAAAAACAGACACTGCAATTTGTGTTACTATAGATTTGTGGAGTTGTTGTTCTTTGTTAGATACTGAGTAAAGGCCACGTATGTATTTGTCACGTATTTTATTCCTGTCGAACCTGTTTTTCAGTAAGGCCTTGAAGAAAATATATTTTACACACAGCTACGTGACACGATTGCCGCTTGTGTTTCGATATAGACTTATTCGCGCTCGTAACACCCTCTCTTCATCGAAAATAAGGTTGATGACTTTCTGATGTTGGAGTTGGCTTTTAGATTTTGTTAAGTTCTGCTCTAATATATGCAGAGGGTCAACTTTGATATGCAGGTTTCCTCACGATGTTTTCCTTCACCGTAAAGCACGTAGTGTCAAATAGTTGCTGATAAGTTTTTTAGAAAAATTAATTGGTACCGCTGGGATTCGAACTTGCGTCGCTTGCGTAGCAGGCGACTGCTCAAACCCCACGGCCACCACGGTTCTCTATTTATTATAATTTCCAAATATGTTTATCGCTTCTATTAGCGCAACCGCGAGATAATGTCACTTTGACTAGGATTACTAAGAAGTATTAAGATTTTCTTTTCTCGAAGAACAGTTGTAAAATCTTGAAGAAATCACTGTATTCGCTTGGGTGCACTACTTCGGTTGGATCGTTAGTAGGTGTCTGAGGAGGAAATATTTTGTCTTTCTGGGAAAACATTGAGATTCTAAAGCGGACCTAGATGGTTCCATTTGGAAAAGTGGCCTCTGGGGTGTAATAGATAGACGCCGGTAGACCAGAAAGCATTCGAAATTAAATTTCGTCTCAGTAGTTTTGATGGGAAGAAATTTTAACTTATTTAACAATTTTTTATGATGTTAGCATGTAAGATATAGAAAGCATTCTTTTGAGTATTATTTTTATTTGTTGCAGCAATAAAACCGTATTTTATTTAGCACATACATACATATGCTCACGCATGTATTCCCCGAAGGGGTAGGCAGTAGTGTTTTAATAATAACACCCACTTTTCACCAAAGGTGTTTAAGTGCCAACGTGACAGATTGTGTGTCTATCGCCGCCTCAGGCACTATAGATACGTCTTTGAAATATTTCTCAGACATATCCAGGTTTCCTCACGATATTTTCATTCACTGTTAAGCACGTGTTGTGAAATGACTACACATAAGTTTGCTGCTGGGATTCGAACTTGCGTCGCTTGCGTAGCAGACGACTGCTACCCCAAGGCCACCACGGCTCTACTATTAAGTCGCACAAAAACATCCCTAAATTATTCGCTGGTCTTCCACTTAAGCCATGTTTTACAGACTTAAACATAGGGTTATGTAACAAAACTTGCAAGGGAGTAAGTACCGCAGTGCGTCTATGGAATCAGCTTCCACGCGGAAAGCTTCTCCCAAATGCATTTCCAAGCGAATAGTCAAGGAGCACTATTTGAAAGCATCCAGCTAACATTTTATCTATGCTAATATTATAAAGAGACAGATTTGTTTGTTTTTTGTATTTAATTGGCTCCGACACTACTAGAAAGAACTTGAAAATTCTTTCAGCAATGGATAACTACATCATCAGCGAGTAATGTAATCTATTTTTCCGAACTCTCACGGGAAAGGGAACTACGCGGGTGAAACCACGTGTCGTTCGCTATCACTGATAACTTTATAATGTGCATATATTATAGTATACTTACTGGATGAACGAGCATTGCTTGCTTAATCGATTTATAAAATAAATTTGCTAAATAAATTTCCGAGATTCAGATAATGTAAGAATTTCTAGTTTTAAGATATTAGGTTCGTTAATTATCATACTGTATGTATGTATATTTATCTATATATGTATGTATTGTGCACATATTATATCTTCATTTTAGTTTTTAATATCTAGTTTAGATTTAAGTTTAATGGTTAATATTCTTTTTTAATATCGTTGCACAACCCGCTACTATGTTATTTATTTTACTTTATAGCATTAAATACGCTTATGTGCATAAGTGCATTAAGTTAAAATAAATAAGTATATGCACAAACGTGTATATAATTCAGTTATCATTTTCCCCCCCATTGAATATTCCTCGGTACGCGCAGGCACACAGGTGAATGAAGTGCTCCTTTCTCATGCTAATATTATGGCCGGCCGGTCGCCATTGTGTGGATTATACCCCTTTGTGGCTTATCGACACCTGCTCTTTTATGGGTGGTGGATATTTTCTTTTTTTATAGCATTAAGGTAAACATCTCATGTTAGCACTTTTCTTTTTAAGCTTACAATAAAAAATGTGTTTAGTGAGTGTTTTTTAATACAAAAATTTATTTCGTTTCCTTTCGTTTTCTGCTGTTTTTTCTGCTATGTTTTTGTAAATACGTTTACCGAATGCGGGTTATAAATGTTTTAATGCAACATCTTATTTTGTTTCGTTAGATTATCTATTATAGGTTTTGTATTATTAATTTTCACCAAAATTTGTCGCCTGCACCGGTGTTTAATCCTCGTTGAGATTAGCCGCCGTAGTCGAAATTCGGTAGGAGAACATTATTATTATAAAACATAACTGGTGAAATGTGGGTGTACTGCAAAAACCAATTATGTACAAAGTTCATAAGTGCTACGTGTTTATTTTGATTATTTGTAACTGGGGGCCTACCATTATCTGTTTAAGCAGAGCGTATTAAGAACTTCTGAGCTTTGATGTCTCACTTTAGTACCGTAAAATTAAACGTCACAGCTAAGGTGTTCTTAATAAGCGCTGCTTAAACGATCATAGTTGGCTCCCTGGCTGAATACAACCCCATTCATTCTTCCATTACCGCAATACTATTTGCTACGCTAGCTGCTACGCTGGTGCTACGTCGTAGCCATTCGTAGCTCCGTAGCAAAAGCAATAAGTTTAGTAGGGCGACGGGACTTTTCCTATGGTACTACTAGACTTTTTGCCAAATTATCATCTTTAGAAACCGTTACAGGTCAGTCGGAGGCCTAACATAATCTGACAACTGGTTTAACCCAGATCACAGATTTTCCTCCTAAAAGGGGCTGTGAAGGTCAGATGGCAGTCGCTTCGTATGAAAATCTGGTGATCAGCCACATTGGGTTGAATCAAGTACCGACCCCAACAATGAAAATGAAAATGATTTATTCAGTTAAGGCCCTGGTAAGGCACTTATGAATGTCGAAGAATTGACCACCGGTTCGGAAACTAGCCTTCCTAGAAGAACCGGCAAGAAACTCAGCTGGCGTCATGTACATTTCACCACACAGTAAAATATGATAATTACAAAAAAACACATATTATAAAATGTATGGGATAAGGCCAGGGAGGTGATGATGATGATGGTACTACTAGACTTAGTAGTCGGTCGGTTGTGCCCGTAGTACTACTGGTAGAAGACAAGCAACTAAGGAATGCGACAGACTAAGAAATTTTTTGTTTACTTTCTGCAATATTCTCAGTATTGCTCTTGAAATACCGTAACATATATCTTGGTCTCAACAAGTATTCTCTGGGAAACACTCCGATTTTATGCCCGCAAATGTATTTATCTGTCAAACAGAAACATTGAGGTGCTACCATATTCAGCGATGAATTTTGTATGTTTGCTTGCCTCGCTGAAATACTTGGCGGAATGCCAGGCGCGGCTATTATTGTACCAACTTAACGTTACCATCTTCAAGCCTAGACCTTTAAATGTTTAAACCTTATTCCGTTTTCCTAAGGTTGAAGATTGCAAGGCATTTTTTTTGCAATGGTAATTATTATGCTGGTCATTTTGTATTATAACTTGTGGAAAGTTTTCAGGCTTGATGTTTTGCCAATAAGCGGAGTTAGTTCTGAAGAGTTGGGTGGAGAGAACAATATATATATATATATATCATTGGTTTTAATATTTAAAACTTAAACTCCCATCTATACATCTAAAGTTACATCTATGAAGTGTCTGTTTGTAATACCAAATTTACAGCTTTTACTCCATGCATATGAAAGTATATACGGTACTGATATTAAATCAACAATTTAAATAAAATCTCATTCTGTCTGTCTATCTGTCGGCTGGAACGATTTTAACGGGACTTTCACTGGCGGATAGCTAATGCTACAAGAAGTAACTTAAGCTACTATTAATTAAAAAAATATTATACGGTTCCGCGAGCCACCCATGAAATTTCACAGGTAGTTTACAATATGTAAGGAGAAAAAAATTCAAAAGTCAAATTCGAAAATATCTTTTAATTTTTTATATCTATTATATTATATTCCTTTGCATTTTTCAGAAGATCAAATTCAGAGCACTCGTAACCGCAAGAAGTGTATGAAGAGATGCATGAATGTGGATTAAACGAAAGAAGTATGTATGGATCGTAGCTTGTGGCGAACGGTGGTCTCTGCCTACCCCCATGGGATACAGGCGTGAGCATATGTATGTATATTCCTTTGCAAAGTACGTTTAAATCGTATTAACGCTACACACGATATTTCCCGACGTATCGTGTGTATCAATGCTCATTAATTAAAACAGTAGTTCACTTGCTAAACATCAACATATCGAATTATCTTTGAACCTGTTTACCTTTGTGATCTATTAACTAACTAACTAATTAAGTAGATGAATGAATAGATCAATTGTGTCACTACACGAGATAACTCGACGCTCTCGCTCATCAATAATCTATACAGATAAATAAAATGGAAGTGTCTGTATGTAGTTCCGAAATAACAGCTTTACTCTGACTGCATATGAAAAAGTATACGGTACTCACATAAAAATACTTCTGTTTCTTTGCTCCGGATAATCTCCGAAACGGCTGGACGAATTTATCAGGACTTTCCTGGCAGATAGCTAATGTTACAAAGAATATCATAGGCAACTTTTATTAAAAAAAAAAAAAACAGGTTTACGTGTCATCAATGAAATAAGGTCGCAAGGTTGAATCTCAAAGGGCCTGCATCAATGAGTCTCTTTTTTTTCAAAGTGCGCACTAAACATCTTGCCTATTCTGGGGATAGAACCCGGAAAATCATGTTCCGCAGTAGCATTTGCGACTACTAGACCAACGAGGCAGTACAAAAAGTATTTTCTATAATGTCTTGGAATTGAATCTCCTCTTGTTTGCTACAACATAGCATTCCTACATACATGTAGCGAAATAAGAATGAAGAAATGTACATGAAAGACAATTGGCTCACTGAAGCACTGAAAGTAAATTGCCCTAATTTTTCAGATCCCAAGAATTTACTAAATGAAGCCTTTCTATGTATTGCTTAGAATGTCTGCTATTTGGTAGGTCTTTCTTAGAGTTAGTAACATTGTACTGTAGTTTTATTTAATACGAGCCGTGGGATTTGAGCAGTCGTCTGCTACGCAAGCGACGCAAGTTCAAATCCCAGCGGGGCCTGGACCAATGAGTTTTTCTTTAAAAACTTATGTGCAGTATTCACACCACGTGCTCTACGGTGAAGGAAAACATCGTGTAGAAACCTACATATGTTTGATTAGTAAATCAAAGAATTATGTATAGCGCCTGAGCAAGTCTACTACATGCTCCCGTCTGTATTCCCCGATGATTAAGGGCTTGCGTCGCATGCGCAGCAGGCGACTGCTCAACCTCCACGGCTACCACGACGCTTTATATCCTTAAAAATATTTATAACAAGAAAATATCGAATATATAATCCAACAAAATAAGGCGACGCTAGCGACTCTAATAGACACCGATAATCTAAGTACCCTTACCTGAAACTGAGTAATTTGTGTGATAGCTAACTAAACTAATAAATGGGACACGGCCGCGTTGGCCGCACAAATTGATTTAGCGGTTCAAAGCTCTATTTTGTGGCTAGCTAAATCAAATTAAGTCACAATATACAGGTGAGGCCAGCGCGAGTTGAAATTGCTAACAATATTTTGTTCTTTTCAGTGGAAAATACTACCATGGGATATTTCTTTTGAATAATGGTAAACAAGCATTCAGCAAGCAACCGTAAGCTGTCTTTACTCGTGTTATTGCCATGATAGTTCGGCTATGGCAACATATAGCACGGCACAAACAAAAGTATACGTCCTTGCACTATGTGATTTTTTATTACACAGTATTCATGAAAACATCGCGGCAACAAATCATAAAAACACTTGCTTCATATATCGTGGCACCGATATGTCAATATATTATGACACATTTCGAGCCCATACGAGCACGGGCATTTCATACGCTATGGTTACATCATAGCTATTGGCATCAAAATAATTTCCAATATAATCATACCTTCTTTTTACCTTTAGAAAAATGCTATTGTCTGAACGTTACGGACAATTCTTGAAACGATGATCGTTTTAATTCTACGGTACCAAAATGAAACGCATAGCTTGCACAGCTTGTATTTTATATAGTCGTATCTTACGTAATTTTTGGTATATCAAAGAGTAGGTGCCGTCGTAAGTTTTTAGCGCTGCTCTAGTAAATTTTTGGGTCCTATTTTGCGTGACGCGAACAAATACATCCTCAGTTATCCCCACAATTTTCGTTGAGCGCTCATAATTAATGACGGCACCTACCTAACTGTCGATAGACAACGCCGAACGCTTTCAATCATAGAAAAAGTTTTTAATGCATCTATTCCACCGATGAAGTTTCAAATCCCCACCCAACGGACTCCATCCCACCCGGGTAACGGACCGAGTAATTCCTGCATCCGGGTAGGCTTATCCGGCTAAATAACCGGTTACGCTCCGGACCGTGAAATGCGTATCGGAATGAGTTTCATTTAAATAACCACCTCTTGTAACCTGGGTATTTGTAAACTGTCTATTTTGGTAAGGGTTGGGAATAAAACTGATGGTGTGGATAGCAAATGGGTTTCGCCTTTTGGTCCTTGGGTCATTTCGGGCTCAATCGATTGATCTGTCTAGTTTTTTCTGATAGCTTAACTGATCGCAATTCGATAAACTTCTAGTAAAAATTAATAACAATTATTATTTTACATATTCGAAAAAAAAACGGTTAATAGAGAGAACTGTAAGAGAAACACATCGACTCTATATAAATAAATTAGTTAAAAATCTGAAATTTTTTTGTCTTGTTTATGACCGCAAATTTATGCATTAATTCAAAGTCTTGACTAACTGATTGACTTATATATCAACGCACAGCCTAAGCCACTGATCTTGGGTAGGTGTGGGTATATTCCATTGGAAATGTAACCAAGTGAAATACGAGTATTTCTGCCACGCAGAAGAAACTGCGGGCGCAAGCCAGTATAATATACAACTAAAACACAGTTATTAATCATAATAACTTGAATAACAGAATCTCATATGAAACGAAGCAATCAACAAAGTTGTATGAAGCCAATCCACCTCTGTACTGATATTGCCAAGTTTGTTCATAACAGAGCAATAAATGCAATAACAATATAAATCTCGTAGTTGGCTAACTTTACCTTTGTTGTGCGCGTGTGGAATTATTTATCATTTTGTTTGTTATAAATCCGAATGGGCTTATAGTTCTCCTAGATTAAAAATGTTTTTGCAGTGATCTAAAGCCGTAAGCGGCTAAAATGGCTTCGGTAGTCTAGCTGGTTGGACGCGTTACTCCACTCAAGAGCGAGAGTCTAAAAATTTGGCTACGGTATCTCCTGTCTCTCTTAAGAGGCAACTAAAAGGGGTAGGAGGGTCTAATGGTGGTCGGAGTGGTTACTCTGACTACCCAGACGTGGGTCCGAAGGTTACAGCTACCAAACATAGCGAAGTCTCCAGGGGCGGTGTCACAGCTGCCCCGGGGATGTACCCTGGCAAAATGCGAGGGGACAGGTCGATCTTTAAGAGTACCCGGGGTATCCCTTTAAGCATGGAGGATCGCCACCGTGGGGTTTTTAGAGCGGTATAAATCTTAGGGCGGTCAGTAGCTTTTAAGAGAAGGTTTCCCACTCGTAAAAAAAATATATTAATTTAAAAAAAAATGCCTGCAAGCGCCACTGCAGAACACGAGGTTACTCATGCAGTCGGGCTAAGTAATAATATAATAAATAATAATAATAATAAAAACATTTATTGGTCACAAATAAACAAACAGACAACAATAATTACGAGTATTAGAGTTTTCCATCGAGATTTTACCAGTAACATTAGTGGAGCGTGGAGTCTAAATTAGTGTCACAGGTGCTAGGCTTATGGGTGTAATACACATACAAGTCTTCTGGTAAATAAACGCAGAATTTACAAGTTAAAATGTAACAAAAACTCTATGTGAGAGTGACAGAAGAATGAAGAAAGCCTTTTGTAATATCGATTTCAACGAGTGAGTTTGAAGAAAAGCGTAAATATAGTTGTGAACGAACGGATATTGGTTATCTAAGCGACATGTCCGAGGAAATTGGTCGTTAGTTCAGACCTGACTGGACGCTTGTGATAGCTTTAAAATATATCGTTAAAATTTAAAAGAGACGGCTTAAGATGAGTCTTAAAAGCCGTCGATAAGATGGTGAGTCATTTCTTTACGATTGGCAATGGACAAGGATTATTATATTACTTTAATCTAATCTAATGAATTATAAAGAAAATAATGATTTACGCACGCTTAGCTGTGCCCCGCGGTTTCACCCGCGTAGATTTAGTTTCATTCTATTTGTCTCGGAATCCTAATATTTTTAATAAATAAAAGTAGCCTAAGTTACTCCTTGAAACATCAGCTACCTACCAGTGAAAGTCCCGTTAAAATACGTCCAGCCGTTTCAGAGATTACCCGTAACAAACAGACAGACAGACAGACACAGACAGACAGACGGACAGACAGACAGACAGAGAAAAAAATTAAGACTTGGTTTTTTAGTGTCATAGCGTGTATACTTTCATATGCATTTAGTGAAAAGCTGTAATTTTGGAATTACAAACAGACTTCAATTTTATTTATCTGTATAGATATAGATGTATAGATTTAGATTGATATGGTGCGGGAATGGTGCCCAACAAGATGGCTGGGTTAACTCGTTGGATCGCCATGTGTTAGCACTTTTATAGGAAACTAGCTGTGCCCCGCGGTTTCCACCGCGTAGGTTTAGTTACATATTGTTTTTTTTTTTAATTAGCCTTGAAACTCCTTGAAACTTCAGCTATCTGTGAAAGTCCCGTTAAAATCCATCCAGCCGTTTAGGCGTGATGCCGTGACCAAGGGAAATGGGGATTAATTTTTATATTTAAGACTAGCTGTGCCCCGCGGTTTCCCCCGCGTTGATTTAGATACAAGCTGTTTTTTTTAAAATAAAACTAGCAAGTGAGAGATGAACTCGTACTAAAGGATCCCTACTAAAATTGTATTGGAGGACAATGTCCGTCATTTGATGCTCTTATTGCCATCATAGTTACACTGCGTGAAAGTGACAGACTTATACAAGTCATTTACTGTCTCATAAGAGTTAAACTATCATGACAATAAGAGGTCATGGTAGTGCCCAGTGCTGACGAGACTCAGACGCCTTTGCCACCAGAAACCGAGGTCCCTCAACAGAGCGGAGAGAGAAACACAGTCAGGACCCCTGATATCGACAATGTCAGAACGAAATTTATTATTAACTATCGGACGTCACGCGGTTTCACCTACGTAGTTCCTGTTCCCGTGGGAGTACGGGGATAAAATATAGGCTATATTGATCAGTGATAATGTAGCCTTCAATTTTAGAAAGATTTTATAAAATCGAGTCAATTTGAGCCAATTCGTTGCAATTTTATTCTGATAGACTATAATATTAATATTACACTTCCCATCTCGGTTGCTTTACTCGCTCGTGCGTAAATCAATATTGTGCATTAGAAAATACATTAGCGGCTCGTATACTTCAATTAAGTATAAGTAAATTCTGCAAGCGTGGTTGGATAAAGTTACCTGCATATTACACTCTACCGTCTTACACTATGGAAATTTATAATTTTATAACTATAGACTACTCTAGAATAATCTTATGCACATTCCAGTGATACATGCAGAGAAGGCAAGTAAAGCCTTGTTATAACAGCGTTTTTCGTCTCGCTACATAGATGGCGCTACTCGCCAACAATTGCTAGTTTGCGTACATATGCACGAGTACCTAAATCGCGCTATGAGGGTTTTCTATCGTGTATATATACATGTTCCCTAGAAAACTAAAGCAGTTGGAGCCGTGATTCCCCAGACATTACACCCGCCAGGGTCTTTCCTTTGCTGTGCCTGAGTATATGTAACCTATATTAGTGTGCATCGTTGTCTAAATTCTATAGTAACAAGCTTTGCCAAGTTCGGGACTAGTACAATTAGCGTGGAATTGTCCCAAGATGCGCCTAGGTTACGTAAGAAGTTAGCATCTAGTTACTAGCATATAGTTTCAGTGTACCAACCCCGTTAGTAAGTAATATTCACCAATTTGCCCTCGCTCTAGCATTGCATAATTCTCTAGAAACAGCGCCAGTAATTAACACTTCATTTTGGGTACATTCTGCAGATACAACTAAGTACAAAATTATTGGCTATGTAACTGAAAGCTACAACGTGCTATTAAGATAATCTGCTCACGCCTGTATTCCCCGAAGGGGTAGGCAAAGGTGTTGTAATAACAACACCCACTTTTTACCGAAGATGATTAAGCGCCAGAAAGTGAGAGTATCGCCGTCTCGGGCACTTTATATACGTCTTTGAATTACTTCTCGGATATGCAGGTTTCTTCACGATGTTTTCCTTCACCATAAAGTACGTGGTGTGAAATCACTGCCCTAAGTTTATAGAAAAACTCATTGGTACAGGCCCTGCTTGGATTCGTGCTTGCGTTATTTACTCAGCAGGAGATTAGGTACTTAAATCTCACGGCCACCACGGCCCTTGTTATTAAGGTTTTTGATAATGTTAGCACATATTTATTCGCGTGAACTGTTTGAGGTCAACCTTTTCAAAGTCCTTTATTCGACTAGGTATCATCCATCAATCAGCCAGCTTAGATCTAACTCTACTAAGCGCTGGACGTAGGCCCCATGGTGCGCCATTGCACCCTGTCATCCATATTCCACATTCAGAAATTTGTCAACTCCTCACGTCATTGGCCCATCTGACTGAAGGGGTTGAAGCTATTATATATAACAGATTTTCACTAAATGCTTACGACAGTATTCACATAAAAAAAAACAAAATTTTAATATTCCGTCTGTCTGACCTGACTGAGCGACTGGACTGATTTCAGCGGAATTTTCATTAGCTAAAGACAGTAAATTTTTTTATTTGTATAGATTATTGTCTTCGACCCAACTGCATCACCTACGCATATATGCTTAGATGTTAAGTCGAAAACGACTTTAGACCTTATTTACATGAACGCCTAAGCTCAAAACAGTTTTCTCAACGTCCATTCATTTCAAAGGATCTTTGAATGCAGCTCAAAGTTTTGTGGACGCAATCAGTCGAGACCTAGATTTAGTTCTCTCGGACTCATCATTTACATAGCAAAGTGCATCCGACTCAGTATTGTAATTTCAAGTCTTAGTTCTATGAACACTTCATTTGAATGGAAAATAAACTATGTAAACGTCATGACATATTAATAATAATAATCTACGAAGAAAAAAAAAAATTTAATCTTGATGATTCAATTACTAGATTATTTTTAAACTAATCTATAAAATTAAAACAACATTGGAGTGTCTGTTTGTAATTACAAATTAACTTATAAAAGCTTTTCACTTGATGTATATGAAAATATAGGGTACCTATAAAGTTCAGATAAAAAAAAATGTCTGACTGATTTTTCGAGTTATCTTAACGTATCTTTGAAAGGGCTCTCGGCCCTTGGCCTAGTGCGAGTTTTTCACTGCCGCCGTCACAAAAACACCGCGGCGACGTAAACGCACATTTGTATAGGATCGGAACAGCGCCCCTGTCGGCCTAAAGATGACACTATTGTGAGATCATACAAATCTGCGTTTACGTCGACGCGATGACTTGGGACGGCGATTTTAAGAAAACTCGCACTAGGCACTCTGGGCTGAATGTAACGGGAATTTCACAGGCAGATAGCTGATATATCTGTAGGCTATCCTGTCCCTGGTGGAAACAGATCGAACTGGATATTTCCAACCTTTAAAATACATACATTATTCCGGCAAATCTTTAGGGACGGTGATCTATGTAGCTGGACTTTGGAAACCGTTAACCTTATACCTACTTATATAAATCCACGTGTTTGCATTTCGTACTTTGACCGATATACTTCTTAATTGAGTTATAGTTACTAATAGGGGCCAACCATGATCGTTTAAGCAGCGCGTATTAAGAACTTCTTAGCTTTGACGTTTAATTTTACGGTACCAAAATGAAACGCTCAAAGCTCAAAGCTTAGACAAAGTAACATTCTCTAGCGCTTGCGCTAATAGAAACGATAATAAATGTATGGAAATGACATGAATCAGTCACGTGATATATGTCATTCTCGTAGATCTTGTATCGTTTCTCCTAGCGACGCGTGAGGATAATGTTACTTTGTCTACAAGACCAGAAGTTCCTAATACGCTCTGCTTAAATCGATGATGGTAGGCCCCAGGTCAGTATAAAGCAGTTTGGTAGGTAATCAGTAAAAAAACCACGAACGCTAAGGCGGGAGCGAAATATAGAGATCTAATAAGCTAAGCCTTCTAACCTATGTTATCCAAGTCGAAGCCACTGATAAATAAGTAAGTCAAATTTCGACAAATTAAGAGCTTTGATTGTTACATTTACATAGCGTTAACACCGACAAGGGGGCCAACTAAGTTTAAGCTGCGCGTATTAAGAACTTCTTAGCTTTGACGTTCATTTTACCAAAAGGAAACGTCAAAGCTAAGAAGTTAGTAAGATGTCACTTCTAACACGATGATAGTAGGTCCCCAGAGCTTAACTCATAAATTGATTATCTATTTCTAAACAGAAAAATAAAATTGAAGTGTCTGTTTGTAATTCCAAAATAACAGCTTTCCACCGAATGCATATGAAAGTATACACGCTACTGACACTGAAAAACCAAGTTATAAAAATTTTCTCTGTATAGACAGAGAAAATTTTTAAAACTTTTAAAAAACAGACAGACAAACAGACAGACGGACAGACAGCTGTCCGTCTGTCTGTTTGTCTGTCTGTCTGTTTGTTCCGGGTAATCTCTGAAACGGCTGGATGGATTTTAATGGGACTTTTACTGTCAGATAGCTGATGTTTCAAGGAGTAACTTAGGCTATTTTTATCGTGATATACCTAAAACGTGAAACTAAATCTACGCGGGTGAAACCGCAGGGCACAGCTAGTTAATTATAAAATTCTGTCAAAATCTTCCCGTTCCATATAAATACGCTTCTGAATTAAAGTTAGACGATGAGAACCATATCTTAACACTCTAAAGCATTGACATCTATATCTCTGAATGGAACCTCTCCTTCAAACGAGGTCACAGCCGATATGATGCCAAATGGAATATTTTAACGAGAATAACATAATGTGGTCCGTATCCTTCGCTTTAAGTCAAATATTTGCCGAAAGTACAGCTATTGAGATAGATATTCAAAGCACTCGTCTCTTAATATTGGATGGTGTTGCGTCAGATAGAACCAACTCTAACATAAATACATAATTATTTATATATGTTATATTATTTTTAACCTTTGAATTCCATGATCACGTCGATTCCGGTTAAGGCGCTTTGACTATTGGAAGCAAATGCAAATCTTTTACCCGACTACGCCGAAGCAAAAAGAAGGGTTATGACCGGTAAGTATTTTTAATCATCTGTTCCCTCAGAGCTTCAAAACTTCTTATTATAAAAGCAGATGTGTCCCGCGGTTTCACCCGCGTAGACTTAATTCAAAAGTGGCCCGTGGAACCATAATATTTAAAAAAAAATAAAAGTAGCCTTCTAGCGTTACTCCTTGTAACGCTATCTACCAGAGAATCTCCCGTTAAAACCGGTTGAGCCATTTCAGAGATACTTACAGGAACAAACAGACAGTTTAATTTTTTTATCTGTTTGTATGTAAACAGATAAAAAAATTAAATTAGTTTTTTGTGTCAGTATCGTATATTTTCATTTAATCCATTTAGAGAAAAGCTGTTAATTTGGAATTACAAACAGACACTTCAATTTTATTTAAATCTGTATAGATGGATATGTTTGTATTACATAAATGCGGCCAATTTTCGGCGTATTACACCCGAAATGTGACTGTCATTGAATAATTCATTCGGAATGATTCACGGTTTGATCGAATTAAAAATAAGTACGGTATTTATTACAAGACAGGAGTTTCGGCCTCCGGAATAATGGATTCAACTCTCTTCGACAAATTTTCTTATCCTATTAACGATTCGTCAAAGGTTTTGTTCAAAAGCTAATAGAAACTCAGTGTAAATTCATTTATTGTTTTTGTTTAAATCCTTTGAGGGATTTATTTCCCATTTTGATTTGATTTTGCTCAATATTATTATTAGCTTTACGCCTTCCTTGGAGCAGATTCACAAAGTGACCGTCTTAATATCGAACGATGTTTATGCTTTGTAGTTTGGAAGTATTTATTTTTATTATTGGTGCCATCACGACTTATGAGCACTAGGCTTGAATACACCATTGTCATATTTTGAGCGAGAGCTAACAAACAAACCCAGTTGTCTCGGCTCTTTTCGCAAAACTCGTGATAGCTGGGACTGTTTAGATTCATATCGAGTCTTAAAAAATTGTACAAAATAACTAAAGCGAAACATAGTTTTATTGACATTTAAGCAATGGAAACAGTCATGTTCTGTACATTCGATGCGGTTTTTTATTTGTTTATCGGAACCGTGTTTGCTTATTTTGTCATTATTGTAACGTACAAAGTTGAATTGATAACCTCCTCTTTTTTTAAGTCGGTTAAAAATAGGTATTGCTTAGTTGGTAATATAACGTTTATAATCCTATAGAATTACTTCAATCAGACGATTTGAAAGTACTTTGTTAATGTCATTAGTTGATGACTAATCAAGTAAGAATGAGGAGTATCTTTTCTTTGTAACTTTCTAAAAGAAAACTCTGAAAAAACTGAACGTGAGCTTAAAATTGTGGTCCAATGTTCGTCGGTTTGATAAAACTTATAATTCAAAGAAGATGAGGTATATTTTCCATTTTGCCCCATCTGCATTAAGGCTGGAACACGTTGGAGGTAAATGGGTAGGATTTTATCGACGTGCCGCCAGATAAATAAACGATTCGTCCGACCCGTCGGCTCCCCACTTTAAAGTGTTCTCCGTCTCAGTAATATTTTACAATTCTGCAAAGTTGAAATGGAAAAATGTATTGATAATGAGGCAAAAGAGATCTTTGTAAATTGTTCGAAGATCGTATTTGTTTATTTGAATAAAATATTTGTTTTGCTATTTTATTTTTGCTGTGGTGGCCGGGGGGAATCCTAGCGGCCTGTACCAATGAGTTAAAAAAAAACTTAAGTGCAGTAATTTCTTGCCACATACATTTATGTGAAGGTAAACATCGTGAGGAAACCTGCATGGCTGAGAGGCAATTCAAAAACGTATGTATGACCTGAGACGGCGATGGACTCACATTCTGTCACGTTGGCACTTAAGCATCTTCGGTGAAAAGTGTGTGTTGTTGTTACGTCACGTTGGTGACTCTTCTGGGATGACATGACATGATATATTATTTATTTTATTATTGAGAATTTCTTGTTTGTCATCGTAAATAACTTCTACAGAGCAAGTACGCTAATTGGCTATTTTGAAGCGACATGGATCGACGCGTCTAATATTATGTTTATTAAAGAAAGAAAGGAAATCTAGCTGTTACCCCCCGGTTTACCCATGTAGGATAAACAATAAAGCTATGTTACTCAATGATATTTTTACTCAATACTCCTTATAACATTATTTATCTACTTAATAATAAAGTCCCGTTAAGATTTGTCATGTCGTTTCAGAGGACAGACTGACAGATTTTTTTTTATTTATTAAAATACCTTACAACTCTCATATTATGTATTTAGTAAAAACAGTTCATATGAAATTACAAACAGTCACTTTAATTTTATTTATATGTATAGATAGATGACCAGATTCGTGGTTAGTCATGTTAGAACGAAGCACTATTATATTCTAGATTTGCAGACATTTTCGCTCCCTGCTCATCAATCTTCATATCTGCCAGTGGTTTTTGTTCAAAGGTAGTTTTTCCTACGAAAACCACGTTGAGGTTTTTCAGGTTTCCGTCGGTTACTTTCAGACACATTTGCATTATACAGGCTGTACACGAACACAAGCCTGATGTTTTTCGTCTATTCAACGAGTTCATCATTCGTTATACTTCACGATCTATAATTTATACTAGCTGTGCCCTGCGGTTTCACCCGCGTAGATTTTGTTTCATGATTCATTTCGCGGAACCCTAATATTTTTAATAAATGAAATTGAAGTGTCTGTTTGTAATTCCAAAATAACAGCTTTTCACTAAATGCATGTGAAAGTATACACGCTACTGACACTAAAAAACCAAGTTTTAAATTTTTTCTCTGTCTGTCTGTCTGTTTGTTCTGGGTAATCTCTGAAACGTCTGGACCAATTTTAACGGGACTTTCACTGGCAGGTAGCTGATATATCAAGGAGTAACCTAGGCTACTTTTATTTATCAAAAAAGGATGAAACTAAATCTACGCGGGTGAAACCGCGGGGCACAGCTGCGTATGAGCTATATCTTCTGTGCAATATTTTATGAGTAGCCCTTGTAAAGCCGTAGAATACATTCAGGAAAATATTTTACGAGCAATTACTCCTTTAGAGGCATAAATACTGCTGCGGTGTTTGCGTCGGATGTTTAATCCTTATGTTGCTCGCTCTTTTTAATTATAAAACCAAAGGTACCCTCTTAAAAAGGCTTTTCGAATTCCTTTTCCATTTTCAAAAATGAAAATTGTACTGGTATTTTAATGACTTACTTCCATTTTAAACCTTATGTAATATTTTGTATTTTTATCGGTAAATAGATGCATGTTTAATATATCTGCGTAATGAACACTAACATATGTACATACGTGCTGTCACGCTGTCTCAGGGGTAGCTCGACACTGCTGTTATTAAAGACTAATTTGCAATAATTAGTATCGTGTAATTCGTGACGTGATGATTACGGTTTATAATATACTAGCAGACGTCACGTGGTTTCACCTGCGTAGTTCCCTTTTTTGGGAGTACGGGGATAGAATATAGCCTACGTTACTTGCTGAAAGAATTTTCAAGGTCGGTCAAGTAGCTCCGGAGTCTATTCAATGCAAACAAACAAACAAAAACAATCAAATCTTTCCGCTTTATAATGATAGTGTAGATTAGCTGAGCCCCGCGGTTTTATCCACGTATACTTTAACTAACGCGATAAAATATTATCATTGTTTGGGTTCATATATATCATATTACAATAAATATTATTAGTAAAAGATTTTTCAGAATAGTGATCTAAAAATTATCCCCTTGCTTCTTTATAATCTAGCTGTGCCCCGCGGTTTCGTAGTAGTATAGGCCGTAGATTTAGTTTCATCCTTATGGTCGCGGAAACCTAATATTAATAAATAAGAGGTAGCCTATGTCCTTTCTCAGGGTCTAAAGATTGTCTGTGCCAAATGTCATCAAAATCGGTTGAGAGGTTTAAGCGGGAAAGCGTAACAGACAGACAGAGTTACTTTCGCATTTATAATATTAGTAGGGATTATCGACATGATGTAAGGTATAAATTGGTGATTCCTAAAGGTAAACTTGATAGAAATGTTCTTGATATATTTTAAGGCTGAAGATCCGGAGATATAGCTACAGACAGTCGCTTGGCTAGCTTCCAAACATTACTCTTCGAACAAGAATATTGTAATTCTCTACTTTCAACAACCTACAATCCGCCTTTGTGTCTATGGACTAAATATATGTATAAATTCATCCCTCTTTTTACACAGCTCGGGCAAAATTAGAACTGGGACCGCTGCCGAGCATGCGAACTGTCTAATTTTCCCCACGAATCTAGCAATTGGTATGCGGCACCTGGCTATTCCACCTTCTTGTTTAGACTTGTTGACTTCATTTTATAAGGTTTCCTCTCGGGATCTTACATTGTCAATGTGCCGTATAAATACATAAGAATTATGAGTGAGAAACGAATTTATGCCAAAAATTAAAAATTAAAATAAGTTTGCTCTCGTCATCAACATGCTCGAAGGGGCAGGGTTACGACACCCACATATCTCCTAGGATAAAGATATACTGCCTGGTAAAAGATGTGCAAACAGACAGGCAGATAGACAGATGGACGCATAGCGGAGTTTTAGTATCTGCGGAACTAATTGGAAGCAGGCTGCTGGGATTTCAATTCGCGTCGAGGTGACTAATTAAACCACTCAGACCACCTCTAGATTAAAATAGGTCTAGTAACTCTTCATCATCACACTATTCTACTTCATTACAATCAAAATCAATACGACTCAGGTAATTTCATTTATCTATAAAAATACCTACCAAACTATTCCCATTTGGCAGATATCCTCCTGTTATTGGTTTAGTTCTGAAGGTAACTAATAAATAAGTTCCAATGTCAAAACTTTGCGGTTAGGGTCAATAGATTTAAGGACTGAGCATTAGAGAGGATTGTTTGATGGTTGATTTACGATTAGGATTAATGGTCGAGAAAGCGATATAGCTTTATTTCTACTGGAATGTTTGGTTTATTTTTATCTATTGCCGTCACATATTTTATTGTAATTAAACTTAAAATTAGTAATAGATTAAGATAAAACTTATTAATAATTATTAATTAGTGTATAAATATTAACCAAAAGTGTTCGTGAAGTAAATCTCGCAATACTTTCGTCACAATAACAACTTTAAAATTACGACTTGTGTGAACTGTCAAACAACGGACGTTATTCAAAGTTTCAAACCTATAGTGATTCATCGGAACTAAAACCCGGGGAGTATAGTGTTTTATAATTGTTTACTCATAATAATACCACACATTACATCCCTCACTTCCACATAACACTGCTCATAACCTATGAGCAACGTCCAATACACACCTGGCCCAGTGACAATCTCACTTTACTTGACTTGTTAGTGGAAGTAAAGTTGAAGACAAATACTATCGCCACAGACAGATATACACTACCTTCTACCCGTTAAATGCTATTACTGTGCTAAAATATACATATACACTACCAATTTTATTGTGGTTACACATTACTTACTGTACCTAACAACTAAACAACTTAGTTTAAACTGCTTCAGATCTCTCACGTCTCTTAATTTGCATTCCAGTCCTCTACAACAATGAATACCATGATGACCCGTAAAGCAACAGCCCGGGATGTAGAGGACAAACTCAGGAAAACATTGCAAGAACTAAAATTGTCTAAAAATCTATGCGACAAACTCCTACAAGAGAGGGATGAGAGTGAAGAGGAAGTATCTAATATCAATAGGAAAAACAGTCAGTTGAAGAGGGAAATGGCCGAACTACATCTACAATATACTGTAGTTGAGGAGGAGCGGAACCAGTTGCAGAACATTGTTTCATCGTTCAATGAGTGCAGCGACACCCACGAGAGGGCCCTGACTCGCATCTCTGAACTGGAGAATAGCTTGAGTCTTGCTCACACACAGGTGACCAAACTGGAAACAGAGAGGGACATCAACCAGACCACCTCCGCGCTCAGCCTCTACGATGAACTGGTAAACACCGACTCCGGAGCCATGCCAACCGACCATCTGGTTACTATTGACCTTACTGATGATGTTTCTTCGAATGTACATATGTCTAGCCATAATAAATTAAAAAAGTATGTTAGGTATAATAGGTTAATTATAAAAACTAAGAAATTAATTAAAAATCATAGAAAGTTTTTCAAAAATGTAAAATTAACAAAAGACTGTTTATCCTTAAGAAAAACAATTGATTCTTATGAGTGCAGTTTATCTAGCTTAAATTTAAGATATGACACTGACATCCAACGATTGCAATCTGACTTGCAGAGCAAAGAACAGTATTTAGTTGATTTAACTAACAGATACATTAGTGCTCAGAAACAGATAGATGAGCACATTTTGGCTACCACCGAACTAGTCGATCTTTGTAATTACAATGAGGAGCGCTTTCAGTCATTGACTAATAAACACACTTGTGACTGTGTGCCCCCATCATCACCATCACCACCATCCTGCAATAGTGAGCCGCTGCCACTGCCCTGCAAGTTGCAGGTTGCTGAGTTGAATGAAAGTGTGGAACAAATAAACTCAAGTCCACCAGAATACAAAACGGTCATGTATTCAGATAAAATCGGTAGGGATTTTAGTTGCTATTTAAGAAATAAATTATCTCATGCTGTAATAAATTACTGTATGCCAGGAGCTTCATATAGACAAATTGTAAATAAAATAATTAAAAACAATCATGACAGTCACACAACAATCATAATCTTAGTTGGACAAAACCCTAGTATTACCAAACGGGAATTAATTAATAGTTTTGAGGACTTGACAAACCTGCATGTAGGCAGGGTTGTATTGTGCACTATTCCATATAGTATTAGCTATACTGAGACACAGAACAAGCATTTATCATACATAAATAGCTTATTGCATAACATGACGTGTCATAATGAACGATACATACTGTTTGACACTAATAAATTTATTAGTGGTGTAAAGGTAACTCGGGAATCTCTTTACATTCCCAAGATATATAGACAAAAGCTTGCTACATTGTTAGCTTATAATATTAACACTGTTATAGCCAATATAACAAAGCATAGGTTAAGTGACGAGCCAGTGGTAGATAGATGTTCTACTAGCACTGTGACCAATCTTATTGATTCTTTAAACCATTAAGTCAGACAACAGAGAAGTCAGGTGCATGTATTATGCGTCTGCTACACCAGAATATTAACCGCTTCTCTGGCAAAATTCTTGATCTAGAGTTATTACTAGACAAAATACCTATTGATTTTCTCTGTTTTACTGAAACTTGGTTGAAACCAGATACCATGATGTTTAATATTACTAATTATACCATTGCCAGTTCTTATAACAGACTCTCAGCGGAGGGAGGTGGTACCATCATCTTACTGAATAGTAACTTTAAGTCCAAAGAGAGAAAGGATATTACTAGTCTTTCTGTAGAGCGAGTCTGTGAAGCGGCTTGTGCAGAGTTGGATAATTATATAATTGTATGCGTATACAGACCTCCATCCTCTGATATTCACTCATTTTGTTCAACAATGGAGGTCATTCTTAAGAAAATATTTCGAACGAATAAACAAATATTGATATGTGGTGATTTTAATGTAGACATTTTAAGAAGGTCTTCTGAGGCGCGTTTATTTATATCTCTTTTTAAATCATTTAACCTGGACTTTGTATTTAATGAGCCCACGAGAATAACGGCCACTTCCTCTACTTGTATCGATAATGTAATAACTAATGGTAGTATAATAAAACAGTCTCAGATAAGTGGAATTCGATCTGACCACATGGCTCAACTAGTTGAGTTGCAATGTAGTAGGCAACCTTCTAAATCTTTTAGGGAATCTAGACCTCTCTCTGTCCATAGACTGCTGAAGTTAAAATAATGTTGAGTTAAAAATTAAAAAAGCAGAGTCTCGCGAACCAAACAAATATTTCAATAAATTACATGATGTCATATATACAGAATTCAACAAGGCATGTCCTAAACAACAATATAAATTAAATAACAGATTACAGTTCAACAACTGGGCAACCAAGGGCATAAGGAAAAGTAGAGACACTTTATATGAGTTATACCACAAGAAAGCCCAAACAACTAATGTCGCTTTTCATAGTCACGTTAGAATGTACTCAAAATTATTTAAAAGAGTTTGCCAGATTGCCAAATCAAAACATATAAGTAGTGAAATTAGCCGCTCTGATGATAAAATAAAAACTGTTTGGAAAGTTATAAACAGGGAGACTGGTAGAAATAAAACTAAAGAGCAAGTAAGTAAGCTTAAAATCAATGATAGTATTATATCGGATAAGTTAGAGGTCGCAACTGCTTTTGAGAATTTTTTCGCTAACATTCCCACAGAGACTACCAAACATCTTAACTCTAGTCCGAATACAGCTGAAAGCTTATTGAAACAATCGTTACGAAAAAGCTTCCCAGATTTTAGTTTTAAACATGTACGTCCTATTGACATCATGAAGGCATTTAAATCGCTTAATATTAAAAATACGGAGGACTTATGGGGACTCTCAATTAAAAGTATCCAATCTATTATAATAACGATTGCTCCCGCATTAGCTTCTATTTTCAATTTATGTATAGATCAAGGTATATTTCCTGATATTATGAAATATAGCAAAGTAATACCGATATTTAAAGCAGGCTCTAAAGAAGATCCTTCTGATTATAGACCTATATCGATTCTTCCCGCGCTTAGCAAAATATTTGAAAAAATTCTGCTTAATCAGATGTTAGCTCACTTTAACGTACATAACATCTTGCACGATCACCAATTTGGCTTCACTAAAGGTAGATCAACAACGGACGCGGCAGCAAAATTAATAAAACACATTTTTGAGGCTTGGGAGGGCGCCTATGACGCAGTAGGAGTCTTCTGTGACCTTTCTAAAGCTTTTGACTGTGTGGATCATCGTACGCTACTTCTTAAGCTAAACTATTATGGAATTCGCGGAAATGCTCTCGACCTTTTATCCTCGTACCTATCAAATCGTCATCAGAAAGTTGGCGTCGGTGGTGTAACATCCAAGGGGTCAATAATCAAAACAGGCGTGCCGCAAGGCTCCATACTAGGCCCATTCCTGTTTCTAGCGTATATCAATGACCTACCACTTGTTGTAGAAAATATCTGTGATATTGTTCTATTTGCAGATGATACATCTTTAGTTTTCAAAGTGAGTAGAAAAGACAAAGATCTTAAGGCACTAAATGAAACTCTAACATCTGTTTCAAAATGGTTTGATGCCAATAATCTCGTTTTAAATTCTAAAAAAACAAAATGTATCCGATTTTCACCACCTAATACATCGCAAATAGATACAAATATATCATTAGTTGGGAGTCAATTGGAGTTGGTCGAAAGCACAGTATTCTTAGGTCTTACCTTAGATTCTAAATTACAATGGGGCGCCCATATTGAAGCATTGTCAAAAAAGCTTAGTTCAGCTGCGTTTGCGGTTAGAAAAATTAAACAAATGACGGATATTGATACTGCTAGATTAGTCTACTACGCTTACTTTCATAGTGTCATGTCATATGGCGTATTGTTATGGGGTTCCGCAACAGACTTAGATTCAATTTTTATACTTCAAAAGAGAGCCATCAAGGCAATATACTCGCTGGACCCCCGAGATTCTCTTAGAGATAAATTTAAAGAAATAAATATTCTCACCCTACCGTCACTGTACATTTATGAGAATTTGCTATACATGAAAAAAAATATTCATCTATTCAATTTAAACTCGGACATTCATTCAATTTCAACACGAAATAAACACAAAATTGTAGCTCCTAGATTCAGGTTAGCAAAGGTAAATAAATCATTCATGGGGAATTGTGTTCGTTTCTACAATAAAATCCCACAGTCAATAAACGCGTTAAATTATGATAAATTTAAGACACACATTAAAACTGTACTGATGAAGAAAGCTTATTATACAATTTCGGATTACATAAATGATAAAGACATATGGAATTAAAACTCTGCACAAGTAGCTCCTGGCAATGACATGGTATGCAAACATGATATGTAAATCATTTGGTATTGTTTTTACGTTTTTAATTATTATTTTTTACACATGCATGCTGATACAATTTTCACTATTGTGAATAATTTATGATGTTTTTTTTTTGTAATTATTATTATTTTACTGTGTAATGAAATGTACATGATGCCAGCTGAGTTTCTTGCCGGTTCTTCTCAGAAGGCTAGTTTCCGAACCGGTGGTAGATTCCTCGACGTTCATAAGTGCCTTACCAGGGCCTAAACTGAATAAATCATTTTCATTTTCATTTTCATTTTCATATAACTTTTTATATGCCTTTAAAAGTCACGTTATTGACTTTACGCTTCTTTTTATCCGGTTTAAAAGAAACAGTTTTCAATTCGATTGTATTTTTCTTGAGTGCAAGTACTCTTACTCTTTCTCAGAAACGGCTGAAATGATTCGGATATTTAAAACTGTAATCTATAGTGCTTGAGTAATAATTATTGTTCGATGGCGTAAAATGTATCTCTTTTATTCAAAAACTAGCTGTGCCCCGCGGTTTCACCCGCGAAAATTTAGTTCCATACAAATTTTCATCCCCTATTTTACTCCCCTTGGGGGTAGAATTAAATTAAAATCCTTTCTTACGTCATACCTGCATGCCAAATTTCAGCCCGATCCGTCCAGTTGTTTGGGCTGTGCATTGATAGATCACTATGGCAATCAGTCAGTTACCATTGAGTTATAAATATTTAGATGCCTCAAAATCAAACCCGACTACAATTACCAAGAATTTAAAAATAACAACTCAAACATATTAGTTTTTAAGTTGGTGCACGGAAAATTCTTGTTTGAACGCCCTCTACCGACACTTCCACTCACATTCGCTGAATTAATTTGTTTCTATGTAGGTCTATGACGTGTCATCTGTCACTGTCACACAGCTGAACTATAATTGCAATAAGAACTCATGGCTATCCATTTTGATTAGTCCACACGAAACAATAGTAGAAATGGAGAACCGTAAATGTCTCAATGCAAGATTGTAACATATTTACGATTGTATGATTCAAGGTCCATGGACGTTTGAGTACGGATTAGATTTATTTACGTACACGAGGTTACAAGGAATTAAGAAATGGACATTATACGACCCGATGTGACCGCTTTCCGGCCGCAAACATCAGACTGGCCGTAAATTACAGCCGGCTGTCCAGATAGTTTATCTTCGTATACCAACACACTTGTGCGTTATTCTGGAGAATATATTTGTCAGGAATGAGGATATGTGTCCAGTTTGGACATGTGTCGGATTGTTGTTCTCATATCTTCACTCTTGATTTTGTTGTGAACATTTTGTCAGACAGATTGTGACTCTCTGTCAGACTTGTCAGAGATTGGGATTTAAGTTAATTGACCTCCCGCGACGACAGGTCTGGCGAATACTCAGAATTAATAATTCAGAATTAGTATTTCTGAGTGTGACAATTCCGCCAGCTTCCTTCGTTCGTGTCCGAGAGTGTAACAGACTGTCTGTACGTAACATATTTAAGTTTGAAACGTATTTAAAAACTAGCTGTGCCCGGCAAACATTGTTTTATAGTATACATTTTAGGGTGGACACGAAAGGACGTATGAATCATTGTTTATTTCCTATTCTGAGATTAACCGAAAAAAAAATTGTCTTGGAGGAGTTTTATTAATATAATGTGACACGATCATCTATACAGAGATCATCTACGAGAATGTTTGTAATTCCAAAATAACAGCTTTTCACTAAATGCATATGAAAGTATACATGATACCGACACTAAAAAACCAAGTTTTTAAATTTTTCTCTGTCTGTCTGTTTGTTCTGGATAATCTCTGAAACAGCTGGACGGATTTTAACGGGACTTTCATTGACGGATAGCTAATGTTACAAGGAGTAACTTAGGCTACTTAGATTTTGAAAAAAACATTAGGGATCCGCGGGCAACCATGAAATTAAAATCTACGCCGGTGAGACCGCGGGGCACAGATAATTTTTTATAATATTAGAGATGCATTGAACATTTGAACATTGAACTTTCACCTTACTATATAACCCCTTGTTAATCCTATACGGGTATAACCAAAATGCACAGTTATTTAAGCGGCCAGACATAAAAATAGAGTAAATAACAGTTAGTACACAGTGTAATATAAAAAGCGACATGTAAAACTGTAAATTGGATAAAACGCGCGTGATAGAATAATGGAAATGAAATGCAGATCTGTTTAAAATAGAAAGGGAGGCTTCATAATGCAATTTGGTGGTTCCGTCTCTATTTTCTCTTCTGTACGTTTGCAAAATTAAGCAGGATATAATATATTACATTTTACAAAGAGTACTTGGTTTTAAGCACGGATACTTGTGTGTATATAATGTGTGTAAATTTGGCTTCCTATAAATGTTTCCGAAGCATTTCATAAATCAAAAATATCTTCATTTGAATAGACTTACAAAAGTACTCTCAAACCGTACAGTATTATATTATAAATTTTGTAATAATACCACCAGGTTCGGAACGTTACTTTTGCTGAGAGAACCCCGGCAAGAAGTTCATCTATTTAAAAATGTGTTTATAATTTTTAAGCTATATCTGAATATGTAGTCCTATACCGAATATGGATGTACTGCCTCTACTTAGATACAGTAGATTATGTTATAAACAAATGACGGCCTTTTTACACTGGGCAATATCTTCCAGACTTGGGATTGGATTTGATGTAAGGAGGTTCTTCGGTATCTGTGGTGGAAAGCATATAGTTCATATTAAAAGGATACAAGCAAAATAAAAACCGGGTTTCGTCAATTATCTATACATCTTCTATATAATAATATAGCCTTTTAATCCTAATAAGGGTTACAGGATGTCCCTAAGTTCGGTGTGCCTTTTGGCATAGGCCTCCTCCAAATCCTTCCATTGGGTCCTGTCTCTTGCTACTCTTATCCAGAGTGGTCCCGCTGTTAGTTTTAAGTCATCTTCCCATCTCCTGACTTGACGACCCCTACGTCTTTTGCCATCTCTTGGTTGCCAGAGGGTGACTTGCTTGCTCCATTTGTTGATGGGATGGCGTAACATGTGTCCAGCCCATCTCCATTTTTGGATGTCTATGCGGGTAAGAATGTCTGTAAGTTTTGTTCTAGTTCTTATGTCTGCGTTTCTGACTCTGTCTTTGATTTTTAAACCTAGCATGCTTCTTTCCATGGCACGTTGGCATTTGGTTAGTCTCTCCCTGTGGTGAAGTGTCAATGACCAAGTTTCACATCCATAAGTAAGAACGGGTAGAATCCAGGTCTCGAACGTTTTCTTTTTTATGTCATTGCCTAGATCCTTGCTTTTCACTATTTCCTTCAGTGACCAGTATTTTCTCCATCCTTGGGCTATTCGCCTGTTTATCTCTTTTGTCATTTCATCTGAGGGGGATAGTATCTGTCCTAAGTAAATATATTCTTTGACATATCCGATCTTGTTGCCATATACCTTAACATCTAATTCCCTTGAGTTTGTCATCAGTTTTGTTTTACTGTCATTGATTTCCAGACCAACTTCTCTACTTTTATTTGCTAGGCTCTGCATCATTTGTTCTATTGCTGCTGGGTTCTCTTCGAGAAGCACCAGGTCATCGGCAAATCTTAGGTGGTTTAAGCGAGCTCCATTAATGTTCAGGCCTAGGTGGTCCCAGTTTAGTTGTCTAAAAATGTGCTCGAGTACGGCATTGAATAGTGTAGGGGAGAGGGGATCACCTTGGCGCACGCCCTTTTTGATAGGAAATGAATCTCCTGGTGATTCTAGTTTAATTCTGGCATTGCTAGATTTACATCTTATTTATTTATTTACATCATACATCTTCTATACAGATAAATAAAATAAAGTGTCTGTTTGTAATTCCAAAATAACAGCTTTTCACTAAATACATATGAAAGTATACACGCTATTGACACTAAAAACCAAGTTTTAAAATTTTTATCTATCTGTCTGATTCTGACGGGACTTTCACTGGCAGGTATATGATGTTTCAAGGAGTAACTAAGGATACTTTTATTTATTAAAAATATTATGGTTTCGCGATAATAAGAATGAAACTAAATCTACGCGGGTGAAACCGCGGGGCCCAGCTGGTTTTCAGTAAAAATAATTTTCTTGCTGAGAGCTACAATCTGATTAATGACGTTTTATGAAGACTTAAGTGCTCTAGCGTTACACGGCGATCTTTATAGTGAAGGAAAACCTTCATGTGTGAGAAAAAATTCAAATACGTTATGGATAGCGACAAATCTTTGGTGAAATTTGGTAGGTGTTTTATACTACCGTCTACCCCTTCAGGGACCCTTAATAAGGAACTCTGGAAATATTTAAATTGAAACGATGGGAAGATCAAAGAGATATTATGTGTTCACAGAGCGTCTGCTTGCGGATATTGCGATCCGCACGATTTCACTTTAATCCATGTTTTTGTAGTGGAAATCGTTATTTATTCTGTAACGCGTTTACCTTTTATATTTCACAGGTTTGTATTCTGTAGATCAATTTTATGAAGGAAATTGAAAGTATTATGACCTCTCTTTTGTATCTTTATCAATATTTATACAGTACAGATAAATGAATTGAAGTGTCTGTTTGTAATTCCAAAATAACAGCTTTTCACTAAATGCGTATCTGTATGTAGTATGTATGTATGTATAGATAAGTATCAGATAGAAAGTACGTAAAAATAAAAATAAACTATTTTTAAAATGTATCTGTATGTATAGTGTATATATAATGATATCTTAATTAAATTTCCCCTAGTTTATAATACCTCTGTTAACACTCAACCCAGACCGTTGGAGCAAGTAATTAATAATCTTCAAAGCCCTGCGACAAAAAAACATTACGGAATGTAATCGAAAATGAACAAACCTAAAGATATTTAATTAATGAGAAGTAAAATCTGTCTGTTTACTCTTAACAGATGTCAGTAGCACCTCCTCACGCCTCCTCGAGCCTCTGCAAAGTAAATATTGTCTCAATCTCCGTCAAGGGACCGACACTCAAATTACTAATCACCCATTTAAACATTAATCAAAGAGAGAACTTGATATTTTCAAGAAATTAGCGGCTCATATTATCAAACTTTGTTTGGGATCAACGGCATCTTCTGATCTTATTCTGATATACACTTTATATTTAACTGGGGTGAGGTTCACAGACATACAATTAGCAAATAACAGTGAGAGGAACAGTGGCTGTGTTCAAGGGCTAATGTATCATGTTTAATCAAAATTATAAAATTATTTTTATATTAAGCACTAACATCATACTTACCTACTTATTTTTTTTACGGGTTTTACGAAAATAATGTCATGTTTTTTAAAGGCTACATAGAAATGAAGAGTTAAATAAAAACATCTCTGAATTCGGAAAAAAACATCAAATTCAAAAAAATAGAACGTATTTTTTTATTATTTGGCTTATTATAATCATAGACAGTCTGTGACGTTATAATGTACTTAAAGTAAGCTTCTATTTAGTACCTTGTATAATTTTAATTAATGCAAATTTTTTTGTTATGAAGAATAATTTTTCTTTTTTTCTTTCTTTTATTTTGTAGCTTACAAATGTCAATAACTAATCAAGCAGATATCGACAGCGTCGTGATGTCGGATGTCGCAATTGGGATGATGCACGTCACTTGTCCATAATCTAAAAACTACTGGATTATGGTTGAAATTTTTTTTTCTATTTTTACAAAACCGCCTCATTGGTCTAGTGGTTGCATGTGCTCAAGAACGCGAGGTCCTGAGTTCTGGCAAATGGAATTGCATTTTTCCGTAGCAGCTAAGCTCGCAACCTATTACATGAGACTTTATAAAACGTAGGTGGCAAAATATGGGTACGAGTACACCTATGCCTATCCCTTACAGGACTCGAGGGCATTGGTATGTATGTTATAACCCTGGTTTAACCCAGATTACCGGTCTTGCTCGTAGAAGGGGTTACGAAGGTCAGATGGCAGTCGCTTCGTATAAAAATCGGGTGATCAGCCACATCGGGTTGAATCAAGTGCCGACCCCAACAAGGTATGAAAAGGGGCAAGATGATGTGTGTATACTTAAAAAAAAAACCTAAGCATTACGAATTTCACTTAGACTAAAACGCTAGCAGTAATCTATCGCCCGGGGGCGCAGAAATACCACCCTAAATTTAACTGTCGTGAAAGTATTCCTCACAACAATGTTGTCACTTTTAATGGATGCGAAAATTTGTTCGTTCAAGTGACATGAACATTTGAGTCTCGCGGTAATACTTTGTAATTACATTAATGTTATTATGTCTAACAGGTTTCTATTTATGTCAAGATATAGGTATCTTATCTTGTTTGTAGCAATACTGGGTCCGGTTGTCCGGAAGCACGTCGACCTCCGGGATCTTTTGTGCCCTTGCCCTATTGCTCTACGTACCTGAATCCTCAAATACTCCCTGAACAAGCCGGTAGTTCTTGCTCATGGGGAAGAGCTTGTAGTCCTCTGGAAGATATAGGTATGTTACTACTTTTTGCTTGCGACTTTGTTTAGGATAGGTATATGATATTTTTTAAGTAGCCATCCTAAGGTGATAATGTATATTTACCTACCGAATTACCAATAATAAGAACTTTAGAAGAATGATGCGGACAAAATAATACAGACATATGCTCACGCCTGTATTCCCCGAATCGGTAGGCGAAGTTTTGTAATAACACCACACACTTTTCACCGAAGATGATTAAGTGGTGAGCACCGATGGTGAGTCTATCGCCGTCTCAGGCACTATACATACAATCTTTCTCAGATATATGCAGGTTTCCTTCACCGTAAAGCACGTGGTGTGAAATCACTGCACATATTTTTTTTTTAAATCCAATTAAGTGACATAATTTTAACGCCAGTCACTTTAGGATAATGTCTGAGAAAAATCGTTGTGCCCACACAACCAGACGAGGGGATGAATGATTGAGGGATGTCAACGCCAATCGCTTGGAAGGTTTGATTACGTCATCACAAATTGACTGACAACGACGCTTGCCTCTATCAACAGTTTTGTCTAAAAGTTAGTCACTTGAACAGGAATACATGTGTGGTTCCCATGTTAGTGAAATGCCTGTCTATTTACATGGGACTTATATGTAACTGGGTATATGTGGGTACACTATAAGTATACTATGCATAATCTAATGATTAGATTCTAATCCCTTTAAGTGAGCAATTCTTGTCTATATACTCGTATCTATATACTAGCGGACGTCACGCGGTTTCACCCGCGTAGTTCCCGTACCCGTGGGAGTACAGGGATAAAATATAGCCTTTGCTACTCGCTGATGATGTAGCTATCTATTGATGAATGAATTTTTCAAAATCGGTCAAGTAGTTTTGGAGCATATTCAATGCAAACAAATATTTATGTAGATACTACTTGGTTTCATTTTCAGAATACGTGTTTTCAATTTCAAATATATTATTATGTGACTTAATATAGTAGCTAGACTATCGCCTAGATGAACCTGTTAAGATTGATGTAAATAAATAAATATTATGTAACTAGCTGTGCCCTGCGGTTTGACCCGCGTAGATTTAGTTTCATCCTTATTGTCATGGAACCCTAATATTTGTAATAAATAAAAGTAGCCTAAGTTACTCCTTGAAAGATCAGCTACCTGCCAGTGAAGGTCCCGAAAAAATCGGTCCAGCCGTTTCGGAGATTACCCGGAACAAACAGACAGACAGATAAACAGACAGACAGACAGATAAACATTTTAAAACTTGGTTTTTTAGTGTCAGTATCGTGTATACTTTCATATGCATTTAGTGAAAAGCTGTTATTTTGGATTTACAAACAGACACTTCAATTATATTTATCTGTATAGATGTATAGATTGTAGTACACCTCTGCCTACCCCTTCGGGGAATATAGGAATGAGCATTAGTGTAACCTACTTTTTTATGGGTCAGGATTGGTCCGATCAGTACAACCTTATTTACACAAATATCCCGTTACAATCCCAAGCCACAACGTTGTACCAGCATATGCATAAATAAATTGCAGTTGTGGTGAACTTTCGAGTGCACAATGAATAAAACAAAGGCAATTGCTTATTTAGATTCATTCGGACCTGATACTCTGACCGAATACAATCTATTTTAGTGAATATTTAATTTAGCCCATGCAGAGAAATATCCATATTATGTGGAACATTAGAAAATGCTTATTTTTGGTTTAAAATAAAATTCTTACAACTAAAATGCCTCAACATTTTATAAACTAAAAAAAATGTTAAGGGATTTTTATTTTATTTACAAACTGTCTGCCCCGCGGTTTTAGATACTCGTGTAGACTTAATTTCTTTGGTGGCCCGCGGAGCCCTAACGTATTTTTAAAATTAAAAGTAGCCTTAATCACTTCTTGTAACACTAGCTATCTGCCAGTAAAAGTCCATCTAAAATTGGTCCAGTTGTTGCAGGGATTAGCGGATAACTAGTGTTACAAGGAGAGACTTAGATTTAGGTTACTTTTTTTTAAAGAAAATTTCGGTTCCGCAAAATAAAGTCATTAAATTAAGTCTACGCGGGTGAATCCGCGAGGCAATGCTAGTTATTGTTATATTTGACCTCAGTTCGCAATATAAACAAAAACAAAACACTCATTATTTCTGACACTTGTCTTATGTTTTCACTTCCAAACAATTTTCATGACAAAAAATATGAATCTACAAAAACTGCAAGACACGCCTTTAAATTAGCGTGGAAAAACAAGCAAAACGCACCCTTGCTTACTGTGCAAATATCGAAGCGTTTAAAAATACGTTAACTATTAAGGTTGAAAGTTGCTTGGCACCGGGCACTTTAACGATACAATATTGAGTTTGAGGAGGAAGAGGCGCCACCGACATCCATTAGCGGTCGCCCTCGGGATATTTTACAATCAATTTTACAATTCCTTGCGCTAATATTATAATATCTCTACACACATTCATGTGAAGTATATGTATAAACGCAATAAACTATCGTCATCGAAGAAATCATTACACGTCGTTAGATTATTTAGTACTAGCTGTGCCCCTCGGTTTCACCCGCGTAGATTTAGTTTCATCCTTGTTGTCGCGGAACCCCAATATTTTTAATAAAAGTAGCCTAAGTTACTCCTTGAAACATCAGCTACCTGCCAGTAAAAGTCCCGTTAAATCGGTCCGGCCGTTTCGGAGATTATCCGGAACAAACAGACAGACAGACAGACAGAGTAAAATTTTAAAACTTGGTTTTTTAGTGTCAGTATCGTGTATACTTTCATATGCATTTAGTGAAAAGCTGTTATTTTGGAATTACAAACAGACACTTCAATTTTATTTATCTGTATAGATGTACGCTGAAAGCCAGGCTAAGGGACAGGATTAATGCATTCGAGATGTGGTGCTGGCATAAAATGCTGGGACTGTCGTGGACTGAACGCCGCACCAATGCGTCAATCCGAAGCCAATTAAAAGTCCTCACTCCTCTCTCTGTAGTCTGCTTGCGGAGGGCTCTTTCTTTCTTTGGACACTTGGCGAGAAGAGAACCACACAGCCTAGAGAAAAATATAATGGTTGGCCGTGTCGAGGGAACGAGAAGTAGAGGCAGAGCTCCAACTCGCTGGACGGACCCTCTCCTAGAGGCCCTTAATAGTGGCATACACCACTTCATCAGACTCAGAACAGAACAGCCTGGAGAGCTCTTACAGATAGAGCTACTTATGGTGGTCACGACCCTCAGCTATGAGGAAAACGACGAAGAAGAAAAGAAGAAATTTTATTGTATTTTGTACTTTGTTATGTTAGGATTAAGTCCAGGAACAATAAAGACTTATTATTATTATCTTTTTATTTTTTGTTCTCGGATTTTATCCGGGATTCTGATGGCACGGGCCTTTTTTTTTTTTTTTTTTTTTTTATTGACGAGGGGGAAACCTTCAAAAGGTCCCCGACCGCCCTGGGAGAGGCAGATCGGGGTATGTGGGATTTTTACCGCACTAAAACCCCCCCGGTGGCCATCCTCAGTGCTTTGGGGGGACTCCGGGTACTCTGATAGATCGCACCGGTGTCCCCCCACACTTTGCCGGGTCACATCCCCGGGGCAGCTGTGTCGCCGCCCCTGGAGACCTCGCTGTGCAAGGCAGCGCGAGCCACGTCGCGCTGCCACCTTCCCGGGCCCGCGGCTCAGTGGTCAAAGCTCCCACCCCGACCACTGCCAGCAGGCCCTCCGGCCCCCTTAGTCGCCTCTTACGACAGGCAGGGGATACCATAGCCAAATTCTTAGACCCTGGCTATTGGGTGGACGGTCCGGGGCGTGCGTTGCCTCCGCCCCGCCGTCGCCGTCGTCTCCGAGAGGGATCGGCTCTCTCCCGATCCCGCTCGGAGGCCTCCTTCTGGGACATTACTGTCTCGCAGAAGGAGACTACGGCCCTCCATGCCTCTCTGTCTGCCAGCATAGCCGTCACTACGCGTGGCAGAGAGAGGTCCTGCCCGATCCTGGTGACCAGGATTCGCCGTTCCGAGCTCCACGCTGGGCACTGCTCCAGCGTGTGCTGTGCGGAATCCCGGTCACTGCCGCAATGGTGGCATTGCGTCGTCGGTTCGCGACCGATCCGATTCAGGTACTCACCGAAACACCCGTGTCCGGTGAGTACCTGCGTCAGCCGGAAGGTGACGTGGTCCTTCCTCTTTAGCCAGGGCCCGAGGCTCGGCAAAATTGCACCGACAGCGCGTTGGCGGGCGTTCTGCGGCTCGCAGAGCCGCTCCCGCCACGTTACGAGCGCGTGTCGGTGCTCCTGCCTTCTCACTTCAGCCGCATTTGGAGGCGCAGTTCCGTCCGTCCGGCGGAGACGGTCGTAAATACGAGCATCCATCTCCGCCAGGATGTCCAGGGGTGGAAACCGCGCCAGGACAGTGGCCGCCTCAAAAGACAGGGTCCGGTACCCTCGTGCGACCCGGATGGCCATAGGACGCTGCATACTATTGTACATAGTTCTGCAGCGCCTAACACCCAATCTGGAAGACCAGACGGGTGCTCCGTAGAGAGCCACGGATCGCACGACCCCCGCATAGAGGCGGCGGACTCCTTCACTCGGCCCCCCGAGATTGGGCAGCAGTCTGTGCAATGCACCCGCTACCCTCTTGATCCGGGGGACCATGCGGCTGAAGTGCTCCTCAAAGCCCCAGCGACCGTCCAGGGTGAGACCAAGGTACTTGAGGTACCGTCCCACCCGGACATCCACGTCACCTACGCGAACCGACGAGCTGGGTGGTTCCCTTCCCCTCGGGATCTTGTGGAACCACAGCGCCTCGGTCTTTTCCGGCGCTACCCGAAGGCCCAGCTCGTGGATTTTCTCCACGACGCATGCCACGCCAAGCTCGGCGAGCCGGTTGGTCTCCTCGAAAGTGGCCCCGACGGCTAGCACCAGCGTGTCGTCCGCATAGCAGACGATGCTAACGCCGTCGGGGCGGTCGACCCGCAGGACCGCATCGTACGCGAGGTTCCACAGGAGTGGCCCTAGGACCGATCCCTGTGGGACCCCGCAGTACACCTCCCTCCGGTGGACTCGTCCATCTCCGCCCACATATTGCACGCACCTGTCGCGCAAGTAGGCACAGACCACGCGCTGCAGGTAGGGGGGCACGCGGTGGTACACCAGGGCCCCCCTTATTGCGTCCCAGGGCAGGCTATTGAAGGCGTTGACTATGTCAAGACTGACAGCCAACGCCACCCCGCCCCGGGAAACAGCCTGCGTCGACAGTGTTCGGATGCGTATGATCGCGTCCACTGTCGACCGCGCGCGTCGGAAGCCAAACTGGTCTTCCGACAGGTCCGGCCCGACGCTCGTCAGGTGCGTACTGAGGCGGTCCGCCAACACTCTTTCGAGCAGCTTACCCGCCTCATCTAGTAGGCAGAGAGGACGATACGCGGAGGAAGAATCTGCGGGTCTTCCATCCTTATGGAGGAGAACCAACCCAGCCACTTTCCAGCCTGAGGGGAACACGCCGCAGCGTAGGCAGTCGTTAAACAGCCGCCGCAGCCTGTTCCCCAGCCCGTTGGGTAGAGCCAACACCCAGGCCCGACCAGGAATTCCGTCTGGGCCTGGTGCCGTGTTTCGGGCTCCGAGGCGCCTCACGGCTCGGTCCAGCTCATCGGTCGTCACCCCCATCTCTTCGGTCCAGATGATCGGTTCCGAAGGAGGGGGCGCGGGACTGCTCTGGACCCTGGGGAAGAGGGTGTCGACGACCCTCTCCACGAATGCCGGGTCCAGAGTTTCCGTCAACGGAGGGACCCACGGGTGATGATGGCACGGGCCTAGGCCAAGTGTTCATCAGGAGGTATATTGTGTATGTATTGGTTGTGTGTGCGGTAGAGACGTTAATTCTGTGTTTGGATGTGTGTGTTGTACGTAATCAGTTATTATTATTATTATTATATAACTAAGGCTACTTTTGTAAATAAAAATTGGGTTCTACGAAATATAAATCTGCCCGGGTGAAATCACGAGGCACAGCTAGTATAATAGTAAAGCCGCGGTGCACGAGTGGTTTGAGTTTGCCAGCAAAGAAACCGTAATAAGTTCCAATCTCACCGGAAACCAATGATTTTTCTAAACACTACACTACAAGCTTTACGGTGAAGAAGAAGATCATGAGGAAACCTGCATATCTCTGTGAAGAATAAAAAAAGAAAAGAGCAGGCTTCGTAGAACGGTCCCGGTAACATTTACTGGGATCCCTAAAGCCGAATCCTTTAAAGTTAGCCCGGCGGACCGCGTCAGCCTCTCACATGCAATTTTCGCAGCATCCTTACGACTCAGAAATATGCAATCTGACATAGTACAACTGGAAATCAGTAAGTAAGGTCCTTCGTGACTTTAAAGCTGAGTTTACTTTTTCATTAGCTATGTATTTATAACGGAGAAAACCTATATATTATTAGGTCTGAAAAATATAACAATGCTTTATTCCTCTATTTTATTACATTGTAATATTTTATATTCTTTTATAAATAATAATACCACCTGATTCTATTCAATATATGAAATATAATCTATCACATTAACGCCTTATTATTTTCGATGCACTCTAATACTCTTACGAACAGTCGTTTTGAGTTTAGCTTGTAACACGTAAGTTAGCGTTTTGAATACATTTTGCGAGAGCTAAATCTTTAATATTATGTACCCATTGGTTTTGTATCGGGGGTGAAGCACAAACATTTATTTGGCAAACGTCGAGAATGAAAACAGAAGCCTATAAGCCGTATACAAATACATAGTTGTCTGCGCGGATATTGATCACGAGACTATAGGCACAGTGTAAATATATTTTTTTCATGCAGTAAGGAATCTAGACTAATTAATTGAAGTACGTTTGCTCCATTGATCGTGAGGGCTGCCACTCAAGTAGTTGGAAAAAAAAATCTACTCGTTTATTTACTGTCAAAGTCACGTCAAAGGTCTGTAAAACACATTGGTAAATGAGGTATACACTCACGGCCACGAAGTGACATCACTACATGACATTACGCCAGTAGGCAGGCAAGGTAACATTAATGAAATGACATAAATCAGTTACGTGACATGTCATTCCCGTACATTTGTATCGCTTCTAATAGCGAAGCGTGAGGATAATGACGTTACTTTAGCTACAGGCCGGGCCGCTTATTACCACGTCCATGCGTCTGTGTGTGTGTGGTTTCGAACAACTTGATCCTTGATTCCTTACTGATTGTAAAGCTTATATTTACACTGTGAGGCTCTGCGGCGCCTATTTTGAATGCTCTGAATATTCGAACAGATTTCGATGTAGCGATTTTATGAATCTATACCTCAAAAATCCATTATAAAAGCACTGTTTTGTTTGTCTGTTGGGAATGTTTCAATCAAGTTAAAATTATTTATTTATTCATCACCATTTATACACCATTATTACAGATATTTAAACCTAATGCGATGGAATACACATAATATTTTAGTATTGCTTAAATTCTGGAATTCTCTTAAGAACTAGGTTAGAACTAGTAGTGATATACAAACTAATGTTTAGTTTGTTGATTGATTGCAAAAAAACAATTGCTAAATGTATATAGAACCATCTTCTGCAATGTCACGGTTTGGTCATGAATTTGTTCATATCCCTTAAATGACATTCGATCGTGACAGAGTTATATCATGAAATAGAAAGGTACAAAAGGTCGATCTCCTACATTGTAAACGTGTGTATAAAATTTTTGAGAGATTTGGGCATAATACAGTATGGTTCTGGGCGTGCAATATATGAGAATACTAGATTCTTCCTCCGACTGCGAAATAGTTATTGGGCAAACGCCAACTCTAAGCCGCGACTTCGTTTATTTAGCATAATGATGAATAACTTATAGCCTTACTCTATAAATAAGCTATCTAACACTGAAATATTTTTTCAAATCGGACAAGTAGTCCGGACTTTTACGAGTTCAAACTAACAAACTCTTCAGCTATATAAGTATAGATTCTACTTTCGACACCAATACTTTCAACAATGACGTATACGCGATCTGCCACGACGTTACAGATATTAAGAGCAAGCAGTACGAAATTTAGGAACAAATCTTTCAATATAATGCCCGATAGAGAAACCGCTCTTATTTCGAAAAGTTGATCTAGATTACGTACTGTTTCGTAAGCTTGTATAATATGTACTGTGACCAGGGTCGCTTACAATCACGTAGATGTGCGCGTCTGTGTGAGCGTGTAATTTCGAGTGATTTGTTCATAGATTCCGTACTGCCGCGTTATTCTGTTAGGTTTCTCAGCGCAGAACTCGACGACGAGCGTTGATTTCAATCATAGGAAATTGATACATAAAACATAAATGATAAAGATTAATGTCGAATCTTTGAAACCGACACTCGATGTTGAGTGTGACGCTGTGAAGAAACCTTATAGAATAACGCGACTGCTTTTAGTAAACCTATATGTAAACTGTGTTATGGTCGACCTTGTTATTGCATTTTATTTTGTGGTTACATGATGCGTGGTATCATTTGGTACCATAAAAGTAAGTTACGGTCGCTTCAGCCTATTGTGTGCGAGGCTGATGTGTTTCGACAATTCATTTTTATGACAATATGGGAAACAATAACAAAATATCAGCGTGTTAAGAGTTTGACGTTGCAATAAATAATCTAAATATATATAACTCAAAGGCGACTGACTGACTGACTGACTGACATAGTGACCTATCAACGCACAGCTCAAATCACTGGACGGATCGGGCTGAAATTTGGCGTGCAAGTACATGTTATGACGTAGGCATCCGCTAAGAAAGGATTTTGATTAATTCTACCCCCAAGGGGATAAAATAGGGGATGAAAGTTGGTATGAAACTTAATTCACGGGGTGAAACCTCGGGGCACAGCCAGTTTTATTATAAAGATGTTTTCAAAAAATGATCACTACTGTTATAAATGCATTGCTATTTATATATTATAATTATAATAATTTTGAAATCCTTTCCAATTAAAACAGTTATATATAGAACATCTATATATACATGTGCGTTCAGATAATTTAATATAATTTTATTACTAATATAATTATTTAATAATAAAATTTAATTGGTGTCCGCGACGCTGTCTGCGCACGATTTGACTTATTTTTATTTTTAAAGCCTATTATGTTATTCTTATGTGCAAGCTATATTATTGTAGTTTCATTAAAATTCATTCAGTAGTTTTTACGTGAATGTGTTACAAACATCCATCCATGTCTGCTTAAATTAGCCTTATGGCAATTCTCGTCTTGTGTCCGTTAAGTGACAAAATCCTATACAAATTCGAATGACAGTTTTACGATAGTGCTCAATATAGGATACAATATAACATTAAAATATTATTTCAAACGTAGTAGACATATGAACAATGTTACTTAAAGTCAGTCATATTGCAACGTATAACAGAAAGCATTTTGTTATTTCTGCGTGAATTATAATATTCTTTATATTTTTAATCCAATGTAACCGTTTTGGCGCAAAGCCAGCGATTCCAAATTGTGTGCGACCTTTCCAAACCTATCCGAGAACGTAAAATATAATGGTTACAGAAGAGCGGCTTCATATACTAGTCGAATAATGTGTGTAATAATAATAATAATAATAATATGATAATGATATGATACTTTATTGCACACCATATAAACAGAAATAAGAATGTATATAAAATAAGGCGGCCTTATCGCTAAAGCGATCTCTTCTAGGCAACGTGTAATTATAGGTATTTTATGAAGCTTGAACTATATATTACAGATTCTGGAGAAACGAAGCAAATACTCATAAAAAATAATAACAACAAAAACCATGATTTTTCTTAGCGTGTATTAGTTAGCTATTTATACAGGACTAAGACTTATTAGGCGTTCATTTTCGGCACAGGGCATCAGTTGGTGCAAAATAAAATTAAAAATATTAAAAGAACTTTAATTCCATTTTTGTATATCGTTGTTACATTTAATATTTATTTTTGAGTAAACCATATAGTTATTTGTATTTCATTAAAAATGTGATTATTTTATATTATAGTAAAATTTTGTTATTTTTAGTTATTTAAAACAATACTGTGTACAAAAAATGTTCGCCTAATAATGTTATTAATGTCGTTCAAGCTTACTGTAGTACATTGTTGACAAGCGAGTAATTACTAAGCTCTCAGATCGTCGGACTAATTCCTGAAGTATTTTTACTCCAAGGCGTTAAATAAGCCTCTATGTGCATGCGCCTGGTACTGACATGTGAGCTGACCTGCTGTGAATTTTTATTTTGTGTCGGGAGCCATTTATCTTTGTCGTGTACCTCATGGGACTTTCTTTCCCGGATTATCGGAGATCAAAGTTTGTCGACGAAAGTTTACTTCTAAATTCTACACCAAAGGATTTAGTTTGGTGGTTCACTGGTTTTTCCTTACTGAAAAAATAATATAGGCACGGCAATGTTTAGAGTATTTTTGTTTGTGAAGTGAAATCGATGTTTTGAAAGAAAGAAATAAGCGTAGAAAAATGGATAGTGTCATATCTAGATTTTATCTACTGATCATTTTGCGACATGGATCTTTTTTTTAAACTGGTACTATATTGGATATTGGAACTAGACTCCAGACAGCTTGAATAATTAAATAAACTATATGAATACAATAATAAAGAACAATTAATCAGTATTTTAAAAATTCGCTAGATTTAAGATAATCACTTAATTAGATTATATTCTTTCATTTATTTGTTGCCAATTTACCATCTTTGGCAATCGTTACAGGTCAGTGGGAGGCCTAAAAATAATCTGACAACTGGTTTAACTCAGATCACAGATTTTTCTGCTAAATGGGGTTGCGAAGGTCAGATGACAGTCGCTTCGTATAAAAATCAGGTGATCAGCCACATCGGGTTGAATCAAGTGCCGACCCCAACAATGTATGGGATAAGGCCAGGGAGATGATGATTCTTTCATTTATTCTATTTAGTCTTATTTCTAACAATTCAAGATCATGCAGATGGGGATTTTACAACGAGGAAGATTTTACATGAATTCAAACTGCTTAGATTGTAGCGAACTTTAAATTGTAGTTGGATGAATAATTATTATCAAAATACAATAATGGAGGGAACACAGTGAATTCACCAGAGTAGAGTCAATAAGGATATTTGACAGAGCGGTCCGAATTTATTTCTCAAATCGAAGGTAACTTCATTTTGAGATCACTCAAGTGTAAAAAGGTATAAGGGATGGGACGTGTTTAGTTTTTCGGATATAATATAATTATTTAAAACATTATGACATCTCTGTTTTTATGTTAATGTTCAAGAACTAGAATGAGTTTCAGAACTTAAATATTCAGAAACAAAGAGGGAAAAATCCAACTCAAAATGTTGATCCAAAAAACCGAATTTGTAATCGTATGTACGTTGACACGTCGTCCTTAACCATAAGTCCAAAAAGGTCCTAAATAGAAAAAAAAAAATGACTTAAAACCATATTTTATTGTTTTTTAAATGTCAATCCTACAACATAAAGAAAATTTTCGCTTTTGCAAATGTATATGAAAAAAGGCATTTTGAAACGTAACAACATTCATGCTCATGCCTGTATTTTCCGAAGGAATCGCCAAAAGTTAATGAAAAAATATTAATATGATCAAAAAGTATATTGCACGAGGCGTGCATATAATATTACGGTACTGCTACCAAATTTGAACACAATAATTTAAATGCGGATATCCATAACCTTTCTGCTACATCACTACTGTAGATACGAGGGGACATCGTAACAGGCATGTTCGAAGTCCGAGCAGGAAACCCGTCTCCCCATTTCGATATTAGAAATTTTGACGGTTTTTCTAACGGTCTCAGAAAGTATATTAGATGACATAAGGCTTATGTTACATTATAGAAAAATCTTTTTTAGATTCACCGTTCAAATCTTGAGTGACATCACTGCATTTACGTTTTTATAAAAACTATTTGCTATAGACTCAGGGATTAGAAATAGCGTCACTTGCATATCAGGAATCATTTTAAAGTGAAACAAAAGAAATCCGAAAAAATATCCGATAATATTCAGAACATTGCCACTATCCGTAAGACACACAATCGCATCTTTAGATCCGACACTCGACGACGAGTGGGACTGCTGAGAAACCTTAGTGAATAACGCGGCAGGTATGATTAACTAACAACGGTTTTTGTAATTTAATTTATAAAATTTACGGTTTTTTTGAAAAAATAAGAGTATGAAACTTAAATTAGGCAGTACAAAGTGTTAAGATTGCAAAAAAATTGACAAAAAATATATTATTACTGTGATCACCTTGTATACATCGCCTTATATAATTGTGAGAGTCATACATGTATCCAAAAAACGATTTCCTCAAAGCTGTTTGATTGGCGCCCTCTTGAAAGGAATGAGGGAAATTGAAAAGTTCTTGGATTGTTTGTGCGTCCCTTTTATACCAATACTTTATGTTGGTTATTACAGAATGTGACTCGGACATTTCCTTTAACACACTACTAGCGGACGTCACGCGGTTTCACCCGCGTAGTTCACTTTCCCGTGAGAGTATGGGGATAAAATATAGCCTATGTTACTCGCTGATAATGTGGCTATTCATTGCTGAAAGAATTATTAAGATCGGTTCAGAAGTTTCGGAGCCTATTCAATACATACATACAATCAAATCTTAGTTTAGACATACAGGGGACGTTAGTGCCGAGTATACAGGCGCTTGGCTGAGTTTCTTGCCGGTTCTTCTCAGAAGGCTAGTTTCCGAACCGGTGGTAAATTCTCGACATTCGTAAGTGCCTTACCAGGGCCTAAACTGAATAAATATTTTTCATTTTAATTTTCAGTCTCGAGTTCTGAGCTCGCACTGAAAATACTGCGAATGTTTTAATCACCTCGCACCATACGTATAGAGAGACAGATTAAAATTGGAGTGTCTGTTAGTAATTCCAATTTTAAAAAATATTTAAATTTTTTCGCCACACATGACATGAATAAAAAAAGTATTAGATACGCAACAAAACGTTACGTATCCAAAATACTAAAACTAAAAATATTCAATGTTTTTGACATCATGATTTTAGTGGAGAACCGACTCAATGAACTACGACTTAAGGTTTCATATTGCCATGTTTATCCCGAGACTAAGCTATACAAATTAACCCTTTCTGACCTGATGACGACAAAGTTACAAACCTGTCCCTTTTGTCTTATTATTTTACATGCAAATTATACCATTACTTAAGTCATCTCTTTCAACTCGTACCTTCAAAAGAAAACTTAATTCTGTATGAATATTCGTATGAAGTCATATTTATTCATGCTTACTTATACATTATCTACACATAAATAAAATTGAAGTGTCTGTTTGTTCCGGCAAATATCTGAATCAGCTGAACTTCAACGGGACTTTCATTGGCAGATAGATGAGTCTTAGGAAATTTAGGCTACTTTACTTTTTTAGAGAATCTATACAAATCATCAAGCCGAGAAAGGTTGGTAATCTGCAAGCAAAATAGCCGGCAGATGAAGAGTTAGCCTCAGAAAGAACTCTTGGATGAGGAACATTAGTGAATGGACCGGAATCAGAAGCGGATGTGGATGGCAGACAATATTAAGAAGCTGGTTGCTTCATTAATTGCAGAGGCACTTGAAGAAGAAGAAGAAAATATGTATCCTATAAAATTTTATTTTAATGTTAATCCTACACAGGTAAAACCGTGAGCCAGATCTAGTATGTAATATTATGTATATTAAAAAGTACCCTCAAAGCAACAATCCTGTGAGATGTAAGTTAGGGACCCAAGTGCGCGATCAATCTCTTCTTACAAAATAATATATTTACGAGGAAAATGTTTTTAGGGAGCCGGTGGTCTAGTGGTTTGCGAGAAAGCATGTGGTGATGGAAGTTCCAATGGCACCTCTCTGCCTCATCGCTTCCTGAAACCTGAGTAGTATTGTGGCAGTGGTTTAAGAGACGAACATATCCCTACTGCTTGCATAGCACGTCATAAGAGATGTTACTAATCACAGATAATGTACCCCTATCACGAGGTCGCCACAGTTTTCCTACTTTAAAACTCACTAGCGTCTCCGACAATATTTATATATTGACACTAGCTGTGCCCTGCGGTTTGACCCGCGTAGATTTAGTTTCATGCTCCATGTCGCGGAACCCTCATATTTTTAATAACTAAAAGTAGCCTAAGTTACTCCTCGAAACATTAGCTACTTGCCAGTTAAAGTCCCGTTAAAATCGGTCCAACCGTTTCAGAGATAGACAAACCGACAGACAGACGGACAGATAGACAGACAGAGAAAAATTTTAAAACTTAGTTTTTCAGTGTAAGTAGCGTGTACTTTCGTATGCATTTAGTGAAAAGCTGTTATTTTGGAATTACAAACAGATACTTCAATTTTATTTATCTGCATAGATTTGTACAGTGACATATTAGTTCTTTACATCACCGCTTGGAGGCGTTATAATTTCTCATACAAATATTCAACGGAGACGCTAGTGAGTATAGATTACGAAACGGGTGCAAACTCGTGATAGGGGTACAGATCACGCAAGCATTCGAAGGATTTGACTCAACAACAATTTTTAGAAAGTGACTTTCACATTCCGCTAGCTAGCTAATTGTACAAAGAGTAACCGAAAACATTAATTGAAAAATAGAGATCCGTGAAATAAGGCCTACGAGGGTGAAACCGCGGAAGGGTACAGCTAGTCGTAACTAAACTAACGGCCCATCCCATTAGTAACCAAATCCCCTAATAATTTGATGTTCACCGCCATCTGAGCTGCGGAACAGCTCTCATATTATAATTTTAGGGGTCGTTTGTGATATTATTTTGCAACATCATCAATTTTACCGAACCAAATTGGTAATTTGAGACTACGTGTAGCGTTTCCCGTAATTACTATGCAATTTATGGGCATGTGGTAATTTTGCCCACGGGGATTCTTTGGTAAGCTGTGTCCCTTAACATATGTATTAGAGTCATAGGGCATAATAATTTAAAAACTATTATAGGTAAGCTGTGTCCCTTAACAGATTAGAGTCATAGGGCATAATAGATTTTTCGACAGCAACTCTAAAGGTTTCTTGCAGAACTTATTACTTTCTGGTGGACCTGGGGTCTCTGCAGTCACCTACCATCCCGGAGTGTTCCAATGAGTTTTCTAAAAGTTTTTGTGTAGTGGTTTCACATCACGTGCTTTAAGGTAAAGGAAAACATCGTGAGGAAACCTGCATACATACTTCTTTATAAATTAGGCAATACGCGAGTCACACTCAAGTGTTGGTCATGTTTACATACATACATATTATGCTCACGCCTGTATTCACTGAAGGGATAGGTAGAGTATTGTAATAACAGCACACACTTTTCATCGAACATGATAAAAATGCCAACGTGACAGAGGGTGAGTCCATCGCCGTCTCAGGAACTACACATCTATACAGATAAATAAAATTGAAGTGTCGGTTTGTAATTCCAAAATTACAACTTTTCACTAAATGCATATGAAAGTATACACGCTACTGACACAAAAAAACCAAGTTTTAAGTTTTTTCTCTGTCTGTCTGTTTGTTCCGGGTAATCTCTGAAACAGCTGGATGGATTTTAACGGGAATTTCACTGGCAGGTAGCTGATGTTTCAAGGAGTAACTTAGGCTACTTTTATTTATCAAAAATATTAAGGTTCCGCGACAATAAGGATGAAACTAAATCTACGCGGGTGAAACCGCGGGGCACAGCTAGTATTTGAATAACTTCTCAGACTTATGCAGGTTTCCTCACGATGTTTTCCTACAGCGTAAAGAACGTGGTGTGATATCGCTTCTACAATTTTGAGAAAGTAAAGTCAAGTAAGCCATGGGGAAATTTAGGTCTGAACAGACGCCAGCTAGGCAAGTGTCGCGAGTTCGAATCCCCATTCTGATGTATAAGCTTCATTTATAAAATTAATTTCTATTCATTTATAAATAGAACATAAAATGTAAATCCGACATTGGCTCGAAGATACACGCCATAATATATGTATATGTTAAATATTAAGAGCTGTGGATTTTGTGAAATAAAAAAAAATAAAAAAAATAAAAAAAATTTTTAGTTTTTCGACGTGTCAGGGCCTAAACTGAATAAGAAAATCATTTTCATATTCTAGTAAAACACGGTAAACCACCGAAAACATTAACGTATTCAATTGTAAGTAACAGAGTATTTACACAAAGGTAAATGTGCCCTCATCTGTTATTCACATTGTAACAAAGCTTAGGATTACTCACGCTTGGAATAATTTAAGATTATGTTGGAGACACTAAATATGTTTGTCGACGATGCTTTAAGTGATATTGACATCCCCAGCTTAAATTGCTTTGATATATAATGTATTTGTTGGTACTGTCTATACAAATTCATATGCTTACACTTGTATTCCAGTACACATTTCGCTAGTTATGTTTAAATCCCATGTAATAGTGGGCGAGCCTATTGTCAACAATCGGACACTAATTCCTCCGGGATGCTACTGGGAGATACTAAATGGAAAATTAATACTGCCTTCAAAAAGGGAAAAAGTATTACTTTTTACTGAGCATGAGGTTCTTTTTCTCGTGTTGGGTCGTATGAGTTCGTGATGGGTGGCTGTGGTGGCTTTTCGTAATAAAAACTACATGACGTGGTAAGAATCAGAAGGTATAACGGGATAGTATAAAGATACAAAAGGGAAGTACACACAATAAAATGATGAAGTTCACAAATAGAGAGTCGTTACATGTAGCGCACAGGCAGTCTGATCGTACGGCGCGTTCTTATTGGTTCATCCGCGACTGCACGGGAGCAGGGTTCCTTCCGTCTCCGACAAGGCACAGATGAAATATTCCGTTCAGAAATAATCGGCGACGTTATAACTTACTTTTGAAGTTGGTATTTGACACCGAGTTTGCTATATTTGTCATCAACTTCAAAAGTAATTTATTTTCCTCTTTTTGAAGGCGGTGTTTTTTTTAATATTTTTTTTCAGAGTCAAAAGTACTGAGGTAATAAACATAAAAAATCAAGCATTCGAATTGATAACCTCCCCCTTTTTTATGTCGGTTAAAAACTCAGTATTGCCCGACCCTGGGGTTGAACCCATGACTAGACCAAGGAGGCAGTCGTCATAATATATCTTTGATTTTCTTTTCCTCTTTTATTTTCGATTTTTCCCTTAAAGCTCGTGGTGTAATGTCACTGAATATAAGTTCAGATACAAACTCATTGGTAGAGACGGCTGAGATTGAAACCCGATGCCAAGCATTGGCCGTATAATTTTGGACCGAGTTCCTTATCGCGGTTTGTGAAAGGGGGCTAGACGGAAAAATATCTTACGAAAAAGTTGTAATGACACTTTTATTCTAAAATTCAAAAGCAAATCAAATTTTAATATTACAATATAAGAACGTATGTATTAAGCAAGCCGTGCGTGTTCTAACCTATACGCTGTTGTGTTTACGAAGTCGAGAGATATATATGTATAACTTCGTTCCATCCGGGTGACCCTTGACACCTCTCATGTTTTTTTTGTAGTGGACCTCCCTTATCACTTACGGAGTATGAAAAATATTGTATGTCCTATTCTCAGAATACACAATAAGAAAACTCATGAATATCGGTTGGTTTCGAAAGAGTTTTGTTACAAACACTGTGACACGAGAATTGTATAAATTACTAGCTGTGCCCCGCGGTTTCACCCGCGTTGATTTAGTTTCTTCCTTATTGTCACGGAACCCTAATATTTTTAATAAATAAAAGTAGCCTAAGTTACTCCTTGAAACATCAGCTACTTACCAGTGAAAATCCCGTTAAAATCCGTCCAGTCGTTTCAGATTACCCGGAATAAACAGACAGAGAGACAGAGAACATTTTTAAACTTGGTTTTTAGTGCCAGTAGCATACTTTCATATGCATTTAGTGAAAAGCTGTAATTTTGGAATTACAAACAGACACTTCAATTTTATTTATCTGTATAGAGTATAGATATAATATGTAGTACTATGTAGCTACAAAAATAGAAGCATTAAGTAACAAAATGTTCGCGTGTTCCGGCAGTGTTAATCATTGGCGCGGCGATTTAAAACCGAGCCCTAATTTATACCGACAAAAAACAGTAAATGGAACTTTTTATCTTTGCCTTTTAGATGTTTTAGCAGATGTATTATGCCGTGTTGGCTCTCGTTTGTTTTGCTGTCTGTACCAGTTCCAACAGACGTTTTATGTAAATGGCCAGTCATTTTCTAGAAATGTTGCAGATATTATTTCTTTATTTTTAACCGATGAAAAAAAGGAGGTTCTTTAGTTGACGTGCGTTTTTTCGTGCCACTCATAACTTTTAACAGAATAATCAAATTTCAAAATTAATAAAATAGTTTTTCATTTGATAGGGCTATAATAAGCTTTGCAGCTGGTCCCATTAATATTTAAAAAAAATCGATTCAACCTTAAGTGTTCAAAAAATCATCTTTCGTTTCTTTAAAATTCAATAAAACATTTTAGATTTCTGATTTATATACATCTACTAGCTGTGCCCTGCGGTTTCACTCGCATAGATTTAGTTTCTTCCTTATTGTCGCGGAACCCTAATATTTTTAATAAATAAAAGTAGCCCAAGTTACTCCTTGAAACATCAGCTACCTACCAGTGAAAGTCCCGTTAAAATCCGCCCAGCCGTTTCAGAGATTACCCGGAACAAACAGAGAGACAGACAGACAGACAGACAGAGAAAAAAATTAAAACTTGGTTTTTTTGTGTCAGTATCGTGTATACTTTCATATGCATTTAGTGAAAAGCTGTTATTTTAGAATTACAAACAGACACTTCAATTTTATTTATCTGTATGTATAGATAATCTAAGTTCAAAATTTATAAAATAGTTTTTCATTGGATAGGGTAAGCTTCGAAGCTGGTCCCCTTAATATCTAAAAAAAAAACGATTCAACCTTAAGTGTTCAAAAATCATTTTTCGTTTCTTTAAACTTCAATAAAACATTTTAGATTTTTAATTTACTTACATATATAAGCTCACTCCTACATTGGCGTCACTGCGCTCCCCGAAGGGGTAAGGCAGCGATGTTGTAATAACAACACCTACTTTTCACAGAATATTTTCAGTTGCTAACGTGACAGATAGTGAGTCTATCGCCGCCTCAGGTGCTATAAATACATCAATGGATTACTTCTCAGACATATACAGATTTCCTCACGATATTTTCCTTCACCATAAAGCACGTGGTGTAAAATCAATGAACATAAGTTTTTTTAGAAAAACTATTTGGTAGAGGCCCCGCTAGGAGTCGAACTTGCGTCCAAACCCCACACCCACCACGGCTTGGAATTTCTGATCTAGTGCTCTGAATATTAACGTGAAGAAATTCAAATTAATATACAATTGAAAGAAATATGTAGAGATGGTTTGGACATATCGAAGGGATGAGTGAAAGTCGATTATCGAAACAAATTTATGGAGCGAATGTGAGCGGAAGTGTCGGTAGAGGGCGTCCAAGGAAGATCTACTATGACCAAATTAATAGTATTCTTCTGAAAGGTCAAATTTGGAGCACTCGTAACCGCAGGAAGTGTTGAGGAGTTGAATATGGATGGAGCGAAAGAAGTATGTGAGGATCGTAGCTTGAGGCGAACGGTGGTCTCTGCCTACCCCCATGGGAGACGAGCAATTCTTGTATATAGAATCTGGATTTTGGGAACGGGTGCAACTATTTTCATGAAATTTTGTATGTTGGGGGTTTTGGGGGCAAAAATTGATCTAGCTAGGTTGAATTTTTGGAAAACATCGTTTTGACCATGTTTTCAGGCACCAAAAACTCATAAAAAATCATTACAATAGCTCAGACGTGAGACACCCAGCATACGCTGCAATAACGAAACTAGAGTACCCCGGTTCAAATCCAGGTGTGACCGGTATCGATTTTTAATTTATTTTTTGTATTTTTTTTAACATATTACATACATGTGCTCTCGTCTGTATCCCATGGGCGTAGGTTTTTTTGGTATGATAGATCGTCAAGTTCTCTTATTGTGAGTAAAAAGAAACCGGGGTCAACCAGGTACTGTATGTATGTATGTAAGAAATTCAAACAAGTATTGTCAAAACGGAGATGAAAGGTATACCTACACACAGTTTTCACTGCGCGCTTGTAATATAGTGTATGTCCACCGGGAGGCCAGGGACAATTTTAAATTTTTCAGATACGTAGTAAAATTGAATTCTCTGCTCCAAACGCTGTATCTAATACACACGAATATTGAATCTGTATCGCAGTTTTGAGCTTGATACAATTTCGTGAAAATGTAGCGCACATTCTGCGCACTTTTGATAGCTTTTTAAAAGCGCCAGGGTTTGAAAATAATTGAATATTGTTTTTAAAAAACTTACTATAGTTTACGCCCTGAAGATATATTTATATGAATAAGTCTGACTGTGTAGTTTAAAATTCGTTAAGGGTTTAAATATTACTACAGGCTATATATATATATATATAATATAATTGGCCTCTTGCATCTATAACCGATGATTTAAGCAGCATCATTTTGGAGATTCTGACGGCACTCCACCAATGGCTAAGAAGGCCGATACGGGAGCGACAGATCCGACCGCAGCACGCGCACACGTTGGAGTGCTGAGGGGCTTGGATTGGTAATGGGTTCACAGCACGCTCACGCCTTTGGACACGTTTGCTTGCCAGTACTCCAAACCAGGTATTGTCGTGTGCAGTGGTACCGTCGTGTAGGGTAGTCCTCCATTTGTTTTCACTACTGGCTAACCTCAGCGAAAATAGTAGCGATACCTGTGCATCCATTTGTTCGTGCTCGCTCCATACAATACCTAAAACATGACTACAGTGCATTAAAGGTCAGCCCTCATAACTCGTGACGGGACCTATATTAATGCATACAAATTAATAACATAATCCAAAATTCTAATCTTGGAATGAAGCCACGAAATGCAAATTGCTAGGAGTCATCAAAGATTTGGGGTGAAGTGAAATTTGTTTCAAAGTGAAGCATGTGAAGACGTTACACGTGCACACCGCTTAGTGACCAGAAGGAACACCGTGGAGTTTAGTCGATGCGTCCGCGGCGATTGTTGTCCATAACGAATTCACCAAGTAAAAAAAAGGATTTATCAAACACTGCATAAATGCATTCTTTTCATTATCTTTTCAAACGAAAACCTTAAAAACTTCATTATTTCTCACTTCTCTCAACTTTTAGAAAAACAGATTGATCCAACAATTTCAATATTCCATAAGACGAGCCACCTTAAACAAGACCATTTATATTCCGACCGAGACTTCGGAGACATTCAACGCGGTATATTAAGTTTTTGGGACGACCTCCGTACTAGTACTATTTAGCTGAGCAACCCTTTGCTAATATAAATGGTCTGTAATGACCATATTGTTTGTGTAATTAAATTACGCTGAGAACATTTAGTTTACTAAACGTGTTCTGGAGTGGAGACCGCGACTCGACAAATGTAGTGTAGGACGCCCTCCGGCCAGGTGGGATGACGATCTGCGAAAGACTGCAGCCAGATGCTGGATGCGGCAAGCTGAAGACAGGGCGCTATGGTACTGATTAGGGGAGGCCTATGTCCAGCAGTGGACAAACATAGGATGTAGATAGAGAAGATGTAGCAGATGATATCACTTTGAGAACCGTAGAGAAAGATTTGGAAAATTTTGTTCCTTGGAAAACTTTCAGATCTTGTTAATCGATCGAAAGTTGTCTCGTATATAATGGCATTTGGTTTCTAGGATTAGTATTTGAACCGTGAAATAATCTATACGTATAATAAAACCGTATTTAAATAATGAATATTATTAAAAGTGACAAGTTCCCGCGGGAGTTAATACCACTCGGACGAATTCATGGGCACCAGCTAATGGTAGACAAAAGCTCGTGGTTCTAGTAAAAAAATAAATTTAATGTGAAGAGTAAGTTTTGTTATTATTTTTCAATTTAAACGCTCGTAATATTTTTTAAAATTATAAGTGAAAAATGTAATATAAGTCAAAACAAATAGAAGCATGTTTCTAAAATTAAATTTAAGAAATCCACAAATCATAGTTTGAAATCGAAATTAGTTTTGCAGTTTGTATTTCATTTTATGAAAATGTTTGGTAATGGTTATTTGTTATAGAAGAGTGCAAAGTTGCTTTTTAACCGCGTGTTCAATTTTGATGACCGAGCAAGCGAAGGATTCAAAATTAGAATCCTGAGCGTTAGCGAGGGAATCAAAAGAGCACGAGGTGAAAAATCTTTGCACTCGAGTGCAACACGTAACTTTTCATTCCACCTCAGCGAGGAAATGACTAAATGCAAAAAAAAAAACATTTACAATCACAAGATAGGTACACTTTTATTTCAGTTTAGGTATTACATTATGACAGGTAAGTATTATAGAATAATCTTTAAATTATAACAATACTAAGGTATAAGTCAATTCTGTTGGCGTCAAACAATCTTCCTCGTCGCTAGAATCACTCATTTTAGTTTTATCACTTGTTTTCAAGTTTCTTGCTTTTAATATAAGGTTTAACAATGACGTGAAAAAATGCCACGTAAAGAACCGCGTACAAAGCAAATTGAAAAAAGAACACCAAGAAGGTTACGAGTCTGAGTTTTTAACAAATTAAAAAAAAGTTGTATGATATTCGGCACCATAGAGGTAGCAGTAAATAGGTTGAATGTTTTTTTTTATTCACAAACTTCAAAGATGTTCTAAATTCAATTTACTTTATCCTCTAGAGAATAAAAACGGCTTTTCCACTCAGATATTGAAGATTAAAAATACTCTTTCCGAGATGGTGGGATGAAAAGAATATTTTGTTTCATTTGCCTCGACATATCAAAATATAATAGCTTCGGCTCGCGACTTCGTTTGCGTGAAATAGTTTGGGCTAACGCAAACTTAAACCCGATTGATTTTGGCGTGGTGTGACCTATAGCCTATAGTACGAGTATTATAGCCTTCCTATATATATGGACTATCATATATCAATTTTCAAATCAGACCAGGGGGCTTACCATAATCGGTTTAAGCAGAGCGTATTAAGAACTTCTGAGCTTTGACGTTTCATTTTTATACCGTAAAATTAAACGTAAGATTAGCGCGTTCAAGCAAACAAACAAACTAATTCTTCAGCTTTATATATTACTAGCCGCACGCAGTTTCACCCGTGTATTTCCCGTGCCTGTGGGAGTACGGGGATAAAATATAGCCTATATTAATCAATGATAATGTAGCATTGAAATGGTAAAATAATTTTTAAAATCGGCCCATACTTTTTGAGCCATTTCGTTACAAACATACTTACATACAAATCCTTTCTCTTTATAATATTGGTATAGAAATATAGTACTTGTTCGGTTTTTATTTAATCTTCGTTCTTGAAGAATCTGTGCGGCATATAAAATATCATGAGACCCGAAACTTTCTCCCCCCAGGGTCGAGTTAACAAGGCTTATCATTGCTTTTTTCTTATGTCGGGAAACTTATGGAGTGGCGACAGAGGGCTATGAAAGGGTTGATAAGGGTTCTGTGAGAGGTTGCTGTATGACACATAGATTGGATTGCAGATATGGTTGATTTTAGCCTATTTTTCACTTGTATCGTGGAGTTTTAATTGTTTCTGAAGTATTTTGCGCGAAAAATTGTTTAAATTGACTAAATTTTCATATTCCATTCATTGGTTGTTACGCGACTCTTAGTGCAGGCATACTAACCACTAGACCAATGGTGTCATCTCAGTTATATTTGATTGAATTGTGAGTGATAGTACAAGAAGTAAAGTATACAGTAAGGGAAACAGTAAAATATGTTGAAAGAATAATAACTTATTGAAATGGGTATCGGATAACGAAATACTTAATTATTTAAATTAAAAAAAACATATTATTGTACCATGTTCCAAGGCCATCAATTAATGTTTACCATGACGCGGAAATCGAACCCGCGACACCTAGTGAAGCAGACAGGTATACATTAACCACTAGACCAACGCTATCATCTATTTAAACTAGACTTAACAATCTTCCTCATTGCAATTAAATTCCTTCATTTCACGCAATATACGTGATTTGGGGCCTTACCATGAGCTCTTATTGCCATGATAGTTTTACTCATTTATGAGACAGATGTATGTGTCGTGCATACATCTGTCACTGTCGCACAGCTGAAGTATCATTGCAATAAGAGCTCATTGTTTGGGCCCTGAAAGGTAATGCCGAACAATCATGTTACGAGTACCGTTTGATGAAGCCGACTAGCAGTGGTGGGAAAACTTTCTTAATGATTTTTTATATCGATTTTATGCACTGGAACTGTGTCCAAGGGCTTGTATATTTTTTTATGATTTATATTGTACTAGCTGTGCCCTGCGGTTTCACCCGCGTAGATTTAGTTTCATCCTTATGGTCGCGGAAACCTAATATTTTTAATAAATAAAAGGTAGCCTATGTCCTTTCTCAGGGTCTAAAGATTGTCGGTGCCAAATTTCGTAACAGACAGACAGAGTTACTTTCGCATTTATAATATTAAGTAGGGAGTAGGGATAACTCAAAATGTCAAATATTTTTTTTCTGAAAAGTGTATTTACTGACTTTCTTGCTAGGTTTAATAGCAGGTAGCATGTTTAATCCTGTGTAATCGTGTCGATCTGACGATTTGAAAGTACTCTGTTAAAAGTCCAAGTCAAATAAAGATATTTTTAATTTTGATTTTAAATAGTAGGCTAAAAAGTTGAAGAAATTTCAGAGGACTGGCGGAACAGTTTAAAATACATATTTATATATATTTGTTTAGTCAAAAGTCAAGTCAAAAATATCTTTATTAGATCAGACTTTTACAAAGTACTTTCAAATCGTCAGAATGACATTAATTTACAGGATTATACATGCTACCGCCAGGTTCGGAAGGTTGCTTTTACTGAGAAGAACCTGGCAAGAAACTCAGTAATTACTCTTTTCAAAAATATTATACAATTTTAAAAAAACTAAGTAAATCAATTGGGAAATGTAAGCCTTACATTACGTACAGAAAGACTGTTCTTATGAAAAAGCCTTTGTTAGCTTGTCAATAAGATTTCGCAAAGGAAAACCGCCCAAGTGAGAATTAGACCACAAAGGGTTCCATATATCTATAAAAACTAGAAAAATTATCACGTTTGTTGTATGGGCAACAGAAATACATCACACGAAAATGTCAACCGTCTAAGTAGCACGGTTCATAAGAAACAGCCTGGTGACTGACGGACAGACGGAGCTTAGCTTAGCGAAGAGTTCTAATAGAGTCCCGTTTCTTACTCTTTATGTACGGAGCCCAAAAAAGTGCTTCCAGATTATGTTATTTACCTAGAAGAGTGCATGACATATTGGTTAAACATTTTTCCTTTAAAAAACATAGCGAGTAAAATCAGCAGCCCTCCATTATCTTGGATTAGGGGGCAACCCCTGAACTCTCTTTTGAATGGTATACAAGATAAACGGTAATTTATTAGCCCGCAGCTCGTAAAACCACTGGAATTATTTCCGTACTGAAAGGTTTTCAAGAACGAAGAGTTCCTACTCTGTTTTTCAATCAAACGTTTTATATCATACTAGCTGTGCCCCGCGGTTTCACTGGCGTTAATTCCATGGGTGGCCCGCGGGGCATTAATGATTTTTTTAAATAAAAGTAGCCTAAGTTACTCCTTGTAACATTAGCTACCTGCTAGTGAAAGTCCCGTTTAAAATCGGTCCAGATGTTTCGGAGATTAGCCGGAACAAACAGACAGACAGATAGACAGACAGACAGACAGATGGAGAGACAGAAAAAAATAAAAAATATATATATTAACATATATATATTTTTTATTTTGTACAGCATGTATAAAATCGGTTAATGTGGTATTACAAACAGACACTTCAATTTTATTTTGTGTACTTTTGTGTAGTTGCCATCAATTACATGTATATATAAGGCTTTGAATAACATCAGAACAATGAGGATGTGAGTTTGGAACCATTAGTACTTAGTCCCCTTTACCTAAGCCATTAATCTCACAATTTTTATTGAAAAATCCGCCGAAAGAGAAAGTTCCCTCATATTTCTGTTTATTCGTAAACAATGAAAGATACAAGCTGATATAACAGATTTTAAATGAAGGCGAAAAGTTGAATCTTTATCTGAACAGAAGTGTCCGTAGAGCTTTGCACTAAGTGTGTCCTATACACTATATTTAAGTACTTATATATGATTACTAGCTGTGCCCCGCGGTTTCACCCGCGTAGATGTTAATTCATGGTTGCTCGCGGAACCATAATGTTTTTTAAAAATCTAAGTAGCCTAAGTTACTCCATGTAACATTAGCTATCCGTCAGTGAAAGTCCCGTTAAAATCCGTCCAGCCGTTTCGGAGATTATCCGGAACAAACAGACAAACAGACAGACAGACAGACAGAGAAAATTGATTTTTCTATGTCGGTACCGTGTATACTTTCATATGCATTTAGTGAAAAGGTCTTTTTTGCAGTTAGAAACAGACACTTCAAATTTATTTATCTGTATATAGATAGATGTATAGATATAGATGTATAGAAGATGTATAGATAACACTAAAAAAAATCTGTCTGTCAGTCTGTCTGTTTGCAATTTTAACGGGCCTGACGGATAGCTGACCCATGAAATTAAGTCTATGTGAGTGAAACCGCCGGGCAAAGCTAGCGAGAACTAAAATTAAATGACTCTTATCATGGAGTTACATAATACTATAATGTATATTTTTCACCAAATAGAACTGGAAACTTTAAAGCGACGCAATGATATGTTATCACAAAATTATTTATTGTATTAATCCATTACATAAATGCATTACAAAAAGAGCACAATGTATAGAAAAGTTAAGAAACAGACTATTTTAATAATTTTCATTAATTTAATTAGTACACTTATTTATTTATTTACTCATCCACAAATACAATTCAATTGGCAGTATTTCCCTGAACCTTAATCAAATGAATTAAGATCACCGAAATCAACTTTGTCTTATTAAGATTCCTTGTTATTCTCCATTTTCCTAGTGACTTGAGGTGGCGAAGTTATCTAGGAAGGCTCCGATCTACCTTCTCTCAAATCCTTCATACGTCTCCTTAATTTACCTTGTAGGTGGTTCATGAAGGACTTATTGGCTCTAGTAGGGTATTTCCTGTACGCACGTGCTGCTGCATTCTTCTCAGTCTTCAGCTCACGTACATCTTCAGGCAGCTCAAAGCGTTCGTAAAGTGGTTTATTCCGCCGAAGGCAGCCGGACTGCTCATGACTGGTGTGTGAGTCTTTAACGCTTTTGGTGTCATCTTCAGGTGAGTCTGAGTCTGAGCTGTGATCCGACTGAGAAGTAACCTTCACATTATTGATAACTGGATGGCTTATAGAGCTGGACGCAGTCTCTTCGGCGTGACCCACGAGGTCAGCAGAGTCGCAGGTGGTGGAGGCCGAAGTTGATGGCTCCAAGTTCTGGTTGGTCCTCCTTCCAGGGATAGACGCAGGGTCCAGGTTCAGCCTTTCAAGCATATCAGGTGGTATGGGCGAGTTGGGGTATTCTTTTATGACCCCATCGATTATGAGGGCTCTTACAAGCTTTATGAGTAATTCGGTGTCCATTTTGAAATAACGAAATAGCAAGGCGAGTACCGAGTAGGCACGGAACAGAACTCAGATAAGTCCGTACGGGGCAACAGCCTGAACGGGAGTGAATAGAATTAAACACTAATGAGATTATTTGATAAACTTAAGCTTACAACTCGCCATGAATAAAGTAAGGAGTGAAAGAGAAGAAAAGAGCGAGATAGATATACTGTAAAACACATTTCTAAATGCTTTGTTCGTGCATTGTACACATTGTTCTTGTCCGTCTATAATAATAATAATAATAGTCCTCGAAATCCGGATTAGATACTGTTACATGTTAATTGCAACCATGTTGCTGGCGAAGCCGCCCGGCCACTCGTGCGCATGACGTGAATAACTTTCCTTCACAGAACTCTAATACGACGCAGAATCACTGAATACACTACGTTCACACGGGTTCTTTACCTTTTAATTCGCTTATGCATACCGTTATAATGAGTATACATTTAAGAAATCATATTGTTGTTTTACAGTTTTAATTCACCCGTAAATTTTGTTTGTTTGTTTACTTCGTTTGACATCTGACGTATTATGTCAATGTGTCATCTGTCACTGTCCAACACCATTGACAGACGTTTCGTTGTGTTGTCAATGGGCATAATGAATGATATAGAATCAGCGTTTGTATTATCATAGACTAATTATTGATCTATTTAGAATATCTCTGAATTCTATTTTTAAAACTTTTTATAACCTAACTTGCTCCCTGAAATTCTTTTTCAGTTGTCGCATCTAAATTTATTTATTGCTATTTAAATTCACTCAGTTTGCATCCAATACGCTTTATACCCAGAATATAAATAGAAACGTGACAATCGTAACTTTGTTGCAGAGTGTCGCCACCGAACCCACTGCTGCATACTAGCTAGCCGAGCTGTCGGTGTGTATGCACCGCTTTTGTTACAGCATGTGTTGTTATGTGTTGGCAACAATACTTACACAACATACTAGGATCTACAATTTTATGAAAAAAAATAGAGCGAAAGCACTAAGCCTAATCCAGATCAAGGGGCCTACCATCATCGGTTTAATCAAACCGTAGGTATTATGAAATTTTGATCAGTGACGTTTCATTATGGTACCGTAAAATTAAACGTCAAAACGAGTTCTTAATATTGCGATCATAGTTGGCAAGATATCCTTCTGTGATGTTCTCAGCAGAATCCTATAAGCTCTTTTTTCTCAGAAAATTCCAGTGGATAAAATAGCGGGCAGAATACTAGTCCGGTCCTGTATAATGTGTTTAGGGTTGGCAAAAACACATGCAACAACTCTTATATCAAAAGCACCCCGGAAAGCATTTTTGGGTTGGGCCAAAAGTGCCGTTGGGTTAAGTTTAGGGGTCTTTCCGTACCAAGTTTGATGCGGCAACAAATAAAATGTAACGTTTTACGAGCGGTAAAAAGCGTCGGTCGGCCGGAGTTTCTTTAGGGTTGGTGTATGTGAGATTAGCGCAACAGCGAATTATGCGGTGTAAGGTATAAGGATATTTTAAAGGAACTTTGTCGCACCACACCACACGTTAGGAAAATGTATTGCTGTTCTAAATCCTTTCTAGGGAATCTTATGCCACGAAATACGATATAGAATTGGTTATGGATCCAAAAACAGAAGTTATTTTTATGCCACCCTAATGGGTGCCGTAGTGGCCGTGGAGTATGAGCAGTCGCCTACTACAGAAGAAACACAAGTTCGAATCCCAGTGGGGCCAGTATCAATATGATTTTCTTAAAACTTATGAGCAGTGATTGCACACCACTTTACGGTGAAGGAAAACATCGTTACGAAACCTGCATATTATGTCCGAGAAGTTATGACGACGACGTAACATGGCGAGTCCATCACCATGTCACGTTGTCACTAATCATCTTCGGTGAAAAGTGGCTGTTGTTACTACAACACCTCTGCCTACCCTTCAGGGAATACAAGCGTGAGCATATTTATGTATGTATGTTCAAACTGAGTTGTGACAACAGATTTGCCCAATGCGCTATGTGATTGACAGCTCTCAATATCTAAACATAGGACCGAAAATACAGATATTAAAAACGAGCGTGGCTCTTATGCTTTTAGTGTTATTGAATCTGTATAATGTCAGCAAGTCTGGAAAGGTTGTGTGTTGTTACGTAATCTTCTTCAGTCTAGACACTAGGGCATAAAAGGTAGCTGTATTTTCACGGTATATTAGACACCCACATTTCCACAACGAGAGGTCGTTTGTTTAACCAGAAAATTAACAGCGTACATACAATTACACGTGAATACCAAGTCTCGATAGGACTGCAATCGAATGAGCTTGAACTTAAACGCTATTTGAATTAAACGTTTTTAAGAGAATAACCTACAGCTTGACTGGTGGCAAAGTTGCTATTGCGTATATCATTCGATTAGTGAAGTTAGGCAACTATCTATACATCTATACTCTATACATACTACATACAGATAAATAAAATTGAAGTGTCTGTTTCTAATTCTTTTTTGTAAGCTTTTCACTAAATGCATAATATGAAAGTATACACGCTACTGACACTAAAAAAACCAAGTTTTAATTTTTTTCTCTCCGTCTGCCTGTCTGTTTGTTTGTTCTGGGTAATCTCTGAAACGGCTGGACCGATTTTAACGGACTACTTTTATTTATTAAAAATATTAGGGTTCCGCGACGATAAGGATGAAACTAAATCTACGCGGGTGAAACCGTGGGGCATAGCTAGTCGAAAGCCTTATAAATTTGGACGACTCTACTTGTACACTAATAACTGTGTATCTTAGAGTCGGAGATTTAATTATTTGTTTTTGTATAAAATTTTTTTTGGGTGCAAAATTTCAGCTTACTCTCTTATGTGGTAAATTACTATACTACTCTTATGTGATAGTAATAAATATCGAGCTTAGTGGCATCCACTAGAAGGTTTTCTTGGTTAAAATCTTTATTGGAAATTATGACAAAGAGCATAATTAGGTTAGGACGAAAGACTTTACCACACGGGTAAGCAGAAAAACTTTATATAGGCTTTATACATTACTAGCGGAAGTCACACGGTTTCACCCGTGTAGTTTCCGTTCTCGTGGGAATATGGGAATGAAATATAACTTATGATACTCGCTAAAGATATAGCTATCCATTACTGAAAGAATTTTCAAGATCGGTCAAGTAGTGTCGAGGCCTGTTCAATACAAACAAACAAATCTTTAATCTTTATAATATTTTAATACCTAAATACTTAGTTTTTGCTTTCAGTAAAACTTACGGACTTTACCATCGCTGAAACTGAAAATTAAATGAGCCCTCGTAATATTTGATTTAATTGACAGAATATAACCAGGCCAGTTGTTAATAGAAGGGGATCTTGTTATAGTTAATTGGATTTGAAACGCTGCATTCGTCCATTTCGCTTTAAACAGAACTCAATCATTTCTGAAATTCTGTTACTAGACATCACTTAATTCTAGACAATTATATCAAGTGTCCAATTATATATAAAGGACGGAGAATTGTTTTAATTAGCGATGAAATTGGAGGGCTTTATAATCTATTAGCTGTGCCCTGCGGTTTCACCCGCGTAGATTAAATTGATTCCCGCGGAATCCTAGATTTGCTTTATAAATAAAAGTAGCCCATGTTACTCCTTGTAACATTAGCTATCTGCCAGTAAAAGTTCCTTTAAAATCGGTCCCGCCGTTTCAGAGATTACTCTTTGGCAAATAACTCATTATTACCTAATAATGAGTTATTAGGTAATAATGAGTTATTTATCAATTCTTTTCGTTTTTATACTCGTGATAATTTCTCAACGAAATGTCCGATTGGAATAAAACAGCAAGCGTTGTATTGCCATATTTTTTAGGGTGGATCACCCTTCTCATTTAAAGAGAATTAGATTTTGGCCAATTCTTAGATACTTTCCTGATATACACACAAAATTTCATTCTACGAGTAATTGGTAGGTAACAAATGCGCAACACGAGAGTTTTATATTTTAGATTGATGAAGTGATCAGAAAGAAAGTCCTTCATTGTCCATTGATAGAGTTCATCAACTTATAGCGCCGTTTACGACTGACTAGGGACAATGACAGGAAGAAATTCGGAAGATCTAATAAGTAAATTAATGTAATGTTTTGGATTAAAGCATTTCATATCAAATTCGGCATTTTATACAAAGCTTTGAACTCTATGAACATACTTTCCGATAGAAAACTGCCACGCTAAGAGAAAGAAAAGATTTATTTCACATTATTTAATATTCTACAATGTTAGCGATAACTCATTCTAGTTAGCCGTCTGTAATATATCTGCACACTTTTTACTAAAACGAAACAGAGTGCTAAGGCGGACCTATATGATCCTTACGGCTAGACAGGTTGCATGGTTGTTTGCCACTTTTTTAGTAGGTAGTACATAACACGAACTCGAAATGTAGTACATTAATATTTTTATAGTGCAAATAATTGAGAAAAGATGATTGGAGAAAGTTACAAAAAATTCTCGTGGCGTAAATGGTATATACCTATTGTGAATGTATATGTCTGAACTTGTATAAAGCGTGTATTATTTTTATTTATTTGACTTTTTTATCAATATGTAAATATCAAAGGTGACTGACTGACTGACATAGTGATCCTTCAACGCACAGCCTAAACCACTGGACGGATCGGGCTGATTTGGCATACAGGTAGATGTTATGACGTAGGTATCAGTTAAGAAAGGATTTTGTTTTTAAATAGGGGATGAACGTATGTTTGAAACTATATTTACGCGGGTGAAACCGCGGGGCATAGCTAGTAATATATATGCACGTACGTGTAACACGTACATATCAATTCACATACAAACCCCGTAAGAACCATGTATGCTTATCTTAACAGTAGCAATTCCCACATCCGAGGTAGCAGTTTGATTTATCGCCCGTCCAGTTCCGCAAAGCGTGTCCTTTTTTGTCCCAGCCCATAGATTACGGGGGATATAAAGGATTCTTATTTGTCGTCATGACTATACTTTGCCGTAAGCATAATGCAAAAATGTGTATGCGAGGCGTTTTTCTAAGCAACACTAGGGCATGTAGATAAAGTAACATTGTCCTCACGCTTCGGTTTTATTAATTTACGGCGAGTTTTTTGTTTATTATGATCTTATCTATTAAATTTTACCAAAAAAAAAAAACATGGAAGCGAATTGATAACCTCCTTTTTTTGATGTTGGTTAAAAAAGTGATAGCCGATGCTGTACCAATTCACGTTGGTTATCGATTCAACTTAGGAAAAATGTTATATGATTTCATTTCTCAGAATTTTCAATTTATTTATAACGGCAACATATTCGTTGAACAACGATTGAGGTTTATTTCTTAAATAATATTTACATATACTTTGGACTTAGTTAATTAGTAACCTAGTCATAAATAATTAAATTGTTTCATTTTCCTGGAAGTTTTGACAATGACCAAACAATGCATGCCTTTGCAGGTATACTCGTACTTAGAAATCAATTGTTTCACTGTTCTAACTAAAATGACTTTAAGTTGACTTAAGTTTATTCGAACTAGATAACAGCAGGAACAAGATTATTAGTCTTATTGTCTTATTTAATCTTGGAAATAAATCTCAAGCTTAATATTTGTCCTACGTCTGTTTTCTATAATCTTTTGTTGCCTGAATAAGTAACATTGATAACAATGAGCGTTGTATCAAACGCAAAGTCAAACTCAAAAATATCTTTATTCGATTTGACTTTTAACACAGTTCTTTCAAATCGTTATCTATACATACAGATAAATAAAATTGAAGTGTCTGTTAGTAATTCCAAAATAACAGTTTTTCACTAAATGCACATGAAAGTATACACGCTACTGACACTAAAAAACACAAGATTTAAATGTTTTCTCTCCGTCTGTCTGTCTGTCTGTTTGTTCCGGTTAATCTCTGAAACGGCTGGACTGATTTTAATGAGACTTTCACTGGCAGGTAGCTGATGTTTCAAGGAGTAACTTAGGCTACTACTTTTAGTTATTAAAAATATTAGGGTTCCGCGACATTAAGGATGAAACTAAATCTACGCGGGTGAAACCGTGGGGCACAGCTAATAATGACCAAATTATCAGGATTATACATGCTATCGCCAGGTTCAGAAGGTTACTTTTACTGAGAAGAACCTGGCAAGATACTCAGTACTCTTTTCAACTTAAAAATACAAATCACTTAAGAAATGCAAACCTTCGCTGGAAGTGTGTGTTGAAACCTATTTAATGTAAAATAGGCCAGTAGAAGGACATGTCCGATGGCGATTTTAACTCTGAAATCTTTTTTCAAATCCGTCCAGTAGTTCCTGAGATTAGCGTTCAAGCAAGCAAAAACAGAAAGACAGATAAACATTTAGTACTGTATCACACGATGCGTTTTACGGTGAAGGAAAACATCGTGAGGGAACCAACATAAAACGGAGAAGATATTCAAAGATACATACAGTATACCTTCGACGAGTTGGCACCTAAACTTCGGGGAAAAGTGGGTGTTGTTATTACCTCAGCCTACGCTCCTTCTGAGAAATTTGAGCTAAAGTACTTAATATTAAGATAAGGACTATATACAACATCGTTCAATCAAGTGTCGTAAAATAAGCTTTGTTTTATGTTTAAGGTTAGATTACAATTGATGGAAATCCCCTTTATCGGCGTAGTCCAAGTCTAAAGGGTGTTTGTTTGTTCAGAAAAAGGCCGTTTTTATTACTTTGTATCGACAGGTGTTAATATATACCCGGGTGTGGTCTCTAAGAACCCCATTTATACTAATAAGATGGTTCAAGTAGATAAGTAGGTGTGAAGTATTATAGTAATTAGTTTTGTACACTAAAGTAGTATTTAAACTTCTAAGGGATCTAAAATGTACTCAGACTTCTTCAAATCAAGTATAAACATTAATCATAATCATTTTCAGAATTACTTAATCATCTTCGGTGAAAATTTGGAGTTGTTATTACGACACCTCTACCTACCCCTTCGGGAATACAGGCGTGGACATAAGAGCAAAATCAGAAATAGGTCTATACAGATGAAATAAAATATAAGTGTTTGTTTGTAATTGCATTGTAACAGCTTTGCACTAAACGCATAATATGAAAGTAAATACGGTACTGACTGTCTGTCTGCCGCTTACCAACAACTGCCGCGTTATTCACTAAGGTTCCTCAGCGAGGCACTCGTCGTCGAGTCGCGGTTTTAAAGATACGAAGTAGAACATTATCCTTCACTATATATTGTGTATCAATTTCCTATGTTTGAAATCAATGTCGTCGAGTTCGACGCTGAGAAACCTTAGTGAATAACGCGGCTGTACGCTTATTTATCACCTTTACAGAATAAAAACTTGATCAATTACAATTCTATGTGGACATTTAGTTATGTATAAGGATCGAACTTTTAGATATCAGTGAATTTACTCTGAAAACGAAGTCTTATTAAAAAACTTTTGTTGGGGGGCGAAGAACGAAGTAACTGAGTACATTCAAGGCGTGTATTAATCTATATAAATACCGTGATTTCTGTTTGCAATGTCAAAACAGATCTTACTAAATACATACAGTAACCTACCCAGAGGCGTGAATTTCATATAAGCAGTTAAGCAGTGCTTACAATTTGTGATGACTGAATACACTTGTCTCGTGGGTGTTTATGTTTGTATGTGTTATAAAGAAAAAAACTGTTTGTCTGTTTTTGTTGTAGCTTATCTTTGAAACTCCTAAACCGCTTTTGGCGAGACGATATAAGGACTACATTGGCGAATTCGCGGGGTATAATTGTATGTTCAATGCTGTCTATATCTACCTATTACCTAAGAAACCTGTGTTAAGTAAGGATCCACCAATGTCTATATTTAGAAAAGAATCACACCTCGATTTTCAAACGTAACAAATCTCACAAAATAACTGCATCTTTAGTTCATTTGAGAACTGTATTATGATTGAGTATATTTGCAAGGAATCACGTCATATATTTATTGCAGATAATAAGAGCTAAGGTATGAGTGAAGCAGAAAAGTAAAGCGAGAGTAAAGTTTCAAAAACTCTTAAACGCTTAAGTACCGCGAAATGGTCTCACCATAAACATTTGTTACTCAAATTATTAAGCACTCTTCTACAGCGTAGAGGTTTATGCTACGGCGTAGCATGAAACGCTACGAAATCTCCCAAACGGCTGGACCGATTTTAACAGGACTTTCAGACTGGCTGGTAGCTGATATTTCAAGGAGTAACATTTTATTTATAAAAAATATTTTGGTTCCGCGAAATGAAACATGAAATTGAGTAAAACCGCTGGACACCGCTAGTTTAATAATAAAAAAATATTCAAACTTAATTCCAAATGCACACATACAAACGATAGTCCATGATTATAGCCGGGTGTTAGAATCCGTTACTGAATAACCGGACTATCTGTAGGCATTGTTTCAACCCCGCATAATATCCGGGCTGAGCCGGTGTGATAGCTTACAAATCTAATTCCGGGTATCTCGCGAGGTCACCGCTGCACGAGCCGACTTTAACCTCTAGAGATGGGGAGATATCGTTAAATTGTATTTGAGTTTTATCGATAAAATCTTGTTAAGAAATTTTAAATCGGTGTTTAAGACTTTTGACAATCTGGCGTTTACAAAACTACCGTACCGTATTTTAATATTATTCTTTTGCTGTGTTTACGTGGAACGAGCGGCAAAGATTTTCGGTAGATAAGGTCGTTGAATGCAGAATATTCCTTGAGAAATTCATTACAGTGTAATTAATTGTCACAATTATCTAATAAATCCAAAAAAATTATGTAAATGTATGTACTTGTGTAACTTGAAGGCCTCAAAAGTAGGAACGGTTTGTATGCAATTTATAACTGAGATTACTCATATATACTGCGTATCATATTTTGATTTTATTCTATCGTGAAAATGGGCGAGTAACACCGTGGAGCGAAGTTAGTCTACCGTAAAACACTAGTGTATTTTACCCCTATCGTGATATTGAAGCATAACTGTATCATAATTATTTTGAAAACAAGCGAGAATAAAGTTTGTTACATTGAGGAAATTTCTCATAATTGATTGAATGTATACACGCAGTTTACCGTTGCGTTGGAAACAGCAATTTGTACTGAACTGTGTGCAAATTAAATAAGCGGGAATGAGATTAATTGAAACTGAATTTGACAGAATTTACTGTAGTGGAATAAAAAATATATCAGATAAACGAATGTTTGGAACTGGGGGCCAACTATGATCGTTTAAGCAGCGCGTATTAAGAACTATTTAGCATTGACGTTTAATTTGACGGTACTATAATGATGGTAGGCCCCCCTGATTGCGAAATTATTTTGAAAATAGAACTAGAATTCTGCCCTTAAATCATCCCAGCAAACATAGTAAAAATCCATAACAGTCTCAAGAACTACATGTCTTTAAATTTCTTCTCTGATATTTGCTGGCTGTCTCACGTTGTTTTCTTTCACCGTAAGACTGGTGGTTGTGAAATCACAGCAAGTAAGCTCTTTTTTATTTTTTTAGTTAATATTGTGGATTCTTTTGTCCATAAATTTTTGTTAAAGTAGGGTTCGAGGGATAAAATGAAATCAAATTTTAATTAATCACAGCTTAAGCCAAATTCTCAACCGTTCTTCACATCACTAGTACCTTTATGTTAATTCCATACTCTTTTCCCGTCGATTGGCAATAACGATTGTGAAAGATAGAATGAATGGATTCACGATATAGGGTACGCTAGGAGGCGATAATTATGAGTGTGCGTTACAGTAGAAAGAAATTCATACAAATTATACTGAATGGTTCAAGTTGAGTCGATGCTGATCCAGTGACGACTGGAGTGTGCGTTAAATTTTAGTTAGACGACTTACAAGTCGTAAAATGTTTTGTATATGTCAAATCACGAATGGTCAAGTGTTCAAATGTCCATATTTAAAATGTACCTGTTTAGGCTTATTATGTTTTTTATTGCTGTGACGACTTATGTGAATCAAGCTTGTATTGGCCTATAAAAGGAACAATAGGTAGGTATATTTAGTTGTTTACATAATGGGACTGGATTTTGTCGAGACGAATCTATAAAATTGTAATCCGAATTATTGTGTTATCGGCGTCGATAAAATTGTGGACACATCACTAGCGATGCACTGTCACGTCTCCCGGCTGCAGTCAGAATGCGCCCCAGTGAAGTGGCATCCAGAGGATTTGCCGTTTTATTCATTTTATTACGAGTTTCTGACGCGAAATACGATGGTTGTTTTGATGTATGATCCCTCCACTCTTTTATTGCAAATAAAATCACTGAGAAATAGCATCCTGAAAATAAATAGCGGAATATCTGGTTCGAATTTCGCTCCTTACTCTAACCCGCGACTTCGTCCACATTGTAGAATCTTATGAAAAGGAAACAGAGAGGGCTTACTTTTGGTAACTATAGAAGGCACCACACGTTAGTTGGTGTTTGAGGGGATAAGGGGTTTGAGGAGTCGCCTGTTACGCAAGTGAAGCAATTTCGAACCCCAAACGGACCAGCACCAATGAGATTTTCTAAAAAAACTTATGTGCAGTAATTTCACAACGTGCTTCACGAGTATACCTACATAATATTATGTTTTACTACACTGTGAAATCACTAAACGTTTTTAAAAACCGTTTTGGTACACTCGGGTACTGAAGCTTTTATGTGCGACTTTTTTTGTAAAACCGAGGTTTTCAAAATACAAGTATCGTAAAAAGATCATAAAAGTGATGCTACATTATCACGTCCCGTATAGTATATGTAAGTGTAATGCGCATGTTATATGTTTAATCCATCAAAGTCGCTCGCAGAGACGGGCTGTATCCACTTAGAGAGGAGTTATTATGGTCACGGAGATACGGAGGCGTGGAGGTTTCAAGTTTAATGCATTTTTTGCTTAAGTATTTAACCTATTTAATCGCTTTGCCACAAGATGGCGCTACACGTCTATTAGATCGCGCTATGGTTACGTTTTTCAAACACTATATATAATGATGAGGCTTTATTTTTATAAAGTTATTATAAAATTTTAAGCCCTTTATTAGTATATTTTTTTTTTAGTTTATTTTTTTTATTATAAATGCGTTAACCTACGATGATGATAAAAAAGATACTAAGTTAGAGGTATTCATAACTTTTCTTTACGAAGAATTAATTTGTTTAATTCTTGATGCGTTTATGCGCTTATGCGCTTGATGCTCTTTAATAATATTCCATTATTCGTGTAAAAGGATAATAAAAACAAAAACGCCATCCCAGTAGGGCCCCCGAAGGGGTAAACCAGAGGTGTTGTAACAACAACACCCACCAACAAAGATTAAATGCCAACGTGACAGATGGTGAGTCCATCGCCATCTCAGGCCCTATACATACGTCTTTGAATTACTTCTCATACATATGCAGGTTTCACCGTAAAGCACGTGGGGTAAAATTACTGGCCGCTGGGTTTCGAACGAACTGAATTACGAATTGGCTAGGCAACTACATTGCGTAGCATGACCGCGGCCACCACACAAGTTCTGTTTAACAGAAATATTACCAAATAAAGAAGTGCTTTCTAAAACGCATTGCGTGACCACTATAATGAAGCGGTAGTATTCAAATCACTCAAATTATCAATCGTCGTATTAAAAGCCAATAGCGATCAAATTAATCGAGTAGCGTGTTATAATGAAATAAGCATATTTATTTGTTGGGTCAGTATTTATATATTGTTTTTCTCGTCTTTTTCTTTGTCTCATTGGTCTAGTGATCGCATAGATCTGCTGTGGAACATGCGATCCGAAACTAAATCTACGCGGGTGAAACCGCGGGGCACAGCTAGTTGTAACTAAATTCTTAACGGCCAAAATATTCACACAATTCCTTTATCTGATTTTTTGGATGGATGTTTTATACATTGAAAATAGCCATATCTATATTTCATAACTCCGAACACAACAATTAAATCTATGGTAGTAATCTAATATTAATTTATTACATTCTTAGCGATGAGCGTTCGGCATAGAATATGTTAGTGCACATTAATCTTGCTGCCCCACTCCGGTTTGGGCGGAAGCCTGCATAAGTAGGCCAACCTATATAGACAAAACAATGGATTATTTAACGACTTGCTAGGGAATGAGATGTAAAAATCTTAATAGCAGCTTATGAAAAAAATTACAATGATTAATGCTATGTTCAATTTATTATTATAGGCAAGAAGGCCAGGGGCCCAACCATGAGCTCTTATTGCAATGTTAATTCAGTTGTGCGACAGTGACAGATGTATGCACGTCACATACATCTGTCTCATAAATGAGTGAAACTATCATGGCAATAAGAGCTCATGGTAAGGCCCCAGGGCAATTCTCAGTCTCCGAAAACGAAAATCAAACGTAGTTTCTGTATCGCTTTGTTCAAATTCTCGTACGTTTAATATTTTAATTAAAGCCGGTTTAGAATCTCTTTGTAATCGTTGAAGTTTGTGTTTTACACCAAGTGCTACGCTATATTTGGCACCAATTTGAAAAGTAAGTAATTTTTTTCGAATAATTTAATTTTCTCTTTTTGAAGCCAGTTTCACTTTTTTTGTTAAAATTTTTGTTTTGCGCTTTTCTGTGACTTTTTGCAAAGTGCACCAGTCATAACTCAACTAGGTGTAAAGTTCTCATCAATACGAAGTATTTAAGCTCCAACACAAGGTACTTGCTGTAAATCGTTGAGGAGTTCCTTCGACTGTCTTTCGGTTCCATCATCAGATCGACTCCACCTTCATTAAAATGTAGTGCTTCAAATCCTTAATGAAAATAATTGTGTAGGGGAATCCTAGTTTAAAAACATCGGAGTTTCCCTTCTACGCCGCTTAAATTAGTGGACTGTATTTTTATGTTGTTTATTTCGTCAGGCGCCGATATTGAGTGTAATTATATATATAGACAAATACAGGGATAAATTATACCCTTAACTCACCCCTTTGCCGCATCAGGAACCACTTTTTATGAATTTATAATATTGAGCTTGTTGTCGGCCGACCGCGCGTTTTTCCGTTCCCGCCAAAAGTTCTTCGTGTTGCCAACTTAGCAACACCAATCCCAAAAAGAATGGTAGGGAAGGGAAAATGTATAGATACAATAAATAATCGACTAAATTATAAATAATAGATAGACCAGCTTGACATCACTATTAATACTAAACAAATTGACAAACGCACTAGTCGCTGGTAAGATTTTCGAAGGTTCCCCTCGAATTATTATAGATGCCACCATCAGAACTGAACCAAATTCGCAGTCGAATTGATAACCTCCTCTTTTTTTGATGTTGGTTGAAAAGAAAATACAAAATATCATCCTTCGTTTGTGATAAACCGTGTTTCATTGAATATTTATTAATTGCACGAACTCATCCCCTGTTGGCTTAAATAATTTTTAAAGAAATATAACTCAAAACAATTACGAGGTTGAGTAAACAAACAAACAAACTTCATTAATCCCCCATTATTAAAAATGTTTTCGACGACCCGTCAGATTAATTAAATTTGCTTGTATCTGGACTTTATAAGGGATTTGGTTACGTATGTAAGTATCTACGTAAATAAACAGGCTATTTTGTGAGTTTATTATCATTTTACATACATATGGTCACGCCTGTATTCTCCGAAGGGGTAGCCAGAGGTGTTGTAATCACAACACCCACTTTTCACCGAAGATGATTAAGTACCAACGTGACAGATGGTGAGTCTTTTGCCGTCTCAGGCACTTACTCCATGCGTCTTTGAATTACTTCACAGACATATGCAGGTTTCCTTAAGATGCTTTGCCTAACCGTAAAGCACGTGGTGTGAAATAACTGCAGGGGCGTGCATTGGATTTTCGGAGGGGTAAGAATAGGCAGGCAAGTTAATTACACACCAATGTGGCGTAGGTAGATACGTTTGGGTATAGACACACACACGACACGAGTGTTTTCAGTCATCATAAATGGTAAGCACTGCTTATCTGCTTATATGGAATGCACGCCCATGAATAACTGCACATAAGTATTAAGTTATAAAACCTCATTGGTACAGGCCCGATTCGAACATAGGTGGCTTGCAACTGCTCAAACCGATATTACCGAAATTGTACGTACCTTATATAGTTTCAAATGCATTTAGTGAAAAGCTATTTATTTGGAATTATAAACAGACACTTCAATTTTATTTATCTGTATAGATATAGATGTATAGATAAAATAAACACATATACATACATAAATTTGCTAATGGTTCTACATGTGCAGAAAGGGCGTATTTTACGAATTACCTATTTAATCACACGCACATAAAGTTATTTACGTCTTTTGAAATAACAAGAATAAACCTAATGTGTTTCTAATGCCGAAAGAGTTTAGGACTAAAATTATACTTGCAAACACAGGAAAAATATGTTCGTTATAATGTATTCAGAAAATTGCGCGGGCACGCTTTGAAAAATACTCTCAGGATATTAAAAGGATATTATGCTTTCCCATTCAAGTCCCTTTTGTTATTTTGAAACCTTTTAAAAGGTGCAATTACCACCTAATTGTATGAACAAAGGCTTCAGGTCAGTAAAACATTGTACATCTGTGTCCCAAGATTTTACTATTTTATTTGTTAAAGATATCGCCTGCGTATGTTCCTCGTGCCGTGGTGGCGTTGGGGTTAGAGCAGTCGCCTGCTACGCAAGCGACGCAATTTCGAATCCCAGCGGGGCCTGTATCAAGGAGTTTTTCTAAAAAACTTATGTGCAATGTTTTCACACCACGTGCTTTACGGTGAAGGAAACCATCGTGAGGAAACCTGCATATTCAAAGACGTATGTATAGTGCCTGAGACGGCGATAGACTCAACGTCTTTCATGTTGGCACTTAATCATCTCTGGTGAAAAGTGGGTGTTGATATTATAACACTTCTGCCTACCCCTTCGTGGAATACAGTTGTGAGCATATGTATGTATGTATGTGCTTTCCTCGTTTTGCATGGGAACGTTTAAAATCACCCCAAGCGGCGAATACCGATCATTAATACCATCAAAGATTTGTTTTGTAAGCTTTTTTCAAATTGTATAATTTTCAGTGAAAAGGCCTGGTGGAAAATTATGCTTTTTTTTCATATTTATGTTATTTATAACTACGTGTTTCCGTAATACTGTAACGAGTTGCAATTCAACCTCCACGCTTGATGATTAAAAGTAATAAAGAAAAATGAATTAGGAGAGATGTCACAAGTGTCATTGAGTGAAAAAATTATAATTAATAAAAAATAATGAAATATACTTAAAATAATCCCCGAAAAATTGTTAAATTAAAAGAAAATAAGTCTCTACCAGAGAGCTACGCCGCTACAATACCTATCCTATTTGGTTGAAACATGATTGAAAAATATTTAAAGAAATACTTTGACAGATAAAAAAAAAATCACTTTTCTACACTAATATTATAAAGAGGAAAGATTTGTTTGTATTGAATAAGCTCCGAAACTTCTTAGCCGATCTTGAAAATTCTTTCAGCAATGGATAGATACATCATCAGCGACTAACATAGGCTATATTTTATCCCCGTAATCCCACGGGAACGGGAACTACGCGGGTGAAACCGGGTGACGTCCGCTAGTCGTATTATGTGTATAGAATTAGCGAACTCTCATTGAAACCTGATAACTGTGTGGGTTAAGATATAATCGGAATTGTAGAGATATTATACCCCTTGAAAAACGTTCCTTTACGTTATCACCCCGTTCGGGCGTATATTGAAACGTTAATGTTTGCTCAACTACTTACACCACGAACATAAAAAAAGTACTTCCACACAACGCTAAATTACGTTGGGCACCAATCCCGCGGGATTTGGCAAGTCACCCCGTTTTTTAAATCCGCTTTAAGCAATTTGTCAGGAGTAAGTAGCGAGATGGCTTCTCCGCACAATGGCACCATTCCACAAATAACTGTGATCAACTTGACGACTGGGAATATTGCCACGATATAAATGGCGCAATTGTTTTATTATATCTATACATTTTAACGACCTCACGTCTTTGTATGCAAGGAATATCTACGGGAATAGTGCTATGAATAACAATTATTCCCTGACACTTTTTTTTATTCCTCATTATGTTTTCTTAACCGTACTATAACATGCATTTTTGAGATAATCTCATTGGTACAGGGCCTGTAAAGTACGGGAATGACATATGTCACGTGACATCTATGTCGTTTTTATAATTTTTTTCTTCTATTAGGGCAAGCGCGAGTTAATGTTACTTTGTCTAGGCCTACAGGCCCCGTTGAGATTCGAACTTACGTCGCTTGCTTAGCAGGCGACTTCCGAACCCACCACCACGCCTTATCATCACAACCTTTTTGAATAAGAAAAGAAGTAAAATTATCCTCACGCTTCGCTTGTAGAAACGATACGAATGTACGGGAATGCGTATGTCACGTGACTGATTTTTATCATTTCCATACAATTTTTATCGTTTCTATTAGCGCAAGCGCGAGAGAATGTTACTTTGTGTAAGCCTACAGGCCCCGCTGGGATTCGAATTCCTCAAACCCCACGGCGACCATGACCTTTCATTACAACCTGTTTAGAATAAAAAACCTAAACAGAGAATATAGTTCGCAACCTTTACGATAATAAATGTTATGTGACAGAAATACAGCCAACTAAGTTCCGGCGAAGATTTATTACTGTATCACACACAATAAAAACTTCCCTAATGTCCCGCCATGATAGTTCAACTCCAAAAAAGTGTTTTATTTTCACATTTCTCGTATTGCGTGTTACTGTTCTTGACAGTTATTTTCGGAATTACTCTATTGTCATGAAATATGTTGATATTAGATGTAATAAGTAACATATAAGGATATGTTGTAGAGAAAGAGTCGTGGAGAATATATTGTCTTGTGTAAATCCAATATGGCGACAGTGAAACAATCTAAAAAATAATGTTTTTATCTATAAATACATACATATATATGCTCACGCCTGTATTCCCCGATGGGTAAGATGATTAAGTGCCAACGTGACAGTTGGTGAGTCTATCGCCGTCTCAGGCACTATACATACGTCTTTGAATTACTTCTTAGACATATGCAGGTTTCCTCACGATGTTTTCCACGTTGCACGTGGTGTGAAATCACTGTACATACGTTTTTTTGGAAAAACCTCTCGGTACAGGCCCCGCTGAGATTAGAACGTGACTGCTAAACCCCAGGGCCACCATGGCTGTTACTGAAAAATCCCACTATCAAAGTATGAGACAAGTGATGTTCAGAGGTTAGGTGTGTTCATATGCAAGGATGTTATTACAATGCATTGTTTTGTTAGAGAACGTACTCCGTATATTCTATGAATATCTGACGCACTCGAGTATTTCCATGCGACTGCTTTTTTTTACATTTTTGAAAGCTTGCACACGCTCTTCCTACCATAAAAGTGTATACATTCCACAAACTTTTTTTACTTAATACAGATTTAACATACTCTTACTATTTCATACTTTTGACAGTGTGATTTTTTACATACAAACTTTCCACCCACATAACACCCTTGGGGATAGAATTTCTGAAAATCCTTCCTAAATTTAGGTATACCTACACGTCCTCCAAATTTCATATCTCTAAATTCAAATTCAAATTCAAATATATCTTTATTCGATTAGACTTTATACAAAGTACTTTCAAATCGTCAGATTCAAAAGATTACGTTGTGCGTTGATATATAATTCAGTCAATCAGTTAGAGCTTTTATTCTATACTTAGATGTATCCACATTACATATGCTATTTAAATCCAGGAATCAGGTAATTCAATCCGGCAACCACGTACGTTCGCCAAATTCTACGTCAATCACACGTCCCGACGGGTTGGTTGCGTAATTGCCTTAAATTATTTCCCCTCAGTTAATGCCTTATTCTGTACATCGGTGCGTCATTGGAGAGAACAGATTAGGACGAATTTGGTTAAATAAATATTATGTATGTTGTGGTAAGTGATTGGAGTAAGATTTATGGCGAATTTTGATATATTTGTAATGCGGACCATTAAAGTTCTTTAATAATTTGCGACCGAATGTCATTTGAATCGTATTCGATAATATTTATAGGTACGAGTACATAAAATCTGTTTTAGCTTGTATTCTCCTGAGGGGTAGGCAATATTGTACTTATAGTACACCAACATTTTACTAGTTATCTAGAATCCGGGCTGGTACTAGGAAATCACCGATGGAAATACTCAACATCACTGCCCGATCCAAGGATCGAATCCAAAACCTCATGTTTCACAGTAGCCCTTGCGACCACTAGACCCGCAATGCAGTCTTATACTTATACACTTAAAAGATGATTTGGTATATAATTCACGATGTTGGTGGTAAAGTTCTTAAGCTGCTTTCTATCAGGCTGTTGTAGTTGCTGACTATAAGGTGGACTGTATTCACAGTATATGTAAGCGTACTAAGCACTATATAAAGTAGACCAAATAAGTTAATAAAATTAAGAGCGTCTTAAACAGCAAGAATATTTACTGATTAATTTACCGTTAAAGAAAATGTAGATTTCAGATTTTATCCATATTTTGACGTACGATTGACACTCGTGACACAAATTTCTGACATTACGCCGTGTCGCTATTATCTCCTAGATACTCGCCTCTGTGTGAGTGTGTCATGTCGAACGATTTGTTTCTAGATTCCGCACTGCTCGTAGTAAGCTCAAGTAGACTGTGTCCTTGTTTGAAATTTCTGTCATTTTAAATAACATAGCTTTTGGTTATAACAGTTCAAAACATCTGCAACAAGCTAGGTTTTAAAAAAAGAGTTTAATCTCGATATAACTAAGATTGAAGTTACTTCGAAGGAACTTTATTACGTAAGAAAACGAATCTAAGTTTTATTGACCCCTTAAAGGACCTCATGAATTTTCTAACAAGCGAAAGCGAAAAATAAAAGCTGAAAAGAGATCAGAATAAGGGTCGCCTGAAATCTGCTTAACGCAAGAACGGAAGCGGAGTTAAATTTGTTAGTATCGCCTTTATTGGTTCTACTTCGGACCCAGTTTATAATGAACCTGAAGGCGTAGGGGTCTTGTTTTGTACACAATTTAAATATTATACTGTGGTAAACTTAACTTAAGAATTTTAAGTTGGTATATATTTTCAAGCCTGTATCACTATTAACCGAAATGTTCGAAAAACTTTATTTATAACTATAGCTAGCTGTGCCCCGCGGTTTCACCCGCGTAGATTTAGTTTCTTTCTTATTGTCGCGGAAGCCTAATATTTTTAATAAATAAAAGTAGCCTAAGTTACTCATTGAAACATCAGCTACCTACCAGTGAAAGTCCCGTTTAAATCCGTCCAGCCGTTTCAGAGATTACCCGGAACAAACAGTCTGTATCGTGTATACTTTCATATGCATTTAGTGAATAGCTGTTATTTTGAAATTACAAACAGACACTTCAATTTATTTATCTGTATAGATGTATAGATTGATAACTCTTTTTTACCTTTTATATTTATGACTAGCTGTGCCCCGCGGTTTCACCCGCGTAGATTTTAATTTCATGGTTGCCCGCGGATCCCTAATGTTTTTTTTAAACCTAAGTTACTCCTTGTAACATTAGCTATCCGTCAGTGAAAGTCTCGTCAAAATCCGTCCAGCCGTTTCGGAGATTACCCGGAACAAACAGACAGACAGACAGACAGACAGACAGACCGACAGACAGAGAAAAAATTTAAAACTTGGGTTTTCTTTGTCAGTACCGTGTATACTTTCATATGCATTGAGTGAAAAACTGTTATTTTGCAGTTACAAACAGACACTTCAATTTTATTTATCTGTATAGATATCTTTTATAATATCAGTACCAGAGAGCCGTCGTGGCCGTGGGGTTTAAGCAGTCGCCTGAACGCTGGTTCGAATCTGTACTAATGAATGAGTTTTTCTAAAAATGTATGTGCAGTGATTCACACTACGTGCTTTGGAAAACATCGTGAGGAAACCTGCATATGAGAAGTAATTCAAAGACGTATGTATAGTGCCTGAGGTTCACCATCGGTCACGTTGGCACTTAATCATCTTCGGTGAAAAGTGAGTGTTGTTATTACAAGACCTATGCCTACGCCTTCGGGGAATACAGGCATGAGCATATGTATGTAATCAATGATCATTTACCGAGTAGAATTGGTTTTATTCCCGGTTATGTGACTACCATCACCCCTCTTTTCATCCCCTAAGCATTTTTACGTTTTATTTAAATAACACCTTATATAAGCTTGTTCCATTTACGAAATCTTTTGTAGACAAACTTGTTGACATTAATAACGGTATAAAAAGGATTTACAAAGCCAAGGAGCAAAAGTCACGTGGCTCGTTTCAAAGAAAATTACTTCATTTTCAACAAAGCACGAATTTTGTTTTCATCTGATTTGCATAAGAACGACACTGCCATAATGGGATTACACTTACTTAATTACGAAGAAGCTAATTCCGGAGAAATCCGGAAAAATGCGACTTGTCCGGAAATATCCGGTGTTTGGGTTTCTTGGGTCCCCGTGATTAGTGTAAGGAAAATTACCCGTAAAACCACTAATGAAATTGTTCCGGACATTTTGCTCGAGTTTGGCAATTTGGTAAATCCGATAATAGGATTTTTTGCTACGATCCCGGGTATTGTGGACTGGTGATTTGTTATCCCGCTCGGGTACAGAGGCTTAGACTGTTGATTTTAAAAATAAATTGATTTATAATTGCAGAATGAATTTTAAGTGGACAAAAATGGACAAATCTGAAATTACGCGGAGTAGCGATTTGCTATTTAGAATTTTGGATTTGCCCTTTCGCATTATTTCCCATTGATTTTATGCTCAATAGTTTGGAACTCGATTTTGATGAAAATTAACACTTAGATATGCTTACTTCTGTATTCCCCGAAAGGGTAGGCAGAGGTATTGTAATAACAACACCTTCTTTTCTATATGATTAATTGAAAATCGAAAGGAAAATATTCTTATCTTAATATTTTAAATTTGAGATTCGTATATAAAGTCCAGTGAAGTAAATTTTCATTAATTTCCGTTTTAGTGTTATTCTATGTTTTAATGATAAGAAATCCTAAGGAATGTCTATTTTATGATAATAAGACCCATTGTTTGTTGTAAACAGAACTATTAATATTATTTACAATTTTGTTCAATTCGCTAACGGCCTCGTTTGTATGAAATATGAACAACTTTTAGGTTAATTAATTTTAAGGGCTTATAATTCGGAGGAATCAGTAGATGGCTAATAAAGGGCCTAAAGGTTACTAAAGTATGCAAAGGTGTACTTATAGTAGGTACCTATGTATTGCTAGTTATGTTTAAGTCTCATATAGGGGGCGAGCCTATTGCCACTAACCGGACACTAATCCTGACTCCGAGCTCTTATGGAAAATTACTGATCGAAAAACCCGATAACACTTTTGTTTTGGTTGTGAATCCGCCTCGGAATGAGGCATTATTATTATGCCAGACCCTTCTTCTTCATTTAAGAGTTAGACTCTTGTCGGTGCAGCTGATGAAGCTCCCTCCACTTGTTCCTGTCCAGTGCTGCTTCTTTGACCTCCTTCCAAAATGGTTTGTATAAAGCCGTCATGCCGTATAAGGTGACCAATCATTTTTCCTCTTCTGTTTTCTATATTTGGTACTAATGTTCTTATTTCGTTTACTCTTCTTAGCACCTCCTCATTTGATACCTTTTCCATCCAACTTATCCTTTCCATCCTCCTCCAGCACCACTGCCATGACCCTAATGTTTTTAAATAAATTGATGAATAAATAACTTCAATAACTCGTGGGAGTGTTGAGAAGTCATTTAATAAAGGGGAACGAAAACAATATAACTGTGTGAGCTAAGACTATAAACCTACGCTATAGTCTGGCTTTAATAATCATAAGTTAGGTATTATGGTCAGGGTTACCACCTACTGTATATTTAAAGAAAAATTGATTGGACTAGGTTAAGTAAAACGGCTCTTTCACATCGATTTGTTCACACCTACATTACAGGAGTAGGCAGAAGTAGGCATGTGTGCTTATAGTACACCCATATTTAGTTATGTTTTAGTCCGTAACCGCATAAGGCTTCGAACAACAACCTTCACTCCCACATTCACAGTTCGTGGGCTGAAAAACATGAAAAAAACTGCCGAGAAAGCCTGAGGAATCACAAAAGAATTTGGATGATATAGATGAAACAACCAGGGGCGTGCATTCTATATAAGCAGATAAGCAGTGCTTACCATTTTTGATGACTGAATACACTCGTGTCATGTGTATGTCCATACCCAAACGTATCTACCTACGCCACATTGGTGTGTAATTAACCTGCCTACCTATGCCTCTGAAAATCCAATGCACGCCCCTGGAAACAACACTGCAACAACCATCTGTCAAGAAAAGTGGTCTAATGCTTACACAATGAGCTCCAGAAAACGGATTGTTCAATAAAACAATATTTAAAAAAAAACTAGAATAAATAAGCACACACTTACTCAGAAGGGTCCCCGAAAGGGTCAAGAGGTCTTGTATAAACCACATCCACATTTCACCAACGTGACAGAGTGTGGGTCTATCGCCGTCTCAGGCACTATACCTACATGTCATTGAATTACTTCTCAGACATACGCATGCAGGTTTTCTTACGATGTTTTCCTTCACCGTAAAGCACGTGATATGAAATCACTGCACATACGTTTTTAGAAAAACACATTGGTGCATGGTACATGCCCCGCTTGGATTAGAGCTTGCGTCGCTTGCGTAGCAAACGGGCTAGTAGCAGCCCTGATAGAATAGTAAAAAGTGAAAATAACAAATCTGCGAATAACAAAATCGTTTGGCAAAATTATTAGAGAAATAAACGAAGCGTAATGGTCTGTACGAAGCTGTTTATAAGGTTGATATTAGATGTCATAACTATCAAGTCAGTGGAAGAGTACACGTAATATTATTTTCTTTAACTTTAGGTATATAATATTTTATAAAGTATTTGCAATCAGACCTTAGAATGAGATCATTCGAATGAGATCATTCGAATTACGATTCCTAAAGATGTTAAATTGGCACCCAGGACCGACAGCTTAACATGCTCTCCGAGGTAGGGAACTCGGTCGACACCCATCCAACTACTAGCTTGTATCAGTTGATCGAATGATTTACCAACTGTGCCACAAGCTCCCCAAACATCTCAAAAAAAATCTACATAACATTCCATGTCCTGACTGACTGACGTCATCAACCCACAGTTGCTGGTGCTAGGGACATGACATTTATAGGGGGTCTTTTTTGTTTTCAAAAAATTTATCCCTAAGCGGGTCGAATGAGAGTTGAAAATCTTTTTGTGAAATATTACTGTCACGTAAGCGAAGCTGTGGGTGCAAGCTGGTATAATTTCCTACATGTCGTAGCAAATTGGTTCCCCGGACTAGTTAACAAGTTAACCTAAGGCCTTAACTTATGTCTATGTAAGTCCTGTATCGCGGCCCCATCGCCCGTAGTTTCACCTTACTCGCTTCAATGTGTCTACAAATCCTGATATATAGCCTCTAGACATCTATGGTCTTATGTTAAGTAATTTTGATAGAAAATGGATTTAAGATTTCAATGAAATTACTATACAAACACTGGTTTAGAATTCTTTTACAACAAAACTTGTCAAAAGTTAAATAAAAATATCTATATGTGATTAGACTTCTCACAAAGTACTTTCAAATCGTCAGAAAGACTAACAGGTTCATGAAATGTTACCACCAGCGGGTTTGGAAGGTTGCTTTTACTGAGGAGAACTCGGCATGAAACTCAGATATAAAGAATCGCGATCTCGAGAACGGCTGCAACGATTTTCATGAAATTTTGTATGTAGGGGGTTTGGGGGCCAAAAAAATTATCTAGCTAGGCACTTTCAGAAAACATCGTTTTGACCATGTTTTCATGCACTGAAAAGTGAGAAAAAGAAACCGAGCACAGCTCGGTCAACCAGGTACTAAACATATTTAAATGGTTACAATTTATCTCTTGAACAGACGCTCATGATACGAGTTTAAATGCAAAAAATAAAATATTAGAAATATTAGTGAGTATTACAAATCCAAATTGCAATCCCATTTTTCCGTAAAAAAGGTAAAAAAACATTATAATCAAATTAATAACCTCCTCCTATTTTATAGTCGGTAAAAATGGGCTTCCTCTATAAAAACTATAGAGAGTTAAAGTGGATACTTGTATCTTAGTACCCTCAGATATGAACCAATTATGATGGGTGGTATCACTATCGTAAACATTATGTCGTAAATTCGAAAAGCCATGAACTTTTGCTAGGAAATATTAACGACCCAATTTTCGTATTCAACCTATTTGCTTACCAAACCCGCAGTGGATTGATGCCTTTACCCCAAGTATAGGTTTGTAAATGTAAACGTCGCGCCTGACTCGTATCAACACTTTCAGTAACCCAGCAACGCTATATCGCAAGGCCTAGACTTGGGGAACTACATACATCATCATCTCCCTGGCCTTATCCCATGTATTTGAGGTCGGCACTTGATTCCACCAGATGTGGCTAGTCACCTGATTTTTATACGAAGCGACTGCCATCTGACTTTCGTAACCCCTTTATCGAGAAAAATCAGCAATCTAGATTAAAGCAGTTGTCAGACTTTCTTAGGACTCTGACTGACCTGTAACGATTGCCAAAAATTTTAAATTGGCAACCGGGACCGACGGCTTAACGTGCTCTCCGAGGCACGGAGGGAACTCGGGCGGTCACCCATCCAACTACTGGCTAGGCGTATGGTTGCTTAACGTCGCTGATCGGATCATATGCGCAATAGCAACAGTGCCACGAGCTCCTCAGCAACTGTGCCATGAGCTCTCCTACATACATAGCTACATATGCTCACGTCTGTATTCCCCGAAGGGATAGAAGAAGGGCAGAAGGGCAGAGGTGTTGTAATAACAACCTCCACTTTTCACCCAAGACGATTAAGTGCCAACGTGACAGTCTATCGCCGTCTCAAGCACTATACATATGAATTACTTCTGAGACATATTATACAGGTTTCCTCACGATGTTTTCCTTCTCCCTAAAGCACGTGGTCTGAAATCGTTGTAGCTTTTTGGAAAAACTCATCGGCAGGCGACTGTTCAAACCCCTAGTCCACCAGGGCTTTTGGGGAACTTAGTCTGTGTGAAGTAGTGTGGTGGGTCTTCAAGAGCACACGACCTCGTGTTCTGAAGCAAACCAATCTGAACACTAAAATATATCTCACGCTCTTTCCAGACAACATGATAACGGCGTATTACCAACTTCACTATAAATTCCCTTTGTATTTTACAAATGCCGGAGAAATTTACTTGCAGTACCTACTTTGATGGCTCTCCCACAAAGGATAAGAAAGTACTCGTAAAACACCAACATTTTATTGCAGGATCGTGGCTTTTGTTTTTTTTTATGAGCTGGTATTTATTTGCAGTAAAGCATGTACTTAAAAGTGTATTTAAGCTCCTGAAAGTGGTTCCGTAAAATATGTTTATGCAATCAGAACTGGGTCTACCATCATCGGTTTAAGCAGAGCGTATTAAGAACTTCTAAGCTTTGACCAAGACGCCACTGCTATAACGATGATAGAAGACTCTCTGAACATATTATCTCTATAATGGTTGAGGAGGGCGATGGCTGGCATTCTCGTCATACTTGTGAACAGGTGCTGCTTGTGGGGGCTGGTCATCTCAAGCTACATTTAGATATAAATAGAACTACTAGACTTTTCTTTATGTTAATTTTTATCGACATTTGTACATTGGAACTGTGTCCATGGGCTTACATTTCTCAAATGATTTATTTTGTTTTTTTTTAAATTGTATAATATTTTTGAAAAGAGTAATTACTGAGTTTCTTGCCAGGTTCTTCTCAGTAAAAGCAACCTTCCGAACCTGGCGGTAGCATGTATAATCCTGTAAATTGTGTCATTCTGACGATTTGAAAGTGCTTTGTATAAAGTCTAATCGAATAAAGATATTTTTGACTTTGACTTTGACTTTATTTGAAGACCAATGGAGGCATGGACTAGGTGCCGAGCGAGAGCTATCAAGCACAAATTGCTCTGGAGCCTGAATCACATACTGAAATCTGTGACGATATCGTAATATTATTATTGAAAGTAGTGATATTTAGTCCAGTCGTTTCAGGGATTAGCCGAAACAAACAGACAGAGTGTTTTTTTTTATGCAAGTATTGTATATACTTTCATTTGCATTTTGCAACAGCTAATCATTTGGAATTAAAAACAGAAACTTCAAATTTTGTCTGTAAAGATAGATGATGTATTGATAGCAAGTAGCAAAGTTCTTATGAAAAAAAAGTCCTTTCAAAATAGGCAATGTAACTTAACTTCTTATCCTTTAAGCCAAAGCAGACTAATTAAGTAAACCAATTTAAAAGTCTAAACGGAATGTCTTGCAAAAGTCTCTGACCATGAGGTGTGAAGAAACGTAAGTAGGTATTACAACCATAAATTAAAAAGTTAAGTGGGTCATAAACCAGGCGATCCGGGAAACGGCCGTTAAATCATTTTACTGCCCAACTTACCCCATTTCTAGGGCAAGGCGGCAAGTAAGTCGCGTGGACGAAAAATTTATAATTTGGTTAAAATGTCTTAAGGTAGGGTAAGTAATTTGCTAAATTGGTATTGCATATTTTTTTTAAATTGTAAGAGTTTATCCTTTCATATTATTACTAGCTGACCCGACAGACATTGCCCTGTCTTAATTATAAGAATGCAGCACGTATTATGTCAATTCTATGTCAACCTTATGAAGTTAACATCAAAAAGGTTTATTTTTAAGGTTAGATTTAAGAAGAAAACTTTTTAAATTGTGGTTAAGTATTCTTAAATTTAAAATTTTCCACGCATTTTCTTAGTTTTTTCTTTCATAAGAACCATTTCCTGACAATAACGAACACAACAAAAAAAATATTATCGAAATCGGTCCAGCCACTCACCCGTGATGTCGTGACCAAGGGAAATGGGGATTAAGTTTTATATATATAGATTACTGCCGAAACAAAAAAATTAAATATACCTTTCTTACTATAGTATACTTACGCCATCCCAGAATGCTTCGGGTACCCTCCTCGTTGAAGCAGAAGTGCTATAATCACATCACCCATTTTCATCGAAGATAATTACGGGCCAACGTGACTGATGGGGAGTCAATCGCCGTCTCTAGGCACTATATCTTTGAATTACTTCTCAGACATAATCTTATGATGTTTTTCTTCACCGTAAAGTTCGTGGTGTGAAATCTCTGAACGTTTTTAGAAAAACTCATTAGTACAGGATTCAAACCTGAGTAAAAGCAGAGGCCGACTGTTAATTCTCCACCGGTCACTACGACTCAAAATTTTTTAATTGGAGAAATTATAGTTCTAAATGCTTAATGCCCACATATTAATTACATTTAAATTAATTAAGTAATATGCAAACTATAACTCATTTGTTTGCTTTTCAACTATAGCTTTAAAAATAGGTTTTAACCTACGTAATCAGCCAACGAGAAAATTAATTTAAAATTCACACGAACAGTAAATTGGTTGCATGTCATTCCAGTTTGTACGTCAATGCTAACTGACGGAATCGAATGCACGGACAGGCATTGCTATTTGCATAATAAATAAGCTTTCAACTTAACTGAAAAACGTCATAGTCTAATTGAGATTTTAATACAATTATATATTTCCATACTAGCACCTACGACTTGTGTGGTAGTAAATGTTGTATGTGATTATACATACAACGTTTCAACCCCCGTTTAACCCTCTTAGAGGTGAAATTTCGGAAAACCCTTTCGTAGAGTTAACCTACACCTTACCAAGAATACATGCTCCAATTTTTATGTCTCTAGGATCAGCGGTTTAGGCTATGCGTTGATATATGTATATGTGACTCATCAGATTTTGAATTTTAAATGTATAGACTAGCTTCTTTAGAATGAAAATGAAAATGAAAAATATTTATTCAGTTTAGGCCCTGGTAAGGCACTTATGAACGTCGAGAATTTACCACTGGTTCGGAAACTAGCCTTCTGAGAAGAACCGGCAAGAAACTCAGCCAGGCATCATGTACATAATATAAATCATATGAAATCATCATACAAAATCAAATTTGAGTTGAATTGTATAGTTACTTTTGGCTAACACTAACTCTAACCCGCGATTGGTCTAAGAGTGATGATAGCTATAGCCTTCCTCGATAAATGGACTGTCCAACACTGAAATATTTTTATCAAATCATACCAGAAGTTCCAAATATTAGCGCATTCAAGCAAACAAACAAACACTTCACCTTCATATATTAGTATAGTTGAGCCCTTTCCGGGGTAAGTAGTCATGAAAACCGGGGTAAGTATTTATGAAAACCGGGGTAGGTATTCATGAAAATCGGGGCAACAAAATCTGGATTATGAAACGGTTGAAATAGTGCTGGCACTATTTCGGCCGTTTCATTAGCCTACTCGACACAATCGAGAACGTATTACTTAAGAACTGTTTAAACATACAATTACGTATGAATATCCATTCCTTGAAAGGCTTAACGCGGTAACCTCTTCGGGAATTCTCAACAAGAAGAAAAGTAAAAAAGCGTACCTACCGAGAGCCTTATAAAATTACCTATCAGCAATTTCACGAGTTATTTGGCACTGAGAGAAAGCGAATGTGTTGTTGTAGGTACTCAGGCAAAATGTGAATGGGCTTTTCATTTATGACAGAAATTAGATCAAACACTTTGAATATACATTTTTGTTTTATATTATCGCCCTGCCTTCACTTGGTTTTCGGTTACGATTTTTTAAGACTATAATAAAACATTAACTTTTCTTCGCTATTTATGCATATAAATGCATATGACAGTATATACGGTACTCTTATAAAAAACCTTATTATAATTTTTTCTCTGTTCTCTACTTGTTCCGGCTAATCTCCGAAACAGCTAAGCCGATTCAGCGGGACTTTTACTGATCAATAGCTAATGTTATAAGGAGCAACTTAGACTACTTTAAATATGGATGTTTTTAGCTATTATTCCTACATGTTATGTTAATTAAATACGTATCAAAATCCGAAACGTACCTTAAAAGAACGATGCGTTCAAACACACAGTCATTTAGTATGGAAATCACGAATCTAATTATTCCGCATCTAAATTGGTTTTAGATAATGCTCTAATTTGTCTTTGCAATATAAATCGAAAATTTTTTAGAAAATAAATCCTTCGTCTACTAAATACGATTCGTTACTCGTTGTATTGTGTCAAGGAAAAAGTTTACAATTTGATTGCATATTCAAACTCGGAGTGAAATATTTCTGGTTTGTCTAAAATTGAGTTTCCTTTGAATGTAAATACAGGAGTTTTGAATGGTTGACTTTAGAACAATACCAAATTACTCTTGTGATGAAATAATTTGTATGTTAACCATCAAAGCAATCTGGTAATTTAACAATGAGACAACCCTATTTGCAAGCAAGTTGGCAATCAACCAAAAACCTGACTTACCTGTATTTCCATAACAAATACGTATTTGTTACACAGATTGCTTTCGAGTCCTTTCATAACGTAACGAAAGATAATTGGAAAAGCGATCGTATATTGTTCGTAACATAATTGAAATTCGAGCGAACAGTGACAATATTCAATTTGGTGTCTGATCAAAGAAATCTAATAATAACCGATTTGTACAGACGCTTCTGTGAGTGATTTGTATTATTTTTACAATGATACATACATATGCTCACGCCTGTATTCCCCGAAGGGGTAGGCAGAGGTGTTGTAACTTTCAACACCCACATTTCACCGAATATGATTAAGTGCCAACGTGACAGAGGGTGAGTCCATCGCCGTCTCAAGCACTATACATACGTCTTTGAGTACATACGTATTTCTCAAACATATGCAAGTTTCCTCACGATGTTTTCCTTCACCGTAAAGCAGTGGTGTGAAAATCACTGATATGTGAATATCACATTTACAATGATATTAAATATAAATAGATAAGTTCGCGAATTTCGATGAGTGTCAGTATTTCAACATTAATTATTAACCCGAAAATGTTGTGGTACCAACGAGATTGATAATGAGGCTGTCGTTCCATTAATATATCTTTGAATTTCTTACCAGTCAAATAGGTTTTCTCACTATTTATTTATATTTATGTATTCAATAATTAGAACGGCATACAATGCCAATTACGCTAATTAGACATAGGTAATGCAATATACACATAAACATATATTATATTAAAAAATTAAATAAAAAAAATAATAATAATAATAATAACATTCTTCCTTTCTCGAAGAACACCATGCACTCTGTTTTCCTTCACCGTAACGCCAGTGAGGTCACATGTAGTATCAATACGCAACGGTATCTATAAAGATTAGTGTGAAGTATCTGTTTGTAATTCCAAATTAACAGCTTTCACTTAATGGATATGAAAGTATATTCAGCACTTATATAAAAAAAAACAAATTTTTATTTATTGCTCTTTTGTTCTGTCTGATTATTCCGGCTGATCTCTGAAACGGCTGGGCTAATTTTGGCGAGACATACTGAGGCAGAAAGCTGATGTTACAGGGAAACCTAGACTATTATTAAAAAATAGAGTTCTGAGGAATAAAGCCAGTCATGAAATTAAGTCACAGCTTTTTAAAGTTAACAAACAACGACTTTTGTTATTTGATTGGCAAAAGAAGACTATAAGATATGCCGTAACGAAAACCTGCGTCTTTCTGACGTGTTAACAGCTGTAATAATTACCGTTACATCTTACAATTCAGGTGAAACTTTTGTTTTTATTTCTGTAACAAAGGCACAAAGAAGGGCTCGTCGGCACGAGGGGAAAAGAAACAGTCGTGCGAAGACAATTTACTTAAGCGTAGGACACACTAAGAATAAATAAGGTTTAGTTCTGAAAGGAGTCTGAAAGTAGCACCAGTGACTGAGAAGTTGAAGAATAAACATTTGTCGTGGTATGGACATGTTATGCGGAGGGATGAGGAAAATGTTGCCAAAAAAGTTTTGTTTATGAATGTGGATGGTTACAAGGGGAAAGGAAGACCTAAGAAACGATGGATGGATTGTGTGAAAGATGATATGACTAGAATGGGAGTGAATACAGATATGACGGCTGATAGAGAGAAATGGAAGAGAAGAACACATTGCGCCGACCCCAAATAACATGGGATAAGGGCAGGAAGATGAGATGAGATGAGATGAGTTCTGAAAGGAGAATATATCTGTGATCTGTCGAGGGTTCATTTACATTGTAAAAAATGTATTAAATAGTCGTGCTGTTAGCAGCCGTAGTGGCCGTGGGATTTGAGCAGTCGCCTGCCACGTAAGTGACGCAAGTTCGATCCTAGCGGCCTTGACCAATGAGTTTTTCTAGAAACTAAAGGGCAGTAGAAGAAAAATATCGTCGAGGAAACCTATGCAGGTTTCCTTGTATACTTCTCAGACGTATGCATGTCTGAGAAGTATTTCAATGTATAGCGCTTGAGACGGTGATGGACTCACCCTCACGTTAGCACCCAATCATATTCGGTGAAATGTGAGTGTTGTTGTTACAACACCTCTGCTTACCCCTTTGGGGACCCTTCCACTATATTAGTGGTTGAATAGAATCAGGCATTACTTCAAGGAAGTTCATATTACATAAAGAGGTTGTCGAATTTTATAATATTTCAAATGACACACTTAAACAGATTTTGAAAGCTGTTATTGTTATAATGAATGTATTTAAGGTCGCAAGAACTGCATACCTCACTCGGATTACAAATACATTCCTGGGGAATCTAACCAAATGTAATTATGTTAAACAATGTTGGCATTACAACCACTTAACCATATTTTACACCCTGTGTCCTCCCCTAACAATTAAAACCAGTCTTAATTAAGTCCGCCGTAAAACGGTTGCAATGAGGGAGTAGTAAAACCGAGGAAATTACTTTTTACAAACACCTTGAGACACTTTGTAATGTACTTTCATTCCAACGCCCCTATTTCCTATGACACAAGATTTCGCGCAAAAAACTGAAATCTACACTAATATAATAAAGAGGAAGATTTGATTGTTTTTATGTTTGTTTGCATTGAATGGGCTCCGAAACTACTTGACCGATCTTGAAAATTCTTTCAGCAATGTATAGCTACATCATCAGCAAGTATCACAGGCTAGGCAGTTAATAGTAATCAGTAATATACGATTTTTTTATATCAATGATTTATTATCCCAAATTTTGAATTACTCTCCACGATTTAAACATATTACTGACGATCTTAGATACATTTGGCAATTCATTTTGATATTGTAATATATACAGATAAATAAAATTGAAGTGTCTGTTTGTAATTCCAAAATAACAGCTTTTCACTAAATGCATTTGAAAGTATACACGATACTGACACAAAAAAAAACAAGTTTTAGATTTTTTTCTGTGTCTGTCTGTTTGTTTGTTCCGGGTAATCTCTGAAACGGCTGGTCGGATTTTAACGGGACTTTCACTGGTAGGTAGCTGATGTTTCAAGGAGTAACTTAGGCTACTTTTATTTATTAAAAATATTAGGGTTCCGCGACAATAAGGATGAAACTAAATGTATGCGGGTGAAACCGCGGGGCACAGCTAGTTATGAATAAAATACATGAGTATTTTAAAATTCTTATAAAAATAGTTTCAAAAATAGCTGAATACTTTTTGAACTGGAATTAGCATTCATATAGCAATTAATTCTAATTAAATAAAGCATATTTTTTCTCCATCCCAACATTTGTTTGTAAGTAATTTTATTAGTATGTTTTCATGTAAGATAATAAGATAATAATAAACTGTAAGAATAGTGGTATGTAACATAGAGGAATATCTTAGCCACCGTGAAATGCTACAGGCGTGATAATTATGATTTTAAGGTGCGAAATTTTATGTCGACTGCATAAAATATTACATAAACTATGCAGTTTAATAGTTTCAGCGAATACTTTACAAGCTTGGCACGAGAAAGGTTTGGCATAATAAAAGTGGCTTCTACTGTGTTACGTAATTTTGCAGGTCTGTACGCTACTGTATTAAATGGAGGCAAATAGAATAGAAAATGTACCGCTTTCATAAAAAGGGTTACATTTAACTTAGGCTTACCTTGCATGTTCATTGACACATACATATTATGTAAACAATATTGAGGCCTCGGGGCCAACTATAATCGCTTAAGCCCTATATTAAGAACTTCTTAGCTTTGACTTTTAATTTTACGGTACAAAAATGAAACGTCAGAAGTTTTTAATACGCTCTGCTTAAACCGATGATGGTAGGCCCCTTTGTCATACCCAAACAACGTGAGACTTGGAACAAAATTAATTAGCAAATTATCGAAAAAAATTTTTTACTTAATTGTATCAGGGAATTTGTTTCTTTTTTGCAGAAATGTTACCAAAGAGTTACACAATATTTTTGAAGTTAGTGTCATTACGTTTCATTGACTTTTATGAACGAGTTGAAAGTATCCGACTGACTTTAATCAAATGTAATTTTGTAAGTGTTATTGGTAGTCTTCTACATTCAAACGGCGTGAATATTTCATGAATACGTAAGCTTACGTCACGACAGCAGTCATATCTCTCAGGGAGTAACAAAAAGGGAACTCACATAAGAACGGCTCTCACACATACACGTACACTTACGAGCGGATAATTGCGCTAATTCACGAGGGGCCCCGAGATACAGCATAGGGATGGCGATTCTTTCCAAAAAAGATCGATTTTTAAATCGATTCGAATCGTAACTTGATGAATCGATTCATAAAAAATCGAGGTCATAAAGATCGATTTCTAAAAAATCTATTTTTTCTCGAGTCTGCATTTACAATGTATATATAAATCCATTTTATGAAAAACAAGATACCATAATAAGCGATCACTTAGTATTAAAATCAGGGATTTTTTTTAGTTCAAGAAATTCGATGATCACAATCATTTTTATAACAATATGAAAGTATCAGGTAAAAAAGAAGACATAATTCTACTTTCTAAATGTATTTGTTATATTAAGTAATAATTTTAACAAAAAAAATACTGATTTTAAATTTTAATTCCAAAACTACTGAATAGATTAAAATCGTGTTGTGAATAGAAAAAATCGAGTGTCGATTCTCTAGGGTGAAATATCGATTCACTGAATCGATTCAGTGTTACATATCGATTTATAAAATCGATTTATTTGGCTCGAAAAATCGATTCTTCGATTAATCGATCTCAGATCGCCATCCCTAATACAGCATAGTATACAATCAAACATACAGTGCCAACGTGACATATGGTGAGTCTATCGCCATCTCAGACACTAAACATACGTTTTTGAATTACTTCTCAGACATAAGCACGTTTCTTCACAATGTTGTTCTTCACCGTGGTGTGGTGATTTTAGAGCAATGTACAAAGCTGATCTTCTGCTACTTTGTATTTCGTGAAAGAACTGTGGTGTGTCTACGACAATTTTAAGAATTCTTTATGCTTCTACAATATAAATAACGACCTTTTCTCGGAACTTTGTCTCCGTCGTACCATAAACTGGTTCACTAGCTCCTTGATTCTACAAAGTAGTTTCTTGTGTATCTCCAAATTTTCAAGTGCTGTATACTTTGTAGTTAGGAAACTTTCCGATGTCTGAGCCTTAGTTGAAGTCTTACTTAAATAAAGTAACGTTATTTGTGGCACAGCTCTGCAATTTGAGTTGTAGAGGTTATATGGAATGACATTAGTAAAGATACGTTATGCGCTCGACGTACGAAAAAAAATCCGTACTCAGTTATTGTCAATTGATAAATTCTTAGCATAAAGAAAACCGCTTTTAAAAAGAGAATAACAAAATGTATGGGGTAAGCAGAGGTGTTATAACAACAACACCCCCATTCCACCGAATATGATTAAGTGCCAACGTGACAGAGGGTGAGTCCATCGCCGTCTCAGGCATACGTCTTTGAATTACCTCTCAGACATATGCAGGTTTCCTTGAGATGTTTTCCTTCACAGCATGTGGTGTGAAATCACTGCACATAAGTTTTTGGAAAAACTCATTGGTACTGGCCCCGCTGAATTCGAACTTGCGTCGCTTACGTAGCAGGATTTTTGCGAGATTTTTTCAGGGTTTCATTATCAATGTTTGGTATTGTTCTTTCTAGCCCTTTTTAAGAGCTATAGCATGAAGTATAGCATACAATTATTATTTCAAACCAACATAATGAAGGGGTGAGGCCTTTTCATTACATTCATTATGTTTAAAACATTATAGCGGCGTCTGGGTGACGGGTCGCCCCCTGCCCTCTATAATGGTTGCGGAGGGCGATAGCTGGCATTCACGTCATACACGTGAACAGGTGCTGCTTGTAGGGCTGGTCATCTCGAGCCCAAATTCGAACAAACTCGCCATTAAGCATAATATAAAGGAAATTTGTCCATGGATTTATATTTTACATTAGCTGTGCCCCGCGGTTTCACCCGCATAGATTTAGTTTCATCCTATTTTTTTAAAATAAAATAACCTAAAACACTCCTTGAAACATCAGCTATCTGCCAGTAAAAGTTTACGCGTAATGCCGTGATAATGCCGTGCCGTATAGATAAGATAATTGCAACCATCAAATTTCAAATAATTAAGATTGGCAACCCTTACGTATAGTGGAGCAAATGTTTTTATTTCAAATATTGTGTCTTATTCCTTACTGCCTGTGAAGTTTATATTTTAACTGTGGCATGGTTATACGCAAAGGAAAAAGATTTAGAGGTTAGATGATTACAAAATGTAATAATAAGAAACGTGCCGAATTCAAAAATTTACGAATTAGAGAAAGTAGCGAATACGGGAAAATATCCTCCCGTTAATGTACTCAAATGATCTAGTGAGTATTTCAGATATCAATAGCCTCGTTCTAACATTTGGTGTCAACCACATCATATCGGATAAATAACCTAAGTACAGGATGAGGTAAGGGCGACTATGGTGTCCATAGAGTGGACCGAAGCCCTACACAATCGAGTAAATCAGAACGCGTCCAAGCGTCCCAACTCGATTAATTAGGGTTGAACAATCACCGTTTAATGCGAGCCTGGAAGACAATGATTCCTGTCGGTCAGATGATAGGGTTATTGCGCGATTATGTATTGTTCGCCTTAGGGTTGGTGTTGATTAAACGGGTTCAACCTAGGTGAACTGATTAGATAAGGTTGTTAATACAAATTCCCACTACAAGTTAGACCTATCTAGGGTTGGTAATATAAAGATGATTTTATAGTGCTGATAAGTTCGTATAATTATATCGATATATTTATGACTAGCATTCATCGATAAAATGTGCTTCTGAAATGTTTTTTCCAATCAGACCAGTAGTTTCTGATATTAGCGCGTTCAAACAAACAAACTCTTCAGCTTTATATATCTCTATATCTACACATACAGATAAATATAATTGAAGTGTCTGTTTGTTATTCCAAAATAACAGCTTTTCACTAAATGCATATGAAAGTATACACGCTACTGACACTAAGAAACCAAGTTTTAAAATTTTTCTCTGTCTGTCTGTCTGTTTGTTCCGGGTAATCTCTGAAACGGCTGGACGGATATTAACGGGACTTTCATTGGTTAGCTGATGTTTCAAGGAGTAACTTAGGCTACTTTTATTTTTTTTTTATATTAGGGTTCCGCGACGATAAGGAAACTAAATCAACGCGGGTGAAACCGCGGGGCACAGCTAGTACCTAATATAAATATTTGTCACTTTTTAAATTTGTATGTAAATTTATGTTTATGGTACCAGCAGTAGCTTTTGGTAACTTTTGTTACTTGCATTACTTTTGCTTATAGAATAATTATTTCTTTCCAATATTAATTTGAAACAATATAATGGGAGTGAATACAGATATGACGGCTGATAGAGAGAAATGGAAGAGAAGAACACATTGCGCCGACCACAAATAACATGGGATAAGGGCAGGAAGATGATGATGATGATTAATTTGAAACGTACCTAAGCATTTTAATATGATGATCATAATGTTTCGTACATAACACTAAACCCATCTTCGAGTGTTGAAATAGCAATCATAGTGACAATTGCATTGTGATCAAAGTAGGTACACTTGATTGCATCGCGTGCTCATCTCTGTTGCTAATTTGTTGGAAGTACTCTGAACTAACATTAACTGGCAAGTGATTTATAACTATCTGATGCACAATTTATTGATACTACGATGAGGAGCTCGTGGCACAGTTGCTATTGCGCATATCATTCGATCAGCGAAGTTAAGCAACCATACGCCTAGCCAGTAGTTGGATGGGTGACCGCCCGAGTTCCCTCCGTGTCTCGGAGAGCACGTTAAGCCGTCGGTCCCGGTTGCCAATTTAACATCTTTGGCAATCGTTACAGGTCAGTCGGAGGCTTAAAAATAATCTGACAACTGGTTTAACCCAGATTGCCGATTTTCCTCGAAAAAGGGGTTGCGAAGGTCAGATGGCAGTCGCTTCGTATAAAAATCAGGTGATCAGCCACATCGGGTTGAATCAAGTGCCGACCCCAAATACATGGCAATAAGGCCAGGGAGATGAAGTTATTTTTCTAGGTTTCAAAGGTGTATATTCCGTACGTTTTCAAATGTTTACAGCAACGGCAGCTTTCCATTTTCTTCCTTTTACATTCTTTCTAAAAAAAAAACAATTTAAAAAAAACCTGTCTGTCTGTTCCGGTTAATCTATGAAACTGCTGAAGTGATTTTACGTGATCTTTGAAGGAGTAATTTAGACAATTTTGTTTAGAAATCAAATAAGAATTCCGCGATATAAATCTATGCGGGTAAAACCGCGGGGCACAGCTAGTAATTATAAAATATAAAAAACTAGTTTATATAAACACAACAAAGGAAGGTACATTCGGGCGGAAATTAAATAAAACAATTTAATTATTTGTGATATTACAATTAATAGAATAACGATATTTTGTCATCCACAATTTGACGTATTTTTCAATCCGTGAAAATGTTAACACAAAAAATAATATAATACACCTAAATTCAGTAGGTATACGCTTGATATACGAACATCAACCCGACCAATCTAATTACATGCGTCAATACAAATTACCCCACCTGGATTAAAGGTACTATGGTTGGTTTACACGGGATGCGATTGATTTCGAGCCGACGACTTTCGGGAAATCAGGCTTTTGTCACGGTATAAATATGATCGTACTAAACAGCATGGAATTGAGAACAACTTTTTTTTAAATATGAACGTTTGCTTCAAGGAAATTGCAGGTCACTATTAAAGTTTATAAAATTTACTCCATCTGCTTTCTATCGTGTCGATGACAGACATTTTAAATTGTTGTAGACCAGAATTTGGCTTCTGTAACAGCGTTATTGGTGGCAGCCTCCCTCATTCAGCTGGTGAGACACGCGTTTATTTACTGTCAAAGTATTATCGAATTGTCAATTTGAAATTTAGATTTCGGTTTCTCAAAAGGTTTAGTTGCCGAACCGGTGATAAATTCTATGACATTCATGAGGGCCTAAAACTGAATAAATCATTTTCATTTTCATAATTTAGAAAACGTGTGTACGCTAGGGCCTGTAGACAAAGTAACATTAACCTCACGTTTTTCTAGGAACAATTAAAAATGTATCGGAATGACATATGTCACGTGACTGATTTTTGTCATTCCCCATACATTTTGTATCATTTCTATTAGCACAAGCGCCAGAGAATGATACTCTGTCTAGGGCTACTAAGTCGCTTATTATTTCGTAGATGCGCACGTCTGTGTGTTTGTTTTGGTTTATTCCTAGATTCGGTACTGCTTGTAGTAAGCATATTATATTTATTGTGCTTTGGTGGCGCCATTCACATTTTGCTTTGAAATTCGTGTACCTAATCACAGTTGAACCACACGAGTTCATGTGATTGAACATTGAGATTTCGTTGCCGTACTGAATAATGAAGTTTCTTCATCACTACCATATAGCCTGTGATTATTTTTATAAAGTAATACAAACAGAAAATTATATATAGATATAAAATTTAAGTGTCTTTTTGTAATTCCAAATAAAAAGCTCTTCACTAAGTCCACATGAAAGTATACACGATACTTACATTTTTTTTTTTCAAATTGTCTTTCTCTGTTATTCTGTTTGTCAGCCTGCTTATTCCGACTTACCTTTAAAACAGCTGGACCGATTTTAGCGGGTCTTTTACTCGGAGATAGCCGATATAACAAGTAGTAACTTAAGCCACCCATGAAACTTTCTCTGAGCGGGTGAAACTCGGGTTTTGAAAAAAGTTTTAAATAAATGTTAGCTCTCCGATGACTTACAATAAAGTCAGTCATGATGAGGCATAACATAGTGTAAAGTAACACGTCATTTTAATCTCTTATTGCTACTGTTGTATGACTTCTATGAAACAAAAGTGAGAAAAGTTCTAGAAGTTATATTCAAAAGTGTACGCAATCAAAACCGAGTGAACTACCAAGAGTAACAAGCTATAAATTTTCTGCTAGAGCCCCCTTGATGTTTGATAAACGATCTGTCAACGGTAATACAACCTTGAAACGCGCCACACTGGGCACAGAATTGCTTGTCAACTGCAAAAGATTTCCGTCCAATGTGACAATACAAATTGTAACTAGCAAAAATGCTCGTTTCTAAAACAGTATAAAATTAAATTGTCCTTGAAGCATTCTATACTCTGTATCGATTAAAATAAAGTTTACTTTAGTTCAATGTGACTTGTTATTAAATGTTTCGTTTTTAGGGCTTTCATCAGATAAATTTCAGACAGTAACAAGAACTTTTGACTGTCATTAAAATATAAGTTATTTAAACAGAAATGAGAGGCTCGATAACAAAGACTGCTTCGATGGTGTGTCAGGTGGTCTGGTGAACGGAACAGGAGGTCCTGAGTTTCATTCCGGGATCACGCATAGCGTTATTGGGTTTTCCATCTGTAATTTTCCGGTAGTAGTCCAGAGTCTGGATAAGGATAAGTGGCCGGTTAGTGGCTATAGGTTCGCCCCCTGGTATATCTCAGACGTCGTGTTCCACAGTAGTACTTGCGACCAATAGACCACAGTATAAATAAGCATAAAAATAAAAAAATTATTTAATATTTTATTCACTGTGAAAATAACAGGATTGTGTTTTAGAAAATTGAACAAAGTTGGTAAGACACATAAACAAAAAAAACATTGTCTTATGTTCCACATATTTTATCATCAAATAAGGCATCGAACTTCCTAAGATTTTGGTATCATAAAAAATGTAAAATGAAATAATCATTCTTATATTATGTATGTACCTACCACCAGTCGAAACGCAAAAAATGTGGGCCTAAAAATCTAGAATCTAAAATAGAAATAATATTAACAGTGACGGAATCCTCACTGCACATGTAAAACTCACTGCCAGTTCATTTTATTTATCATGACAGCAGAAATTGCATCACTCCAGTTGAATATGAGTGTATTTGCTGGAACGCTAGCTAGTTTGTGGTTGGAGATGCTTGTTGGGAAAGTTTTAAATTGTCGCATGTTTTGAATACTCTCGCAATTTATTCTGCCTGTGAATTCATATGAAATTAGCTTATATCCTCATAGCGTTTAGGAACAATGGTATACAATTTGGGGTAAAACCTGGCGCGCAAAATCTGTAAGGTAAAATTTGAAAGAGCGAGCGTCGGATTTAATAATAGGAAATTGATACATAATACATAGACGATAAAGTTTGATTTCGTATCGTTGAAACCGATATACGATGGCGGCAGGTTTGACCGTAATGTTATTATTACGGTAAAACCTGCCAAGACCAATTGCGGGGTAGCGTTAGATCAAAGTACCTATCTCACGTGGAGGAAGCCGCGGGCAGGAGCTAGTCAGTAACTAATATATTTGGTAAGGTTACCTGCACTGTTTAACCGAACTACAGGGTGAGACCAAAAGGGCCTCCAGCCGAGCTAAAAATATTTAAAATACAATGAGTACATTTGAATATTGTCTGAACTGTGCAGCTCCTTCTATTTGTGTATATAATACTATTTGTATGAATACAGTATTTATAGAATATATCCCACTTGATAGCCGACATCAAAATAAATTAAATAATGTAGTATAAAAGCTATCTGTGAGTTATTTAATTTTTTTTATCGTTTACGTACGTAATAAAACTTGTTCAGTCACAATCATATATTGGTATCGGAAAAATGTTTTTCATACTGTTATTTCCAATCAGTTAAGTTATATATATTATGTATGTATATCAGGCTGTACGTTGATTTGTGTGCTTACGTCATACAATGTTTACTTCGTCTTTTGTTATGATTCCCGAAGTTTCCGGGTTTGATTCGATACGGAACAAATATTGTGCCTACCGTTAACTTGACGGAGTGAATAGTCTTAGGATAGTTTAATATTGATCAAGTACTTTTTTTAATGAAATTAAAATAAATGTTTTGGTCTACTTGACTTCCCCGTGGCTTAACAGTTTACTAATGCTCACGCCTGTATTCCCCGAAGGGGTAGGCAGAGGTGTTGTAATTTTCAACACTCACATTTCACCGAATATGATTAAGTGCCAACGTGACAGAGGGTGAGTCCATCGCCGTCTCAAGCACTATACATACGTCTTTGAATTATTTCTCAGACAAATGCAGGTTTCCTCACGATGTTTTTCTTCACCGTTAAGCACGTGGTGTGAAATCACTGTACACTGTACTAAACAAGTTTGAAGAAAAACTCATTGGTACAGGCCCCGCTGGGATTCGAACTTGCGTCGCTTGCGTAACAGGCGACTGCTCTAACCCCGAGGCCACCACGGCTATCTTACTTTACAGTTTAAAAAAAATAAAAGCTACGTATAATATTCGGTTTTTTTCCTTGTTAAATAAAGAAGCCTAAGTGACTCCTTAGTCCAGCCGTTTCAGAGATTAGCTGAAACAAGCAGACAGACAAACAGAGAAAGAAATAAAAATTTATTTCTTTATGTATGCATCCTTATTTACTTTTCATGTGTGTTGACTGAAAAACTGTTAATTTGTGATAACATATAGACACCTTACATTTTATTAATGTATATAGATTTGAATTTGATTCCGCAACTTCTAATTTAACAACCACTGAGCTATGAATCCGTCGTAAACACTGGTACAGTTCTCCCCATTAATGTATATTTAATCTAAAAATTACTTTAGGCGCGGATCCCTCGCTATTGTTACGAGCTTTAGGTCGAGTCAAAGTGGTTATAATTTATTTAATTGCAGGTGGGAGATTTGACGGTTTTAAGTGCCTACTGTTAGCTCACGTTGAATAAAAGATACGTGAATTGTAAATGTGGACGAGTGTAGCGGAATGAGAATTCTGCCGTGTTTTCGGGGAAAGAGTGGATGATAATTTTAATGCTGCAAATTAGCTTTCTTGGGATTTTGATGAGATTTAAAAGCATAGATTTTTTCAACAGAAATGAAAAAAAAGCAAGAAATACAGCCCGCATAAATATCAAAATAGTTATTTTAAGAAAAATATTTGCTGTGTGTCTCGCGCTTGCAGGTAAAAGCAACCTTCCGAATGTGGCGGTAACATTTATAAGCATTTTACATAATTCTGATAACATGATTGTTTTTTGCACAAAATTTCTAAGGCATTTGCTACTTAAAGAGTGATGATCGAAGTTAAGTTCTATCCGTGCCTGAGAGTACACGTTAAGTCGTCGGTCCCGGTTGCCAATAAACATTAGACAATCGTTACAGGTCAGTCAGAGGCCTAAGAAAGTCTGACAACTGGTACCGAGATTACCGATTTTCCTCGAAGAAAGGTCAGACGGCAGACGCTTCGTACAAAAGTCAGGTGATCAAGTGCCGACCCCGACAATACATAGATAAGGCCAAAGGGATGATTCGCATTCGCAAAATTTCTGCGAATGTTTTGTGAATATGAATATCAGAAAAAAAACAATTTGAAGACAATGGTAGGTCAATAATATCCAAATCCATTCATTTCTTATGTTTCAAATGCAAGAAAATGTAACTTTTCCTCATAAGCTCATTAACAGTTTTCACTTTATCACTTTGGTATTATTTATTCATTATTTTACTTTGGGCTTAATAATTAAATTTTCATTAAAACTTTTACATTCGCATTCGTGAATGTTAGTAGCAGACATTTGCATTCGCATTCGTATTCGCGAATGATTAAAAAATGACATTCGTTCCATCACTAATAGAGACAATCCGAAGCTCTCATTGCTGGCCATAGCTTTCCCAAGGAGCTCTAAAACAGTGTTTGGAACACGAATACAGCGTCTCAATAGACAGTTAAGCTGGAGCTACCGCCCTAGGCTTGCTCCAAATTAAATGGGACACCCCTTTATGCCCTACCCTTTGATAGCACTACCGCTTTTATAGTAAGGTTACCTATTGATACTTGGTTTTGTATATGAAACTGAAATATATGGTATCTAACTTCTGTCCGCGTGCAATAATTACTTCGGGCTAACTTTAACCGTTTCTTAGTGATGATATAGGCTTTAGCCTTCCTCGATAATCGTGGTACCTAACACTGAAATCATACACAGTAGTTCCTGAGATTAGCGCGTTACAGCAAACAAACTTTTCATCGTTATATCTTTATATGTATATAAAAATGAATCCCCATTTCCCTTGGTCACGGCATCAGCCTAAACGGCTGGACCGATTCTACCGGGACTTTTACTGGCAGGTGAAGTTTCAAAGAGTGTTTTAGGCTAATTTTATTAAAAAAAAACAGCACGACACTAAAGCAACGCGAGTGAAACCGCGGGGCACAGCTAGTATTAGTATATATTTATATTTACCTATTGCCTGATTAAGTCTCTAGTAAATAGGGGATTGTATATACATTGACAATAATAAGAAAATTTTGGTCTCCATATATTGTTGTGCAAAGGGAGAGTTTACCTGAATTATCCGATAGATGGCGCTAGAATTCAGTATTCAAATGTTGATTTCAAACGGCCCCAATTTTAATGGGCGCTCGCAGATTAATTATTCTAACTAAATGACTGCCATTAGTTTCATGATATAACATAGTTTGTGAAGGTTTTTTTATTGAGACTCTTTTTAGATACGTGCATAGAATAAAATTGATCTCTTGAAAGAATATTTAATTTTACGGGAGCAATTTCAAAGAATTCATATTTTATTGCTTCCACTTGAATTGTCAGAATTCGTCGCTATAACTATAAATACAATTCGAGTGTCTGCTTGCAATTTCAAATTAACAACTTTTCTCTTAATGCGTTAAAAAAATATATACCTAACAACATATAAAAAATTCTGTCTTTGTTCTGTCTGTTTGTACCAGTTGTTTGCCATAGCTGGATGTTAAAATTGATAACGTCACTTTCACTGGCAAATAGTTGATGTTACTAGTTACTTCATCATCATCATCATCATCATAGGCCACTTCATCTTGTCAGATGATTGTTGCAGTGCTGTGTCCTATCTCATACATCTTCTCCTGTGGCTTAGCAGTCCAATGGCAGCACGGCATATCTTGCCACATCTGTCGCAAGTGAACCGAGAATCTGAGGGTGGAGCAGTGCCGGTGTTCTAAGCCTTTTCTGCTTAATTCTGTACTAGTTACTTAGGCTAATTATATTTAACAAAAGAATGAGCTTCTCGCTATAAAGCCACGCATGAAATCCACGCGGGTGAATAAACCTGTTTTTGTTTCACAATACTCGTGGAATAGTTAGCAATCACTGTGTGCCGTGAAATGGGGACAGTCCGCACAGTCATGTCACGATTTAGGTACAAACACGGGGTGAATACCGTGGTCCCATGTGACCTGTTTATTTTTGTTTGCAACACTATTCAAAATCTAAAAGTTTTATTCAACACTAGCTGTGCCCTGCGGCTTCACCCACGTAGAATTAGTTTTATTCCCGCGGAACACTAAATGTTTTTTTTGAATAAAAGTAGCCTAAGTTACTCCTTGTAACATCAGCTACCTACCAGTGAAAGTCCCGTTAAAATCTGTCCAGCCGTTTCGGAGTTTACCTGGAACAAACAGACAGACAGAGAAAAAAATTAAAACTTGGTTTTTTAGTGTCAGTAGCGTGTATACTTTCATATGCATTTAGTGAAAAACTGTTATTTTGAAATTACAAACAGACACTTCAATTTTATTTATCTGTATAGATGTATAGATATAGATAGATAAGGGACACTTGGAACACTTATTGAACGTCATTTCTCTTACGCTAACTTAGGTTAATTTACTACCGTTTCCAAATGTAAGCCTGTCAGGAGAAGAAACGGCGAAACAAACTTTTTTTTTACTTTATTCTTGTATGGGATAGCGCAAATCTAGCACTTGCTGGTCGTTTTTGCATGCATACAGGCTCACGCCTTTCCCTAAAGGGTGGACACCGGTGTAATGACAACACCCGCATTTCACTGAAGATGATTTAGTGCCAACGTGACAATTGTGCGTTAAAGTAGTTAAAGTTTATACCAAGACTAGCTGTGCTCCACGGTTTCACCCGCGTTGATTTAGTTTCATGCTTAATTTCGCGGCACCCTAATATTTTTTATAAATTAATTATGCATGCAAAGTCTCAGCTCGATGGGTTTAAATTGACAAAATTTCATACAAACTTTCATCCCCTATTTTATCCTCTTAAGGGTAGAATCAATCAAAGTTCTTTCTTAGCGGATGCCTACGTCATAACATCTACCTGCATGCCAAATTTCAGCCCGATCCGTCCAGTGGTTTGGGCTGTGCGTTGATAGATCACTATGTTAGTCAGTCAGTAACCTTTGAGTTATATATATTTAGATATTATTTAGTTAGTACCAGCGTTTCGTATTTACTTGCTTTTGTACATAAATTTGTTTAATATTATCAGAAGTGCTGCTTTAACTGCGTTCATAAAATGTGCGCAGATGTTTCGGACGACCAATTTCATTCGTAAGTTTTAGTTCCGGATATTTTGGGTATAGAACGTAAAGTACGATATTAGTATTAGTAGTTCCTTAATGCTTATTGTTTACTCAGTTATATAACATGCTATATAAATGTTACGCTATTAAAGTAATAGTGCTAATATAATTTTCAAAGAAAACGGTAATTGCATAAAATATTCTCGGGGAAATTATTCCACTAGGTTAACTTAAGGCTGTCTGCAAACTAGCGTTCAACCTTCGGTCACTAGATAATATTATTATTGGCGGAGGACTTCACACAATGTTTCAATAAAATTTGGCGCTATCTGAGAATATTTTTTCCAAATATTTACATACGGTGAAATTAATTTGTGTATTAAGTGATAATTTACCCTTTTGAGAAATTACAATTTAGTGTAGAATAGTCGGCAAGCAAGGCATTGTTAGATCTAATCAATAAAATATAAAAGATTATTTTGTTTAAAAAAGTATTGTATAATACAGTATCTAGGGTCTAGACTTTGAGGCGAATATTTTTGTCACAGAGCATTGGCTAGTGGTACCTACATATCAATTTAAAAATAGAATAAAAGATCCTTTTCTCGTATTTTTTTATATATTTTTGATATTAATTTTCAGAATTTCAATTTACAAAAAAACATTCTTAAATCTTACAAATCACCTAATAAAGATCGAACCTTTAGTAACCTCTAACACCTACACTTTACCTCAAAAAATTGTTGATATTACGACGAAATAAAAATATACACATTTCTTTTTTAATAAGTTAAGCGATTTTTATTTTATTTTTAAATTGATATGTACCACCAGCCGATGATTTGCGGCAAAAATGTGTGCTTAAAAAGTCTCGACTCTGTATAGAGTATAATATTATTATACATTATACCTCTTATTACAAAACATAGTTTAAGCCAAGACTAGACCTCACTCAAACTATGTCCAACCTTTTTAAAATCCAAATCACAAAAAGAGATGGCACTTCTTTTAAACCAAGGATTATTTATTATTAGTTTGTGGGTGAATCAACTTTTTTACCCACACCAAGAATGTCTATGGAGTAACCGCTAATGTAACTCAGTATGCAGGTATTTTACCATAAATTTTCACGGAAATTATCCATTTTCGAGAAGTTTATCAAGTTTCCCGCTGTGCCTAATAATCATAGATACTATAGCTATACAAATTATGTGCGTATATATAACCAAATGGAGTATTTAAATAAGAAATGGCCGGGGACAGCAAAGTGTGGGTAAAATAGTTGATTCACCCTTGTATTGAGGGGTATATGTTTCATAAGAGCTCCATTATTAACCTGATGTGCAATCAAACTAACATTATTCGATGAGAACACGAAAGTAGAAATAAAAAAAAACGGCGATACAAAGTCGAGCGATTAAACGCACGTGTTCCGTCGCCGGTTTGCCGCGGGCCTAAGCTTGCGCACATCACACGTAGCCAGTCACCGCCGTAGCAGCAGTGCCGCGTAGACCTTCCCACGGATGCTACGTCCCTCTATGCTACGAATCGCGATCACATTTCCAAGATAAAATTTAATTAATTACCGTGTATAAATTATAATACTGTATATTTTTTTTGTATAAAATAGTGTCTTTGTGTACTTTTATTGTAATCTGTGTAGTGTGTAGGTGACTTTATTAATTTGTGTGGCTTCGGCAAAGTTGCTGCGGAATTCAGGTTTGTTTTAATTGGATTACTTACGGCTTTTTATTTGTTGATTTTGCTATAAAAATATTTATATATTATATATAAATATTTTTTATTGAATATAATTTTATGTGTATTTAAAATAAATTTGTGTTTTTCTTACTTTCGTAATTTAATGGTTTGAAATGTTTTTATTTTTAAGTTGGAATATGTCTTTTTGCTACTTAGGTATCGTATATTATTTACAGTATAGTGAATTATATTTAAAGCTTAGACTATACCATATTAATTTTATGATAAAAAATTCGGTTTAGTATTAGATCTAACTGAAAATTAGCGCTTTGTACAAATATACGTTAGCTATCAATATGTATTTAGTCTAGGAAATACAAAACACACAATTAATATATATTTAGGGATAATAAAAAAACCCGTTGACTGCCATAGTTTTTTGTGATTTCGGTAAAAAAAAAAGATTTTTTTAATTTGTATTAACACTACATTAACCGGATTGTCTGTTGTGTGTAAATGCGCAAATACAAAATAATCGAAGTAAACTAAGAATCAATAATTATAATTCTTTACCTAAGAAAGGGCACACTTACAAACGTTTTTATTACCGTCTATAAAAACCTTAGTTACTGAGAGTTTTAACCTTTTTTCGACGGATAGTGTAATGGATATACTTTTGGCGAATCGGGTATTAGATAGTGGCCTGAGTTTTTTAAAACCTATATATTTTTTGCGATGTACCTTGTATTATTTGAAACTGATATTTTCTTTTAGAAAAGAGTAATTTCTGACTTTCTTGCCTTCCGAACCCGGTGATAGCATGTATATAATCCTCTATAATCATGCGGTTCAGACGATTTGAAAATACTTTATTAATAGTCTAATCAAATAAAAATAATATGAATTTTTTGAAATTATGTTTCGCTATGCAGTGATGTCACCTCACAAATTTCTAGGTGATGTAAAATGTCGTGGAAGAAAATGTCGTATAGTGCCTGAGACGGCGTCGGCAAGCTGTTACGTTGGCATCAAATCAAGTGCTGTAAAAATTAAGTGCAGTAATCTCTACCCACTCTTACAGGGCTCTTCCCGGAAGGTACGAAGGTAAAGATTTATAATAGATAGCTGTAGATAATGGATAGACATAACAGATAGACCGAGCTATAATAGCACTACGGTACCGTAATTTGGCTTCAAACCAAAGTTCAAAAGGTCGACTTAGTACGATAGAGAATTGTAATTTTATATAAATATTTAGATGTTATCTTCTTTTTGTCTGTCTGTCCCTCACTGCTGAGGATCGTGACGTCCTGCCAGTACTCTCTCAATAGATTTTCTCCACCGCCATCTTCGGCATGGGGGAATGCGACGTTCACCGGTCTTGCCAAATGTGCGGTCACCTGGTCTGACCATCTTTTTGGGCTACGACCCCTTGCCCTCTATTCCTCCATTTACAAGCCTTTCAAGATTATTTCCTTTCCTTCTTGCAATGTGGCCAAAGTATTGTAGTACTCGCAATAGGCAGAAGACAAGCGCTTTTGGTTTCTGAGATGTAGTTTTTAAAACACTGATGCATTATAATAATAATAATAATAAAAACATTTATTGATAACAAATAAACGGCAACAATTTAAAATTAAAATGAAAAAAAAATTTGTATATATATAAAAAATTATACACAAAAACTAAATAGTTAAAAACTAGTGTCATTATGGTGCAAAGTGGTTAGCACCAGTACCTACATCGGGTGTTGCCGTGCATTGTCATCAAAGGGCCACAACTCATTAGTCATCGGGATTCTTAGTAAGTGCCACCAGCCCAACTTTTCAAAGGCTTCTATGCTTTTCCTGTCAGTAGTAGAGTATAATATGTTAAATATGGGAGAAAATGTTCTCACAGCGCACTGCAGTAAGAGTGACGAGTAAGAAAGTATCGCTCACACACACAGGGGCGGATCCAGCTTTGGCGCCAGGGGGGGTCACCTAGTCGTTCGTTCCCAAACGTTTGCCAGCATACAAAGTTATTATATTATATTAAATTCATTTAATATTGAAGGCATGTAGTTACATAAAATCTGTATGGTGACCAAATATATAAATAAAATCATTATGTTCAATTAGTGGTCCACCTAAGTCCTGGAACCTGTGGGGGGGTAATGACCCCCATGATCCCCCCTTGGATCCGCCGTTGCACACATTAAATATTAAGTTAGTGTGATTTCAAACGGTTACAATGAATTCTCCATTAGATAGAACATACATTTAAAAAGCTATCTAAGTTCTTGTCAATTTGATTAATGTGAGTTTCGTTCAGAAAAACTATTCTATAAATAGATTAGAAGAACAAAGATCAGTCTAGCATCCACTATGTTAGGGTTGGCACCCGATGGAGCTAGTCACCACATATTATTTATACATGTTTGATGTGGTTGAAGTAAAATAAAATAACTTCATATAAAGGTTTCAATTCTTTACTTCTTCTTCTTATTCTTAACTGCATAATCTATACAGATAAATAAAATTGAAGTGTCTGTTTATAATTCCAAAATAACAGCTTGTCACTAAATGCATATGAAAGTATATACACTCTACTGACACTAAAAGAACAAGTTGTCAGTTTGTTTCGGGTAATCTCTAAAACGGCTGGGCCGATTTTAACGGGACTTTCACTGACAGGTAGCTGATATACCAAGGAGTAACTTAGGCTACTTTTATTTATTAAAAATATTGGGGTTCCGCGACAATAAGGATGAAACTAAATCTACTACTAAATATAATAATAAATACTTCTTCTGTTATGTTTATTTTTCCTCTTCCAATCTTAACCGTTCACACAACATTCTTACACACAAACTCATTTCAATACCACATACATACACATATACATGCCCGTATTCCGTAAAAGGTAGGCAGAGGTATACTTATAGTATTAACACACTCATATCACCAGTTAGTTTTGAGTCCCATGTAATTGGGGGCGAGCTTATTGCCATTAACCGGGCACTTATCTTATGGGACCTACAAATAGAAAACATAAAACTTCGCCCATGGGGATCGTACTATCATGTTTTGTTGCGCTTGCAACAATAAGTCCAACCAAAGGCAGTTATATTATTTATAGCAGTAATAACACGTCATCAGAAAAATGGAATTATTACCCTACAAGAGGAAAAAGTGCTTGGAGAAAGTACTAGAAGGGGTGGGTAGATCGCTACAGGGTTATTTAGTAACTTGACGTATACCCAACTGGGGCCTACCATCATCGGCTCAAAGCATCTCTCCTTAATGCAGTCACTGCGCATACGTCAAAATGCAATTGCGTCTATAAATTCGTACCATGATCGTCATTTTGAAATTTAAGACGCCCAACTGCGTTCAAAAACTTTCAGAATTAATGCATTATTCAGTGAATAGTTGTTACTTTGGAATTACAAACAGACACTTCAATTTTATTTATCTGTATAGATGTAGATTAAGATATATAATCAATATGTTCAAAGACTTTGTTTTATTATACAAGACCAAGTGTTAAAATGATGACGGATTATGTTTTTCAAGTGTTCAAGGGCATATAAAAATAAATGATATCTGTTTACTCGCACAGGCACGCAGATTATGAGTGATGCGAGTGTCAGTTATAGGTCTGAGGCGATTAATAGAAAGATATTATAAAAATAACAGCTATTTCGAAGGAGTATCGTAAAACTGATATGATCATAAAGAATACTCTCCGGTCTAAATTATGGCTGTTACTTCCTGAGACATAGACGCTTTTCTACATAGGTATTTAAAACCGCTAAGTAGACATCAAGCCTGGTATGATATAATAAGTTCATTATTATTTTTATTTATCTGTTTTTTTTACTCTTTTAATTATTATTTTTACATTTCCATGCCAATACATTTTTTATCTATACATCTAAACAGATAAATCAAATTGAAGTGTCTGTTTGTAATTCCAAAATAACAGCTTTTCACAAAATGCATATGAAAGTATACACGCTACTGACACTAAAAAACCAAGTTTTAATTTTTTTCTCTGTCTGTCTGTCTGTCTGTCTGTTTGTTCCGGGTAATCTCTGAAACGGATGGACCGATTTTAACGGGAGTTTCACTGGTAGGTAGCTGATGTTTCAAGGAGTAACCTAGGCTACTTTTATTTATTAAAAATATTAGGGTTCCGCGACAATAAGAAATAAACTAAATCTACGCGGGTGAAACCGCGGGGCACAGCTAGTTTTTAATAATTTATCTGAATTTTATTTAAATCACGGTGATGAAATGTACATGATGCCAGCTAAGTTTCAGCTTGGTTTTCTAAGAAAGCTAGTTTCGAACCGGTGGTCGGTTCATCGACCTTCAAATAATAAATGCCTTACCAGGGGCCTACCATCATCGGTTTAAGCAGAGCGTATTAAGAACTACCGAGATTTGACGTTTCAATATCGTAAAGTTAAACGTCAACGCTGGGAAGTTCTTAATACATGCTGCTTAAATGATCTTAGTTGGCCTCCAGACCTAAACTGAATAAATCGCTTTCATTGTCTTACCCCTTATCCTATTTTCTCTGCCATTTCTCGCTAACTTAGACAAAGTAAAATTCTCATATGATACAAAATGTATGGGAATGACATAAACCAGTCTACCAGCGAAGCGTGAGGTGTTACTTTGTCTGTAGGCCGTGTTATATCTGTATTCACTCCTTTTCTAGTCATATTATTTTTCACACAATCCATCGTGTCTTTGGTCTTCCTCTCCCCTTGTGACCATCCACATTCATAAACAAAACTCTTTATAACATTGTCTTCATATCTTTAACTTGTGTCGTTTCGAGTATTGAGTATTTTGGTATGAGGGAGGTTATTGGTGGTTGAAGGCTGCGGATCTACGTTATTATTATTATCATGTCGACAAAGGTCAAGCGGATCGGAACAATATTCCACCCCAAAACAATTAGGGCATAATATGGCGTAGACAGAGACGAAATATTTCCAATAATTGCGTTCCTAGCGAACCACATTCCCATACATAAATCATTTGGCGCAAGCACGTTCGGAGTATTCATCATTTTGTTAGAATAATGTGAGTTTTTGTTGGCCTTTTTTATTGAGCTCTTTCAGCATTCACATGTTTACACACACATACTCAAAAGCGCTCACGTGTAAAGAACAACACTCACGTATATTGTTCGGTGTCAACATACTCTTCCGAAGGTTACAGGAACGAAATAAAACTAGGGTTTACATCCAAAGTTGTTATTTTATCAATTAAATTTTGAAAAAAAAAAATTCCCTTTAAAAGTCTAAAAGAGCAGTCCAGCCCTTTCTGAGATTAGCTGGAAAAAACAGACAAACAGACAGACAGACGGTCGGACAACAGAGAGACAAACCCAGAAAAAATAAATTGTTTTTTTTTTATGAGTACCGTATATACTTTCAAAGGCATTTAGCGAAGACATTTTGGAAAACCAACAGACACTTAAATTTTATTTATCTGTATCGATTTAACACGTCATTTGCCAAATTTACCTATATTGAAGACTTCTAAAAAGGGTTCTGACGATTTGAAAATACTTTGTACAAAGTCTAATCGAATAAAGATATTTTTGAGTTGTATTTGAGTTTGGGTAACGTTCATCACCATGTCATCATATCATCCTTCATAGTACACGTTGACCGTATTTCAAGGTGAATACACATTTTTAATTACACATTCCACTTTGAATCACATTGCGTGACTAAATCGCGTGTCGCTTAACCCTAGCTATGTGTGGAGTGTTATTGAAGTTAACAACTAAGAATATTGCTATGAATACTGAATAATGTTAAAACCTACCTTGCCACTCAGCTGAGAAAGTGAACACGATAGCATTGGACCTGTTATATTTGCATATTTCGTGTTTGTAAAAATTATTAAGAACTTCACGTGTAAAGATTTAAGCATTTTTGAGAAGAAATTCAAAAACCAACCCTCTTTACGAAACATGGTTTAAGACTAGACTAAACGAAAAAAGATCCCTCGTAGCCTAGGTTTGAGTAGTCGCTTGCTACGCAATCGACAGAAAGTTCAGATCCCAGCGGTGCTTGTACCAATGATTATTCTAAAAAACGAAGATGCAGTGAGATGAGAGACTTTGCATATCTTAGAGACCATCTGTCACGTTGGCAATTAATCATCTTCGGTGAAAAGTGGGTGTTGTTATTACAACTAAGACTAAACTTGGTACTGAGACTATGTCCATCCCTTTTTAATTCCGTATCACAGGTAAAAATGGAGCAACTTCTAAAACAAGGACTTTCGTAACATGGATCGTGTCTGAGACAGCGATGAACTCACCGTCGCGTTGGCAGCAGTTCAAACCCAAATTGAGTAATTAAGAATTTCAAACGAGGTATGTCGTTATGCCTTTCTCTCTATACAAAAAACACTCAATGATTTTCAAACAAAGTATTGGAATTCCTTCTCAACCATTTCGGCCAAAAGACAAAAAGGTCTTTCGCCAATTTTGTAAAGATGGTCCCAAACACACAAACTATAAATTACCTCTGTGCCCTTCGGTTATAGAATTCTCTAACTTTATAACAACTTTACTTACAATAATTGACTTAGTTGGATTGTAACTTAACAGAATCCTGTTACTTCAATCCTGTGTAGAAATGCTCCGACCTCGTTCCGGTTCAGTGGAACAGATAATGGTCCTTAAGATGTTCTATTTGAACTGATCATTTGACTTATTTGATTATTCATGTTGGAAATTGTGTACATTTAACAATAATGTTATTTTACGTATGAGCAGATTAATTTGCATTATTATATAATACTCAGGACGTTTTGGAGATTAACCGGAACAAAAAGACAGACAGACGGAAAGACAGAGAAATTTAACCTACTATTTGACCAACAGACAGATAGACGAAGAGAATAATAAAAAAATGGTGTTTTGATGTCAGTACCGTATAGTATATGCATTAAGTGAAAAGCTGTTATTTTGGAATTACAGACACTTCTGTATGTACCTATATGTATATGTATAAATATAGATGGCTACCTTATTGGTCTAATGGTACGCGCGGTAATGCAAACATAAAGTCCGATCCCCGGGTTGAACAATGTATTTTGGTTTATCCATTTATAATTTCCCAGTAGTAGACAGTGTCTGTATTAGCGCCTTGAACATAAAAACTATCAAACAAAGACTAATATACATTTCTTAAAAACTTTATTATATAATACAAGGAACAGTACTTAAAACTAATAAAAGGTAGAAAACTTGTCCCAAGTCGGTGTCTCTCGGGATCGTGCCAAGAAGGCTAGCAGCATTGCCACGTTGAATAGTAACGTACGTAACGTTATTACAACATACAAAGACTAATTAAATGAAAATACCTATCACCATTCCAATCGGATGTATAAACTATAAGCAGTTAACGAGTAAACCTTGTCAGCGAAACTGAAATCTGAAAAGCGCTGAAACAGTGGAATATTGTTTTCATATCAACAAATTGGTTCTGCCAAAAGGTAAGCCTGGTTTAATCTTATTTGGCGATAATGGTCGCTGTAACAAATAACAAATAGGAAATCTATTATCATTTTGTTATTGCAAGCGATCTTTTTGTTACAGTTATTCATTTATGTAACGTAATTAAATTTTACTTAAGACGGCGGCCGATTCTCGTTAATTAAAACAGATTGATAATAATTTTCAAACTTTGAATTAATTATAGAAACGAGACAAATAGGTTGAAAGCATATTTCGGTCTGTTATTCAGCACTAAGGTCTGTTATTATTGCTTTTAGACAACATTTTCTCCTAGTACCCGTAATTAGTGCACGTAAATTAAATCGTAGTACAAGTGCTATTGCGCATACCATTCGATTAGCGAAAAGCAATCAGAGGGCCTAATGAGAGTTTTTCACTGCCGCCGTCACAAGTCATCGCGTCGACATAAACGCAGATTTGTATAGGATCGGAATAGCGCCTCTGTCGGCCGACGATAATACTATTGTGAGCCCATTCAAATCTGCGTGTACGTCGACGCGATGACTTGTGACGGCGAATTAAAGAAAACTCGCACAAGGCACTCAGGCCAGTAGTTGGATGGGTGAGTGCCCGAGTTCCCTCTGTGTCTCGGAGAGCAAGTTAAGACGTCAATCCCGGTTGGCACTGATACACATTTTTGCTAATCGTTACAGGTCAGTTGGGAACCTAAAAAAGTCTAATTACTGGTCTAGCCCAGATTACTTTTCCACATTGGATTGAGTCATTTGACGACCCCAACAATATATGGGATAAGATATGGGAGATGATGAACGACATTCACAGCTATGTTTCAATCAATAAAATAATTTCATTCGAAGGGCAGGCGGAGATGTTACACCCACTTTTCAAGATGATTACGTGCCAACGTGACAGATCGCCGTCGTCGCAGACATCATACATATGCATATACAAGCTGTGCCCCGCGGTTTCACCCGCGTAGATTTAGTTGAATAAATAAAAGTAGCCTAAGTTACTCCTTGAAACATCAGCTACCTGCCAGTGAAAGTCCCGTTAATACCGTCCAGCCGTTTCAGAGATTACCCGGAACAAACAGACAGACAGAGAAAAACTTTATAACTTGTTTTTTTTGTGTCTGTAGCGTGTATACTTCCATATGCATTTAGAGAAAAACTGTAATTTTGGAATTTCAAACAGACACTTCAATTTAATTTATCTGTATAGATGTATAGATACAGACAGTCATTGAATTTCTTCCCACACATAATGTATGTTTCGACACGGCTCATTAGGTACCTATCAATAAAAATGTGTTGAGAGTATTTGATGAAAAGTACAAGATTCAAAATGAACAGGGGTCCACTCTCTTCCTTCGAAAACGAAAGTCAAACGAGATTTCAGTATTTATATTCAGTTTTGTTTTCATCAAACTCTAAATATCGTCAGTTGAATATCTATACATCTGTACAGATAAATAAAATTGAAGTGTCTGTTTGTAATTCCAAAATTACAGCTTTTCACTAAATGCATATGAAAGTATACACGCTACTGACACAAAAACCAAGTTTTAAATTTTTTCCCTATCTGTCTGTCTGTCTGTCTGTTTGTTCCGGGTAATCTCTAAAACGGCTGGACGGATTTTGACGGGACTTTCACTGGTAGGTAGCTGATGTTTCAAGGAGTAACTTAGGCTACTTTTGTTTATAAAAATATTGGGGTTCCGCGACAATAAGGAAGAAACTAAATCTACGCGGGTGAAACCGCGGGGCACAGCTAGTTTTAATTAAAGTAGGTTTAGAATATATGAACGTCAAATAATTTTTTATCGGATCACGTTCGGTAATTTTAGAACGAATAAGATCAGTGATGGTTGTCATCAACGTGACAGCCAGATTATGCTGAGTTGGGACCAATTCGTAACAACTATATACTATAATCATTTTTGCTATTTTGTGTATGTTGTAACGAATAAATTGATTTTCTTTCTTTCTTTCATTGCGAATTTTCGACCGATATTCGTATTTCGTTTAATATGTATAGGCCCCCTGGCAACTAATACCCACGGAACAGAAAGTCATGTTCGTACGCTGGTCATCGTCCAAAGAAGCTTATTTTCTTGGCAATACGTGAAGTGAACTAAGCAATTTCCGTCGATTTACAAGATGTCCGAACACGTTTCCCGGCTTTGTTCAGTCTAGATGTCTACATCTAGGCTTTTCCAATCTTGCCCACATATTGCCGTTCCACTAAAGCCTCAATTACAGTTATTTATGGTTGTTTGGAGAGCATTTAACTTAACTACGTATGTGTATTTTATTATTAATAGAAGATCTCAAAATCTGCTTCTTATATAAGACTAGCTGTGCCACGCGGTTTCACCCGCGTAGATTTAGTTTCATCCTTATTGTCCCGGAACCCTAATATTTTTAATAAATAAAGCCTATGTTACTCCTTGAAACATCAGCTACCTGCCAGTGAAAGTCCCGTTAAAATCCGTCCAGCCGTTTCAGAGATTACCCGGAACAAACAGACAGACAGACAGACAAACAGAGAAAAAATTTAAAACTTGGGTTTTCAGTATCGGTAGCGTGTATACTTTCATATGCATTTAGTGAAAACCTGGTATTTTGGAATTACAAACAGACACTTCAATTTTATTTATCTGTATAGATGTATAGATATAGATATTATTATAAAATGCATGAAAGCAAATAATTAATTGAGGAACTAGTCCAAGTTACAGTATATATAATAATAGTGCCTCTCACATTGCTGTGCCCTAACAGGGTTGTTAGTTATAAGTTATTACCATTATAATTAAGTTTATATATGTGTGTAAATGTAACCAACTTGTGCAATAAATATATGAATATGTCTGTATGCAACATTGAGGCTCACTTGATGAAAACATTTTTAAAATCATGATTATGATAAATCTAAATTTAGTTCTAAGATCAACTTTACCTAAAATTATGCTCGTCTTGCATGCCATCATTGCAGTCAATTCACCAAACTTGATTCTAACTATAAGTAGCCCTTAAGATATACGTTTTAAGAACTTTTTAATTTTTTTTTTTTACTATAACTAAAATTATAAATACCTTAAACCCTTAAAAAAAAATCTGATTCCTAAAATATATTATTAAAAGGAGTCCCTGTTAGCAAGGTTCCGAAGATACTGGCAGCATTCCCCCTCTGAATAGCTTTTATATTCCATAGATTAGTTTCTAATATTCCAACTTTTTGGTGCTACATATTTTCAGTAAATACTTTTCTAGTCGGGTTTGAGTAGTGGCCTGCAATACTATAGACGTGAGTTCCAAGTTCACCGATCTGTATATACAAGTTTCCGCACGATGTTTTCCTTCACCGTAAAGCACGTGCTGTGAAATCACTGCACATAAGTTTTTAGAAAAACTCATTGGTACAGGCCACTGGAATTCGAACTTGCGTCGCCACCAAGGCCAAAAGATTTTCTCTTAAAGCAATAAATAAGAAGATAATCGGGAAAAAATACATATTATATCCGGTCATGGGAACGTTTTCGCCATACTTCGATGATTACCTTATGCATGACCGGTTTTTGTAAGCTTTCACATCCGGTGCGAGAATACTTTCATTCTTCTATTTTGTAACATGGGTAACTTTGTATAAAGGTATGGTTGGTTTTCCTACATATTATTTAGTAGCGTCAAAAAAATAAAGGTTTGTAGATAAAACGAACCCAAACCCGCTTAAACCGGTTCATTCCTAAATGTAACTGGTGAATTGTGGATTATTATATTTTATTATCAAAACTAAGTAAATTAATTAAATTGTTATCTTGTAGTTATACAGAAGGCCTGGATAAAGTGACATTCTCTTGCGCTTACGCTAGTAGAAACGATAATAATTCAGTCACGTGACATATGTAATTCCCGTACATTTTGTATCGTTTCTACTAGCGAAGCGTGAGGGTTAAGTTACTTTGTCTACAGGCCCATTGTAGGATGCACATTGCAGGGATAGTAATTTTATGCAAGTATTTTATAGTATTAAGATATAACTATAAAGGATAAATTAATATAAAATGTAAGTGTCTGATTGTATTTCAAAACTAGCTGCGCCCCGCGGTTTCACCCGCGTAGATTTAGTTTCATCCTCATTGTCGCGGAACCCTAATATTTTTAATAAATAAAAGTAGCCTAAGTTACTCCTTGAAACATCATCTACCTACCAGTGAAAGTCCCGTTAAAATCCGTCCAGCCGTTTCGGAGATTACCCGGAACAAACAAGCAGACAGACAGACAGACTTTTAAAACTTGGTTTTTTAGTGTCAGTAGCGTGTATACTTTCATATGCATTTAGTGAAAAGCTGTTATTTTTGATTTTATTTATCTGTATAGATTAACAGCCTTTCACTAAATGCATATGTAAGTAAATATGGTGGTGCTTACATAAAAGAAAACAAATATTTAAAATTTTTGTCTCTTTGTTTTCTGTCTCTCTGTCTGTTTGTTCCGGCTAATCTCAGAAATGGCTGTACGGATTTTAACGGGAGATAGCTTATGTTACAAGGAGTAACTGTGATACTTTTCTTATTTTTATTTGATTTGGATTCTGTGAAATAAAGCCTAAGAAAAAACCGCGAGACACGGCTAGTATTTCTTCTTTGTAAATTGCCTCACTGCTGAGGATCGTGACTCCTTTTTAATTTTTCCACGATTGGTCTCCATCTTCGACGATCCGCCGCTTGGTGGATTGCGGCGCTGATAGGTGCATTTAGCAGTTCTGATACTTGGTCCGTCCAACGCCTCGGGCTCCGGCCTCTTGGTCTCTTGCCTTCTATTTTTCCTGTTACTATTAGACGTTCCAAGTTATCAGAACTTTTGCGGGCAATATGGCCAAAGTATTGTACGATGCGCTGCAGGCATATTGAGGACAGACGTTGCGCCCTCTAAATTTTTAGTTCCTGCAGCACCGATATATTTGTGCGATGGGCTGTCCAAGATATCCTCAGCTTGCGCTAGGCTAGTATTTAATAACTTAAGAAACAAACAAATCCACGGCAATTCTGCAATTGCCAACTCCTTTGTAAAGAACAGTAATATGAAAAAATAAAAAGCAATTACTTCCCAGTCTAGAACAGAGCTAAAGTACTTCAACAAACAAGTAGTGCATTCAATTTTCCTTCGAAGTCTTGATAACAACGGGAACTAGAACTAGAAAAATATTAGATTCTCAACTTTGATGCAATTCCTACAGTTCTAAGATTTCGCAATTATAAAAGGTATAGTGTGTTGTGTACCTCAGAAACTACTGTAGGTCTAAAGAGGCCATTTTGGGAGAATCATAATGTGATCCGAATATGATTCATCACCGACATGATAAAATGGTCACTTAAGTGCAATTCATATTTATGATTCACGAATGATTACAATAATTGTAGATGTTAGTCCCTGTGTAACTTTTTATGGTTCTGCTATTTGTCACAAAATCAATTCATATTTTGTGGACCATTTTAGGAATTTTCATAGGAAAGTGTCAAACAGGTGAATTGCGAAATATGAATAAGTCTTGAATCATATTCGGATCACATTATGATTCTCCCAAAGTGGCCGTTTTACACCTACTGATCAGATTTGAAAAAATATTTCAGTGTTAGGCCATTTTTTGAGGAAGGCTGGCAATATAACACGCTAAGATCAATTGATGATTAAATTTAGCGTTAGCTCAAAATAACTATTCCACGCGGACGAAGTTATGGGCAGATGCTAGTCTATACAGATATCTATATCTATACAGATAAATAAAATTGAAGTGTCTGTTAGTAATTCCAAGATAGCAGTTTTTCACTAAATGCATATGGAAGTATGTATACACGGTATTGATACTAAAAAAGCAATTCTAAAAGTTTACCTCTGTCTGTCTGTCTGTCTGTCTGTTTGTTCCGGGTAATCTCTGAAACGGCTAGACCGATTTTAACGGGACTGGCAGGTAGCTGACGTATCAAGGAGTAACTTAAGCTACTTTTATTTCTCAAAAATATTAGGGTTCCACAACGATAAGGATGAAACTAAATCTACGCGGGTGAAACCGCGGGGCACAGTTAGTTCATAAATAAAACTGCGTTAAAAATCTAAATATAAAAAGAAAATATGAGACACCCATGATTTTGTAATAATGAAAATAGAAAAAGTAATTAATTTTTTATTACATTTACAAACCCTCTTATTAATTACCAAACCCTTGGATTTTAATTCGTCAACTATTTGAATTCAATATCCCATTTGTTTTACACTTATACATTTTCCGAATCAATACAATATGCGAATTGAATTTCAATCGCTGAATTATTTACAAACACACATACATTCAATTTCCCAATGCCAATAGTAGCAGATAAGTTTTTATCGAGCTTATATTTACCGTTCGCATTTCCGTAGAGCGGTCTCGCCGATACAAAATGCTCGTTTCACGGCACCGTATTGGAATGTGTGCACAATAACAGATATGAATATTTTATTTTGAGATCAAATCATGCAAAACTGACGTTGTTACCTTCAGGTGGGTTGAGAATCTTTTAATAGAAGAATTACTTAAGTATTTACAAATGGTTAGCAGTTTTAACTTTGAATAGTTTATCGAAGAATAATGACCCAAGTCCGTAATAAAAATACTGTTAAATCTGTTCCGATTAAAAAGGGCTATTATACTGTAAGCGATTTTATATGCGACTAGCAGTGTTTTTTTGGAAGTTTGGAAATTATTATAGCCCATGAGACTCTACACTAATGTAGCTTTCTATTGGTGAAATAATTTTGAAAATCAGTTCAGTAGATCCAGAGATTGCCTCTTACAGCGTCACAAACTCACAAACGTTAACTCTTTATATATATAAATGAATCCCCATTTCCCTTGGTCACGGCATCACGCCTAAACGGCTGGATGGATTTTAACGGGACTTTCACTGGCAGATAGCTGATGTTTCAAGGAGTGTTTTAGGCTACTTTTATTAATAAAAAAACAGCATGAAACTAAATCTCACTCATAACTCGTGCTACGCCACGGCTCTATTGTAGACCTCATTATTTCAGCCGACAGACGCCGACTGCTGGGCATAGGCCTCCCCCAACGATCTCCACGACGACTGGTCTTGTTTCCCCCACGTCCAGTGGGTTCCCGCGATCCTCACCAGGTCGTCGGTCCACCTCGTAGGGGGCCTACTCACACTGCGAATGCCAGTACGCGGTCGCCACTCAAGGACCTTACCTTGTAGACCTATTTCATTTTAATCTTGATACCTCGTACCGTAATTCCAAGTCTATGGTATATTTTTGACATACAGATAGGCAGACGGGCGGATAACTAAGTGATCTATATATCCTTCTGTTGTGCGGAATCCCTTAAAACTGCTACAGAAATACGACTGACTGTAAACTGTGAATCTAAAATTAGATCATTCTGTACATAGTTGACGTCAATAACTCATATTCAAATAAAACTAACAACATTACTAGGTTTATGATGAAATTGCGTGTTCCTTTACTCTATCAAATTAACGGTTGATGGATTTAGTACCGCTGTTTCGATCACGCTTGTATATTTTAGGAGAAGTGTGAACATTTGAACAGAATATATAGATTATTTTTAATAATTTACAGTCTTCTTCGTGTCGATGACATACATTTTAAGATTTACTATCGTTGGTAAGATTATTTTGAGAACTCGTTGCGTTCATTTTGAACGATTGATTTATTGAAATATAAAGCTAGTTATTTTCAAAATTGACGTCATCTTTTACTTTTGTCTTTTATTTCTCTTGAAATAAAACATAATTAAAACTTTATTAAATTAGGTTTTTTTTTTCTACAAGTTTTTTCGCAAACTCATAAAATGTTTCATAAGTAACAACTTAAGTTCCGTTCTGATTCAGGGAACAACGTTTTAGCAACCCCTAACAAGTAGCGTCTGTTCACAAGTATGACGCGAACGCCAGCCATCGCCCTCCTCAATCATTGTCGGGGGAAGTCACCCGTCACTCAGATCACGTCACAAACATTGAAAAATAGATCTAAAAGGCAGAAATATCTTTATAGAAAAATATTTACCTTTTCTACAACATACGTCAAGAAACATAACGTTCAAATTTCAACAGTACTGACCTGAAAAGGGTTTCCTTTGCGAGATTAATCTTCCGTCGCACAGATAAATAAACGGGGAAATAATCTGTGCCAAAATCGTTCCAAATTAAATGTAAATAGGTACTCAATAAAGGTCAATATTGCTTGCTGTGGTATCCAATGTTTTTAATACCTTCAGTCACATTCTTAAGGTCATTCGAGCTGAGTAAAATTTTCCGCTCGGGCGAGAGCAAATAGTTTTTATTTTCCTGTTTCGGTAAGGGGAGATCGTGTTTCGGCATTTTAAGGAAGTACTGGAATAATTTCTATTTCGTAAAGGGAATATTTTATTAGTTTATATTTTCCTGTGCACTGTTTGTAGTGCTGGTTTTAGGAAATTGCTTCGGATGATGTCTGTAAATGTTGATTCGTACTTTTTATAATATAGAGACATCTATACATATAAATAAAATTGAAGTGTCTGTTTGTAATTCCAAAATAACAGCTTTTTACTAAATGCATATGAAAGTATACACGCTACTGACACTGAAAAACCGAGTTTTAAAATTTTTCTCTGTCTTTCTGTCTGTCCGTCTGTCTGTCTGTCTGTCTGTTTGTTCCGGGTAATCTCCGGAACGGCTGAACGGATTTTAACGGGACTTTCACTGGCAGGTAGATGATGTTTCAAGGAGTAACTTAGGCTACTTTTATTTATCAAAAATATTAGGGTTCCGTGACAATCAGGATGAAACTAAATCTACGCGGGTGAAACCGCGGGGCACAGCTAGTAAAGAATAAAGGCGGTAAAGAAAACGTTAGAATTGATATTATTCAGTTTCTACCCTCGTACGAATATCTCAACATTAAAAAATACTTATTACGCAGGGCATACATCACAGTCGTCAGTATGAGGCAATAATGGGACCATACATTACCGTTCTCACGGAACTCGTGCAATTCTCGCATAAAATATGGAGACTGTATGCAATACCTGTGAAATGGGGTTACGTGCATGCGAAATTAAATTCATGAATGTCATACAGAGTTGTTATTAAATATATCATCGCTATATCGCGTCGCATGTTAAAGTAGGCACATTGTGTAATTATCGAAATGTGGGTATACTCAGTTCAGTACATATGCCTACCGCTTTGTGGAATGCAGACATAAGCATATTATGTTTGTATACATATTTTGCTCTTAAATGGTATTACACATAATTTTCCCACCGTCTCATCGGTTAATTAATTTAGCCAGATTATAATTCGGAAGGGAGGGATGATAAAATAATACATACGTAGCCTTTTTAGGCTGAAAGAGATGGATTAGATTTGGGAGTTAATTAGCTAAAAGCTGTCCAAAGAGTTTTTGTGTAAGATAAATACGAAGCCTTTCTCTTCTAGAACTTGATATGTTGGTTGATTAATATTTTTTTATGAAAAAAGCGTAGTTTTATAACGTATTTTTACTGATTTCGAGCAAATATGTAATTTTTTGAGAAATCAAGATATTCTTGCCAACAATACATTATAACCGCGTCAACATAAAAATTAAAATGTATACTTTTATTTGATACTAGCTGTCCCCCGAGGTTTCACCCGCGTAGATTTAGTTTCATGCTTCATGTCGCGGAACCCTAATAGTTTTAATAAATAAAACTGCCCTAATTTACTTCTTGAAATATCAGCTACCTACCAGTGAAAGTCTCGTTAAAATCAGTCCAGCCGTTTCAGAGATTACCCGGAACAAACAGACAGACAGAAAGACAGAGAATTTGTTTTAAAATTGGTTTTTCCTTGCTGTAATTCTGGAATTACAAACAGACACTTCAATTTTATTTATCTGTATAGATATAGATAGAGCTGAGACGTTTCTTTGTTTGTTTGCATGACCGCGGTAATCTCAGAAAGTTCCGATTTGTTGAAAATTCATTAAATATTAGATAGCCTACTCGTATTTATCGGTGAAAGATTAGCCCGACAAGCAAAATAAATAAATATGAGGTATTTATTTGATTTGTTTATTTTGTTTCAGATTTTATTCCTTACCTTTTATTTTCTTTTGTAGTAGTTTTCAGATCAGAAGAGTATTTTACAGAATTAAGAAAACTTAATCACATTAGTAGTCTCGACAAATGGAAGTTGTTTGTCTGTCTGTCACGTTTACGGTTGAATCGCTGAATTGCAATGGAAATGACTTCAGACCTAAGGGCAGATATATTATGGGACTTATTTCAAATCAATACAATAGAGTTATTTCACAAACAACACAATCGATAAATTAAGACAAGAAAACTGATATCTAATCCCTCAGACATAATGTCTCATCAAATAAGCCAAAATGTTCTGAATCACTTAGAAAATAAAGCTGTTTTCTCTTTATTATTATTCCCAGACTATCAAAGTAATAACTAGCGTCGATGACCCATCGTGTTTCACGAGCATTTTATTGAGTCTAATTTATTTTTATTAGCTATCCGATGAGGTTATATTTACCGTTCTCTTGTTCAATCACGCTTGATTTCCTGAACGTTGATTAAATTGTTCCAGCTTGATTGGACTAAATATATTGCTTTGATCTAGTTAACACGGGTGCGTATAATAGTGGAGCCAAATATTGTGGCTACTGCCAAATCTATACAGATAAATAAAATTGAAGTGTATGTTTGTAATTCCGAAATTACAGCTTTTCACTAAATGCATATTAAAGTATACACGCTACTGACACTAAAACTACCAAGTAAAATTTTTTTTTTCTGTCTGTATGTCTGTCTGTCTGTCTGTCTGTCTGTTTGTTCCGGGTAATCTCTGAAACGGCTGGACGGATTTTAACGGGCCTTTCACTGGTAGGTAGCTGATGTTTCAAGGAGTAACTTAGGCTACTTTTATTTCTAAAAAATATTAGGGTTCCGCGACAATAAGGATGTAACTAAATCTACGCGGGTGAAACCGCGTGACGTCCGCTATATTATATAAACCAGGGGCCCGGAAGATTCAGGCGGATAGGACCGCTAGCTAACTGGGACTGCGGTACATGTCTTAGTGGTCCCAGTCCCAGTCACCTGTATCCTCGGGCTCTCTTACAAGCTCTTATTGACATGTCTGCCTCGTTGGTCTAATAATTACAATTAACCCGACCTGCCTCTCCTAGAGAGAAGTTTTGAAGGTTTCCCCCTCGTAAAAAAAAATTTTTGTTTGCCTTCCGATCACGAGGTCCTGGGTTCGATTACCGGGTCAAGTCAAAAATTAATATTAGCGTTTTCCTCGGAAAGCCGTTGGTCGTACGCCTGATCTCTCTCCGGTCATTGCTGAGGCAATAAAGAGTGCACCTGTGTTTGCGCACACACTTGTGCACTATATCTCCTACGCAGATGGCTATCATCATCATTGCCATCAAAGTTCTTTTGTGTGACATTAACAGACTTACACACGTGATACACATCCGTCTCATTATAGGAGTTAAACTACCTATAATTTTTAAATTTTTGTCTATCGCTCTGTTTGTTTCGGCTAATCTCCGAAACGGCATGACCAAATTTAACGAGACTTTTACTGGCCGATGTTACAAGGAGTAACATATATTCTTTCATTTTTTTAAATAGGATGTCGCGAAATAAAGTTACCAACAAAAGTCTACGTAGGTTAAGGCGCAAGGCACAGCTAGTTTTTTTAATTTAATTACCGCTACTTTGCTTTTATCAAATAAATGCTTTATTCTGAAGGTAGTCCTCATTTTGTGAAATACCAACTCAATTGTGAAATGTCAGTATTTTCTGAAACATTGTCCTCATATTGTAAGTGTTGAATTTAATTTTGTGACACTGTTGAGAAGCGTTGGAGCTTAATTTAATATTTTCAGTGCTCGGTATCTTCATGATAATATTAAATAAGACGAAGGAAGACTGTTGAAACAATTAATTTTCTGTTATTTTCTCTTGTTTGAGAATATTGTTTACGTAAAGAGAATTTTATTTGAAAAAAATACGACCGGTGCGGTGACTTGAACTAAAATGATATTTTGAGATGCTTTTGATGTTATAGCCTACTACCTTGATATACACTAAAAGCACAGTATACATATAGCTTACGCAAGCAGTATGAAATCTACGAATCGTTAAAAATGCGCATATTCGACTCTAAGCGACTTCGCAAATACGTCATTAATGTGTTACACAGACATTTTTCTAAACTTCAAATCGACATGACTTTGACACACGCATTCGGGACATAGATCACATAAGTCATGCCTCACTTTCATCACACTGACACACTTGAACCAGTCCACTTGGCAAAAGCCCGTACCTTCTCTCCTACCCGGTCGAGACCAAAGTATATCTTTGAACGTCATAATACAGTATGTAATAAGGCATTAGTTGGCTGCTGTTAGGTCGTGATTTTATGACGAAGTTCAAACAAGCTATTCTGGAAATATTTGTTAAGAATACGACTGTTAATTTTGAATAAATTGTTTCAAAGTTTTCTTTTATTACATCTTTGTTTTGTTGTGTCAGCCAGCGGTTAAATAACACATCTAAAAGCAAATGTATTGACTGTGTCATCCACAGCGCCACTCTCAATAGCTCGTTTAATATAGTCGCAGCACATTACGAGTCTCTATTGTCTTACATAACTGCGTATGATTTACGGGTCCATTATAATATAAATATGGTGCTCCTCGTAATAACTATTATTATAGTTCATGAATGGATGAGTAATGCCTTGAGTGCTGTGTACATAATATAAACGCGTCGGATCCATAATAATGTTCTTGCCAAAGAAGTTTTGAATTAAATGAACATAATATGCTCACGTCTCTATTCCCCGAAGGGGTGGGCAGAGGTGCTGTATAACAGCACCCAAAATGATTAAATGTCAACGTGACAGATGGTGAATCTATCGCCGTCTTTGAATTTCTTCTGACATAAGCAGGTTTCGTCACGAAGTTTTCCTTCACCGTAAAGCAAGTGGTATGATATCACTGCACATAAGTTTCTTATAAAAACTCATTGGTACTGGCTTCACTGGGATTCGAACTTGCATCGCTTGCGTAGCAGACGTCTGCTCAAACCCCACTCCCACCACGGCTCATATAATTAAATGAAGTTTTCACATAATCACAATACTTTTAATAATTACCAATATATAAATAAGCTTTCGCCATATCTCTTCATGTGAACAAAACACATTATTTTTATTCGAAGCCCGCAAATTATGAAATGTTCCCTAATAACAAAGCACTTAAAATCTACTTTTGTCTAACGGTCATGCCGAAAGGCGGCAGTAAATAATCCTTAACTGTCGTATGCCACAATACATCTTCAAACACAATTATGACCGTTCTTAAGACCTGCCGACAAATCACTCTCACGCTTGACGTAAGCCGAATATTTCGAGTGTTGCGGGAATATTCCTCGTGATTTATGGTCGGAAGTTTTGCGAGTCAATTTTGTCTTGTGCCGTTTATAGCTTATTTATTTTACTTTCTTGTAGTTTCATGACCAATAAACTTGTTTGGTTTTGAAACGATAGATGGGGCTGAAGCGCGGATTTGATGCGATTTCATTTGGATATGTAAGGGTTTTTTTTTATCTCTCTGAGGCCTTAAAGGCTCACTTGACCGGCTAAGCGGTTTCAAGCCCCGACGAAAAAACCAAAAGGAGAAAACCCAAAACGAAAAATTGCAAAAACAAAGTTCTATCGTTTCGGTCAATGGAAACCTAGTTTGTTAACTTTTGATCTTATTTCCATTTTAACTTTGTTCCCTTTGTTATTATCAGAAATCACCAATGCTTTCTCAACTGTTATCGGAGTATCCCATGCAACTCTTTCCATTTGTCTCTGTCCAGCGGCGTCTCTTTGACCTCCTTATACGTCATGTTCACACACCTTTTCTTTAGCTTATATCACGTGTGTTAATCTTAGCCTTCCTCTCTTCCCTTCTAGCTTTCGTTCTATTACGTACATACACACGCCTATATTCCCCGAAGAGGTAGGCGGAGGTGTTGTAATTTTCAACACCCACATTTCACCGAATATGATTTAGTGTCAACGTGACAGGGTGTGAGTCCATCGCCGTCTCAGGCATTATACATACGTCATTGAATTATTTCTCAGACATGCAGTTTTCCTCACGATGTTTTCCTTCACCGTAAAGCACGTGGTGTGAAATCACTGTACATAAGTTTTTAGAAAAACTCATAGGTTCAGGCCCCGCTGGGATTCGAACTAGCGTCACTTGCGTCGCAGGCGACTGCTCTATCCCCGAGGCCACCACGGCTCTCTTCGTTCTATTATGTTTTAAAATAACTTGTCATGTCGTACAAGGTGTCATCTTTCTCCTTAGACTCTTGTTTAAAGCATTCAAAAAGTATATTGCTTTTGAAAGACTGTTCGTCTAGAAACCAAAACAGCACAATGTACGTGCCATATATATATGTTAGCTTGTGATCTCAATAGTTTAAAGACTTGGAGAGTCAGCGTATGAGTATTATACGATAGAGATTCTCTCACGAAAAAAGCCAAAAAGCCTTTCACCTTAGTTCATCTTTATATAACAGTAAGTGTACTTCGAAAGCTTTGAAAACACACATTCCAAAGCCTTCTCCGCCCCGAAAGATTCCGCTTGATCAATTTCCCGAATATCCCATGTGAGTGCGGGGATAGAATACTAATGAGTTTTGTCATAAGGAAGTCGGGGATTTTTTCGACTTTTCGCTTCATTTTTACGGCCTTGCGGACATTTCAAGTGACGAGGCAATTAATGAATGTTGATTATAGGGTGACTATCTTTGAATATAAAGTATATTTAAATTATACAAAATATGAGAAATAATGTTAATATCGGTATATCACTCAAGGCGCGATTATTCGGATTCGACAAGGTTACAACCCACACGTCAACGAACATAAGTACGGAAGAGCGGGGTTTGTCGTAACAAATTAAAAAAAATATTATGTCTTGAGTTTTACACGTTAAATTACCACAAATTTAACTTTGATTGATACCTAAAGTATTCTTCTACTAGCTCTGCCCCGCGTAGTATTAACTTAATGGGTGGCCTGCGGAACCCTTATGTTTTTTTAAATAAAAGTAGCCAGCGTTACTCCTTGTAACATTAACTATCCCGCTAAAATAGATCCAGCGGCTTCGACGATGTAGTGAAAAGCTGTTGATTTGGAATTACAAATAGACATTTCAAATATATTTATCTGTATACACTTGTTGTACTGTTATTAATGTAGCTCTACATGCGGTTTCAACCGCGTAGAATTAATTTCGTGGATAGCTTTATATGGCGGAGTCAATTATTTTTATAAATAAAAGTAGCCTACGTTGCTCTTTATTACATCAAAATTGTTAATTAATATTCAAATTCAAATTCAAAAATATCTTTATTTGATTAGACTTTTCACAAAGTACTTTCAAATCGTCAGAACGACACGATTACACAGGATTATACATGCTACCGCCAGGTTCGGAATGTTGCTTTTACTGAGGAGAACCTGGCAAGGAACTCAGTAATTACTCTTTTCATTTCATTAAACAAGTACATCACGACTTTCTCTGTATGGCTGCTACTTCTTCACGTTATTCTCTGCTGGCCATAATATAATATCTCAGGAAAAGGAAAATATCATAGCCGAATCATAACTTTATGGTGTAATTTAGTGATTTTTCAACTTTATCAGTAAACATCATAAAATTCGTCCTCGGAAATTTTATTAGGTACAATTGCGAACAATTTTTGGAACGTATAACACTTATAACACTTTTTAGGGAGCATTTTATGAGGAAATATAAAACTCTATCTATATTATTACAAAACATAGACTATGATAGTTCGTGGTTTAAAAGTAGCTCTACCTTTTTCTGTGATGCGGATTATATTTCGAGTTTGGTATAATCGTGGTTAAACCATGCTTTGTAGGGGTACGAAGTTTTTTACCACTCTAGTACTGACTCGCGCAGAAATTAATAGCTATCATTCAGCAGATTTCAAGATTTTTTATCAAATTCTTGAATGTCAAACTCAAACTCAAACTCAAAAATATATTTATTCGATTAGATTTTATACAAAGTACTTTCAAATCGTCAGAATGACACAATTACACAGGATTATACCTACCTATATTATGCTACCGCCAGTTTCGGAAGGTTGCTTTTACTGAGAAGAACCTGGCAAGAAACTTAGTAATTACTCTTTTCAAGAATATTATGCAGTTTTAAAAATACAAAATAAATCACTCAAGCAACAGCCCATGGCCACATTTCCAATGCTCAATTGTCAAAAATAAAAACTAAAAAATATTACAAATCAATGTCAATAAAGAATCTTAATTATAAGTAAAATGATACAGCACCTACAGGGCACACGTATAATTTTGAGTAACCAAACTTCGCCCCGTTATTAGAAAACATGGTTTAACCAACACTGGATCAAGATTTGAAATCAGTATCACAAAAAAAGATGGAACTACTTCTAAACCCTCTTCCAATCTTCTCTTAATCATTTACATCATCTTAAACACTGTTCTTCATGTTTGTAACAAGTGCAAATGCATATTAATGAACTCAACTGAACCACAATACCCAGCATTCCTAACTAGCTTTCACGCCATACATTCTAAACTGGCTATAAGCGACATATAAATAAGAGTGAAAATTAAATACATATCTTAAAATATACCTGAAGGTTGAGAAATGAAGAGGTCAATTTCAAACCATCCACTTGGGGAATACCTTTTGGATTGTTCCGCTCGACTCGACCACTCGGGTATTTCATATCAGCCATTCTTGACATACATTCACCATAATACATTATAGACCTGCGTTAAAACAAATTTAAAATTATATTCCTCATTCATATACAACTAGCTGTGCCCGGCGGTTTCACCCGCGTAGATTTAGTTTCACATATATTTCGCGTAGATTAGCTTTATTTTTCGGAATCCCGTTAATATGGATCCAGCCGTTTCGGAGATAAGCCGAACCAAAAAGACATACAGACAGACGGACAGACACAGTTTTTTTTTTTAAATTGGTTTTTCTATGTATGTCTGTACCGTGTATACCTTCATATCCATTTAGTGAAAAGCTGTAATTTTAATTCAAACAGACACTTCAATTTTATTTATCTGTATAGATGTGATGTTATGTTATGTATAAATCCCATGTAATAGGGAGCAAGCCTCTTGCCATTAACCGGATACTAATCTAGACTTCAGTCTACTAATGGTAAATTACAAATTCAAAAACCCAAAATCCCCGATGTGAACCCAATATGCCCAACCCTGGCATCGAACTCAACGCAACACAAGGAACACGAAGTTCCTCTGTAATTAGACCAATGAAATAGCCATCGCATCGCATAAACTCACGGTTATAATATTCTTGTTGACCTAAATTTTTTCATTACTTTTCAGTTACGACCTGAGTAATTTGAAACTAAATATCTACCTGCTTAATTACCCCTGAAAGCCTTTCTTCATACATTTGAGAGGAATTCAAAAGCTCCGATAGGTGAATCCAGTGCATGAATTTTTCCTAAGGGACCTCCTTTAGTAGAAGTAGGTGAATTCTGCGATCCTGAAACCTTACTGTGCTCTTGGCAGAAGCAGTACAAAAGACCTACATTCTTTAATCCTTACATACCTTTGGTATCAAGGACTTATTTTTCTAATGTTTAATAGCTTCTCCCACGAGCAGTGTAGGTAGGTACCTATTGGATACCATAGCTAAGTTCTTAAATTAAGTGAAAAGGTGCTCAGTGGTAGGTACTAGATTTTAACGACTGACCTTTGCAACATCGAAGCTTATCGAGTGCAAATCATAATTTATCCGCGCACCCTTTGAATATTTTATCCCGAGCAATATTCTCATCCGCAAGTGGATCCGTTTTAAGTGGGTCGTATAAATAATCGTAAACTTCAATTAACTATTAAATGGAATTGGTCCAAGTAAATCATCTGTGATAATATTGTCATATTTAAGTTATTATGTCTCTATATTAAAGGTGTAACCACATTGCATAGAAAGTTAATACAATGCGAGGTCAAGGGTTGTTCCAATAATCACCATTGAAAATTCCCATCAATGGGAAATAGTAAAAAAACGTCCAAAAATACCCATTGCGATGGAAAGCAGCTCGGAATGGGGATTTTTGATGAAATTTTAAAACATATCCCCATTAGATTAAATATTTAATATGGACAGCATACTTTATAAGAATTACGAGGCCTAGTTATTTACGGATAGAGATATTAAGGCCTAGACAAAGCAGCACTAACCTCTCGCTTGCGCTAGTAGAAACGATACGAAATGTATAAGAGTGACATATGTCATGCGACCGATATATGTAATTCCACACATAATATTACTTTGCCTAGACAAAGTAACATTCCCTCGAGAAACGATACATGTATGGGAATGACATAAATCACGTGCTGGTCACGTGGCACACCCTCGAAGAATAGAAAATTGATAGACAATGTCCCTTGATAGTCCGTCCGTTATACAAAATGTTTGGCTATCTATTCAATCGATTGTTTCACCCATACAATTTCGTAGCCAGCATGCACGTTTGACAGTTGATAGCGGTATATATTCTATGGGTTTAAAGGATACTAGCGATGAATCGTGATCGATTGGAGACAGAGATTCGTTTCTAACGTTCGTTACTTTGTTTTGTAATAGTCTTAAAAATCTAACCTGAAGTGAGTCAGGGCGGGACGCTAGTGTATGATATAAAAACAAACTTTAGCATTTTCAATGTGATAATAAAACTCTTCGCTGTATCTTTTGGTTACTTTTGTATCACAGGTAAAAAAAAGTTCTCAAACACGAAGCGAGAATATTTCTATTTAAAACTAGCGTCCCCCGCGGTTTCACCCGCGTAGTGTTAATTTCATGGGTGTTACACGGAACCCTGCTTGCTTAAAATAGAAGTAAGTTACTTCTTGTAACATTAGCTATCTGCCAGTGAAAGCCCCGTTAAAATCGGTGCAGCCGGTTCGGAGATTACTCGGAACAAACAGACAGACAGAGAAACTATTTAAAAATTGTTTTTTTTTTAATGTCTGTATCATATATACTTCTATATGCATTTAGTGAAAAGCTGTTATTTTGGAATTAAAAACAGACACTTCAATTTTATTTATCTGTATAGATATATATAAAGATAAATCAAAAGACTTGGCTCTAAGCGCTTTCAAAAGCTATTTTACAATTAAACTAAAATCATCACCCAAACATTCCCAGGGGATAACCAACGTACGTGGATGACGTAATTTAATGTAATATCACTTCAGCAAATATATTCACAGACTAATTAAACACGCTTGAACACAGTTGACTGTTTACTTTGGCGTCTCTTGTCTGTGTGCATTAGAAGTGGTTATGTCATGAGGGCGAAACTTTGTAAATGGATTTGTAGTCTGCTATGCAATTTAGCGGAGCCTAATGGTTATTAAATCTGGCTGTTTTGAAATGTTTATACGTGGCATGATTTTAGAAAGAAAGAAAAAAGAAAGAAAATAAATTTATCCGTAACAACATACACAAAACAGCAAAAAGGATTATAGTACCAGTGTTTTATAGTTGTTACGAATTGGTCCCAACTCAGCATAATCTGGCTGTCACGTTGATGACAACCATCACTGATCTTCCGCTAGGACCAAGTCGTGACGTCACAGCACGGTCACACTGGCAGTATCCACAATACAACTTAACCTGAATATAATCATTTTAAATAATGTTTCGGTATTTATAATTCTCTGTCGGTCCCTCACTGCTGAGGATCGTGACATCCAGCAAGTGCTGTCTCAATAGATTTTCTCCACCGCCCTCTATCTTCGGCATGGTGGAATGCGACGTTCACCGGTATTACCATCTTTTTGGGCTACGACCTCTTAAGCGCTTGCCCTCTGTTCTTCCCGTTACAATTAGCCTTTCAAGATTATTTGCTTTCCTTCTCTAATTAACTACATGCATCCAATTTGGTGTGTGTTACCTACCTATTTTGAACTAATACTTCATATTTTAATATTGTATTGATGAAATGTACATAATGCTTGGCTGAGTTTCTTGCCGGTTTTTATCAGAAGGTTAGTCTCCGAACCGGTGGTAAATTTTCGACGTTCATAAGTGCCTTTCCAGTACATTATCAATGAAGATTTCTGTAGAAGATCTGTCAGATTGTAATTTGTTGGTGCAAAATATAATTTATTTAATTAAATAGTTTAAATTCAGATATTTGGCCATTAATTAAAAAAATTGTCGTAAATAATATTTAAAATTACGAATAAGGTTTAACGTTACTTTAAGAATGATAATCGTATTCATGCAATTTTTAAACTGTTTTTTTTTCTTTTGCAGATCAAACACCGCAGAATCGAAATAAGAAAGCAGTGTTTTATATGTAAAACTAAACATTAAGATATGACTTGAAACAAAAGACTAAAGTTCTCAGTTTTAAATTTCGAATATGACGTGTCCGTTCCGCCGTGCGTCGTCCCAACACCAATTTGCAAATGGCAGCGGTTCGAGCGGAAAAAAACCAGAGTTTCGATCGCGTCAATCGTCCGTACATTTACCAGGACCGGAGGAAGAAGAAGGAGAAAGGAATACATTGACTTTAAAGAACCTCAGCGAAGCGCTGCAACTGCTCACGGCGCCGTCTGTAAGTAATACTTTGCCAAATAACTTTCGACCGTACCACAAAGCAGTAAAGTATATATTCTGTGGCCGAAGTTTCTGGAACTTCAAAGTATTAAGTGCTTAGTACAACAATTCATATTCCAAAGATATTATACCAAAGTTTCCTTAATGAGCTTAGTGCTGGAGGCTTTGAAGTACTTCTTATAATAGTGATGTTTATATTGCTTCAGCAATATTCCAGTTAAGCTGGGTATTATAAACACTCTTTTTGCTCTTTTTCAATTAGATTTTGTATATATTATAGGTTAGTGCACTAGTTTTGAAGTAGCTTACGTCCGCGGTTGTGATCAAAGCTATCCCAAAACCAAAATCTGGTATGGATTCAGTGGCTTAGCCGTGAATTTCAATACTTTATACTAGTTAAAGGTAGAAAACTCGTCCCAAGTCGGTGTCTCTCGGGATCGTGCCAAGAAGGCTGGCAGCATTGCCACGTTGAATAGCAATGCTGATTCTCTGAGCGAGAAAAGCCCCAACTCTCTTGTCACGAGAGGCTTCTACCAGACGACGTGCAAGCTCTTTGAAAAGTTGAAGAGTATCCGGGCCCCAAGACCCCAGAGTTTCAACCGCAAACGCAAACTTAAAAACACTCTGACTTACTTTCCGTACGAAGTTATTTTGCCAGCAAAAAACGAAAAGAATACTGAGACTCCCAAAGCAAGAATAAATTTACCTTACCAGTCTAACACTGGTGTAGCATAACTTCAAAATCTGTTTGCATGATACAATATTTTATAAATATTTAGCTGACAATATTTACTCTGTGGGGAATATAATTCATGCCGGATGAAATGACACCAGCAAAAGATATTTGCATTTGGGACACATTGGTTATTTAGTTTTGCTTTTACTGTGCCTGCTATTAAACCCAAATAGGGATTTGCAATTTAGGACACTGAATTAAATTCGTTGCTGTTCTTCTCTGTCTATCTGTGGCTAAATAAACACTTGAAATACTTATATTATATCTTATATATATATATAAAAATGAATCCCCATTTCCCTTGGTCACGGCATCACGCGTGAACGGCTGGACCGATTTCGATAATTTTTATTTGTTGTGTTCGTTATTGCCAGGAGATGGTTCTTATGAAAAAAAATAAGAAAATTGCGTGGAAAATTTAAAAATGTAAGATTTTTCTTTCTTCGTAAATCTAACCTTAGCGCTTTGGAAAATAAAAACTTTTTGATGTAACCTTATGACGTTTGACATAGAATTGACAGAATACGTGCTGCATTCTCATAATTAGGACAGGGCAACGTCTGTCGGGTCAGCTAGTTCTTTATATTCTGAAATGTTATATTGACTAAATAATAGGACTTTTAGCGAAAGAAGTATGTAAGGATCGTAGCATGTGGCAAACGGTGGTCTCTGCCTACCCCCGTGGGATACAGGAGGCTTAATGTATGTGTATGAATGTATAGGATTTTGTGAGTACAGATAAGACGGCTGATTGATAGTGAGAAATAGAAGAGAAAAACACATTGTGTCGACCACAATCTATACAGATAAATAAAATTGAAGTGTCTGTTTGTAATTCCAAAATAACAGATTTTTACTAAATGCATATAATATATCGTCACCGGAAAAGCAAAACTACTAAAGCGCCATTTTGGCCAATATGAGTTATATATATCGTTGAACTGGATTTTTTTTTCTGCGTCGATTGGTGTAGGTTTCATAAAGATCGGAGCCAATTTTTGGCGCTTCAGCACCTGAATATTATGTGATTTTTCATATTTTCCACTCAACGAAAAATCCTTACGTAATACAAATCTTAGCCTTTTTTTTTAATTTACCAGTTAAGTATTTTTCTTCACTGTCATTATCCACTTTTTCCTTGTTCAGCAAGTCAAAATACTGTAGTTTGTATCATTATAGTCACTTCAGTATTTTTTGCTGGTTGCAAACATACCTGGATTGGGTTGTTTAGTAAATTTGCTTTATGCAGGTATTGATGAACATGGCGCTTTAGTTTAATCTGTCTACGCACTTTTCTGACGGGAGACATGATTAGTATTTGTACTTTACGGATCTATGTATTTGAGTGTCTTTTAAGAAGTGTTGCATTCAATGTAATCGATGCATAAGTATGGTTAGCATGGTAAATTTTACTCAAAATGTGACTAAGGTTCCTTTAGTATTAAAAAATGACAAAAAATATTACGTTTAGTCTTTTGGAATTAAGTTTTGTTATGATTGCTAGTAGATAAGTACCAAGAATTTTGTGCGAGAGTCATCCCTGGCAGACTAGGTTAGTAAAAAGATGTTCCAATCTACAAAATATTTCTTCAAATTGTCTATTAATTTTGGGTGTCAATCTAGTTTCAATCAATTTCTACTGAAAAGAATGAATGGAAATGATGGTCTTCTGTAAAATATTAAAAATATAATATATTTCTTCGTCATACTTTTTGAAACAAAGTCCTAAAAGTTCTAAACTCATTATCTTATTGAAAAAATAACTCTAACTTTGAAACACCCTACTTAGTTGCTTGGTAATTCTTATAATAATAATTTTACAGGCTTTTAAATAAAATAGACCTATTATACCATGATTTTTTTAAATGAAGAAATTTTTTTATCAATTAAGCTTGCGAGATAAAACTAAATTTTATTCATAATTATCTCGTACCCTTCTTCGATGCTATGTGTGGACGGCGAAATATTTTGCTCTTGCATTTCTCTATCGGTAATCATCTCTGTATTGACTCACTATCTACGCATATCGTATTTCTCACAATCCATCCATTATTTTAGGTCTTCCTCTACCATTAATTACTATACAAATTCATAGACGAAACTGTTCACATCATTGTCCTCATCGGTTCGAATACCATGGCATAAGCTTGTTTTTCAACTTAATTACTGGTGCTACATAAAACATTCCCTTTTAAATTAATCCCGTCATTCTAGTTATGCCACACATCCATTATCTCAATTGATTGTTAGTTCCTTTCATCCCTCCCCTTCGTAGCTCTATATTCAGATCCATACATATACCAGCAGGGGTTATTATTGTCTTGCATATTATTTCCTACAGTTTATAGAGGAAGAGGTAGTCCAATATTGTCTCCGTGACCTGCTGCTGTTTCGTCCATCCTAAGTAAATTCTGATTTATATAGCCTTGTCCAAGTCGCAAAGCAAATTTAACACTTAACATTTAACTGGTTATCGTACATCGCCCGAGTTTATCTTCGCAGGACTGGACATGCCACTGGTGGTATGCCACCAATTACATACATAAGCCCACCTACTCCGAATTTAACCTTTCTGAAATATATTGTTAATCTGGTCAGGCTAGCTCTTTCTTGGAAGCCTTCTACGGACACTTCCACTCACATTCGCTCTATAAATTTCTTTCGATAATCGCCTTTCAGTCATCCATTCGATGTCGAAACCATCTCAAAATACTTCTTTCAATTCTGGTCACCACATGATTCTTCAACTTGCAACTGTCTCTTATCACACTATTTTTAATTACATCTACTATGGTAACTACCACCACACATACTACCCAAATGTTCATACTAATGGGACACGAGCTTTAGTATTTCATAATAATTGGCGTCTAGTACATCAGCCTTATTGTGAAAAATGGGTACGAGCTTTGGCTTGCACTATTCATTGGAGATCACCTCTTCATACATAGCTAGCGCAGCTTATTATGAAATAGGGTCAGCCACTTACATTCATCCTTTTTTTAACATCTTTCATCTCTACTGGTTTACCGTACCGGATAGTTCTATCAGATTTTCATCCTTTATTCTACATTTCGGCAAATCATATCTGTATTCACTAGTTTCTAATTCGATATACCGTTCCACTCACTAGCATCATTCAAAGACGTTTTATAGTATACTATAACAGAAGATGGCTGCATCTTTCATACACATAACATGCTTAAGATATTTTGCATCTTCCTCGCGGAGTTTTTTAAAACGGTATTGTCTATTATACAGTCCAGATCCATCATGTGAATATGCTAGATTCTGGACCCTTTATTTATAGTAAATTTTTGTTTCTTCTGGCTAAGAAGTTTTCAATTTATGGAAAATCATGGTAACTTTTACAGCAGATAATAGTGACTATGAGGTTCTCCAATGTTCGAGTCTTCTTTAAATCATGGTATAGGTACAATTTTAACTACGAAAAAGCGAGAGCAAGAACAATCTTCAAGTACGAGAGAGTAATCTCTTCACAATTCCAATTTATTCTTTTAACTTCACCACTTAAATCTCTCTTCCTACATAAACTTCCTCAACATCTAAATGTTTTCGCTGAGTCATCAATTCCGGCTTTAAGTGGAAACATGCCTTCATACTTTCATTACATTCATGTCAACTTTCAAATATTATTTTAGCAAAAATTATCCTATCACTCATTATTTTCCCATACATCATACATTATTCAGTTTAATATCAAACATATGCAATTTGGTTTGCATTGCCTTCCAGTGTGATATGGCTTGTAGCCTTTATCATTAGTTTTAGCTTTTGAACCCTTGAATTTCATCTTCTATAGATACACCACGTTTGTAAGTCTTACTTTCAGTACATCAGCTAACTCTATTTTTCTTCTAATTTTCATCTCGTCATGGCATATATGTTCCAACTTATACTCTTCTCCCTAGCGTCAACTATCCATTGGAAAAAATATTTACTTATTACAGGATAATATTTAGTTATTACAGGATTTTAACAACAGAGTAAGTAATAACGAGGAAAGCATATTTTGAAGTTCGAATCATAAACGTTACTCAATAAGAGTTGGTATTCCTATGAATTTAGTGTGCAGCTAGTACAAATTGCTAGGTTTTACACTTTAGTATGTCAGTTAAGAAAAAAAAGATTAATTTTTGATCCTTTATCTGTTACTTAAGTCGTTTTGGCATTACAATGATACTATCTAATTGTGCTTTAAATCATTTTTCCATACGGTCTTGACACATTTTATGGTGTTTAAGTGCTATTTACTGAGTGTATAATCTATCCGAAATGCGTGTTAGTACTTTTTCTTAACAAACATTTCGAGAAATGTGGTTTGTTAGTACTTTTCGTTCACTGCACTTTATTTATTAAACATTATTACGGAGATAAGTAATTTCTGCTTACGAACTATACAGAGCATTAGTACTAAAGCGACAGCTATCTCGTGAATTACAGGAAATATGCTGAAAATCTTTATTTCAGTACATAGATAATGAATTCACGATATTGGTTTTCCTTTACTGTTTTTCGATTGGAATTATAGGAAAAGAGTTATGATTTTTTTTGTTAAAAAAAAAACTTTAAATCGCTAAATGTAAAATGGCCATTTGGCGCATTAGTATTATAGCCTTTCCGGTGACGATATATAAAAAAAAGAAGTTTTAAAATGTTTCTCTGTCTGTCTGTTTGTTCCGAGTAATCTCTGAAACGACTGGACGGATTTTAACGGGACTTTCACTGTTAGGTAGCTGATGTTTCACGGAGTAACTTAAGCTACTTTTATTTATTAAAAATATTAGGTTTCCGCGACAATAAGGAAGAAACTAAATCTACGCGGGTGAAACCGCGGGGCACAGCTAGTTGTATAAAAAATTGAGAGCAAAGGTATTAACAAACTATATCTGCTATTTATATTACAGCAATCTAGTTTAAGACAAAGTAACTTCTGTGATTCAAAAATAAAACGTCATGAAAAGTAAAACAGTTCAAAATTACTTAAAAAAAATTGTGGATTATTTTTTAGCAAAATATCTGCTTAAAATATAACCTTCTTCGTTCTAATCTTTTTTCGTAGAATTTGAGAACATTCCATTTCAAAATGCAAAACGTAAATCATTGTAATATCCGCATAGAATATTTATACATCCTTTTAATATTCAATGCACGATATCCCGTCAATTTTTATGACGCTATGAAGCCAAAATGGGCTGAATGAATTTGCTTTGAAACAAAGGGAGTGGTCAGTCTACTCTATAACTTTATGATCTATACTTGGAGTGACACGAAAATGTCGATAGTTACTTCGTAATCAACCATTCAATTTAATAAAGATATTTTTAATCAACCTTGATCCAAAGTTAATAAAGGTGTTAACTAAAATGATACATTTTCCAGTATATACGTAAGCTGACCTCGCTTTGTATAGAATCTCTGTGGAATGAAAGGTAGATGTGTACACACATACATACTTAAATGCAGTGATAAGATAGCATTCAAATAACATCCAAGCCATATTATATAGAGAAAATTATTCCATCAGAGATCAAGCTATACAAGCGACGTACGCAGGCCACTCACACATAGGATCGCACCGACACGATGTGTTCACGCACGCTTCGAGAGAGTACAAGCTACGGCGTATGAGTACGCGGGCGGACGATACGATACGATGCAGTCAGTGCTTATGTGTGAGTGGACTTGCAGCGCGCCGCTTGTATAAAACTTTTTCTATTGTGGAATGTTTACTCATGGTACATTGGTGGTACATGGTACATGATAATGAGAGTAAATGAAAAAGTGCCTTAGAAAATATTAATATCAAAAGTGCCTTTGAAACTTGACATAAATGCATTATAGAAACGTCTCCCGAATTGAGAGTTTTAAACGTCAAATTAAAATTATCAAGTTCCCAAAGGATCACTTTCAATACCCTTTAAAAGTTTGAAGATCTTGAGGTTAATCATTTGGGACTTTATCCTTCTTGCTTAAATCAATTTTATTTAAGTTTTCTAGCTGTGCCCCCGCGATTTCACTCGAGTTGGATTTATTTCACGGAACCATTTTTTTAAAATAAGCGTAATAAAATCCTTGTAACATAAGGTATATTACGATAAAGTAATTAAAAATTAAACCCGTCCAGCCGTTTCTGAGATCAGCCGGAACAAACAGACAGACAAACAGAGAAAAATTTTAAAACTTGGTATTTTGATGTTGTTCCCGTATATACTTTGGTATGTATAATATGGTAAAAAAACTGTTTATAGATATAAATGTAGAACTTAAGTACCTAGTTATTTACAAGGTTATGACAAAGGAGCTATTACGCAGATTTATATTTATTATTTAGATTATCGAAGCTAAGCAACCCCAAACGAATGTCAGTAGTCGGATACGTGACAGCACAAGCTATTTAGCGAATCTCGGAGAGCACGTTAAGTCGTTGGTCTCTCGTTATAGATCAAGGCTATCCTATGTATAAAGTTACTAAGACGCTAAATGAACTTAAGCTTTCAAGAATAGGACGTGGAATATGCGGTACTTAATCTCAATTAGTTCTAGTATTCTGGTTCATTGTTGCAAGAATGTCCATTCCAGATGGTTCTTACCAACCTTTATAAGAAAGCGAATTAATCTTGAAGTTAAAAGACTTAAAAGTTTTGATTGTTCTCCAACTATTTATGGAAATTCTTCTAACTCTGACTTTGAGTAGACCTTAGGGCATTCTCGACGGACTTAGTTTAAAACTATATTGATTACCTCAAACTTGCGTAAATTAGAATCCTTAAGGAGTGTCAGATTAAATGATGGTTTCATTTCTGGTAGCGATATTTTATCTTTAAATTTATTCCAGTCATTATAAAGAAAATACAATTTCTGACATACCTTCACTCATATTATAGGATGCAGTGTCATTCGGTTGGATTATGAGATAGGTGTTAATAGATTGAAAATATATGGGTGGGTGGTACTAACTTACTTTTTTTAGAATTCCATATCTCATAAGAAGAAAAATAACCGTTTTAAGATCACTTCATTTTCCGCCTAACCGTCTGTCCGTCAATACCTTTCTCAGGAACGTGTGGAGTTGAAATTTATATGAAATGCTCCGGTTTGTAATCTCTGGGTGCTAAAAGGATACACTTGTAAATCAAAGTAATTAAAGATGGACTTTTGTCGCATAATTTGACACTCGTAAGGGAATCGTAACGTTATAAAATTATGCAAAAAGTAATGTCTTAATACATGTAAAGGTACATGTAACAGTAGAAAACAAAACTAAAAATCGCAATACAGTTCCAAAGTTAATAAAATCAGCGCGGTGCATCGCAAAAAGGAATGCCCATACATTTTGTCACAAAATTGTAAAATCTTTCTGCCATACTGCTGACTAGCAACTCTATTCTGCGAACAATTTTAATATATCATCCTCGCAGTTTAATATCGCGGAATTAAAAACATAATTCTGACGTCATAAATGCCATTCATGCCACACTTTGGTGGCGTGAATAGAAATGACGAAGTAAAGAGACTCGAGCTCTATTGAGCACCTCACAATCCGAACACACGACTGCCGAATGCCTCTAACACCCTTGTTAATATAGTGCACCTTTGAATGATAGAGCTGCATAGACATGAATAAATTTGAACCGTATTCTATTGATTCAGGGTTTGTAAGACGTCCTATGTAATTACGTAGGATCAGTGGCTCTCACACATTTTACAAAACATTGTGTGAATGCCATTAGCCCAAATCAGAAAGACAGCAGATGAGCAGCTTTCTATATTCAAATTTGCCTGCCAAGCTGATACCTCTAAAATGTATATGTACATTCGTGTAAACTTAACCCAACTAAAGAAATATTCCCAGTTTTCATAAGTAAGTATAATGCAGTGAGAGAGTGACGACATAATTTATGTAATCCAGATTACTCCTCTAATCTGTCACGCGCGTACGGAGATCTGTGATCATGTCAGGAGAATTCCGGTAAACTAGATCAACATGCCTATAAGTGAGTGCTATAACACCTCTGCTACCACGAGCTTTTTTCTGGGAAGTAGTGTGCAAATCCCCTCGATCTTTTTTTATGCGAGCAGTCCGCTTAATGGTAAGCGGCTACTGCAGTCCAAGAATGCTTTTAAATGTCACTCGCGCATTATCTACTTTACAAAGTATGAAATCCCAGTTCTTACATACTGGCAACTATTGTTAGCACAGCGACTACACTTCCACTCCTCCCCTCCATAGAGCACTGGCGACCTTACTCAACGCAGCAACAATACTCAAAAGTAGCATTATTTGACTACGATCTTCTGTAAGGAGGAGGCACAGTCACCAGTCGGGCAACTCTAAATATCAAACGAATGGATCTCTATTTCACAGAAACCGTGTAATTTTGTGTCTCAATAAAATATGAGCTCCTGGGATTTGTTAGCGATATTTCACTTTACAATATTGACAGGCCGATTTATGAATGAAAGAAATGAAATATTGCTTCTCCATTCGGGGAGCTATTGGTTGATTCATGTTCAAATGAATAAAGTATTTTGTTGAATGTTAAAGAGATATTTAGATTTGTACAGTAATTATTTTATCTTATAAATAGTGTATAATAACAAATTAGGTCTGAGAGCCAGGAATAATCAGAGCAGGTGATGGATAATGGAATGAAACACCCAAACTTTTTTTTTAATGGTATGATCTCTCGCAGTTGTTAGAGGGGAATTACCTTGACTGCTTAACCGGACTAAAGAGTGAGACCCAAGGGCCTCCAGCCGAGCTTAAACTTATAAACTTAGCAACACAGCTAAGGGCTCCCCGGTGCGGGGCTCGGACCTCGGCTTAGGGCGTTGCTGGGGAATGAGCTAGGGAGCTGGATCTGAGTGTTATTATTTAGGGACATGTATAAGGCAAATGGCTCAGCGCGCGCCGACTCTAGCAAAGGACGCGGGGGGACGATGACGTAGAAGAAACACCCCAACTGGGGTCTAGAACACCAGTCCTGGTATTTATTGGATCGACCACTTGACCACTATATACGTAACTAAGAGATTCTCAATAGCGTGATTTAGAAGGGTACAACGCCATCTAGTGTACAAAAATGAAACTAATTATTAAGGTAATAAACTACGTTAAACACAGTGAACGAAGGCACCAGGCGCGCAGGGTTGTTAAGTAGTTTTTAAACTTGTTTAATCGTTGAAACATACATTGTAGTTGCTAACTATATTCTGTATAAACAGATGAAAAGTTTGTACTTATTACCGGAACGTGAATCTCAGGAACAAGTAGTACAAGTTAAATTTGAATAATAATTAATTCATAATTCAATCATAATTTCTTAATTAGAAGATAATAGAAGGAAAATGCTAAATGACAGTCTCGCGACAAAACTAATGTGGCAACTTGATATTATAGCAAAATAATTACCTATCCAAATATAGTTTTTTATTTATTTATTTTGAACTAGCTGTGTCCTGCGGTTTCAGCCGCGTAGGCTTAATTTCATGAGTGGTTTTCTTTTAGGAATTCAAATTTAAAAAAATACTTGTTTGTAACATCAGCTCCCTGTCATTCAAAGTCCCGTTAAAATCTGTCCAGCCGATTCAGATATAACCGGAAAAAGACAGACAGACAAATTAAAAATGGTTTTTTTTATGTATGTGTTAGTGAAATTTTGTGAAAAGCCGTTTATTTGGAATAATATTGTAGTGTCTGTTTAATTACCAAAATAACAGCTTTTCACTAAATGCATATAAAAGTATACACACTACTGACACTAAAAAACCAAGTTTAAACATTTTTCTGTCTGTCTGTTCGTTCCGGATAATGTCTGAACCGGCTACACCGATTTTAACGGGACTTTCACTGGCAGCTGATGTTTCAAGGAGTAACTTGGGCTACTTTTATTTATTAAATACGCGACAATAAGGATGAAACTAAATCTACGCGGGTGAAACCGCGGGGCAGTTAGTAAATAAATAATACTTTGCTCATTATGTTCTTTCTTTCATCATGCTCAAAATATCAGTAGACCACTGCACCAAAAAATATTGCTGAAGAGATTTCAAAAAGCCATTTAGAAATCCATTAGAGGTTGACCCCAAGTTTTTGCCCTCACTCGGAGTCAACGAGAATTTTATTTTCCTATTCACCCTTAATGGCACTATACCTTCGTTGGAGGTATTCATAGCTAAGAGGGCTGGTCATCTTAAGGGCTACAATATCTATACATATGTACAGATAGACAAAATTGAGGTGTCCGTTTGTAATTGCAAAATATCTTTTCACTAAATGCATATGAAAGTATATACGATACATAAACAAACCAATTTTAATTTTTTTTCTCCGTCTATCTGTCTGTCACTGGCAGATAGTTTATGTAACAAGGAGTAATATCGGCTACTTTTAATTAAAAATAATAATAAGAATTCCGCGGGCTACGCATGAAATTATGGCTACGCGGGTGAAACTGCGAGACACAGCTAGTCTCATATCTATACAGATGTATGTATGTATGTGTATGAGGAGATGCATGAATGTGGATGAAGCGAAAAAAGTATGTAAGGATCAAAGCATGTGGCGAACGGTAGTCTCTGCATACCCCCATGGGACACTGGCGTGAGCATATGTATGTATGAAATATAGTCTACGTGGGTGAGACCCCGGGGCATAGTTTTTTTATATATAATACTTTAGGCTATATTAGATTTTTTCTCGATCTTTTGTGCATTGAATCTGTGTTTATGGGCTCATATTTGCTCAGCGATTTACATTAAGTAATGTAAATCAAAATGATTAATACATTTTTCATGCCAAATTCTTACAGTAAAATCAACTGTTTTAATTTGAAATATAACATTTGTAATTCTGTAGATCCTACTTTGGTGAAAGTCTAGTTAAATAATGATGCTTTGGATTTCAATTAGAAATTAACTCTCACAATAAAAAGAGTTTAGATTTAATTCAAATCTAAAATGATCCCAAATTCCCTTTCAAGAAACACGTTTCCGAAGTAAAGATCAAAATATTTTCAGTAGGTATCGGTATTAATTAAGAGTTTTTCGCAAGTTAAGTGAACTTGTATAATTTTCTTCAAAAGATGAAGATTTCGAGAGGTAAGTGCTTGTTACGAATACCTTCAAGTTTACCAGAAATTTTGTAGAGCCACCTTAAAGTTGCGAATATGAGATGAACTCCGGATTTTGTTCAATTTAATTGGAATATCGGTTTAGGAGAAACGCCAAGGTATTTTAAGGTCGAATAATGATGGTATCTCAGCAGTTTCGTAGGTATTTAGAATGGAATTAGAACGTTATAGATTGATATAATAGCTTCGGATTTTTAAAAGTTACCATAAGCAATGTAAGACGGTAAGAAGTGTCACGTCGTGGCCGATAGCACATACAAAACTTTAAAACGTCAAACGGCTGCATTATATTGACCACAAGAAAAAAATCTAGATTCAATGTCATTGATTTTTCATATTCCCCGTATTCATTCACTTATGCTGATGGCTGTATTCCCCGAAGGGGTAAGCGGAAACGTACTAACAGTACGGAAAAATTACAGATGGAAAAACTCAACAACATTTTGCCCGACCCGAGTATCGAAACCAAGACCTCGTGTTCCGCAGTAGCGTTTGCGATCATTGGACAAACGGGGTCTGATCAATATTATTGTAATAATGAAAACTTAATGAGCAACAAATAGAACAAAGTTTTTCCGCACATACTGTTTGAAATACAAACCTGCCGCATTATTCTCTAAGATTACTCAGCGTTGAACTCGATGTCGAGAGTCAGTTTCAATTATAGCTAATTGATAAATAAAGTTCAATTTCGTATCTTTGAAAACGGCCTTCGATGTCGAGTGCGACACTGAGAAACCTTAGGGAATAATGTGGCTGTTTGTTAGGAATTTTCTTTATATTTAAAAAGCGAATGATATGATTTAATCAAATGGACATAACATAGAACATCTTCCACCATCCAAATGTCCAGAGATCCTCAAAGTGATTAGAAAACAAACAGAAATTAATAAAGTCCCTACAAACCGTCAAGTCTGTTAAACGCTTAAGCTCTTTCAATTAACGTAAGGCCTCCAATCAACTGGAGTACAGAAATAAAACCGGCGACATCGGTTTGGATACGTAGCTGTCGGGATACGATTCATTAGTCGCTCGATTGGTTCTCGCATCGAGTTTTATTTTTTTGTAAACTGCGAATAATGTACCTAATAGTTAGATTGAAGAGCATTTGGAGTGAATTTTTTTAAATGTGTTCCGCTGTTTTATCTGCCTAGATAGCTATGTATGCACAGAACACTCATATTGTCTGAAATAAAAATTGCTTTATTTGTTGCTTATAGCATTTATAAAAATGTTTGTTGTTAGTTATAAGTACAAAATGTATTTAGCAAAAAAACTTACATTTTGATTGTTCACGTCATTATACTAATCAAATAAATTTTAATTATTTAACTACATAAATATACGCTTACCTAGCAATATAATGGCACATCTGCAGTGTATTATGTACTGCAAATGTACCGCCATATTGTTAGTATATAGGCTAAGATAATTTAAGTTAAAATGAAAATCAAAACAGTAAGAAGAACAACTTAGATTACCTACTAACCTAACATGTACTTGGCCTAAAAGATTGAAAATACTTTTATTGACAAAACACTTATGGCAAACAAATCATAAACAGAAATAAACTACATCTTTTCACAAGAGCTCGGAGTAACAATACCCAATTTACAACGAAATTAAAACCAGGCTTATTTCCATTCCCGGAGTAATTTATTATTAAATTCATCAGTTCAAGTGGTGTGCGTTTCATATAATTTCAGTATTTAATTAAATTCATTAATCCGAAATAATTTAATGAAATTATTAATTTAATTTTCTTATGCGTTCTGCAGAAGTTTGATGATATGAACGATTTTTTGTAGTATTTTTTGGTGTTAGCAGTTGACTCAAAAAGGAAAATGACACCACATCGATTTCTATATTTTTGCTGTACTCGCAAGTCATAAGTTTTTTACTTAATTGTTAAAATATGACCCATTTAAAAAAAAACAGATATAAAATGTGTAGCGTGTGTCACAGGTCTCTATTTATTAATTTATTATTGATGTGCAAAACGTTTATCCAAATCCGCCGTTTTTGCGTGATAAGTAGTAAACGCACAATAATTCGTGTATAAAAAAAAAACATTCTACTTAAAGACAACTGCATTCTTTCGTTTTCTTCTGATAATAAGTAAATAATATAAAACAATTTAATTATCACAAACGTCCAAACAAAGCTTCAGTATTTTAAATTGAAGTGCTTACCCCTTTGTCACCGTTTTATTCGTCAGAGAGGAATGAGTTGTTATTTATTTAAATTGGTAACAATGATTGTGAATTTTATTAAAGTAATTAGTTTGATTGGAATACTTAATGATAATCTTTTTGTTCTTACAAATCCTTCTATCTATAATCCTTCTATCTGTAAAGATAAATAAAAGTGTCTCTTTGTAATTACAATTTAACAGAATATCCCTAAATGTATATGAAAATATATACGGTAAGGGCACGTTATTTTAATATTCTAAAATACAACCGTATTCTGTATCAAATGGCAGAAATAAATTCCCCCAAAAGGTTACCCACCTTTTGGGGGGACTAAATAAAATATACGGTAAGGGCATAGTATTTTTTTTTTAAATTCATTGAAGTCTTTCAAACTGTTTGTTCCGGCTGAAACGGTCTGACCGGGTTTGTCGGGACTTTAAATGGCAGATAACTGATGTTACTAATAGTAACTTAGCCTACTATTATTTGTAGGTATTAGGATTGCGCGAAATAAAGCCACCCATGAAAATAAGTCTATGCGGGAGAAACCGCGCGGCACTGCATATTAGAAATATGAACAGAATCCTATCAGTTGTCAAAGACTGTTTTTAAATAAGTTGTCTGTCTGTTACCTATTTACGGCTGGACCGCAAAACCTATGTAACCCCTGACGGACGAAGGGCACTTACAAATATTAGGCAGACCAAGTCACGGGTAAAAGCTAGTAATTACGCTGTACAGCTGGGGTTAAATTACTGCTCTTAAGCTTTTAGAACAAATCATTAGTAATATCAGACCTAGGTAGGTAGGTATTCACGAATGTTAAACCTAATTAATAATCAGAATAAACGATGAATTTAGGTCAATAAAGCAGTCCACAACAAAACAATTATAGTAATGGGAATGACCTTTGCTATACATTAACCAACCACAATATAACTAATAGATTTAAAGAGGCTCGTGGCATAGTTGCTATTGCGCATATCATTTGATCAGCGAAGCTAAGCAATCGCAACCCAAGCCAGTAGTTTGATGGGTGACCGTCCGGTAAGCCGTCGGTCCCGGTTGCCAATTTATCATCCTTGGCATCATCATCATCATCTCCCTGGCCTTATCCCATACAATGTTGGGGTCGGTACTTGATTCAACCCGGTGTGGCTGATCACCTGATTTTTATACGAAGCGACTGCCATCTGACCTTCGCAACCCCTTTAACGAGGAAAATCTGTGATCTGGGTTAAACCAGTTGTCAGACTATTTGAGGCCTCCGACTGACCTGTAACGATTGCCAAAGATGATAAATTGGCAACCGGGACCGACGGCTTAACGTGCTCTCCGAGGCACGGAGGGAACTCGGGCGGTCACCCATCCAATTACTGGCTAGGGCTAGGGTTGCTTAACTTCGCTGATCGAATGATATGCGCAATAGCAACTGTGCCACGAGCTCCGAGAATTCAACATCCTTGGCAATCGTTACATATTAGTTGGAAGCCTATAAAAGTCGGACATCTGGCTTAACCCAGAGTACTGATTTTCCTCGTATAAAGGATTGCGTAGGTCGCAGGCAGTGGCTTCGTGTACAAATCAGATGATCAGCCACATCAGATTGAATCAAGTGCCAACCCGATCAATGTATGGGATATAGCCAGGGAAATGATGGTTAGAACTAAGTAATAGAGTAGTTTCATTTAGATACTATATCTTGTAAGGAGAACTTACTAGTCGTTTCAATCAGCTACGACTTTGAACTACTATCTAATCCACAAATTGTACCACACTATATCATATAAGCTTACTTAGCAATATGCAATCGAAATATTTTTTTTGAAAAAGAACATTTGCTCGAGCGTCGACCGCTGCCACTCTTACACATGCACAAGCTCACTGTATTCCCCGAGGGGGTAGGCAGATGTGTTCTAATAACAACACCCACTTTTCACATCTGATAATGAAGTGCCAACGTGACAGATGGTGAGTCTATCGCCGTCTCAGGTACCATACCTACGTCATTGAATTACTTCTCAGATATATGTAGGTTTCCTCACGATGTTTTCCTTCATCGTAAAGCACGTAGTGTGAAATCACTGTACATAAGTTTCTTACAAAAACTTATTGGTACAATCCCCGCTGGGATTCGAACTTGCGTCACTTGGGTAGCAGGAGACTACTCAAACCTCAAGGCCACCGCGGCGCCCATAATTAATTTACAAATAATTTCCATTTGAAGTTAATAAAGATATCTGTAAAGCTCGTTAATGACGACACACCCCTAACTGACACCACGCCAAGGCCGCTTAATAGCTCGTAGATGTGTGCGTGTGCATCTCATTTGGAATGATTTGATCCTAGATTTCATACTGCTTCTATTAATCCTCTATTTATTCTGTGACTGTACCTTTCTTCAAATAAAATTCTCTTGTAAAATAAAAGGAATCCTAAACCAATACACCTAATTGATTCGTTTTGAATCCACTAATCTTCGATTCCGAACTCTGACCTTGCGAATCTTTTTTGCAAGTCTATAGAAAAGAGGAATTAGGCAAAAAACATTTCAGCCGATTGAACAAGGGTCATTTTGTAAAACCACTCTTAAGAGATTAGCTTAAAATTACTTGAATGTTACAAGATTTTATTCCTTTTTACCCTACTGCGCGAAGTGAAGAAGGGTATTGTGCTTACCATCGCATTTAGGAATCTAAGATTGTTCTTTCGTGGTACGCAAGAGAGTAGGTAATCTGTGGTCGTCAAACTAAATTTAATAAAAAAAAAACCAAAATGTAGATGTGTGAAGTTTAAAACTAAACACCAAACTATGATCGTTTAAGCAGCGCGTATTAGGAACTTCTTAGCTTTGACGATTAATTTTACGATACCATAATGAAAAGTCAAAGTCAGAAATTTTTCATACACTCTACTTAAACAGATGATGGTAGGCCCCCAATACAGTTAAAATGGAACCATTTTTCTTTGTGCTATTCATTATCTCCCTGGCCTCATCCCATGTATTTGGGGTCAGCACTTGATTCAACCCGATGTGGCTGATCACCTGCTTTTTATACGAAGCCACTGCCATCTGACCTTCGTAACCCCTTTTTCGAGGAAAATCGGCAATCTGGGTTGAAACAGACTGACCTGTAACAATTGCCAAAGATGTTCAATTGGCAACCGGGACCGACGGCTTACCGTGCTCTCCAAGGCACGGAGGGAACTCGGGCGGTCACCCATCCAACTACTGGTTAGGCGTATGGTTGCTTAACTTCGCTGATCGCATCATATGCGTAATAGAAACTGTGCCACGAGCTCCTTCTTTGTGCTATTATAAATGTAAATTATCACGAAACTAGCCTTCTAAGAACCGTTAAAGAAAGCAAAGATGTATACTTTTCTTGTTATTACGTCATTTCAACGTCAATTGCTTTCAATTACTTTAGTAATAGTTTTGCCAGCTCCAATATTTCCAATTACTTTAAGCACGTGTGCTCCGAAGGTCACGTAGTGGTCGAAAATTGGGCAATATTGGCTTTGCTACAACACTTCGACTCAAATTAGGCTGCGCTTCCCAATATACACCTACTAGCTGTGTCCTGCGGTTTCACCCGCGTAGATTTAGTTTCAGCCTTATTGTCGCGGAACCCTATTATTTTTATGAAATAAAAGTAGCCTAAGTTACTCCTTGAAACATCAGCTGCACCTGCCAGTGAAAGTCCCGTTAAAATCGGTCCAGCCGTTTCGGAGATTACCCGGAACAAACAGACAGACAGACAGACAGAGAAAAAAATTATAACTTGGTTTTTTAGTGTCAGTAGCGTGTATACTTTCAGATGCATTTAGTGAAAAACTGTTATTTTGGATTTACAAACAGACACTTCAATTTTATTTATCTGTATGTATAGATGTATTGATGTATAGATATACTGTTGAACGTACGAATCACTTTATGGTGCTGCTTATGGATTTTTCGAATACCAGATACTATCTGTCTCTTATCTCTTGACAGTCTTGATGATTAATAGAGTTAATGGCAATAGGCTCGCCACCTTACATGCGACTTAAATATATCTAGTGATATGTGGTTATACTAAAAGTATTCCCCTGCCTGCCCCTTCAGGGAGAAAAAACAAAGTATGTGATCATGTCTGATATTTATACAGAAGTCTAGAAGACTTGTAAAAAACCTAAGAACGAATAATGATTCTTCTTAATAATGCATCCATAATAAATTCACAAACATATTAGATTGCTACACAGACTTTTCAATAAACCTAATAATTAAATATAAATGTAACACCATGACCACAAGAAAGAATTAACACGAAAGAGCTCGGTCATACACAGGATTACATTACATACATGGCAATTTGGGATTCATCAAGACTATCAATAATTCATAATATGTTCTATATTAATCCTGTTATAATTAGGGAATTAATCAGAATATATTTGATACCTAATAGGTTATTAATTTTCTCGCTCTTTTCGCGGTTCCTTTCACTGGAACACATAATTAAGGTATTTATAGAATACGTTAAGGAGATTACACTTACTAAGAAATCTTTTGAAAAGATACGACCCACGTGAATATGATTTATTATACTGAGTAGGCACCCTTTTGTAAGGCATTGCAAAATAAGTTATTTTGGTAACAAGTATTTCAAGTTAAATTAACCCGTGTTGATATTTAATGGTTTATAATGGTTCTGATTTATTTTAACTGACACGATAGATTGACCATCTATCACGTTGGCACTTAATCATCTTCGGTGATAAGTGGGTACGCGTCATAAATCCATCCATGAAACCGCTGGCCACAGCTAGTTAGAAGTATTAAACAAATCTCGTTACAGAGCCAATTCCAACATGCCAAATACAGTAATGCTCGCTGACATAAAATGTAATAGTTACACAACCTAGTGTGGAGGCCGGAGAAGCCCCATCGGCGTGGACAGGGTAACCTCGTTGACACCGAACCCTACTAAATATAGCATGTCACACCTTTAATGCGGGTTACATAGAATAGGAAGCCAAATCTAGCTGACTCTTGCATTTCACATATATTTATCGGCGATAGGAAGTCTATAATTCTGAGAGGTGATGTTCAGTGAAAGATTTATATGACGATACATTTTTGCAGCGGAAAATTTAGAAGTCATTTTGTCTTTAAAATAAACGATTAATAATGTCTAATAACTTCGTTGTTTCAAAAATTTAACAATCGGAGTCGGTCAAATTTATCGCTCTGGCGATGAAACACTCGAGAGGTTATTCGGCCGAATCGCACCGAATCTAGCCGAATGAAACAAATCATCGGCAAAACACGACGCGATGTATCGCGTCGTGTTTGATGAGTGACGACTGCACGCGAGACGGACCATCGACTGCGATTGAAAATCGAGATGTTTGAAAAATCTAAACAAACGCGCAACGCAAAGAGTACGAGAACGTAATAAGGCGTATGTGAAAAGATTGATCATAGTTAATGAAGCGAAGACTGGTGAGTCTAGAGGGAAATTACGGTATTTTCTTTTCGACTTCCATAGGGAACTGGGCGTAATTGTGCGTATACCTATGTGAGTACAAATTACTCAACCGAACCCATCGGAAAATGTTATGATATTTGTTCGATATAATAAATAAATAAACATACTATAATACTAAGAACTGAACATAATAATAACCTTATTAAAACAAATTCTAGCCTATGCACATAGACATTTTGTAGAGGCGTTTGTGATATAACCGCGACGTGGTTATATGCCACGTACTCTGACAAAACAAATAAAACAATAAATACTTATAGTTAGCCTACGATTTATTCCAACAATACCTCATTTGCTAAATATGATAAGTAGTTTACGTTCTGAGGAGCAGATGAACGTGCCTACATACGGGTAAAAATCATAAACCTCCCTTTCGCTTCGCCGCAGTCGGGAAAAATTCTGAATAAACTAAATTAATTCTCAAATGAATAGACCTATGAGTTGATGGATGAAATTAATTATCTTAGACTGTAATCAAAGTGCTGAAAGGGCTGTCCTAATTAAAAACGAAAGATGATAAACAAAGATAAATTCACTTGCAAATTGGTACAAGTTTTAAGCTACGACTTAACGAACTAAGACGTGGGAGTAATTTTATAAATCTAGGTTATGATAATTAATAACATGAGCCAGTAGTTAATTAGGTTTTGAGACCCTGGAAGCGTATTGGAAGGGAGTTCGGCGAGGAACAGGCAAGGTAATTTCTTTCTTTAGGCCGTCTGCTTAAAATCTAATTTGCAATGCACAACATTAAATTCTCACAGCTTAATCTTTTGTAGATTAGAAATATAAACGGGATAGTTTATGGTCGCTTGCGTAGATGAGGAATCGTGGTGGCCGTGTGGCATAAGCAGTTGCTTAAGTTGCTACTAAACGACGCAAGTTTGAATCCCAGTGGGGCCTGTACCAATGAGTTTATCTAAAATGCAGTGATTTCACACCACGTGCTTTACGGTCAAGGAAAACATCGTGCGGAAACTTGGATATATCTGAGAAGTAATATAAAGTAGTACCTACGTATAGTGCTTGAGGTGATGAAAAGTGGGTGTTGTTATTACAACACCCTCTCTCACCCCTGGGAATACAGGAGTAAGCATGTAAAATGTATGTATGTAAATATGTATGTAAAAGCAAAAACCTAAAATTTATTTAATTAAAGTTTTTTAAAGACTGTCTAAGAAAAAGTTCTTATCAATATTACCTTCAAAACATTGGAAGAAAGTTAATTAGTTAATTCGCTATCAGCTAGACAGCTTCTGCGAGTAATATGACACCTTAAGTGATCTCTAAGGTCGACGACTAAAATGGCGCAAGCGTTAGATGAATGGCACAAAAATGGCGCTTTCACACCGGCGACGCGGCGTCAGATCGAATTCCTAATGGATGTGTACAAAACGTTTTGATTTACCCTTCACACACAAATCCATTGGGTTAACTTAATTCATACCCTTTACTGATATAGGATACGACTATTTATTTAACTTTATCGACCTAGTGACCCAAATACGTTTATTGTTGTTGAATTGGAGAAAAACAAAGCAATCTACACTTATACTTCATTTATGCATTGAAAAGTCTTGACTGACTGACTGATTGACTTATATAAATCAACGCAAAGTCTAAACTAGCTAGACTTAGGGACAATGAATTCGGAGAGTGTATTTCTTTTAAGGTTATCCATGTCGACTACGAAAGGATTTTTCAAAATTTCCCCTATTTCTAAAAAGCTTTTTATTTTCAGAGTCAAATAAATCTATGTATAATTTATTATACATACAGCTAAATAAAATTAAAGTGTTTAGCTTTTCACTAAATGCATCTGAACATATATACGATAGGTACCTCCTTAGAGAAAAAAAATATTTTTGAGAAAATCCTCTGTCAATCTGCGCGTCTGTCTGTTCGTTACGGTTAGACTGATTTTAACGGGACTCTCACTGGCAGATAGCACATAGAATGAGTACGTAAGTAATAATAAGATAACTTAGGCTACATTTATTTAAAAAAAATAGGTTTCCGCGGAATTTAGTATACGCAGGTGAAACCGCGGGGTATAACAAATATACAATGTTATACCTATACACTAAGAAGTTGCCTAAAAGTTGCAAAATAACAGTTTTTCACTAAATGCATATGAAAGTATATAAGGGACTGACAAAGAAAAACCAATTTTAAATTTTTTTCTCTGTCTGTCTGTCTGCCTGTCTGTTTGTTCCGGGTTATCTCCGAAACGGCTGGACGGATTTTAACGGGACTTTCACTGACGGATAGCTAATGTTACAAGGAGTAACTTACTTACTTTTATTTATAAAAAATATTAGGGTTCCGCGACAATAAGTCTACAGACTACTAAGACTAAATCTACGCGGGTGAAACCGCGGGGCACAGCTAGTTATTTATTATTATTTCTCTGCCGTCTATGTAATTAATTGTCAGAGTACAAGACAATCTATATCTATATCTATATCTATTCTATACAGATAAATAAAATTGAAGTCTCTGTTTGTAACTGCAAAATAACAGTTTTTCACTAAATGCATATGAAAGTATACACGCTACTGACACTAAAAAACTAAGATTTAAATTTTTTATCGTTCTGTCTGTTTGTTCCTGAAACTCTGAAACGGCTGGACCGATTTTAACGGGACTTTCACTGGCAGGTAGCTGATATATCAAGAAGTAACTTAGGATACTTTTATTTATTAAAAATATTAGGGTTCCGCGACAATAAGGATTAAACTAAATCTACGCGGGTGAAACCGCGGGGCACAGCTAGTACATTTATAAAATTTCTTTTTGAAACTACTTAGACTTAAGTTTCGTAGAACATTACTAATTATTATTATTTTTCTTTATAAGGAGATGAGGCCAATTAGACGTAATGGACGAGAATAGACGTCGAGTTAATTTGTTAACGTTTGACGCCTTTATTACTGACTAATGAAGACAAAAATGTCAAAACTTAAAAAGGTAGTCGTCGTGAAAAGTTATTTGAATAACTCAATAATATAATTTGAATATTTAGGAACGTTCTCGAACTTCGCCCTGAGTTTCTTCAAAAAGCTATTTTGATGTCACTTAACAACGCGGAATCTCTCGGAACTCCTCTTTTTATTTATTTATTTTTATTTTACTACGTCATGCTTTTTATATTTTTCTATAGATCATATTATTTTTTTTTTCTTTAAAGGTAATTAATTTACCTACTATAATATACATTTAGTGACGTAAAATTTAAAACACTTAAATTTTTTCCTTTTTGTGCCATTTTGTCCATTTTAACAGCTTTTCACTGATAGTAAATATAAAACGCATACAAAAAAGAACTTTCTTTGTTTATCTGTTTGTTCCGGCTAATCTCTGAAACCGGACTAATTCATTTTCATTTTCAAATTGAGTCTATGTAGGCGAAACCGCGGGGCTCAGTTAGTATTCTGGCGTCCCAATTTTTGAGCGATGGGCTTGTATTGAACAACGAACAAAATACATTTAATATAACACTTATTCCCATTGGGTAGCTCTGAATTTCAAATATTAGATCGCATTATGCCTCCAGTCTAAGTAAGAATATGATTATCAAAACAGTCCATTTTTCTTGAATCCTCGGTGGATCTTAGGCACAAGTATTTTATCTACTTAGTGAATTAACATTACGAAGCAGGAAAATTCAGGAAACATAATTTTCCAACCCTGTTTATTTAGTATATAAGATACAAACAGCTAAAAATGTGAATAAAAAATTCATGAAAGAATACGGTAGCGGGTGCTTAAGTACCAACATTAAAGTTTAAGTGACAATTAAGTAAAGGAATTTACAAGTTACGACAAGCGAACGTTGTATATTAAGTTGTAAGAATCAGCGATTATTTTTTTGGTGACTTCTACCAGTAACGCTATAATTACAAATCTATTTTAATAATTTAGAATTATTGCAGTAATAAAAAAAATATGTTACGCACTTTTTTTACGATTTTACGGACAGACGGACTTGTTATTTATGTTTGTGTTTACAATATCATACCACAATATCACAGCATTTTACATAATAGCTTTACAAACAGTAAGGAATCTAGCCTTATTTTTTGAAATAAGAACGTATGAATTTTGCATTTTATAGCAAATCTCCAAAATGTTTTATTTTCTGTAAAAAAAAGGTAGATTTATCGTTTTTAGTTTTGAAACATGTCGGTAATACACGTACATTACGTAAAACCTCTTACTGTCATTACGCGCGCCTGTGTGAGTGTGTAATTGCGTACGATTGGCTTCTAGATTCCGAACTGCTTGCAGCTTATATTTCAACTGTGTTAGTACGCTTACCAACTATGTTGTTCTGTAATTTTTATTTAAAATGAAACATTAGGAAAATTAACCTTTTTCGTAGCGACTACCCTCAACTTGCATAACGATAATTACTTACCCTCAGCCGCTTCCAACCTTTTTATAAAACACCCGCGTAGTTCCCGTTCCCGTGTGAGTACGGGGATAAAATATAGCCTATGTTATTTGCTGATGATGTAGCTATCCATTGCTGAAAGAATTTTCAAGATCGGTCTAGTAGTTTCGGAGCCTATTCAATGCAAAAAAAACAATCAAATCAATCCTCTTTGTAATATTAATGTAGATTGCCGCTACTCTTGTAAATTGCTCCAACCGTTATTTTGTTAGAAGCGCGTTTCAAATAGTTAGCGCGGCTGAAAACTGGCTATTGTTAAATTATAAGGCTTTGGTCTCGAGGTCAGTGGGTCTACCGGCGAAGTGATTGGTTCACCGCACCTAGGGACCGTACGAATTACAGATTCAAGGATCAAGTTATTTCAAATTCCAATTCGAAATATTTTTATACGAGTCGAATTTAACGAAGTACTCTCAAATCGCCGGAATGTTATAATAAGGAAGTTTCCAATGATACCAAATCTAACGAAACGTACAAAGTAAGATTTTACAAATATGATATTAGCCACGATAAAATAATTATCCCAATATCTTTTTCTTTAACGCCACCGGCCTACGCTTCGTGTAGTTTCAGTCGTATTAGTACACTTGCGAACTAATAGGCACTACAATATGAATAATGCACTTTCCTATTAGAGTCCGATTCCGAAGCAATACCCGATGGATTGAGCTAACTACAATTACCGAATAGTCTTGTCACGTTACCCACGTGTCTACCGGACACGCACGGGAAAAGTATCATTGAAATTTAAAAAAGAAAACACCAAGGCTGATAGAAGCTGATTATTATTTTTTTCAAAATAGAAAAAAAATTAAAACCTGGATTTTAAATGTCACTGTTGGGTCCTTTCAATGAGAAGATATCGGCAAGAAACTCTGCAAAAACGTGTGGCTGTCCCATTTTACCGTTTGGGTACGGAACCCTGAAATTATTACGTAGACGGAGTAGGTAAAAAGTTGTATATATAAATAGGAAGGCGTCCCCAACCCTCTTCTGCACAACTAAAGAAAATTGAACGTTGTAACGAACAATGCTCGATCATTTATCTGAACTGAGCCCGGAGCTTTGTCCCGACTTTAAGTCATTAATTACACGCATGCATGTCGTTAGCAAATCTAAATGTAGCAGGAACACAATGCTTCCCTTTACAAAGGGAATGCTTTCATGGGAGCCAATGAAACTCTAATAGGTCTTGTTCAAATAAGGTCTTTCTTTTTTGCTTGCAAGGATGAACTTGTAACTTTGTGAATCATCATCTCCCTGGCCTTATCCCAAACATTGTTGGGATCGGCACTCGTTTCAACCCGATGTGGCTGATCACCTGATTTTTATACGAAGTGACTGCCATCTGACCTTCGTAACCCCTTTTTTGAGGAAAATCGGCAATCTGGGTTAAACCAGTTGTCAGACTTTCTTAGGCCTCTGACTGACCTGTAACGATTGCCAAAGATGTTAAATTGGCAACCGGGACCGACGGCTTAAAGTGCTCTCCGAGGCGCGGTAACTTTTAACTTTGTGAATCAAGAGATAAAACTTGTGTTTTAAATGTTTTATGTGAGTCGTCGCCAGTGCATCATGGAAGGAATGAGCAGTGGAAACGTGGTAATAGAATCCACCGTCTTTCAGTATAGCGAATCGATTCATTATGATCGGGAAACCCGAGAGGTGATTTGGTTTGCGCAAATTCGCCAATCACATGCTATTACAAAAATTGGTCTAAACTCGGACTAAGCTGTTCTTGCCAGGCTAGTCGCTGGAGGGAGAATTATGTGAAGACATATCACTTGCACCTCCACTTAGAGAGTAGGAGGAACACCGTGAAGTTCAGTTGGTGCGAGTCCGTTTAACCCCTCCTCTGCCCTGTCACATATTTCGCTTTCGATTTGCGCAAGCGCGATGATAATTTTACTTTGCCTTCATTATGTTATACGAGCAAACTACGATTGTTTGCCACCCTCAATAATAAGTAATTTTAAGAACGGGTCATCCCCTTCCCCGCCTCTCTAATGTGGTAAGGACTTGACTTATGTCAACATGACGACAATACTAATGATAATCTACTTTGACTAATGACCCATTTATAACACCCGAAGCCCAAGTCTGTATAATTATAACAATGTGAAGCATAAATTATCGCCTCATGCTGTCAATCAAATTATAGCGTACAATGGAATTGCTCAGGCGTTGTGGTATGACGAGGGTTTAAATAAACCTGAAATACTCAATCTAGTTTTTCTCGGACTTATTGAAATTGACGTGAAAATAATAGATTTCTAAAATCAGTAGCAGCTTTTGGTCATTTCTCAGAAATATATTTAAGTTCCATGTATGTGGGGTAGATAGAAATAATACCGCAGTATCTTCACTCTTTCTACCGTACCCGGTGAGCACTAGCAACCTCACCAGAAGAACACAGCAGTCCAATAAGGTAGTATTATTTGGCTGGACTATTCTTTAAGGTGGGTGCCTCTACCAGTTGAAAAAAGACCCTGCTGTGCCCAAAATCAGCAGTATGAAAGTATTGTATAAGCTAGCAATTGTCAAGGTCTTAAAATAAACGGCTTACCATCATTAGGGAAGGGCATCACAACAAAAAATAAAATTGAAAAACACCCACCTGTCATTCTTTATCAAAATAATGGTTGAACTTTTGTAAAATGTTAACACTTCTTCGGAATACACTGCAGATATTGGCAGTTTCCGTTCATTTATAAGGAGTTATACTCGTACCATTTCAATCGTAATATTTCTTATGTAAAACTTTTCGATACGAATTGGGAAAATAATGGAAAAAGGAGTTTTTGACGTTTCGTAATTCCGGAAAAAATTACGGAACATCTCAACAATGTTTCAATACTTTTTCACGAATTGTCAACTTTTGTCGATTTCAAATTTAAATAGGCAACATTTAATAACAAGTCAGCATAATATGCATATCAGCACGCATTTTCAATATTCAAGAAGTTATATTTATGTAGTTTTATGGTTTTATATAATAATAATAATGAAAGTATAAAAACGTTTCAATTTCTTTACTCCTTTTCTGCACAATTAAATAAAAATAAATACTCCTGCCTTTCGTCGTTTACCGTCTTTCGTCTTTTTCTTCTCTCTGTCATCCGTCAATCTTATTTTTCCTCTTCCATTCTTAAACGTTCAAACATAGACAATGTTCATTCATCATTACCGCATACAAACTCATTTCATCAATCCCACATTAATATAAATGTAAAATCACATTTTGATAACGAGCTTTTCTTTGTTTTTTTTTATTTGATTAGACCTTTCAGATGACATTAATTTACAGGATTATACCTGCTATCGCCAGGTTCGGAAAGTTGCTTTTACTGAGAAGAACCTGGCAAGAAACTCAGTAATTACTCTTTTCACAAATATTATACAATTTTAAAAAACAAAGTAAATCACTTGCGAAATGTAAGCCCATATACACAGTTCCAATGCACAAATGTCGATAAAAATTAACATAAAGAAGAGTCTAGTAGTTGTACTTATATCTAAATGCGTATCTTGAGATGACCTGCCCCCACAAGCAGCACCTGTTCACAAGTATAAGTAGTAAAGCTGCGCGTGGAGTTCAATTTGGCAGCCACGACGGCTTAATATAAAAGCGGGGTCAGTTTTAATTGGACATACTTTCGATGCACCATTTTTGTTTATACTTATTTTAGTTTAAAGACATTTTGCCATGAATCTCATTATAAGTTTGCGTCACAAAGTCCTATACCATGCTGACGACGTGCGATACATTATTTGGGTCAGCACTTGATTCGATCCGATATGACTGGTTTCAGCAACCTGCTATTGGCTCCTATAACCCCTCATAAAATCCTGAAGCAGTCAGTTAGACCAATCAGTAAACCAGTGGGCAGACTACTGGGTTGGATTGGGATTGTTAATAGTAAAAGGAGGCTACCATATGCTTAAAAGGTTTTAAGCGCACTTTATATTTTCACGTCCTTCTTGAAAAATCCGATTCTGTACTCGCTTTGGAAACAAATGCTCCAATAATATTAACGTATTTTCTCTTCTGTTCTAGAACGAGTGTTTGCACGCAGCCGTGACGTCACTAACAAAGAACCATGCAGAGCACTACGATAGATATAATTGCTTGTAAGTATTCACACAATTTAGCTGACACTGTCTATGTAAGACAATAGAACAAAAAAAATAAAGATTAAAAAAAGTATTCATACACTCTCTGCCTCGTCGGTCAAGTTGGGTAAACGCTACTGCGGAACACGAGGTCCTGGGTTCGATCCCCGTTCCGGAGCCTAGGCTCGCCCCATATTACATGGGATTTAAACATAACTGACAAAATGTGGTTATAACTCTGCCTATTACCTCTACAGGGAATACAAGAGTATTACATTTTTATCACAGGAATTTTTTTTCTTAAATCAAAATATCAAAGACAATTTTTTTTAATTTACGTTTTCAAAAAATGTTGATTACCATATAGAAGAAGTCTCGGACAAATTAAAAGAGATTGTTTCAAATAATTTGAGTGAATATAACTTAATAATTCACCCTAGTTTCGAGTTTCACTATTTAACTTTCTCAGTATGATTACGTTTCATTAACCAGAGACCTGTTTAATTGGTCGTATAATACGCTAAAGGGTCTTATAACCGAATGAAATGTTTTAATGTGTTTTGCTTTGTTAATTTGTATACCTACTGTTTTGTCGAGGGTAATTACGACTTGTAATTGCTCGTTTCTGTCCTGTGAAGCATTTGAGGCATTCACGCCTGTAATAAGATTTTCATTAGGGTTTAAATGCAGTGGTTATTTTATGGGAATATCATTGGATATTCCAATATTTTTATTCCTTCAGTATGACGATTTGAAACACCCCTTGCGAGAGGGATCGGAAATTTTACGCATATAGGTGCTATCACGACCTATGAGCGCGCCGTGAAGATACAGTATGTTTTTATTCGCCTCGCGCCATACATATAGACAGGGACAGACCCGTACAATTCTACTGTGTGTGTGGGTTTAAAGAAAATTGATGATGTAATCTTTGTTTCAGACGACGGTTACCTGATGATGTCAAAAGTCAGAAAAACTATGCATATTTACAAGAAATTTATGATGCTGTACGCGCAACAGATGGTAAGTTAAATGACAACTACTCGTACCATCATCGGCTTAAGCAGAGCGTATTAAGAACTTTGACGTTTCATTTTGTACCGTAAAATTAAATGTCAAAGCTAAGTTCTTAATATGCGTAGCTTCGATCATAGTTGGCCATATATCATAGCCTGTTGTGTTGTTCAACTGAATGTTTCTATCATTGGTCAAACGTTCAATTACGTGTCAGAGAAAACATTTTATATGATGAACATACATGTTTGCTTCAAGTTTGGATAGGTATTCCCAATTTTCATTTTATTTTATTAATGGAATTATCCACGTGTTATCCAGTGTGCGATCCGTGCATTATTTATTCATATATAACTATTATAGAAAAAGAAATATTTTTGTAACCTTAAGTACATTTTTTCTTTTAAAAACTTAACTAATGTTATGGAATCACGACACAGCAAAAGAAAATTGCACCTTAACAAGATACTGTTTAATGTCAGAATCGTAAAAACAGAGATATTAGCTTTATATTACACTTCCAACAACAAAAGGCGACGCATTATCACTTCAGAAAGGGATTTAAAAAAGGACAGTAGAAAAGTTCATTAAAAATCACGAACAGGTCAGTGGCTTCGTAAGATTCTTTTGAAAGAACACCTTTAGAAAGATTTCACTTTGATTTATTAAAAAGCAAAATTTAAAAGACTTTTGTTTCCCCTCTTCGTATTATCTACCTTTACATGTCCTTATCGGGGAGTGATTTATGAGAATAGCGAACGATTCTTACCTACAAAAACCTTAGTACATGCAGTAATGTCACACCACCTTATACCGAAGGAAAATAAGGTGAGGAAACTGCTGTCTGTACGTCTAAAAAGGCCACTTTGGGAGAATCATAATGTGATCCGAATATGATTCATCATCGAAATGACAAAATGGTCACATAGGTGCAATTCATATTTATGATTCACGAATGATTACAGTAGTTGTAGATGTTAGTTTCTAAGTAACTTTTATAATTCTGCTATTTGTCACAAAAGCAATTCATATTTTGTGGACCATTTTAGGAATCTTCATAGGAATGTGTCAAACAGGTGAATAGCGAAATATGAATCATTCCTGAATCATATTCGGATCACATTATGATTCTCCCAAAGTGGCCGTTTTAGACCAACTGAGCGTAAATTCAAAGATTTAGAATTGGTGATAGAGCGGCAGTTCTCAAAATAATGTCAAAGAGTGTCATGCTGTTGTGTCCAAAAGGCCTCACGGTACAAGGCGACATAGTACGTACAATGCATGCAGTACTCCAAAAATTGGTTTTAACATGTTATAACGTATACAATTTTTTTGATTTCTACGTTTTTAGTTAATGTTCCGTGATTCTATAACTTGATTGACAAAATTGATCTGTCAAGGTTTTATAATACGACTAAACATAAAAAAAAACAATATAGGAAGACTTGTTATTATGTAACAATATTATATAGCATGCTATGTAATCTCGACGAACACCTCCATAATCCTATCGCATCGCTCTTCCGATCGAGGGTATTCTCTAAAATCTAAGCCGCCGGTAATTTCCGACGCCAAATACATTAATTAGAGTTAAATGTAAACCGTACGTAAATTACAAACGTAAATGTCGTTTAAATCTGTGCATTGGACCGGAACAAAGTGATTTCACAGGCACCCAAATTTATATGACATTATAAAATGAATATAACTTAATATGACACTGTAAAATGATAATTTATATGACATTCCAAAATGAACACACGTGTTTTGTTTCAGGTGTTAGCACTAAAGACTTTATGGCGAAATTAGGGGAGCATTTAATTCTAACTGCCTTCTCTCATAATTGTCGACTGGAACGAGCCTTCAAGTGCTTAGGCACTAACTTGACAGAGTTCTTGACAACCCTAGACAGTGTTCATGATGTATTACACGACCAGGTATGTAAGCATTATTACTTATGATTAATTCTTGTTCATAATGTACTAGAACCATGTCTAGAATTAAGGTCAACTTAGACTTGTATGTAACAAGCCATTTAGTACGAAGGTCTCAAAAAGGAATTGTAATATTAAAAATTACTAGCTGAACCCGCGTATAATTAAATTACCACGAAAATGTATCTCTTATACCCCAGGGGCGTGCATTGCATATAAGCAGAGAAGCAGTGCTTACAATTTGTGATGACTGAATACACTCGTGTCGTGTGTTTATGTTTGTGTGTGTGTCAGTACCAAAGTCTTATGTACTAATGCACCACATTGGTACGTTAATTAACCTACCTACCCTACTTATTGTTAATGCTTCTGAAAATCCAATGCAAGCCCCTGTTATACCCTATGTATTATTCTGATGTATAAGGTAAGCAATATTATAGTAATGTTTCATCAAAATCCATTCATTAGTTTCTGCGTGAAAGAGCCACAAACGTACATCCATACATATCATATTCATACAAACTTTCACGTTTATAATATTGGTAGGATATAATCTGGTGATATTTCAACAGGCTGATGCGTGAGATTTATTAAATTTATTTCAAGTTAATAGCGATTTATGAGAATAACCATCCAGGTGTATACTCAATTAATCCTCTACACGAGTGTGTACTGTAAACTAAGACACTAACTACAAGGCAAAATCACTAAAAGCGTCATAATGACACTGTGAACCATTGTACCGTAAATAATACGTAGATAATGTGATTAGCAATACCACTAAGCACTAGATGAATAGAGAGGAGTAAACTGTAATACATGTTTATGTATAATATACCATAATATGATATTAAAGGGATCATTGTCTGGGCAAAACAAAGGACATCACTCGTACTAGATAGATCCTCATTTTGCCTCAGTAGTAATTGTCTAGGGCAGACATTAATAGCAACGATTTAAGAAATTGTGAATAATTAACTAAGTCCAAAAATATAAGGTTTAGCGAATATGTATGATGGCCGTTTTCTATATTCCATTCATCTGTCATTTGGGTAAACAAATCTATAATTTTCTCCTAATTTTCATTGCAATAACTTAGCATTATTATGAAATTGAAGGTATGGATAGATTAAATCTGACAGATCACTGGGGATCAATGATCTGTAAACTTTGATATGTTATTGGTAATGTTATGGGAATCAAGTGGATGGATAGCAATCCATCTGTAAACTTTGATATGTTATTGAATTCGGCCGTCAGTGGCCGGGGGTCTATCATTATCGGTTTAAGCAGAGCGTATTTAAAACTTCTTTGAGCGTATTTAAAACTGAGCTTAGACGCTTTATTTTAGTACTGTAAAATTAAACGTCAAAGCTAATATGCGCTACTTAAACGACTATAGTTGGCCCTCTGGTCACTATATTGTGGATAAATTGCAGCTATTTTTACTTTTCCGGCGCGATGTTTTAACAAATTGAAATAATTGCAGTCATTCAAACGTATTTTCAATGCAAAATAATCGCTAATGATCGAGATGTTCGGACAATCGAATCAATATCATTTGACATCTCTAGTTTGTTGGTCAAGATAAACTAGAGTTTAGGATATTAACTTAAGATTCATTTCAGGATGATTCTTTCAAAGATGAATCAGTGGAATACGAAGCAGCGTTCGTCTGCACAACGTCCAAAGAAGGCAACATCCAATTGCATCTGACAACAGAAAGTGAACCGGTTGCCTACATTCTAGTCGGAAGCTTGAAAGCCATTGCTAGCAGGCTTTATGACACGCAGACAGACATCAGATTGATGAGTTACACCAACGACCCTAGGAGGTTCAGGTTAGTAAAACTTAAGTAGAATTTAACTAAAATTCAGTACTCATTGAATTTTTTATTTGTTAAAATTTGACAATAACATGGTTGACTATCGCTTTCATGGTATAAAAGTTCGAATGAATCGACGTATCAAACACTTTGACAAAATATGATATTGTGAATCTATACAGATAAATAAAATTGAAGTGTCTGTTTGTAATTCCAAAATAACAGCTTTTCACAAAATGCATATGACAGTATACACGCTACTGACACTAAAAAACCAAGTTTTAAAATTTTTCTCTGTCTGTCTGTTTGTTCCGGGTAATCTCTGAAACGGCTGGACCGATTTTAACGGGACTTTCTCTGGCGGGTTTATTATAAAACTAGCTGTGCCCCGCGGTTTTACCCGCGTAGATTTAGTTCCATCCTTATTGTCGCGGAACCCTAATATTTTTAATAAATAAAAGTAACCTAAGTTACTCCTTGAAACATCAGCAACCTGTCAGTGAAAGTCCCGTTAAAATCGGAGCAACCGTTTCAGAGATTACCCGGAATAAACATACAGAGAACATTTTAAAACTTGTTTTTTTAGTGTCATTACCGTGTATACTTTCATATGTTATTAGTAAAAAGCTGTTATTTTAGAATTACAAACAGACACTTCAATTTTATTTATCTGTATGTATAGATTGTTCATTTAGTGCCAACGCTTATGCCTGGACGGCGAGTAGCTCACAATGGATGACGAGAGCATAGTCTGGCATTCACTTTACGATTAGAAGGTTGTTTTAACTGAGAATAACAACATGGTGGAAACGTTTATAATCAAGTCATTTGCAAGAATTTGCTGAATTTGAAACCCACACAGTTTAATATTATGATATTTTTAGATGGATAAATTATCAGTTTATATCTTGAAGAATAACCTCCACCTTCTTATAGGTACGAGATCAATGCAGTCCCCCGATACCAGAAGCCGCACAACGAACACTCTGAGCCGTCAAATGAAGCTGCTACTATTGCCTCTTCGGACAAAGTGACGGATCTAAGGATCGGTGTAGCCAGCTTCTGCAAAGCTTTTCCCTGGCATTTTGTCACTGATAAGCGACTGGAACTCGTCCAATTGGGTAAGTTTTCCCCTAAAGATTTTCTTTTAGGTATGTTTACGAAAGCGGGGAATTAGCAAGCAATGATAAAAATACAGACAAAAAATAAATTTATGAACCGTGTAAAAGAGGGTGCCTACAGGTCCCGTCACCATACCTCGGTATAGCGCCGTACAGACAGACACCTAAAATGACTTATACTTTCGTATGTTCTCTTTACATTGAAGTCACCATTTCTATGCAAAATATTTTTTTCTAAATTAACAAATCGCTTTTCTTAACTATACTAAAGTTTCATTTAAGTATATATATTTACTAGCTGAGCCCCGCGGTTTCACCCGCGTAGATTTAGTTTCATCCTTATTGTCGCGGAACCCTAATATGTTTAATAAATAAAAGTAGCCTAAGTTACTCCTTGGAACATCAGCTACCCGCCAGAGAAAGTCCCGTTAAAATCCATCCAGCCGTTTCAGAGAGAGACAGACAGACAGAAAAAAAATTTAAAACTTGTTTTATTAGTGTCAGTAGCGTGTATACTTTCATATGCATTTAGTGAAAAGCTATTATTTTGGAATTACAAACAGACACTTCAATTTTATTTATCTGTATAGATGTATAGATAATAACAGATAAATGCTTGGTAAAGAAATCATTTAAAAAAGCAACATTTTCTCTTTCATTGAATCTTAAAGTACCAGGAGAGGATAAGCTTTGACCACAGTCATGCCTCTCTATAATAATTCCTTCAGTTACAATAAAGCATCTCCACAATAAGGTCTTTGGAGATTTGAGAAAACGTACAATCGTAAAATATTCTTTGACTGTAAACTCCAGCTACCGTTGAAACGAGTAAATATTTCATAAGATTCTTTTGATATAGCAACTCAGTTAGAATTTGAAAGCCGTATAAAGTGGCTGGGAAAGCTTTTTGAAATTGAACTGTCTGAAGAATTCTGGAACCCTTAATGCCCAAATGTTTATTCTACTCGGATCCTTTGAAGGTGTAATTCTTTTGAGCAATTAAAGCCCGTATGGCTGTGTTTCTTAAAATTACATTATTTATTTTTTACTTCAATTCCATCAGTAATTGAAAGAAAACACCGTTTCTAGGAGCAATGAAATAGTCCTCAGGGTACGTTATAAAAACAATCTCGATTGAATCAAATTACTAGGATCGGGTATACAATGTAAATCAATACTCTGATATTACAAAAAGAAAGGATTTGTTAGCTTGTAAATAACATGATACTTTCACCAAATAACAGATTATATTGTTAACTGCTTCCTGGCTGAATGCGGCTTCGCCCATGTGTTAATCTATCCAGAGTTATCTTATCTAAATCTATATGTACTAATAATATTTTAATAAGAAAGATTTGTATGTAAGTGTATGTTTGTAACGAATTGGCTCAAAAAGTAATGACAGATTTTAAAAAAAACGACCAAAAACTACATTATCACTGATTAATATAGGCTATATTTTATCTCCGTACTCTCACGAAAACGGGAACTATGTGGGTGAAACCGCGTGACGTCCGCTAATAAGTAGATAAGTTACACGGAAAATTATACCACCATTTCTTCCCCTAAGAGAGTGGAATTTTATTTGTTTAGATCATACGGAAGTAGATAAAACTGCTACTCTGATAACTCTTAAAATTTAATAGGAAGTACCTACACACCGCTTACAGAAAGTCTAGGGATCATTTTTAGGGCAATTGATACGCTTTTATAATAAACTAGCCATGCCCCACGGTTTCACCCGCGTAGATTTAGTTTCGAGCTTTATACCTCAGATCTCTAAAAGAATTGAAATTGAAACGTAAATTAAAGTGAAATAGCTATATGACTACACATTTCGCAGAGGTTAGTTTGTCTATAAATAAAGTAAATTGTTTCCCTTTCTACGACTGCCTAGCCATTTGGTTTTTGTTCACGCTATCTTTATGTTCTAGGGGAGGGTAGTACAAGGTTCCCAAGTGAATGCCAAAGAAAACTGGGTGGATGTGATATTTTTTTAAGGTTAAAACATTAAAATTGGTTGACATCGTAATAACCTAACTGGTAGTTAGAGCTCGCGGATTTAATTACATACATACATATGCTCACGCCTGTATATATGTTGGTGTTGGTAGGTGTTGGGAGGTGTTGTAATTTTCAACACCCAAATTTCACCGAATATGATTATGTGCCAACGTGACAGAGGGTGAGTCCATCGCCGTCTCAGGCACTATATATACGATTTTGAATTATTTTTCAGATATGCAGGTTTCCTCACGATGTTTTCCATCACCGTAAAGCACGTGGTGTAACATCACTGTACATAAGTTTTTAGAAAAACTCATAGGTACAGGCCCCGCTGGGATTCGAACTTGTGTCGTTTGCGTAGCAGGCGATTGCTCTAACCCCGAGGCTACCACGGCTCTTTAATTTAATAATTTTAATACGGATTTAATTAATATAGAATAATATTTCAGTATGAGGAGCTCGTGGCACAGTTGCTATTGCGCATATCATTCGATCAGCGAAGTTAAGCAACCATACGCCTAGCCAGTAGTTGGATGGGTGACCGCCCGAGTTCCCTCCGTGCCTCGGAGAGCACGTTAAGCCGTCGGTCCCGGTTGCCAATTTAACATCTTTGGCAATCGTTACAGGTCAGTAGGAGGCCTAAAAATAATCTGACAACTGGTTTAACCCAGATCACAGATTTTCCTCCTAAATGGGGTTACGAAGGTCAGATGGCAGTCGCTTCGTATAAAAATCAGGTGATCAGCCACATCGGGTTGAATCAAGTGCCGACCCCAACAATGTATGGGATAAGGCCAGGGAGATGATGATGATGAAAATAATATTTCAGTATGTCATGTCTTCTCGTCATCCATACCATAATGTTTGAAACCGAAAGTTTAGGAAGGGCTGTGTCCAGCAGTGGACTAAAGTAGGTTGATGATGATGTACTTAATAGCATATCATATTCGTTTGTTACTTTTTCATGCCCAACATTGAATAAATCCCAAGAAACTTGGCTAGTCTCAGATATCATGATTAAATTTGACAGTTCATTTCCAACATTCTCGTCATTCTTGTGAACAGGTGCTGCTTGTGGGGGCTGCTAACGATATTTTAGACTTTGACTTTGACTTTGACAACAGCACATACACTCCTGACAGCTTATTCTCGATATTAACACATACATCCCAATAATTATTTTATGATTTGATAACAAGTGATTCTCATCACAGGCTGTCATTACATGAATACATTTTTCGGCTCCCGTGACGATACCAATATAAGTCAATTAGCATTGAGCTTTCACCATCGGCCCTGAACAGAAGTCTAAATTCGATATGTCTCGTTTGGTATTCTTGAGTGACCTACTAAGTCGGAATTGTACAAATTTAGTTCTTAACTTTTGAACTTTATAGTCAATCAATTAGATTTCTGATTTAAGTCGCTTTGACTTAGAATAGCTTTGTAACAGACTTGAATTTAAATAAGTACTAAGTGGCTCTTTTAAGTGTAGTTCTTCTCAACAAAAGCAACCTTCCAAACACGTCGGTAACATCTATAAATCATTACAGATAAATAAAATTGAAGTGTCTGTTTGGAACTCCAAAATAACAGTTGTTCACTAAATGCATATGAAAGTATACACGGTACTGACATAGAAAAACAAATTTAATTTTTTTTTCTCTGTTTGTCTGTCCGTCTGTCTGTCTCTCTGTTTGTCTGTCTGTCTGTTGTTGTTCCGGGTAATCTCCGAAACGGCTGGACGGATTTTAGCAGGACTTTCACTGACGGATAGCTAATGTTACTGGCTCTTTTAAGTGTAGTTCTTCTCAACAAAAGTAACCTTCCGAACACGTCGGTAACTTCTATAAATCATTACAGATTAATAAAATTGAAATGTCTGTTTGGAACTCCAAAATAACAGTTGTTCACTAAATGCATATGAAAGTATACACGGTACTGACATAGAAAAACAAATTTAATTTTTTTTTCTCTGTTTGTCTGTCCGTCTGTCTGTCTCTCTGTTTGTCTGTCTGTCTGTTGTTGTTCCGGGTAATCTCCGAAACGGCTGGACGGATTTTAGCAGGACTTTCACTGACGGATAGCTAATGTTACTGGCTCTTTTAAGTGTAGTTCTTCTCAACAAAAGTAACCTTCCGAACACGTCGGTAACTTCTATAAATCATTACAGATTAATAAAATTGAAATGTCTGTTTGGAACTCCAAAATAACAGTTGTTCACTAAATGCATATGAAAGTATACACGGTACTGACATAGAAAAACAAATTTAATTTTTTTTTTTCTGTTTGTCTGTCCGTCTGTCTGTCTCTCTGTTTGTATGTCTGTCTGTTGTTGTTCCGGGTAATCTCCGAAACGGCTGGACGGATTATAGCAGGACTTTCACTGACGGATAGCTAATGTTACAAGGAGTAAGTTAGGCTACTGATATATTTTTTAAACATAAGAATCCGCGGACAACCATGAAATTAAAATCTAGCACAGCTAGTTTATAATATATAATGTACTACTAGCTGTGCCCTGCGGTTTCACCCGCATATATTTAGTTTCATCCTTATTGTCGCGGAACCCTAATATTTTTAATAAATAAAAGTAGCCTAAGTTACTCCTTGAAACATCAGCTACCTGCCAGTGAAAGTCCCGTTAAAATCGATCCGGCCGTTTCAGAGATTACCCGGAACAAACAGACAGACAGACAGAGAAAAAAAAAAATCTTGATTTTTCAGTGTCAGTAGCGTGTATACTTTCACATGCATTTAGTGAAAAGCTGTTATTTTGGAATTACAAACAGACACTTCAATTTTATTTATCTGTATAGATATAAACTATTTCTGTACTTCTGACTATTTAGAATTCCTTAATTTGTAAGAAGTCTAATCAAATAAAGATATTTAAAATTTTGAATTTCATCCCCTTGCTCTCTAATGGATATATACGCCTTGTAACATCATTGGTTTCTACTAAGCTAGACAGCAAATAAAGTGCCATTTCACCATATAACGATTTCACTGCGACCGAACTTTATTACAATATGTTACGGATTGTAAAACTGTGGTGTTTGCTAGAATTCGAGTAGTCGGTTCCCCTCTGATTCTACAAGAATTTGCTAGTGGAAATACTTAAGTACAAGTAAAAAGATACCGTGGCTAGGTCCCGTTGAGTTGAAGATGCAATGCAATGTTAAAGTAGAATTTCATTCTTTTGTGTCAAATATAGTACGCAACATTGAATGTATGGACGGCGGTACGCGAGTTACACCCACTTACCGTCGATAAATAATATCAGTATATACCTATTATATATAATGATGTACCTATTTATATCGAATCAAATAAAAATATTTCTGCAACGTGTTACTCGTTACAAATACGAGTATACTAGTTTCTGCTGATGCGTTGGCGGATTTTCCTTCTCGTTGTATGTAGTAATATTTTGGCTATGAATATTTTTTTCTATTAATTAGGACTTCAACAATTTATTGAATCATATCCTAATTGAACTGTTTCAACTAGTTTTAGGGATTACAGTAGCTAACAAACTCTTTGGTACATATAAAACAATATATATAATATATATATATATAGAGAACTAAAAAGAACAATCTATAGGACCTCGTAAAAGTCGCTGCCTATCCGATTATAAAATCTATTACCAACATCCTACCTCCCTACAATTTGACGTCACCTAGCACTCGTACCCCGGTACCTCGGGTTTACGATTGTCGCTTTACGATTAGCAATAATTATTTACGGCCTCTAGCGATTTAAGTGTAGCAAGTAAACTGCAAAACGAAGGTACGATTCCCGGTCGTAATCTTGGAAATTATTTATTTATGTCTAGTTTATGGTTAGTCCCCTGGTAATTTTGGGTGCCGCAGAGACATTTTATTCGTTTAAGGGACAGTTGCGTCTCCTTTTACCACCGACTATCTGGTTGACTGTACTTTCAATAATATACATATAAGATATCCAAATTTGGTGTCTATTTGATGCGCAAGTAGAGAGCTTCTCCGAAACATTTAAACGGATATCTCTGAGAATATTGTTCAGAATGTTGTAAAATTTTTGTCCTAACTACATCTCGTAATACCTATACAATATCGCCAAATATTGTGCATAAAATTGACGCATTCATTCGACGGCTATTGTAAAAATACGCTAAAAGCCACATAGAAAGAATACCCGCCGAAATAATCCAATAAATCTCAAATAAAGAAATCTTTGCACACAAATCGAAACACAGGGTAAAAAAACTATGCTATCACTAACCTTTGTCACGGGAATGGTAACAAACTTTACATATTTGTATGCCCGGTAGAATTGAAAAAAGGTTTTAAATGTTTTTTCACAATCACACAAACACAACACAGTATTTCCAAGAATTATGTATTTACAGCTTAGCTGCTTGCGCAGCAAATCCACAACTTTCACAGGCGGAGAGAAACGTTATCAAAGTCGTGCGCGACTTAACGTATCTAGAAGCCAACTGAACGGAACTGTGACGGCCGTCGTTCAGTTTTGCTAAGAAATTGAGGGTAGTTGAACAAAAGTGGTTTACCAGCAAAATCAAAAATGTTCATTACTTTATTTTCACCTGCTAAACTCACCAGTGTTTCGATGAAAAATACTTTTTCGTTCAGTGTATAATAGATAAACATTGCATTTGTGTTTTACGAGAATAAGAAGAGATTTTTATCAGGTACGCTTGGAATAGAATTCAGCCTTATTATTGCCGCTTTTCAATGCCTTCTTTGTATCATCGTATCTTTCTATAAAACATCGTTCTGAATGTGTGACATCGTCATTTGCGCATTTATATCACAAGAAAAGTAAACAATAGAACGTTGTCCTTGGTATTCAATTATATTGCCACGAGCAATATAAAATTATTGAATTACGATCCTCACTTGTCTTGTCACTATGATGTTTTGCGATTAGACAATAAAAAAACATAAGACCGATAAAGAAAAAAGAAATTGTTTATTTCAGCCATATTTCTGTTAAGTTTTTCAGCGTCGCACTCGATGTCGAGTGTTGGTTTCAAAGATACTAAATTGAACTTTATCTTCTATGTAGTATGTATCAATTTCTAATAATTGAAACCAATGCTCCACGGGCCAGGGCTCAAAACTCAAGACAGCAGGTGTAACTTTAAAAATCTGGACTGCGATGGTAACTACCGGGTCAGAATTATGACCAACCTACATCGTTAGTAAACAATGTAGAAATACAAAATATCTACAATACAGATACAAAGATACAAATAGCAATAGTAAAAGTACAATATTTTTTTACGACACGCAAGTTTTTTACGACTGACGCAAAGTTGTTATTCACATTCAGAATGAAAGTGAATCAAATATTGAAATTCTATGTAAAGGAGTTCCCCTTTCCAGGTATTAGAGGAGCCGCGGTGAAAATTTTAACAGGAACGGGCACGGGCAAGTTTTCTTGTTCAACTCTCTGTGAAAGCTTTGTCTACTTACCGGTGCTGCTTTTGTGAAAACTATGAATATTTGTGGCGGTTATGGGAGAATAGTTTGTAGAACAGATTATGGTTGGGAAATTATTCACTACAGACATATTATTTAAAACTGAATTTGAAGTTAACTACAGTAGATAATAACCGGATACTACGTTATACACGCAAATACTGAATTAAAAAAAGATTATCAACTGCTAGTATTGAGGGACGTACAAATTTATATTGAGGATCACTCAGAGAGACTCAAATCTTGTTATGTTGGACTCGCACCGACTAAACTCCACGGTGTTCCTCCTGGGGCTTACCACGAGCTCTTATTGCCATGATAGTTTCACTCATTTATGAGACAGATGAATGTGACGTGCATACATCTGTCACTGTCGCACAGCTGAAGTATCATTGCAATAAGAGCTCATGGTTTGGGCCCTGGTGCCTAAGTGGTGGGGTGTTCGTTGTGTCTTCACCGTGACCCTCACATATTTTTTGACTACTTAATATGTCCATGAGCTTAATTCAGGAGATAAATTGTAAACATATGTTTGAAAAGAGTAATATCAAAGTATTTTTCCGGTAAAAACAACCTTCTGAACCCGGTGGTAACATTTTGTATTCCTGTGTATTTTTTGTGTCCTACTGACAATTTGAGAGTGCATCGTAAAAATCTAATCAAATAAAGATATTTTAAACTGTGTTCCCTCTGGTGACTGGCCTATTGGGCCCGTCTTTAAGATACCTGGCTATAGCGGGTTCAATTTCTTGATGTTCAGTGTATAATCTACTAATGTTCAGGTCTTTGGCTGAATCACGTCTGAATGAAATTTTTTCCTAGTTTACACAAAAATTTCAAAACCTTGATTACAAATGAAAGCGTCTTTGTCAGTCATCAGAATGTTGAGAGAACAGATTTAACATAACCTAATTATTGTGCAATCTAACGGACGTGTAAAGCCATTCTGTGTCTAATAAATCTCAAAGTAAGAACACAAAGCTAATTAGACATTTTGGTTGGTGTTACAAAACAAGTGGAGCTATAAAACTCAATCAAAGAACAAAGAGAAAAAAATGTTCGGGCAAGAAAGAGTTATGGGTTTTGCAAACAAAGCGGCTTGGAGTAAATATTGACCATTGTGATTCCCTCTTAGTCCCTCGGGAGTTCGCATACCCGGATTCTGTAAAAATATAGCTAGTTACTGGTATGTAGGTAAAGTGACGATGAGTGATTGATCAGCCATCCAAGTGATATTGATTTTGTCTGACTAAAAATGTATAAGCAATCGGTTTTTTCCCGATTCCATATGTATCTTCGTTACAAACTGTTTAAAAGTAAGAATTACTTTCGTTTCAGAAAAAAATACCATTATTGACATGGTTTTCATTATTGACTATTTGTGCCCCGCGGTTTCACCCGCGCAGACTTTAGTGTGTTAAATGATGTTTTTTTCAGGTTTCAAGAGAACGGTATAATGTATCCTATGTCCTTCTCCTGGTGCTAAGCTACCCCACCAATTTTCAGCCAAATCAGTTCAGCCGTTCTTGAGTTATAAGTAGTGTAACTAACACGACTTTCTTTTATATATATAAGATACTACGCAGGTAAGATCGTGGGCACACCAATTTTCCCTGTTGCGTAGGTCAGATGGCAGTAATGTAAAAATCAAGTGACCCCACAACGGTTTGAATTGATTGCCGAACTCAATAATTTGAGAGATACAATCAATGAGATAAAGATTTACAAACTTAGAAATGTAGACGCAATCAGAATATAAACGAATGTAGACGAATTCTCGCGGCCTACTAATAAACTAAAGTGCAGCAATTTCCAAAATAATCTGAGTTATTGTTTACTAATCCTAAATTCTTATTTAAACAGGTGGTGGATTCATGCGGCTTTTCGGCACTCATCTGGCATCCCGGGGATCATCTCTAGGGACCTACTTCAGACTGCTACGTCCCAGGGGTGTGCCGCTCGACTTCCGCGAGATCCTCAAAAGAGTCAACACTCCCTTTATGTTCTGCCTCAAGATACCTGGCTCTTCATTGGCTGAGGTTAGTACGAGTAGTAATATGGGCTTAATTGTCTAGGTGCCGTGTCTATTTTCAACATAGTGTGTATTTTTTCCCTATGTGATTTAAATTTAGGGCATCTTCTATAAGGGTCAAAAATGTTTTCCAAATTTTATAGCATTTCTGGGATATTTCTGGACATTATTCACATGGACGTTTTCAAGTAGCAAAATATAGAAAAAAATTAAAATTACCTATCTATGCCTTCGCAATTGTGAATTCGACTATATGGCGTAGGGAGACAAGTTCTAGTAACTATTCCAAATTGCCGTAGCCCAAGTTGTGTATAGGTAACTGAATAAGCTTGCAATGAGCTAAGATACACGTGTCACCTACCTTTATGTACGGAAACCTAGCTGTATCATCTTCAAAAGTTTAAATTGACAACCTACATAGCTTTCTTTCATCCGCGTAATAAATTGAGTAAAGATAATTTTCGGAAGAACAGTATCTCACATTTCCTGCAGTATCGTTGATTGAATCACATAAAATAATCGGGGCTGGACTACCCCGGCGTCGTCGGGACAGAAACGAGTAATATTTGTCAAAGGAAATGTAAAATTTGAATAAAAACCTTGTAATCCAGTATAATGTCTTATCGTGCGCTTTCCAAAATATCTCGAGGGCTATTAGTAGGAGTGTCATCAACTCCGCGCTTTATTATTCTACATTTGGCGGCGGTAAACTGATTACGTAAATTTGGAGAGAATTTTTTGTCTCCTGACTGTGTTGTTGATGCCTTTTCACGTATATTTATCTTTTTGAGAAGACACCAAGCAAGAAATGTTCCTCTGAAGCTAGAAGTCATGTCAGTTATGGTCAATTAATGTTTTAAATACTTTGCTGAATTGATAGGACATGGTGTTATTGAAGAAAGCGCTTGTATCGTCACAGAATAACTCGTACGTTTGCCCTAAATTTCGCGCCACTTCTTTTCAGAACGCTCGTCTTCAAATGTTGACGTACGATTTAATCGCAACTTCGCTGTTAAGTACTTTACGAATAAATAATTATCATCTTCATTTTATATTCACAGTGACGTTTTGCTTTGATATTTTGGATTACCTTTCGATTTGGCTACTGTAGCCTATGAATGCTTGCAACAAGCCAAGTATCACTCGCGCGTTACATACCTTATAAATAATGAAATCCCTGTGCTATCATAATGACAACTATTGCTAGCACATCAAGTCAACTCCTCCATTGAGCATTGGCAACCTTGCTCACCATAGGAACACTATTTAGAGCATTATTTGGCTGTGATCTCCTGAAAGTTGGAGGTAAATTACCTTCTCTTGCGTATCTTTGATAAACCACCTTTTCATTTTCATTTTATCAAGTAAGTCGAATGAAGGCGACGAAGTAGAATAAGCTTAAGTTATTGAGTATCTTTGTAATCATAATGAATTTCTAAATCACATTAGCTTTCCTGTTCACCTTTGTATGTAACACAGCTCTACTTCCATATAACGTGTAATCTTTCTATACGACTCATCAAATAACACCCTCGATTTCATCCCATACACATCCATACATATAATGCCTGTCATAGAAGCACGGTCCTTTGTGTGAGCTTCAAAACACTTCGGTCCGAAGACAGTCCTTTTGTACAGGCCCACTTTGTTTGCTCGACAATATTACACGTTGTGGATTGAATGCACTTGAATTATTTGCTCTTCGGCCTAAATTTGTTTCGGTAGGTAAAAAGACAAGAGTATAAATACATTCTGTTCGTGAGCCGTGATTAAGGATGTCCGTGGCAAATAAAAAGGGTTTTCTTAAAACGCTCAGTCCAAATATTTATATACAAACACTGATTGCCGCAAATATAATGGAAAATGGGGAAAAAAGTTGGTGTTAGGTTGAAATATCCATACAGATAAATAAAATTGAAGTGTCTGTTTGTAATTACAAAATAGCAGCTTTTCACTACATGCATATGAAAGTATACACGCTACTGACACTAAAAAACCAAGTATTAAAATTTTTCTCTGTCTGTCTGTCTGTCTGTTTGTTCCGGGTAATCTCTGAAACGGCTGGACCGATTTTAACGGGACTTTCACTGGCAGGTAGCTTATGTTTCAAGGAGTAACTTAGCCTACTTTGAATTATTAAAATTATTAGGGTTCCGCGACAATAAGGATGAAACTAAATCTACGCGGGTGAAACCGCGGGGCACAGCTAGTACATAATAAATTATTTAACGATGTTACTAAATAATAATTAAAAACCAAATTAAGAGTATAAGAAGAAAGTGATTTCTTCTAATACATTTTATAAGCACCTGGATTTCTTTAGACATACAATTAAGAGTTTTAAAGCTACATGTGAGTTCCAAAATACAAAAGAAAAAAGCGAGGGCTACATTCTTACGCCTAAAAAAGAAAAAACCTTTTTTACTTTCCATCAACAATAGTTCCCACACTTTGAAATTGCCACTCGGAAACGGCAACGCGTCTGTTGAACGCTCGAATGAATTGAATCGAATAATCGAGAGTTGAGTCAACTCATTCGAGTCTAATCGATTAATTACTGACGCTACTCTGAATATGATTACGTATGTGTTCTGAGAAATGACAGATGTTGTTTCGCAAAACAATTTATGATTTTATAATAGACCTGTGGTTCTGCGGTTAAATTGTTTCTGTAAGACGATTTTGGTACTGGAATTTCGAGAAATTCCGCCGAATATTACAGCCCTTTGTACGATCCGTAGATAATTAAGTTTGAATTGAGATTAACAGTTGGAAACTATAGAATTTTGGATATGGACTTTATGATATACTTTGTATAGAGAAGCAGAATTTCATTCGTCATGTCAATGTTGTGATTTTTTTATTTGTCTCAAACCTCTCACGTCCTATGCTTTTTAAATTATAATCCAACAAGCTGTGCCCCGCGGTTTGACCCGCGTAAGACAAGTAATAAAAGCGATATTGCATCGAAATATTTTTCTAAATCTATGTAAGTTAAGTAGTGTAAGTATCTAAAATTATGTAAGTTACTCCTTATAGCATCAGCTACCTGCCATTGAAAGTCTGTTAAAATTAGTCAAGTTGTTCCAGAGATTTGCTGGAACAAACAGACAGACAGACAGATAGATTACTTACGTATATTCTCTCATTTGCATTTAATTAAAAGGTGTTAATTTGGATTTACAAATAGACACTTTAATTTTATTCATCTGCATAGACGTAGATACATAAATCTAATCAGCGGACCTTGTGTCTAAAACATTACCCCCTTATTACAAATAATGGTTTAAACCAAGACTAGATCAATCACTGACTAAAACTATGTCCATCCCTTTTTAAATCCTTATCACGGAATGAGATGGAGCTTCTACCTAACTTATCCATGAATATATCTAGTTCTGGTGATCTATCACATGGTCTATTCAACAGACACTCGTTAACAGTTCAATTCTATTTTCACTGAATAAAAAATCAACCTCCAGTTCGGTGTTTCCGGTTCCATTCCTCTGAATAGCCGAGATTGTATTACCTTTGGACCCAATAGAGCGTACCACAGAAAATCCGTGGCAGAACGAGATCGTTACTATTACGTACATTTGCGAGGCTATGTAAATATATGAGACTGTTTGCAGCCTTAACTGTGTTTGCCAAAGGAATTGAGCCCCTCGAAAAGGTTTACCGAAGGATTATGTTTGTCCGAATGTGGCCCTGAATTGAGAAATACATGATTGTTTGCTTTGGTTTTTATTTGTCTGTTGTCTCCAAAGTGTTCTTCGCATCAAACCGTAACGGTAATTGGAGATGGTATACACAATGTGGAGTGTCTGTCAATAAATTGGGGAAAAACAGAAAGAAACATTGCTACATCGTTTTATACGAAAGAATTACGGTGTAAAAAATGGTCATTGAAGAATATTCGTTCAAGAAGGGGTTCAGAAAGGGGAGAAACTGCTCTTCACACCCTTATCACACCACCCTAATTCTTACAGAGTCAGTAACGTGGACGTGTTTCTATGACCATTGTAAGAGTAGGCTGCAGTCTTCAGATTACTGTTTTTAGGAGTAACTTAGGCTACTTTTATTTACAAAACATATGAGGGTTCCGCGAAATAAAGCATGAAACCGCTTATTCTTAATGAAGTGTATTCTACCGATCTCATCTAATCTAAATACGCAGAATTTAATAACTGTTGTCACTTAAATTACAGTGTGAACTATTCCTAAGTTTCCTAACACGTGTGCCAATCCGGAATTTCACAGTGAAGTTAAACTTAAGTTAGATACTAACTTAGAAGCCGCGTTAGCTCTGAAAGTTTGTCTCACTATACCTTTTGTATTTAATCCCGAGTAGTTCGGTGCGGAGGGGGAATAATACTAGTTTTTCAACACATTTATCTCGGCAAGTTCCCCGTACGATCCGTATTGTTTGCGCTATCATTTATAATGGAAGAGTTTCAAGCTCTGGAAGGCAGCCGTACTATTGGATATTTGAAGTTTTTAGTTCGTTTTTCTTAAGTTTTAATGTAGGTCTCTGATTTTGAGAAATTCATGTCACATTTCTCTTACAAAGAGTAGTGATCGTTTAAGGAGAACGTATTAATAACTTCTTAGATTTGATGTTTAGTTTTACGTTACAAAAGTGAAACGTTTTCTGTCAGCTTTCCACTATTTTCGCTGAGCACTCAAAAGTCGTGACTGCAATCGTACCGACATTGTAAGTTATTATTACCATCGTAGAACCAGTGGAATGACGGGTAGTTAAATATTTAGCAGTGCTCCCGTCAGTCTCAGCACTTAAATAGATTTACGCAGAAAGTGTAACAGAAATTCGGTGAATAATGAGGTTACTTCATTTTAGAAGTATTTTATTTTTCTTCGAGTGAGTGATAAATAAAATTGGAGTGTCAAATGGTAGGGGCTCCAGAGGTGTTGTTTAGTCTGTAAATAAGTGGAGTGACCCAGAAAGTTGCCACCTTGACTACTATAGAGTAGGTTCTGGGATGAGTGCGTTTCTTGCTACTGGGAAGCTACTAAGAGGTTTGCTATGCTTATGATACTTCACATGGTGTTACATGTGCCCTACGAGAATATTACGCCGTTTGTACTGAAACTGGCGGCCTACCGCTATCGTTTAAGCAGCGCGTATTAAGAACTTCTGAGCTTTGACGTTTCATTTTGATACCGTAAAATTAAACGTCAGAGCTAAGAAGTTCTTAATACATCATACCTAAAATTTACACGATCAGGGGGCCAACTATGATTGCTAAGCAGGGAGCAATCATAGTTGGCCCCCTGATCGTGTAAATTTTAGGTAGACTGGAGACTTCTAGCTTCCAAAATTTACCGTCCAAGTGTGTGATGAAGTGTACCTCGTGATCTGTCATTTAGGTAGCCAGAGATAAACAAATCTATACAGATAAATAAAATTGAAGTGTCTGTTTGTAATTCCAAAATAACAGCTTTTCACTAAATGCATATGAAAGTATACACGATACTGACACTAAAAAACCAAGTTTAAATTTTTTTCTCTGTCTGTTTGTCTGTCTGTCTGTTTGTTCCGGGTAATCTCTGAAACGGCTGGACGGATTTTAACGGGACTTTCACTGGTAGGTAGCTAATGTTTCAAGGAGTAACTTAGGCTACTTTTATTTATTAAAAATATTAGGGTTCCGCGACAATAAGGAAGAAACTAAATTTTAGCGGGTGAAACCGCAGGGCACAGCTAGTCTATAAATATGAACATTCTTTCATTCCAATAACTTATCTCTAGTTAATATTATTATGAAATTGAAGGTATGGATAGATCAAATCTGACAGATAACTGCAATCCGTCTGTTAAGTTTGATAAGCTATTAAAAACGGCCGTTAATGTGAGTTATTCCGGTCTGATCCACTCCTTTGATCCACACTTGGTTATTCTCTAGCATTATTAAAAAAAGTTACATGCCCACGCCAAACAGGTTTTTCAACACTCATTTTTCACCGAAAATTATTTACCTTAGATTAAGAAACAGATGGTGGTTCACTGTAATAAATAGAATATACTATCAAAACAAATATTTCTTTGTTAAAAAGTAAGTATTTTCATTTACTGTTTCACTAACTAATAGATATTAATACGAGTAGCTTAGATAACAAGCCTAGTTCTTGAACTTATAAAAAACACGAGATGAATATAAATGTATTCTAGGTCATCCTACGAAAATAATGTCTGGAGCATTGATATAAATAAATATCGATATTCAAGGCAATCTAGCCTGTTGTTGCTATTCAAACATTATACCTATCTTGGTAGTGACTTCGCACCTATTGAGGCCGCCCTTCAACCTTTTGATGTCCCAAAGATACGATGATATCGACCGGCCTTTTACAGCAACGTTTGTTAAATACTTTGTTTTAGATAGTTAGATAGATATTCCATTTATTCGTACAAACAATATAAAAGAACTTAAAGGTATACCATCATAGTTCCACTGTGTGACAGTGACAGACTTACACACGTTATATACATCTGTCTCATAATAAGAGTTAAACTATCATTGCAATAACAGGTCATAGTAAGGCCGCAGGTTGTTATTGTAGATTTTTCTCCTAATATACCCCTGAGTTTATATATACCCTAAACTATGCCTCGCTGGTTTAGTGCGCGTAGATTTAACATAATAATTAAGTTGTTTAGTGTTGTTATTTTAACTTTTATGTGTTAATTTTTGTAATGCTGCGCTCCTATTGATCGCAGCGTTGAAGCCTTCTTCGATGAAAGAACTATCCGAAAAAAAATTTGAAGCTGGTGGTGTGATTTTACAATAGTGGAAATCAAATTATTTCTTCGTTCAGCGAGTCAGCGCGTTCCATGTTCATGTATCGGTTTTAACATGTTTTAATGCTGGTGATGTCAGAGAGACGTAAAACTGGCCCTAGCGAGTGTAGGAAGTTTTACGTTCCCATTCAATATGAAGAAAGACCTATTCATGGGGTATAGGCGGCGAAGGTGATTCTTCTTCAAACGTTAGCATTGTCTAGAAGGCATCGTGTTGTTACACAGAGTTTCTTACGACGAAAGTACACTCTCTGACTTCATCTACATATTTTATCAATTTCTTAATACATACCCGCCGGTTTCGAGCACCCTCTGACCTTCTTCACTGGGGACAGATTTCTTTTCTGCAATATTACTTGATTTACTGTCTAATACAGTTTTCGGGCCCAGCTTTAGCTGTCTAATACACTTATACATTCCTTTTCTGCTTCTGTTTTTGACGCGAGGATAACGGCTTTGACGTCAGATAATAATATTTTAGATATTATAGTACATTTAAATATAAGCAGTACGGAATCTAAGAACAAGTCGTTCGAAGAGACACACTCACACACTCGCGCTCATCTAAGAGAAAATTAGCGGAATAGGCGGAATGACAGACGTTGTGTCAAGTCGGTCGCGATATTTTTTATCGGATACTAGCTGTGCCGCGCGATTTCACCGGCGTAGATTTAGTTACATGCTGTTTCTTTAAATAAAATTAGCCTTAAACACTCCTTGTAATTTCAGCTATCTGCCAGTAAAAGTCCTGGTAGAATCGGTCCAGCCGTTCTCGCGTGATGCCGTGACCAAGGGAAATGGGGATTAATTTTTATATATAACATTAGGTTCATCGATATTTTTCACAACTTCTTAACCTAGACTTAACTTCCAAAGGAATAAATTTTGAAATCTTTAAGATTGACAACTGTCACGCTTTATCGAAAAACTTTCTTATAAAAGATGTTGTATACCGTTATAGGCTTAATAGCCATAGACGATATTGTTTATAAAATTAATTGAATCTGAATTCGCAGTATAAATATTACTGTAAAGTAGTATCCTACGAGAAAACAATAGGATTATTAGGAAATTCCCGGTACAATTAGATTAAGTTTGACGCAAGGTTTACCCGAATATTCAATGTTTACCAAAGTTGTGGGCTAGAAGCCATTCTAATTCAACCACAGAAATAGATAAGGCCCAAGGTTGTTATTCTCCGTACTTATCTATAAGTGGGTAAGCTTTCTTTCAAATCCCAATGTTTGTGGAAACCAAATTGCTGATACGCGAAAGTATTTGTTATTTTCGACAATCCTATTCAACAAAAACAATTTATGCATTGTTTCATTCTGGATTTACGGGTATCCAAAGGTATTATTTAAATAATTACATGATTCTTGAGTTGATAAGGGCACTTAGAAATGTTTTTCGCCCTCACTTCACGAAAGCACCACTCGAGTCCTTTGAAATATTCGTATTATTAAGTGTATATTTTTCGCTTTCGTTGCAATTACATAATAATGGAGTTATATCTCAACGAGGCATTATAAATTATTCAGAGAATCACGTGCGAAAAAATTGGATGTGTTTCTTTCCAATAAATGTCATTTTAACTAACGTGGCAAAATAGTAAGCAGTCTATAAGCGCTTACTTTTTGGTGAAATAGTTTGCTGGCTGTTTAATTGAATTGAAATATGAGTAAGCATTAATTCTTTACATAATTATTTCCCTAGATGAAATTACGAGATCAAATCTCGGTTATTTATTGGTTCTTCTGAGCTAGTTTCTGAACCGGTGGTAAATGTCTAGACATCACGTCCTTTACTTGGACCCGAACTAAATAAAATACTGTTCATTTTTAGTTTTAACAATTCAGCATTTTCATTTGACGTATACTAAAAACTTTTTTTTTACAACAGGGTTTGGAGATCAAAGGGCAAATGGTGTTCTGTCCAGAATCAGACTCCCTTCTGTTCGTGGGGTCTCCATTCTTGGATGGCTTAGAAGGTCTCACCGGAAGGGGTCTGTTCATCTCTGACATTCCACTTCATGACGCTACAAGAGACGTCATATTAGTTGGTGAACAAGCTAGAGCACAGGTGAGTGGAAAGTAACTTATGATCAAACTAGCTGTGCCCCGCGGTTTCACCCGCTTAGATATTAATTTCATGGGTGCCCGCGGATCCCTAATGTTTTAAAAAAATCTAAGTTACTCCTTGTAACATAAGCTATCCGTCAGTGAAAGTCCCGTTAAAATCCGTCCAACCGTTTCGGAGATTACCCGGAACAAACAGACAGACAGACAGAGAAAAATTTTATAAATTGGTTTTTCTATTTCATTACCGTGTATACTTTCATATGCATTTAGTGAAAAACTGTTATTTTGCAGTTACAAACAGACACTTCAATTTTATATCTGTATAGATATTCCCTAAAGAAGAATGAGATCTGGCTATTTTTGCTTGATTCATGATGTTGAAGTCTTGGGTTAAACTGTCAGGTTTTATCCCAGATCCCCATTTGCTGAGATTTCTAAAGCGGCTCAATACATGGTACGCTCGATTCGAGCAGTTAATAAAGTGCTGTCGTCGGCTCGAAACAGTCGCGACTGTTCGAGCGGTCCGTGTACGTGTCTACGTGGAAGGGTGAAGTTTGGACGCGTTATAACGGATCCGGAGAAATTTATTAGAACCTCGATTAACAATAGCCTATCATTCTATTAGTGAAAGAGGCTTTAAAATAACTCCAAATTGTTTCCGACCCTATTCTTTACAAAGAAACAAATCTTTCCTCTTTATACAACATCACATGATATACATATAACATTTGTATATCATGTGATATTCATCACATATCATCATTATAATATTCTGGCCCACCTTAATACATTTTTTTCCCAAAACAGGATGGTCTTCGAAGACGCATGGATAAATTGAAGAACTCGATAGAAGAAGCCAGTAAAGCTGTGGATAAAGAGCGTGAGAAGAACGTCAGTCTTCTACACTTAATATTCCCCCCGCATATTGCTAAGAGGCTGTGGTTAGGTAAGTATTCAATTTCATTGATTTATACAATGCTATAATATAAAATTATAGTATCCTAGCTGATACATCGACGCACATCTTAAGCCGCTAGTCCTAAGACTTTGGGGGTGAAATGGGTTTTCTGTGAATTTTTCCGTCGCAAGCCGCAAGAGAAAACTAGTATATAAAACTTTACCATAGGGTAGTACCAACTTGAACGGCGTCTATTTTTGGTGTCCGATCTTGGTGTATCTCGATGTAGCTCATGACATTAATATTACACAAAGTAACCGTCTTCAGATTAGCTCTCTTCTGCAAGGTAATCGGTAATCTAGGTAAAATCTGTTGTCAGACTCCTTTTTTTTAAAGCTGCTCTACATTATCGGCGAAGGGACGATTATCGTGCAAGCATCCTCACGTCTCGTATTGGCATCTCGACGAACAACTTTTGATGTGTGTCCGACAAACCAACTACTCACGGTTCACAGACAATGATCGGCGAGTACAGCCGAGTATGCCTCTGTAATCGCCAATAATGTAGAGTAGCAATGAGGGTTCCGACTTACTTGTGTGTGACGTTTGACACACACACTTAATTGCAACAGAACAGTCCGAGGCACGCGGAGTTTACTCGGACGGTCACCTAAACTTAAGTATTCCATTCTCGTGTATTAAAAAATGTTTGTGTATTTCAATAGATAGGTATGCATATGGTGTCGTTATTAAAAATTTCGGATTATATAAATGACAAGGATATATGGAACTAGGTAAATCACTCTGCACAAGTAGCTCCTGGCAAATACATGGTATGCAAACACTTGTAAATCTATCTGGTATTGTTATTTTTTTATCTCTTTGATTTTGTTTTATAATGACTTGCATGCTAATACAATTTGTCACTATTGCGAATATTTATACCTATTATCAAATTTGATTTTGTATTATGATTTCATTATGATTTATATTGTTTCGATGTTATGTACATGATGCCTGGCTGAGTTTCTTGCCGGTTCTTCTCAGAAGGCTAGTTTCCGAACCGGTGGTAAATTCTCGACTTTCATAAGTGCCTTACCAGGGCCTAAACTGAATAAATATTTTTCATTTTCATTTTCATTTTCAAATGCTTCTATTCATAAGTGACACGTTATATAATATGTACATACATCATGTTACCACACAATTACGCTGCATAATTTCCCGAACAATTCAGAAGTTTGGCTTTGAGTAATTACAATTTATTCCCGCGGGATTAAACCGTTGCCGGTTGTTAAATTTTCACTGGAATTTTACGCCTTCTGTTTCGTACGTATAGACAAGATGTTTTAATGACTAATTAATATTTATATATTACAAATTTGAACAAGAGCATACTCAATCAAACAAGAACGAAATACTTTAAAAAAAAACAGTAAAAACAAAATAAAAAACCTAATATTAGAAGATAATAATAGTCAGAAAGTACAAATCAAAAACCGAATTATACACTATCAATTGAATATAAATAATCTCAGTACTTGGCCCTTAATTATAAAAAAATAAGAACCGAAAAAATTGCAAACACTGCACTACCATTAAGTTAATAAGTTTTTATTCCGTATTAATAAGTGTTATAGAATTCAGCCTGGCATCTAATTGGTCATGGTAGCTAGTCTTATGCCACGTTGGTAATAAATCAGGAGATTTGGAATTTGTTTTCACTGTGTGTATAAACCTTGAAGTGACTTTAGCGGTGAGTCAGATTACCTATTGGCGAAAATAACACATTTTGAGACTAGCCCGTACACACTTGGTGGGCGTCTTTAAGATGCGGTCGGCCTCAGAAACGGCTATAAAAATTAAAAATAAACTTCCTCTGTAGCAAAACTCCGTTAATTATCCAACAATGAATTATTGTGGTTTAGCATAAAATTGCACAAGCAATATAGTAATTAGGATTACACGAGGCCATTAGCTTATAAGCACAGGTGTGGTCTGAAGTTTCCATAAAGTTATAATTCCATAAAGTTTATGGAACAGGGCGTTGGCGGTTAAATTTAATTTGGTCGCGTGATGTGATGAGTTCACGTTATTTGATTAATCAATTAGCAGGTTGCTGTTGATACAATTAACATAATGGTGGCGGATGGCTATTGAATTTAGTTCTAGATTGTTTTAACTGATAACTTGTGACCTTAGCTGAGTTATTCAGTTACTGAGTAATCTATACATTTTTGATAAATTAATAGATTACTCAGTAACTGAATGACAATAGTGAGATCATCATCCTCCGTCCTTATCCTATGTTATTTGGTGTCGACACAATGTGTTCTTCTCTTCAACTCCTCTCTACCAGCCGACATATCTGTATTCACTCCCATTCTAGCCCTATCGTCTTTGACACAATCCATCCATCGTTTCTTAGGTCTTCCTCTCCCCTTAGCATGTCTATAGCACGACTAATGTTATGCTTCAACTTCTCAGTCACTGGTGCTATTTTCAGACTTTCCCCTATAAACTCATTCCTCACTCAGGGATCTCCCGTTCGAAATCCTCCACCTTACAGAAGACACAGCCTATTTGGTTGCCTCTCCTCTTTTTTACCTCCGAGTAGTGCAGCGCCCTCATCTTTTGGTCTTTTGCAAATTAGCACAGCAATGACTTGATTTATAAGGCAGGAAATTAATGATACTATTGGTTGGTTAAATTCATATTCTACAGTAGCCGCTTACCATCAGGCGTGCTGAATCTTCTTGCCACCTTTATAGAATAAAAACAACCTTACTCCTTTTGACTAATATGAGTATTTTAGTGCGTTTTAAGAGTAGTCTTTATATGTGAGGGGTAGCTCGGTTCCCTTAATTTAAATACCGTTCTTGGAACGTACAGAATACACTCGTTTTCATTACACAAACATGTGTCTCCAGACTGGGCCATATATTAGGCCGGCTATATTGAATACTTAAACACACGTTACATAAAGCCGAACCCCTTTTTCTGTCACGTACAGACAAGAGAGTGTCAAGCTTCATCCAAATCTATCCTCTTCATAAAATAGCTCTGAGTTTTCAATTACTACTGCCTACCAACATTGGTTTAAGCAGAGCGTATTGTGAACCTCTTAGCTTTGACGTTTCATTTTTTGATACAATAATTAAACGTCCAAGCTAAGAAGCTAATAAGACATTACTGCTTTGTAGCAGTAATGATGATAGTAGTTCTCTGTTCCCATAAATTCCAAACATATAGGTCAATCTATTTTAATTAAAAAAATATATGAAAAAACACTTAATTAAAATTTGTTAATTCCCAGTAGCAGAGTATGTAGGTATTAGTGCTCGGTTGATGGCAATAGACTATAGAGAGAACCATAACTGTCGAAATGTGGGTTTACTATAAGAACAGTTATTAGCCTACCCCTCCGGGGAATTATTGTGTCTTGCGTTACCTCGCTGGATCGTTAAACTGATCCTCTGTCTGAGGAAGGAACCAGCTCGACGGTCACCAGAGACGTCCATGCGTTTGGGGAGCTTGACTATATCGTTGGAATATTTCAACTCTTAGAAGTATGCTTCTAATATTTCAACTCAAGCGTGGAGCAATCACACTACGTCATCCTTTGACGTTCCGCAGATGCTCCGTAATCTAGTAATGAGTGAATGGGCCATAGATCATTCGAGCCTAGCGTAGGTAGACGGTACTTCCAATAATTGGTTTGCTGGATTCAGTTACTATGTACGTATAAATGTTATAATAAAATTCGTGGCTAGTTGCAATATTGAACGAATTAGATATTTTTATAAACACATTCTTAAAAAAATATCAACTATGTCAACAGGTACAGTAGATCGTTTTTGAATACATTAAAAATGTGCTCTAATTCGTTCATTATAACATTGTTATGGCATTATTGATAGTTTTTTTTAATACTTAGAAGGTCGGGATTCATAATCGCAATATAAAAATTATATATTATAGCTTTGTCTCTTTTGTAGAATAAAAAGTAAATTGCCATTAAGGATATTATGTGACCTTGACATGGCATGGTGGTAGACGATTACCGCAGCCTATAGATAGACTCTCCCTGTCAGTACCCACTTTTACAGACATTGATCAGATGAAACTATATTATATACAAAAAAATAATGTTGACCTTAACTTTTTTTTATTCCTAGGTGAGAAAATAGAGGCAAAGAGTCACGATGACGTGACAATGTTGTTCAGTGACATCGTAGGATTCACGTCGATCTGCGCGACCGCCACTCCCATGATGGTCATCGCAATGCTCGAAGACTTATACAGCGTATTTGATATATTCTGCGAGGAACTTGATGTTTATAAGGTATGCACTATTTCATATATTTTCTAATTGTAAAGTATGAGTAAGTAATACAGTAATGTATTTTATTTATTTATTGCTTTAATTAAAACGGTGTATTTACATCAATTACATTAATTAATCATTGGCGGCGTCAGAATGACGGGTCACTCACTTCCCTCTATAATGGTTGAGGAGGGCGATGGCTGGCATTCTCGTCATACTTGTGAACAGGTGCTGCTTGTGGGGGCTGGTCATCTCAAGCTATACAAATATACGTAGTACTCGTACCTACTTCTAGTTTTATATTTTTTTTCTCGACTTTTGTGCACTGGAACTGTGTCCATGGGCTTATGTATATATTATTTTTATGATATACTAGCTGTGCCCTGCGGTTTCATCCGCGTAGATATAGTTTCATCTTTATTGTCGCGGAACCCTAATATTTTTAATAAATAAAAGTATCCTAAGTTACTCCTTGAAACATCAGCTACCTGCCCGTGAAAGTCCCGTTAAAATCCATCCAGCCGTTTCAGAGATTACCCGTAACAAACAGACAGACAGACAGACGGACAGACAGACAGACAGACAAAGAAAAATTATAAAACTTGGTTTTACAGTGTCAGTAGCGTGTTTACTTTCATATGCATTTAGTGAAAAGCTGGTATTTTGGAATTACAAACAGACACTTAAATTTTATTTATCTGTATAGATATTGTTTACTCACAATTGTAAACTGTACTTTTTTTAAAAGAGGAATTACTGAGTTTCTTGTCAGGTTCTTCTCAGTAAAAGCAACCTTCTGAACCTGGCGGTAGCATGTATAATCCTGTGTAATTGTGTCGTTCTGACGATTTGAAAGTACTTTGTGAAAAGTCTGAACAAAAAAAGATATTTTTGAATTTCTTTTTAAATTTTATTGATTTTGGAACGAAACCTAATCCTACAGTTTTAATTTTGCGAATATTATCGTATTGTGAATGAGAAGTAACGCTAACGTAAACATTAAGATTACAACGACTTTGACGAAACGATTGTCGCTTTTGATATGCAACTGAGTACCTATTAACAAGGATGTCACGCATTAAAAAATCAAATAATCTGGTTGATTCCAAAGTACCTACTTTCAAATAATCAGAATGACAAAAACAAACGTTATCTATACAGTATTGCAAAAGTAACTGATGGGTTTGGAAGGTTGTCGATCAAATTCTTATTATTTTTTGCCGGAATAGGTACTGTACCATCAAAGATGCATCATTTACAAAAAGCCCCGTTAAATTCGGTCATAAAACCCCGGAAGGGTTGCTTTACGTACACAAGTAAAATGTTGAACAGAAATACTTCATTCGAGTAATTAAACAGAGTTACTCTAATTATCTTCTATGACATTGAAATTAAGGGTTTAATTAAGTATTTCTGGGCTTAAATTACATGTTTGTGCATTGAATGGGTTCAAGAAGCATTCTGGGAATTTAAGGGTACTTATTTCACTCAATTAACTTAAGGGCTATTTACTGTTTGACAAAAATAAAATTAAAATAAGAAAGAGAGACTGCAATGCTTTAACACAAAATTTTACCTATATCGGCCGTGGTGGCCATGGAGGGTTTCGATTCCCAGCGGCCAGTATCAATGTGTTTTTCTAAAAACTTAAGTGAAGTGATTTCACACCACGTGGTTTTAAGTGAAAGAAAACTACGTGAGGAAACCTTTGAAAAGAAATTCAAAGACGTATGTATAGCGTCTGTGACGGCGATGTACTCACCATCTGTCACGTTGGCACATAATCATCATCGGTGAAAGTGGGTGATGTTACACCCCTGTGTCTTGGAAAGCACAATGAGAGTGAGGGAATAAAGAGCGCACTTGTGCATCACAAAATCACTTGCGCGTATGGCTTTTCCCCTTTAAGATTAGCTGCCGTAGCTGAAATTCAGTTGTATATCAGATCATATTTAATTGTCACTACTCTAGCACTATGCTAACTCAAAATGTTTTTTTTTCCTATCAGGTGGAAACGATAGGTGACGCGTACTGTGTAGCGAGTGGTTTGCACCGCAAGATAGACACTCACGCGCCGCAGATCGCTTGGATGGCCCTACGAATGGTCGAGACATGTGCGCAGCATTTGACGCACGAGGGAAACCCTATAAAGGTACGTTAAGGCGGTAGTAATATCAAAGTGTAGAGTTAAAACCAGTGTTACACGGTGAAAAAAAAATTGGGATACCTTTGAATGTTTCTTGATACTTTTGTGTGGGGATAACTGTTGTGTTTACTCGCTCGCGAAACCCTATTTTTAATAAGTGAACTTTTAGTTACCTACTCCTTGTATCATCAGCTATCTGCCAGTGAAAGTCGCCGTATCAGAGATAAGCCAATACAGAGATAAGACAGACTGATAGAAAGAGATTTTTTTTAAACATTCTTCCGTATATACTGTGTAAATTTAGATTTTATTTAATTTTTTTTTAGTTTAAATATTATAAATATAATATTCCTTGCTCATTGTTAAATGTAAATAAACTTTAAATGTTTAACGACACCTAAAATATACGAAATTTTTTGTGTTCAAAACAGATGCGTATCGGCCTCCATACAGGCACGGTTCTAGCTGGAGTGGTAGGCAAGACGATGTTGAAGTATTGCCTCTTTGGACACAACGTCACTCTGGCTAACAAGTTCGAGTCCGGCTCGGAGCCACTGAAGATTAACGTCAGTCCGACTACCTATGAGTAAGTCACAACATTTGATTTGGATTACAATAATCAAGCTACTTTGATCCGCTTGATTGATGAAGAATTATTACTTAAGAGCCGTCCGTGGTGGCCTCGGGGATAGAGCAGTCGCCTGCTACGCAAGTTCGAATCCCAGCGGAGCCTGTACCTATGAGTATTTCTAAAAAACTTATGTACTGTGATTTCACACCATGTGCTTTACGGTGAAGGGAAACATCGTGAGGAAAGACGTATGTATAGTGCCTGAGACGGCGATGGACTCAACCTCTGTCACGTTGGCACTTAATCATATTCGGTGAATTGTGGGTGTTGAAAATTACAACACTTCTGCCTACCCCTTCGGAGAATACAGGCGTGAGCATATGTATGTATGTATGTTATTACTTAAATTACAACCTTTAATGAGGTTGCGAAGTCGCGAGAGAAAAATATTAACGGTGACGATGGAATTCGACCCCACGATCTCTTATAACTCACTTTCCTACCTCGGATGATCTGAGAAAATGATCTATATTTTAGTACTTATTTCCTAAGCATCTGTTTCAAATATAAAATTTCAATCTAACTGAAATATAATACATGAAGAATGCCTCGTTGGTAGGGATCGTCAAATGCTACTGCAGAACTTAAGGTCCTAGATTCGATCCCTGACTCGGGCAAAGTGTTATTGGGTTTTTCAATCTGTAATTTCCCAGTAGCAGTCCGGAGTCTGGATTAGACCCAGTTGTTTACATGGAATTTAAACATAACTGGCGAAATGTGGGTGTACAAGGAAACTTCTGGGAATACAAGTGTAACGAAAATCTTGTCTTATCAGATGGCTAATAAAATTCCCCGGTTTCGACATGGAGCCACGTGACCGCTCCTGCCTCCCGAATTCATTCCCGAAGGACATCCCCGGCACGTGCTACTTTCTCCACAAGTATTCCCATCCCGGCACTGACCATGAAGAAAGCCAGGTAAGTACATTTTACGGTTAAACTAATGGATGTGTCGTGTTAAGACCAAGTAAGTACCTAAGTAAAGTGTTAATATGACGACTATTTTGGAGTCAAATAAATCAAAATATCAACCTCAATTATTCTTCCACTACTTATATCCGTTTTAAGGCATTTGTCAGGTAAATGTGTTGTTTTCTTTGGCACGAAGCATTTACTTGGAGTAAAAACTTCATGGCCTACGTATAATAAATTGGCAAGGTATCATGTTTTTTGTGGAATCCTAATTATCTTTCAGAAGAATAAAATTACCCTAAGATTTTTATGACTAGCAAGTTGCTGGTTAGAATACTCTTTCATTATATTCTCACAAGCGATTCTATTCCTTATAACGTACAGCCGCGCTATTCAGTACGGTTCAGCATTGTACCCATTGCACACGTCAAGTGTCGATTAAAAGATGAATTGAGCTTTATTGTTTATGCTTTATGTATCAATTTGCTATGATTGGAACCAACGACGTCGAGGTTAAAATACAGAATAACACGGCTGGCATCATCACTAACTATAAATGTGTAATGAGAATATTGGTAATTCTGCGCATGTTTTTATTCGCCTCGCGTCATACATATAGATAGAAACAGGCTCACAAAATGACTCCTGCGCATTCAAGCCGTTCACACCTCGTGACGGGGCCCATAGCACTCTAAAGCATTCATAGCAGGCAGTGGTTACCTACTACTCGTTTGTTAGCCTCCTTCGTAGTGAACTAATTCTCAGTACCGATAGGCTCTTGTTTCATATTAAACTGAATAACATTGATACCGGATAACAAGGTACAATTTAATGCTGTAATATAATATTAATCTCACTAGGATCACTAAGATCGCTGTAATTTACTAAATGTCTCAGGGAAGACGGCAACTAGAACCGAATTGACTAATGGTAGACTGTTTCCCTATTCACTAGACCTACGTTATTGTCATACATATTCATCAGTTGATTCATAATAGACGTTTAATAACGTTGTTCTAATTCAGTATAATCATCTCGTATCCTTCTCATCTCGTGGTCCCTGAATTTAATTTTGGTTTACCATTTTTGAGAGCTGGAGTCCTACCATCATCTCCCTGGCCTTATCCCATACATTGTTGGGGTCGGCACTTGATTCAACCCGATGTGGCTGATCACCTGATTTTTATACGAAGCGACTGCCATCTGACCTTCGCAACCCCATTTAGGAGGAAAATCTGTGATCTGGGTTAAACCAGTTGTCAGATTATTTTTAGGCCTCCGACTGACCTGTAACGATTGCCAAAGATGTTAAATTGGCAACCGGGACCGACGGCTTAACGTGCTCTCCGAGGCACGGAGGGAACTCGGGCGGTCACCCATCCAACTACTGGCTAGGCGTATGGTTGCTTAACTTCGCTGATCGAATGATATGCGCAATAGCAACTGTGCCACGAGCTCCTCTCAGACGTTATAAATAAAAATTCATAATTGCCCTCTCAAATTCAAACTTGAGCTATGTAATCCACCAGGAAATAACCAATATTCTTAAAGTAGGTAAAAATAAAAATTCTTTTGATAATATTGCTCCAATGGAAAACAGGAAAACGGTTCCGGTAATATAAGATAGCTTTCGCTAAAAGAAAATTACCTCCTTATTGGGCTGAACATTTGGAATTGGCTACAGGGAAAACTTTTTAATGATTATATTTGCATCAAATAAACCGGGAACCTATTTAAATGTTTCACATACTTGGAACTTTCGAACCACAATTGGGAATGTTTCGCTCCATACGGTACAAAGTTTGTAAAGAAATTCGGATTCTAACATTCTCCTCGTGAACGCTTTGATAGACTTTTTTCAATTTCATCATAAGCTAACAAAACTCATACAATAGGTTCCAGTCGACGTTAAAGTTACAAAGTTACAAGTTTTTTAAGACTTTATTTATAACAAAGTTGCAAGTATAGGCAAGTATAAATCTTCTTAAATCTAAATATAAATAACTCAAAGGTGACTGACTAACATAGTGATCTATCAACACACAGCCCAAACCACTGGACGGATCGGGCTGAAATTTGCCATGCAGGTAGATGTTATGACGTAGGCATCCGCTAAGAATGGATTTTGATTAATTCTACCCCCAAGGGGATAAAATAGGGGATGAAAGTTTGGATAAAACTTTGTCAATTTTAAACCGATCGGGCTGAGACTTTGCATGCATAAATTATTTTTAAAAAATATGAGGGAGTCGCATAATTAAGCATGAAACTAAATCTACGCTTTTGAAACTTAAGGTGTCATTCGAGCTCTAATTACCCTGTGAGGGATGGTTTCGATATGCTTATGAAGGATGAAAGGATTCCTCTGTAGATAACAGGGATCCAACCTTGAGCTCCTATTCCAATGATAGCTCAGGGGGCCTACTATCATCAGTTTAAGCAGAACCTTTTAAGAACTGCTTACCTTTGACCTTTCATTTTTGTACCGTAAAATTAAACTTCAAAGCTAAGAAGTTCTTAATACGCGCTGCTTAAACGATCATAGTAAGCTTCCATTTGTCTATACATATGTTTCATAATATGAATCAAACTATCATGGTAGTAAGAGCTCATTGTAGCCCCAAACCGTCTCCACACCATATCACCTCCATCCAGCATTGGCTACCTTACGTACTGCAAGAACTACAACGACGTATAATTATTCAGCTGTGATCTTCTTTGATGTGGACTACTATATTAAAAAAAAAAAAATTGTTCAGTTTAGGCCCTGGTGAGGCACAATGAACGCCGACGAATTGACTACCGGTTCGGAAACTAGCCTTCTGAGAAGAACCGACAAAAAACTAGATTAATGAAATCACATACAAATACCTTCGCTCAGCCCGTATTCACAATCTCTAGCATTGCAAGTATACCCCTTATCATTGGTATCATGTAATTATTTCTTTCCTCAGGTAAAACACATTCAGGGCGCATTGAAAGACTTCGGTATAGGACAGACAAAAACTGCTGACGTTGACAGCGAAGAGCCTACTTAGTCGTCATTCTAATGTTATTTTAATTCTCTAGTCGCTTTCCTCTTAGGAAAAACATTGTTAATGTAAATACTTACTTATTTGAATGGCTTTGTTAAGTGTTGATTAAAACTTTTTTCATCAAAATGTTGGATGTAAAAATGTCACCCCGAAGTTTAATAATTCTTAAGTCGTTGTCCACTTTGCGCTGCCGATGTAATTTGTGTAGAATATTTGCGTAAATTGCACAGTTAAGGGCTTATAATATTTCATTAGGTGGCAGATGCACGAATGTCCTTCTTGAGAAATATTCTTAGGTTTTCCGAATAAGAATACTGTTAAAATACCGTCTGGTTAACATTTGGAAATAAAAAATATCTAGCTCATAGTCTGCGTGCTTCTGCTGATAGAAATTACAGTATTTATTATTTCGACGTATTTGGAATAAAATTTGATCTATCCAGTGTAAAAATTACCACCGGTTTGGTAACTAGCCTTCTGAGAAACATCGGCCTACTGTCTAAGATTTAAATAATTTATAGACTTATTAGCTTATTTTTCGAATCTTCCTTTGAACCTTTCAGAACTTTAATATTAAAACATCAAAAGGCGTTACAGTTTAAGTACTTAATAAGATTATAAATGTGAGAATAATACGTGTACCTAGAACTTCTAGTCAAAGTAATTTTAAGAGTGTGTAAATCAAAATAAGCTATCAAACTAGTTTGAATGTTGTAATAAATGTAATCGATTCTCGTTTGGAAAGTACCAAGTAATATTTATATAATATTTAATTTAAAGATGTAATGTATGTGAAGCTTTATGTAATACATAAGAAAATGTTGACCTGGGATAATTACGACTTACATAGTTAATAACGCAAAATTGCTGGTAGATTTTAATATCATATACTCGTATTATATTATAATAGCGTTGCTCTGAAATTTCTTTTAATGAACCAATATGAAAGAAAAATTTTGTTCTAATATTTACATCAACTATATTTTGAAATTTATAGCTACAAATCAAAAGTCTTTTATTCAGCTTTGCCTGAGCGAATAAGTCTAAAAATAAGTCAGTTATGCAGTCAGGACTTTGATTTTATTATCATATCAATATGAAATTAGTTTATTGATATTTTGAATGACTCGTAGGCTATAAAAGAAGTCTGAAGGTGTGATTATTTATTCATTTCAATAATGTTGAACAATACAAAATAATATTATTAAAATAATAATAGTGTGTGCAAACGCCACAAATTTGTAAACAAGATTTTGGTTATTTTAATTGAAATTTCAGACAACTCATAGGAAATAGGCATATTATAGGTATTTTACGAAATTTTTGTGGTATAATATATTATTCAACTAGCTAATTAGCTAGCACATTTTATTGAAGTATAAATTATTTTGTAGATAATTATATTCATGTGATTAGTATTTCTCCAATTACTGGTGTATCGAGAGTCCAACTTCTCCTGAAAAAAGTATAGTGGTAATACATTTGTTTGCGCTATAATAAAAAAAAGTTATTGTAAAAAATATTGTAGCAATCGCTTGGATTTTTATTTAAAAGTATCTCAGTCTTAAATAATACTTTGTACTTGTTACGTTATGTTACGCAAAACTTGTAAATATTCTCAACCTTTCTACAAAAAGCGTGTGTTCTAAAATAGTTAATGTTGCTTACTGCGATATATTCGATACTATAAAATAATATATTGAATTGTAAAAATGTAAAAAAGTCTCACAATCATTACTGTTTTTTTTATTAATTTGTTTTATCTAGTCGTATTTTGTTACGGGTATATAATAAACTTTGTTTTATTTTGTTTATTGTTTTTATTTTTAGTCGTTAAAATCATTATCCTGACAATGATAAGTCGCATTGATTTTATTATTATTTTACAATAATGATTAATGAAAAAAACACCTGAATTATTATTGTCAGGCTTATTTTCAGCTTTCAGTGTAAGTATCTCAATGTCTAAGATCCGCCACATAAGTTGAACAAGCATAACGACCGAGTCAAGCGATTATCAACCCTACGTAGTTGTGAAGACATGCGCATCGCTCCCATTTCATTTCAACTTATATGCCGCGTACTACATATAAGAGATGATCTTAGATGAATACGATATAAGAGAATTATTCTTTCAACCGTGCTTAGCAGCAAAAAACATACATTCCTCCTTTTTTTAAATTGGTTTAAAATAGAGTAATGAGACTCTTGTCGGTGTAACCGATGCAACTCTTTCCATTTGTCTCTGTCCAGTGCAATCTCTTTGACCTCTTTATACGTCATGACAGACACCTTTTCTTTAACTTGTCCCATGGATGTTAGCCTTGGTCTTCCTCTTCCTCTCTTCCCTTCTACCTTCATGATATTCAGTGTAAATTTAATCATAAAATACTTGTATCTACATCATAGGTAAGACCTTCCATTTATCAACCTGTTAAATCGTACGTTATGATTTAAATAGCAGTAATGTAATAATAAACCGAAAAAACATAATGTTAAGGTGTATAATTTTATGCCGACTCCGGCACATATCGCGTAGATTACTTTATCGAGGCATCTAGTCAGTATCGATAGAAAAATAGAAAATAACAATTCTCATTTTAGGGCGTGATTCAGCTTCTTCGTCGCTCATTATTTTCTATGATACGACAGTTTTTTTATATCCAGCCTTTGCTTTTTAATATGTATGATAAGGTATCCTTTTAACCGTCTTTTGTGGTGTCAATATTTATTTAGCCTTCATATTTTTTTATGAATATTGATGGTAGGTTTTTTTTATTTTATTCTGTGACGAAAAGCAATCCATTTTGTTCAATCTGCACACTTTGAAAACCATCAGTTTATTTAATATAGGTATTGTCCTTTTTTGTACAATATAATGGTAGGATGGAATGGAAGAGGTAAGTTAATTAACGATTTCCTTATTAGAAAATACGAATTTTCATTAAAAAAAACATTTGCGGTTCATAATAACCTAATTTAAAAATAAACGATAACGTAGTTTAAGGTAAATAAAATGGGATAAGCTTAATAATAATACATGATTTATAAGCAAGATAATATTATGTAGACAAAGGCTTATTATATTTTAAAAAGTCGAAGATGAATAATGCACGCAAGTGTACATACCAAATTGTCAAACTAAATAGAAAAAAAAATTGAAACTTGGAAAATTTTATTATTATTTAAAAAAAATATGCTTAAAATAATGTAGCTTATTGTGAACAATTGTTTTGCGGACTTATAACTATGTTGTTTAATTACGTGTCTTTACACTGTACATAATGTATGTTGTAGAAAAATAATAAATAAGAACTTATATTCGTATATACTTATAATATATATCATAGTTATCGCTTAAGACCACGCCTTCTATAGGGAATATAAATAATTAGACACGAATCTTGAATAGAAAAATATATATTTCACTATCAATGTAAATTACCTGGGGCCCAACCATGAGCTCTTATTGTAATGTTAATTCAGTTGTGCGACAGTGACAGATGTATGCACGTAACATACAGATGTCTCATAAATGAGTGCAACTATCATGGCAATAAGAGCTCATGGTTAGGACCCTGTACTTCACGCTGTTTCGTGTTTAAGTGGTTTTTAATTTGGAACTGTGAATGCACTGTTAGTGAAACTATAAAAATAAAATGTTTCTTTCGTACGTTTGTGTTTTAGTAAATAAACCCCATTTGATTATTTCAATAACCAACCAACCATAGACATTATATTAGAATTTTTTTCATTAGATACATCTCCTAATTCAGATTAGTTTTCCATTGACGATGTTCTTTCCTTCGAAATACCTAAAATGATTCAGATATTTTTTTATTTTCAAAAAATTGCTTCACACATTTAGGTAAAGGAATACAATTAAGCCTGAATTCATGATCGTAAGTAAGATCATCACACGGTAGGTTAGATCCAAATTTGTGTGGCTTACAAAAAAGTAAAAATATTAATAATTTCTTACCGTTTTGAAATCTTTTAGATAATGAATTCGGCCCAGTTTAATTGGAAAAGATTTTTTTTTTTCTATTTTGTGCCGTTAAGTAACACTTAATGTTGTGGGTAGATCAAAATATCGTACAATTTTTTAATTAGGTAACACGCGGAGACAGCATTTTACATGTCGTCTGACGTTCCTTTCGATTATTAAGTTCTTTCGATATATTAAGTTCGCATTTCGCTATTCAGTTCTAATATAACCGCGATTATAATTGTGATTGAATAGGCAAAAATAATTAGTAATTTGGTAAAACCTTTTTATTGTCAAAACATAATAAGTGAACTTGTGTTTTCTGTTGAAAAATACGTGAGCAAATCAATAAATTTGGAGAATGTTATCCACGAAGTGTGTACGTGTTTACGCGTTGTTGGACTTCTGGGAGTACTAGCAGCGTCAAAGAGATATGAAAGGTAAGTCTAACCAAATATTACATTTATGTGCTAAGTTTTTATATGTCGTTAATTTGTACCCAAAAAATCACCGAATAATTCATGGCAATTATTTTTATTCAGATTATTAATTTTAATCAGAGTTTCTGATATTTCAATAAAATAATATACACATACCTATTTGAATTAGTTAATGTAATGTTGCTACTCGTAAAATATAAGGGTTGTTTGTAACTTTTCCCAAATATAAAAATCTCAATAAATTAATTTTTTTCCTTTCTTTCTTTGACAAAAATACCTAATTTTTAAAGCTTTCACAAATGAAGTTTGTAAAGAGCATACTTTTCCGCATTAGTCACATACATAATAAAGTTATATTGTAACATCCCAAAAGCGTCAGACACATTTTTACCAAGAAATGCTTCCAAGAACGTCTATTAATCAAAGTTCCGTACAATTTTAAGAAAAACTCGAGGGAGATGGCTTGTTATGGAAAATATATTAAATATTTTGACGAAGAAAGTTAGCCTTCGCGAAACAACTTATTTTGTTTGATGTTAACATTTATGAAATACACAATAAAGTTAGTACTGGTGGTGGCAGAGGAGCTCGTGGCACAGTTGCTATTGCGCATATCATTCGATCAGCGAAGTTAAGCAACCACACGCCTAGCCAGTAGTTGGATGGGTGACCGCCCGAGTTCCCTCCGTGTCTCGGAGAGCACGTTAAGCCGTCGGTCCCGGTTGCCAATTTAACATCTTTGGCAATCGTTAGCAATATAGGCGTGAGCATATTATTTATTTTGTATGTAGTTATTAACAGTACTTACCGTATAATTATGAGGGTACTTATCATGTAATTTGTCCGTTTGTAAAGCTATTTGCCCGTTTTTACGCATCATAAAACTAACTCACTATACAGTTTACTCCTCGTTTCACGCACATAAACGCAGTTGAAATAACATTAGCACGTTTAATAACATTAATAACTAGGCACTTAGGAGTTTATTGTCGAGAGGTTGTTATGTGGAGAAGTGAAGTAATGTAATTACTCAAAGCTGAATTTCGGATTATTGAAATCAATTCGATTGCATAATTCCGTAGGATATTGGTATTTATCAGGAACTAGCTGTGCCCTGCGGTTTCTCACACGTAGATTTAGTTTCATCCTTATTGTCGCGGAATCCTAATATTTTTAATAAATAAATGTAGCCTATGTTATTACTTGAAACGTCAGCTACCTGCTAGTGGAAGACCCGTTAAAATCGGTCCAGCCGTTTCAGAGATTTCCCGGAACAAACAGACAGACAGACAGACAGACGGACAAACAGACGGAGAAAAATTTTAGCGTAGCTAGCTCAGTAGCGTGTATACTTTCATATGCATTTAGTGAAAAGCTTTTATTTTGGAATTACAAACAGACACTTCAATTTTATTTATCTGTATAGAAGATGTATATATTACTTTGCGCAAGATCATATTTACAGTAATGGAAAATTAAAAAAATCTAACGTTATTCCAGATGGGTCTCCGTAGGGGTAAGCAGAGGTTTTGTAATAGCAACGCCCACATTTCACCGAATATGATTAAGTGCTACCGTGGCAGAGGTTGAATCCATCGCCGTATCAGGCACTATACATACGTCATTGAATTACTTCTCAGACATATACAGGTTGCACGATGTTTTTCTTCACCGTAAAACACATGGGTTGAAATTAATGCACTTGAGTTTTTAGAAAACTCATTGGACAGGCCGCTGGGATTCGAACTTGCATCGTTTACGTAGCAGGCAACAGCGCACACTACTATATTTATATATTTACTGGCTGTGCCCCGCGGTTTTACCCGCGTAGTGGCGGAACTCTTATATGTTTTTTAAATAAAATTAGCCCAAATACACTTCTTGAAACATCAGCTATCTGCCAGTGAAAGTCCCGTTAAAATCCATCCAGCCGTATACGCGTGATGCCGGGACCAAGGGAAATGGGGATTCATTTTTATATATAAAACTAGCTGTGCCCCGCGGTTTCACCCGCGTAGTGGCGGAACCCTCATATGTTTTTTAAATAAAATTATTTATTTATTTATTTATTTAAGGTTTGCCAACAGTTTATACACATCACTTATGTTAAATAGAATTAGTCTAATGGTCTTATGCTAATGTGTTAAACCTTTTACAGGCAAACACCGCATGATTATAGTGCGAGGATTCACAAAGATTGTACTTCCTAACGCTCATACTATATAATAAGAAAATTGCTAATAATGAAATAATGAAAAGGAAGGAAGAGAAAAGCAAATGATAAAATTCGGTCTTAATCTTATGTCAAAGCCGAAATGCTGATTTTTAACATCATGTACAAACAAATACGAGTTTAGACGTTATTTCTTATCCAGTAAGTGCTGACGGAACTTGGCTAGATTGTCAAAGTGAATATCCAGGGTGATACATTTATTTAGAAGTTTACATAGGCGAGAAATTAGCCAAAAACACTCGTTGGAACATCTATCTGCCAGTGAAAGTCCCGTTAAAATCCATCCAACCGTTTACGTGTGATGCCGTGACCAAGGGAAATGGGGATTCATTTTTATATATAAAGAAGATAATAGTGGAATAAAATTCTGTAACATTTTCTATTTTCCGTTTCCATATGATTAGTTTCGTAGCTCATTCATTACAAACGCACAAATAAATCTTTCCCCCTTTTAATATTACTATAGATATATACATCATATAAACCTGTTAAAATTTACGATTCTTCTGAGCATGAGATTTTTACGAGGCATTCCCGGCTTAGAACCGGTTTATTGGAATAGTTATTGAGTAATTGAAGCTACGGCTGGGTTTAAAGTGGCTTTAATGGTATAATAACTATAATCCAATGAAAATTGTATTATTTAAATGCAATAAAAACGATCAGGGACATTAGTTTGGGGAAAAATCGACTTAAGGTTTCAAGTTAGATACTTATACTGGCAGGTAGCTGATATTTCAAGGAGTAACTTAGGCTACTTTTATATATTAAAAATATTAGGGTTCCGCGACATGCAGCAAGAAACTAAATAACGCGGGTGAAACCGCGGGGTACAGCTAGTTTTAGTATAACTGTACCCCGCGGTTTCTAGACGGACTTAATTAATTTCATGGGTGGCCCACGGAGCCCTTATAATTTTTAAAATAAACGTAGCCTAAGTTACTCCTTGTAACATTAGCTATCTGCCAGTGAAAGTCCCTTTAAAATCTGTCCAGATTAGCCGGACAAACAGACACACGGAGAGACAGACAGAAAGAGAAAAATTTCTTTTTTTTACTTGTGTTCTTTACCTTACCTGTACCTTATAAATTTTCATATGCATTTAGTGAAAAGCTGTTAATTTGGGATTACAAACAGACACTTCAATTTTATTTTGTTTACTGTATATAAATTGAAAACATCTTTTAAGGCTGTATTCTCATTAGGTACATGACTTGACATGATATGTATAGCAACAACATAAAAACAACGTAAACTCAGAGACCCCATTAATTTGGGAGATGGGTAGAGGAAATGGTATGAAGCACATTTGTAATCCTTTGTATGGAACGCATCATTACGTAAGAGCCTCCACATTTTCTGTAAAACCATAACGTATATCATAATCCCACACCATGGAACTCTCGTATTAAGTGGGTATATTATTTTTAGCAAGTGGAAAACAAATATATTATAAACTAGTTGTGCCCTGCGGTTTCACCCGCGCAGACTTTAGTGTGTTATATGAAGATTTTTTTTTTTCAGATTTCAAGAGAACGGTATAAAGTATTCTATGTTATTTTTTCAGCCAAATCGGTTCAGCCGTTCTTGAGTTCTAAGTAGTGTAACTAAGACGACTTTCTTTTATATATATAGATTCTACAATTTTTAGGCTAGCATTTTTGGCATAGGGCAACAGTTGGTGGTACGTAAATAAAAATAAAAAGAAAATCCATTAACATATTTTTTTTCGTTGTTATATTTACTACATATTTTTGTGGTAAAGTGTAGTTGTGAAGGTTCAATGTTATTGCTATTGAAAAATTAAATTCTAAAAACTATCATCATCATCATCATAACTTGGTCCACTGCTGGACATAGGCCTCCCCTAATGAGTGCCATAGCGGCCTGTCTTCTAACAAAAATGTTACTATATAACCCCAAAATTAAGTAGTAAGTACAGCGAAAATTAAAAAATATGTTAAGGAATTTTGACATATTTTTTTGTCATAAACATTTACGCGAGTTACGTATGTCACTACCGTTTGCGATTTTTTTTATATTTTCACACCTAAGTGTAGACAGACTTTACGATATTTTAAATGATGTCATTGAGCAAAGAGCTTAAAAACCCATTTGGCCAAATATTAAATTGAAATCGGAATAGTTTACGTTGAAAAGAAAACCCAGTAAGATTTATATAACCGGTTGTTTATTTATTCGGTTTTATAACCGTTATAAATATTATGAGTCCAATTCCGAAGCGTGGTCAGCGTCAGATAGCGATATTATAAATATTTACAATTGATATTTTAGTATTGACCTTAGCATATCCCAATGAAATATCCGCATGTAAGTTTGTGTTTCGACCAGTGGGATTTCGATCGGATTTCATCATACTGTAACATTCGTTTATTTTTAAGCTCGCAGATTTATTTGATGTACCGTATTCTTTATGGTTTTTGCAGGTGTTGTTTGATTTTGTGCCTTATGGACATTAAGACAAGATGTAATTGCATAGATTATAAGTTTGCAGAATGTACTTATGGTCGCAGTAATTTATTAGTACTTTGTTTTGTAAACTCTAGCTACTACAGGATTATCTATGAATCTATGTAGTTTAGGATTCGATATATCGGTATAACGCAACAAATTGAGTTGATATGATTTTGTGTTTCGAAACAGAAGACTCATCATCTCCCTGGCCTTATCGCATACATTGTTGGGGTCGGCACTTAATCGCCCGATTTTTAGGAGGAAAACCGGTAATCTGGGATATACCAATTGTCAGACTCTTAGGCCTCCGACTGACCTGTAACGATTGCCAAAGATGTTAAATTAGCAACCGGGACCAACGGCTTAACGTGCTCTCCGAGGCACGGAGTTAACTCGAACGGTCACCCATCGAACTACTGGTTTGGGTTAGCCCCTCTCTAAGCACAATACTACTCTAAGGTAGCATTATCTGGCTGTGATCTTCCATAAGGTGAAGGTACAAACCCCAGTCGGGCAACTCCACATTTTGAATGGGAAATTCCGTCATGCCCTAACTCTCTTAAGTTTTTAATTTTCACCTATCAGACTGTGTGCTTGTCTACCTTTGTATTCACTCACGATTGGCCCGTTTTCAAGGCCTGCGAAATGATAATGATAACAAAAAGGAACATCCCAATCATTTTAGTACTAGCAAATATTTGTAAGCCGGCGAACAAACAATTTAAATTGAATAACTTTTCAACAATTCGCGTGTACGCAAGTATCTTTGAATCGCTTCGGGGCAAACATTATTGGGAAAACAATTGAAATACCCATGTTACGGTCGGCTATTGTGTTTCTATGACTGGCAGTGCGTATGGAACGAAATTGTTATTTTTTTTGAGTTATTCCGTTCGGCTTCCTTCATCTGATCCACTGTTGGTTATTTTTGTTGGGTATGATGCCACTTTGTACTTTTTCATTTAGGTCCGATGCGTACCTTTCAGTCTGCCCCGCAATTGGTTACTCTTTGTAACATCAGCTATCTGCTACTGAAAGTCCCGTTAAAATAATTTCGGCTATTTCAGAGATTAGTCGGAAAAATAGACGGTATTTTTTTTTTGCTAAATTGTGTTTTTTTATGTATGTGTCATATATTCTTTTTTAATTTGGAATTACAAACAGACACTCCAATTATAAAGCTATAGATAGAGGCCGTGCCAGGCCGGAGCCGTGCCAGGCCGTTATCTTTGCTCGGCTGTCACTCGGTTGTAGTATCCACCGGTCCACCGGTCTAGAAGTTGAAGATGATGAATCAGGAGCATGATGATGATAGGAATACCTACCATTTATCGATACGAGACCCCATTAAATTTCACATTACGTTATGACGTCACACGATAGAGATAAATGGTCTAAAAATAAATAAAATATCGCTCCAATCATGTGAACACAATGTAAAGACATACAGTCGGCCAACGAAATTGTCTATACAGAGCAGTCATATGGAGTGGAGCAACCACCTACGTCATGCGTCTATTGTTCAGGAGAAATGGTCAAAACTAAGCTTCTTTCAAACATCAAACGCGTTGTAAGCAGGAGTGTTTTGTTTTTTCACTGTAATTTTATTACTTTGTGATAAAACCACTGAACTATAAAGGCGAAACCTTGAACGTTATTTGAACCAGTTTAATGCGGTCAAAAGCTTGCCATTTACAAGTGAGTGATGGACGCTTAGCTGCACGATGAAGGAAAGCACAGTAATTAGACCTGGATATAGTGCCCGGAACGGTGATTGATTTACCGTCTATCACATTGATCAAATAAAGATATTTTAAATTTAAGATTAGAAGAATCAAAATCAAAAATACCTAAATTTGATCAGGCATATTACAAAGTACCTTCAAAATTACAGTTCCTAACTATTCATATCACGGAAGGCTGCGTTGAATAAAAATACAACCTTGCCTGCCCCCTTCTAGCATTTATTGATAAAAACGCGACATGAAACTCGGCATTTACTTTCAAATGTGTTCAAGTTTATTACTGGTTACAATATATCTCATGAATAAAATCTTCGGTAATAACTGTGTGTTTACATAATTAAAAAATCTTGTCTATAATTTTCTTGTTCTATGTTACGGTTAGTCGAAACTTCAAAACAAACAAAGTCTAAATATCTCGATAAACCCCTAATTTGGTTGGAAATGTAATTAAGGGACGATTATCAGTGGTCTTGCCTAATTGCTTGTTTAGATTTACTGTAAATTATACCCTATTCCCATAACAGTTAGGTTTAAATGGGTGTGACGCCATGTTAGCCAATCGTCTTGTATTGTAATTTTGTTTTTGATATGCCTTTAAATGTTATAATGAGCTGGTAGCTTATGTTTCAAGAAGTAACTTAGGCTTTTATTTATTAAAAATATTAGGGTCCCGCGACAATAAAGATTAAACTAAATCTACGCGGGTGATACCACGGGGCACAGCTAGTCTTGGATATAACACAAGCGACACTGTAGGAGGCTAGTGAAATAATATCTATCGAAATTTTTATTTTGTTAATATTGCAATCTATTTGATTATAAAATCTCTAACATAAACATAATACGGAAGGTTTTATGTTTCAAAGTATTTGTTGGTCTTTATACAATATACATTTCGCGCAAACACCAATTTTCTCCAAATATAGTAACAATTTATTCAATAACAAACCATAAACTCCGCGTGAACAATTCCAATTTTCATAACCGGACTATGTTTCGGTACAGTCGACTACAAACTAGAATATCAGCTGAAGGTTGTCGCTTAATACATTTTGGGTTGTAAAGGATGTCAAGTTGAATATAAGCGTTTCTTACTTTAAAAACTAAATAGCCTTAAAAAGCTGTCGACAGACAATTGTAAAACTGTTCCAATGGGAGTTGCATTCACTGTAAAATTCATGTAAGGTTCATGTACATTGTAATCAAAATTTTACAATCTAAATAATTTTGTATTTGGTTTTGAAAATTAGAGAGTACAACAGAACATAGTTTTTTCCAATGAATTTATTTATTTAGTAATATTATTTAGCCAGTGTTTTTCCCATAGATAACGCGTATTTTACAGACAAATGTCTAATTATCAAAAAATCTGGATTCAAGTCTCAAAAACCAAAAACTAAATCAAAGTACAAAAAAAAAATTTAAAATCGTGATTCTCATTCAGTTTTATTGTCGCTTGAACAGCCGTGCCATTCTAATACATTTTTTATTTGCAAAAACTATTGTCGGCGAGTGTACAAACAATCTTTTGCCCTTCCCGGGTCATGTTTGCCCCGGGATACACGGTCTGTGGGTATAATTAAACCTGGATGGAACATGTATAACTTTTGTTTGTGTTAGTATCTCCGCTGTCAGTCAAATTAGTCTGATGGGCGCTTTGTGGGAAGAGGTCTCAACTATACACATTTTGTATAAATGTTATAAAATTTTGGTAATACAATTAAAAGTTATGTGTAAATTTTCTCACCTCAGATTAAGCTTAGCGACGCACTAGAGTAACCCAGGTATATATGTATATAGGTTTTCCTCTTTTTGTATGGGAATGTTAAAGCTTGCGTAGAGTAGTTGACAGTATAGGATGCTTTTGTAATTTTAAATTTTGTTATTATAAATCTCGGTTCGACACAAAGATTACAAATTGAAATTCAAATATATCCTTAATTGATTTGACTTGTAACAAAGTATTTTTAAATCGACAGAACAACGTGACTATACATGCTACCGCCGAGTTCGGATGATTGTTTTTACTAAGAAGAACCCGTTTCAACCTTCCATTTCAGTCCCTTAGAGGTATACTTTCAAAAACCCTTTCCTAAAAACCTACACCTCACCCAGAACACACTCTCTAAATTTCATGTCTCTAGCACCTATGGTTTAGGGAGTGCGTTGATTTCAGTCGATTATGGTTTTGGGTTTCAAATAATATATAGATTTTTAGCTATTGGTAGAAATCGACTCCAACTAGCTCAAAGTACCAATAAAATTGTACGGGATAAGACCACAGTGGTGAAGTGTCATATATTTTAAAGACAGTGAGATAAACTTCACTAAACTGCACTTATCACTTCGAGGGATCTGCTAACGAAGCACTACGACCAATTATCCTTGACCTGTCGACTGACAAGTAAAGCTGGCAAAGGACTCTCGATCAGTAATAAAATAAAAATACGAGAGGTCAACAAAAATTTGTCAGGTTTATTTACAGCACAATGAATTCTTTGAGATAACTGGCAAAGTGAAAACGTTGAGGCAAGCTGTAATACTTAATGCTGCTTTCAGCCGTCGACAGATGCTTTATCAAGATTCAGAGGAAAAGATTTATCACAAGACAACAAGATAATGAATTGTGTAAACTATTGCACTGAAAATGTCGCTTTTATTTAGTTGCTGACTTTTATCTATATCTATACAGATAAATAAAATTGAAGTGTCTGTTTGTAATTCCAAAATAACAGCTTTTCACTAAATGCATATGAAAGTATACACGCTACTGACACTAAAAAACAAAGTTTTAAAAATTTTCTCTGTCTGTCTGTCTGTCTGACTGTCTGTTTGTTCCGGGTAATCTCTGAAACGGCTGGACGGATTTTCACTGGTAGGTAGCTGATGTTTCAAGGAGTAACTTAGGATACTTTTATTTATTAAAAACATTAGGGTTCCGCGACAATAAGGATGAAACTAAATCTAAGCGGGTGAAACCGCGTGGCACAGCTAGTCTTTTATATTATAGGGCCTTGGAGGTCGAAGGATTTGAGTAGTCGCCTGCTACGAATGCGACGCACGTTCAAATCCCAGCGGGGCCTGTACCAATGAGTTTTTCTAAAAACTTATGTCCAGTGATTTCACACCACGTGTTTTACGATGAAGGAAAACATCGTGAGGACGCCTGCATATGTCTGAGACGTAATTCAAAGACGTATGTATAATGCTTGATATGGCGATAGACTCACCATCTGTCACGTTGGCACTTAATCATCTTCAGTGAAAAGTGGGTGTTGTTATTGCAACACCTCTACAATTAGAATTGAAAAACTTGAGACTTTGGAATTACAAACAGACAATTCTGTAAAGATATAGATTAATTGAAGATAAGTCCTTAAGTGACACGAGTATCCTGAAGTGGCGAATGCAGATATTTTCATACATAGGTATCTACCAATCCTTTAGAATACTTACATACATACATTCATATGCTCACGCCTGTATCCCATGGGGGTAGGCAGAGATCGCCGTTCGCCACATGCCACGATCCTTACATATATCTTTCACGTCATCCACATTGATGCATCTCTTCATACACTACTTGCGGTAACAAGTGCTCTGAATTTTACCTTTCTGAAAAATATTATTAATTAGGTCAAAGTAGTTCTTCCTTGGACGCCCTCTGCCGACACTTTCGCCTGTCACTCATCCTTTCGATATGAATTAAAATACTTTGGCACTCTAAACGATACAGAAAAGCCTTATCTGAAGTTATCGTCAACATAATTTTATAAAACTGCTGGCTGAGAGGGTATAAGTCGGTTGGAAATCAATAGGTGAATAGGTATTTCGGGAACAGACGGGATGATAGTTTAAGAGCTTGTGAAATAATATTTTAACGAATCTGACAATATAGTTTACAAGTTTTTATTAATAAAATTTGCTCTACAGACTTCTCCATCTGTGTTTTGTTATTATATAACTTATCATTTTATATATATGAAAAATGAAAATGAAAATGATTTATTCAGTTTAGGCCCTGGTAACTTATGAATGTCGAGGAATTTACCACCGGTTCGGAAACTAGCCTTCTGAGAAGAACCGGCAAGAAACTCAGCTGGCATCATGTACATTTCATTACACAGTAAACAATGATAATTACAATAAAAACATTTAAAATTATTCACAATAGTGAAAATTTTATTAGCATGCATACATATGCATACAATATTATTATTATCTAATACAACGAAACGATTAATACAAATTTAGATTTGATTCATGATGTGCTACAAATTTTAAAATGAATTTTTCAAATTAATTTGTAAATTTTGAATTATGCTTATTTCAATGTAATATGTTTTACAGTTTACTTAAAAAGTTCATATTAATACTGTGACCAAACCTTTTAAGCAGCTGAACCCATCTCCCAGCCTATAAAGTTGGCAGTGCATTGGATGTTATTCGTATCTTCAATATTGAGAGGATATTTCCTTGTATCTGCCTCGTTGTGACATGTATTCACATGTTATGGCCCTGTAAGATGTGACGACAATGTATTAACTGAAATGTATTTTCATATCTTATTGTTAACAATATTGTTGGTAGACTTAACAAATGAAGCAACCTTATATATTTTCGCATTTTATATGGTACTAGCGGACGTCAAAATCAAAAAATCAAAATCAAATATATCTTTATTCGATTAGACTTCATACAAAGTACTTTCAAATCGTCAGAATGACACAATTACACAGGATTATACATGCTACCGCCAGGTTCGGAAGGTTGATTTTACTGAGAAGAACCTGGCAAGAAACTCAGTAATTACTCTTTTAAAGAATATTATACAGTTTTAAAAATACAAAATAAATTGTTCAAGCAACTATAAGCCCATGGACACAGTTCTAATGCTCAATTGTCAAAAATAAAAACTAAAAACTAAAAATATAGTACAAATATATGTGAGCATGGCAAATTCCAGCCAGTCAAAGCAAAATTAAGATTAATTAATTGTAGCAAAAGTACAGTGCCAATGGGATTATTTACAAACATTATCAGGTACATCCCAGGCTCCCTTATCACAAATATAATCACTTACAGTATAATATCCTTTTTCAAGCAAAACTGATTTAATTGTTTCTTTAAATTTGTTGAAGGGCAAGTTTACAATTTTTGTTGGTAATTTATTATAGAAGCGTGTGCTCTGTCCTAAAAATGAGCCATGCACTTTTTGTAGGCGATGCGCAGGCACTACAATTTTATGTTTGTGTCTTGTGTTTACGTTATGCACATCACATTTCCTTTGAAACGATCCAATGTTTTGATGCACAAATAATAAGTTAGCTAAAATATACTGTGAGGCCACTGTCAAAATTTCAATTGATTTAAATTTTTCCCTTAACGATTCTCGCGGTCCCAAATTATATATAGATCGTATAGCCCTTTTCTGTAGTGTAAATATAGAGTCTATATCAGCAGCTTTGCCCCAAATTAAAATAGCATAGGACATAACGCTATGAAAATAAGAAAAATATACAAGTCGAGCTGTTTCTATGTCGGTGAACTGTCTAATTTTTCTAATTGCATAAGCTGCGGAGCTGAGTTTTCCTGATAACTTGGATATATGTGGGCCCCACTGAAGTTTATTATCAAGGGTTACACCTAGAAATACTACAGAATCTACTATTTCCAAAGTTTCACCATTTACCATGACCTTTGTATCAACAGGTTTGACGTTTGGTAAAGTGAATTTAATACATTTAGTTTTTTTGGCATTTAAAACTAAGTTATTTACATTAAACCATTTCAATACCTGATCAAGTGCACTGTTTACATCTTCATAATTCGTTTTGGCTCTGTCGACTTCAAACAAAAGAGATGTGTCATCAGCGAACAGTACAATATCACACGTATTCTTTACTAAATTTGGTAAATCATTAATATATACTAAGAATAGAAATGGTCCTAGGATTGAACCCTGTGGGACGCCCATTAGTACTGGAGAACCGGAAGATCTGACCCCATTTACTTCGACTTTTTGAATCCGTTGACAAAGATATGATTTGATTAGGTCGAGTGCCCTACCTTTGACACCGTAATAGTTTAATTTAACTAATAAGGTTTCGTGTTGTACACAATCGAATGCCTTGGATAGGTCGCAGAATACACCTATCATGTCGTGAGCGTTTTCCCACGCTCTATAAATATGTCTAAGAAGTGCAACACCAGCATCAGTGGTTGAACGACCTTTGGTGAAGCCATATTGCTCACCATGTAGAATATTATTAAGATTAAAGTAAGCGACTATTTGATTCAGCATAATTTTTTCGAAAATTTTGCTGAGGGCTGGCAAGATAGAGATCGGTCTGAAGTTAGTAGGGTCACTAATATCTATAATACCACCTTTAAATAATGGAATAACTTTACTATATTTCATGAGATCCGGGAATACACCGCTCTTAATACAACTGTTAAAAATGTCAGCTAAGTAAGGGGCAATTATGTCAATAATATCGTGAAGTACTTTCACTGATATATCCCATAAATCACCAGTCTTTTTGGAATTCAAACTTTTAAATGTCTTAATTATTTCAAAAGGCGTGATAGAACAAAAACTAAAGCTAGTGCCGCACTTAGAAACATTTAATTTCAGTAATAATTCGGCGTCTGTGGGAGATGAATTTAGGGAACTAGTAGTTACTATAGGAACATTTGCAAAGAACTTGTTGAAAGTTTCAGCTATTTCACCATCGTCTTGGATTACTTTGTTATCTATATTTAAAGTTAAACGACAATCGCGACTTTTTGCCTTTCCCGTCTCGGCATTAATAACGTTCCAGGTAGTTTTTATCTTATTATCAGAATTCTTGATTTTCTGGGCAAGATGCAAGGCTTTAGCTTTTATACAAACTTTCTTAAAACATTTAGAGTATCTAGTTACGAATGCTAAGAATTCAGGACTATGATCATTTCGTTTCATACCATAAAGTTCATACAACTTCCTTCTACTTTTATGGATACCTACAGTTGCCCACTCATTGAATTTAGCTTTACTATGTTTCTGAACTGTTTTTAGTTTAAATGTACTATTGAATTCCGTTTGTATAACGTTAAACAAGCTATTGTAAAGAGCATCAGGATCTTCTTGTGGCCCTTGCAGATAAGGTATCTTGCTTGCTAAGTTAGACCTGAAATTTGCTACAAGTTTCTTAGTAATAGGTCTGTAAGTGGTTTTACTTACTACATTATTAGTTTTATTTAATATTGTGATTTTTTGACCACAATGGTCTGACGTTAGATCACTGATAATAGATTTTTCCAGGGCCTCACAATCGCAGAACACATTATCTAGACATGTCGCAGAAGTGGCAGTTATTCTAGTGGGCTCCAGAAATAAATGCTTTAAATTAAAAGAGTTAAACAAACTAATTAAACGCACCGAAAGAGAATTATTTTCTAACAAGTTAACATTAAAATCGCCACACACTACAATGCCTTTATTAAGGCCCGCAACACGTCTAAGGGCATCTTCAAGGATTGATTCAAATGAACAGAAATTGCCAGATGGGGGACGATATACGCATATTATTACATTTCCTTCTAGTTCTATACACGATAGTTCGGCAGTGCGCTCGATTGACAGGTTTACTATATCACTACGCTCTTTACATTTAACATTATTAGATACTAAGATTAACGAGCCTCCATGAATTGCTGATTTTCTGACGAATGCACTACAAAGTCTATAATTACTATTATTGAGCAATAGCTCATGATTTTTAAGCCAGTGTTCGGTTAAACAAAGCACATGAACGTTATGGCTTTCCAAAAATAAATCAATTTCTAATTGTTTGCCAGCCAAGCCTTGTATATTTTGGTGCACTACGTTAAGGCGACAGAGCCGTTTGACGAGGGACTCGGCCGTTGTCTCAGTTACTAGTTTAAAGAACTAGAACAAGAACTAATTTCTGTGTTACTAGAACAATGTAACACCGTTTGATTACTTAACCTATGTTTTGTTATAGTTGCTATAACACCGTTAATATTATATGCTACCAATGTAGCGATCATATTCATGCATTTTTTGGGGATGTAAAACAAGTCCCCAGTTATAATAAATCCACTAATAAATTTATTAGTGTCAAAAAAAATAATATTGTCGCTATGACAACCTGTCCTATAAATTACATTATTTAACCTACCTATATAATCATTTTGCCTGTCAGTGTAGCTCTTACTATAGGGGAAAGCAGTTAACATAATGTTGTGTACATTTAATTGTGACAGATATTCTAAGCCGCTTATTAATTCACTTTTGTGCACCCTAAGTCCCTCACCTATCAAAACAATCACAACAGATTGAGGATCTATTGTCATACACTTGATTTTATTAATTATTTGTGTGTATGTGGCCCCTGGCATACAATAATTAACTACTGTACCGCTAATGTGTCTATCGAGTAATATACCTATGTTTTTACCTAGGCTATCTGAAAACACTAAGGTGTTGTGTATAGGTGGACATACACTTATTTGTTGAATGGTGTCATTTAACTCAGCAACCCCCAACTTACAGGGCAGTGGCAGGGGCTCACTATCGGATGGTGATGATGGGAGCCCACAGCCACAAGAGTGTTTGTTTGTTAATGAGTCAAACCGCTCCACATTATAGTTACAGAGGTCTACCAACTCGGTGGTAGCCAGGATGTGTTCACTAATCTGTTTCTGAGCACTTGTATATTTATTAGTTAAGTCTATTAAATATTGCTCTTTACTCTGCAAGTCGGACTGCAATCGTTGAATGTCCATATCATGTGTGACCTTTAAAGTATTTAATTTACATTTATATGAATCTAAAGTGTTTCTTAAAGATAAACATTCTTTTGTTAACTTAATACTATTAAGGAACTTTCTTTGCCTTTTTATTAAATTTCTAGTTTTCTTAATAAACCTATTTAGCTTAACATACTTTTTTAATTTATTATGGCTACCCATCTGTACATGAGAGGAAATATCATTGGTTAAGTCAATTGTAACCAGTTGTTCGGTTGGGAAGGCTCCCGAGTCAGTGCGAACCAGTTCATCGTAGAGGCTGAGCGTGGTGGTGGTCTGGTTTATGTCCCTCTCTTCTTCCAGTTTGGTCACCTGTGTGTGGGCATGACTCAAGCTATTCTCTAGCTCAGAGATGCGAGTCAGGGCCCTCTCGTGGGTGTCGCTGCACTCATTGAATGATGAGACAATGTCCTGCAACTGATTCCGCTCTTCTTCGACTACAGTGTATTGTAAATGCAGTTCAGCCATTTCCTTCTTTAATTGACTATTTTTCCTAACAATGTTGGCTACCTCTTCCTCGCTCTCATCCCTCTCTTGCAGCAGTTTGTTGTTGAGGTTTTTTGACAAGTGAAGTTCGTGCAATGTCTTCCTAAGTTTGTCCTCCAAATCCCGAGCTGTTGCTTTTCGGGTCATCATGGTAGTCATTGTTTCGGAGTGACTGGAATGCAAACAAGAGATGTGAGAGATATGTAGAAGTTTTAACTGAGATGTGAAGTTGTTTGTGTACAGTAGCTATTAATAACCACAATAAACAATGTGTAAGTGTAAGTTAACAACTATTTTGAGCAAATAAATGGCTTGAAGACTGGTAAAAAACGGTAGTATATATTTGTATGAGGCGGTAGTAGTCGTCTTCAACTTTACTTCCACAAAAAAAGTCAAGTAAAGTGAGACTGTCACTGGGCCAGGTGTGTGTTGGACGTTGCTCATAGGTTATGAGCAGTGTTATGTAGTAATGAGTAGCACTTTTAATATAAATGTGATAAATAAACACGATACTTACCTGTATTTTATTGCAATGAGTCACACTTGTGTTTGAAAGTTTGTATAACGTCCATTTGTCTGACAGTTCACAAGGGTCGCACTTTTAAAGTTGTTGTTGCGACGAAAATCTTGAATTGTTTACTTCACAAACACTTTCCGATAATATTAAAGCACTAAATAATGTTTATTTCTAACTTATGAATTAATTTTACTACTTATTTTAATTTAAATAACAATAAAATTTAAGGAGACGTAAAAACTTGACAGGTCTGGCCAATGTTGCCCGTCCAAAAAAAAGCGGTCACGCGGTTTCACCCGCGTAGTTCCCGTTCCCGTGGGAGTACAGGGATAAAATATAGCCTATTTTACTTGCTGATGATGTAGCTATCCATTGCTGAAATAACTTTTAAGATCGGTCAAGTAGTTTCGGAGCCTATTCAATGCAAACAAACAAAAAAACAGTCAAATCTTTCCTCTTTATTTATTAGTGTAGACTATAGTGGGGCTATGTATTTCTTCTCAGATATAATATGCAGGTTTCCAAAATATATTCATGATATAATTATATTGCTTCCCTCGAGTGAGTCACGGGGTAAACAGACAGATTCGAGAGAGCTCTCTTCGCCTCAGCTTACTTTCGAAAACCCTTAGTAACGACAAGCAAGTCATAATGGGAATTTCGTGTATAATCATCTCGTATAACATAGATGATTAAGTGCCAAAGTGACAGATAGTGAAGTGTTCTAACGATGTTTCTCTTCACCGTAAAAAAGGGGGGTGCTATTGGCCGAGTTATTTGAGAACCAATTTCCAATCACATCGTGAAGAAAATATACTTTACAAACATAATAACGTAACGTTCTTAACCTACGTAACAAGCTGAATCCGTAATCTCCTTACCAGCATCCTAATTGCATTATTAAAAATATTGGTCTCTGACAGATTCCTTGTGATGCTATTTTATTCCTTATTGCTAATTTCCTCGCGGGATCCAATCCCCGACCAAATTTCCCAAGAGCCTATAAACTCCGGTCAATGACAAGAGACAGGGTGATTCATACGTAACATTATAATTTTGGTGATTTATATTAAAGGTTTGCCATTTTGTGTAGGAATTGCAAAGTATTTATTTTCGAGAAAAACACGATCACTAGGCGGGACTCGAACGGCCTCTGCAAACCGTGCAGTTGCTCTGCCAACTGAGCTACTAGCTCGCTAGCTCCTGATCTCAATATGCGTCGAATTTTTCTTTCCACTTACACTTTATAACTGCCTCGTTGATCTGGAAATCGCAATCGCTACCGTGGAACATGAGGTTTTAGGTTTTTTAATTCAAATTAGTTGTTCCTGTGATTAGCGCGTACATCCAAACAAACAAACAAACTCTACATCTTTGTAATCATAAAGTATTAGCATCGCTCGATATAGCATAGTTGAGGTCAACAATTTACCTACATCTTGTTTTGAAACAATGTAGATACGTAATATCGTACAATACAGCCATAGTCACACGTCACCAGTTACGAAAGCATAACCGCAGTTTCGAATAAATTCAAAAAAGTGTTTTATAGCAACTGGTTTAGAACCTCTGGTTACATACGCAGCGAGAAGAGTCCGATCGCCCTGAACTGCTGGCGGACGTGACGTAATTCACCAGTAATTATGGAATGGAATCAAGCAGTTTTTATTCCAAATGTAAGCGCATCTTATAATCTGTACGTGTAAGAGGAGATTTGAAGGTATGTTTTTTACGAATTGGCTCAAATATTACAACACCAATTTAAAAAATATTTCACCATTTGAATGCTACATTATCATTGATTAATATAGGCTATATTTTATCTCCGTACTCCCACGGGAACGGAAACAACACGGATGAAACCGCGTGACGTCCGCTAGCCACAAATAAAGACCGGAACAATAAAATCCATTCTATACAAAGTTTAAATTCTGCTACAAAGCGAACAAAGTCTAAAAAACTCCTTGCGTACCCTTTCAGGTGTAATTTCCCATTGAAAAGGCAATTGATAAAAACCAACGATTCCTACACAAAGTAAGCGGTCGTGTGCGAAATAGGCTTATGTTCGTATGAGACAGAAAATACACTGTTTTTCCTTATATCGCTTCGACATACTGCGACTGAAATTGAGTGTAAGGAGATAAGATTTTTTTGTTGCTTATACTTACTTCCATGGTCCTTTAAATTAATATTTGCTAGAGTTTTATGTCAATACATACGTATGCTCACGCCTGTATTCCCCGAAAGGGTAGGCAGAGACACATTCCACCAGTTATATTTAAGTCCCATGTAGGGGGCGAGCCTATTGCCATTAACCGGGCAAAAATCTAGACTACTGACTGCTTGGGAAGTTACAGAAGGAAAATCCTTTCCCGACCTGGGGTAACGAACCCAGGGCCAGAACAGAGCCAGAACCTATGTATAGCAGCGCGTATTAAGAACTTCTTAGCTTAGGCTCCCAGGATATTGTGTTCCGCAGTAATGTTTGCAACCAATAGGCCAAAGAGGCAGTAAAGGCATTTTTTTTTATTGTTGTTGTGTGTTACAAAAGCTTACCACTTGTGATAATCAATTTTACAAGAGGCGATAATAAATGTAAACTTACCCGGAAAATGAGTAGCATAACTGACAAAGATAAGTTAAAATATTAACCAATTTTTTCCTCTCAAAATCTGACAAAAAACCAGTAGATTCATGCTGATTCAACACTTTTCAGCTACGTTTCTTCTAAATTGTACGTTAAAGTCAAGTCCTAAGAATTCCGTTCCAATTTAAACGTATTTAATGCTTAAATCCAAACTGCGCAAGAGCGACAGAATTTGTACTTTGAATCAGGTATGATCGTAGTTTCGGATATATAGGGATCTCGCGTTCGATATTTGGAGTTGCTTGACTGTACCTTCTCGTAGAAGGTTCCTTTTGTTTTCTATAGTCATAATTAGCCACGTCATCTTGACAGATGATTACCCCAATATTTAAAAGATTCTTTCAACTTACCACACTTTTCTAGCATCAATAATTTGATCAATTGAAATTGGGATTTCCATACATAGTGATTTTCTCTGTTTGAACGCACTTTTATTTGATACTTGATACGGTTTTTACTAGCATGTAAGAGTTGAACTCTAATAGGTTCATAGCTAAACAATTCCATATCTATACATCTATACAGATAAATAAAATTGAAGTGTCTGTTTGTAACTGCAAAATAACAGCTTTTCACTAAATGCATATGAAAGTATACACGGTACTGACATAGTAAAGCTATTTTTAATTTTTTTCTGTCTGTCTGTCCGTCTGTCTGTCTGTTTGTCTGTCTGTCTGTCTGTCTGTCTGTCTGTTTGTTCCGGGTAATGGGACTTTCACTGGTAGGTAGCTGATGTTACAAGGAGTAACTTAGGCTACTTAGATTTTTTAAAAACATTAGGGATCCGCGGGCAACCATGAAATTAAAATCTACGCGGGTGAAACCGCGGGGCACAGCTAGTTATAATTATAGATAGTAAAGAAAACAATGGTATCTAATAGTCTTAAAAATCGAAACTCGAAGTGGATGTATAATAAAGAAAATATATTCTTGTCCACCCACAGACTGATAAAAGAATTTATTCGAAAACTAGCAGTGCCCCGCGGCTACACTTGCGTAGACTTAATTTAATGGGTGGCCCGAAGAACCCTAATGTTGTTTTTGATTAAAGGTAGTGTAAGCTACTCATTATAACATTAGCTATCTTCCAGTGACAGTCCCATTAAAATCAGGAGCAAACAAACAGGCAGACAGACAGACAACAGAGATTTCTTTTAAATTGTTTTCTTATGTGTGTATACTTTCGTAAGCATTTAGTAAATAACTGTTAATTTGAAATTACAAACAGACAGTTTTGAATTGAACAGAAATTTGTCCTTACGGACGTCTGTGCTATCGTATCGTCCCACGTATTAAATATTCCCAACATTCCGTATTGTTCGTATTTATAAAAGGCACATTCAAAGTATTCCTTTATGAAGCAGACAATGATAATACTTCTATCAGAGGGTGTAAACGACAGACGACAAGCTTAGCGGCTCTTAGCGAGTTCCAACATTTCTAAGGAGTGGGCGCCGATAAAATGTATGTAGGCGAATATTTTAAAGAGAGAATATAAGGTTTTATAGGGAAGGCATATAATATTATAAGTATTACTTTTGTTGAGTTTAGTGAATGATGTCGGGTAGGCGTAGACTAAATTTTATTTAGATTTTTCTTTGGCGAAACTTTTTTTGCTAAAAATAGTAACGTTATCCCTTGTACGATCTCCTGTCTACCAGTAGAAGTCAAAATCATACCAGTCGTGTCACATGCTAGCCGGAAACATGAGGTTTCAGGGACCGCCTGATTCAACCCGATGTGGCTGATCACCTGATTTTTATACGAAGCGACTGCCATCTGACCTTCGTAACCCTTTTTGCGAGGGAAATCGGCAATCTGGGTTAAATCAGTTGTCAGATTATTTTTAGGCCTCCGACTGACCTGTAACGATTGCCAAAGATGTTAAATTGTCAATTTTCAAATATTTAACTAACTAAGTGAAATATAAGTATGTATAGCTAAGTGAAAGCACAAACCCCATCTAACAAACTTTTCACGGCGTAAAGGTATCCCTAGCTATGAGGCTTCCATTATTCTTCACACAAAAAGAGTCCAATTAAAGCCTTCCCTATTCTTAAATTTTTAATGAACTGTTTTAATGTGAACTCTTTTAAAATGTCAATGGAACAATGCAGTCACAATTTCTTTGCAATTCTGTTGCTCACTTGCCTTATTGCTGAGACCATACAAAGAGCCAAGCTTGAAGTAATTGGAAGAATTATTGTATTAAATGTGAATTAATCTATGTCTACAGGTTTCCATCTATACATCTATACAGATAAATAAAATTGAAGTGTCTCTTTGTAATTACAAAGTAACAGCTTTTCACTAAATGCATATGAAAGTATACGCGCTACTGACACAAAAAAAACAAGTTTTAAATTTTTTCTCTGTCTGTCTGTCTGTCTGTTTGTTCCAGGTAATCTCTGAAACGGCTGGACCGATTTTAACGGGACTTTCACTGGCAGGTAGCTGATGTTTCAAGGAGTAACTTAGGCTTTTATTTATTAAAAATATGAGGGTTCCGCGATAATAAGGAAGAAACTAAATATACGCGGGTGAAACCGCGAGGCACAGCTAGTCTATACTAATATTATAAAGAGGAAAGATTTGTTTGTTTGTTTGTATTGAATAGGCTCCGACACTTCTTAACCAATCTTGAAAATTCTTTTAGGAATGCATTGCTACATTATCAGCGAGTAACATAGGCTATATTTTATCCCAGTACTCCCACGGGAACGGGAACTACGCGGGTGAAACCGCGTGACGTCCGGTAGTATTACATAAAAAGTAAGTTTGCAAACTAATACTGAGGCCAAGGACAATCTTAGTCTTTGTCGTACCATGTTTAAATACGGCCAATCTCAATTAGGGAACAAATTATCACACGGTTTCAGTAAACGTACTGAATTAATTTTCAGGTTAACGCTTCGTAGGTATTCGTGACCGCAAGCCGTATAAACGTATAGGTAATTGTGTTGCTGACCAATTTGGTTTGTAGGTTTACAATTGCGGTGTATACGTGAATGGCTTTTAAAACCAAAAGCATTCCGGTAGCACTAGCTTACTGCTCGAGACTTCACCTGGTTTATATACGTTCTCAAAGCTCTATGTCACATTCCAGCAAAATTAGCTAACAGGCTGAAACACATTCGCATTATAAGTATAGAATTCCCCGATTATTTCTTTTCGAAATGTTAACAAAATCAGCTCAGCGAATTATTTACTGACGCCATACTTCACTCATCAGCTAGATCGCATCACTAACTCAACAATGACAACAGTACACGTTTCCCATTTGTATTTAAAAATCGTTTCGAATTACGACTATTCGAGTTACAGAGCCGTGGTGGCCTTGGGGTTAAAGCAGTCGTCTGCTACACAAGCGACGCAAGTTCGAATCCCAGCGGCGCCTGTACCAATGAGTTTTTCAAGAGGTAGGCAGAGATGTTATAATAACGACACCCACTTTTCACCGATGGTGATCTGTCACGTTGACACTTAATGTCCATCGCCGTCTCAGGTACTATACATACGTCTTTGAATTATTTCTCAGACATATGCTCGTTTCCTCACGATGTTTTCCTTCACCGTAATCAGTGTGGAATTACTGTACCTACATAAGTTTTAAGAAAAACTCATTGGTACAGGCTGGGATTCGAACTTGAGTCATTTGCGCACAGGCGACTGCTCAAACCCCACGGCCACTACGGTTTCTTGGCGACTTCAATGTATAGTATTTAAAGGTACCAACGCGTATATAAAAAAACGTTGTAAAGAATAAACGTATACATGTTACGAGTAATAATCACCACCATACATCGATGTTTCATACAATTTTCAGCGTAAAATATTATGAAAGTACTGAAATTTCGGAATGTTTTTATAAGTAAAGCCTTTGAAAACCTTAACACGCAACCAGCTTTTAGTATAAAATTAAGCCTTTTCATAACCGTTTGCGTTTAAATATGAAAGGTGCGGTGTGCTTTAAATTATTCAACAAAATTAGTGTTCTTTTTCTGTATAGACCATGGGTTCTGGTTATCATTTTGACTTATGTTTTTTTAACGTTAGTAGAAGTACTGAGGTACTTCTGACAGGGGGGCCTAGTGCGAGTTTTCTTAAAATCGCCGTCACAAGTCATCGCGTCGACGTAAACGCAGATTTGTATGGGTTCATAATAGAGTCATATTTAGGCCAACAGAGGCACTGTATCGATCCCATACATATCTGCGTTAACTTTGACACGGTGACTTGTGACGGCGGCTGTAAAAAACTCGCACTAGGCACTCGGGTGAACCGATTTCTATGATTCTTTTTTTTAAAGATGACGCTTCACACGCGGCCCAATTTATTTTTGTTCTGATGGAACCTCCGAAAGTCTGAGTGGAGATTAGTGCGTTTGTTAATTATTTTCATTAAGTTTTATCTGTAGCCCAATTCATGTAAAGAAAACTGTAACGATGTAGTTTGCGATTTAGTTGTTAACAGTTTTCATATTGATCATATCAAAGAGAATGAGGCGTGGTGGCCGTGGGGTTTTAAAAGTCCTCGCCTGCTACGCCAGCGACGCATGTTCGAATCTCAACGGGGCATGTACCAATAAGTTTCTAAAAAAAAGCTTATGTAAGTGTAGTGATTTCATTTCCATGTCAGATTGACAATGATTATGAGACAGATGTATATGACGTGTATAAGTCTGTCACCTTCACACAGCTGACTATAACAGTCTCTATTACAGCGGTGAGTACCGCGCTTTAAGCATAAACCTTAACTTTGTCTACAAATTTTAGACAGCTTATGATATTAGTCCGTTGTTCCTTTGTGCAGTCTCTCGGAAGCAACGTCACGGAACTAAAAGGCAGCTTGACGGAAGATAATGAGTTTAGCTTTATACTGGGAAGCTTGTATTTTGGCAGCGATAGGAAGTAGATTACTATTTATCAAAAGTATATAAGTAAGAAGACACTATCTGTACAGATAAATAAAGGTACTGACATATAAAATAAATTTTCTTCTGTATGTGGGTCTATTTGTCTGTCTGTCTTACGTTTTAAATTGTTATTTTATTACGTACGTATGCCATTTTCATATTTTTGTTATCGTTTCTATTAGCGGAAGCGCATGTTAGTTTCTCCAGGCTTACGCTGTCACATAACCATGCATGCTTATTTGAATTGCTTCTCAGATATATGCATGTTTCCTCATGATGGTTTCTTTCACCATAAAGCATATATAAGTATTACCTCACGATGTTTTCCATCACCGTAGAACTCTAAGTGTGGAAACTCTGCAGTTTTTGAGAAAAACTCATTGGAGACCCCTGGGATTTCATCATTACTTACTCAAGTCACTCAGCTTTAGAAATAAAAAATGAACAATATGATAAACGATTTAATATGATTGATGGTGATTTGGCCTCGGCACTCTCTTGAATACGAGTACGTCTTGACGATCCTTCTTTGATGTATGCAAGCTGTTTGATGTATAGAGTTTTTATCTAAGTACACATCTATGCAGATAAATAAAATTGAAGTGTATGTTTATAATTCTAAATCAACAGCTTTTTCACTAAATGCTTATGGAAGTACGATACTTAAATATAAAAAACAATAAAAAAAATCCATGTCGCTTTGTCTGTCTGTCCGTCAGTCAGTCTGTTTATTCCGAATACTCCCTGAAACGGCTTGACCCATTTTACTGGGCTTTTCACGGGCAGGTAGCTCATGTTACAAGGAGTAATTTAGTTGAATGGTTGCATGAAATAAAGCCAACAACGAAATGAACCAACGCGGGTAAAATCGCGGGGCACAGCGAGTTACAAATATATTGGAACAGTCCCTAAACCTCTCCGGGGTTTATACAAAAAATATTGTTTTCTTAGAAACAGAATTCAATTATTGGTTGAACCAAATAACCTTTATACGATAAGTACTTGAGAATATCTCCTTTACTTGCTCGAAATTTTGAGAGCGTGTCTTTGATGTAACGTCATAGGTGATATGAAAATATTCTCTTTCCTCATCAATCTTGGGGTTATGTATTGTAATCGTCTGTGCTTATAAGATTAATCCCTACACAAAAAAATTATGGATTTTTACAAACTATCTTATCTTATCTTGTTGTGGCATTATTGGGTCCGGTTGCCCGGAAGCACGTCGACCCTTGGGATCTTTTGCCGCCCTTGCCTTTATGCTCTACGTACCTGATTCCTCAAATACCCCCTGAACAAGCCGGCAGATCTTGCCCATGGAGAAGAGCTTGTAGTCCTCTGGTTTTGGATACGCCTTACCCAGTAGGTCCATTTGCCATTTGGCCAGTGCGTCGCAATTGCATATTAGGTGACTCATTCGTTTCGGCTTCTGATTGACAGTACCTACATACCACACCGTTAGATAAGTTCATCTTATGAATTTGTTCTTTTGTCCCTTTTTACAAACTAGCTGTGTCCCATTGTTACACCCGCGTAGAGTTAATTTAATAAGAGCCTAACTAGTAACTCAAGCTTTTATTTAAAAACTTCAGGGTTCCGCGGGCCACCTTTGATTCAATTCATAATATATAATTATATATATTCAGGTAATATATGCAGGTAAAACCGCAGAGCACAGCTAGTTTGTAAAAAATTGCCATCAGCCAGAGATAGCCCCGCTAAAATCGCCGCGATTAGAGATCAGTTGGAACAAACTGACAAACAAACAGACAGATAAATTTATCTGTGTGTATACGTATGTATGTATAGATATAAGCTTAATACAAGCAGTACATTTTTTGAAACAAAACGTTTGAAAACACGAAATCATACGGGCTCATATACGAGATTATAAGTGACCCAGGCATAATGTCAGTAAGGGATGTTGCTTAGAACTTGCGTCACTGAAAGAAAGAAAATAAATTTATTCGTAACAACATACATAAAATAGCGAAAAGGATTATAGTAACAGTGTTTTATAGTTGTTACGAATTGGTTCCAACTCAGCATAATCTGGGTGCCACGTTGATGACAACCATCACTGGGGCCTTACTATTAGCTCTTATTGGCATGATAGTTTTACTCTTAATAAGAGACAGATGTATTTGGCGTGTATACATCTGTCCCTGCCACACACCAGCAATATCATTGAAATAAGAGCTCATGATTAGGCCCCTGATCTTCCGCTAGGACCAAGTCGTGACGTCACAGCACAGAAACTATAAGCTATTATTGCAACCACTTGGCCATCACTGAAATCGAAGTAGCGGGTAACTTAGTAACATAATTAGAACGTTGAGAAGGTTTTGCTAAAACTTTGGTAGGAAAGTTTAATTAGCTCAGAAACACTTCGCTATGAAATCGTGCGATAGGCTTAATTAAATTTGGCTATATATACCGCCCGGTCCGTCTCAGAATAATAAACTACTTTTGATCAAATACATTATTGATTGACTGAAGATTTAATTATGAGTTATTGCTCTCATTTAAGAACTAATCAAGTTTTATAAGTAACTAGCGGACGTCACGCGGTTTCACCCGCGTAGTTCAAGTTCCTGTGGGATTTCGGAGATAAAATATAGCCTATGTTACTCGCTGATGATGTAGCTATCCAATGATGAAAGAATTTTCAAGATCGGTCAAGTAGTTTTGGAACCAATTCAATACAAACAAACAAAAAAACAATCAAATCTTTCCCCTTTATAATATTAGTATAGAAGATAACGATCCTACAACCATTACAGGTCAGTCAGAGGCCTCAGACAGTCTGACAACTGGGTTAACCCAGATTACAGATTTTCCTCGTAGAAGTGGTTACGAAGGTCAGGAAGTTCATTTAGTAAAAAACTGTTAATGTTGCATTTATTAAAAAAAAAATGTTAGAGTTACAAACAGACACTACAATTTTATTTATCTGTTTAGATAGGTACTCACGGTCGTAGACAGAGAATACTGTCACAATCTACGATCAATACAGACTTAATTCCTTGTGTTCCATTCTTGCACTGGAAAGAAAACCTTAATAAAATATTGAAAAGGAATAAAATAAACTGGATTTGAAAGGGTCATGCAAAAATGAAATGTAAACAAAAGATACAAAATTGCATTTCCTTTGCAATGCTCGAGACGGGACAGGTGATAGGGACAGAACAGAGGACGCGGTGGAAAAATGAACACGCGACTGGGGAGAGCATATGCATCCTACACGGATTAATGAAACTGTGGAGTGGTCATCGGAGAATAAAAAAAAAAAAAAAGAATCGAGGCATCGTGTGAATTTGGGAACAGACGAGTGAGAGGCAAACGTAACGAGAAAAGAGTTAAGATCTAAGTCGGTGCTAAGTTGTGTGTGCAAATTTAACGTATCTATGTTGAAAAGATAATTTTCGAGTTTTTAGGATGTTAATAGTGTTATTGTTTATAACATGGCATTTGACAGAGGGCCTCCAGATGCGCTTTTTTCCATAAACAGAAAAAAAATACTCTTATAACCTAAGGAAGATATGAAGACATTTAAATTTGGGCGAAACGAATGATATGTCTGTTTGCAATCCCAAATTAACAGCTGTCCACTTAATCCATATAACGAAAGCCTGTAAAAAATGTAGGTACAGTCTGTCTCCTTTCTCTCTGAAATGACTTGACAGATTTTAATGGAACCTTCACTGGCTGATAGCTGGTGTTATAAGGAGTAATGTAGGCTACTTTAAAAAAAATAGGGTTCTTCGAAATAAAGCCCCATGCGAAATTAAGTTCACGTGGAAAACTGCAAGGGATAGCTATGAACCTAAAAGTTTCGTAACTCCTAGTTCATGTAGTCGCATCAGATGTGAGCTTCGAATCGAGTAATGGAAACATATTTCACCCGATTCCACATGACACACGTTCGTAATATCGGCTTACGTAAAACAGACTGTAAAAATATAACAATAGGTTTGTTATTTATTTGTTCTATCTTGTACACGTGGATGGTAAGCTGGGATATTATTAGATTTATAAGGTACAGCTACGAGTGACATAGTATTAAGCTTTATATTACCATTATAAACTGACCTGCCCACTGCCTCTTTGGTTTAGTGGTCGATCCCCGGGTCAGGCAGTTATTGAGTTTTTCAATAATAATTTTATAATCCAATACGAAAAATTATGTTTGTAATTTCCAAGGTCGTGGTGGTCTTGGGGTTTAAATAGTTGCTTATGTTTGTTTGTGTTTTTTTTTAAACTTATGTGCAGTCTTTTCACACCAAGTCATTCACGGTGATGGAAAACATCGTAAGGAAACCTGCATATGCCTGAGAAGTAATTTAAAGACGTATGCATAGTGCCTGAAATGGCGCTAAACTCACCATCGGTCACGTTGGCAATTAATCATATTCGATAAAATGTGGGTGTTGTTATCTTAACACCTCTGCCTACGACTTCGTGGAAAACAGGCGTGAACATATATGTATGTATGATTAGCACAAACTTTTAGTTTGGGACCAGACTCATCATCTCCCTGACCTTATCCAATACAAAGTTGGGGTCGGCACTTGTTTTAACCCGATGTGGCTGATCACCTGATTTTTATACGAAGCGACTGCCATCTGACCGTTGGAACTCCTTTTACTTTTGTTGTCAGACTCCATAAGGCCCTGTTACCTACTCAAACCTTGATGTTAAATATTAAATTAAATTTATTTCCTTCCATTAAATTAAATCATATGAAAAATGCAATGAATATTTAAAATACAAATTTGCCGTACAAAATTCCTGGAAGCAATTTTCATAACAAAATCAAAACCAATTAAAATTATATTTCACGGTACATCTTCAATTCCCAAAGCATTCGAGATTTTTATTGACGGTTCGTTCCGACGTTGAAAAGTTATAATTCATTTGAGGTTTATTTCAGGAAGCGCTTCAAATTTAATTTAAAACTCTTCACAACACACAAGCCTTTTCAAAAACAACGAGGCTGAAAACAAATCTCATTTGAAAATTTTTCATTTTGCGGGGCATCGTATGCACACGGAGAGAAGCGCTCGGTGGGTTTATTCAAAATGCTTTATAAAGGTTAGGAGGTAGATTTAAAAACTAGATATTATATATAATACATAGTGTTCATAAACTGTTTTAATATTAATACAGCAAGAGTCGTAGTGGTCGTGGGGTTTGAGCAGTCGCCTGCTATGCAAGCGACGCAAGTTCAAATCCCAGTGATTGACCAATTTAGCCCCAAGTGCCATATGCATATCACGATGTTTTTTTCTTCACCATAGGAAAAAAACATCGTAAGGAAACCTGCATATGTCTAAGAAGTAATTAGAAACGTATGTATAGTGCCTGAGACGGCGATGGACTCACCATTGGTTGGTACTCACGTTGGTACTTAATCATACTCGGTGAAATGTGGGTGTTGTTGTTACAACACCTCTGCTTACTCCTTCGGAGACTCTTCTGGGGTGGCGCGAGCATATTTTTTTATGCATTAATAGGCTATCTAACACTGAATATAATTTTTCAAATCTGGCCACGATCTACTTCCTAAGTTCTAAAAAGCTTTATATTATTTTAAATACAATATATATTTACCTATCGTATACTTACTATTTTATATTGATATAACTAAACAGGAACGAAGAGTGCGAACAAGGCAAAGTATGAATTTGAAATAAAATATTACTAATTTACCAGATTGAATTGACCTTTCACCGCACTGAAATCCTACACAATGCGGGGTCAGGTTATATTAGAGTGGAATTGATAAGTGCTGTCTTTACATCCAAACAAGGAAATAACTAGCCGCATTGTTCCGCGTTGATGACTGATTCGCGTGACAACTGAATATGAGAATTAGAAAAATGGAAATGAGTCTTTTATACAAGCGAAGCAAAAACTCCATCTATTAGAAATACGGTTGTGTGTAATTATTATTGTTTGTACACAATCTATGGTTGTGATATGATAATTACTGTCATTGGTAATTAAAATGTGGATCGGTAATAATCCCTTACAATTGACTTTAAAAAGGTGGTTCCTAAAAATAGTTTTGTAGATTTAACGCGATGACTTTGAAACGGCGTAATTGATTTAAATTGCTACTGCATATAATCTACATACATAAATATTATATAACTCACGACAGTATTCACCGAAGGGGTAGACAGACTTGTACTTATAGAACACCTGCTTAAGTCCCATGTAATAGGGGGGGAGTCTGTTGCCACTAACCGGGCACTAATCGAGAGTCCAGACTGCTACTGGGAAAACCCCAATATCACTTTGTCCGATTCGCTTTCCGCAGTAGCGTAACAAGACCAACGAAGCAGTCCAGTGTATAAACAATTGCATAGTTATTCCAAATATTAATTGACTCGAATTATTTCAATATATCACAAGGGCGAAGACGCGTTCGAATAGCTAGTCAAAGTCAAAGTCAAAAATATCTTTATTGGATTAGACTTTTTACAAAGTACTTTCAAATCGTCAGTATGACATTAATTTACAGGATTATACATGCTACTGCCAGGTACGGAAGGTTGCTTTTACTGAGAAGAACCTGGCAAGAAACTCATTAATTACTCTTTTCAAAAATATTATACTATCTTAAAAAACAAAGTAAATCACTTGAGAAATGTAAGCCCATGGACACAGTTGCAATGCACAAATGTCGATAAAAATTTACATAAAGAAAAGTCTAGTAGTTCTACTTATATATAAATGTGTAGCTTGATGATAGTCGCCTTTACATCCAAAGTTATTGCTTCCCTCTCAATTGTCAAGACAATTATGTGCAATTTAACCAACCTCCATAAATAGCACCTGTTGCCAAGGATGATGCAAATGGAATCCTTATCAACCGTCATAATTAAAATGAATCGGGTGATCGATCATCTAGCTGATTTGAAAGCCTCTAACTTGCACCACGAAACGTAAATACAGGTAGTCAGATCACGTTTTTGATTGCAATATGCGATGTCTGACTAGTAAGGCCTATCAAAGTCGAGTTTTCGATCGTTTAATAATTTAATTGAAGTAGGTTTAGAATATTTAAATGTAAAATAACTCTCTCGCGGACAATGGTCAAAATACATTATACATGATCAAAATGTTACCATCGCGTTCGAAAGGTTGCTTTTGTCGAGAACCTGGAAAGCAACTCATCTATTACTCTTTTAAACAAATATTACGACCATATTGCATTACTTTTGTAAGTACTTAGGAGTATTAAACTTCGATATTAATATATAATGTGCATTTAATTATACAAAATAATATGTAAATCACCTGTTCCAGTTCAATAATTGTATTGAAACAGATTTCAATTCAACTCTGTATATGTTTAACTAACATTAATCCCTATTATAACAAACTGACATGTTTAGATTGTACGTAGTGGTGGGCAATTATCGATAGGTTTAATAATTAATAATTTGCAAAATTACAAAAATCTTCTATAGAAAAAATAAAGTATGTTATTAAATTTTAAACGGGCGTGTATCGGATCAGCAAGAAGGGAGCTAGTGTCCCCTTCTCACTAGTACTTTTAAATCTTTCCAGCTTTTTGTCATATAGACAATATAGCAGACGTTACACGGTTTCACTCGCGTAGTTCCCGTTCCCGTGGGAGTACGGGGATAAAATATTGCGTATATTAATTAGTGATAATGTACCAATTAAATGGTGAAAGAATTTTTAAAATCGGTCCTATTCTTTTTGAGCCAATGCGTTACAAACATACTTACATACAAATCTTTCCTACTTATAATATTAAGTATAGATATTATGTATCGTTTATGGTAGACATAAACCGCTGATTAAGGTACCGTGAATTTCGGTGAAAAATATAATATAATTAATAGATTCTAAATAGTAGTGATATTGGAATTCCAATATCACCTAGTACCTACTTGAATCAATGATCAAATGATTCAAGATATAACCTAGTCTTAACATATTACATTAGTCTTAGTATGTTGAACGTTTAAATTTAGAATTAAGCAGTGTAATATCTTAAGCTTAATATCCTATTATGTTATGGTAAGATGATAGTTTTATCGACAAATATATCGATAAATATATCGACACCGGTCTGACTTATGATCAAACGGAACTGTCGTGTTCCAGAATGAATTACCCAATATTACCGCCACTGTTATTTAATGCCGTAAATTACAACCGAGTGACGCTCAGAATTAATATCAGCCGTGATACGAATGTGGAATTCTGCGAAACAAACATACTATATATACATAGAGATAAATCAAATTTAAGTGTCTGTTTGTAATTCCGAACTATCAGCTAAGTTGTCCCTAAATGATTATGAATGAAAGTTTGTATACACGGCACATTGATAAAACCGATTTTTTTTAAAAACTCTGTTTTTTTGTCTGTCTGTATGTTTCGGATAATTTCTGAAACGACTGGATAGATATTTACGGAAATTTCACTGACAGATAGATAAATAGGGTTCCGCAAAATAAACCATGAAATTAAATTTATGCGGGTGAAACCGCGGGGCATAACTAGTCTACAATATAAGTCTAAATTCCGTGAAATCTTATAAGTAGCTTGGAAGATTAACTCCCACATGCAAACTTACAAGCCTTGCCTCTTTATATGCATATATTGTAGCTATGTCATCCCAAGTTAAGTGCTGTGGCAAGGGTCGTTAGCTATGCAGTTCATAGCTTAAGCTATTTCTAACTTAATTCTATTAGATATGCTAAGCTAAGCCTAGTTCAGAATACTTGTATACCTATCTGTCTACACTTCTACCACGTAACAAACATTACATGTAATCAAAATAGATATAATTCAAAGGTGACTGACTGACTGACTGACATAGTGACCTATCAACGCACAGCCCAAGCCACTGGACGGATCGGGCTGAAATTTGGCATGCAGGTAGATGTTATGACGTAGGCATCCGCTAAGAAAGGATTTTGATTAATTCTACCCCCAAGGGGATAAAATAGGGGATAAAAGTTTGTATGAAACTAAACTTACGCGGGTGAAACCACGGGGCGTAGCTAGTACAAGATATTTTTGATTTCAAGAATGGATTTTGTGTCGCTTGCGTATGCTATTGCATAAAGTATTACTACCACATTTTTTAGTTACATTTATTCACTTTCTAGTCATTGTAATTATTTTATCCTTTCTTAGTTCTTCTGAAGAGCCGTGGTGGCCTCGGGCTTAGAGAAGTCGCCTGCTACTCAAGCGACGCAAGTTAGAATCCCAGCGGGGCCTGTACCTATGAGTTTTTCTAAAAACTTGTACAGTGATTTTCACACCACGTGCTTTACGGTGAAGGAAAACATCGTGAGGAAACCTGCATATGACTGAGAAATAATTCAAAGACGTATGTATAGTGCCTGAGACGGCGATGGACTCACCCTCTGTCACGTTGGCACTTAATCAGATTCGGTGAAATGTGGGTGTTGAAAATTACAACACCTCTGCCTCTACCCCTTCGGGGAATACAGGCGTGAGCATATGTAGTTCTTCTGAAGTTAGTCAACTCTTTTCGCAGAGAATTCTATATGTCCCTTAATTCACGCACGTACTATAAATTGCGCCAGCTAACGCGCGCACTCACTTTGGTCAGAATTTTCTAGCAGAAACTTTTAGACACGCTCGCAGTTCGTACTTATTCTATTATTTGCGTCACTTAGCTACGTGCCTCTAAAAGCTACTGAGGTTTAATATTTGAAGGGCATACATTTTTTACATACCTTTGTCAATGAATACAGAAGAGTTTTAACCACGAGCTTTATGCGTGACGTAATTATTTGTATCTCAAACAAAACTAATTTCCTTAAGAGTTGAGTATCTCATCGTGGTTACTTTTTTGTCATTTAATTTTTTAACATTTTCGACTATACAAACCTTATACTGACAAAGTAAGTATCCAATGTATGTAGATAGCGTTTAAAAATTGCGTAATATCCTCATAAATATTGATTAATTGATATTTATTTGTAGATTGCGGCACCTTGGGGTTTCACCCCCGTAGGCAATTTTTATTTTATTTATGATATATCATCAATAGCTGATGTAGCAAGGAGTAACATAGGCTACTTTTATTTTTTTAACTAGCTGTGCCCCGCGGTTTCACGCGGTTTTCTTATTGTCGCGGAACCCTAATATTTTTGATAAATAAAAGTAGCTTAAGTTACTCCTTGAAACGTCAGCTACGAGTGAAAGTCCCGTTAAAAGCCGTCCAGCCGTTTCGGAGATTACCCGGAACAAACAGACAGACAGACGGACAGACAGACCGATAGACAGACCGACAGACAGACTGACAGAGAAAATTGTGAAAATTGGTTATTCTATGTCAGTACCGTTTATACTTTCATATGCATTTAGGGTAAAACTGTAATTTTGGAAATACAAACAGACACTTCAATTTTATGTATCTGTATAGATGTATAGATAGGTAACTTACACTATATTATGTTCAGTAATCCACAAAAGATTAATTCAGTTAAGAAACAGATAAAAAACTAAACACTCACTATAAAAACCTTAAAAAAAAAATTGCTACCTAAAATATAAATTATTAAAAAGAGTCCCTGTAGGCAAGGTTCCGAAGATATTGCCAGCATTCCCCCTTTGAATAGCTAAACTAATTCTTTGTCCGACGTAGCTGCCAGCTCTTCGGTCTCCAATGATTTTAGTTATTTCATTAAATAGCCTTATAACGCTAGGACCCCACGGACCAAGGGTCTAGACACCGAACCGAAAGGCACATCAGCCATCTGCCCATTTTTCATATGAATTTTGTGAAAAGCTGATAATTTGTTATCATCTGCATTGATAAAGATGTATAGATTACAATCAATCAGGTAGAAAATATTGAGGAATTTGAATATTCAAAACTACGTAAAGTATTTTTTTTATTTTACCTTTAAGATTTATGTGAGGACCTCGTGGCACAGTTGCTATTGCGCATATCATTCGATCAGCGAAGTTAAGCAACCCTACGCCTAGCCAGTAGTTGGATGGGTGACTTGGTTGGCCCGGTTGCCAATTTAACATCTTTGGCAATCGTTACAGGTCAGTCGGAGGCCTTAAAATTATCTGACAACTGGTTTAACCCAGATCACAGATGTTCCTCCTAAATGGGGTTGCGAAGGTCAGATGGCAGTCGCTTCGTATAAAAATCAGGTGATCAGCCACATCGGGTTGAATCAAGTACCGACCCCAACAATATATGGGATAAGGCCAGGGAGTTGATGATGACCTTTAAGATTTATGTGACCAAGATGCATTAACCGCGGTCAGTGAAGAGACTCTTTGTAAATATGAGTCGCGTGAGTTTAAATAAAATATATCCCACCAAGAACATACTGTAAAAAAACTAGCCAAGTCTCGACGGAGCTGCTTGTTTATCTCTAAAAAGTTATGAACTACCGTAAAAAGAGCTAAAATGAAGCCACAGAACCACAAAGCGAGGCGCGACTCGTCTAACTTGGCCTGTTTTTCAGAGCAGGCTTAGGTTGCGACCTCTGGGAATGATAACAAAGCCATGCTGCCCTTTTATTTATATTATTTTTCCCCGGAAAGTGAAGTTATTTGTATCTCCAACTATTAGTGTTGCTTACCTGGTGAAAAGTTTTTGTTCTTTTACAGGATCGAATACTCTTTAAAGTATAAAAACTTAATTATATTAACAAGAACAGGGACCTTACCAAAAGTTCTTATTGCCATCATAGTTCCACCGTGTGACAGTGACAGACTTATACGCGTTATATACATCTGTCTCACAATAAGAGTTAAACTATCATGGCAATAAGAGGTCATGGTAGGGCCTCACTTAAAACTAATTACGTATTATATATGTATCATTAGTCTGAAATTAAATTATAAAAATAATCTCTAATCTCAACGGTGATTAGCCATGAGCAAAGAAGATATCTATACATCTATACATACAGATAAATAAAATTGAAGTGTCTGTTTGTAATTCCAAAATAACAGCTTTTCACTAAATGCATGTGAAAGTATATACGCTACTGACCCTAAAAAACCAAGTTTTAAATTTTTTCTCTGTCTGTCTGTCTGTCTGTTTGTTCAGGGTAATCTCTGAAACGGCTGGACCGATTTTAACGGGACTTTCACTGGCAGGTAGCTGATGTTTCAAGGAGTAACTTAGGCTTAACTTAACTTTTATTAGGGTTCCGCGACAATAAGGATGAAACTAAATCTACGCGGGTGAAACCGCGTGGCACAGCTAGTAGTACATAAGTGTGCACGCAAACAGGTGCACTCTTTATTCCCTCACACTCATAGTCCACTCGTGCTAATCGTTCGTAGTCTAAGATGTTCTTAATACGCTGCTTAAACGATCATAGTTGGCCTCCAGGTCATTTTGTAGATTCAGTAATTCTCATACCAACCATAGCCCTGTATAATTTTCCCCACAGTTTCCAAAGCCTGACAGGAGAAGAAACGACAAAACAAGCAATGCGTCAAACCCATCCAATTGCAGGCCGTGGGTAAGGTTCCTTAACGCTTACGATCTCGTGGTAAGGCGCACTTTAAACATACCGCAAATTCTAAATTGTTAATACAAGTACCACATTTACCGAGAAGTTTTTCTATTAAACTCTAAACTTAAATTAAAATGAACAGCGTAAGCGGAACTTACAGTCGTAAATTATTAAGTTAAAAAGATAACGTTGGCACTTTACGGACTTTTGTTTGTTAATATTGAAGTGTTAATTAATACCAGGGTTATTAAATCAAAATACTAATAGTAACTAAGGTAACGATGTGGTATGTAGGTACCGTTAATCAGAAGTCGAAACCATGAGTCACCTAATATACAATTGCGATGCACTGGCCAAATGGCGAATGGACCTACTGGGTAAGGCGTATCCGAAACCAGAGGACTACAAGCTCTTCCCCATGGGCAAGATCTGCCGGCTTGTTCAGGGAGTATTTGAGGAGTCAGGTACGTAGAGCATAAGGGCAAGGGCGGCACAAAAGATCCCAAGGGTCGACGTGCTTTCGGGCAACCGGACCCAATAATGCCATAACAAGATAAGATAACTAAGGTTTGGTAACATCCACCTCTACAATATGCTCACGCCTGTATTCTCTGAGGGGTAGGCAGAGGTGTGGGATAACAACACCTACTTTTCACCGAAGATCCCAACTAGATAGATACCTATAACCAAACATTATTTACCTAAATTAAATGTTAACATTCCAGCAGTTACAAATTCATTTACAGATATTCTTGCAAGTTTCAGTCGCTAGCATTCGAACCGGTAGTAATTTTTTTGATCTTCATACGACCTTAAATTACATGAACATTTTTAGAGCCATGGTGGATATGAGTAGTCGCATTAACCTAAGCCTGTCATAATTCTTACCCGATGCTTTAAATCTCCTCAAATGCTAAAATCGTGGCCTATCAAGCGAGAAGTGAGCTTATTTGACATCTTGTATACTAAACACTACCACACCAAATAGAAAGTCAACAGAAAGAGGGCTTCGTATATTGATCGAGAAATCTTCATACGCACATGTCACGTTGTTGTCGCAGTATACATATAAGCTTATTGCAAGCAGTACCTAATCTAGGAACAAATCATTCAAAATGACACACTCATACTGGCGCGTGCATCTAGGAAATTATAAGTAACCACTGGGTTACTTAAAAAATCTTAACATTTTTACTGGCATTACACTGGTAATGCCAGTAAAAGATTTTTTAGCGCACATTTTCCACAACATATTAATTTAATTCAAAATATATAAATAATCAAATACATATTAGTAAATTTCAAATTGAAAAATTGACATTACTTTGGCAGTACCTACATTTAAAAACTTTATACTGATGGAGCAAACGTTCTTATTTAAAAAACTAGGTTTAGTTTCTACACTCCTTGTAATATAGTAAGCTTATATAATATGTATAATTTCAGTAGAACATTTCCATTCAAAGACCATGGGCACCATCCATTGTGATTTACTTCCACTTAAAAATAATAAAATACTTAGGCAAGCGGAATGGGTCTGGTCATTTTGAGACATAATATATAGGCCAAAGTGTGGGAGCTGGTCTTATGTATGTTTTTATTTTGTCACACTTCAGTACATAGATAGCACATTATTCACGACACCTTTCGAAAGGTTGGCTTCAGGTAAAAGGTTAGTCTTATACAGGGTGGTCCGTAGACGATTCGTACAGACAATAGAGATAGTGTTGTACTAGTTGAAGTATTTTTAGTCCATATATATAAAGAGCTGCTTTTTATAAATGTAAATCGCATGCACGATGGTTAGCTCTACAGTAGGTGCTATCAATATATCAAAATCGAATGTATTAAATTCTCATTTCTCGGTTTTTTTACCTAAATATATATTTTTTTATAATATGACTAGCAGTGCCCCGCGGTTTCACCCGCGTAGATTTAGTTTCATGCTTTATTTCGCAGAACCCTAATATTATTTCAAAATAATATTAGCCTGAGTCACTCCTTGAAACATCACCTATCAGCAAGTGAAAGTCCCGTCAAAATCAGTCCAGCCATTCATGCGTGATGGCGTGACCAAGAGAAAAGGGGATTAATTTTTATATATATAGATATTTATATACCTGAGTGGTAGCCGCAAAAGTTAATCATTCTGAACGTGTGTTAATAAGTACTTATGTTGGTAAACAGAGCTCAAGTTTATTCATATGGACATAGGAAAAAAAACGTTTCCAGGATAATAATATTTTCCTATTTTGTAACATATCGACAACCTTAAATAAATCTAACGAACAACACTACTTAAACTTCACGGTACACCAAACTTATTCACACTAACAAAGTAAAGAAGGGTGCCTACAAGAATTATCAGGAAGAATAGAACGCTCCTTATTGGCGCAGTTTTCAATCACGTTTGGGTCCAGTTGGGTCGAGTCCGGTCCGGACACATAAGACCGGACACCGGACTAGCCGGACCGTATTGGACCCTTCTTATCGCATTCACGATGACATAAGGTTGCCTCGTTATAATTTACGTTTCGATGAAGATTTAAAATGGAAGAGAATAATGCGTTTACATTTGTCTAATATCATAGAATAGGTAATGACAGGTTGCAGTATAGACCATTGTCAAAGATTATAAAAATAATCAGTTACTGTCTATTCAACAAACTAATAATAGGCCAAGTAGGAGTCGGATTTGCACACGAAAAAATCCGTATCATTTCTATAAAATCGGCAGAAAATCACGTTTGTTGTATTGAAGCCCTGCGCGGGTAAAACCGCAGGGTACACGTACAGCTAGTTTTTACATATATACAGACAAATTGCAGTGTCAATTTGTAATTCTTAACTAACAGCTTTTTTTAAATTATATACGGTACTTAAATTTCGGAATCGAAAGGATTTCGAACGAATGACTAATCGTTCAACAATATTTCGTATTAATTACGCGAATCGGGGCACTGGTCTTAGTCAGCACTATGATACTTTGACGCAAATGTATACATCTTCTATACAGATAAATACAATTGAAGTGTCTGTTTGTAATTCCAAAATTACAGCTTTTCACTAAATACATATGAAAGTATACACGCTAATGACACAAAAAACCAAGTTTAAAAAAAAATCTCTGTCTGTCTGTTTATTCCGGGTAATCTCTGAAACGGCTGGACGGATTTTAACGGGACTTTCACTGGTAGGTAGCTGATGTTTCAAGGAGTAACTCAGGTTACTTTTATTTATTAAAAATATTAGAGTTCCGCGACAATAAGGATGAAACTAAATCTACGCGGGTGAAACCGCTGGGCGCACGTAGTTATGTATTAAAGGTGTACAAATCTGTCACTGTCCCACAGCTAAACTATTGCGGCAATAAGAGCTCACGGGCCTCTACGCATGAAATATGCATGTTGCGGACCTCCCTCTATTTCAATTTCAGATTTGTTTTTATACCGGGCAAGGGCATGAACTGATCGTCTTCTGGTCCCTGCGTTAATGCGCTTAACTTGAAACGCTGGGGCACAGTATACAAAGAATCATACTACAAACAGTACGGAATCAATATGTTTTATTATATTACTAGCCGTACCCTGCGGTTTCACCCGCGTAGAGTTAATTGCATTATCCCGCGGAACCCTAATGTTTTTTCAAACAGACAGACAGACAGAGAAAAAATTTAAAAATTGGTTTTTCTATACCGTGTATGCATTTAGTGAAAAACTGTTATTTTGGAATTACAAACAGACTCTTAAATTTTATTTATCTATATATGTATATAGATGTATAGATAATTGGTCGATTGGAAGAAAATACTATAGCATTAAGTCCACCTTTGTACTTTTGTGCAAAGTGTAAATAATTAAATCTAGGAAGAAATCGTTCTAAATAACAAATTCACACATACATGCGCATCTACGAGATCTGAGTAAGGAGTTTATAAAAGCGACCCAGCGTTATGTCAGTAAGGGGTGTCACGTCGTTGCGGATCGAGTATACGTCATTAACGGGTTTTACAGACATTTATCTAAACTTCAAATTGACATCACCTTAACAGAAAATTACTGAAGAGATTATTTTTTATTTTTAGAGGGAAGAAAAGTTATTATTTATTTTAAACTAGCTGTGCCCCGCGGTTTCACCAGCGTAGATTTAGTTTCATCGTTTTTGTCGCGGAACCCTAATATTTTTAATAAACAAAAGTAGCCTAAGTTACTCCGTGAAACATCAGCTACCTACGTCGAAACGGAGTACGAAAGTCCCGTTAAAATCCGTCCAGCTGTTGCAGAGTTTATCCGGAACAAACAGACAGACAGACAGACAGACAAATTTTAAAACATGGTTTGTAGTGTCTTTATACTTTATACTTTCATATACATTTAGTGAAAGGCTGTAATTTTGGAATTACAAACAAACACTTCAATTTTATTTAATTGTATAGATATAGATACCGTACTGCTAAGTTATTTAATATTTAAACTGTGGTTGGGGTCTAAGATTCGACCTCCACTTTAAGCAAATATTATGGCTGTTGATACTACGAAAATATTTACAAAGAATATATTCCGAATTAGGAAATTATCATTCCATACCCGTTTTAGGTTGGTTCCGTACATTGTTTTGATTTAATATATAAAAGGGACCGCTGTAGTTAATGGGATGAAAAAATACAATGCTTAATCCAACGGAGTTACAAAATTCATTGCCCATAAAAGCCGCGTCGGGGTAAATGATACTTAGGATTAGAAAGTTGTGTGGTATGAATATTAAAATTAAATATGTTTTTATTTGGTTAGTGGTACGAAATTATATTATTTCATTTAGGTAGAATAATTAAAAGAAAGAAATAAAATAAAATGGCCTTGGGGTTGAACAGTCGCCTGCTACGCAAGCGACGTAAGTTCGAATCCCAGTGGGGCCGACCAATGACTATTTCTAAAAACTTATGTGCAGTGATTTCTCAGCACGTGCTTTACGGTGAAGGAAAATATCGTGAGGAAACCTGCATATGCCTGAAAAGTAGTTCAAAGACATTTTATTATTATTTATAGTGCCTGAGACGGCGATGGACTCACCCTCTGTCACGTTGGCACTTAATCATATTCGGTGAAATGTGGGTGTTGTAGTTACAACACCTCTGCTTACCCCTTCGGGAACCCTTCTGGGATGGCGTGAGCATATAATATTCTTTGTGGTGTGCAATAAAGAGTTTTTCTTATTATCGTTTAAGCAGCGCGTATTAAGAGTTTCTTTGCTTCGACGTTTAATTTTAGGGTACCATAATGGAACGTCAAAGTTTAGAAGTTCTTAATACGCTCTGCTTAAGCCGATGGTGGTAGGCCTCCTGTAAAGTTTCTGTTTTTAGAGTTCAGTTGACAAAGGTTACAACGAGCGTCTATTACTAAGACTCCGCTCGCCGTCCTTTGTATACCTATCTGTCTGTTTGTATGTCGGTCTGCCTGTCTCTGTCCGTCTGTCACCAGGCTGTATATCATGAACCGTGATGTTACTAAAAAACAGTAAAAGTGACCTGCGAAACCTCATTGTAATATTAGCTATCTGCGAGTTAAAGTCCCGTTAAAATAGCCGTTTCGGAACAAACAGACAGACAAACAGAGAAAAATTTGAATGTTTTTTTTTTTATTTCAGTACCGTATGTACTCTCGTATGCATTTAGTTTAAAGCTGTTATGTTGGAATTACCTATATAGATGTAAAAATACATTGTCTTCTTATTGTTTCTTAGGCCGAGTTAGCCCCTCCAAAACCGACCTAGCAACTATGTTTTGTACACGGGCATAATCAATCAAAGGGGAAGGCTGTATTTTCTTTTCTGTGCAACATAATAAACGGGTCGGAACCCACACGTCCCCGTATTTTTTTTAGGTTTCCACTCGTCCCCTGATCCATCTAAAGTACTAGGGAGTCAGAAGGTTAAAGAGGTAAGTTCAATGTTTTTCGAACACCTTAAAATATATAAAATGATAACTAGCTGTGCCCCGCGGTTTCCCCCGCGTAGAGTTAATGGAATGGGTGTACCGCGCAACCCTTATGTTTTTTTTAAATCAAAAGTAGCCTAAGTTACTCTTTGTAACATTACCTACCTGCCAGAGAAATTCCCGATAAAATCGGTCCAGCCGTTACGGAGATTACCCGGAACAAACAGACAGACAGACAGAGAAAAACATTTTGAAAATTGTTTTTTTTGTCAGTATCGTAAATACTTTCATATGCATTTAGTCAAAAGCTGTTAATTTGGAATTACAAAAAGACACTTACATTTTTTGACTGTTCTTCTACCGAGGGACCAAAATTTGTATAGGGGTTGTATCTACAACTTTTATTCTAAGGGACGAATATTGGGTTCTGACCCTAACGTATCACTAGCTCAAGCCCGAGATAAATACGTCAAGTTCAAGGGTACGAGATAGCGTAAATATGTATGAAAAAACATGAGAGGAGGGGAATCAACAAATTCTGATGCTCGTTTATTTGGACAGAGAATAAGCGGTGTCATTTATACCATCGATAAACGTATTCACGTTCGTAACACTCCGTATATATGGTTAGCATTAATCGGAGGGGCTGTTTGTGTGTTTCAATATGTTTTGGGCTTAAATATCATGAAATTAATATTATGTTAGAGCAGAAAACAATGAATACCAATTCAGAAAAATTCAGTACAATACCTACCACATAGATTTTTAAAACTTTTAAAAATTAACTGTCAGAAGCCACTTGAACAAAGTGATTTAATTTTGTTTCATTTTATGTCATAGAGAAAATTATACTCAGAGTACCTACGTCTGTTTGCCCATCATCATCCTGCCCTTATCCCATGTTATTTGGGGGCGGCGCAATGTGTTCTTCTCTTCCATTTCTCTATATCAGCCGTCATATCTGTATTCACTCCCATTCTAGTCATATTATTATCATCTTTTACACAATCCATCCATCGTTTCTTAGGTCTTCCTTTCCCCTTGTAACCATCCACATTCATAAACAAAACTTTTTTGGCACCATTATCTACTTACTACGTCTGTTTGTCTAGAGACAAAAATATTTGTAATAAAATTCAACCCCCTTTCAACCCCTTAGGGGTGTAATTTAATAAAACCCTTTCTTTTCTAAATTACAAATCTGTTCAACAGTTAGTGCGTTGATATGTCAATCAGGACTTTGAAATTTATATGTATAAATAAAAAAAATACATACCTTGTGCTGTGTTGTGGTCGTACTTTCACTAAATAACCATTGCTTTTACTCTAGAATATTAAAACAAACAATGTGTTTCATATAAAAAAAACCTAAAAGATACCTATGATTGAAGTGACTATAATATCGTCACCATAATAAAAAAAAAGTCAGTACACATTACTACAATTGTTACAGGGCCTATTAATAAAATTGTTCCTACAGTGGCTTTTTTATGCAACAACGGTGACTAAATACCTTTATTTGTTGTCACCGTTGTTGCATAAAAAAGCCACTGTAACGAGTGAAGTCGTATACGAGAACACGTGTAACGCAATATTTATGTAAAAAACAAAATAAATCACGCCACTCAGACATATTTATGAGTCATCCGTACCTGGGCCGCGTTCATGTATCATTCACGAGAATGTTTCCACTTCATTCTACGGATATTGTTTTTATGAACCCGTTTGTGGATATTTGGTCTCTACATACCGTTTTGGAACAAATAATTGACTCAATATTTGGTTTTGAAATTTCAATGAAGTGATTAAACAAAAAAAAACAATAGTTTTTTTCAAATTTTCTATCGTGCATGTCAGTAAGGAGGATGAAAGGAATAGGAGTGGGGTTACAGTATAAATGTAAGCTTTCTGCAAGCAGTATGGTATGTGGGATTTTTACCGCACAAAAACCCCCCCTATGGCTATCCTCAGTGCTTAGGGTGACTCCGGGTACTCTGATAGATCGCACCGGTGTGCCACCACACTTTGCCAGGGAACATCCCCGGGGCAACTATATCGCCGCCCCTGAAGACCTCGCTGTGTAAGGCATCTTCCCGGGCCCGCGGCTCGGTGGTCAAAGCGCCCACCCTGACCACCGCCAGCAGGCCTTCCAGACAATCGCCTCTTACGACAGGCAGGGGATACAATAGCCAAATTCTTAAACCCTGGCTATTGGGTGGTGAGTCTGAGACCTTTACTAACCGCTAGACCAACGAGGCAGTGAACCTGTATGGGCTGTATGTACTTGGGTACAGTAGGGTTGTTTGCCATTTTTTTGCAGAATCCAAAAAACCTAAAAAAATAAATAAACATTTTCACATTTATAACTTAAGTAAGTATGATGTGCCGCGCTCGTTTAATTAAGTCATTATTAAATTCAGAACGGACATGCAAATATCACGGACCTTTTATGTTAAAAATTCAAATATGAAATTACCCAGACACGCTTTCTATCCCACAGCATGAGCGGCGAAAATTAATTTCAGCTTAGTTGGTACGGTAAACCGTTTATATTGCACTGTTATGAGAAAACACTTATTAATTAAAACTGACTTCCAAACAGATTTTCTTAATTCATTTTAAAAAAATAAATAGTTTAAGATTTTTCGGCACTTTTTGGAGATTGCAATTTTTTATCCGTAATTTGAATAGTTTAGTGATGTCACAGCACGAGTTAAAAAAATCCCAGAATAATATTTTTGTTGTATGGCCCACATAAATATTTAATTTATTCTGTTTTTCTAGTATTTGTAGTTATAGCGATGTAGATGACAAAAATACATCATCATCTCCCTGGCTTTATCCCATACATTGTTGGGGTCGGCACTTGATTCAACCCGATGTGGCTGATCACCTGATTTTTATACGAAGCGACTGCCATCTGACCTTCGCAACCCCGTTTAGGAGGAAAATCTGTGATTTGGGTTAAACCAGTTGTCAGATTATTTTTAGGCCTCCGACTGACCTGTAACGATTGCCAAAGATGTTAAATTGGCAACCGGGCGGTCACCCAGCTTAACGTGCTCTCCGAGGCACGGAGGGAACTCGGGCGGTCACCCATCCAACTACTGGCTAGGCGTATGGTTGCTTAACTTCGCTGATCGAACCGTACAACCGTCGAAATATCACGGTTCGTGAGATACTGCCTGGTGGCAGACGGACAGACGGATAGCTTCTTAATACAGTCCCGTTTCTTATCCTTTGGGTACGGAACTACAAAAATACTACACCGGAGGCTTTCCAAACACACATAAAAAGCGTACATTATGAAATTCTTAATTATAAAGTAAGCGCATTGCGTTGACTGTTCCAATGTCCATTGTATGTCCATTGTCCGATAATGGACGAGCAAACAACGGGTGGTTGATTGATTGATTGATACGTTCCAAGTTATTCTTTGTAGTGTTGTTCAAATTTTAATCGTAAATTGTTCCACCTTCCCTCCTGATCTTAACTCATACATTGTTCGGACGCCCGATGAAAATGAAAAGTATTTATGATATCATTAGTACGAAGAAACTACATACATCTATATCTATCTATATCTATACAGATAAATAAAATTGAAGTGTCTGTTTGTAATTCCAAAATAACAGCTTTTCACTAAATGCATATGAAAGTATACACGCTACTGACACTAAAAAACCAAGTTTTAAAATTTTTTCTCTGTCTGTCTGTCTGTTTGTTCCGGGTAATCTCTGAAACGGCTGGACCGATTTTAACGGGACTTTCACTGGCAGGTAGCTGATATTTCAAGGAGTAACTTAGGCTACTTTTAGTTATGAAAAATATTAGGGTTCCGCGACAATAAGGATGAAACCAAATCTACGCGGGTGAAACCGCAGGGCACAGCTAGTACATAAATAATATGGTCACGCCTATACTCCTCGAAGGAGTAGGCAGCGGTGTTGTAATAACAACACCCTATTTTTACCGAAGATGATGAAGTGCCAACGTGACAGATGGTGAGTCTATCGCCGTCTCAGGCATTATACATTCATCTTCGAATTACTTCTAAGACATTTGCAGGCTTCCTCACGACGTTTTCCTTTACCGTAAAGCACCTGGTGTGAAATCACTGCACAAGGTGTTTAGAAAAACTAATTGTTACAGGCCTGGGATTCTTACGTCGCTTGCATGGCAGGCGACTGCTCAAACACCACGGCACGTGTGTATTATCTATTACCAGCTTAGTACAAAGCTAGGCTTAAACCTAGACTAGACAACCTATGAATTTTTGGATTTTATTTTTTTATTTCCTTAAGATTAATAGTTTTCTTATTAAACATTATAACCCAAGCATATGTTATTAACTACTTGTAGTGATATTTTGATACTTTTTAGAAGGCGGGTAGTGGGTGGATTCCAAATAGGAAACTAATAAACAGTCCACCCACATCTTTACACAAACTAAATAGTCAAAACAAACTTAAAAATACGCCAGTATTTTATTACTTATATTATTTTATTATTATATTAACAGTGTTACAATATTATACAAGCGGAACACTTACCACAAATCCCGCACATTATGAATGTATTACATCGCAAAGCCCTAAAAATGAAGCAAATTTCCTCCCGTTAAATATCTAAATCAATTCAATTACCCATATTTTATACTTGCGATCGAAGACTTCGAAATGCGATTATAACCCTATTCATTATAAGCGCTTTTTGGTGTTATGCGGTAAGCGCGTCACATTATTACAACGTGAGGTAAATTAATTTATATTTTATTAAAGAAAATATAGGTATTTTAAGAGCCGTGGTGGCCTTGGGGTTTGTGCAGCCTGCTACGCAAGCGACGCAAGTTCGAATCCCAGTGGGTTGTACCAATGAATTTTTCTAAAAACTTATGTACGGTGATTTCACTCCACGTGCTTTACGATGAATCATCATGAAGAAATCTGCATATGTTTGAGAAGTAATTCAAAGACGTATGTATTTTGCCTGAGACGGCGATAGACTCACTTTTAAATTGGTACTTAATCATCTTTAAAAGTGGGTGTTGTTATTACAACCACCTCTGCCTACCCCTTCGGGGAATACAGCCGTGAGCATATGTATGTAAGTATCATCATCTCCCTGGCCTTATCTCATGTATTTGGGGTCGGCACTTGATTCAACCCGATGTGGCTGATCACCTGATTTTTATACGAAGCGACTGCCATCTGACCTTCGTAACCCCTTTTTTTAGAGGAAAATCGGCAATCTGGGTTAAACCAGTTGTCAGACTTTTTCAGGCCTATGACTGACCTGTAACGATTGCCAAAGATGTTAAATTGGCAACCGGGACCGACGGCTCTGCGAGGCACGGAGGAAACTCGGGCGGTCACCCATCCAACTACTGGCTAGGCGTATGGTTGCTTAACTTCGCTGATCGAATCATATGCGCAATAGCAACTGTGCCACGAGCTCCTCCTGTGTAAAGATATGTATGTAAGTATATAGATATTTATTGTAGAACTAGCTGTGCCCGCCAGTTATTTAGTTTCATCTTTAGTGTTGCGGAACTTTGGTATTTTGATAAATAAAAGTAGCCTAAGGTACTCCTTGAAACATCAGCTACCTACCAGTGTAAGTCCATCTAGCCGTTTCAGAGATTACCCGGAACAAACAGACAGACAGAGAAAAATTTAAAAACTTGGTTTTTTATTGTCAGTAGCGTGTATACTTTCATATGCATTTAGTGAAAAGCTGTAATTTTGGAATTACAAACAGACACTTCAATTTTATTTATCTGTATAGATGAGCATTTTCTCCCACTCTGTCTAGGTGTAGAGATTCCAAACCGATTTCGAAAGTTTTTGCAGGCTCGGTGATTTATTCTAGATAGTTGACAGTCCAATTCTGAGTCGAATGAGTAAAGTTTTTTGTATCTTTTATCTGTCACCGCTTTTTCCAAGATGTACTTCCATCATGTCTTGCCTCCATTAAATTCAGAACAGAATTTTCGGAAAAATCTATCTTGACAGATTTTGGCACTTGTATTTCGTGCCACATCTTTACAGGTGCCATCGCGAGTTTTGAGCGCTCAGTGAAAATAGCTGGGCGAATATTTTAATCGCGTCTTGCCATACAAACAGACAGAGACTCATAAAGTAACTACTGCACATTCAATAACAACGTTCGTATTTCGAGTCGGCACCTCTACATTATCGATGAATACCATATATTTTTCTTAGCAATATTCATGAAACGTTTGTTCTGGCATATTATGCCTTTAGCGTTGTTTAAAATGAAAAAATAAATGAGAATGAAAAATGCTAAAATGACAAATACCAACATTTATTTGCAATTCAATACTTCAGGGTTGACACACAGCCATGAATAATGTAGACCTCAAGAGGTTTGTTTGCACGCGTGACCTGCATACATTACACAATTTCATTATTTTATACTTTTCACAACAAACAACCCTGGGTTGGGAATGACTCATACAGTTAGTGACATGGCTGACCTACAGAGTGTGTTCTGTGCAAACAACTAACGATCGGAATGTCGATTAAAGTCATTCGATCGATATCCTCTCCCAATATGGTATTCACGTGTTCCGCAATCGTAATTCGATATGAATTTCGTTCTCAAATCTTTAATATCTATATCTATACAGATAAATGAAATTGAAGTGTCTGTTCGTAATTCCAAAATAAAAGCTATCACTAAATGCATATGAAAGTATTTACGGTAAAATAAATCTCTGTCTGTTTGTTCCGGCTAATTTCAGAAACTGCTGGACCGATTTTAGTTAGCTAGACCGAGTAACTTAGGCTACTTTTTTAAACAAAATAACATTAGGTTACCCACGAAATTAACTCCACACACGTGAAAATATGGTATTTCTAAACACACAGCTACGAACAGTAGTAGTAGGGACTATTCGAAAAAGCGAGCTTACGCAGATCATCATAAAAGTCTCATGACACCCAAAAATGTATAATGCATTCGGATGAAACCAAAGCAGCGGAGCTGACGTAAAATATTATGTCACGGGCGAGTGCAAATACTTTTAATATCACCTCAAAATTGAGTTCCAGGTAGTTTTAAGATGTCAACTTTCTTAAAGTTTAAACGGTGAAGTGTGCAGCTTTTAAAGTAACGGCAAAACTAATTTACAATTTTATGTGGCTAGCACTCAACATTGGAGAATTTTAGCAAATACTTTTTGGAAAATTCCTTCTCTGCCTACGTCAGTTTGCTTTTATCAAATTCAACGTAAATTTTTGGGTAATTTTACGGTTTGTTAAAAAGGTTTTTGGATACCCTTGGGAATTTCGAATGTAGGCAAATACCTACCTTTGTCCCTTACACATAATTTACGCAATCACGAATTGAGTGGGATGAGGCCCTGAGACCTTGATGCAAGGTCGGCCTTGAAAGTACTTAACTAACACTAATGAAAAATGTGATCATTTTGTCTCCTTGTAATATTTTATTAGATCGCAATAAGATAGCAAATCAACAGAATCTCCTAGATAACGCAAAAACGCAAATGATACTCGATAAACTCAACGAATGTAAAAAGCCGAGTAGCTATGATCCGCTATATTTGTGATATAACCTTGCTTTCGCCATGTCTATAGGAAAACATTTCTGGCTCGAAGGACCAACTTATTCCTTACTGTGAAATTATTTTCTAAGAATACTTAAATTACATACATACATATTATGCTCATGCCTGTATTCCCCGAAGAGGTAGGCAGACGTGTACAACACCTACATTTACCGATGATGATTAACCAACGTGACAGATGGAGAGTCAATCGCCGAATTATCCAAATTAATCATAAAACAACAGGTCCTCCAGCGGACAAGAATCTGCTACAAAAATACAATCCAATAGTTCTCCTTTAAAAATAAGAGATAAAACGTATGAATAAGATATATGCCGTGAGCCCGTACTATCCTAACATGTTTTCCCTACCAGGGATACCATCAGCTCTTATGTGACAGTGACAGATGTATACACGTCATTTACATCTTTCTCATAATAAATATTAAACTATCGTGGCAATAAGAGGTCATGGTAGGGCCCCAGCTGATGAGGTTAGTTACATTTTATAGGAAGCAATTACCTAACCATTGCAGCTGACAAAGCACAAATTGGGTCAATAATGAACACTGAAGAGCTACTGCATTAGTTCGAAATCTGAATAGCACTCAAAACGGCCTCTAAATAAGTCCAATGCTAGCGAAGTCGTCATTACGGAAACACCGCATAGTGGTTAGAACCGCAGTGCAAATGGTTGCATGTTTTAGAAAATACATTTTACCCGTATGTTAAATTGAGTGCACGAATTGGATTAATGATCCAAATTATTATAACAAAATGAAATGTTCTGTCAGATGTCAGATCAGAAAATAATTTGGATATTTAAGTAAATCAAAACCATTGTATGGTCTGACTTTTGGTGACATCTTGTGAGTAATTATGTCTGTCTGTCTGTTACCTTCACTTATGAGCAACGGAATAAATTTTGTTGGGTAAATAGTTTTTATACCACGGACAAAGCTGCCTTTAAAAATATAACGCTAAATGATCACGGGTAGGTAAAAGCTAAAAGGTTATATTCCGTGTTTTCCCTAATATGGGATCTATAGCGGATCGTTATTGCTGTAATTGTTCAAATGAGTGACAGTAATAAATGTAACACGTCATATACACCTGTCCCTTACGCTCAGTCGGACAAATGATATGGCCGTAACAACTCTTCGCTGATCAATAAATTACAATCTTTTATTATTACGAGCTGCTATTATCACAAGGGAAGACTACTTTCTCACGAGAATAGTTTGTTTTGTGGGATAAAAGTAATCTATGAAGCTCTCCAAAGTGTTAAAATTATGCAAAATCACGTCGGGGTCACCCGACGTTATTCTTTTATTTGCTTAAAAATCTAACAAATCGCAGGTCACTAAATCGGTCCAGCAGTCAGCTGTTGAATCGTAACTATAACTACTTAGTTTTATGTTTTTAGATACTAACATAGGATGGATGATAAGTCCTTGTTAATTAAACGTGATGTTTGATTAAAGCCGACCTCGCAGGTTTAAGGGCGCTCAAAATGCAGCCTTGTTACTTGCATCGACATTTTGTAGTGGAAACGAAGTGGAACCGCAACCGGCGAATTAATTCTGAATGCGTTTAAAATGTTATTCATAAATGATTTTTGAATCTTCCTTGTCGTTTTGTTGGGATGTATTTTTACTGGGTTGGGCTGATTTTAATGAAAGTAAATATTTTTTTAAATACTATACAGATAAATAAAATTGAAGTGTCTATTTGTAATTCCAAAATTACAGCTTTTCACTAAATTCATATGAAAGTATACACGCTAAGGACACTGAAAAACCAAGTTTTAAAATTTTTGTTTTTATGTTCCGGGTAATCTCTGAAACGGCTGGACCGATTTGAATGGGACTTCCACTGGTAGGTAGCTGATGTTTCAAGGAGTAACTTAGGCTACTTATTAAAAATATTAGTGTTCAGCGACAATAAGGATGAAACGAAATCTACGCGGGTGAAACCATGGGGCATAGCTAGTGTATAAATATGAAATGAAGTAGTCGAATATTAACAACATACATCATATGCGTGAGCATAAAAGGAACTCTTTGGGGTATACAAGCGTGAGCTTGTATACCCCAAAGAGTTAAACAGATGTATATATACACCCACATTTCGCCAGGGGCCTTACCATGAGCTCTTATTGCCATGATAGTTTCACTCATTTATGAGACAGATGTATCCGACGTGTATACATCTGTCACTGTCGCACAACTGAATTATCATTGCAATAAGGGCTCCTGGTTGGGCCCCTGTTATGTTAAAGTCCCATATCTAAGGGCTTATTGTCAATACCCGGGTACTTATCCAGACAATTGTCCGTGCTGCTACTGGGAAGATTTTATATATTTCCAGTTGCATGACCATACCCTTGGAGTAGGGTGGGACTAAACTATGCCACCGTAGTACATGGTTAACACAACAGTTGTTGTAACTTAACTGTCTGTTTTATGATAAGCAAAGCCACTCCCACTTTAATTCAATTCTTACAAAGTAAAGACCTTTGCGTGTCATAACTTTGTTTACACGGGTTGATAGCATACATACATATGCTTACGCCTCTATTCCCCGAAGAGCCTACCCCTAGGTGAAGACTACCCAGAGGTGTTGCAATAACAACACCCACTTTTCACCGAAGATGATTAAGTGCCAACGTGACAGATGGTGAGTCTATCGCCGTTTTGGGCACTATACGTATTTAAGTTACTTCTCAGACATATGCAGGTTTCTTCACGATGTTTTCCTTCACCGTGCACATGGCGTGAAATCACTGCACATAAATTTTTAGAAAAACTTATTGGTTCAGGCCCCGCTGGGTTTCGAACTTGCGTCGCTTACATAGGAGGCATCTGCTCAAACCCAAAGGCCACTACGGCTGCGGCACTGCGAAGACGGATGGAAAAACCAATAACACTGCTTGACTCGAGAATCGAACCTAAAACCTCGTGTAGCTTTTGCAACTACTAACGAAACAGTCTCAATAAGCTTAAGTCCTGAAAAAAGCTTGTTAACAGTAAGAAAACGTTGTTTTCCCGTTTAATAAGTAATCATAAATTTCCCTAATAGGCCCCTAACGCCCTTCGGCGTCACTCTAGGTTGTAGCAGATTAATATTCATGCTGGGTTATTTGTAATCGACCTCGGTCGGAGAAACGACCTAATATTTAAAAGCACGGCGATTTATTAGGATACTAGTCGTTACTTTAAGGTTTCTGGCTGAAATATAATAGGGTCTTTAAGTTTTTGATGTTACCTTCGTGCTGTCTAGTAAGCCTGGCCGCGCCTTGTGGTTCCACTTGTGTTATACTTAAGTAACTTTTCTGGATCGATTCACTTGGTATTTAATAATGTTTGGACATTATCACATAGTGCCATCTTGTTTCGAGTTTGGTGAAGTTATTACTAAGGTGACAATTGATATAATACTAATATATTTTCTCATATACAACTCAACTAATTCTTTATCATATGAATAAAGTATCAATATGAAAGATTTAAGGAAATTACTAGTACTGGAAGGAAAAATCGAAGGGCGAAGAGGAAGAGGAAGACCAAGGAGAAGCTACATGGACCAACTTAAGGAGGAAGCGGGTGTAGTGTCGTATCAAGAGGTCAAGAATTGTGCACAAGAGAGACAAGAGTGGCGATTGCTCCACCGACAAGAGCAAAGCTCTTAAATTAAAGAAGAAGAGAAGGAAATTACATTTAAATTGTTTTTTTTAAAAAGCACCTTAACTGTGAATATTAAAAAAAATTACGATAATCTAATCTAAGTATATTATGGAATGAAAGTTCAAAGGTAACTGAAGTAAAAAAAATGGTGAATTAAGAACCTTCAATTTAGTTTGAAGTTCATTCAAAATCTACCTCTATTGTCTTAATCTTATACCTCTATTGTCTTAATCTTCAGAATCTACCTCTATCTCCACATATCCTACATGCGGGCGAAGCCGCAGTGAACAGAGGGCCTAGTGCGAGTTTTCTTAAAATCAGCGTCACAAGTCACCGCGTCGACGTAAACGCAGATTTGTATGGGCTCACAATAGTGTCATCTTTAGGCCGACAGAGGCGCTGCTCCGATCCCATACAAATCTGCGTTAACTTTGACGTGGTGACTTGTGACGGTGGCAGTGAAAAACTCGCACTAGGCACTCAGGTAGTGGAAAATAAAATTATAGTTAAAATGTAACACGTTTTATTCGTTCATACCTTTACTCAAAATTCGTAGAAGATGTTTTGCAATTAGTACAAGAAATATAACATGCAATTTATAAAAAAAGCGATATCCAAAATGCCTAAATGGCGCGAGGAGCGAAGCGTGAAAGCCTTATAAATATTCTGGAAAAACACGGAGGCACTGTAATAAGCGATCTGAGTAATCTCCCGCTAAAGAATAAATTGCTTATATTTCTCATCGCGACACCGGCCTTCTATAACGGAATATTTTAAACTTTTCACAGGAAAATTGAAGGGAGTAAAACATTGAAGTGACATTTTCTCAGGTACTAGAAGAGACTTTTTGATCCCTGCTGCGTTATTCTGCCTGGTTTTTGATGCGTCGAGTGTCGGGTTTTTGTTGTTGTCGGAATTTTTATATGTCGATTACATATTAAAAAGAATAAGGTCTATTTATCTGAAAATTTACAACAGGAATAGTACCCAAAGATATGATAAGTAAAGACGGAGCAACATTATAGTTCGCAAAGGTTTAAATTTTTGACATGGATTTCGTATCTTAGTACTTTGTTTATATTTCTTTCTCCTTTCATTTCTGGCGCCTTATTAGGTACTTATGGTTATTTAAGAAACATTGCTCAGACTTTGAAAACTACTCTACCTCTTTGTAGTTCTGGTGCCCTAGTACTTTTACTTAATAAGTAAAAGCTCTGAAAACATGCCTGAAGAAATATAAAGCTTTTTAAATACAGTTTAATTTGAATGAATTATTTAGAAACATTACATTATTTTCGATAAAAACATCAACAATTTTAAACGGGTAAATTCCTGGTTATCCTTGCAACCACTGAGAGCCTAGTGCAAGATTTTCACCGCTACCGTCACAAGTCACAGCGTCGGCGTAAACGCAGATTTGTATAGGATCGGAACAGCACCCCTGTCTACCTAAAGATGACACTATTGTGAGCCCATACAAATCTGCGTTTACGTCGATGCGATTGCTTGTGACGGCGATCTTAAGAAAACTCGCACTAGGCACTCTGGTGGGTCACTTACCATCAGCTTGATAAAAAAAACCCTCCTCGTTCCGTATTCGAATAGCCCTGAATAATAATGCAAATTAGAACGCTCCTAATAACGCGAGCCTTGACTCAAATTAATTTCCCACACATTTACGCCACAATGCATAAGAATGAATTAATAAATTCAGTAAAGGTCAGGAGGATGGGCGAATGACGTCATCCGTGCGTTTTTAGGTTGAGGGCAAACAGGGCTATTTCTAATCGTCCTAAGGGAATTATATTGGCTGAGGCGAGCTTGATTGGAAACATGCAAAATGCGTCAAATCAGACAGAACACTAGCAGAAGATTACAATAGCAATTTGGAAGGCTTTTATAAGTAATTATGTACCTTTTTTATGATGTTTGTTGACTGCATTTCTTTTGCGGTTTGTTATAAAACAATTAAGTATCAAGATTATTTTGAAATGGCGACTATATGGCAATTAATTTTGATTATTTACAAGCTGTGCAAGCAGATTCACCAGCGAAGACTTATTTTTCAAAGTGCTCTTTTTATAGGCTCATTTCATCACAAAATCACAAAAATAAATAAATACTACATATTTTTAAACTTTCTATCTTTACTCTGTAACGGCTGGTCCGAATTTGGCAGGATTTTCACTGACAGCTAACTGAAGGAACTTAACGTTGGCTTTGATTTAAAAAATTAAGTGTATACCTCGTAAATCCATGTAATTTTTGTCTCAAGTTGGTAAGAGAATCCCCATGAAATTCACGTTATTAACCCATTGCTTTTACAAGCATTTATCCAATAACCACTTCGTTACCGCAACGCAATGCCATTATTTTTTAATACCACTCTTCTCTGATAGCTTCTATACAGAAACCAGCTTAGCAATATCAATTCATATTACGATGTCAATGTTGTTTTGCAATCTAGGTTATATTGGGTTTCCAATATGGTCGAAAATTGATTGGAAATTACTTTGATCTTTACGTTGATGTTATTACTAAATTATCTCATTACTTTAGGTAAACTATACGCCTTTGTGGGTTAAGTAAGATGTAGGATTTTCTGCGAAATAAACATTAGAATAGCTATGTCTTAATCATACCTAAAGGCACGCATTATAATATATTTATATGTCAATACCTACAAGAAGCCGTGGTGGCTGGGGGATTGAGCATTCGCCAGCTACGCAAGCAAGAAAAAATGTTATCTAGCGACCTGTACCAATGAGTTTTTCTAAAAACTTAAGTGCGTAATTTCACCCCGCGTGCTTTGCGATGATGGAGAACATCTTATTATGTCAGAAAAGACATATGTATAGAGCCTTGAACGGCGATGGACTCACCCTCTGGCACGTTGGCACTTAATCATCTTCGGTGAAATGTGTGTGTAGTTAAAACCCTTGCGTTGGGTTGGGAACCCTTCCGAAGGCGTGTGCATATCATTTTATTTACATACCTACGAATAAATTCTGTACCAATGAGATCTATTTTTCTAAATACTTAGCAGGAATATTCTCATCTAAGATAGTTAAGCACAATCTTAGCTTGCATCACGCTGTATTATAAAGTTTCTGACGAACCGGTTTAAACAGCAATTCCCTATTTACAGCACTGTGACTGAAAGAACACCTTGCGTGTCAGAGTATCATTCCAAAAATAAATTAAGACATTCCAAACCAAATTTCCAAAAGCGTGCTTGCAATACATAGCGCATACTAGAACACCTACTTGAATAGTGTAACATTTTATTTAGCAAAAATCGCGTGACTTTTTTCAAGCGTACAGGGGTCCTACTGTCATCTGTTGAAGCAGAGCGTGTTAAGAACTGAAACGTAAAAGCTTAATGCGCGCTTCTTAAACGATCACAGTTGGCTCCCAGCTCGTCTGATGTTACGAGGTAACAAATATTAAATGCTTGCAACACTAAGGCTATGCCATCCGCGCGTCACCTACCTCATAATTAATGGAATCGCTGCATAATTGAAGACTTGAGAGTGACCTGAATAACGTGAGTCCCGTTAGATGTCGAATACTGATAGTCGGATGCTGTTCTGCATATAATATGACCATAGGTGGATTTTAATTAAGGCTGTTTGAAAAATAAAAAAGCAGCCTTAGCTAGTCGGACTCGTGCACGAAAGATTCGTACCATTATCTAAAAAAAATATATTTTTTATGTGAGGTAAGGGGTCTCCTTTAGTATTTATTAGATATATTCTCACGCCTGTATTCCCCGAAGGTGTAGACAGTGGTGTTGTAATGACAACACCCTCGCGATAAATTTACCTTCACCGTAAAGCACGTGGTTTGAATGTGGAATCAGTGCACATAAGTTTTTAGAAAAACTCATTGATAAAGGCCCAGTTAGGATTCGAATTTGCGTCGCTTGCGTTGCAGGTGACAACTCAAACCCGTCAATAATGGCCGTGCCACCATGGATTTATTTTATTTGATTTAAAATATTTGTTGTTAAAGTGTCAGTAGAAATACATTATTGAATATTTTAAACGTCTAAAGTATAACGGTTCATGAGATATAACCTAGCGACAGAAGCAAAGACAGACGTACAGGCGGACAGCGGAGCCTTAGGAATAGGATCCCTTCTTACCCTTTCAATACGGAACTCTAAAAAAGAGTGCCCTACCTCTCTCTGCCTATGCTCCGATGCGGTGAATATTTATTCTTCTTTATAAAAATACTAGCTGTGCCCCGCGGTTTCACCCGCGTAGATTTAGTTTCTTCCTTATTGTTGCGGCACCCTGATATTTTTTAATAAATAAAAGTAGCCTAAGTTACTCCTTGAAACATCAGCTACCTACCAGTGAAAGTCCCGTTTAAATCCGTCCAGCCGTTTCAGAGATTACCCGAAACAAACAGACAGAGAAAAATTTAAAAATTGGTTTTTTTGTGTCAGTATCGTGTATACTTTCATATGCATTTAGTGAAAAGCTGTTATTTTGGAATTACAAACAGACACTTCAATTTTATTTATCTGTATAGATATAGATTTTTACATCTTTAGTGACAATCTGCAACATGATAACAGCTTATTACCCAATATCAAATTCCTTTTCGACCCAAATCCAAAAATATCGAAAGTATAATAGTGACCTCAAAACTAATACAATAAAAGATCAAATGACAATCGGATGGCTACAATATTTTTGTCATGAACCGATGTAGATCGAGCAGGCTCATGTAATAAAAATTGTACGTGATGTGAACTGAGGAGTGAAATTCCAGATTTTATTTACTTAATCCCGTATCATTCGGGCGGATAAAAAGTAGTTTGCTGCGAAAGTGTCTATTTTCTCTTTAGAAATGCTTTCACATCTTTTTCTCGGTGTGATATTTCGTCGTTTGAAACATGAATTGTGTGTCGTAAGAAAAACAGATAGAAAATTATTTTTTATAACATAAAAAAAGCGACACAGCATTAATTAAAATTGTATAAGGTATTAAATAGATGGTTCAGCTAATTACATTACAACGTCACAGACATACATTAATTCTTAAACACAGACACTGTTGCTCTCTCTGTTGCTTAGTAATTGTATGTCTGTGGGTCTCATCCCAGTTAGTACCGCACAAAGATAAACAAAAAAATTACGTTATCTACGGCCATATACCACAGTTTTCCACAAACAAAATAAGAATGTAGAAGTATGTAAGCTCACGCGCTCTAAGTAAAGTCGCTGAATGGTAGTTAAGGTCTAACAACACCCACTTTACCCTAAACATCATTAGACATCACCGTTTCAGGCACTAATGAAAACGAACAATTCATTATAGGTAAGGCACTTATGAGCAGCGAAGAGCTGACCACGGGTTTGGAAACTAGCTAAACTTCTGAGAAGAACTGGCAAGAAACACTACACTAAAATTATTTGAGACTAGCTGTGCCCCGCGGTTTTACCCGCGTAGATTTAGTATCACCATTATTGTCGCGGAACCCTAATATTTTTAATAAGTAAAAATGGCTTAAGTTAATCCTTGGAACATCAGCTATATACCAGTGAAAGTCCCGTTAAAATCAGTCCAGTTAGAGATTGCCAGAGAACAAACAGACAGACAGACAGACAGAGACATTTTTTAAAACTTGGTTTTCAAGTGTCTGTGGCGTGTATACTTTCATATGCATTTAGTGAAAAGCTGTTATTTTGGAATTACAAACAGACACTTCAATTTTATTTATCTGTATGTATATCCAGCCGTTTCAGAGATCAGCCGGAACAAACAGAGAGGGAAAAAATGTGTTTTTTTCCATTTCAGTGCCTTATATACTTTCATATACATTCGGTGAAAAGCTGTTATTTTGGAATTACAAACAGACACTTCAATTTTATTTATCTGTACGTATATGAATGTATGTATGTATAGATTTTCCATTACAGCTACTAACTTACTTACCAGCTTACGAGTATATCCCATATTATGTCACTTACATTGGGTCTAATAGAATTCAGTCGAATAAAATTGAATATGTTCTTTGAAGAATCGTATAAAAAATCGTTTTTGTAAACAATTTACGCCTTTTTATAACACTAAGCCCAACCATTACTCTTTACAAATTTGTGTTATGATTTCCCTCAAACAAATTATCACAAATGCTTTTATTTCATTAGTGGAGTGAAGTGAACGAACAATGGTTCCCAATTAATCAATTTGATGCATACATTTTAATCCCAACCCTTTCTGATAAATTGAAAGGGTGCAGCGTTTACTTTGTTTTATTAAATAGATAATGTTTTGACGCTTTATCTATATCTATACCTATCTACACTAATATTATAAACTAGCTGTGCACCGCGGTTTCACCCGCGTAGATTTAGTTTCATCCTTATTGTCGCGGAACCCTAATATTTTTGATAAATAAAAGTAGCCTAAGTTACCCCTTGAAACATCAGCTACCTACCAGTGAAAGTCCCGTTAAAATCGGTCCAACCGTTTCAGAGATTATCCGGAACAAACAAACAGACAGACAGACAGACGGACAGACGTGTGACTAGCATGTATACTTTCATATGCATTTAGTGAAAAGCTGTTATTTTGGAATGTATGCATAGATGTATAAATTACAAACAGACACTTCAATTTTATTTCTCTGTATAGATGTATAGATAGGAAATATTTGATTGTTTTTTTGTTGATTGAATAGGCTCAGAAACTACTTGATCGATCTTAAAAATTATTTCAGTATCATACTCCCACGGAGACGGAAACTATGCGGCTGAAACCGCGTGAGTATATTAATGATGGCGGGCTATCGTGAGCAAATAACAGCTGCTTCTAACAATAAAACTACATGACATGACTGCTCTGACAAGAGCGCACCGACTGACAAGAATATAAAGCTAGAGAGTTTGTTTTATTATTGGTTTGCTTGAACGCGAGAATCTCAGGAACTTCTGGTCCGATTTAATAAAATATGTTAGTGTTAGATAGCCCATTTATCGAGGAAGGCTATAGGTTATATATTATCACGCAAGTTAAATCAAGTCGCGGGTTAAAGTAAACGTTAGTACAAAGTAACTATTCCACGCGGGCGAATTTGCAGGCAGAAGCTAGTAGTGTGTTAGATATTTATAACCATAAACACATCGATTTGTATGTAAAATTAAGCTTTTATTCAATAAATCTTTGACAAAAGAGCCGTGGCGGCCGTGAGGTTTGAGCAGTCGCCTACTACGCAAGCAACGCTAGTTCGAATCCCAGCGGCCTGCACCTATGAGTTCTTCTGATAACTTAAGTGCATAATTTTATCCCAGGTGCTTTACAGTGAAGGAAAACATCGTGAGAAAACCTGCATTATATTATGTCTGAGAAGTAATTCAAAGACGTTTGCATAGTGCCTGAGACGGCGATGGACTCACCTTCTGTTCACTTAATCATATTCGGTGAAATTTGGGTGTTGTAGCACAACACCTCTGCTTACCCCTTCGGGGAACCATCTGGGATGGCTTCAGCATATATCTATCTTCTGTAAGGCGAAGGTACAGCTCTCATTCAGACAGCTACATATTTGGAATCAGATCCTTAAGTACAATTTCGGAAACCATCCAATTATCCAAGTCTAATTCTTGAGTATCCTAAGGGATAACATTCTGAGAATAACTTAACGATCCCTGGTTCCATTAGAATAGGATCCCATTTTCCATTGTTAAGTTCCCGCGAGGTGTCGACTAGATTAAGTCGTTCACAATGCCAGTCATTCCATTCGAATTGTAGTGCGGATATGATGTAATTGGTACGAATAGTTAAATATCTTCAAGATTTGCTGTAGCTTCAACTGTGGATGAATGCCAATGAAGTAAAGAGTATCTATATCTATACAGATAAATAAAATTGAAGTGTCTTTTTGTATATTCAAAATAACAGTTTTTCACTAAATGCATATGAAAGTATACACGGTACTGACACTAAAAAACCAAGTTTAATTTTTTTTCTCTGTTTGTCTGTCTCTTTGTTCCGGTTAATCTCCGAAACGGCTGGACCAATTTTAACTTTCACTGGCAGGTAGCTGATGTTTCGAAGAGTAACTTAGGCTACTTTTATTTATAAAAAATATTAGAGATCCGCGAAATAAAGCGTGAAACTAAATTTACGCGGGTGAAACCTCGGGGCACAGCAATTAGTTAGATAAATAAAATTGAAGTGTCTGCTTGTAATCCCAAATTAATAGCTTTTCTCAAATGCATAATATGAAAGTATCTACGGCACTTATGAAATTTCAACCGTAAGGGGGTGAATTTAGGGTTGAAAGAAGAAGCAGACGAAGCTGAGGGCAGAGTAGCTAGTTTTCACATAAAATACTCCTTATACATTTATTATGAGGTATAAAAAAGCGAAAAATGTACGTAACTGATTTGAGATACATATCCACGAAATAAGGAAAAATTATCCACTGAAATCCTTTGCGTAGACACGGATTGACACGATAGCTGGAGGGCCTATGTCACAGTATATAAATTGAGCTTGATAAGCAGTTTGGAATTAAGACCATTTTTTTTTAATGAGAACGTTTGCTCTATTGAGCGTGAGGCTTGTCACTCTTGCAGATTTTAAAATTTCCTTCATTATTTACTGTCAAAGTAATGTCAATATGAAGATTTGAAGCTTAGAAAAATGTCTATAATAAATGACGTATACGCGATCGAAAATGACGTGACACATCTTACTGACATTACGCCAGCGCTGTTTAAAATCTCGTAAAGTTTGTGTGACACCCCTCATTGAAGTTACTGCTAATTCTCGTAGATGTGCGCGTCGGTGTCATTCCGAACGCTTTGTTCTTAGATTCGGTACTGTTTTTAGTAAGCTCATATTTATACTGTGTCTATGTGGAAAAACGTGAATTTGTTGAGTAAAATGTGACGAGACTTTACGGATATGCTGTCAAAGGAGTTTTATAGACACGTGACTTGTGCTTCAAGTTCTTGTATTATCTTGTCAATTTTTCTGTGTGTCCTATATATTTGGAATTATTTGGTTCTTTGTTGTCTTTTTATTGAAACATGACTCAATCTTAGTGCAACTCTTTGAGGGTCTGATTTTGTATGCGAAATTATAGTTTGAGGACGTTTTTAAAAGTTAAAATGGGTGATGAATATTAGTAGGTGTGTGATCAATCTAAGAGAATCAACCGATGATGTCTGTAACAGTGTGCAATATAAATTCATTCTAGTAATCTCTCGTCTTTGGTGAAGAGTCGGTGTTGTTCCTTACAAAAACATATTTATCTCGCGGACTTAGTTATGTCACGTACTTAGTGTAACTTTAATTTACTTATTATTTTATGAAGTACTCACAGGACAAGTCTGGAATACTGTATGAAAGTATGATAAGATATTGACTTCAACAAATTTCTTAATTAATTTAGTTGTGCCCTGGTCTTTTTTAATCTCATTCAATCATTTATAATTTACGTAAACTAAGTGAACAACAAACAGACAAACGTACATACATACGCCTGTATTCCCCGAAGTGGTAGGCAGAGGTGCACTTATATTTTATAATAATAATAATAATGATCTCCTACCGAATTTCGGTTATGGCGGCTAATCTCAACGGGGATTAGCATGTACGCAAGAGATATTATAGTGCACAAGTGTGTGCGCACACACAGGTGCACTCTTTATTCCCTCACTCTCATAGTCCGATGGGAGGCAATCCGACACGACCGGAGAGAGATCAGGCGTAGGACCAACGGCTTAACGTGCTTACCGAAACACGTTGTGAAATTCTTACAGAAAAACCCAATATCTATTAATGACCCGACCCGGGAATCGAACCCAGGACCTCGTGATCGGCAGGCAATCCCACTAACCACTAGACCAACGAGGCAGTTATATTTAAGTCCCACTTAAAAGGAGGTGAGCCTGAAAAAAACTTCATTGTGGATTGATAACGAAACATTTAAAGCAAAATAAAATATCATTCTCTGAGTAATGTCGATATATACCGAACTATTATCACGTTAATAAATAAGTAGCTATAAAGTAGTAAATACAGGTAATCACACCCGAACATGAGCTGGCAAGTTAACGATCTGCTTCTAATTGGATGGATTACCGTTCGTCGCTATGGCAACGATTATAATCATATCCACAAATATGTCAAGACTACTTAGGGTTCCGAAGAGTTAGGTATTATCCACATTGCTTGCTAGTAACTAAAAGTTTATCGAAAAATAATTATCAGATTTTTTACATATTAATTAAACAAAAAAAAATCCTGTTTTTTACCCATGCCTGTACTAAACTATATTTATACTGTGGATACTGTGGTTGTGCAGAAAAATAACTAGTCCGCCATCTTGAATGATCCGCCATATTGGAATTAGGATGACGTCACGTTACTATGTTTTCAGTTGCAAGATTCCACTGAGACAAATATAGGTACATTGCATTGCAAGTTAAATAAAAGCTTGTAATCTATACATCTATATCTATACAGATAAATAAAATTGAAGTGTCTGTTTGTAATTAAAAAATAACAGCTCTTCAATAAATGCATATGATAATATACACGCTACTGACACTGAAAAACCAAGTTTTAATTTTTTTCTATGTCTGTCCGCCTGTCTGTCTGTCTGTTTGTTCCGGGTAATTTCTGAAACGGCGGGACCGATTTTAACGGGATTTTCACTGGCAGGTAGCTGACATTTCAAGGAGTAACTTAGACTGCTTTATTTATTAAAAAATATTAGGGGTCCGCCACATGAAGCATGAAACTAAATCTACGCGGATGAAACCGCAGGGCTCAGCTAGTAAATACTATGGAATTTAAAATATAAAACTTTTAAAACGTCACCAATAGCGTCACCAAAAATTATACTCCTTGTACGGACTTCGGATTTAATTATAATTCGAGTATATACTGCAGTGGATCTTTGTATACTAGAACTGCATCTATGCCAAATTTCGAGTCGAGAGCTCATTTAGTTAACGTGATTTTAGGGCTGTGGCCACAGTGTACATTATGTATATTGATGATTTGACATTATAAATGTACTGAAGTATAGCAGACAGTAGTTCAATTTGTAAGCTCTTAGAACTTACAAATTGAACTACTGTCTACTTAACAATATAAAAATGACTTACAATCAAATAAGAAGTTCTTAATTTTAGAAGTGGTAGTGGATAAAACACAATGTAATTTGCACGAGACGTTTATTCGACCCTGTACACTGTACTTATGCAACAATTTCTTTTTAATATTATGTTTGATTTTTGTCTTGACTGGCTTGAGTTGTCATGCTCACTAAAATGCCTTTGCTTGCGGCGGCGTCAGGATGACGGGTCGCTCACTTCCCTCTATAATGGTTGAGGAGGGCGATGGCTGGCATTCTCGTCATACTTGTGAACAGGTGCTGCTTGTGGGGGCTGGTCATCTCAAGCTACGCATTTAGATATAAGTACAACTACTAGACTTTTCTTTATGTTAATTTTTATTGACATTTGTGCATTGGAACTGTGTCCATGGGCTTACATTTCTCAAGTGATTTACTTTGTTTTTAAAAATTGTATAATATTTTTTAAAAAGTAATTACTGAGTTTCTTGCCAGGTTCTTCTCAGTAAAAGCAACCTTCCGACCCTGGCAGTAGCATGTATAATCCATGTCGTTCTGACGATTTGAAAGTACTTTGTAAAAAGTCTAATCGAATAAAGATATTTTTGACTTTGACTTTGACTTTGACTTTGACCAATTTTTAAATCGAACTGAGTGCCTAGTGCGTGTTTTCTTAAAATCGCCGCCACATGTCATCGCGTCGACGTAAACGCAGATTTGACTGGGCTCACAATAGTGTCATCTTTAGGCCGACAGAGGCGCTGCTCCGATCCCATACAAATCTGCGTTAACTTTGACGCGGTGACTTGTGACGGCGGCAGTGAAAAACTCGCACTAGGCACTCTGAGAGCGTTACACTATTTACAATCGTTTTTATAAACTCCATTTGACATAACGGCCATTATAAATGTTACTAAACTTAAATTTAAACTAAAAATCAAATGAACCATAAATTTATTATTTATGATTTATACCATAATGCTTATTTGTTTTATTTGGCATACATTTGTTTGTTGTTTGCTTATAAAACTATTATGTATCTGTAATTTGTAATATCTTAAACACAATCATATTGCCATAGATAATATTTAGTAAAGATAAACTTAAGGTCTATCATTAAGTAATCGTTAGATTTTTCATTATACCCCGCTTATAACTTTGTTAATCAGCGCACGATAGACTTTTTACGGCGTGATAAGCCAGTTCAATTCTCATATAACCCAGCATTGCAAATATAAACTTCATTACACATAAACTGAACGAACAACCTTGCGGATTAAGCCCCAGTTATCTAGTGATGTTACCGCTTACTCCCTTACTAATAACACTGTGCCAACATAACGCATAGTGATGAGCTGTGATTATATCGATAAATATTTTCTGTAGAATTCGTACTTACACTTTTCTTGCAATCTATGATTTTTTATTTATTTTTTAAAAGAGGTAGATATATATTTTACAAACGTGCCGAAATTGAGGCGTTAAAGTGAGAGAGAATCTCGATTTTTCTTGTACTTTATATTTATTTTATATATATTATATTCTTGTTATTGATTGAATAAAAAAATGTGGCACATGATTCTATGAAATTGATATTTGAAATAGGATTAAACTAGATGATTTATTCTAGAACCAACTAGGGCGCTATTCTCTCACTACCTACTAATGGACTCAGCATTATTTGTATAACAAAAAAAAGAGATCTTGACCAGAAAAGTGCATATTCTGACACTGGTTTTTTGTCAATTAGCGGTTGTTTCGTACAATTGTACCCACTTATACAAACCATGATTTGAACCGAACCAAGTCTTAGGCAATGTTTTGTAATAAAGAGGGTAGTATATTGACCAAACTATTATATAGCATAATTTACCTAAATAAAAAAATTATTCGTATCTTCATAAGGCGCCCATCGAAAACTAACTGAACCACATTCTAAAAAAATTATAATTTTAACACTCATTGGAGGTAAACGAGTTCTTGAGAGGAGACCGCGACTCGGCAAACGTAGTGTAGGACGCCCTCCGACCAGGTGGGATGACGATCTGCGAAAGTCTGCAGGCAGATGCTGGATGCGGGAAGCTGAACGCTATAGCACTCATTAGGGGTGGCCTATGTCCAGCAGTGATTTAAGGTAGGTTGTGGTTGGAACACTCATTACCGAATGGATCAATGCAGATATAACGAAAAATACCTAAGTGCATTAATAGCATAGAATGTAGCAAACAGTAACCTCGACACTACACAAAGTAAGCGTAAATGTTACCATGAATACTATGAACATTTACGACGAGGCATAAGATTAAACGTCTGGAGATTATCGTTACTCTCACAACACTGGCTGTGCTTAAGAAAATTTAGCGGTGAACAGTAAGGGATTTGGCATCATCGCTATAAAGAACATGTAGGCACGATAAGCAGGCATTAGCGATTTAAAGGGCTTAAGACGTACAGCCACTTGTGGTTTTATCTGTATAATAATTGTAGGCTTATACATTATCGTCTTAAATCGAGTGTCACGCATCAAGCTGCGAGGATTTAGCGGAGCGTAAGGGCGTGCTTTGATTTAATTTTTTAATAAGGTTTCATACCCGTTTTTACATTGGCTGATGACCTGAAGATGGTAGAAGAGTCTGAATGCTTGATAATGACCAGATCTTGTAGATAAGACGTCGCACTATGGGAGTGGGGGAGAGCCTATGTTCAGCACTGGACTTTGATTTATGCTGAATCTATATCTTAATATACAGATAAGTGAAATTGAAGATTCTGTTTGCATATGAAAAGATATTTCTTTTTTTTATACTGTTTTCCTTACTGTCTGTTTGTTCCGGCTAATCTCTGAAACAGCGGGACCGATTTAACTTTAATTGGCAGATAGGTGATGTTAAAAGGGTAAAATAGGCTTTTTTTTAAATTAGGCTTCGGGCTAGAGTCTCCCTTGAAATAAAGTCTTTGCGAGTAAAATCGTAGGGTACTTTTGCATTCAGGCAACGTGCAAAAGTAGCATCAGGGTGGTGTTATAACAGCGCACAGTCTTCGTAATTTGCAGTTAGCCAGAAAATAAGTCAGTCAGTCACGACTTTGAAATATATATGAGGCTATAGGTAGATTTAAAAAGGTAATATGTGATTGTAATAATTAATTGTTTACAAGAGCCAAGATATTATGCCAACACTTCTTAAAGTACACCAAGTTTAAGTATAGCCCAATAGGATGTTATACTTGAAGGAAAACACCTGCATATCTCTGAGAAATAATTCGAAGACGTATGTATAGTGCCTGAGACGGCGATCGACTCACCATCTATCACTTAATCATCTTCGGTGAAAAGTGGGTGTTGTTATTACAACACCTCTACCTAGCCCTTCGGGGAATACAGGCGTGAGCATATGTATGTAATTGCTTCATTACTTTAAAAAAAATATTCAAACCCACTAAGTATCAAGCTATGTTAATTAGCTTCTGTGAACGTCTAAAAAGAAGACAGCTCATTAATCAAACCTTCATAATTACTGAAAAAATCCCAACCATCAAAACGATTAATCTTCAGCATGGCGTAGGCTCTGACATTTGTCTTTTTCTATCTTGTCTAAAAGAAAAGAGACGCTTTTAAATTATGATGATTGACTTTCTTGTTTGAACGACAACATTCTGTTTGAAGTATTTTTGAAACTATGTGGTTATTAACAAGTGTGTGCGCAAACACAGGTGCACTCTAGCTAGTAAGTATATACAAGATATATCGAGCATAATGGTTCCTCCGCTTGAATTCCGGAGCTGAGAGAATTACTTACATTACTAGATCCCTTATTATGACTGACTGACTTCTAAATCAACTGTCTAAGTATCTACTAAGAAGTGGTTTTCCGAAATTCCACCTCTAACACGGTGAAATGGGGGTTCAACTTTCCAAGAGACTTTTTATTACCATCGCTGTGGGTAATATTAATAGTATAAAGAGGAAAAATTTGATTGTTTTTTTGTTTGTGTGTTTGTTTGCATTGAATGGGATCCGAAACTACTTGATCGATCTTGAAAATACTTCCAGCAATTGATAGCTACATCATCAGCGAGTAACATTGAATGAATGAAAAACAACACAATGAATTAACATAATCTTAACTGACCGACTTGAAAAATTGTTTCAGTGATGGATAGCTACATTATCAGCGAGTAACAAGGGCTATATTTTATCCCAGTACTCGCACGGGAACGGGAACTACGCGGGTGAATCCGCGTGACGTCTGCTAGTACTTCTATAAATGTGATATAAAACAAACATTCTATCATTATAACTGGCATTCTCAGGTACCGCACGTTTTGCCCGCTAACTTTTTGATGAACCAAACAAGTATTATGAAACAAAACAAAAGTTGCAAACAATCACGGACAGATTTCAAACAATAAGACAATAGGATATATAAACACATTTTGTGAGGTTAAAGCGCGAATATTTCCACTCGGAAAGTTAAAAGCCACCGAGCTGGCTCCAACTTTGCGTGACTCCGGATTAGGTACACGCGAACAATTCGAGTGTTAAAAATAATATCGTTTATTACTATATGGTACTCGGAATATTAATCTGGCTTAAAGGGAACTGTGGACTTTGAGTCTGTGAATAATTAATCTTCCTAATATTTTTAATATTTAAATAACAAGAAACAAAATATTTTTAATATTGTTTTTTTGAATGTCTTGCTGAGTTTCTTGCCGGTCCTTCTCAGAAGGTAGTACCGCAGGTGGTATATTTTCGATATTCGTATGTGCCTTACCAGGGCCCAAACTGAATATATATTTTTCATTTTTCAGAACCTCGAAATGATCTACACTAATAAGAGTATTATTGATTGTTTGCATTGAATAGGCTCCGAAACTACTTGACCGATCTTGAAAAGAATGGATAGCTACATCATCAGCGAATAACATAAGCTATATTTTATCCCCGTACTCCCACGGCAACGGGAACCACGCGCGTGAAACCGCGTGATGTTCGCTAGGACGCAATAAAATTGTATAGTTTTAGTATTTATTTCGATTTAATAATGTGCTGACTCTCTTTTCAACGCATTTTACTGCTTTGAAAAAAATTGTTAACCTCAACTCACAAGTATGTTAGGAAGTTAACTTGTGAAGGAAGGGTTGGTCCGTATGGGATCTGATAAAGGTATTTTCTTATTTTCAAATACAAAATGCGACACAGCATTAATTATAGGTTCAAAATAAATTGTTTATTTTATGTACATTACAACGTCACAGACATACTTTTGAGCAAACAAGACTTAACAACAACAAGAATACGGTTAATCTGCAGCTTGAAATGAAGCATATTAATATTAATATAGATAGTTACAAATCTATACAGATAAATAAAATTGAAGTGTCTGTTTGTAATTCCAAAATAACAGTTTTTCACTAAATGCATATGAAAGTATACATGCTACTGATAATAAAGAAACCAATTTTAAAACTTTTTCTCTGTCTGTCTGTCTGTCTGTCTGTCTGTTTGTTCCGGGTAATCTCTGAAACGGCTGGACCGATTTTAACGGGACTTTCACTGGCAGGTAGCTACTTTTACAAGGAGTAACTTAGGCTACTTTTATTAAATCTACGCGGGTGAAACCGCAGGGCACAGCTAGTTATTACAATATGACAAGATGTAACCAACGAATTAGGAGTAGACTAAAAATGAAATGATTAATTAATGTTACGTAACAAAACACAAATTAATTAATTTTTGTCTGAAAGTAAAGGAAGTAAAAATAAAGGTATGAAGATATCAAAACCTAAAAGTGAAATATCACAGTCGAAGGAATTTTCATTTTGAAGTTAGGAACTTCAAAACAAAGTTGGTAAAATTTTCTTCGCTAAAAAGAATTTAATATCTCCCTGCCTCCAGTACCTTATAATAGTTAATATTCTACTACCCACTACCAACTACCCACCATCTACGAGAAACGTGATTAGAATTCCGGCTTGAGAACATTCATTCATTACTGGCGAAGTAATATGAAATACTGAAAGTTTATCCCGCAGTAGCGGCAGTGCATATTTCCTCATTTATATAGGAAAATGTGTCGAACAGAGTCGGCGCTCGGAGTAAATCCCAGTTTAATGAATGCAGGACAGAATACTGCGATGCAACTGAATATGCGTTGGCTTGTGGATAATCACGGGTTTATTAGAAAGAAATATTGTTTTTTTTGTTTTGGAAGATAATTCGTCCGTGGTCACCAGCTTAAATCAAATCAAAAAAAAAGGGACCCTTGGAACTCTCATTGAACGTCATTTTTCTTGCACTAACTTCGGATAATCTACTACCGTTTCCAAATGTAAGCCGGCCAGGAGAAGAAACGGCGAAACATAACTTCCCGGTTTTTTTTACATGTGTCCCGTTTTTTTCCATAGGGTTATTTTATTACAATTAAATAGAAGAGCGAGCAACTCATCATGTTTAGCTATCATCAATATACTCAGTTACACTATAATATGCTTTATCACAAAGTTGTTGATTGATGATTGCGTTAATAACTAATCATCTCCCTGGCATTATTCCATGTATTGCTGGGCTCGGCACTTGAAGCAACCCGATGCGGCTGATCACCTGATTTTTATACGAAGCGACTGCCATCTGACTTTCGTAACTACGAGGAAAATCGGCGGTCTGGGTGATAAGTAAAATCTCAGATCTAAATAACTAATGTCAGTAAAAAAATATATCTCTTCTAATGATGTAGAGGATATTTATGCGTTTTTGTATGTATCGAATAAACATAAAATTTACTGACCGATGTGAAAAATTCTTTCAGCAATGGATAGCTACAATATCAGCGGGTAACATAGGCTATATTTCATCCCCATAGTCCTAAGGTTAAGGGAACTACGCAGTGAAACCCCGGGACATCTGCTAGTATAAAATGTAGTTGCAACAATGCATCAAATTCCTTCAATATACGTAGAATATCTAGGCTTCATAGTAACGAGAGCATAGATCAATCATGCCTGATAGATAAATAGGTCGCGAGACCAGTCAGCGTGCAAATCTGAACCTTATTTTGAAGTCTAATAGAGGTATATTTTATTTACAACAGTGTAAGTTCTTAAGTTACAATATTATCGCTATAATTGGTTTTATTGACAAAAATGTTACAATTTAACTGACAAACCTCCTTTTTGTACGTTGTTAAGCAAGTAAGTAAGTATAACATCATTTACTTTCGTGCTTTAAAATTTGAATTCTTTACAAATTTTGAAAAAAAATCGAATAACATTTGGGATTTAACCCAAATGTTATTCGATTTTTTTTGTATTATTGTACCATGTATTTAGTAAAAAAAATATAAAAATAATCTACTTTAACCTATCCTTAATACTCGAACTTCATTCATTTTAAATGAAGCGCGAGATATATTTATTGCGAACAATCGAATCTAAGGCATCAATATTTGCTTTTGTTAGGGTAAGGAAATAAATATTATGTTGGTATAAACCTTTCGAATATACCAAAGGATTTCATCCGAAGCGATAACCGTTTTCTTGTGCAAATATAATTATGTTCGTCTTCACTGCACACAGAGGAAACCTTAAACCGGTTCAAATATTCCGACATTCGAAACCGGATAATAGAATTGTTGAGTATAATAATATTATTGCTTTACGAGTAACTAAACCCTTTTGTTTAGCTTAATTCAAGTTTAAACATTATGCAGTGTTTAAAATTAATTTATTTTATAATTGCCATAAAACGCGGTTTCAGTTTCACCCGTGAGTTCACCCTTCCGAAACTGGCGGTAGCATAATCCTGTAAATTGTTTCATTCTGACGATTTGAAAGTGCTTTGTAAAAAGTCTAATCGAATAAAGATATTTTTGACTTCGACTTTGAGTTCCCGTTTCCATGAGAGTAAAAGGGTAAAATTATGTTACTCGTTGATGATGTAGCTATCCATTGCTGAAATAATTTTCAAGATCGGTCTATTATTTTTTGAGCCAATTAAACAAACGTACATATAAATCTTTCCTCTATAATATTAGTATAGTCAACGAATAAATTGTATCGATTTAAAGGTTTTCATATTATTAATTTGAATTTAATGAGCCTGGTTAAATACATTTTAAATTGATATACCTAACTAAATAATCCGGTTATATCCCGAATTCCTAATCAAGATTCAAGGGGAACTTCACTAAACGGGCCATAACATACCCGGATTAATTGCTTTAGACTAATATCCGGATTCCGTCGCCACACGGTTAACATGGATCACATGCTCATTATTAAGGCCAAAGGCTATGCTGGTGACCGTATTCTATATATTTTTTTTCTTCGTCAGTCAATTGATGTCCATATTTGTTTAAAAGGTAGAGTTTATATCTCTTTTCATATGACATTCAAGTTTTATTCATTTGGGTCCGTAACAACAATCTATGCGAATGATTGGAATTTATTGTTACATCTATAGAGATATATACAATTGAAGTGTCTGTATGTAATTCCAAAATAACAGCTTTTAACTAAATGCACATGAAAGTTTATACAGAACTGACATAAAAAAATCAATTTAATAAAATATCTCTGTCTGTCTGTTTGTTTCGGATAATCTGTGAAACGGCGACGATGATACAAGGAGTAACTAGGCTTCTTTGTTTTCAAAAAAACATTAGGTATCTGCGAGCCACCCATGTTATTAAGTCTTCGTGGGTGAAACCGCGTAGCACACCTTGTAGGAATATACAATCAGATTAGTGCTAACGCGTCATGTCATAATTTAGGGAAATAAAAAAAATATATAAAAAGTTTAGTACATCAGAAATAATATTCATTACGTACATCTAAAATGTATATCAAACTAAATAGATTAAATTACCGGTTTGATTTGTGCAAATCCCAATTTAACCGGTTTCATGTGTGTTCCTAACTAAGTTACAGAGAACTGGCTCACATTGCCATTAACAGGGTTATATCAGTTGATCGTTACTCATGCTGGATTTGCTGACTATTTGATTGGTTTCCATTTAGGACGAATATTCTAGTAACTGGATTAGTAAGGACTATTTGAAGTGTTGTGAAGTATGGTTCCGAAAATGGCTGGAATATCTCTGGAGCATTGTGCAATGTGGACCACTTACATACCGATTGGACAGTAGTCTAATTTCCTTTTCGCTTTACAAGTGTGGTAGCGTGTCTATAGCGGGAGGTCCCGATAGAAATTTGATTTAACAAATTCAAAAAAATATTGCAGCCGTTCTTTTGTAAGGTGGAAGTTCAGCCCCGAGACATGCTGCTCCAAATTGCGTACTAGATCCCAATATGCCGTACCTCACAAATTATAATAATACTAGCTGTGCCCCGCGGTTTCACCCGCGTAGATTTAGTTTCATCCTTATTGTCGCGGAACCCTAATATTTTTAATAAATAATAGCTAACATCAGCTACCTGCCAGTGAAAGTCCCGTTAAAATCGGTCCAGTCGTTTCAAAGATTACCCGGAACAAACAGACAGACAGACAGACAGAGAAATTTATTAAAACTTGTTTTTTTTGTGTCAGTAGCGTGTATACTTTCGTATGCATTAAATTAAAAGCTGTTATTTTGGATTTACAAACAGACACTTCAATTTTATTTATCTGTATAGATGTATAGATTAAATCGTGAATATACATTTTAAAGGCTTGGTACACCAATCGACTTAGCCATGGTGGTTTGAGCAATGACGCAAGTTCAAGTCCTGGCCTGTACCAATGAGATTTTTAAAAACTTGTGTGCAGTGATTCCACACCACGTGCTTAACGGTGAAAGAAAACATCGAGAGGAAACTTGCATATGTCTGAAAAGTAATTCAAAGACGTATAGTGGCTGTAACAGCGATAGACTCACCATATGTCACGTTGGTACTTAATTATCTTCGGTGAAATGTGGGTTATTACAACATCTCTGCCTACCCCTTCGGGGAACACAGGCGTGGGCATATGTATGTAATATCTCGTAGATGCGTGAGTCCATGTGAGTGTGTACTTTTGATATGTTCCTAGATTCTATTTTGCTTGGAGTAAGCTTATATTTATAATTTATACGAAGAAATAACCTTGGACTAGATCTCATCGCAATTCTAGGTATTTCATTAAGCGCTTGCACCTTCCTCTCTCTTCCTAGGAATTTTAATTTAGTCTCTAATCTTAGGAGGATTATGTACGTTACAGGAGGGATTCGCTGGGTTTCTTACAATTTTTTTTTCATTATCATTTAGTAGGTTTACACTGAGTAAAATAATTTGAATTGCGCTAAAGCTGGTTGGCAATGAAGCAAAATATTTTTTTTAAATTTTATTCGGATTTTGATTTCAAAAGAAATAAATATGCCTTTTTTAAATCAACAATTAATTTTATTGTATCTATTTGTTTTTTACTTCCCCTTTTTTCTTTATTATTGTTAAAATATAAAAAGAAAAGAAAACAACGTGTGCGCCTAACTTCAGTCAGTTCGATAAAATGGGTCAAGTTTAACTTAAACAAGTAAGATTTGTAGTTTTGGAGTTCTGACAAAACAGATGGACATAGTCAAAATCATAACCCTTTTTGCTACACCGAAGTCGGGTAAAAATAGGACAAATTTAATAGGTAACATGTGATTACCGACAGCAATAGATGAAAATAAATAACAACTTATATAAATCGATTGTAATAAAAGATTACTTGAGAGATTCCGGATTTTTTTCTCATTTGAAAACTAGTTACTGTATTTCTTTAAATATGTTATTTTGCTTAGAGCAAGTACTCATTTTAATGACGTTAAAATACTCTTTATAAATGTAAAATTTCTCCTCATTATCAGAACTCATGAAAGAGTTAACTCAAATCTTAGAACTTAATGAAATTTTAACCGTCTGACTAAGAGGACGTCCTTGAGTTTTGCATTTCTTATTAAAATTATTAGAGGTGGCAACTCGGATAGAACACGACTCGATTTACTCGAGTTAGAATTCACATAACTCGAATTAAATAATTCGAACGTCATAATGGATGATACTGAGTTAATAGTGAAATTAGGTTTTGATTTTTTTTACCATAAAAGATTTCGCTTCAGAAAAAAATCTTTACATCTATACAGATAAATTTAATTCAAGTGTCTGTTTTTAATTTCTAATAAACAGCTTTTTACTAGATGCATATGGTAGTATACGCGGTACGGTACATACATTAAAAAAACTTTTTTTTTTCTCTGTCTGTCTGTTTTTTTCCACATAATCTCCGAAACGACTGGACTTTCATTGGCAGATAGCTTATGTTACAAGGTGGAACTAAGGCTAATTTTGTTTTAAAAAAACATAAGGGTTCCGGGGGTGAAACCGCGAGGCACAGCTGGTTTGTAATATACTGTGCATTGAGACAGCTATAATGAAAAGCGACTTTATATTAATTCGTAAATTTCCCATGCCCAAATTCGAATCGCAGAGAATTGAACTCGAATTAATTCAAGGTACGCCCAACTCGAGTTTACTTACTCGATTTTCTAATCGAGTTGACGCATCGCTACAAATTATGGTCCTTTATTAAAAACCAAGTCGCTTTGACGCCCTTCCCGTGACTCTTTTAATTATCATTCAGGCGTGAATAATTTATTAGTTCAAAGGATTGGCTTTAATTAAATTACCTTGATATCGGGTGTACTAATTACTATTATAATGATGTTGTATGATGAAAATATTGCGCTCTTTTGGAATACTATATTCCGTTTTTGCTATTAAAAAATATTATGATATAGGGTTGGCACCTGTATTTACGAATATTGATTTACGTAGCTTCTCAGTCAGCGGTTTCGCTCCTGTTTTACTATTTTATCAGTTATACTGATCCCTAATTTAACTCAATTAACAAAATAGCCTGTGTTACTCAGTAATAAGGTAGCATTCAATTAGGGAAAGAATTTTCGTGGAAAGAGTTTAAAAAAAAAAACACTCTTTTACATTTATTTAAAAAAAACATTTGGATTCCCCGTGACTTCCATGAAATTATGCCTCCGCGGGTGGAACTGCGGGGTACAGCTAGTATACAACAGGCAAGAGATTCACAACTAAATCAGTAAGAAATGGTGTGAGGCGAAACTATATGGATACAGGCGACTGGAACCGCAGTCCCAGTCGCCTGATAGAATTTCTGACTCGGTCGACTGGAACCACATACCTAATTAGCTTCAATGTACAGTAAACAGAAGAATCTAGAAGTTATACTACACAGGATTTTATGTAGTACCGTGTTGTAGGGACGAGAGAGACTACGAGCAAGCAGAGGGCAAAAATACGTTAAAAAATGTATGGCAACATTCATACATATGCTCACGCCTGTATTCCCTGAAGGGGTAGGCAGAGGTGTTGTAATTTTCAACACCCACATTTCACCGAATATGGTTAAGTGCCAACATGACAGAGGGTGAGTCCATCGCCGTCTCAGGCACTATACGTCTGAATTATTTCTCAGACATATGCAGGTTTCCTCACGATATTTTCCTTCACCGTAAAGCACGTGGTGTGAAATCACTGTACATAAGTTTTTTAGAAAAACTCATAGGTACAGGCCCCGCTGGGATTCGAACTTGCGTCGCTTAGCAGGTGACTGCTCTAACCCCGAGGCCACCACGGCTTGCATGTATCGCTATGACAGTGTCATCATCATCATCATCAGCCGGAAGACGTCCACTGCTGAACATAGGCCTCCCCCTTGGACCGCCACGCCGAACGACAATGCGCTATTAGCATCCATCGGTTGCCCGCGACTCTCACGATGTCGTCGGTCCACCTAGTGGGAGGCCTGCCTACGCTGCGTCTTCCGGTCCGTGGTCGCCACTCGACAACTTTTCTTCCCCATCGGTTATCAGTTCTACGAGCGATGTGGCCTGCCCATTGCCACTTCAACTTGCAAATCTTAAGAGCTATGACAGTGTAAGTAGTAGATAATAGAAGTTCCGTGTTAGATCTTTAAATGACTCAGCGAGGAAATGTACAATAGCGAACGAAAGCGCGTCATTTCAGGTTATGGCGCTGTGTAACGTCACTCATGTTTTAACATCACTACCATCGTTTAATTAGTCTGAGGTCTACTTTGTTAAGCCTCAAAGTTCGCGCGAAACGGCAAACTGTGTCATATGCGGTTTCTGACAAGTTTTGGTATGTCAGTAAAAGCTTTTGAAATTGCACCGCGCGCTTCGGAGCGTCGATGTAATTTTTTAATTAAATGTTAGAACTAAAACAATGAACCTATTACTGGTACATGCCCCGCTGTTACATACGCGTAGATATATTCATATCTATACATCTATACAGATAAATAAAATTTAAGTGTCTGTTTGTAATTCCAAAATATCTGATTTTCACTAAATGTATACACGCTACTGACACAAAAAAAACAAGTTTTAAAATTTTTCTCTGTCTGTCTGTCTGTCTGTCTGTTTGTTCCGGGTAATCTCTGAAATGGCTGGACCGATTTTAACGGGTCTTTCACTAGTAGGTAGCTGATGTTTCAAGGAGTAACTTAGGCTACTTTTATTTATTAAAAATATTAGGGTGACGCGACAATAAGGAAGAAACTAAAACACCGCGGGTGAAACTGCGGGCCACGGCTAGTAAATATATAAATATTGTTTGGTTAAAATGTACATGATGCCTGGCTGAGTTTTTTGCCGGTTCTTCTCAGAAGGCTAGTTTCCGAAACGGTGGTGAGTTCTCGACATTCATAAGTGCCTTACCAGGGCCTAAACTGAATAAATATTTTTCATTTTCATTTTTATTTTTACCTCAAGCATACACCCCAGCACTCCAATTACAACATGGTTAACACAACAGTCACTTTGTGGGTAATAAACCAGTTGTTGTAACTTAACTGTCTGTTTTATGATAAGCAAAGCAACCCCCACTTCAATTCAATTCTTACAAAGTAAAGATTTTTGTGTGGTCATAAAGACCTTTGCGTGTCGTAACTTTGTTTACACGGGTTGATATCATACGTACATATGCACACGCCTTTATTCCCCGAAGGAGTAGGCAGTGTTGTATTGACAACAAACACTTTTCACCTAACATGATTAAGTGCCAACGTGACAGATGTTAAGTCTATCGCCGTCTCAAGCACTATACATACGTTTTTGAATTACTTGTCAGACATGCAGGTTACATCGCGATGTTTTTCTTCACCATAAAAGGCGTGGTGTAAAACTGCACATAAGGTTTTTAAGGTCTAACTCATCAGGTTTGATATCGTCGTAACGGGTAAAACCGCGGGGCAGAGCTATTATCTATACAGAATAATAAAATTGAAGTGTCTGTTTGTAATTCCAAAATAACAGCTTTTCACTAAATGCATATGAAAGTGTACGCGCTGCTAACACTAAAAAAACAAGCTTTAAAATTTTTCTCTGTTATTTGTTCCTGGAATTCTCTGAAACGACTGGACCGATTTTTACGGGATTTTCACTGGCATGTAGCTGATTATTTATTAAAAATATTAGGGTTCCGCGACAATAAAAATGAAACTAAATCTACGCGGGTGAAACTGCGGGGAACAACTAGTAAAGAAATAAATGTATGTATATTGCCTTCGATGGAATCACCATCTGTCTACTGCCTACCTCATCGAGAGGCCTTCTTATGCCTGCGTTTAGAAAACATAGTTGCAACTAACAAAGATTGTAAAGAAGCATACGTGACTCCACCAAGTTTCTAGAATTGCTCCACAAGCTTAACAAAGTCGTAAGGTAGTATTTAATAAATTAGAACATGTTCCTCTTGGCTACGATTCTTACATTGTATTGAATTCGCTACGACGCATATAGTTATTTTCCATAATTTAAATCTTTGTCTAAGCTATTTAAGATAGATTGATTGAAAATGCACATACAATGATTATAAATGAATGATGAAACAAAAATCTCTGCCCCGCGGTTTCACCTGCGTAGATTTAGTTTCATCGTCGCGGATACCTAATATATTAATAAATAAAGTAGCCCAAGTTATTCCTTGATACATCAGCTACCTGCTAGTAAAAGTCCCGTTAAAATCGGTCCAACCGTTTCAGAGATTACCGGAACAAACAGACAGACAGACAGAGAAAAAATTTAAAACTTTGTTTATCAGTGTCTGTAGCGTGAATATTATCATATGCATTTAATGAAAAGCTGTTATATTGAAATTACAAACAGACAAAACAACTGGTTATTTATCTTAATAGCTATCTACCTCCTATCTCTATCTGTACCTCCAATACCAAATTATGTGCAGTCAGCGCAATATATTTCTCTCTTCCATTTCCCTCTATGAGCCGTCATACCTGTATTCAATCCTTTTGTGTCCAAATTATCATCTCTAACACAATTCGACAGAGTTTAGTGGTGACAAAGTAAAAATTCTACAAGTCGACAAGTGTAGCACAGTGTGTGACTGTAAACATGTTGGTCAGCCAACTAGCCGATTTGCAACACAAATCAAACCCGGTGTCTACATCGTTTGAATGAAGAGCACACAATGTGAGCTAGTCTGTTTGACTTGAACTGTTCAACAGTCCTAGCGTTCTCGTCGCTTTGTCGTACTCATGTTAGGCGCTTTTGGTCTAGTAATTTTGTAGGTATCGCGGGTTCGATTGCCACGTTAAGGTGAACTATGTGATGAAGATTTGTGCTACACTTGTGTCTGGGTGTTTGACATGAATCAAATATAAAGTCTATATAAGATCTTTTTTCGCACAGAGCATTGGCTGGTCGTTTATATAAATATTAAAATTAATTTTTTCATAATTATACTTACCTACTACGTTTATATGACAAAGTGTGGCGGAACATAAGACAAAGCTTTTTTTTATTGTAAAATGAATTTCTAAAAAACTATAATGTCTGAATAAATTAACACCGTGAAATAAAAAAAATATTAAAGGTTTTCTTTGCCGGGTTTAAAAGCAACCTTCTAAACCCGGTGGTAACATTTAAAGACGTGTATAATCTTGCCATTCTAATATAAAGACAAACTGAAGTTAAATGATTTTTTTTTCCGTTTTATTGTCATGGATAGGTGTGAATAACTAACATAATGGTACATACATAATATGCGGCAAGGCTTGCTGTCAATAAATATGTTAGACACGCCCTAGTTACCGTTGCCAAAACACATCACGAGATGAAAGATTGAGGAAGGCCATTGTCATGTGAAATGGGACGTCGTTATACGGTTGTAACACATTTACGACTCAACCATGGTCGTGATAAAGGTGTTTATCGTGTGGTAGATTTGATTTAAGTTCTATGATTCTGAAAGAATGGTTTCTTTATTTTATATTATACTAGCTGTGCCCCGCGGTCTCACCCGTGTAGACTTTATTGTGTTATACATATATATTGTGGAACGGATCCTATGTTCTTCTCCTGGTTCTAAGCTACCTATCCACCAATTTTCAGCCAAATCGGTTCAGCCGTTCTATCGCGCTTGCGCTAATAGAAGCGATAAGAAATGTATGGAAATGACATAAATCAGTCACGTGACATATGTCATCCCCGTACATTTTGTATCATTTGTTGCAAAGATAATTCAGTTGTGCGACAGTGACAGATATATACACGTCATATACATCTGTCTCATAAATGAGTGAAACTATCATGGCAATAAGAGCTCACGGTAAGGCCCCTGGTATTCATTGGATCAACATGATATTGTTTTGAACACACATTGACGTTTTCATGCAGATATATACGTAACTAAAAGAGAATCTCAACATCGAGATATAGAATAGTATAGCGCCATCTTGGGAGAAAATAGCTAACTAATATATAAACTACGTTAAACACTAGGGGTTCCATAAGTGTTAGAACTAGGCATAGGTATCATATACTCTGTGGTATAAAAAGTGATCAATGCCAAGAGTGTCACTCGCGCATTTACCTAAGAAAATTTAAAACATAGTTGGAATAATAAGATACAAAAGAGTCCCGCTATAAAAGCAAAGCGCCTTCACTCTACTCACCCTATGGAGATCTGATAACCTTACTCACCGCAGAAATACTACACTACTCAATGAAAAACTTATTAGATTGCGACTTCTTGCACAAAAAAAAATTACGTACATCGTAAAAAAAACCTAGCTCAAACGTATTGAGTAGATATTATTTAAAAAAGCTGCATTTAGTATTTAACTCGACATTATAATTTGTAGCCATAAAAACCCACGTTGCTACGAAAGCAAGTTAATTGCATAGAGCAATTAGGTACCTACTGTTCAGCTTTACTGTTGAAGGCAAAATAAATTTCAAGGTAAAAGGCTATTAGTTTGAAATTCAACCTTGTATTCTAACACAGCTAAGTAAGCCTGCACTATTAAACAATGCTTAATGAAACTAGAAAGTGCAATCTTTGCTACCTGACTATCTCATACAATAAAGGTTAAAGTTACTCCAACTGCTCGCAGGAGTTTCTAATGGATGCCAGTGACACCAATAATGCTTACAGTAGCCAACATAGGTTGTGTGTGCGCTGCGCCCGAAACTATAGCCCACATTAAAACGTGCCCTGTGTGCCCCATCAGCTGCACGCGGAAGGATCTGTACACCGCCTCAAACCGGCCTACATATTGTCTGACCCATCTGTCAACCCCACTTTGACTCCCTCTGTAAATCCTATTCCTATCCCTCTCCCCAACCATACTCCTGACTATCCTTCCAAACCCACTCCTGATCCAGAGCCACAGATCCAGGAGGACGTCAGAAGAACACGCTCAGACGGCAGAGTCCGCTTCCCGGATTCTTATAGTCCGTAGTGACTCTGGAGGGGAGTGATGGCTGCTACCAATTACGCTGTTAGAATAGCCAAGTTCTGGGCTACAACCATTTAATTATTATTATATACATAGCTAGTATAGACAGCTTTAAGGACGTATAAAATAATCTTATACCTTTAAACGAGCAATTCTTGTAGGTATATAATGTAATCTGAATCTCGCAAACGGCTCCAATGATTTTCATGAAATTAAGTATGCAGGGGGTTTCGGGGGCTAATTGTATCTAGCTAGGTTTCATTTTTACAAAACGTCAAAAAAACTAGCAAAGCTCGATCATCCAGGTACTATATATTACGCGGGCAAAGTTGTGGGTAAAAGCTAGCAATAAATAATTCAGTTAACAGTATCTCTGTGTAACCCCGCTAAGCCTGGAATAAGCTAGAATATAAAAGTTCCATGAGTGTTTTCAAAACTCCCGGGATTAGCAACTTGCCCTGTGTAATGGCCAAGTTTAAAATGTGTTTTAAAATAAACAAAATAAGTCCCAGTTTATGTTCGGGCTGAATTTTACCAGTTTTGCTGGACTTTTATTATAGGTACACGTGTTTGCTTAGCTGCTAGAATTTAAAGTACATATCTATGCAGGTAAATAATGTTGAAGTATCTGTTTGTACACTTCTGATATGTGTGTAAACATACACCGTACCGTATGTTACTCGTAACACTTTGACAGTCTGCAAGTTTGTTTCTGAATCTCTGAAACGGTTTGACCGATTTCAACGGGACTTTCATTGGCTGATAGCTGATGTTACAAAGAGTAACTCAGATAACTTACATTTATTTAAAAATCTCATGAAATAATGTCTCGGTAGGTGACACTGCGGGAACAGCTAGTTAATTATACGATCCTAAAGTTGCAGGCATTTATAAAAAAAATACTCATTTCCTTTACGTGATCAGGCTCTATAAAGATTAGAAGTCACTAATGCTCGATCATTATTCAACTTGCCCCACTTAAATACGATGAAACCTTTGGTCTAGTGGTTCGTTGGTATACCTGTCTGCAATTCTAGGAGAATATGTATATATATAAAAGGATATAGCATATGTCTGATAAGAAATTCAAAGTCGTATTGAAATTGTAGTAAAAAACACGCATTACATAGAAAACCAAGCTAAAATTTTTAAATACTTTTTATAAATTTAATTAAGAACAGTATTAATTAGTAATTTTCTATCTATACTCTATACTTATTTTATTTATCTGTATAGATGTATAGATGTCAACAGCGCTACCAAAATACAATAACACAATTTTCAGTTAAAATTATTCGTAATGAAAAACTAACAAAATCAGTTTTCATGGAAAGCAGTAAACAAGTTTCGTGCCCATAAAATATAATTTCCAACTGAAAATTACAAATTGAGTTGACGCTGAAATAAATGTACGCTAAAATGCTGCTTTCCCATGCTGCTGAATTTACAAACTACGGATATTATTCATAGTGGTTAGGTACTTATTGTAGTACATGAAACACTAGCTGTGTCCGCAGTTTCACCCGCGTAAACTTAGCTTGGGTGGCTTTGTTTCGTGGAACCTTTTTTGTTTAGTAATAGTCAGTTCATATCAGCTAAATGCCAGTGAAAGTCCTTTTTTTTTTTCCGTGGGTTTTTTTTTTTCGTGGGAAATCCGTCTTGGATACACCAACCGCCGCGGGAGCCCTGCTACAAAACGAAGCTCTGTCCTAAAACAAATCTAGACTCTATTTGTCGTGTAAATATGATTCAGTAATTACTCAGTCAGTAGAATAAAGTTTACTAAGTAATTAATATAATCTACATTAATATTATAAAGAGGAAAGCTTTGATTGTTTTTTTGTTTGTTTGTTTGCATTGAATAGACTCCGAAACTACTTGACCGATCTTGAAAATTCTTTCAGCAATGGATAGCTACATCATCAGCGAGAAACATAGGCAATATATTATCCCCTTACTCCCACGGGAACGTGATCTATGCGGGTGAAACCGCGTGACGTCCGCTAGTCTAATATAATAATGTTCATAATGCAAACTTCTAAACTAATACATGAACTAACGATCAAACTAAGGCATCCAGTAAAGGACGGAAGTGTAGGTTGTGCGCGCTCTGAAGTTCCGGTTCCGTTGTAACTTAGTACGGTGTAGTTAACGACATCAGACAATACGTATAGGTATTTATTTATATACTAGCTGTGCCCCGCGGTTTCACCCGCGTGGATTTAGTTTCATCGTTATTGTCGCGGAACCCTAATATTTTTAATAAATAAAAGTTACTCCTTGAAACATCAGCTACCTACCAGTGAAAGTCCCGTTAAAATCCGTCCAACCGTTTCAGAGTTTACTCGGAACAAACAAACAGACAGACAGACAGAGAAAAAAATTTAAACTTGGTGTTTTAGTGTCAGTAGCGTGTATACTTTCATATGCATTTACTGAAAAGCTGTTATTTTGGAATTACAAACAGACACTTCAATTTTATTTATCTGTGTGTATAGATGGAATCGCCCTCTGATTCATCAACACCATATAATTCTCGGAAAATGTGTCTACAAATCGAAAGCAAAGTTCGTTTACTACGTAAAATATTGAGATCGCAAACAGCATTAATTAAGCGAAAGCCTTAATATGCCTTGGTAACAACACGATGTGTGCCAGAACGTGTCATTTCACTGATTCCCGAAATGATACCGCTAGGTGTGGCAGCACTAATGACGCAAATGGATTACAATTGGTCGCATGTTTGTGTTGTGTTAATGTTTATAAGTGACGCTTTGGGCTTGGAGCTGCCTACTGGGAAGCTTAACTATCTATTCTTTACTTAAAACAGGTGCCGTCAGGAGTTTTGAGCACTCGGCGAAAATAGTGGATATAACTGCGCATATAGTTCATTCGCGTCGCGCTATACAAACAGAGAGAAACAGACTCAAAAAATGACTACTGCTCGTAGCTAGGTGCTACAAATACATTTCCATACATATACTCACGCCTGTATTCCCCGAAGTGGTAGAAAGAGGTGTTGAAATGACCATTTTTCACCGAAGATTAAGTACCAACGTGACAGATGTTCTATCGCCAGACACTATACATAAGCCTTTGAATAATTTCTCAGACATATTCAAGTTTCCTCACGATGGTTTCCTTCGCCGTAAAGCACGTGGTGTGAAATTGAGAGGATGAGGTTTTAGAAATACTCATTGGTGAAGTCCCCGCTGGGATTTGAGCTTGCGTCGCTTGCGTAGCAGGCAACTCCTAAAACCCCAGGGCCATAACGGCTCTCAAAAAAAAAAATATGAAACAAATTAGATTCGGTATCAAATATCAACGTTTAATGCTGCAATTCAGAAACATCTTCATATATTTAATTTTTTTTTGTTTCATCCTAAAAAGTTAAAAAAATTGCGTAAACTCATAGGGCGAAAACAAAGAATAACAGCTACCTAGTAATTCACCTAGTTGCAGTGCCCATCAAATCGAAGGGGCGAAGTAAGTAATAACTCGACAGCCGACTTGATGCTATTGAGTTGCAATAACACTAACTTTACTTGACTTTTGCTTTAAAAAGTCATCCACTTAGTTGATAACTTCTTCTTGGAAGATTATTTTGTTCGCCTTATAATAAACTGATACGTTTCTATGAACTTTTACACCAGAGTGTCACTACTGCCGAAGGCTTGCAACACAAGACATCGAGTGCTTACAATAGAAGTGTCACTGCAGTTGACGAGTGTTTCCAATAGGAGTGTCATTGCAGCTGACTAACGCTTACAATAGGAGTGTCACTGCAGCTGACTAACGCTTCCAAAATGAGTGTCACTGCAGCTGACTAACGCTTCCAAAATGAGTGTCACTGCAGCTGAGTAACGCTTCCAAAATGAGTGTCACTGCAGCTGAGTAACGCTTCCAAAATGAGTGTCACTGCAGCTGACTAACGCTTCCAAAATGAGTGTCACTGCAGCTGAGTAACGCTTCCAAAATGAGTGTCACTGCAGCTGAGTAACGCTTCCAAAATGAGTGTCACTGCAGCTGAGTAACGCTTCCAAAATGAGTGTCACTGCAGCTGAGTAACGCTTCCAAAATGAGTGTCACTGCAGCTGACTAACGCTTCCAAAATGAGTGTCACTGCAGCTGAGTAACGCTTCCAAAATGAGTGTCACTGCAGCTGAGTAACGCTTCCAAAATGAGTGTCACTGCAGCTGACTAACGCTTCCAAAATGAGTGTCACTGCAGCTGACTAACGCTTCCAAAATGAGTGTCACTGCAGCTGACTAACGCTTCCAAAATGAGTTTAAGTGCAGCCGACGAGCGTTTATAATAGAAGTCTCAGTGCAGTTGACGAGTGCGTCCAATAGGAGTGTCAGTACAACTGACGAGGGCTTACAATAAGAGTGTCACTGGAACTTTATTACTCTCCTTCTCCATAAACGGTCGAAAGTTCGCAAAATTCCTACCACGGTTCTTATTCTTTCTAAAATTACGTCCGAAATAGGTCTACTAGAAAATTATCTGGCGTTTATATTCTAAGCCGGCTTTAATAACATTATTAAAAGTACAAAAGTTTGAGTGTGATAAAAACAAAGCGATAAAGAGACTACGTTTGATTTTTGTTCGTTTGCGAAGTTACGTTTTCGGAGAAATAGAGTAGACCCCGTGACTCGGTCTATCGTGAGACATCCTTAAGTATGATCTCACTTACCGCATAAATAAAACTCTACAAAGAGTAGGGAACGCCATTGTTTGTGCCCCAAATGATGTAATTACGCTCTTAACTGCCTATTATCAGACTCCGATGCGATGCCCTTTTAGACGGTAGGAACTGCAGGTGGATATTTTATTATAGGTGTCAGATTTGTCTGTCGTTTGGACTTCAAAAAAACCTTGAATAAATGACACTGGGCAAAAATTCAGTATCAAATACCAATAAAACCAAGCCAAACTTCCAATATGGTGTGTTGCAATACTTACATACGTACGGGAACATCTATAAGTATTGTAAAGCAAAAATCTTATAATAGAGCAATTAGAACTGACGGACAAAAACTGAAAAAGTACGCACATTTTTCATATTCGAGGTACGCTAAAACTACTAGTGTCATCTATCGTCGAATAGTATGAAGCTCTAGTTCTGAAAACCAGCACTAGGTGTCGCTACTAGCCACCAAAAAATTTTCACATTTGTTTTAAGAAAGCAATAAAATATTATTCGTGATTACTTTCAAATTAATGCTACAAATATAATTTTGTTTTAGGAGCTTAATTTTAAAGGTTATTGTGAAGTAATTATACAATAAAGTGTGGTGCTATTTTACTGTATGAACATTCCTCCAATCAAATCGCGTCAGTATGCGCCGAGCCTTTGGCGCGAGAAGTCATTCGAGTGGTTGTGTATTTCTCGGCCTAAAAAATAAACACGACATATAAAAATTATATGGCTTCTTAACGGCTTAATTACTTAATTTGAATTTGAAAAGTGTTTGGAAGAGTTATTTTGAGCAGGTAAGTGACGTGTCAATGTGTTATTATCACGTTAGGTTCAATTACTGCTGTTAATTGTTATTATTCTTATAATTTAAGCGGCGATTGTGAAATGATATTATGATTGTGATACCTTATTTGTAATAAGAAAGCATTCTGATTGTTTTACTTCATCCGATCCAGTCAATTAAATAGTAGTTTGTTGTTTTGACCCTGTTTTAAAATTCGCGTAAAGTGCGAACGTACCTTCCAGTTATTGATTAAAATACTGTTTTATTTTTCTTCAGAAATTTTATATCTTATAATATTTTCTCTTCTTACAATGCCACACAGTGAATTTTCTGATATGTTTGATGAAACACGAAAGACTGATCATCGCATTTCCAGTTGGTGTTTATAGCGCCACCTGTCGTGTAATAGAAGGAACTAATAGTACATACAAAGTTCCTCTTAGTACTGCCATCTACCAGCTAGTAGATTTAGAAGTAGTTTTTTATATAATTCGACAGATGTCGTTTTTTTATGATAAAAACAAAAAATACTGCGTAAAAGGCCGCGGGAAGAGGGTGAGGTGAACTGGAACGAGTGGAAGCGCTGTGCAAACTACCGGGACTCTTTTCTGTGATGTTCCTCACTTTTATTTGTGATAGCACAGCAATTCCATTGAGACGGTGTTCATGAAGGCTAACTGCAGTGCAGTGCAGGCCGCTACTACATAGATCAAGTTGTGTACCTTCCAGTACACACGTTTGTACTAGTATAAAAAAGATTAGATATATTTTTTTTACTCTGGCTGTGCCCCGCGGTTTTAACCGCGTAGATTTAGTTCCATGCTGTTTTTTTTTAAAGTACCCTAAAACACTCCTTGAAATTTCAGCTATCTGTCAGAACAAGTCCCGGTAGAATCGGCCCAGCCGTTCAGGCGTGATGCCGTGACCAAGGGAAATGGGGATTCATTTTTATATATAAGATTACACAAATCAAAGTAGGAATACAATGGATTTATGTCGGTGCGAGTCCAACATAACCCACTATTCATTCACTAAATGCATACAATGAGAATAGATAGGTACTGTGGAGACATAAATACCTAAATTTCGATTTTCTTTCTCTGTCTCTTTGTCTGTATTTTCCGGCTAGTCTCTGAAATGCCTGAACCGATTATAACGGCACTTTCACTGGCAGATAGGCTGATGTTACAAGGAACTTAGTTAAAACTACTTATATAAAAAACAAAACACATAATTCCTCAAAAGAATTCTTCCTACTCCTTCATAATCTATACATCTATACAGATAAATAAAATTGAAGTGTCTGTTTGTAATTCCAAAATTACAGCTTTTCACTAAATGCATATTAAAGTATACACGCTACTGACACTAAAACACCAAGTTTTAAAATTTTTCTCTGTTTGTCTGTCTGTTTGTTCCGGGTAATCTCTGAAACGGCTGGACGGATTTTAATGGGACTTCACTGGCAGATAGCTGATGTTTCAAGGAGTAACTTAGGCTAATTTTATTTATTAAAAATATTTGGGTTCCGCGACAATGAGGATGAAACTAAATCTACGCGGTTAAACCGCAGGGCACAGCTAATCAGAACATAAAATAACTTCTAAGGACGTCTCATCTTTGAAACATCTATAAACGTCTCTCATGCACGCTACAAAAAGTATTCACTTAGTTCTTTTAATAACAGACCTCGGTGTTTGCACAAACGCTTGTAGTGAGGGAAAATTAAAACAAAAACCATCCCGGGATTCCCTTTGTCTTCAAAGTGATTACTTGGCAAAGGAAAATGAATTTCCCACTCAATGAAAGCAAACAAGCTAAGGCTATTCTCTTATAAAATTGTAAGCAAAGCTGTGAAGGTAATGAAACATTTAGAGGGTTTTTTAATCTGACCTAGATAACATTTATTTTATTAAATATATTATGGTGGAAAAGTATTGTATGGATATTTGGAAAGAATATAAAACACTCAAAAATCCTTGAAAATGAAAATGAAAATGATTTATTCAGTTTAGGCCCCGGTAAGGCACTTATGAATGTCGAGGAATTTACCACCGGTTCGGAAACTAGCCTTCTGAGAAGAACAGGCTAGAAACTCACCTTAATTATCTATTAACTCGGGATTCGTTTCAACATTAGTTTTTTTGTGAGTGCGATTGGATTTTGAACGCTCAGCGGAAATACTGGGGATGACTGCACATCTATTTGTTAGCACATCATTTCTTCGCATTTCAGGCCAGCGTTCAAAACTTATGACGGCACCTGTACATAGGAATAAAATTAATTGTAGCCAGTATATACAAATTGCAATACAAATGTCATCAAGAAATCGAAACTGCGACCTTAACTTAGAAGTTAAAGTAAATTTGCAAGAAGTTTGGCGTAAGAGTTAAAACAAACGGGAATTTCTCCCCACTATTTTAGTTGATCGCTCAAATTTCGTGACGGCGCCTGTATCTATATTAATTCTGTTTCAGATCAGCGAAGATTCAAAGACATCAAAATGGTAAGTCTTCTTAAACTATCATACATAACTTCTAAATTCATGGTGATCTTCCTACTATAAGTATTTATCAGATTAGTTTTGTATAGCGTAAGAGCCGTAGTGGCCGTAAGGTTTGACCAGTCGCCTGCTATGCAAACGACGCAAGTACGAATCCCAGCGGGGCCTGTACCAATGAGTTTTTCTAAAAACACGTGATTAACGGTGAAGGAAAACATCGTGAGGAACCCTGCATATGTTTTTGTTCTTCATTACATTTGATTCGTATTTCGATTTATCTGTGATCATTCATTTATAGTACGGGTTCGTGAACTATGCTCTCGAACTGCTGGTGATGAAGACCTTTGATGAAGAAACTTGGGAGACTATAAAGTAAGTATGTTTTTTAGTTTGTACCACATTTCTCAGAGAACCTAGGTAGTTGAAAGCAACCAATTCTCAGGGGTCTGTACCGATGAGATTTTTATCAAACTTAAGTGCAGCCGTGAGATTTACCGTCAAAGTTAACATCATGAAGAACCTGCATATTTCCGTATAGAAATTTTTAGACATATTTATTAGAGCATGAGACGGCAATTGATTCCCCCTTTGCCCCTTAACATTTTCGGTGAAAAGTGGGGGTTGCAACACGTTTTTCTGCCCCGAGATCTTTGCCTACCCCAAGAACTTTACTTTAATTTTACTACTAGAGAGATGTGAGCAATTATTTTTTTGTAAAGGTCAAGTTGCAAAGTCATCATCATCTCCCTGGCCTTATCCCATACATTGTTGGGGTCTGCACTTGATTCAACCCAATGTGGCTGATCACCTGATTTTTATACGAATCGACTGCCATCTGACCTTCGTAACCTCTTTTTCGAGGAAAATCTGCAATCTGGGTTAAATCAGTTGTCAGACTTTCTTAGGCCTCTGACTAACCTGTAACGATTGCCAAAGATGTTAAATTGGCAACCGAGACCGACGGCTTAACGTGCTCTCCGAGGGAACTCGGGCGGTCACCCATCCAACTACTGGCTAGGCGTATGGTTGCAACTGTGCCACGAGCCCCTCAACTCAAGTCAAGTTGGAAAGTCACCCTCTGAAAATTTAAGGAGGTTATTTCTTCCAACTTTGTAGTCCATGTGGGTTCATATGCCATTAATGTTTCAGGAGAAAGGCAGATGTTGCAATGGAAGGAAGTTTCCTAGTGCGACAGATATATGAAGACGAGATCACGTATAACCTGATTACAGCTGCCGTCGAAGTATTGCGTTAGTATGCGTTTCTTGCAACTTACACGTAATTAAAATGAACAACCAACGCTGAGTTTCTTGCCAGTAGGCCTAGACAAAGTAACATTCTATCGCGCTTGCGCTAATAGAAACGATACAAAATGTATGGAAATCAGTCACTTGACATCAAAGAGTTAGTTTAGCTATTCAAATGGGGAATGCTGTCTGCAAATAATATATTTTAGGTATCAGATTATATATTTTTTTAAGGTTTTTAGTTATTAGATTTAATTTTTTAAGGTTCTTAGTTATTTTTAGTTAGTGGTTAGTTGTTTATCTGTATTAAAAAGAATTGTAATTTGTTAAATATTTTTTTATGTACTTGTCATTCCTATACATTTTGTAATGTCACTTTGTCTACAGATCCAGTTCTTCTCAGTAGGCTAGTTTTAAGTTGTATTTTTATAATTCATAATTCATTTTCCAGTTTTCAGTGCAAACGTTTTTTTTTTCATTTTATTTTATTTCATATGAAAAACACTTTCCAATGATCTTCGATTTAATAACATATTTTTGTGATGTGCGTATAGTTGATGTATGTATACCAGTGCTTCATGAAATATCAAACGATTCATTTCAGAAATTCCGGCTCATGCCATCCTGGAGCTGTTTGGCAAGACTTTTTTCGAGTTCTGCCAGGATTCTGGATACGACAAGATCCTGCAGGTGCTTGGCGCAACTCCTCGGGACTTTTTGCAGGTCAATGTTTTAATGTCTCATTTAGATAGGGTTTGCAAGTGAATCACATGGTCTAACATAATGTGTACGCTAAATTTTCAAAATTACCTTAAAGACAAGAGCCGAGGTAACCGTGGGGTCTGAGGAGCCTGGTGCAATCCATGCGAGGCAAGTTCAAAACCCAGCGACTAGTACCAATGAGGTTTTCTAAAAACTTATGTGCAGTGATTTAATACCACGTGCTTTACGGTGAAGGAAAACTTCGTAAGGAAACTGAATATTTCTTTGTAATTCAAAAACGTATGTTTAGGGCCTACCCCTTCGGGGAATACAGAAGTAAAGTATATGAACGTATGTATCTTCAAAAAAAATTGGGTAGCGAATAAGCGGTCAGTCCACGTGATGGTAAGCGGTTACTGTAGACAGCCTGTGAACGCTGGCGAACAACATGGGCATGACGAAGAATATAATTGTGCCAACATAGTGAGACACAAAAGGATCCCACTATTAGTTACCAACTATTATTATCATCCCCCTCCTGCCTCATGAAGCACGACCTTACTGCAGGAACAGAACTCAACGGTATTATTTGGCTGCGATCTTCTCCAACATGATACAGTCCAGTCGGTCTGCTCCATTTCGAACGCGTTCTTATTACTTGTTGATTTTTTTACATTCCAGAACCTGGATGGCTTGCACGACCATCTCGGCACCCTTTACCCTGGAATGAGGTCCCCATCCTTCCGCTGCACCGAGAGACCTGAGGATGGAGCTTTGGTCCTCCATTACTATTCTGATAGACCTGGATTGGAGCACATCGTCATTGGAATTGTGAAGGTACATTCTGGAGCCTAACAATCTACTTTGTTCTTCTTGCACGTACCTACACAAAGGCAATATTGTTTTTTTAATTTTCTCTCTTCATTGCAATCTTGCTGAAAAGTTTTTGCATGTTTCTGATTGCATACCAAACTAGAAACCTCAAAATAAATTATTCAAAATTGAACCACTCATTTTTTTGGAGAACATTCCTAGGATTTTAGTTACCTTAGTAGACCTTAAAATAGTTACACGATACAAAAAATCACAGACGTTCGAAACTTCACAGACGGTTGCCAGCAAACTGCACAATACCGAAGTGAAAGTGGAGGTCCTTAAAACGAAGGAAGAATGTGACCACGTGCAGTTCCTCATTACTGAAACCTCTACATCAGGACGAGTGTCGGCCCCGGAGATTGCTGAAATTGAAACATTATCACTTGGTACGTAGGTAGCAAATCGTTTAAAGCCTTAAGAAGAATTTACGATGTGCTTATTCCAGGAGCCTTACCATAAGCTGGTGTTGCCAATGTTAGTTTAATATAATACCAGGTTGTTATAATTATCGTTACCACATCGCTGTCATGATCTTTTCTGCTTAACGTCAAGTGAATTTACGCAACATCGTTATCATAATATTTTCTGCTTAATATCAAGTATGTTTCCGAAACATGTTGACATTTGGAATCAAATATAACAAAGTGACATGAAAGGAAAACTTGTTGGTAAACGATTGTTGGTGGATTTATATAGCATAGCACCGATGTCCTTAACAGCAGCTGGACCCAATAACATCCACAGCCCCTTTGATTCTGTTAGGGAAAAATACGGGGCAGATCTAAAGATCAGACAGACACTTAAAATCACTTAACTATAAGACTCAGGGTGCAAAAACAATCCTCCTTTTGATTTCAGAGCCAAAAGTGAGTCCAGCGACTTTCTGCCGGGTATTTCCCTTCCATCTGATGTTCGATCGAGAGCTGAACATCGTGCAGGCAGGGCGGACTGTCTCACGTCTCCTGCCCAGGGTCACCAGGCCTGGATGCAAGATCACTGATGTTTTGGATACCGTTAGTTTATTTTCGTAATTCTTGTATTTATTTCTAAGACTATTGAGACACTCGCTGTGCTTGTTTTAAGAGTGTATAAGCGCTCTATCTTTGTAATAAATAATTTGCAATCAGGCGAAACAATGCATTTATTTAAAGAGCTGTTCTACCTGATGTTGAAGACATTTTTTAAAAGTTCAGGATTTATGTGAGTATTTCGAGGATACCAGAATTGGTGATGGAATAAAGTTCTGGAAAATGGGATTAGAGGCCCTTGTTCAGTAGTGGGACTTTACCAGCTATATTATTAGCTTCGATTAGATTAGTTTATGACTTAGGGTAAATCACGACAATGAATTCACATTTTGCATTTTACATTTTAAGATGGATACGTTCTTATTTTAATCAAACAATTGGTAATCGTAGGTTCGTCCACATTTGGAGATGACGTTTGAGAATGTCCTCGCTCACATCAACACCGTTTACGTGTTGAAGACGAAGCCTGAAGAGATGACTGTCCTGACAGATCCTCATGAAGACATCGCTTCTCTGCGTTTGAAGGTAAACTATGAGTATTGGCGAACCTAGACGAAGGCCCGGTGATTAAAGCATTTTCAAATAGATGCAGTGACTTAAATCACCATCTGCCCAAGGTGTGAAGTAGTATACCTATTGTATATTTTACCGAGTAGCTTGAGTAATCGCTTGTTACGCAAGCAACGTTAGTTCAAATTTCAGCAGTATAAGCTTATATAAGCTCTTATTGTACATTAGTGAGTCACCACGAGCTTTACGATTACAAGAAATTCAAAGTGTATTCGTTGTTGCATCTTGGTGAAACTTCTGCCCACCCTTTAGAGGCTTTCTGAGTAGGCGTGACCATATTTAGTTATTATTATGTATTTCAGGGTCAAATGCTGTACATCCCAGACACCGATGTGGTCGTATTCCAGTGCTACCCCAGCGTCACCAATCTTGATGATTTGACTCGGTATGTACAAACCCTGAGGAATGTTGATAAACTTCTCTTATACTGTATGATAGTTCTGCTACATGATATGTCATATACTTTGATCGTACTCAATGATTACTAGTATTTTGCAGAAAGGTTAAATTCACAGCACTCGTAACCGAAGAAAGTGTATGAAGAGATGCATGAATGTGGATGAAGCGAAAGAAGTATGTAAAGATCGTAGTTTGTGGCAAAAGGTGGTCTCTGCCTACCCCCCCGGAATACAGGTGTGAGCATATGTATGTATGTACTCAATGTGTTACAAAACATGTGCTGATAACTCTTCATTTTGTATGACGAAGCCTGTTGTGAATATGTATTAATTATGATTGTATTTTATGAATTGTTATGTGTGTGTATCTTGCTTATGTGTGTGTAAAGATATGAAATATACTTTTTACACGTTTACGTTACAGTTATTCTATGTATTCTAACCTCAATTTTTCTTCACAGCCGTGGTCTTTGCATCTCAGATATTCCACTCCACGACGCTACTCGCGACCTGGTGCTGATGTCTGAACAGTTTGAAGCTGACTACAAACTGACTCAGAATCTGGAGGTCTTGACCGATAAATTGCAGCAAACCTTCCGGGAACTTGACTCTGAGAAACAAAAAACTGATCGGTAATCTTGTTTCAAACCTTAACCCACCGAAAGGTGTAGCATTTACGATGCGAACATTTATGGGGCTATTGAATTCCGTAATCTTTTAGAAGATATTAGGATCACTCTTTATTGGAGATGCAACTAACGTTACTGAGTTCTTATGTTGCCCAGAGCTTTATTTTCAATTTGCTATGGTGGTTGCTTACTATTCAGCTCAATATCAACTACAAAAAATTATATTGTCAATAGCAGGCGTCCGCCTCTTCTCCCGCCTCATATTTGACCCAGGTAATAAAAACTTTGGTGCCACGCTACAATTTTCATGTGTATATTACCAGAAGATTGGGCTATGTGTTGATTTATCATATAGTCAGGACTATTTACTTAAAATGTTTAAATGTCCTTAATTTTCCAGCCTGCTCTACTCAGTGCTCCCAATCAGCGTGGCTACGGAGCTTCGTCACCGCCGACCTGTCCCTGCCCGTCGCTATGATACTGTGACACTTCTCTTCAGCGGCATCGTGGGTTTCGCTAACTATTGCGCCAGACATACCGACCACAAGGGTGCTATGAAGATCGTCAGGATGCTCAATGATCTGTACACGGCATTTGACGTATTGACTGATCCTAAACGCAATCCTAATGTTTATAAGGTAAGAGAAAGGAAAAAAAAATGGTGATTTAAAGGTAACTTTGGATTTGTTTCAAGAACTCAATTTTGGGCTGTTTTCGTATTTCTATTGAGCAAATAAGTACTTACATCTTATTTTGTCCCTTTTTTATAATATGTATACTAACGAGAGGATTCACGTTATCATCATTCACCTGCCCTTATCCCATTATATTGGAAAGATTACCTATCTGACACCTCAATGACGCAATTTTAATAATTGCGTCTTTAAAATTTGAGCTAGCTGAAGAAACGGGCTAAGTTTAAAATGTTGATTTGTCAGGTGGAAACAGTTGGAGACAAGTATATGGCTGTGTCAGGATTACCTGAGTACGAGGTGGCTCACGCAAAGCACATTTGTCTTCTGGCGCTGGAGATGATGGATCTATCACAAACGGTCACTGTAGACGGAGAGCCAGTGGTGAGTGTGAATTAATTACGAAACATCAACCCCTAATAACAGTACCCTCCAGAATTTTTGAACCTGCATTCCGATCTAGCTACCATATTCGAGATCCTACTCGCTACGCGTCACCACACAATATGTTTGACAAATTTATGTCTTTTACTTGACCAGAAGAAGACCCTGTACACTTTCTTACATATATTTTCTAGTGACGCTAGCGATTATAGATTACAAAAACGAGTAAGAGTTCTTTTTTGTTAAGAGACCCTCCCTTAACAAACTCAAAACTGAGCTGTTTGTAACCTGTTAGTAATATTGCCTCCATAAGCAGGTTCAACCTTATTTAATGGAATACCGCATTTCAATGGAAGAACGTCCTAAAATCGTAACCTTTGCGACCTATATCTCTTTGTTATCTATATCTCTCTCTATATACAGGGTATCACTATCGGCATACATTCAGGGGAAGTGGTAACTGGGGTGATTGGTCACCGCATGCCGCGCTACTGCCTGTTCGGCAACACCGTCAACTTGACCAGCCGTTGCGAGACCACTGGTGTTCCTGGCACCATCAATGTTAGCGAGGACACTTACAGGTAAAATGTTTATTTTAATTCAGTAAATGGTTAATAGGATCTTGTTTAATATCATCACAAACTTAGTGTTATTGGAAGGCTGCTGGTAACTCTAAAGCTCAGGGTTTTCCTGTTATAAGTGCAAGTTATTTATTATCTAAAGAAGTGATCAGTTTTACTAAAGTTGGCTCTAGTGATGTGACTTCTTTAATGGAAGTAGTCAGAAATGTTGACTGTCTACTTAATAAATAGGTAATCTGTGGTACACTTTGAGTCAGCTTTAAATAACCTTATGATAGGTAGATTAGTCTACCATTATTAAATCTGCTAAATTTAAATATACGTAAATGACATTGAAATTAACTTCCAACTGATAAACAAAATATTTATATGTGTACAGCTGACATGAATTGACAAGTATATGACAAAGTTATTGTGTTCCATTGATTCAGTTGTCAGTAAAATAAATAAAATTCACAGCAAACAACATACTTTAATCGTCAATCAGATCCAAATATTTTTTCACCGCCGTCGGCACTGCCAACTTCTGTATACCTAACGGTAGTTCGAAATTCTGCCACAGCATATGTCTCACCATACATCGGCAGAGATGTTTCAACTCCACGGGCCTGAGTCCACATCTTGAACTTGGTATCAAGTGATCTTCCACGAGCTCTCCATAATTTTCCAAAGCAACCTTTCTTTGGTAGTTATAATCCTCTGGCAATTTCAAATGCTTATAAGCGCTCGTGTTCACCGTAAAATGTATTTCGGGTATTGCTCTCAATATCAGTTTCAAACACGTTACCAGCTCGTAGGGGTATACTCTATTGTATTCTTTTAGTCTATCCAAGATTGACTCCACAGGATTGGTAGAAGCTTTCTCGTCCGTGATTCTTGCCCCAAATCTTAGTAGAATCATCAGCATTTCTGCCGCTCCCATCTGTATGACAACCCTTACAGGTGACGCTTTACCACAACTCTCTAAAGGCACGTCTATAAACCGATAAGCTTTGTCACCTTCGTTGTATTCTAGATTAGCATTTGTTGCATGGTCGAGGAAGAACACTAAAGCGTGGACATTCTCTTCTTTGTCCATGAAGTCAGACTTCCATCCAGCTAGGAAGTATGGTGCTGTTGTTCCGAATATTGCACCTGGAAGAAGTGTTTTGCGTAAGTTGAGTGTATCACTCGATATCACAGAAAATAAGGCTATTATTGTGATTATAATACCTAAACCTTACTGGGAAACTCAGATTTGAACCCTGATAGCTGAAACATCTTTTTAGATTTCATAGATAATCTCAATTGTATTCGGTTACCGAAATTTTCCCACTGTTTATACAAATTAAAGTACTTAAATTCATCAATTACTCGGGACAAGTAATTATGCATTTATTATCTGCTACTTTAGCACTAAATATATCTTTGCCTATAGTTGATTACAATCATATAGTTACCTGCGCCTTTAAGGACTCAAAAGAATAAAGTTGTCACTTACCTAAAAATATTCTTTCAAAAGTACCCTCACACGCGTAAAGCTCATCTAACAATGCGGCTACCACCCCATTGTCTTGGAGACTCCAATCGAAGGCCAACTTGACGGCTACATACAGAAGGTTATGGTATTTTCCCATGAGGCACACGTCGCCATTGTTAGACTTACAATCGTTGTGGTATCGAATAGTGGACAAGACGAAGTTTTTGCACGATGCATTGTCCGACTTGTTTTGGCCTGAAAACAAATTGTGTTGAGATAATGATCAACCAATCTAACGGATTGGAGTATTAAACGTTCTGCTTTGCATTAGGTATATATTATATTGCTATGGATGCATAAATAACTATAAAATTCAATTCAATTGATTCAATATTACCGACTGGGATGTCGTGAGCATATTTATAATTTTATTCAAAAAAATTTTTACTTTAATTAATAAATTATTATTTCTAATTTAGATATCTTTGCATTAGAGAATTTACAGACGATCTAACTGTTCCCCGTAGCTAACAGCTTATGCTATAAATGTGGTAAAAATCCAACCGTTTGTCATTAGGCTTAGATACTGCAGTCTATAAGCACTATCGATCTTATGTTAATTGAAGCCCTATCACCCGTATGTCACCACCCTATAATTAAATACATTCTGCTAGCCGCTTACGATCAGGCGGACAGTACGATTGATTGCAACTTTTAGTAAACCTATGTACATATAAAACGCAAAGTCTTAACTCACTGAAATCAGTCCACAGCCTAAACAACTAGTCCTAGAGACATGAAACTTGGAAAGTGTGTTTTTGGTGAGGTATAGGTTGAGGAAGGGTTTGTCGAAATTCCACCTCTAAAGGGTTGAAATGGGGGTTGAAAGATAGAGAAATCTTATTGCCACGCAGATGAAGCTGTGGTCGGAGTCTTTGACACTCTTCGTTCAGTATTTATCTCTTTGCCAAAACACTTTTCAACATCATAGAAGTATACACCAAACACACTTCGACAATTTACATTAAAATTATTACGAAGCATGGTTTAGATGAAGACGAGACTAAACTCAAACTAAAACTACGGCCATGTCATTTTAAATCCGTATCACAGAAAGATATGGAGCTACTTTTGAACCACGGACTATGTTAGTCTTATGTTTTGTAATAATAGGGTATGTAATTTTATATTGTCTTTAAATATCAAACCTTTAGCACATCCAGTGATAACAGTATTAAAATATTCTACAAGCTCCTTTCGTCTGAATCGTGCATTCAAACCATCGCGGTTCATATTGTTGAACACCTCTTCAAAGTAATAATCCATGAAGGAATCCATATTACTTGGGACAATTGGGATTTATTTACTTATTCACAAATTATTGTATAATATAATATAATTTAATTTATTTTAACTTATAAATTGATGTGACTTTTATGACGTCATAATACTGAAATGATTTTTTCTGTTAATTATGTTTAAGTGACAGCACTGATGTTTCACGATCACTGAAAACCTCTTTAAATAAACTAAATAATTATAGTTAAAACTCTCTTTAAGGGACTTAACTAACGGGAAGGGATTCCCGTCTACCTGTCGTGATGGATAGAATGACACTGACTTTAAATTCAGTCCCTGTTTCCTGACTATACGAAGTCTATCAAGTGCTAGTAATCTTCTTTACTTAATATGTGAAGCCTTATAACATACATGTATGCGATTTGAACTATTTTAAGTAACACATTATTTCGCTGGTAAAATACTATCGCAATTTTTTAAGCAAAATATGTAAGTAGATTGGTCATTTTAGGACGGGTGTACAGGCAAAGCCGTATATTTTGTATTGTATTATTAAACTGCACACACAACATGTCATCATTGCAAGCGCTTACATGTGCGACCCACATTCTAAGTTAGTATAGTAATTATATTTCAGTGCATTGAAGGCATTCATTGACATCGGTCGGTTTGTTTGACATCCCTTACCGCCGCGCTATTGACATTGACATCATCCTCCACCCACATTAACATTAAGGTGCAGTGGTTCGACAAGTAGCCGCAGCAACGGGTGTCAAATATTGCAAAAGCTTTGTAGCGAGTGTTTCAAAAACAATTTAATTGTTGGAGTATTTGCTCATATTTCCTGTAATGTTTGGCTCTGAAATGTTTTGGAAGTTATGAAAAACAGAACACTGCAATCAGCCTGGAACCGTGACTGACAGACAAGGCCAATAATAAAAATTATATTTCTATACTTAGTGATGGCTGAGTGGTTTTACAGATTTTACAGAAGTTCCAATCCCAGCAGTCTTTCCAAATGAGCTTTACCGTGTTGGAAAGAACTGTTAGGAAGCCTGCATTGTCTAAGAATAAATTCAAAGATATATGGAGTAGTGCCTGAGACGGCGATGGGCTCACCATCTGTCATCTTATTTTGGATGACAGTGCATGCTTCGCAGTGTCTTCATTCTAATTCCAATATGGCGGATTATCCAAGATGGCGGACTTGTTATTTTTTTTTCTGCTTTACCACAATATGGGTATCAAATGATAGAGCCTACTGAGGAGAACAGGAAAACTTGTTTTTTACAAGTTTTTCTACCAATCATGTATACTATACTGTGCCCCGCGGTTTCAGCCTTGTAGACTTAATTTCATGGGTGGCTCGCGGAACCTTAATGTGATTTAAATTAAAGTAGCTAATAACATTAATTATCCGCCAGTGAAAGTCCTGATAAAATTGGGCCAACCGTTTCGGAAATTAGCCGGTACAAACAGACAGATACAGATAATTCTTAAAATTGATTTTATTCTGTGATTATCGTATACATATACATTCATATGCATTAAGTGAAAAGCTGTTAATTTTAAATTACAAACAGAAACTTTGATTTTATTTATCCCTATAAAATCAGAGAGACTAGTAACTAATTACAATTATATCTGGTTTATTTGCAGCTACTTGATGAGGGAGGACAACCACGATGACCAGTTTGAGCTGACCTACCGTGGTCACGTGTCCATGAAGGGCAAGGCTGAGCCGATGCAGACCTGGTTCCTCACCAGACAGAAGATTTAAACACCATATACCAAGCAGTCAACAGTAACATTTTTTTTACCGGCGACCTTTATAGCTACACCAACAGACGCGGGGGCAGCGGAAGGGTTGTGTCGGACTCGCACCGACTAAATGTTCCTCTTGGTCGCTAAAAGGGGGTGTTATGTCGTCACATGCTTCACCGTGACCTCAGTCAACAGTAACAAACCTCCTTACTGTTAAAAGTGTTCACATGCGCTCATAGATTTGAATATGTTCTGTCTGTTTACTTCACCTTAGAACTTTGTTCGCAGCCCAATAATACTGCAATAATGCTGATTCTTGTTTCTATAAGGTTGCCAGTGTCCCATGGAGAGGAATGGAGGCGCTGTTAGCTTTACTGGGATAGTAATTCATTATGCAAGAACGATTCCATTATAAAGTCGTCAGTTCGAGAGCTTCACTCTTGGCGTAAGCGCTTTTTGCCTGCATTTGTCACTTACTTATGTACCACGAATATTCATACTTTATGTGAAAGAAACTGATATATGTTTCATCAACTTTATAAGTAAAGGGGTCCTATAGAAATTGCAAGCGGCAAGTACAATGAGGTGATTGGAAATTAACACTTATGCGCACCGAGTATGGTTCAGTTTTGTATATTTGAAATTATTTTATAAGTATGAAAAACTTCGTAGTATATATATATAAATGTGTGTGTTTTATGTAGCGTATTGAAACTATCCCTTTATTGAGTTTAATCAGAGATTTAGCTTTTTTTTCAATGTTAGTACTGTCTACTTCGTATGTTTTCAATGGAAAGCTGTTTTTGCAATTACAAACAGATTCTTCAATTTTATTTATCTGTATAGATATATATGGTACTGAATGCAAATTTTGAAAGTAGTTTGGCGTCTAGGGATAAGTCAGTGAGTTATTATTTGATATACTTGGGAGAAAATATATTAATACGCGTTATATCTTGTATTGCACTTTGCCTAAAATGGCCTAGAAACTGTAGCCCTTATAACAAAACATGATTTGAATTCGGTCTAAAACTATATCCATCCCTTTTTAAATTCGTATCACAGAAAGGGATGGAGTTACTCTTAGGCCAATAATTTAATCTATGTAATAAGGGGATAAGTATATAATGTTGTACGTCTGTACGTTGTATCTATATGTTGGTGTTTTTTCAAATATTTATAACAACAAAATCTAGTCACAATTAAGCTTTAATTTGTATTTACTTTCCAAAGTTTATGTAACTTGATGTTTACACATAGATTATATTTATAGAATATACATTTGTCTGTCTATTTGTGATAACTGTCTATGTTTAATAAATTATTGTCTAGTCAAATGTGTGTTTTAATAGGTTTATATCCAAAAAAATCGGGGTAATAATATCCCATTTATAAAAACAAAGTTAATAAACTGCGTACTCACGTGCAAAGGTTCATTGAAATCCGTCCAGTAATCTTAATATTGTGGTTAAAAAACAAAAAAGCGGGAACTAAGTTTAAAATATGTTAGTCGCAATTCGACTCGGCATCAAAAAAAATTACGTTTTTTTTTAAATATTTTCGATCTTCCACGCTCTTCTCTAAGGTGTCTCAGCGTCGCACTCGACCTCGAGTACGACTCGAGTTCAAAGATACGAAATTGAACCTCTATGTATTATGTATCAATTTCCTATGATTGAACCCGACGTTTGACGTCAAGTTCGACGTTGAGAAATCTTACAGAATAACGCAACAAATCGTACAAACATTTAAAAAATTGTTAAATGTAAAACTTTTTATTGTTTTGTTCAACTCGGCTTTTAAATTATTTTGACAAAATTAGATAAGGCATTGAATGACAATCAGCGTAAAGTATTAGCGAATACCTTAAAATAAATTGGTCAGTTTGGAATGCCCCCGGACGACCTCCAGCCGCTGTGAAGCTCTGGGCTCAGCCCAAACGTGTTTACAATCCCAGTTTTTGTGATTGCTTCGAAAGTGGAAACTTATGTTGTTTGTAATAAAACGCGTCAAGAATTTTGCAAGGACTAACTTTATTTTTTAATTATGCACATTAACATAAATGGCGCTACTTCCGTCACACAGTAATAGATAACATAAGAACATAGATAACAACTTAGATTATTATTTCAATGCACAGATACATATTAACACCACCACTCATTGAAATAAACTTAGCATGTACTAAATAAAATTTACACAAACACAAACAGTTCACAGTACTAGAATGTTTATTATACTATACATGGCTACAATCAATCAAGCCTAATTTCATCAGAAATTTATAATGCTTAACACTACACAAGCTTTTTGTCATTATATCAGCAGGCATATTCTCTGTATTTAAATAAACAATTTTTACCAATTTATTACAGACAGCTTCTCTAATAAAATGAAATCTAACATCTATATGTTTAGAACGTTTATGGTACATATGATTTTCAGTAAGTTTTCTAGCACTTTGATTGTCATTATACAGTATAACAGATCCTATATCTTTACCAGTAAGTTCTAGTAACAAATTTTTAAGAAAAATAGCCTCTTTGCTTGCTTCACAAATTGCCATGTACTCGGCTTCAGTACTTGAGAGTGCTACTGTTTGCTGCTTTTTACATTCATGTGAAACTACTCCTCCCGAAAGTATGAAACAGAAACCTGTATAAGACCGTCTGTCAACAGTGTTGGAAGCCCAGTCGGCATCAACAAAACCAACTAGATCTGAACTATCTTTAGTATAAGTTAAGCGATAAGACTTAGTTGCTTTTAAATACTTCAAAACTCTCTTAGCATGCTGCCAGTGTGTTTTGTTGTAATTATTGTTAAATTGACTTAGGTAGCTCACTGCATATGATATATCCGGCCTAGTAAGTACAGCTAGATACATGAGGCTGCCTATTAACTGCTGATAAGGATATTTGACATTACAATCAACAGTATCACATTTATCCAATTTTAGATTTATTTCCATAGGAGTTACTGACACAGTTTTACAATTTTCCATTCCAAATTTTTTCAATAAACTATCAATGAATCCTTCTTGGTCAATATACAATTTATCTTTACAAGTATCAACTCGCATACCCAAGCATTTTTTTATATTGCCTAAATCTTTAAGTTTAAATCTGGCACTTAACTGTTCTTTGACCTTTTTTACTTCGGTAACTTCATTCGAGAATATAAAGAAGTCATCGACGAATAAAGCTACAAAGGTCTTTTTACCTCCACATGACTTTATAAATAAACAAGGTTCATATTTTGATTTTCTGTAACCAAATTGATACAAACTTTCATCTATCTTTTTGTACCAGGCTCGGGCTGATTGCTTCAGACCATATATTGCCTTCTTTAATTTAAAAACTTTATTATCAAATGTAAAATTCTGAGGTGGTTGCATGTATACAGTCTCATCAAGATCACCATTTAGGAATGCGGTAGTTACATCAAGATGGGTGATATTCATATCTAATTTAACACTTAATGCAAATAGTAACTTTAATGTGGAGTATCTTAGTACAGGTGAGAAAGTCTCCTTATAATCAATACCTTCTTTTTGCGTAAATCCCTTCGCCACCAAACGCGCACGATATCGCACTTCATTGTCACTATTTAGCTTTTTCTTGTAGACCCATTTACACTGCACTACCGTCCCACTTTCTGGCTTGTCCACCACTTCCCATGCATCACACTCATGAAACGACTGCAGCTCCTCCTGCATCGCTTTACACCATTGTTCACGTTCCATCCCATTCATGACATCTTCATATGTTAAATTTTCATCACCACCACTTTCTATACAAATGTTATTATATCCAAATCTATCCGGTTGCTTTCTCTGACGTTTACCCAAGGTGGTAGGCTCATGGGGCACTTCAGGTTCACCAATAGTATTGTAGAATTCATCTGAGCTTGAAGAACTGCTACTGTCAGTCTCGTCAGGTATATATGTGTCATCTGAAGCGTTGACAACAGTTTCTTCTTCCTCCTCTGTGGTGTTATCACTATGTTGTTCCACAATTTCAGCTTGGATCACATCAGAACTATTATGCGTGTCTTCCATGATAATGACATTTCGGCTGGTGGTGATTTTATTTGTCTTGGGATTATATAACCTGTAACCCTTTATATTGTTCTCATACCCCATCAAAATATGAGCTTCTGCCTTCTTGTCCCACTTTGTAGTTTTGATTTTTGGAATGTGAACCATAGCGGTGCTCCCAAATACTCTAAGGTGGCTGACATCTGGCTTCTTGCCTGTCCAGAGTTCATATGGTGTCTTTGTCAATCCAGATGCTAAAGTTCTGTTTCTCAGATATACAGCAGTGTTAACGGCTTCTGCCCAAAAACGTTTGTCAAGTTTAGCATCAAACAGCATACACCGAGCTCTTTCCACCACTGTTCGGTTTAATCGCTCGCACATCCCATTTTGCTCTGGGGTATAAGGGTTTGTTTTTTGATGAATTATTCCAGCTTTTTTCAAATAATTTTCAATTTCCGAAGAGCAAAATTCGCCTCCATTATCTGTCCTCAAAACTTTTAAATTTTTGCCTGTCTGCCTTTCGACTGAAGCTTTAAACTCCTTCAAGTAGTTAAATACTTCACTTTTGGCCTTGAGGAAATAGACGAATGCCATTCGGCTATAATCATCGACAAAGAGCAGAAAATAGCGTGATGATCCTATTGATACTGACTCCATGGGTCCACATACATCGGCATGAACCACCTCGAGCACAGTCTCACATCTGGCACCTTTGTGCGAGAAAGGCAATCTTGTTTGCTTCCCCTCACAACACGTAATACATTTTGCCTTGTCAACCATAGCTCTGTCTGAGAAATCAATGCCATCTACTACACCATTTCTCATAGTGTTTAGGTCTTTACAGTTAATGTGTCCAAACCTTCGATGCCACATCTCACTAGTCGTAGTTGTCGCTGAGCCTGCAAACAACTTATCTGACTTTATGTTCAATCGATACACTCCATTCACTAAATCTGCTCTTCCCACCAGTTCATTCTGTCGATTGCGTATATAGCAAACCTCTTTTTCGAAATTCACCTTGTTTCCATTCCGAATAAGCTGACTAACTGATAGCAGATTTGTGGTGAGACTAGGTATACACAAAACGTCACTCACTGTAATATCAAATTCTGTATTGCCGACCACTGTCGTTATTTTAGTATTTCCTGTGCACAACACGGGCACTGTCTCTTTATTCGCGACCACTATACTCTTTATCTTGTGGCTGGGTGAAGCATTTTCCAAACACGTCTTGTCAACAACCATATGTGAACTCGCTCCCGAGTCAATATACCAATCTGACTCTTGAAATAGATTTTCAGGATTCAAGAAAACAGCGCTAAATGCGTTTTCTGTTCTATTTTGACTATTCTGGGGGCATTTATTCATATAATGTCCAAGTTGTTTACAACGGTAACAACGAACTGTTTTTGTTGACTTTGGATTTGACATTGACAGTTTTGACTTGTCCGCCATATTTGCGTTCTTCATGTTGGCACTAACTTTTTTACGCTGCTGCCAACTTTTAGACAAAAAAGCGCCCTCAGTGCTGCCAACCTCCGATTGCATATCCATCAATTTTGCTTTAATGGCGTCGGTACTAATTGTAATACCGGAATGTTCTATGGCCATAATCATTGGCGCGAACTTTTCTGTTAAACCCGCCAATAATAAAGATCCAACCCACTCATCCGTGATTTGAAAACCCGTTCCTTTCAGCTTTTGTGCAGTATCTACCATCTGAGTTACATATGCCGTCATTGATTCACTGTCTTCCAGTCTTATAGAAATAAGCTGCCGCAATAAACTAATGCGCCGCGTGAAGCCAGAATCATCAAAGAGTGTTTTCAGCCGCGTCCATATATCTCGAGCTGTATTTTCATTTTTGATGTGAACATATAATGAGGAATCAACGGTCATTATCAGCTTTGCTTTTGCCTTTTTTTCTTCCGCTGAAGCAGCTTCTTCCACCGATACTTCCTTAGATATGTCGACACCATCGAGGATTAGGAAATTTTCTGCAGCAAACGCCCACTGGTCATAGTTTTCTCTTCCTTTTAGCTTAGGAACGTTCACTATATAGCTACCGGCCATCTTGCAACTCAAATGCAGTACGGATTTTATTTGCATAAAAACAACACCAAACAACAGTCTTTATTATTGTTTCTATACGCACTTTCAAAACACTGATAGTCCACGATAAGATAAAGAGTTTAACACGAAATACTAACGACTTTTTCTTGCAAATTCAGGGACTGGGCCCATAACCTAATAAAACGCGTCAAGAATTTTGCAAGGACTAACTTTATTTTTTAATTATGCACATTAACATAAATGGCGCTACTTCCGTCACACAGTAATAGATAACATAAGAACATAGATAACAACTTAGATTATTATTTCAATGCACAGATACATATTAACAGTTTGTGAGGTAATACTCCTTTATGTTTGGTATAAAATATCGCGCAAGTAGCAGAGTTAAAAAAAATTCTTAAAAAAAAATCCGCCCATCTTTTACCGATTGAGCTGAACTTAGGTATACACGCTTATTTTAGACGAGCGGACGTCACGCGGTATCACCCACGTAGTTCCCGTTCCCGTGGTAGTACGGGGATAAAATATACCCTATGTTACTTGCTGATGATGTAGCTATCCATTGCTGAAAGAATTTTCAAGATCGGCCAAGTAGTTTCGGAGCCTATTCAATGCAAACAAACAAAAAACAATAATATTAGTGTAGATGAAAATGCATGCTTAGCTATGTGACGTCATTATAATTCAAAGATGGCGGACTAATTATTTTTTCTGCACCATCACAGTGTAGGTATCAAATGGAAGCTTTTGTTAAATATATTCAACCCCAAACGACGGACATAGATTGTAATAACGAATAACGATGTTTTCCCGAAAATCTATACAGATAAATAAAATTGAAGTGTCTGTTTGTAACTGCAAAATAGCAGTTTTTCACTAAATGCATATGAAAGTATACACGCTACTGACACAAAAAACCAAGTTTTAAAATTTTTCTCTGTCTGTCTGTCTGTCTGTCTGTTTGTTCCGGGTAATCTCTGAAACGGCGGGACGGATTTTAACGGGACTTTCACTGGTAGGTAGCTGATATTTCAAGGAGTAACTTAGGCTACTTTTATTTATCAAAAATATTTGAGTTCCGCGACACTAAGGATGAAACTAAATCGACGCGGGTGAAACCGCAGGGCATAGCTAGTAATAAAATAAATATGCTCACGCCATCCCAGAGGGGTTCCCGAAGGGGTAAGAAAAGGTGTTGTAGTAGTAACACCGACATTTCACCGAATATGATTAAGTGCCAACGTGACAGAGGGTGAGTCCATCGCCGTCTCAGGTACTATACATACGTCTTTGAATTACTTCTCAGATTGCAGGTTATGCAAATAATGGTGAGGACGAAGTCGCACGGAAAAGTTAAAGTAGAATTTAAAGCTCATCAAGAATACATTTCTTAGGTGTATCGTCACACGTCAATAGCTAAGGTTATTGACAGGTAGCTATAACTACTGTCTGGAAGTGTGAGCCATTGTCTACACCGACTTCCTCACTAGAAAGTTGACACGCGATTGTTAACCTTATTCCTTAGATACTCAAGTTATAAACGGGGAAGTTGTATTGATAAATTGTTTGTATGGTTTCCAAGAATAGTACTTAGAAGAAGAGTTTAATAATGTATTTGTAGAAAGTACGTTGATTTTGCGTACTTATCTCAGATCACCTCGATGGCTCAGTGGATAGATATACTTTGATTGCAAGATCAAAGTCTTAAGCTTTGAAGTTAAAAGTAATTATCAACTATGCCGCGCGGTTTCACTCTCGTAGGCAAAATTTCATGGGTACTTTTTTGAGCGCTCATAATTTGTAACGGCACCTATAATTTGCTTTAAGGCAGCATTTTACTGTGTCTAGATGCATCCCCGGTTGGGCAAAATTTTAGACCCGTGTCCATTCCACCTCTCTGTAGGTTTTAAACTTAATGTATCGTTTCAAAGACTTTTTAAGACAAGTCAAGATAAAAATTAAGATAAGATTTCTTAACCAAATGAAGCCTTAAAACCTGTACATACATACTCTAAAAGGTCTGTATATCTTCCATACTTGTTTTTCAAGTTCTCAGCAAGTTTTTATTCTTATTAAATATTTGCGAAGAGCGGTCAGGATTTGGTATGACCTTTAGAAGCATTATTGATCAGAACATCGTCCATTGCTTGCTTAAGACGGGTAACCTTCATAACTATTTCTTACAAAAGCGGCAATGTATGCAAATATATTGAAATAATCAGTTTAAATTAGCAATACGGGTTTCTTGGTACGAAATATTAAAAAACATGACATCATTGGTTATTCGATTAATGCTTAAAGGTATTCTTATACTACGTTTGATAAGTTTTTTATTGACTTTAATTTTATACTCTTTACTTGTTTGGAACTTTACGTGAGATATTTTGTAGTAGTTTCAATACTTTTTGTAACTCGATTTACGCTTGTTTAAAACCTACGGTCAAGGAAGACATCGTGAGGCTACCTGCTTATGTCTTATAAGAAAGCAAAGACGTAAATACGTGTAGTGCCTGAGATGGCGATGGACTCACCTTATGTCACTTTAGTTCCTAATCATACTCACATACATACATATGCTCACCCCTGTATTCCTCGAAGGGGTAAGCAGAGATACTATAATAACAGCAGCTATTAATTACTAATCATCAGCGGTGAAAACTGGGTGTTACACCTACCCTTTTTCTAAAAATCAGAAAATTTTTTACGACAAAAAAATATAAATACTTTAAACAAACTGACAAGTTTTACATCTGAATGATATAATTGAGACTTAAAAATAATTAGTACATTTTTTTTTCGAGATTCAGAACAATTTTATATCGGATAAACTAACTAATACATAATTATACTTTACACTTATATCTATAACAATATAACTAAAATACGTTGAAAAAATTATAAGTAAAAAATCGAATTTAAATTAGTGTCTGCGGTAGATTTATCATACAGATAAATAAAATTGAAGTGTCTGTTTGTAATTCTTAGGCTTAGTAACTTAGGTTACTTTTATTTATTAAAAATATTAGGGATCTGCAACATGAAGCATGAAACTGAATCTACGCGGGTGAAACCGCAGGGCACAGCTAGTTAGAATAATAAATTTGTGCGTGTGTATTACTAATCTTTATATAGCATTACAGAGTGTGCTAAATAGAGGACGTATAACTATAATATATAACAAAGACATAACATTCTAAAGACAGATTTCTATGCGCCTAATAAAGACTTCAACGCGCTGCGCAAATCCGACAACTTTTTTGGGTAATTTTTGCGAACCGAGGATTAACTCTAAAAAAATAAAATATACGATAACGTTACATAAATAATAATGTCTTTTAAAAAATAGTCTATAATGTATATTACGTATTAATTTACCTAATTAATGTTTACATAATAAACTCGTATGTATGTAGGTTATTTATTTTCCTGATTTCGTTTATACTTTCATAATATTTAAAACAACAAAATCACGTTTAAAAATTAACGGCGACATTGCAAAAAATGTCGACTCGTGCGCATGTGAAGGCGACTGAGGTGGCAATGCATTTCACTTTATTACAAAAGGCGATATACACCACACTTAATTACAGAAAAACCTACCTTACGTGGAAGGTGTATGTCTTAAAATAGAATGCAAGTCAATCAATTAGCTTGCCAGTGTGAATGGGAAGGTTCCACAAACTAGTCTTATTTGAGAAACTGCGTCAGTCCGCGACAATCGTTCGTGAGTGCCGCACGCATGCGCGCGTCGCCGCTATTGGCTAATTTGAATTGAGCGTTCTACCTGATCGACCAATCGCGAGATCGAATGGATTGATTTCTTTTTTGCGACTTTTTATACAGTGTGTTGCCTTTACGTGAAGTGTTGTGGAGTGTTACACTTGTGCTGGAAGGTCGGATGATTTCTCACGTTTTCTGGTAAGATTTGATGATAATACTGCATTTTGCACTGTTTTATAATTCCCACGAGGTGTTTACTGTGAATACGATACCATTTGTGAATACGATACTTAGTGAAGTATCGTAATGTATCTAAAATTGGTGTAAGTATCCGTTGTAATTACCAGTTGATAGGTATTTAAAATTTCGAATTTTTTATTTTGTTTTAGCAACTACCCTCATTTGACTTGATTAGTTTTCATATACCATTTAGCTAAGTTGAGTCTTTAAATTGCTTGATTTATAAGATTATTGGAACATAATTTAGATGATAATACTAAAATATACATATCCTACTTCCTACTTTATATAATGACTGCGAAAGCTCATAAGCATAATCACAGAAACTGATGAATCGATTTAGAAGATTATTGCTAGTGTTAGAGAGTATTATATTAACAACTAGCTGTGCCCTGTGGCTTCACCCGAGTAGAGTTAATTTAATGGGTGTCCCGCGGAAACCTTATATTTTTTTTATTAAAAGTATCCTAAGTTACTCCTTGTAACATTAACTACCTGCCAGTGAAAGTCCCGTTAATAATAGACAGACAGACAGGCAGACAGATAGACAGACAGAGAGAAAAAAAATTGAGTTTTTTTTCAGTATCGTATATACTTTCTTTTGCATTAAATGTAAAGCTGTTATTTTGGAATTACAAACAGACACTTCAATTTTATTTTTCTGTATAGAATATCTGTGGCCTGCGGTTTGTTCATGGCATGGCATGGGTGGTTTATTTCATGGAATTTAATAATAACAACCTAATTTAAAAAAGTAGCTGTGCCACGTATTACCCGCGTACATTAAAAGCTATCTTAGATACTTAGTGATTGCGGTAATTGTAACATTATCCCTTGATGCTATGCTTCCATTGGTAATGAAAGTAAGTATATACGTTAACGATATAAAAAAAAACAATTTGTCTCTGTCGGTCTGTCTGTGCAAATGTTACAAGGAGTAACTTAAATCATTATGTGTTGCGAAAACATTACATAATGATTACCTAGTTTTAAAAATCAGTTACTAAGCCCGCGACTCTGCCTGAGCAAGATTTGACTTATCGTTATATTTTGGATAATTCACACAATATGTTAATAAATTAAAGCCTATGTATTATTCTGATGTATTAGGCTATATTTTTGTAAAGTTTCATTAATATTCATTTTTTTGCGTGAAAGAGTAACAAACATGCATACATTTATACTCACAAACATTCACGTTTACAATATTAGTATAATTCTTAGTCTTCAAAGGTAGGTATTATTGTTAGCAACCGAAATATAAATGAAATAATTACTTACTCAATTATACAGAATTAAAACTACACGACTGCTACACTTCTATGTAACAGGTACTTAATTGCAATGAGCTAATTTGCACCACAAAAAACTATATAGCATTGTTAACCCCGGATTGTATCTCACGACCTTTGTTCCGAAATCATGATGATACCCCACAGCACAAATAAAAACAAAACAGGAGGGCAGCTTTCGACATGGAGAATTATCGCAAGCATCAATCATATTAAGAGTAAAAGGGCACACAAAACGAACGAAAAACATGTATGCCCTTTTCAATAAGACTTATATAAGATACAAAACAATCAAGTTAATTTGTAATATTTGTAATGAGTATGGAGGAAAGAGGTTTTAGTTCTGACAACTTCAGCGCCTCAATTTCGGGACAATTGTGTGTGACATAATTACATGTTCTGAAAAAAAAATTTGGAAGTGAAAGATAGGGTGGTGAGGGAATAGCTTTGCCAAGCTTAACCAATATACTGATGATGATAGGGGTCTAGGTGTTACTGCTTCTCTTACAAGAATCTCAGGTAAAATTATTTGACTGTGATATTTAATATTAGAATTTACAACATATTATACAATATTTCTGTGTACTTATTAGATTGTGAACTAGGTTATCAAAATAGTGGTTAGTAAGGACGGATTTTATTTAATACTCTAGGTGTGAATGTTTATGAATCTGCCACTGAATATGAGCTGGCCTTCAGTAACTATTTTATTTGCGTCTAAAAGGCGGGTACCAGGAGTTTAAGGCCACTGCGTAGTACATGATGTAATTACCATCATGACACTTACTTCTAAATCATTGTATCCTTGAGACCATCTTTAACGAGTTGACGATAATAGGATATAGGTACTTATAGATGCTGCACACGTGTGGCGGGTTATGACTACATTTAGTAAGAAACAGTGTCTTATAGGGAGCACGAGTAGCGTGTTAGGTATATGATTGGTGTGTGGTGTCTTGGAATAGTATTTAGGGAGAGATGAGTGGCCTGTAGGAAACGCAAGTGATGTATATAGAACACGTTTCACAAGTAGTGTGGCAGGAACACGATTGGCGTGTTATTTTACTTATTTCCGTTGTGTTTGTAATTTTCAACAAGTTTAGATTTTTTTTACGGAAAAGTAAAAAAACATCTGTGAATTACTGCCTAGCACCCCGATTCACATACGATCGATCGAAATCCTCTCCCAATGTGGTATTCACGTGATCAGAAATCGTAGTTTGATAGGACATCAACTCTTGACGAAAACTAACCTATTCCGTTTTTTCTTTAATATATATATATAATCAGACATTGTGAACGACTAACAGCGACATCGTTACGGGTTTCATTATGTGAATTTGACACAGACACCACTAGTTCATACTAATATGTATTATAAAAAGGAAATGTTTGTAACGAATTGGCTCAAAAATTACTGGACCGATTTAAAGAATTCTTTCACCATTTAAATGCTACATTATCACTGGTTAATATAGGCTATATTTTATCCCCTTACTCCCACGGGAACAGGGGAACTACGCGTAACTTGAAGTATATAAAAAATATGTAAGTGAATTTAAATTCAAAGAAAGTGGGGTAAATAATATAACTTGGTACAATATATCAAGTACATTGTATTAAGTTATGTTACGTTACATTCTACATCTTGGAAACAGCTGGTTCCAGTAATTAAACTATAGTTGGATAAAATTGCACCGGCATTTGTAACACGCAACGCGTCAGATGCGGATTTTTAAAGTGACAGGTGGTGAATGACCTTTTCAAGCTTTTTTATTTCGTTTCTTCAGAAATGTTATTCTAAGTTAAACTAATGAGTATCACAAACTTAAATTATACTTTTTATCTGAACTGATTTGTGTGACTTAAAAAAACAATGATTTACTCATAAAAAAACTATTTACTTTTCCACGAAGACCAAATCGTTGGCGGTAGTTTTTGCGTGTATTCACTTAAACAACAACACATAAATACAAACATTCCTCTTTATAATATTAGTATATAGTACTGAACAGCTCACTACTTAGCGATAGACGTAACTAGTTTTAGACTAGGCGTTGCGTGTTACTTAGACGTTCCCATCTTAATTAAAACACGTTATGTGACCCTGTGAAAAATCACGCACTGATTACTTTTTAATATCAAAGCTTCGAGGTTGTTGGTTGACATTTTTGATTCGCTTATTGAAAAAGTATGCTTCCTTTTGTGCAAGTGCCGCCACGAGTTATGAGCGCTGACCTTACATGTGCAATAGACATTTTATAAGCCTGTCTCTGTCTGTCTGTCTGTATGGCGTGATGCGAGTAATATGCGCAGTTGCCACAACTATTTTTCTGTAAATGTATAAAAAAAAACTCGTCTGAGAAGCAGGGTTTTTAAATATTCGTCCACATAACATAGTTTTAAAGTAACTTACTTTGTCCATGGACATTACATTTATACCAATTGAAAATATAACTTATTTACTCAAAAGATTTGAAAGAGGTGACTTGCTATCTTTATTTTATATATTATGGCTTTATATTCAGGCTGTGTGACAGTGACAGATTTATACACGTCATAAACATCTGTCTCACAATATTAGTCAACCTATCATCACAGTAAGAGCTCATGGTCTGTAAATAATAATGAAAATTAATCGAATATACACAGGTGTCAGTTGACATCCATGACTTTATGTCGTCATTCACCTTTACCAATCACCATACAGACATATATGTACAAGAAGTATACATATTCTTATGTAAATTTGGAAGTTATTAAGATGTTATACAACGTAGGGCACTTAGTACAAAGAGAGGTAGAGCATAACTGGATTTTCTGTTTGAAATTTGAAGATGCTTCTGAAATTCCTGAATTCTATCGTAAAATACCCTCCTTGAGGAGACTAATGAAATCAAATGATTACTCATAGGTTTCTATTAAATCACAGTTAGGTTGGAATTACACACCAACTTTCACCCATAAACAAGAATTATTGTTAGTCGGATTAAAATAAAACTAGTCAGGTATATAAACGACGTGTACGAGAATTTCTTACTTTGTAAAGGTGATAAATTAATTTGAAAGTTAATAATGTGATTTGGAAATAACAAAACAATTTATTATTTGTGTTAGAAATGGATGCCTTAGATTATAATTTTCATAATAAGCTATCAGTTAAACGAAATATCTATATATATCTATACATCTATACAGATAAATAAAATTGAAATGTCTGTTTGTAATTCCAAAATAACAGCTTTTCACTAAATGCATATGAAAGTATACACGATACTGACACTAAAAAACCAAGTTCTAAAATTTTTCTCTGTCTGTCTGTTTGTTCCGGGTAATCACTGAAACGGCTGGACGGATTTTAACGGGACTTTCACTGGTAGGTAGGTACATCTTCATATGCATTTAGTGAAAAGCTGTGATTTTGGAATTACAAACAGAAACTTCAATTTTATTTATCTGTATAATTTTAAAATTGTTTGATTTTTTAAAAGTCTATTCAAATAAAGATATTTTTGAGATTGGAGTATTTTGAGTTTTGATTATTAAAACAATTAGGCCACCTTATAAAAAAACACTTCTTCAAAATATAATTTCCTCGGAAATCTACTTGAAATATAATATTTTCAAAATGACTAATACAGTTTAAGAGATGTTAACTCCATCCAAGTAATATCTCAACGAGGTTTTTCGAAAGTGGCTTAACTACCAAATACCATTTGAATAATCTACGAGAAAGAACATTTTGAAGAAATTCTCGTTTACGGTTTTGAGAAGTTGACTGTCGTTACTTTACTTTCTTTTGAGATTAATCTAACAAATACTGTTTTTAATGTTTTCTAAGTAAAAGTAGACTTGAATTACAGACAGACACACGGATACTAGATGTAGCGTTACTGTTATACATTTCAACGCATTCCACATTTTGTTTCGTATCATATGCGTAGATACTCCTTGGTTAAAAAGTGATTCCATCTCTTTCTATGATAAAAATCAAATCAAATCAAATCAAAAAGTTTTATTCAACATAAGGGACACTTGGAACACTTATTGAACGTCATTTCTCTTACGCTAACTTAGGATAATTTACTACCGTTTCCAAATGTAAGCCTGTCAGGAGAAGAAACGGCGAAACAAATTCCCCGGTTTTTTTTACATGTGTACTTTCTATATACATAGAGTTGTTTAAGTACATTTTAATGGAAGAGTGAGCAACTCATTGCTATGTTTGGCTATCATCAATATACTCAGTTACACTATAATATGCTTTTTCACAAAGTTTCTGTTTGATGTTGCCTTAAAACTTAAAAATGGTAGTTCGCAAATTTTTAATGGTAGTTAATTGAATACGGTTTTAAAATATATATAGTATATAGTTTTAGTACGAGTGTGGTCTATTCTTCGTTAAACCATGTTTAAAAATAAGGAGGTAACTATTTAAAAATGCTTGTTTATCTCACTAAGTAAAGTATTATTCTCGCTACCAGCCTTATAAATAATGGAATCACAGTGCTACCACAATGTAAGGCTGGAACATGTGCTTGTGTGAAAAGTAATTTATAGTTAGTATGACTTTCTTGCCGGTTCTTCTCAGAAGGCTAGTTTCCGAACCGGTGGTAAATTCTTCGACATTCATAAGTGCCTAACCAGGGCCTAAATTGAATAAATATTTAAATTTTCATTTTCATTTAATTTAAATTTTTCATAAATAAACTAAAATAAAATGGACTGAGAAACCTTAGTGATTAACGTAGTAGGCCTGTACCACAGTGATATTAATTCGGTATAACTTGCAAGTTTGTTGCGAACCCTATAATTATGAACCTGTCTCTCGAATGCATTATGACTGCCCTGTGGTAACAATCAGGTAATTTATAGAAGCCTACAACCGTGCGCGTAGACTGAAAATAAAACTAAAACAATTGCAGGTTTCCATTTACATATAGGGATGTAGATGCGAAATGGATGTGGCATTGTGTGTCCAAACGTTTATAGCACAATATCTATACATCTATACAGATAAATAAAATTGAATGTAGCTGTAATTTTGGAATTACAAACAGGCTCTTCAATTTTATTTATCTGTATAGATTGTAAGGTTTCACCAAAACCCATTCAGTAGTGTTTGCGTGAAAGAGTATCAAACATACATATATTATTATTATTATATTTATTGACATACATATATATTTTTACAAACTTTTAGTAGGATTAACTGGTGAATATTTTCGCCATGTAAACCCGTCTGCTATCACAAATCACACGAATACCTTACGCCCTTCCGCATTTATCACAGACACAACTTGTGGAGTCAGGAATCCAATTATCGCTTTAGCACATCTCTCGCGAGACGTATTTATGCATCGGTGGCGCAGAGTTATTGCCGCAGAACCAGTTTAGGCTCAATGTCGAAGGACCCCGAGCTGGGAGGACAAAATCAAGGACAAAGGGATTTGCTAAATGTAAACTTTGAGTTCTTGGAACAGAGGGCCAACTATGATCGTTTAAGCAGCGCGTATTACTTCTTAGCTTTGATGTTCTTTTTACAATACCAAAATGATACGTCAAAGTTCAGAAGTTTTCTAAACATTCTGCTTAAGCCGATGATGGTAGGCCTTCAGCTCTAAATTTTGCATTGTTGAATGATTGCTTACGCCTTCCCAAAAGGGTTCCGTAAGATGTAAGCAGAAGGTGTTACATTTTTAGGTGTACCACGTTACATATGTGTGGGTCCGTGAGGCACTAGACATACGTCTTTGAATTTCGTCTTGATTTTTTAAGGTTAAAGGCTGTAAATCGCAAAGAATATAAGGTTCTGAAAAACAATATCACACCATAACTCTTAAAACTTGGGTACTACTCTATGTGACATCAGCTATCTGTCAATGAAAGTCCCGTCGAAATCCGCCGTTGTTATTTAGAGCATTGAATGCACTTAAATTTAATTTATTTGCATAGATGAATAAAAATCCTTATAAATAGTAGCTACTTATTGAGATTATCCCGTAAAAATATATATAGGAATGATTTAACGGATGACTTCGATCAATGTGAACGATTAGGGATCGTGTGAGAGTATGCACGTACGCATGTATTATGTATTACATTGTGTGAAAGTGCATGTCCAATGTATAGTCACAAGACATGAATTGATTTATCTCAGTTCAATGTACTTTATATTTTCCCAAGCGAGTATAGCATGGACTTCTTAGTGACATGAAAATTGAGAGTTTGGTGAGTGAAGTTTTACGATATTATAATCGACTAGCGGACGTCACGCGTTTTCATCCGCGTAGTTCCCTTTCCCTTTGGCGTACGGGGGTAAAATATAGCCTATGTTACTCAATAATGATGTAGCTATCCATTGCTGAAATAATTTTCAAGATCGGTCAAGTAGTTTCGGAGCCTATTCAATGCAAACAAACAAACAAATCTTTCCTCTTTATAATATTAGTTTAGATAAGATTTTGTTCAGCAATGGTAATCGTTGCATCAATCATTTGGCTTTTTTGTAATAGGCTTAAAAAAAGGCTAAAGTGAACAAAAACACCCAGTAATCTACAAATAAAATAAAATTTTCAAAATTAACAGCTTTTTACTAAATGCATATAATATTTTATATGGTACGAACATTAACAACCAATATTATTATTTTTCTCTGTCCGTCTATCTGTCTGTTTCCGACTTATCTCTGAAACAGCTGTACCGATATCAACGGGACTTTTACTGGCAGATAGCTGAAGTTACAAAGTGTAACTGTGTACTTATATTTAAAAAAAAATAGTATCACGTAACAAAAAAAACGGAAAACCGCGGGGCACAGCTAGTCTTATATATACAACTATATATTAGATCTTATATATTACAATATCATTGGGAATACTGTTAACTACTTGAAAAAAAATCTATTAACTATACCACGACGTGATTGACCGGGTCAACAGAACTATTAACTTTATTACATAGTATTTTCATTGGTATTAAAGGCTCAATAACTGTTACGAGAAACTGCGTAACAATGATAACGTTTTATATTGAATTTCACTGGTTTCGGTTCACTAGTCTGTGACTTGTCGAAATTGTTACTGACACACCCTGTGTATTGTTGACGTTTCGGAAATATATTGTGTTGCTGTGTCATGATTTTTTTCGCCAGATTTTTATCCTCCATACCAATAATCACAGCTCTAAAAAAAAATTTTTTTTTGTTTTGGTTCCCTGGATATCATCGCAAATTTTTACGTTTTCATGTGATTACGAATATATTCATGAAAGTTGTCAATGTGCTCGTATTTCATGATTTTTGCATATCTTATATTTTGTCGGCTTGTTAAAAATAAAATTTAATTTTCAAAACATGATGGAAAAAAAATAGAGCAAATCTTACAATCATTTATAGTTTCATGAATTGTGTGCATAAATAGACCCAAAATCATTTTCATATCAGCACTGAACTGAATTAGGCACTCAGAGTGCCTAGTGCGAGTTTTTCACTGCCGCCGTCACAAGTCACCGCGTCAAAGTTAACGCAGATTTGTATGGGATCGGAGCAGCGCCTCTGTCGGCCTAAAGATTTGTAAGGGCTCACAATAGTGTCAATTGTGAGCCCTTACAAATCTGCTTTTACGTCGATGCGGTGACTTGTGACGGCGATTTTAAGAAAACTCGCACTAGGCACTCTGGTATCACATTGATTTTACTTAAGTTTGCTTTTTGACTGCAAGATGGAGTTGTTCGATGTCACGTCGAAACGATAACTCGCTAAACATATTCTCTCGTTTTTTTTTATATTAAGTAATTGAGTGGTTACACTTGAATTAAGCTTTTATTTTGCTTACCATAGCATGCATTTTATTTCAATATCGTCACGGACAATCTATACAGATAAATAAAATTGAAGTGTCTGTTTGTAATTCCAAAATACCAGCTTTCACTAAATGTATATGAAAGTATACACGATAAAGACACTAAAAAACCAAGTTTTAAAATTTTTTTCTGTTCGTCTGTCTGTTTGTCTGTCTGTTTGTTCCGGGTAATCTCTGAAACGGCTGGACGGATTTTAACGGGACTTTCACTGGTACGTAGCTGATGTTTCAAGGAGTAACTTAGGCTACTTTTATTTATTAAAAATATTAGGGTTCCGCGACAATAAGGAAGAAACTAAATTTACGCGGGTAAAACCGCGGGGCACAGCTAGTCAACAATAAAAACCATTCAAAACTAAAATACTACAGGAACTAATTATCAATTTTGAAAAAAAAAACGACTAGGTGAGTGAGTTCACCCTACAATCTGAGTAGAAAGGATCTATCGAGCTATCCGTAGATCTTGATTCACTTTTTCCCTAATGGTAACTCTATCGTCAATTTGATGGTAAGCTAGTATATGGATATAATATAGCATTGAAAAAATAACCTTGCCTGGGTCATGGCCTTAAAAAATCTCATCAAGTTGAGCAATTTATTTAAAAAGTCCTTACGGCTCAAAATATTCAAACTGCGTATGAAGCAACAAGTTAGTAAACCTTTAAAAACGGTTCTACCTGACGGGTTGCTTAATAAGATAAGTCCTTAAGGTTCAAAATGCATGCATCAAGTGAATTTGTTACCAAGAAAAGTAATTTTCGATGTATCAATTTCTTTGAGGCTTCGAAAGCGTGTTGTTTGACCGGTTACTTGAAACCTTTAATTTTTTACGAGTCCAGGGAGTCCTGAGGGATGTCAATGAACCCGGTCTTCACGGCTACTGCGCGCGCATAATACGCACTCAATGATGTTGGATAAAATTTCTTGATACTAGATAAATATTAATGTTCGGACATTATCACACAGCGCCATCTAGTCCCAAACTTCGCAAAGCTTGTATTATGAGCACCAGACAACGAATATAATACGCACACCCTGACACAAGGCAAACACAAAAATGATCATCATATAATATGTATGCCCTTCCGCGGTAGTCGAACCCGTGACACCAAGAGTAGTAAGGCGTACTAACCACTAGACCAACGGTGCCGTTATTCACAGATCAGAAACACTTTTATAGTAAAGACCACAGTACCAATAGCCTCAATCGACACTTCGATAAATCAGACTGTCCTAAAACTAGCATTTCACATCAGTTTTAGTAACGTAGTAATAAGTTTTCTCCCAATCTTTTTGCAAGGTAAAAATAAGACAGATTGATTTAACTGAACTATTAAGTTGTTCAATTAAATACATTGTTGTAATTTATCACCACCTACAATTTATATCTTCGTCTATCATCCATAGATAAATACATACTCACGCCTCTACTCCCTGAAAAGGTAGGCAGAAATGTACTTATAGTATATCCATATTTCGCCAGTTACATTTCATCCCATGTAGTAGGGGACCAGCCCATTGCCACCGGGTACTAATTCAGACTCTGGACTGCTACGGGGAAATTACAAATAGAAATAATTATATGCCCGATCCGGAGGTCGAACCGCAGGACCTAAATCATCATCAAGATAAGTCAATCAACATCAATAAAAGAGAGCCTCTCCCGTTAAAAGGAGATAAATTGACCATTTCATTCAATTATTTAATTAATACACCATCAAATTCCAGAGAGATCACGGACAAAATAATTAATTCAATCTCAAGTCTTGATGAAGATACAAAATATTAGAAAAACATGGACTATCCAATAGTTAGTGATCAATCGTATGATTAATTAGAATGTGGAGTCTAACAAGCGGGCGTCGTTTTGAGAACTTGAACTGGTATCTCGGCCATAATACAGTTAACATTATGTGCGAGGCAATATTGGTCGGGTTCACTCGCCGAATCTCTCAAAATGTCTTTACCTACTTGCAAAGGCCTGTAATGAACGTATGCTCTGATTCACGTGAAACAAACGAGCGAGATAACGATGAAAGCTTAACCTCTCCCAATGTGGTATTCACGTGATCCGAAATTGTAGGTCGATAGGACTCAATAGGACGTTTTCGCGACGAAAACACTGCCAACGACTTAGTCGCTACGAAATCATTACGGTTTTCATTATGTGACACTGGCTACTGATCCAATAGTCAAAAATGTACTATAACTTCTCCTTTGCCTACCTTTTCATTACCAGGCGTGAGCATAAGTATGTTTGTATTTTTCCGAACTAGTTAACAATAAGATGAATTCGGTTCAGCGTGTGCTTCAAATTGCACGGGACCATCAACCAGTGCATGTGAAATCCTACCAAGAATTCAGGGTATTCTTTTTTATTTGAATTACAATCAATTTAAGATTAAGAGAGCACTGAGCAACGATCCTTATTTTTAAAGACCATCTATCAAAAGATTCAATAATCAGTATCATGTCTGTCGCTTTGGATCTTTGCAATGCACCAAGATCTCATTCTTTGCGTCAAGAGGTCAATGGCACGAGATTTGACATGACTTGCAAATTATCTGAGCTACAAAACATTGTAATGGGCCACTCACACTATGGAGATGACTATGGAATAAATCTGCCTTCGCGCATGCATAATTCTCGTTTGGAACCTCATTCCTTTATTGAGATCACTATGGGCGGTTTTAATCATATCCAATGACAGTATGATTACCAGGCACCCTATGTACAAATAGCTTATATTCTTCTGACATTTTTGTATAGTATAGGTTCCGTCACGAGTGTTGAGCGCTGACTATGAATGCGCAGCAATATTTTTTTGGGTCTTTCATTGAGTGAGCGCGAACAAGAACATGTGCAGTCATGACTTGTGACGACACCTGGGGCCCAACCATGAGCTCTTATTGCAATGATAATTCAGTTGTGCGACAGTGACAGATGTATATACGTCACATACATCTGTCTCATAAATAAGTGAAACTATCATGGCAATAAGAACTCATGGTAAGGCCCCTGAAACTGGCGATAAATATTGCAAAGCGGTCGCTTTTACCCGAAATAATCTAGAGTATATACAAAAATATATAATATTATAAAGATTTATAAGTTGCCTGAAAAGTTTCTATCGTGAGGTGCAATATCACCGAGTACTGAAGATAGCTGCATGTTTTGTCAGGCATAAATTTCGCATTTTATAAAGTTTTTTTAAATTCTGTCTATCGGGTAAAAGGGAATTCATATTCTTTCGGATGAGTGCATAACAATGTGGATGAATTGGGAAGTAAAATAACGCGGATCTGCTTTGCGGATGAGTTGGTAATAACCCATCAAAACATACATGTTTATAATTACTAGACTGATAAATATAGGAAATATTTAAAACTTTCAAGCAACGAAGATGAGACTAGTCAGAAAACGGATTTAATCAAAACATCAAACACAACTTTCACGGTACAATATTAAACTTGGATCTGGCACAAGTCGAATTCGATTTTGAATTTGATAAATAAAATATTAGACGAATTGAAATTGGATGTGAATAGAACGTTTTGTTGCAAAACGTCTGTGGAATTTGCAAAGAAAGCAGTAACCTTAGCATTTGCTAGCGATATTGCGAAATGTATTCGAATAAACGAGTTGTCATCAAAACCTTTCAAGAAACTAACAAGCAATTGATTCGTAATTAATACATTTACCGTCAATTTCAAAGACGCTAAAATGCTGTAGACATCTTTCAACGTTTCAATTTAAAGTTCTTAGTAGACTCTAATTAAATTAATTTGAAGTAGATTGAAAATGTACTGATAATTGAGTTCAAAAGTTACTATTATGAGTATTGACTGATCAGTAGCAACAGCAAAATTAGGATTTAAAATCCTTTATCAGGACACGCTCATGTTTGTGCAAACACCAAGTTTTGTATCCCAAGTATAGGCTTTTTACATGTTTTAACATATTAGATTGCGTAGTTAGAATAATTAGTTTTGTTGATTCGTCAATTTTGGAGTTCAACCGAAAAAGTATCAATACATTTTGAGGCACGCTAAAGCAAGGTCGTTCGTCGGCGTTTGAACTAATCAATACCTATAGTTTGGGAACTGTTCATCAAAAAATAGTTACTAACTGTGCCCCATGAACATTGTCTTGCCAATTTTTTTTGGATGGATCACCCTAGTCATATTGGGGCATGTCTGTTGGCCGATTCTCAGATCTACCCTGATATGCACACAAATTTCATGCAAATTGGTCAAGCCGATTCGGAGGATGATATGGTAACAAACACCGCGACACGAAAATTTTATAATATTGTTATAAAATTCGCGAAGACTGTTAAAAAATTGCTTGCCTACTTTGACAATTCTTTCTACGTCAGTATCATCGGTTTCATTGTTCCAAATATTGGCCATTTGTATCAAGCGTATTACTAGGTCGACGAAATGAAGCCCTGTTATTATTATGATAGAAAATACCGCTTTGCATTTTGATTGGCCACTTGTCCAACATTTGTCGCCAACGTTACGCGCCGGTGGTTGGACTAAATATTTTCTTTTATTATTCATTCTTAAGTGAAAGTGTTCTTGTCATTTTAAGTTTGTTTACGTTTGTTTCACAAGCGTTTTGTCGCCATAATTTCCTTATTATTAGGAAGTTGCGTTTTTTGTTTGCGCGTTGCGTTAATTACGCAAAATACGTTTATGTAAAACATTATTTTGTTTTGTGAATACGAGGGCATTGTTTGGAGAAATGAGCGATGAGCAATTGTTTGACAAAACTGCTTTGATGAGATGTCAGAATAATGTGTAATAACGCGTTTTGTTCAGTTTAAAAATATCATTAGTTTCTCTCACACACTAGAATAAAAACAAAAACTTCAGAAAATAATAATTGTACATAATAAATGTGTTATGTAACCACTTGAACATCCTCTAAAGTAAGATAGAAAGTATAGTATAAGATAATATTAAAATACCAAAAAAGATTTCGTTGGACATTTCTGAGAAAAAATACCAATCCACGCTTAGTAATAACGTTGCTTCGGTAATTTCGCCATGATTCATCGATTTACAGGTTACCCTGTCAAAGTTGGTCACGCTAGGCACCATTTACACTAGCGGTCTTTTAACGCGGCTTAATTCTTAAAGAAAAAAGCTTTTTGGCCTTTGAATTGCAGTGTAAATACTTTTTTTAGTATTTCAAATTCACTCTAGTTCACTTTATTACACAAGTGTCTTTAAAAAAGGGTAGGGAAGGCCTTCACACACACATAATCAAACACAAGTCTTTTATCAAGCGCTATCGAAGTAGGCCTGTAGCCGATATATCACATAACTTCATTGAATTTCATTCCAGGCGTATGTGAGTTTGCTCAAAGTAAATCCTTCCCTGTAAATCTCGTCGTGTGTCAAATCACTGCACCTAAGTGTACAAAACTCATTACACCACCACGCGCATAGCAGACCACACGGCTATAGTTTTTTTTATTATATCCAAATTGCCAGTTCAAAAATTCCCGGTGACCGGTTGCTTATAACGATGTATTTAATTTATTCAGGTTACATAGCACATCTTATTGAGATGTTCACCTCATGCCTCGTGTGAATGACCTGACCGAATGTTTATCGAACCAAACCATTCACTCATTGGTAATATCTAAGTATTTGCCGATTATGGCACAGCCAACTTTCTTCTTTAATGCTGTATAAGTTGCGATATTGAAATTCCGCGTATACTTTATTTTTTATTTTTAAGCTTTTGTTAAAGATGTTGACGGGAAAGTAAAGACTTGTCAAAATTTTGGACGTAATGCGGATACAGTCGCATACAAAAGTAATAAAATATATTCTTTTATTTGAGTACATGGGACATATAATCAAAATATTATTTGACAATAAAAAAAAACATTTATGAGGAACATACAACTGATAGCTTTATTGCAATTTAAGCTGAAAAAAATAAAGAAATTATTACATTACACACATTAAGTTAGTAATCCTTAAGCATACTCGTATGTAGAAATAATTTAAATTACTTACTTGAATAGGAACCGTTGGTAATGCTGCATTTTATGATTAAAATTGGAACCTTCATTTTTAAGTTATCAAGCACGATAATGTCTGCCAACCTTGGCAAATCGTGACACAATGTGACGGGTGATTAGAGACACAGACAACCTGACATATTTTCTGCATGTATGCACCGAGTGTTAAAATTTTAATCAGTTAAGTTACGCAGTTCTAACAGCCGATTGGATGGGAAGCCACCCATGCCATTCCAAGAGAAGACCTCTTGGGCAAGCGCTACGCGTTAGTCAGTCGCAGAAACTAACAACTTGATATACCCAGCTCAATAGAACTATCATAGAGTTATATCACAGCAGGAGTTTGTGGGAAAATCTGGCAACTGCTGCACAAGAAAAAAATAACATCACACACACGTACACACATAATGTCTCTGATCTGATGTGGGGAAAATTACATCCATAATGCATATGATTTAATTAAAATCGAATTAGATCGAGAACCAACGACCAACGAGTGCAACATTGTATAAGGATATGATCAAGATCAATGATGTAGATCGTAATAAAAATATTATTTTTATAATGCTTGCTTGGTGGTCATTCTAAATTGAACCTTACCGTGAATGTGTAAGTATCAATTTCACATAACCTCACAGCGGTATATCACCACGGGATTCCTTTACGAAGTTCTTGAAGATGAATCCTATATTTACCTAAATGAAAGTAGACTAATCGAAGATCGAAGGGCCAAGATGCCTTTGAAGAGAAACTCATAACCCACTTAGTCACAGGTATTTGTCAGTGATACCGAAGCAAACTAGTTTTATGGTCCACTAACCAGAAATATCCATTGGTAGAGTTTTGTGGAATATGAAATCTATACATCTATACAGATAAATAAAATTGAAGTGTCTGTTTGTAATTCAAACAACTTTTAACTACATACTAATGCATTTGAAAGTATACACGCTACTAACACTAAAAAACCAAGTTTTAAATTTTTTCTCTGCCTGTCTGTCTGTCTGTTTGTTCCGGGTAATCTCTGAAACGGCTGAACGGATTTTAACAGGACTTTCACTGGTAGGTAGCTGATGTTCCAAGGAGTAACTTAGGCTACTTTTATTTATCAAAAATATTAGGGTTCCGCGACAATAAGGATGAAACTAAATCTACGTGGGTGAAACCGCGGGGCACAGCTAGTTAATAATATAGAAAGATTGGTCAAGCGGAAAGTGACCGATTTGGCACAGTAATTTTTTGTCCATAATTTGTTTTAATTCAATTAAGTGAACCGGATTCAAAAGCCTCGAATATTGAAATATATAGATTATTTGAGAAGAAATTCAATTCAACTTTTCATGTGAATCAAAATACTCAGGGAGTCGGGTTCACGGGTTCTTTAATTATTCTTTGGTCAAAAGTGTGACTAGTACTTCGGGAACTCGTATGGAAAGGCATCAAGCGAATTCTAAACCAAATTGAGAGTCTTAATTGATGATCTCAAATGGTGAAACACTTTCATCCCCGACGTTACTTTACGTTCTTATATTAATTTTTTTATCTATTTTATGCATCTAATTATAATTTATCGATATAACTGCATTCTCTGTTTAAACAGCTTTGGTCATATATTCAATTTTATCTTATCTTGTTATGGCATTATTGGGTCCGGTTGCCCGGAAGCACGTCGACCCTTGGGATCTTTTGTTCCGCCCTTGCCCTTATGCTCTACGTACCTGACTCCTCAAATACTCCCTAAACAAGCCGGCAGATCTTGCCCATAGGGAAGAGCTTATAGTCCTCTGGTTTCGGATACGCCTTACCCAGTAGGTCCATTCGCCATTTCGCCAGTGCAGTCATATATTCTAAATACGAACTCCTTGTATATGGGAAATAAAATGTGAGGTGTCACGCCAAAAACACAAATTTCACCGAAAGTCGGCAACAAACTTTCTTCGGCATAGTTTATGAACATTAACTTTAGATCTGATATGTTTCACCACTCGCGATGCGAGCAAATAGCAATCGTTGCAAAATGTAATGTCATAATAAATAATATCCATCAACTTTGAAAGTAATATGAACATTAACCAGCGGATTTAGAAATACTTGTGTGTCTTTACGCAAATGATGTATGAAGTCTAAGTTGTCCACTGGTTAGGTAGTTTGCCTTCCTAGTTTAAGGTCGTGTGTTCGATTTAGGCACAAAAAAAACAATATTAGTTTCTGTGCAAAGGTCCTGTCTTCCCAATAACATCTCGAGAGAGAAATTTTATAACATCAACATTTCCTTCGAAGAGTGCTAAGGAAACAGTTGGCGAATCTAGTTTTTTTTGCAGTATACTTTATACCAAGATCTCAGTAGAGAGTACTTACTGGAAAAATACTAGTTAGGGCTCCTCAGTCTCAAAACAAGAAAAAAACATTTTTTTTACACATTTTTGCAAAGAGCATCGGCTAGTGTATACGTCGTTAATTTTATTAAAATTAAATTTCGTTTTTAGACGTTACTACGTATAGTCCCTTGTTTCACATATGATCCTGCCAACGTGACAGAGGTTGAGTCCATCGCCGTCTCAGGCACTATACATACGTCTTTCCTCACGATGTTTCCCTTCACCGTAAAGCACATGGTGTGAAATCACAGTACATAAGTTTTTTAGAAATACTCATAGGTACAGGCTCCGCTGGGATTCGAACTTGCGTAGCAGGCGACTGCTCTATCCCCGAGGCCACCACGGACGGCTCTTAAGTAATAATTCTTCATCAACTATATTCAACCACAGAAATAATTAAGCAAATCGATGAAAATTTTTCTATAACTGATATTAAGTTGTACGTATATCAGAAATGTGAGGCTAAAAATTCTAGACCCTATATATATTTTCAACAGAACCGTACGGTGAGAATATAATAAGAACCCACTAAGAAACATAAGAATATCAATCACCTGCCATGATTAAAAAAAAAGGATAAACGTTTTTAGAATAGTCATAACCAACACAAAAACATCTCTATATTTTTTGCGCACAATTTGATCAAAACAACAAAAGTAATGTATTTTGTGGTATGTTTTGTTACAGGTTATTTCACGTATAAAAAAGGCTAAGATACTGTTATCTATACAGATAAATAAAATTAAAGTGTCTGTTTGTAATTCCAAAATAACAGCTTTCACTAAATGCATATGAAAGTACACACGATACCGACACAAAAAACCAAGTTTTAAAATTTATCTCTGTCTGTCTGTCTGTTTGTTCCGGGTAATCTCTGAAACGGCTGGACGGATTTTAACGGGACTTTCACTGGTAGATAGCTGATGTTTGAAAGAGTAACATAGGCTACTTTTGTTTATTAAAAATATTTGGGTTCCGCGACAATAAGGAAGAAACTAAATCTACGCGGGTGAAACCGCGGGGCACAGCTAGTTATTGTATATATATAATATCATTAATTAATAACAATATATTTATAAACTAGGTTAATAATAAGAACTTTTATAAACATCAACTCATATGATCGAGTTGTATAATCGATATCTCGTTTCGAAGCTCGAACTCGATTTTTAAGGTGAAAGTACCGGTACAGGTGGTGTTACGCGAACCGATATTCGATTATTGAGATAGAACATGCAATCGATATCTGTATGTTTATATTATGTAGGTCAAGTAACAGACGATTCCATAAAGTGTTAAGTTTCAATCGATTATTAAATATTTATAGGTCCATCGATAAACTAGCGTAATCTTAGGAGGTTGGAGAACACCAAGATATTGTAACGGTGAAGGAAAAAATCATGAGGAAACCTGACGTACCTACGAATCTATACAGATAAATAAAATTGAAGTGTCTGTTTGTAATTCCAAAATAACAGCTTTTCAATAAATGTATAGGAAAGTATACACGCTACCGACACTAAAAAACCAAGTTATAATTTTTTTTCTCTGTCTGTCTGTCTGTTTGTTCCGGCTAATCTCCGAAACGGCTGGACCGATGTTATCGGGACTTTCACTGGCAGGTAGCTGATGTTTCAAGAAGTAACTAAGGCTAGGCTTTTATTAAACAAAGGGGTTCCGCGGGACACCCATTAAATTAACTCTACGCGGGTGAAATCGCGGGGCAACTATAAATAACTGGTAGTATGCATTCCAAAGAAGCATCAAGTAATTTATTACAATAATTCTAACGGCCAGTCATATCCGTAGCGATCATCGGATGCATGCTGTTTTTTATACCTTTTTATTCAATATGCCATAACATATGTCTTGGTAGTCATCGCAGGTAGCTATATCCTGTCCGTTGACGTACGAGGAAATGAAAAAAATACTCTAACGAATGCCGGGAAGGTTCTAAGTTCAATAGCAGAGGTTTTTGAGAGAATTTTATTTGATAGTTGAGGTATTTGAGATGGGTCTCTGACAGACAGGTGGTCAATCTTGTATAATAAACGAATATAACGTTTTCGTGGTTACGGTAGTGGTAAGGTGTAATATCAGCGGACCTACTCGCTTTCGCCGAAAAACGCATCGTAGGCCGAAAGTTCGCAAAATTCCTACCACTTATTCGTTCTAAATTTACGTCAGAACGTGGTATACCACGTTCTGCAGTATACTGCAAAATACTTAGAAGTTTCTATATTCTGAACCTACTTTAGTTAAATTATTCACAGAACGAAAACTTGAGTTTGGTAAAAACAAAGCGATACTGAAACTTTGTTTAATTTTCGTTCGTATATCTATACATCTTCACTTCAATTTTATTTATCTGTATAGATATAGATATATACAAATATTTATAGAGATGTATATTGATTAAAAAAATATTATGCGACTCATTAGCGCGGGGTAAAGTACGAATGCAGCTAGCCTGATGGAGCGTAGTGACCTAGGCATAAATTCATGCGTATACTTACGTTTGCAATAACAGTGGTATGACTCACGTTCTATCGACCTTGTTTAGAGGGATTGCTGTGTTGGCAGCATATGGGACGATGAAAGCTTGCTAATTTCATAGGTTTTTATTAACCAGCAATATGTTTAGAAGAAAGATCAAATTTTTTTTGTTTAATCAGTTTTTTTCACTTCACTGTTCAAAAATTTCTTAAAAGATTGAATACAATTTATTAAGTTACTTGCGTTTCTGAATGTGATTAGGTACTTATGGTATTTTTAACAAGAGCCGTGGTAGCTGTGTTGTTTGAATAGTCGCTTGCTACTGCAGTGATTTCATACCACGTGCTTTACGATGAAAGAAAACATCGTTAGGAAACCTGCATATGTCTGAGAAGCTATTCAATGACGTTCAAACTGCCTCGTTGGTCTAGTGGTTAGTAGGTTCGCCTGCCGTTCACGAGGTCCCGGGTTCGATTCCCGGGTCGGGTCATTAACAGATATTGAGTTTTTCTGTCAAGTAATTCACAATAAAATGCCCGGAGTTTGTAAGTTGGCGGTGTTTACACCCCCGCGCCTCGGAAAGCACGTTAAGCCGTTGTTCCTACGCCTGATCTCTCTCCGGTCGTGTCGGATTGCCGTCCCATCGGACTATGAGAGTGAGGGAATAAAGAGTGCACCTGTGTTTGCGCACACACTCGTGCACTATAATATCTCCTGCGTTCATGGTTAATCCCCGGTTAATCCCCGTTGAGATTAACCGCCGTTACCGAAATTCGGTAGGAGATCATTATTATTATTATTCAAAGACGAATGTATATGCCAAAGACAGCGACAAACTCACCATATTTCATGTTTGTCATCTTGTGTGGATGTTGTTATTACAACACTTCTGCCTACCTTTGGAGAATACAGGCTTGAGTATATGTATGTGTGTATTTTTAACATGTCACAGTAGAAATTTCCACTTTGACCAAAATGACAATGTATAAAATGAAAATAATGTATTTAAATGTATTTGAATGACACAAACTTTTAGTAACGAAATCGATTTAAGTAGTATAGCTACATTATAAAGTACAAAAGATAATATGTAATTACTTTTTTCCACAATTGACAGATAGTATTAAGGCAACAATGAAATTGCTAGAAATTAAATTAAAAGCAACTTATTAACATTTTTATAACAAGTTAAATAACTTAACAAAACATGCAAATCATTTAATTACTTTAAAGTCCTAAGAAGTCAATCATAAAAAAAAAACTATCAATAAGTAGGTACTCTAAGTAAGTTATTACTAGCCGTGCCCCGCAGTTTCACCCGCGTAGATTTAGTTTCATTATGTCGCGGAACCCCAATATTTTTAATAAATAAAAGTAGCCTAAGTTACTTCTTGAAATCAGCTACCTACCAGTGAAAGTCCCGTTAACATCCGTCCAGCCGTTTCAGAGATTACCCGGAACAAACAGACAAACAGACAGACAGACAGAGAAAAATTTCAAAACTTCGTTACACTTTCATATGCATTTCGTGAAAAACATTTATTTTGGGATTACAAACAGACACTTCAATTTTATTTATATGTCTGTATAGATAACTACTTCGTTGATCTAATGACAGTGCCCAAATTATAGGTTTCAACAAGTTCTTACGTTCACGATATCGCCTGCGTATTTTCCTCATTTTGAGAACGTTAAAAAGCGCCCCAAGTAGTGAGTGTAGGAAGTTTTACGTCTCCATACAAAATGACGAAATCTGCGGTTTGTGATTTTACGCATGTTAAATACGCTAAAATATGTTTTTTGTTTGCTGAACCAAGGTCACGAAACTTAATACCAAAGCAGTAATAAAATACAAATAGGTATTACATAAATATTTCAAAGTGTTTTTGATTTATTCAAGTCCAAGTTTGGCTTAAACTGCGTCTATATTAAACGCATGTCACTAATTAAGTATTGTTTGTTATTTATAATCGCTTTAGTCCACAACTTATACCACCCACGTCCACACAGAAGTCGGTCAGTGTTGATGAAAGTCGGGCGTGAGCGGTTTACTAATATTATGACGTCGTAAAGACGCTTTCAAGTCAACTTCTGTACACTTGATATGACTCTTGTGTTGGATACATTCATTTTAAAGATTTTCTCAAATAAGCTTTGTTGGTGTGGTCGCAAACGCTACTGCGGAATGCAAGGATGAGGTCCACGGGTCGGATGTTACTACGTGTTATTGGGTTTTCCATCTGAAATTTTTCAGTAGCAGCCCTGAAGCTAATGGCAGTACGGTCGCCCTAAAAACCTTCACCAAAAAAAACTCTAGGAACTCTAGGATCTAGGAACAAATCGTTCAAAATCAAACACTCACACAGACGCGAATATATACGAGAATAAAAGCAGAATAGCGGTAGCGTCAATAGGTGAGAGTTTTACAGACTTTTTTAGATTTTTTTTGAACAAAAATAAAAATTTAAAGCCTTTCAGAATGACAAACGTTGTTTGTTAGTTAAAAAAATACTTCTTGCCATGACAGTTTCACTGTGTGACGGTGACAGTTCAACTATCATGGCTTTAAGAGGTCATGGTACCCTTCTTCTTTAAAGATGATAAGCTTCTATATCTGATTAGTAGAGTGGTTAGTAACTCCAATCAAGAACCTAGAAGTACAGGTTTCATTCCCGCTGAGACCTGATTAATACTTTATGTATCTAGTATCAATATCGATATCGAGTTACCGTAGTACGAGGTTCGATTACATGAATACTAGGTCAATTTGTGAGAAAATGTCCCGAGATTTTATTCTTATTATATTTTTTTATATATATGTTCCCTGTACTATAAGATTCCCAATGTTATGTTGATAGGGCTGTCACTTAATTAATATTGTTTCGTTCTGCAATGTTATGTGTGTGTAATTTCATATTTATAAGCTTAAATTAAATATTTAATGATGTTTTATTTGTAAAAAATAATTGTAAAAAGTTAGACTAGTTACATAAAAAAAAAAAATTTAAAAAAAAATGGATTTGCATAAAACAATTAACACACAGACGAAATGTCGGATACAATCTACTATTACATTTTATGTATTACCTTTTATGTACGTATTTGCACTTGATTAGTATTTTATTGCCAGTTTATAAGTAAAACTATAAATAATGTTGATGTTTATAGAAACACGAATCGCATGGTTTACGATTATTACGAATTGAACCTTATTTCTATACACATAATGAATAGTTTACATAAATCCATCGCTAAATGACAAAGCGAAGTTCTAGACAAGTGTAAGCTAATTTGTAGATAAAGAATAAAGCAATGATCACGTTTGACTTATTAATAATGTTCATACAAGTGCGTGATATCCGCATGTAAATGGTGTTGGGAAATAAATACATACATAAATCGCATGTTCAATAAATAAAGATACAACGCCTGAAAATGATTTATTCAGTTTAAGCACTTATGAATGTCGAAGAATTTACCACCGGTTCGGAAACTAGCCCTTTGAGAAGAAATTTAGCCTGTATTAATCAATGATAATGTAGCATTCAAATGTTGAAAGAATTTTTAAAAATAATAAAGTACTTTTTGAGCCAATTCCTTACAAACATACATACATTTATTTCCTCTTTTTAATATTAGTATAGACTAGATTTTCTTACGTAACTATTTTTAGAGGCATCTTATTTTATCATTTTATTTTAAATAGCTTTCTTTATGTAGATTTTTATCAATATTACCGTATTTACTTTAACATATATTTATTGAAAAGCTGTTAATTTGGAATCACAAACAGAAACTTGAATATTATTTATGTATAGAACTAAGATCTACTAACAATGAATGGATCGGTATTGTTAAAAGGAAAAAAAAACGACATCCGTGAAGAAGACAAGCAATAATAGGCCTTATGACAAGGAAATAAATCACTATAGTTCAATGGAAGGTCAACAAAGTCGGTCATAAAATCAGCAACCTGTATAACCTTGTGAAGTTAGCCGCGTGCGTCGTGACTTCATTACAAAATTTAACCAACCTGTGTACAATACATAATTGACGATCAATTTGTCAAATTCCCTTTGTCAGTAAGAGTTGACACGTAGACCATATGGTTCCATGCTATAAGCAACCTTAAACTTAGAGCATTATGAATCAGAACAGCACCTGCGTTCAGCTGATACGGAGAACGTGCTTCATCTCCCTGGGCTTATCCCATTAATTGTTAGGTCGGCACTTGTTTTTTTACCCGATTACGGAACAGTAAAAAAGGAAGGTTATACTTCTGACCGGCAGACAAGAACTCTAAAACAACGTATCATAATTACACAAAGCTTTATTTTTATATTTATAACTACTTGCAGAGAAAAACAGTAACCAAAAAGGAACCACAGGAACCCTTTAAATAATACTGAAAATGTAGTTTTAAGCACAAATCAGAAATGTAGACTGACGTAATTTATACTTCCTAATTTATAAATAGATTCACACACATTTTCCATCAACATCTGTGACATAACTTTAAAAATATTATGTAACAAAAGATATTTTAAGCTCATGATATTTATATGCAAGCTTCTTGTGAAATTGTAGGTGCGTAGGGCGTTAGGCCTTTTGTTCGGTTATGCATATGCTTTAGAGTTTGGACGGGTGACCGCCCGAGTTCCCTCCATGTCTCGGAGAACACGTTAAGCCATCGGTCCCGGTTGCCAATTTAACATCTTTGGCAATCGTTACAGGTCAGTCAGAGGCCTAAGAGAGTCTGACAACTGGTTTAACCCAGATTACCGATTTTCCTCGAAAAAGGGGTTACGAAGGTCAGATGGCAGTCGCTTCGTATAATAATCAGGTGATCAGCCACATCGGGTTGAATAAAGTGCTGACCCCAAATACATGGGATAAGGCCAGGGAGATGATGATGCTTTAGAGTTTGGACGGAGTTGGACAAGAAGTACAGTTACTGTAATTTTTGCCCTTATTCTTCATATATTACTGGTAAAAAATTGTTTAAAGCTGCATGCAAATTTGATATTGAAAAAGCCATTACTTTGACTTTGACGGTGAAATGCGTTGCATCAAATTACGCTCTTAATTTTTCTGTAATTTTTTTGTAAATAAAAGTTTTTTTTACATAGAAAGAAACCCTTGTTCTACGTACATTACTAGTAATGTACAAACAAAAAATTTTCTTCGTATAAAACCGGGTAATGTATAAAGACATTTTCATTCTATTTACATTAGTAGCTGCGTTGGCAGTTATGTAGAAAGAACGAAAATTTCTTCCTACATTACCCGGTATTATATAGCTTAGGATTTACAACAAAAACTGTGTTTAATTTTGATATTTATTATAATTAAAGTACTAAAAAAAAATACTTGTCAGTCAGTGAAAGTCGAACAGACAAACTGACACACCGAGAAAAAAAATGCTTTTCTTATGTAAGGCTTGTAAAACATCATAAATGCTTTATAAACAGACACTTCAATTTAGTTTATCTGTATAGATATAAATATAAAGATTATCGTCTAACCAAGCCTAAGTGTCAACAAAAACTATGGAAAACTGCGATGGCCTACTAATATGGTATAACTGGTATTACAAGACATCTTTAAGTGGAACTTGGAAAGTTCTAGAAACCAAGGTAAGCATGAATGATTTAAAGGGATTCAGTAATTATCACTTAAGGCATTCTAGTTCAATGTCTGTAGATCTTTTACGTAGCATTTTTTAGGGTTCCCTACTGCAAAAGGAAAAAATGCTTCATAGACAGACAGACCGTCCGTCTGTCTATGAAGACTCTTCTCAGGAACGCCTGGAAGTATCAAGCTGAAATTCATATCAAATACTTAGGTCTAAACATATGCTCACGCCTGTATTCCCCGAAGGAGTAGGCAGAGATGTTGTAATAACAACACCCACATTTCACCGAACATGATTAATGATGATGGTGAGTCTATAGCCGTCTCAGGCACTATACATACGTCTTTGAATTCCTTCTCAGACATAAACTCTCAGAAATCAATGTACATAAGTTTTTTAGAAAAAACTCATTGATACCGGCCCCCTGGGATTCGAACTTGCGTCGCTTGCGTAGCAGCCGACTGCTCTAACCCCAAGGCCACCACGGGCCTCACTTAGATCTACTGTAAAAAAATCTAACTTCTAAATATACAGCCGTTTATGCTGCAAATGTTCGACAATCGCAAGGGAATCAAAACTTACAGGATACTCTATTTATTTATGTTTCATTAGGTTTGTACGGAACTCTCGGAATCCTATTCGCACTTGGCTGTTTTTTTTTTCTCATGTAAATGGATAAGGATTAAATATGTGCTTTATATTCATTACGTGTAGGTCCAATACAGATTAGGGGTGAATATTAATGCCAAAGCTAAAATGTTTGTTTAATTGAGTATATCATATGTTTTATTTATATTAGTCAAATAATTTCTTGGATCGAGGCCGTATGATATGTTAGTAGATCTATAAAAAGCGTTGGACTTTGAAGGCTAACTAGATGGGAATGGCAGGATGTCCGTTTATTTTAAATAGCTAGCTTACGCGTGCAGCTTCGCCTACACTATACATCCTACTAGTATCTATACAGATAGATAGATTTTTTTTTGGTCCAATTGCCTCGTTGGTCTAGTGGTTATTAGCTTCGCCTGCCGATCACGAAGTGCTGGGTTTAAAAATAGATATCGGGTTTTTCTGTCAAGAAATTCACAATAAAATGCCCGGAGTTTGGAAGTTGGCGGTGTTTACACCCCCGTGCCTTGGAAAGCACGTTAAGCCATTGATCCTAGACTTGATATATCTCCGGTCGTGTCGGATTGCCGCCCATCGGACTATGAGAGTGAGGGAATAAAGAGTGCACCTGTGTGTGCGCACACACTTGTGCACTATAATATCTCCTGCGCACATGGCTGATCCTCGTTGAGATTAGCCACCGTAACCGAAATTCGGTAGGAGATCATTTTCTATACAGATAAATAAAATTGAAGTGTCTATCTGTAATTCCGTTTTAGTAAATGCATATGAAAGTATATAAGATATTGACAAAAAAATAAATATTATTTTAACTTTCTATGTCCGTCTGTTTCTTTGTTCTTGTTAATCTCCAAAACGGCTGGACTGATTTTAACACACAGGCAAATAGCTGACGTTACAAACATTATTTCTAAATATATATAACTCAAAGATGACTGACTGACTGACTAAGTGATCTATCAACGCACAACCACTGGACGGATCGGACTGAAATTTGGCATGCAGGTAGACGTTAAGACGTAGGCGTCCGCTAAGAAAGGATTTTGATTAATTCTACTCCCAAGGGGATAAAATAGGGGACGAAAGTTTGTATGAAACTAAATTTACGCGGGTAAAACCGCGGGACACAGCTAGTTACTAAATAAAAATTGCGTACGCACATTAAATAAATGGTTTACACAAGTTATTTTAATAATAAAGTGTCACGTTAACGTTGAAGTATATACCTAATAATAAGTACGAGAATTCAACCATTCGAAGTGATAAAACTGCTTTTGCGCATCTCGTCCTTGTGAGCTTGACATTTGATATTTTAAATGTCGAAATAAGGGGACTATTCTCGCTCCTTCGAGATAACAAACGAGAACACTCACACCTTGAAATCGATAAAATGTTTAGCTTCGAATTAATTTCCATTTGATTGCCTTCATTTCGTGGGCAGACTCGAAACGTCCTCTTCGAGATAACTCGCGTTTTATTTCTCGACGGTGTGAGAATTAGCCCCAAGGCGTAATATCTAAAATGTCAGCACGTTATTAGAATATCATAATAATAATCATTTATACGCAGATAATGATATACTTACAACATAAAATTAATAAGTATCGCTCGACAGGTGTCTAATTTCATGAAGGTTTGATGATACTTGAATGCTTATATACCTACTAGCTGTGCCCCGCTGTTTCACTCGCGTAGATTTAGTTTCATCCTTATGGTAGCGGGAAACCTAATATTTTTAATAAATAAAAGGTAGCCTATGTCCTTTCTCAGGGTCTAAAGATTGTCTGTGCCAAATTTCATCAAAATCGGTTGAGAGGTTTAAGCGGGAAAGCGTAACAGACAAACAGAGCTACTTTCGCATTTATAATATTAGTAGGGAAGTAGGGATGCTTGTATGATGGCTCATGTACTTCAAAAAAAAAATTGAATTTTTATGCTTATTTCAATACACATATGCTCACGCCTGTATCCCCCGAAGGGGTAGGCAGAGGTGTTGTAACAACAACCCACTTTTCACCTAAGATGATTAAGTGCCAACGTTACAGATGGTCAGTCTATCGCCGTCTCGAGCACTACACATACATCATTGAATTACTTCTAGGACATATACGGTTTCCTCAAGATGTTTTCCTTCACCGTAAAGCAAGTGGTGTGAAATCACTGCACATAAATTTTTAGAAAATCTCATTGGTACAGGCCCTGCTGGGATTCAAACTTGCGTTGCTTGCGCAGCAGGCGACTGTTGAAACCTCTAGGCCACAGCTCTTTCAAGTAAACAAATAAATAAACATTCGTACATAAATTGCATTGAAGCTTACAAACGTTGTTTCACCGCATTGATCGTGCAATGATTTATGCATGCATTGGAATTTCAAGGCTATTATGTTTCCATCATCACTTATTGCTGTTTATATCTTTATATCTCAATTATTGCTGTTTACAATGCGATATCGCACAATCATCTAAGGAGCTGGAATTTACTTAGTATTCTACTAAGAAACGATTATTTTTTGTGTTCTTATTTGTAGTGAATAAATTGATTAGACTGTTTTCACTAATATAATGCTACATATAAACTGAACACAGGTGCTATCACGAGCTATGGGCGCTTACATTGAATGCGCAAAATAGACATTTTATGAGTCTGTTTGTTTGTCTGTATGGCACGGCGCGAATTAATTTTATAAGTTTATTGTATACTAATTGTAAATCCATGTTTATAGAGTTATCTTACATGGCAACATTGAGCAATTTACGCGACAAATCTATACTCATATATAAAGCTGAAGAGTTAGTTTGTTTTCTTGAACGCGCTAATCTCAAGAACTACAAACCCGATTTGAAATATTTGTGCAGTGCTAGAAAGCAAATTGATCGAGGAAGGCTATAAAATTAATAAAGGTAGCGTTAGTCCAAAGTAGCTATTCCATGCGGACGAAGACGCGACAAGAAGCTACTATGTATGTAAGAATGTTAGGTCACGTGTGAGCGGAACGAATAGAAGAGGAATAAGTAAGAAGTGACGGATGATAGAATGATGGTGGACGACGTGGAAGACGGACGATGAAATACCTGTTGATTATTTATTATTTTAAGAAGATTTTTAAGAAGAAGCAAAGAAGATTCATTAAAACCTTTATACTTATTTTTATTTCAATTCCACATATCTAAACCATACAGCCTACACGTGATTTCCATTCACCTTGACGTGAATGTACGAAGAAAGCAGACGCTTCCCGTGTTAGGCGTAAAGTTTTTGCGTCGCCATAACTTGCATTTCCTATTCTGAGAAATCCCATACATTCTTAAACATAGAATACCTATATGATGTTAAAACTTAAAATTGATTTCAAAGCCTTTAATTTTCTTTTTAGTTATTTATTGCGTTAATTGCACACGGAAGAAATTATTACGGAACTTTTTACAGCAAATTAACTTACTATAATTTTCTTTGATATCTATACGGATAAGTAAAATTAAAGTGTCTGTTTGTAAATCCAAAATTACAGCTTTTCACTAAATGCATATGAAAGTATACACGCTACTGACACAAAAAAACCAAGTCTTAAAATGTTCTCTGTCTGTCCGTCTGTCTGTCTGTCTGTTTGTCTGTTTGTTCGGGGTAATCTCTAAAACGGCTGGACAGATTTTAACGGGACTTGCACTGGTAGGTAGCTGATGTTTCAAGGAGTAACTTAGGCTACTTTTATTTATTAAAAATATTAGGGTTCCGGCAAAATAAGAATGAAACTAAATCTACGCGAGTGAAACCGCGGGGCACAGCTAGTATTTAAATAAAGTAATGAATCTGTCATTATTTATCAACTTTTTACATGAAAGAGGAATTCCTGGTTTAAAAAACTATTTCAGCTTCAGCACCTTCCTGTACCGCTCTCTTAGGAAGGAAGACACTCTGAATCTTTTAACGCTATGTCTAATTTACTAGCTTAAAAATGTAATCTTGTATATTTTGACGGTAGGAGGTGCACCCGCGTATATAAGTCCGACATAAACCGCGGTATATGTACGCGTGTACGTGCAACAATTCTCGTTCAATAAAGGAAGCTGTCTTTTTGCTACTTTTATATTTTGAGACTGGTTTAAACTCTCTTGGAGTCCAACCCTGATTGTGACGTGTTCGCCTATCAATAGCAGATGATACAGCTAGCTAACAAGACTAATGTATTCCACATAGCATACCTTGTTGTAGTCACGTGACAGTGTCATCGAACATCGAGCACATATTTGCCTCTTTATATGGATGGAAATTTAAATATTCAGAGCGTCATATCGCGTGCCTGTCCTCCCTAACATTGATGAGACCGTTTCGTTTCTTCATGCTTTCCAATTGATTATGGCTATTAGTCTAGTAGTATTTAAGGGGTAACTATGATCGTTTTAGCAGTGCGTATTAAGAACTCTCAGAAGTAAGTTAAACCAATGGTGGTAGGACCCCTTATCCGATCACTGTGGCTGATCACCTGATTTTTATACAAAGCGACTGCCATCTGACCTTCGCACGACGTAAGTCCGAAATCCAACAAGGCCTGTACCAATGAGTTATTCAAAAACTTATGTGCAGTTATTTCACACGGTGAAGGAACACAATATCATGAAGAAACCTGCATATGTCTGAGAAGTACTTCAAAAAGATGTGTTCCTTCATTTAAAGCCCTGGACACTTATGAATGTCGATGAACCACCACAGATAATAGCATACTGTGCAGAAGACTATTTTTCAAAGTTTAGGTATCTATCTTGTAATTTTCACAAATTTAATTAAATATTTATGTACAGAACCCATTGCATTACCGATGAAGAATGCCAATGATTTTCTGATCAATTAAACATCGGCCTAAAATAGCTACATTTGAATAAAAGAAAGTTATTAAATTCTAAACACATTCAAATATTAATCGCTCTGATAATTTTCTAGATTACGAATGTGACGTAAATATCAGCTGATTGTGATCTTAAAAATTACTGTAATATTTTGCTCACCTACAAAGCCTTGGGCGTGACAATAATTAAGATAAAATAAGTAATAAAGATACATGTTTAGAATATAAACTAAAAATTTGCTCATATGAAACTGTTTAACTGGAGGAGCTCGTGGCACAGTTGCTATTGCGCATATCATTCGATCAGCGAAGTTAAGCAACCATACGCCTAGCCAGTAGTTGGATGGGTGACCGTCCGAGTTCCCTCCGTGCCTCGGAGAGCACGTTAAGCCGTCGGTCCCGGTTTCCAATTTAACATCTTTGGCAATCGTTACAGGTCAGTTGGAGGCCTAAAAATAATTTGACAATAATTTGCACCTTGCGCGTCCATTACAACAATATATTCAGGCTGCTGATGGGGCTGCCTCGCTTTTGCAGCGCTTCTGGAATGTTTGCGGAGGCGCGTACTGATGGCTTCCATGCATCATTCGTGCAACAGCATGCTGCAAATGATTGCCTACCGCACTGACTGTCCTATCCAAAACAAATGGATGCGGGTAGTGACATGCCAGTAAATATGTGAGCAAATTAATATTTAATATTGTACTTGTACTTGATTGTAATTATGGTTACGAATGTGACTGAAATAAAACTATTATAATTATTATTAAAATCATAGAATTAAAAAAAAATCTAATTTAAATCCGACTAACACTTCTATAATATCCTTATGCCTCATTGTTTCTTGGAAATATTTGCAATTAAATAAATTATTTAACCAAAAAATCTGTTTTATCATTCATGATATTTTTATTTAAAGAATTCATAAAACAGCGAAAATCGTATTGCCCTTGACTTCTAGAACTTATACTGTAACACAAGTACTTCCAAGTAACTCGGACACCTGGCTCGTGAGACTCGGGTAGTGAAAGTAAAAAGGCTTATTTGTCAACGTAACTTAGTTGTTACGGCACAAAACATTGATTGACAATAATTGTACCGTCGTTAGTGTAGTTAATTATTTATCATTGTTTGGTAATTGAACAGTAATTTTCTGTTTGATGATACCTGCATGTTACGTCATGTGTACAGGTGACGAGAAAATTATTGTAAACCTAAAATACTTATATCGCAAATAAAAGCTAGAAATCAATATAAAAAACTAACGGACGTCACGCGGTTACACCCGCGTAGTTCCCGTTTCCACGAGGATAAAATATAGCCTATATTAATAAGTGATAATGTAGCATTCAAATGGTGAAAGAATTTTTAAAATCGGTCCAGTACTTTTGAAGCCTATTCGATACAAAAATACTTACATATCATTCTATCAGCGAAGTTAAGCAACCATACGCCTAGCCAGTAGTTGGATGGGTGACCGCCCGAGTTCCCTCCGTGCCTCGGAGAGCACGTTAAGCCGTCGGTCCCGGTTTCCAATTTAACATCTTTGGCAATCGTTACAGGTCAGTCGGAGGCCTAAAAATAATTTGACAGCTGGTTTAACCCAGATCACAGATTTTCCTCCTAAATGGGGTTGCGAAGATCAGATGGCAGTCGCTTCGTATAAAAATCAGGTGATCAGCCACATCGGGTTGAATCAAGTGCCGACCCCAGCAATGTATGGGATAAGGCCAGGGAGATGATGATATGGTACACGAAGTACCAGGCGCACATACCGGACAAGGAGTTAATAAGTTGATTGTGACTAACATGGAGCCACATCGAGTTGAATCAAGTGCCGACCCCAACAATGTATGGGATAAGGCCAGGGAGATGATGATACTTACAATCAAATCTTTCCTCTTTATAATATTAATGATTTTACATACAAAAGATGTAATAAGTCTTTTCATTATTTTTCAACGATTAGTTAAATCTAATTTTCTAAGCATTTGAAGTTTTTGTGAGTGTTTACTTGTTAGGTGTTAAGTGAAATATTGGAGTTTACCCACAAGTAACACAGCACAGGTACCACAGAAGCAAACTATATCGGCCAGCTAGCTGAGCAATTTGTACTTTTTCTTTTTAACTAACTTACTGATCCGGTATTTCATCATAAATCATAATATTTAAAAGGGAAACGCTAAAGCAGTTCCATGATTACAGGTAGAAATTATGAAACGTATAATTTATGGTATTACGGTAGGAGTGTCAAAACTAGTGCTGATCCCATAACTAGTTGATTATCGATATTATTAAGTAGGTATGCATTTCACAGCCATGTATCACTTTCTCTTTTTAATGCGATTTTTTGTCGGTCTATAAACTGCTTACTTTAGCATGTATTTTTAATAGTTACGACATAAAATTATATGATTTTATGATTAATGGATCAAGTCTATTTAATAAACAGAAGAAAATAACGTAACACAGTGGAATAAAAAATATTATATTATAAAATATAATATCTATATATATAAAAGAAAGTCGTGTTTGTTACACACTACTTATAACTCAAGAACGGCTGAACCGATTTGGATAAAAGTTGGTGAGGAGACAGCTTAGAATCAGGAGAAAGACAGGATTTTTATCCCGTATGAAGTAAAACGTGGTATAACACAGTAACCCCTTCGCGGGAAAAACCGCGGGGCACTACATAGGATATTTTTTATCCAGTTCCCGTGCGATTATAAAGCTATGCTGGTGAAACCACAGGGTACAGCTAGTATTGAATAAAATTTTGACCTCTTCTATAAATCGTTTATTTGTATACAAGAATATAAAAAACTTATATATAAAGGCACTTGTTCCATTTACCTAACTTTGCTATTAGTAACGTTCGCTCACGTCACACAATGCTCTGACATATGATTACGTAAAAAGGAATTTCGTTTTGTGAAGAAAGATGCCGAACTGTTGTGTATCTTTGTTAAGCGTATGCCTTTAGGCGATTAATCATATCTTTGATTGCTTAAGTAATATTGGATGTGAACTACACAATAAGTCTTTGGTCCACTCTCTGGTACTATATTAATAGGTACCGATGTATTTTAACTTTATAAATATAGCTTGCTCCGCAGTATCACCCGCGTGCACTCAAATTGAACCCCTACTATTAGACTTAGTCAATTCATTATAACATTTTTGTTAGTATCGTAAAGACACTTGTTGCATTTTGATATAGGAAGCAGGCATAAAAAAGAATATGCTCATGCGAAGAGGTAAGCAGAGGTGTTCTAACATCAACACCCACATTTCACCAAATATGATTAAGGCCAACGTGACAGAGGGTGAGTCCATCGCCGTCTCAAACACTATACACACGTCTTTGAATTATTTCTCAGACGTATGCAGGCTTCCTCACGATGTTTTCCTTCACCGTAAACGTGGTGTGAAATCTCAACACATAAGTTTTTAGAAAAACTCATTGGTACAGGCCCCGGTGAGATTCGAACTTGCGTCGCTTGCGAGGCAAGCGACTCCCCGAGGCCAGCACGGCTCCTCCGGCAAGACATTTCAATTTTATTTATTTGTGGAGATACAACAAACTGTAAGAGATATTAGTCGTATAGTTATGAGAGCAGAAAGGTAATGAGTTAGTTTCTAAGTTATTGAAAATAATGACGCGCCATTAAATTTACCTTTGTGTTATCCAAAATTGACTTGTAGAGGAAATGCTACCAAATTACGTGTACATTTAGTGATCATTAAATTTAGTGTGAAAGCGAGATTTATACCATTGTTAGCCTATTATTTAGTGTGGATTTACATTTCATTTACTTTTTAGTATATGTTTGTTTTCCGATACCTTTGTTCAATCCGATAAACAAAGGAAACACGTAATAACAATTTTACAGTTCTTAATATTTGTAGATATCTATTAGGTTGGTCTAGTAGTTAACACAAGCAAATTATTTTTTGTAGTCTTATTTCTATTCAAGGCGAGTGATAGAAATACTCTTACGAGGCTTATTTTCAAACGATAATTCTGCGAATGGGACACATGAACGTAGTATTTATGTAATCCCAAAAAATAAAAAGATTCCCAAAACAATTCTTTAATTTTTCGTTCTAAACTTTTATACATACTTTAACTGGGTTATCTTACAGCATAATATAAATATGAATAATATAAGTTTTGATTAATGTGAATATTATGGTTGTCTGGACTTATAATTAAACTTTTTTGTCGCAAAAACAATGAAGAAATATAGGTCTAGATTTTCCATCCAACTTTAATTTACAAAAAGCCAGAATAAAGTATGACAAAACTGCAGCAACTTTAGGTACATTGTTATACAATAATTTAGCTAATAATGCCATTACGGAGTTTCGCCAAAGTATACCAATTGATTTATTAACTCCACCCGTGTGTAACACAGCGGAACAAGCTATCTGACCGATTAAGTAAACTGTTTAATGCTGCTATTATATATTATTTCGATAACAATCGCTTTGTTATATTACTCTAGTATTATGTTAAGTCAATTAATGTTATTATTACTCGAGATAGTAATAGGCTACTTAAATGGTGTCTTGTACTCGCGTGGCAGTAAAGACCGCAGTAAAAGTATTTAAAATACCAGGAGCTCTTATTGCAATGATAGTTCAGCTGTGTGACAGTGACAGATGTATATAACGTGTATACATCTGTCTCATAATATGAGTCAAACTATGATGGCAATGAGAGCTCTTGGTAAGACTCCTGAAGTTTTTAAATATTCGTTACAAACAGCTATTTAAAAATTAAATGAATGACTAAGTAATTAAACTGTACAGATTTTCGGTGTAACTTTGAGCTACTATCTGCCTGTCAAAATCTATATCTATACAGATAAATGAAATTGAAGTGTCTGTTTGTAATTCCAAAATAACAGCTTTCCACTAAATGCATGTGAAAGTATACACGCTACTACCACAAAAACTAAGTTTTAAAATTTTTCTCTGTCTGTCTGTTTGTTCCGCGTAATCTCTGAAACCGCTGGACCGATTTTAACTGGACTTTCACTGGCAGGTAGCTGATGTTTCAAGGAGTAACATAGGCTAACTAAATCTAAGCGGCTGAAACCGTGGGGCACAGCTAGTCTTAAATAAATTCAGGTAATATTTAAATTATTTATCATAACACTGGTTTTATGTCCGTTAATAAACACGCTTTAAGTAGTAAATCAAGACTGTATTTTGTGTGCCTATCTAATACTCATACTTTTTCTGAAAATAATAAATCTGCATTCAACTCTCTAAACTAAGTTAGAAATTGTATTATTCCTTAGGAAATTTTATTTTCATCATACGTCGCGAAACAGACCATGAACACTTAAAATATTACTCTGCAAATTATTACTAAAAACTTATTATTGTAATTTAGCTTTTATGACGTTTTTTTATATTTTTTTTCTATGTAAGTACCTAAATGTTATTTATAACATCCAAAAATGTTATTTTCTACTGAAGGGGATTAATTACTATCACAATTCGTAATGACACTAAATTAAAAAAAAGTTGCTATTTGAGATAGAAATTAATTAGACAATTCGATTGGCCGCGATGCTCAGTACCAAGAAAGTGGTTTTATACCATTTTGTAATACTTGGCAATAATTGTAATACCTGCGTTGTAATAGGCTTGGAATTTAGAGCATCTCACGTCATCGCGTCGTGGTAATTAATTATAAATATTTATTATCAGAACCCCTATCACGAGTCTGCCACCGTCCTCCTAATCTATACTCGCTAGCGTGTCCGACAATGACGATAAATCACATGAACTTCAGTTTTCATGTTTCCATTTAATCTCAGATTAATAATTATTTTTGCAAAGTAGTTATTTCAGTTTGTAATATTTTCATGTTGACAGTTGCATGTAAAGAATGACGCGTACACGCAAACGATAATATTTATGCTTCTAAATAACACCCGTCGCAGTCAAAAACATAACTAACTTTATAACGATCTAGGTTGGACTAATACTGTCATCAAGACATATTGATTGATAAGCATATAAGGTCAAAAAGATCAAAACGATATCGACGCGTTTTTGAGCTAAGCTCATTATTATCTCATCCCATACATTATTGAGGTCGGCACTTGATTCAACCCGATGTGACTAATCACTCGCACCGGATAGTGACAGCATCTGACCGTCGTAACCCCTTTTACGAGGAAAATGGATAATCTGGGTTAAGCCAGTTTGTCAGACTATCTTAGGCCTCCGACTGACAAGTATGGCAAAAACAACTGGGACCGATGGCTTAGCGTGCTCTCAGAGGCACGGAGGGAACTCGATCGGTCATCCATCAAAATACTGGGTTGCTTACTTTCGCTGATCGAATAATATGCGCAATAGCAACTGCGCCACAAGCTCTTCAAGAAAGTCTTGTCAAGAATAAAGTACCAATATTAGATTGTCTGCCATAAACAGTTTCTGGTATTAGGCAATTGATGATAGAGGTCAATTGAGGTCACTCGCAATCACCTGTCGGCAAACTTTTAACCATTACGTAAATACATACTGTATTTGCAGTCTTCAAAGTTTGCATAGATTAAACAGAATGTAGACAAAGCTAGAGAGGCTTGTGTTGAACATAGGTCAAAAAATTTAGTTCTCAGCATCAACATAGAACCTTAAACATGACGTCAGGAGTGCGTAAGATAGTTCAAATGTTTGAGTAAATCCGTTTCTTTTTGCACATAAATGTATTCCCTGTGTTCCCTGAAGGGGTAGGCAGAAGTAGACAGGGGTGAACATATATAGTACACCTACATTTCACGTAATAGGGGGCTGGCCTATTGCCACTAATCGGGTTCGAATCCAGAATCCGGGCTGCTATTGGAAAATTATAGTCAGAAACCCAGTAACACTTTCAACGAGCTGGGGACGACTCCAGGACTGCATGCTCCACAGTAGCGTATAGACCACTAGACCACTGAAGCAACCACTTTTTTTATATGGAATTTAAAAGACATAGACATTAGTTTTATACGGGCTTAAGTTTAAGTTTTCTTGTCTGCGTCGTGTCTTCCCCAATTCCTTCCATTTATCACTGGCCTGTCTGCAAGACCTTTCTAAGTGTATGACACTTAAGATTTTTGTACGTTTGTCCATTGTTTGTCATAGCCTTTAATCCTCGACAACAAAGGCTACTGAGTTTGGTCCTTAGGTCCCAAGTGTTCTCGTCGAATTCTCCATCGTCTCTACTTACCTGGTGGTTACCTTTCCCAAAGTCAGATGTCAAAGGTCTAAAAGAACAAATACACACATACATGCTGGCAATCACCGCTTCGAATCTCACGATGTCTTCCCATGTTCTAATTTAAAAATAATCCTTATTAATTACTAGCTGTGCCCAGCGGTTTCACCCACGTAGACTTTTTATTAATTTCTTGGCTGGCTTTTTTTCGCTGAACCTAATTTTTTTTAATAATAGTAGCCTTATTTTCTCCTTATATTGTCAGGTATCAACCAGTGTAAGTCCCGTTAAAATCGGCCCAGCCATTTTAGAGATTATCCGGAACAAATAGACAGACAGATTGACAGACAGTAATAAAAAAATAAAATTGTTTTTATTATGTAAGAACTTTAATTAGCATTTAGTGAAAAAAAATTATTTTGGAATTACAAACAGACACTTAATTTGTATCTATCTGTATATATGTATAAATTAGCTAGAATGCAATGTTATGTAACTAAGCAAATAATTCCCATAGACCAAACCGTAACAAATGTCCGGATTGCAATAAACGTTTGACCCATGATACGGTACAATAAACATACGATTGCAGGCATCAAAATATTAATCCGTGAAAATTCGTGTTTCATCTGCCGCGAGTTTCTAAATGTTGAGTAATTTTATTATTCGCCAAAAAATCCCTTTGTGTGTCTTGAAAGAGCATTTGCACACAACTAATTACAACATATACAATGACAGAAATAATCTAAATACCACTTCACACACTCATTTTTTTTGTGTCCACGTACACGTTTGAATAACCCTTCGATTCGGACTTACATTTTAAGACCACGAATTACGGTATTATTACATTGTTATGCTTTTTAGATCCTAAATTACCTGTATACATTTTTAAAAGGGCATCTCGTCATTCGCCATATGATAAAAGCATTTTAATAATTAAGAAAACGCAATCATTGTGCAAGCTAAGTAATTTTGTGGTGAAAATAGGTTGCGTGTCTGTTTGGTACGTTTTCATGTCTGAATAGTTGAACTGATTTACTGAAGATTAGAATAGAAATAGGGCTAACCCTAGTTTGTAAAATAAGAAAGCATGTCCCTTTTTCCACCTTGCATGTATTTTTCTGTCAAACAAGCAATTTAAATAACAAAATGAATGTGTTCACCGCAGGATGACTCTTAACTAAACCATGTTTATTTCTTTGCAGGTAATCAACCACGAAGGAAAACAGAGCACCTGCTTGGATTATTGACCCAGTCACGGTCAGCGACCGGAACCATTATGCCATATACACACGGCTTCTGAACGGACCTGACCAGCATTACTAACTCGAAGCACCGTTAATTATGCCAATACATTAACTCGCCATCATGGAAGAAGTAACTCCCCGTCCTAGTGTCGAGTACATCCCCCCTCTTCCCCCCAAAGCGAAGCAGAAGGGGTCGACCACGTTCACGCAAATAACAAATGATGACACCAAAAACACGAACGGTTTCGATACGACCGATAGTCGTATGGAATCTCTAAGTTCGATGCACTCTCTCGTCCTTAATTCTAAGAGTCCATCTGCAACGGTATTCGTAGCGGCGACCCAGTCCGACCGACCCGCCAGTGCACACAACGCCGACACACTCAACGGTCCTCACGTGGTCACTATTAGAATAAACACAGACGCGGACAAACCTAAAGCACCAAAAATATCCAGTGTCCATCTCAAGAGCGATGTAGATTTCGACACATTCAAAATTAACGAATTGTATAAAAAGAACAACAGCTTAGTACGAATTAATGTCGACGAGGGCCGGCCGAAAATTCTAGACAACGAAGAACTGAAGGATAAGGCGCCGTATATTTATTGCAATTCGTATGTTAGCTCCATGACAAACATGGTGATGTCCAGTGGCCAGTGTTCCCCGAGCGACACTCTCGACTCTGGTACCTGCAGTGATCTCGACGGTACTCCACCTCCACTGCCTAAAAAGAAGACTTCAAAATCAACCTCGGCCAAGAAAGCCGTCTCGGTGACATTAATTAGTTCGAGAAACGGGAGCAGCCAAGGTGAACTAGATTTCGAAGATAACGACTCGAACATATCATGCGACTCGCTAAACAGCAGCGAGTTGAATGGAAGCGTGCACGCTGATGAAAGTCATAGCGAATACACCAGTAAAAAAGAAAAGAAACATGCAGAACCACCGGTTGCGCCGGAGATGCCATCGTTCGCGGCCAAATCGAACAATAATGATAGCTTTCTACCACAAGGCCTCCTACAAGACATTAGAGACCGTTCAGCGAAACTCAACACAGTTGAAACTGAAAGTGAGTCCAACATCGAACACCACGAAGAAGCGAGCCAGAATATTAATGAAAATGCTAATCTTTCAAAAGAAAGTACACAGCTTACGTCGTTCCGTTTGGTTTCACAGCTTAATAGCGAGAAGAACTCGGAGTCTTTACCAACTGTCCTGAGTAGCAAGACGCCTATCATAAGCGAGAGTACATACGAGGATCGAAAACAAGAAGACAAGATGAAACAAGAGCGTATGTACTACAGCAGCCACTATTTCGATACGGACAAGTTCTACGACTTCCATTTGAACGAAAAACAGTTCGATGAAGTACCAGTGAAAAGTGTTAGTGTTAAAAGTGACTGTGATGTGTCTGAAGTGGAGTATTTTGCTGGAATCAAGGATTATAAAAACGAAGAGATGCCTTCAACGATAAAGAGTTCCAAAGGAACCATAAGAGGCGTTAAGAACCGAGTACGCGCTGGCATTGCAACGTTTCTACAGATACAGACCACTACTAAGGTGAGTTTTTATTATTTTCGTAACTAGTTTTTGCGCTTAACTACGTACACTTAGTACGTTTTAGAGGTCGCAGGCAAATGTATTCGAAAGTGTTGTACGCGTGCATAAACAAATTTTCATTTTAACTGCGGAATGTTGTATCGTAGGAACCTTCATGGTACATTCGTAAACAATGACAGGTGGAATAAAACAATCAGCTGTTTAATTACAATTCACAACGTTATCTGTGTATCCTGATTGCTCTATAAGGTATTCTTACAAAGCCGATTGTCATTTTAATAACACATTGTCAGTCGATTGGCGGAAAAAATGTGTTAATTGTTGACGCGAAGTGAGAGAGTTCAGGCGGAAATCTTACTAAATAACCGTATATTCACCCTAATGACAGTGATTGTAAAGCTTATTGAAGATCTAAAACGTGCTAATATATATTCAAGTACATACATATGCATACGCTTGTATTCCCCGAGGGGTAGATAGAGGTATTGTAATAACAATACCGACTTTTCACCGAACATGATTATGTGCCAACGTGACAGATTTTGAGTCTATCGCCGTCTTAGGCACTCTAAAATCTTTGAATGACTTCTCAGACTGCACGGTACTTAACTTTATAGAATAACTCATTGGTACAGGCCTCGCTGTGATTCGAACTTGCGTCGCTTGGGAAGCAGGTGACTGCTCTAACCCCAAGGTCACCACGGCCTCTTAATGTAATCTAAATACTGCTTGTTTACCTAGATAGTGACCTTGCCAAAAAGTTGTAAATTCGAATCATAATTGCGATAAACCTTTGAACCACGTGAGAAGGTTCCATAGTATAATAACATAACGATTCTTCCGCGTCTCTCTAAGTTTTAATTAAAGATCGAGCGCGGCAGGTGTTTCCTACTAGTCTCACGGCGAAGTGTGTCGGAAGTAGTTTGCAGTTTTCTAAACGACTCAATAGAACAAGAAAAATAAGAGCAGAGAAAGTGTTCTGATGGAAAAAATTGAATTTTCTAAGTTGAAAATTGCTACAATGTAACAATTTGCAATTTATTCTTTACGTGTTAATGTTTTTTATCATGAATTATAGTTATATTGATGGGGATTTGATGTATTAAAAGGGAGCTAAACTAAAATCAACTCATATCATAGAGTCAATTAAAATGTATATACGAGTGTAATATTTTCAAAATAATACTATGCACTTATTATTATGTATTTTGTATGAAGGGCACATTAGTCACGGCTTAATTCAACACACGTTCTTTTTAACTCAAAAACAAATAAGTACAATATATATAATGTAAGAAAATGGAACATATGTTTATGTACGATGAGGTATTATTGCAACAATTTTTTTTTATTATAATTTTTTTTTTTAAACTTCCTGCAATACATATTTGCATAGGCGGACTTAATGCTATAGGCATTCTCTACGAGTCAACCTTTGGGTGATGCAGAAAGAAACATGGCAGGTGTAGAAACGGAGAGATGTAAAAGTGAGAACGTGAATTGAAATATAAATTGTAAATACATACATACATACATACGCTCACGCCTGTATTCCCCGAAGGGGTAGGCAGAGGTGTTGTAATAACAACACCCACATTTCACCGAAGATGATTATGTGCCAACGTGAAAGATGGTGAGTCTATCGCGGTCTCAGGCACTATACATGCGTCTTTGAATTACTTCTCAGTTATATGCAGGTTTCCCGACGATGTTTTCCTTCACCGATAAGAACGTGGTGTGAATAACTGTAAAATGAAAATGAAAATGAAAATGAAAAATATTTATTCAGTTTAGGCCCTGGTAAGGCACTTATGAAAGTCGAGAATTTACCACCGGTTCGGAAACTAGCCTTCTTAGAAGAACCGGCAAGAAACTCAGCCAGGCATCATGTACATAACATCGAAACAATATAAATCATAATGAAATCATCATTAAAAAACAAATTTGTATAAATTTTAGGTATTAAAAAAACTGTACATAAGTTTTTTAGAAAAACTCATTGGAACAGGCCCCGCTGGGATTCGAGCTTGCGTCGCTTGCGTAGCAGGCAACTGCTCTAACCCTAAGGTCACCACGGCTCTCATACTTACAAATTATAAAACATAAGATCTGAACCAATACATAGATAAAATACACGTAAAATACAAGTACCTATATACATAAATATTTAGTATTTGAAGCTTTCTCTAAGGCATTCCTGCCAATGCTTATTTCAGAAAAACATAGAACGTATGAGTTACCAATCCACAATTGTTACGTACTAACTAACATTTTAGATAGTAACAATCAAAAACCAAAACATTTATAAAAACAAACAATCAACTTTTAGTTCAATGAACAATAATAAAAGCGGCAAAGGATTAAGATCATTATTTCCCCAACGAGAAATCTCTTCCGTATATAAAATATTGACCTTGGTTTAACTGGCCCCACTCTACTACATTCACCCACTATATAATGTAATGCTACAATAAGTCCATTAAACGGTAATAATATGCTTGTGTATGACTAAGAGTCAAGATTGTAATTTTAAAGTCGAAATCAAAGTGAATTTTGAAGATAGCTTATTTTATAAATGTACAAGCATTTCCACTACGGTAAAGAGACTAAGCACCATTCCAATATAGACCTTGAATTAATGTACCTTGTATTTCACCGCGGAAAACTGAAACAAGGGTGAATACCGTTTTTAAGACCTGTGTATATAATATAATAGGAGGCGAGCCTATATCCATACTAGCATTAATCAAGACTAGCCGCTACTGGGAAATAGCAGAGAAAAATTAAAAAACGCTTTACAAACTTCTTTAAGTTTCTCCTCTGGTTTCCTTGATGTTTTCCTTCACAGTATATGCTCGTAGTGTGAAATTATCGTACTCAATCTATACATCTATACAGAAAAATAAAATGTGTCTGTTTGTAAATCCAAAACAACAGTTTTTCACTAAATGCATCTGAAAGTATACACGATACTGACACAAAAAACCAAGTTATAATTTTTTTCTCTGTCTGTCTGTCTGTTTGTTCCGGGTAATCTACGAAACAGCTGGACCGATTTTAACGAGACTTTCACTGGCAGGTAGCTGATGTTTCAAGGAAAAACTTAGGCTACTTTTATTTATTAAAAATATTAGGGTTCCGCGACAATAAGGATGAAACTAAATCTACGCGGGTGAAACCGCTGGGCACAGCTAGTTAAAAATAAAAATCATTGGTGCAGATTTCAAGGAATTGAACTTGCGTCATAAACCACTCGGTCACCACGACTCTGTTAGTTTGCGTACTTTTTAATTGTCCTATTACTGCTGTTAAGTTTAAGCAATCCACAACATCAATGAAAGTGTTTTAATTATTTCCATAATAACTCTCTCATTCGCGGTAATTAACAAGACTTTGTTAACCGCCGCAACGATGTATGTTACAATAGTAAAGTTATGCTAATTTACTTGTATTCCGTATTCACGTTCACTTGTTTGTAAAAATTCTATGTCGTATACCTAAATACACTTTTTCAGTGACGTCATATCTTGAACATTGTCTAAGAACGGAATGACTAATCCTGAATTCTGTATAATAAGAAACGAGCCTATTTCCTATGCAATAAAATTTACTTTTGCGTAACATTACGTTAAGTTTATGTTAGTCGCATTCTCCTGATGGAATTTCTGATCGGCTTCAAGAATTTATTATGAAACTATCTGTGCCCCGCGGTTTCACTCGTGTAGACTTATTTTCATGGATGGCCCGCGGAACCCTAATGTGTTGTGTAAAAGTAGCCTAAGTTACTCCTTGTAACATCAGCTACCTGCAGTGAAATCTTTACCTTTTACCCGGAACAAACAGACAGACAGACGGCCAGACAGACCGAAACAAATTCAAATATTGAAATTTGTACGTGCATTTAGTGGAAAGCTGGTAATTTGGAATTACTAACGAATACTTCAATTTTATTTATCTGTAGCTTTCTTGCAATATAATATACCTCAATAGACAACCCAGTTGTATCACAAAAATTAAGCAAAAGATTTACTACAATAAAGTTTGTTTCATTTCTAAGCAACCAATCAAATTCAGCTAACCGCCATCAAATTAACCTTAGAGGAATCTAGGTAACGATATCTAAGATAGCATAGTTGGTTTAGGGGTCACTTAGTGGTATATTCTGCTTGTGAGATCTTTGATAGTAAGAGCTGCGAATGTCGACAAAAAATACTCGGGCCCAAATAAATGTACCTTCGTTTTTGAATAGAATTTTTAGAACTATAATATTTATGCTATTACTTCTTCATACGTACGTTATATTTCTTCTAAATACAAGATAACAACACGTGATTATCAAAATGTAATTGAAAATGGTTTACTCAGTTTAGGCCCCGGTAAACACTTATGACCGTCGAAAAACTGACCACTGGTTCGGAAATTAGCTTTCTGAGAAGAACAGGCAAGAAACTCAGCTGGAATCATATTCGTTCGTACAGAATAAGGAACTATTACTAGTTTTCAAAATTAAGTTAAATAAAATTGTTTACAATAGTGAACATTTTATCATCAATATCTGAATACCAAATCATAAAAGGTGTTTATATTAAGCTGTTTGAATAAAGTGGTAGTCGCTTGCCAGCAGGCGAGCTTGTCACCTTTGTATAAAAAAAACAATCTAAAGCATGACCGTATAGCGAACACCTAGCGAGTGTCTCAGTTAAATTTTTATTCATTACCTTGTTGCTACACGACCTAACTTTTTTATTCGCCAATGTCTTTGTTCTGGGAACTACGATCGGAGGCCTTGACTTTTCATGCATAATATTGCAGAACTTTCATTCGTCTGTCGATGTGAATAAAAATTGTTGATTTGCATAAACATTGCTACACGCTTCGATCGAGTAGTTACTATGGATTTGCCACTCGTTGTGAATTTGAATCTATACTAATCTATACAGATAAATAAAATTGAAGTATCTGTTTGTAATTCCAAAATAACAGCTTTTCACTAAATGCACATGAAAGTATACACGATACTGACACTAAAAAAACCAAGTTTTAAAATTTTTCTCTGTCTGTCGGTCTGTCTGTCTGTCTGTCTGTCTGTCTGTTTGTTCCGAGTAATCACTGAAACGGCTGGACGGATTTTAACGGGACTTTCACTGGTAGGTAGCTGATGTTTCAAGGAGTAACTTAGGCTACTTTTATTTATTAAAAATATTAGGGTTCCGCGATAATAAGGAAGAAACTAAATCTACGCGGGTGAAACCGCAGGTCACAGCTAGTATATACTAATATTATAAAGAGGAAAGATTTGTGTGTTTGTAACGAATTAGCTCAAAAAGAACTGGATCGATTTTAAAAATTCTTTCACCATTTGAATGCTACATTTTCACTGATTAATATAGGTCTTTTATCTTCGTACTCCCACGGGAACGAGACCTACACGAATGAAACCGCATGACGTCCGCTAGTACATTATATATAGCTGCTTCGTTGGCCTAGAGGTCACAAACGTTACGTTCTGGGTTCGATCTTGTCAGGGAAAGTGTTTTTAGATTATTTTAAAGTAACGCTTAGGAACGTATTAAGAGAATAGCGTATCGTAAAAAACAGTACAGTTATTCACTAAGGTATCACAGCGTCGCACTTGTCGTCGCGTGTCTGTTTTAAAGATACGAAATTGAACCTTATCCTCAATGTATTATGTATCAATTCCCTATGATTGAAACCAACGCTCGTCGGGTTCGTAACTGAGAAACCTTAGTGAATAACGCGGCAGTTGTTGTTAAAAGTAAGCACATCTAAATAAATAAAATAAATGATCTTTTATTGCTTTTTAGTACTTAAACAAAATATAATAAAATTACAACAAAATAATAAAATTACAACAAAATAATAAAATTACAAAACAAAAAAAAAATGTTTAAGGCCTTTTAAAAGCAAGGGGACATGGCTCAGCCTGTGCTGCCCGTAAATTTAATTACGTTTAGCGCTGATTTTCAGCCATCTAAATTATAATGATTGTGTATTTCAAGAATAACTTTGCTATTTCTAGAAAACAGAATACCTGTTTTAAGTGAAGGACAAATATTTTTTTTTAACAGAAAATAATTGCCGAATTCGTTGGCTAATTATTCTTGGTTGAAAACGACGTTCCGCTCTCGGGGCATTTTTTTGCTGATTCTGACGATTTGAAAATCATCTTTTGCTAAATTCAAATTGAAGATTAGTTATTTGAGTTTTTATTTGAACTAAGTAACTGGCCACAATTTTTTTTTCTTTTTTATAGATTTATTTCGCTACAAAGGTGGTAAATAAGAATACATATCGTCAGTGGGTCAGAGGCCTTACCATTTATTTATTTAATAATAGCTGTGCCTGCGGTTTCACCCGCGTAGATTTAGTTTCATCCTTATTGTCGCGGAACCCTAATATTTTTGATAAATAAAAGTAGCCTAAGTTATCTCCTTGAAACATCAGCTACCTGCCAGTAAGAGTCCCGTTAAAAACGGTCCAGCCGTTTCAGAGATTACCTGGAACAAACAGACAGACAGACATACAGACAGACAGAGAAAATTTTTAAATCTTGGTTTTATTGTGTCAGTAGCGTGTATACTTTCATATGCATTTAGTGAAAAGCCGTATTTTTGAAATTACAAACAGACACTTCAATTTTATTTATCTGTATAGATGCTTGTATTTGTCAAAATATGAGTTGGCAACACTGGGCAGTGCTTTTATTCTCCAGAATACAACGTGTTATAAAATTGTTGATTGTAACGTAAAATATAGTGTAGGTAACCGCAGTCATTTAAGTGAACATTATCTTCCACATAACCACGGGGCAATTGAATTGAACCCAGTTTGAGGTAAACTAGAGATCGAACGCGTTTACCTAAATTGAACCTAACGGTCTTTAAGATTAGATTGGTTGTGGTGTAGCAACATACATATCGACCACAACTGTTAGTCTTATATTGGTTTAGTGAAATGGGAGATAGAAAATACTCTTTCGCCGCCACATCAATTTCATGCTGACTAGTTTGTGCCCGCGATTTTGGCGGTCTGAGTTTCTGACCGGTTTTTCTCGGTGGTCAGTTCTTTGACGGTCTTACGTGCCTTACTAAGCCTAACCGAATTAGAAAATTTTCATTTTCATTGCACCCATGTAATCATCATCCTGCTTTCTGCCCTTATCCGATTTCATTTGGTGACTCTCTCTCTCTCTCTCGGGTCTTTTTCTCTTAACGACCTATCTGTTAAGACGATCAAACCCAGGGTCTCGTATTCCTCAGTAGCATTTGCAACCACTAGACCAACAAGGCAGGATTAGTAAATACATTTATTAATTAATTTGAGCAGTTTTAAGATCCCTTTTTTCACAATTTTTTCCTCAAACTAAAATCTTCAAATTATTCCATTTAATAATAATGATGAAATATGATACAACTTTAATTACATTAATAATAAATCTATACATCTATACAGATAAATAAAATTGAAGTGTCTGTTTGTAATTCCAAAATAACAGCTTTTCACTAAATGTATATGAAAGTATACACGCTACTGACACTAAAAAACCAAGTTTTACAAGGATGTAACTAAATCTACGCGGGTGAAACCGCGGGGCACAGCCAAATACCACTTTATTTACATTAATAATAAATATTTAAATATAAAGTCAACACTGCGAATTCTGAGTAAGTAAACTTAACAAATTACGCTAAATACCAAATTACTCTTTCATTATGATAAATTTCGCTCGTAAAATACTGAAGCGTATATAATGCGCTTCAGAGTATTTCTATTTCTAAACTTTATGACTTGAGACATGTTCATGTAACTTACATATATGGAGATGGTATGTCCAAAAAAACAAATATCTACCATTTCCTTATGTAAGTTGTATACGAGTTAGAGAAAGTTATAATAAGAGAATGTATTTCAAAATTACGTGTTTTATTCTAGGACATGTCACTGTCATCATCATCTCCCTGGCCTTATCCCATACATTGTTGGGGTCGCCACTTTTTTTTTTTTTATTGACGAGGGGGAAACCTTCATAAGGTCCCCGACCGCCCTGGGAGAGGCAGATCGGGGTATGTGGGATTTTTACCGCACTAAAACCTTTGCCATCCTCAGTGCTCAGGGGGGACTCCGGGTACTCTAATAGATCGCACCGGTGTCCCCCCAAACTTTGCCGGGGCAAATCCCCGGGGCAGCTGTGTCGCCGCCCCTGGAGACCTCGCTGTGCAAGGCAGCGCGAGCCACATCGCGCTGCCACCTTCCCGGGCCCGCGGCTCGGTGGTCAAAGCTCCCACCCCGACCACCGCCAGCAGGCCCTCCGGCCCCCTTTTAGTCGCCTCTTACGACAGGCAGGGGATACCATAGCCAAATTCCTAGACCCTGGCTATTGGGTGGGGGTCGGCACTTGATTCAACTCGATGTGGCTCCATGTTAGTCGCAATCAACTTATTAACTCCTTGTCCGTTATGTGCGCCTGGTACTTCGTGTACCATATCATCATCTCCCTGGCCTTATCCCATACATTGTTGGGGTCGGCACTTGATTCAACCCGATGTGGCTCCATGTTAGTCACAATCAACTTATTAACTCCTTGTCCGTTATGAGCGCCTGGTACTTCGTGTACCATATCATCATCTCCCTGGCCTTATCCCATACATTGTTGGGGTCGGCACTTGATTCAACCCGATGTGGCTCCATGTTAGTCACAATCAACGTATTAACTCCTTGTCCGTTATGTGCGCCTGGTACTTCGTGTACCATATCATCATCTCCCTGGCCTTATCCCATACATTGTTGGGGTCGGCACTTGATTCAACCCGATGTGGCTGATCACCTGATTTTTATACGAAGCGACTGCCATCTGATCTTCGCAACCCCATTTAGGAGGAAAATCTGTGATCTGTGTTAAACCAGTTGTCAGATTATTTTTAGGCTTCCGACTGACCTGTAACTATAGCCATCTGACTTGCCGGTTCTTCTCGGAAGGCTATTTTCCGAATGTGGTCAATTCTTCGACGTTCATAAGTACCTTACCAGCCGCGTTATGTATAAATCTATACAGACAAATAAAATTGAAGTGTCAGTTTGTAATTCCAAAATAACAACTTTTCACTAAATGCATATGAAAGCAAACACGCTACTGACACTAAAAAACCAAGTTTTTAAATTTTTCTTAGTCTGTCTGTCTGTCTGTCTGTTTGTTCCGGGTAATCTCTGAAACGGCTGGACGGATTTTAATGGGACTTTCTATGTCAGGTAGCTGATGTTTCAAGGAGTAACTTAGGCTACTTTTATTTATTAAAAATATTAGGGTTCCGCGACATGAAACATGAAACTAAATCTACGCGGGTGAAACCGCGAGGCACAGCTAGTTCACTAATAATTTCCTTGCTTGACAATGATTATGAAAGAGGCGTATATGTCGTGTATAAATCTGTCACTGTCGGACAGACAAGTTATCATAACCTAGGGACTTAACATGAGCTCTTATCACTTATGGCTAAACTTAAGTCGTTCGTAATTATTTCTACCTTAATGCTGAGTTGAAGCTGTATAAAACGTGACCAAAACACTTACAGTGTGATAAAAGCGTGAAGTTAGTAAATATTACTCACATTTCACAGCAAAAACCTTAAAGACAAATGCTATCTTTTTTCTATCTCGGAACTTTTACTCTATACTAATATATTTACTAATGATGTTGTTTTTACCAATAGATTTGTATGTAAGTATGTTTGTAACGAACCACTAATTAATATATATTTTAACCCCGTACTCTTACTTAAGCAGCAACTTACGCAAGTTCTCTTAGAAAAATGCCCCAGCGGATTTATAATATTTCATTACACTGATGCACTTATGTTATTGTTTCAATTCGATAGTAAAGTAAATAACTTAATATTACTTCATTGTGTACTTAGTATTGCGAAATAATTGCTCGCTGACTTGCGTAAAATAACTTGGCGTAATACGATAGTTTACTTACCTTGACATTGGTGCTGTATGTGTACGTAAATTACATGCATTTTTAATATAAGTTTTCGTTAATTCGAAATACATACGTCGGTTTCACCCGCGTAAATTTAGTTTCATACAAACTTTCATCCCCTATTTTACCCCTTTGGGGGTAGAATTAATCAACATCCTTTCTTAGCGGATGCCTACGTCGTAACATCCACCTGCATGCTAAATTTCCGCCCGATCCGTCCAGTGGTTTGGGCTGTGCGGTGATAGATCACTATGTCAGTCAGTCAGTCACCTTTGACTTATATATATTTAGATAGATAAAGATAATATGCTTCTCTAAACAGGTACTGAAAATAGTTTCTGTCTGTTTGTTCCGACTAGTATTTGAAATGGTTGCACCCATTTTAGCTGGCATAATAGTTGATGTTACAAAGAGTAACTTAGGCTACCTTTATTTAAAAAAACATAGGAATCCGCGAAATTAAGTCACCCATAATTAAGTCTACGCGGGTGAAACCGCGGGGCACAGCTAGTATTATTATGATTAAATTCTTTATAAGATATCCTGACAACTACTCCATCATTAATATACATACATATGCTCACGCCTGTATTCCCCGAAGGGATTAGCAGAGGTGTTGAAATAACAACACCCACTTTTCACCGAAGATGATTAAGTGCCAACGTGACAGATGGTTATTCTATCGCCGCCTCAGGCACATCTTTTGAATTACTTCTCAGACATATGCAGGTTTGCTTACGATGTTTTCCTTCACCGTAAAGCACGTAGTGTGAAATCACTGCACATAAGATTTTCGAAAAATTCATAGTTACAGGCCCCGCTGGGACCCCACGGCCACTACGACTCCTCATAGTTAAGACTACTTTTATTTTGTTTAAAGCAAGACAAAGTAAGTTATTACTGTGTTGATTTAGAAAGATGTTAAGCTACCGACGCCAAACGCAAATTTAGTAACATTGTAAACGATCTCTAAGAAATGCAAAGATGATTGCAAAACAATAAGGAACACGGAAACTATTAGGTATTCTATTATTTTTACCGCCAGTGTTTCTTTCTTGATTTCATTGCTTTTTGAAGATAAGATTTCTATTTATATAAAAACGTAGTACGACTACTTAGTTATAAGATCTATCGGTGCAAATTTTGATTTATTGATTTGACTAGCTGTGACCCACGCGCATGTGTTTTTTTCTCGAACTTTAGCCATATAAGGAAGACCTAAAAATTTTGTTTGCATTCAAGGCCAAAGCTCAAAACACATGACGGCACTACTTACTTACTTAAAAAAACAAAGTTTTCCTAAAAAATTACAGTCATTTCACACGTGCTTAATGGTGAATGAAACATTTTTGAGGAAACCTGCGCATGTCTGATAAGCAATTCAAAGATGTATGTATAGTGCCTGAGACGGCAATAGAGTCACCATCTGTCACGTTGGTACTTAATCATTTTGGTGAAAAGTGGGTGTTGTTATTACAACACCTCTGCCTACTCCTTGGGGAGCCTTCTGGGATGGCGTGAGCATATTATTTTATATTAAATAGTGAAGTGTCTGTCTGCCCGTTACCGATTTTGCAATAGGGATTGCTTTGACTCTAACTAGGACCATATACGAGCTTTGAGCGCTCAGCAATAAGTGTGGGGCTAACTGGGCATGTGTGTACTCGCACTCGCGCCATAGAAGTAAGACCCACAAAAATTGTACTGCGCATTCAAGGCTCACACAAAACTCACAGCACAACTTACTTAAAAAAATATTACGCGGACTAAAAGCTAGTACTGAATGCAAACAAACATACCTACTACATAAACATGAGAAAGTGGAAAATACCAGCGATAAGAACCTCAGAGCTGTGAAAGTTCATACAAAGTGTACTCAAAGGTAATGTGCTTGAGGCGTGGTCACCGTTTATTTATGGACCTTACAAAATAGCCTCATTATAATAAGCTTTTACCGAAAAGTGATTGCGAAATATTTGAAACAAGAATGCTGAGGGAAGTTAAAATGAACTGCCTTGCAGATGATCGCAAGTGCTCTGTGACACACGAGATCCTGCCGCGTTTAAACTAAGGTTTCTCAGCGTCACACTCGTCATTGAGTGTCGGTTTTAAAGATACGAAATTAAACCTTATCCTCTTTGTATTATGTATCAATTTCCTATGATTGAACCCAACGCTTAGTGAATAACGCCACTGTTCCCCAATTCACGTAAAGCAAACAATCTAAATTGAACGACTAAAATCATTCGATCGAAATCCTTTTCCAGTGTTGTATTCACGTGATTTGAACTCGTAGTAAGATAGAACTTCAACTCAATAGGAAGGCTTTCGCGACGACGACGTCTGAGTTATTCCGTTTTTTCTTTGATAATCGCCATGACATCGTTACCGTTTACATTACTTAAATCGGTCTATTGGTTTAAGTAAACCCCGGAACGATCCCCGGGTCGGGAAAATAATTATTGGGCTTTCCTTATTGTAATTTCTAGTAGCCCGGAGTCAGGATTAGTGCCTCATAGTCATAGGCTCGAATGGGGAAAACAAAGGCAAATTGGCTGAGTTTCTTCTCAGAAGGCTAGTTTCCAATCCGTTGGTAAATTTTCGACATTCATAAGTGCCTTACCAGGGCCTAAACTGAATAAATATTTTCATTTTCGAATATTATTTATGAAATATGTTTTGTTTAGATACTTTTGTGATTTTAGTAATGCCACATCCATTCTTTCGTTCTTGCATGAGATTGGAAATGTAACAAGATATAAAAATGCACCATTAAACCACGGCATAGAACATACCGTCGTTGCGTGTTCAAAAGTAGCTATGTGTTTTTTACACACTTCACAGGTGACGCAGATAATTATTTTCTCGAAATAGGGCCCAAATATTCAAAAAAATATTCTAACTATTGTTACATATGACAAATTTACATAGTTTTTTTAATATTAATGTTGGATAGGTATCATTATTAATGACAAAATTAAACATTACTGGACATTTTGACACATAGAGTTGACGAAATACATATAGCGACTTTTGCACGCGCAACGACGATACTTTCTTTTATATTTCCGAGGTTTGGGCGAACAATTGTATTAAATGTATGCTTTATTTTAGTAATTTAATATGGTGGTGACATTAAATTATATTACTGACTACCGCAAGAATGCTATTGAGTACACCTGATTTACCGACAGCGACGACCACCTGCCACCAAGAGTGATGAAGTATAGAATTAAATTGGTAGTATGTATGGTAGTTTTAAAACAAACCCTAGGTTTTCTGATTTTTCGGATTCGGATAATAATATTTTCACATTAAGTAAATAGAAATGAGACTTTTAAATGATTTTTAATTCCTATTGTATTTAACGAACTAATTAATGTCACTAAAAATACAAAGGTATATTCATTTAATTATATTATTTACTAGCTGTGCCCCGCGGTTTCAGCCGCGTAGATTTAGTTTCATCCTTATTGTCGCGGAACCCTAATATTTTTAATAAATAAAAGTAGCCTAAGTTACTCCTTGAAACATCAGCTACATGCCAGAGAAAGTCCCGCTAAAATCCGTCCAGCCGCTTCGGAGATTACCCGGAACAAACAGACAGACGGACAGACAGAGAAAAAATTTAAAACTTAGTTATTTAGTGTCAGTAGCGTGTATACTTTCATATGCATTTAGTGAAAAGCTGTTATTTTGGAATTACAAACAGACACTTCAATTTTATTTATCTGTATAGATTGTATTTAACGAACTAATTAATGTCACTAAAATACAAAGGTCATTTAATTATATTATTTATTTTATTTGTCCACATTTAATGGTACTTCAAGTAGCTTTCGCCTTAAAATGATTGACAAAAAAAATGTCGTAAAAGCAAACAAAGCCTTACGAAACCGGATTCTTCACCACTAATAGCAATTTAATACTTGCAATAAGTACATGATACAATGTAACGACATACAAAAACAAAATATTCCACTCACACCTTGAGCAAAACAAACTACTAAAATCAATATTCAGACAAATGTCAATCAAATTTATCAATACCGATATAGTAAAATCCAATTTTGACCGAAAATATGAACGTGCAATATTACTAAAAAACCAATTTAAATACCATATCCATCGCCAGTCCTCACCTACATCTGTGTTTTAATCTCATCTGGTAGGTGTGTTGTGGGTCGCCTCAAGGCAGTCCGCGTGCTTTACATAACTTGTCGCCATGACTATTGCAACTGTACTTAACTTGATAAACGGTTCCATGTTGATACGTTACGTAATTAAAGTTTGCGATGAAGATACTGTTACAAAGGAAATTTATACAGAGTGCCTAGTACGAGTTTTCTTAAAATCACGGTCACAAGTGATCGCGTCGACGTAAACGCAGATTTGTATAGGACCATAACAGCGTCATCTGTCGGCCTAAAGATGACACTATTGTGAGCCTATACAAATCTGCGTTTTCGTCGACGCGATGACTTGTGACGGCGGCAGAGAAGAACTCGCACTAGACACTCTGATTTTGGCTGATAGAGAGAAATGGAAGAGAAATACACATTGCTCCGATAACAAGTAACATGGGATAAGGGGAGAAGGTTGATCATAATTATACCAATAATCTATACTATGTATAATATTATAAAGAGGAAACATTTGTATGTCTGTTTGTAACAAATTTACTCAAAAAATACTGAACCGATTTTAAAAATTCTTTCACCATTTGAATGCTACATTAGCACTGATTAAAATGGGCTATATTTTATCTCCGTACTCCCACGGGAACTACGCGGGTGAAACCGCGTGACGTCCGCTACTCCAGTACAATTAAGTTTTTGTCCTGAACATTTGAAAGTACCTACGTTGTAAGGTGTGAATCTTAAGTTCTTCAGTATGTTAAAAGATTAGCTTAATAACTAATAATTAAATTATTGAATATGAATTAATTACAGGTGCTAGCGTTATTTAGTAATGTATAATTGTTAGCTGACCTTAGTCAGCTACTAAGGTCATTGAGTTATGACAACCCTATACTTAAATAATATTCAAGATTATTTCTATTGATAATTAAAATTTAAATGAACAATTAAATTCAGGCCCTGGTAAGGTTGACACCCTTGAGATTAAGTCTACGCGGTGAAACCGCGGGGCACAGCTAGTAATTTATAAATACATTACAAACGTAATACGTTGCAAACATTTTGGTGTATCAAATCAATTATAGGTAGGTTTTAATTCTAATCAAGTAACAATTTTTTATTTAGCATTACATTTTAACCAACTTGAAAAAAGGAGGAGTTTACTCAATTCGAGCGTATATATTATTATTATATATTACTAGCTGTGCCCCGCGGTTTCACCCGCGTAGATTTAGTTTCATCCTTATGGTCGCGGAAACCTAATATTATTAATAAATAAAAAGTAGCCTATGTCCTTTCTCAGGGTCTAAAGATTATCTGTGCCAAATTTAATCAAAATCGGTTGAGAGGTTTAAGCGGGAAAGCGTAACAGACAGACAGACAGAGATACTTTCGCATTTATAATATTAGTAGGGATGTAACGAAGTCACACCTAAAACTGCCGCGTTATTCACTAAGGTTTCTCAACGCCGCACTCGTCGTCTAGTGTCGGTTTTAAAGATACGAAACTGAACCTTATCCCCTATGTATTATGTATCAATATCCTATGATTTAAACCAACGCTCGTGAATAACGCGGTTGTAATATTAATCATAGCGTTACTTGTCATCGCGTGCGCATGTCAGAAGTGTTCCGCTACTTAAAACTGTCAGTATTAAGAACGCAACTATTTTGCTTCCGTCAATGGCAATTATTGATTTTTACCTGTTTTACAAAGTAGTTGTCATGAAGAAGACTTCAATAATTTCCCTTGAAGTTCGTTACCATCACTGGATAAGTTCTATTTAAAGTTAAGTTCTATCTAAGGAGAAATAAGAACTATTAAGTTAAGGTTAGGATTTTAGAGATTTTAGAGTAGGAAAAACGACTTACGTGAGATAGTTAACGAACAAGTTAAGACTCAATATGTACGAATAAATAAATTTGAATGTTTCTTTGTAATTTCAAAATAACAGCTTTTAACTAAATGCATATGAAAGTAATTATAAAAAAGTACTCTACACTAATATAATAAAGAGGAAAGATTTGTTTGTTTGCATTGCATAGGCTCCGAAACTACTTGACCGATCTTGAAAATTCTTTCAGCAATGGATAGCTACATCATCATCGAGTAACGTAGGCTATATTTTACACTCGTACTCCCACGGAAAAGGGAACTACGAGGGTGAAGCCCCGTGACGTCCGAGAGTAAATAATAATAAAAATTCAATTTTTTACATTTTACTCTGTCTGTTTGTTCTGGCTAATCTCTGAAACGACTGTATCGATTTTAACGGGACTCTCATTGGCAGTTAGTTAATGTCACTGCGGAAGACGAGGTCCTGAGTTTGATTCCCGAGTCAGGTAGATTGTATTGGGTTTTTTGTAATTTTAATCTACCAAAAGCAACCTAGTATCTGGATAAGTACCGTACAGGTCGCTGGTATTCGACCTTGCGTCGCTTGCTTAGCAGGGGACTACTCAAACCACGACGACAACGGCTCTTCAACTTAAAAAACCCGCACATTTCTCTATAATTATAGGCGTATTGGAGTGATTTATTAACTAGATAAAAATAAATTGATTTGCGAACGGTACAAGTATGGTATAACACGACAATAACAATGTGTACCCTTTAAAACTTGTAAGTCATTCGCCAGGCATCGTTCGTATTTTGTCGGATGATTGATTGTCACTCAGTTTTTTGCTGATCGCATACACTGAGATTGGAGCTCCGTTAGAAGTTAGGGTCATCACGGAATTTTTATAAATATTTTACACGAAATCCGGGTCACGATTTTTAAGGGTTGCTGTTTGTTTACTTGTGTCACTTTCATGGTCAGGAATATTTAATAACAGATTATTATTTGGTGCTCGAGTGGGTTCGAGGTTTAAATTATCCCAAACGATAACTTTTGTGCTATGATGTCACGTTTCACGAGCTTTACGGTGAAGGAATACATGGGGGAAAAATCTGCAACCCATCATGTGTGAGAACTTCAAAAATGTATGAATAGTGCCTGGAAGCCTACTCGCTTTCTGCGAAAAACTAAATTTCGGCTGAAAGTTCACAAATTCCTACCACGGTTATTATTTGTTTTAAAATTACGTCCGAACGTGGTCTGCGATTCGGTTACGAACGAATTAATTCGTTTATTCAATGAGCGAAAATTTGAATTTGATGATAACAAAGCAGTACTTAAAGGACGTTTGATTTTTGTTCGTTTGCGAAGTTTCGTTCTCGGAGAAAGAGAGTAGACCTGAGACCGGCCGGCGGCACGTTGATGGACTCGCACAATTATTTGATGAAGGCTAATGTAGACAGAAATAAACTTGAATTTTTTTGTTCTGTTTAGGCCCTAATAATGTACTTCTGGACGTTGAGAAAATACCACCGATTCAGAAACTTCCTTGCCTTCTGAGAAGAGCTCGCAAGAAAGAGAGATAGACGAAATATGTACCACAAATTTCACATCGATACATTCGCTCTTGAATCACAGACTAAGATAATTACTTACTAGATAAAGTCGGTTACTACTCTGAGAAGTTGGCAACCCTACTGTACTCTGTAATGTTATATACCGTTTAGTCCGCTATGCTGAGCGATGAGCGACGAATGACGACACAGAGATCCAATTTGAAATTCGAACGATATGAGCAAACATCGCTGAAAAAATTCCACTGTTCGAATATTAAATATTTTAATATTTTTGATATAATGTAATATTTTTGAGGGTAGTTCGTTATTTGTTTACAGCTGAGATGAAAAGTTCTTCTTGGCTTGCGTGAGTTTCTTCTCAGACATATGCAAGCTTCCTCACGACGTTTTCCTTCACCGTAAAGCACATGGTGTGAAATCTCTGCACATAAGCTTTATAAAAACTCATTGGTACAGCAGCCCTACCATGACCTCTTATTGCCATGATAGTTTAACTCTTATTATGAGACAGATGTATATGACGTGTATAAGTCTGTCACTGTCACACAGTGGAACAATGATGGCAATAAGAACTTATGGTAAGGCCACAGGTCCCGCTGGGAATCGAACTTCGTGGGATGCGTCGCATGGGCAGCAGACGACTGGTCTAACCCCACGGCCACCACGGCTCTCTTAAAGATTGTTTTAAAAAACTTATCAGCATATCATCATCATCTCTCTGGCCTTATCCCATACATTGTTGGGGTCGGCACTTGATTCAACCCGATGTGGCTCCATGTTAGTCGCGATCAACTTATGAACTCCTTGTCCGTTATGTGCGCCTGGTACTTCGTGTACCATATTATCATCTCCCTGGCCTTATCCCATACATTGTTGGGGTCGGGGGATTCAACCCGATGTGGCTGATCACCCGATTTTTATACGAAGCGACTGCCATCTGACCTTCGCAACCCCATTTAGGAGGAAAATCTGTGCTATGGGTTAAACCAGTTGTCAGATTATATTTAGGCCTTCGACTGACCTGTAAAGATTGCCAAAGACCGACGACTTAACGTGCTCTCCGAGGCACGGAGGGGACTCGGGCGGTCACCCATCGAATTACTGGATAGAGTAAGGGTTGTTTAGCTTCGCTGATCGAATGATATGCGCAACAGCAACTGTGCCTGGAGCTTATCTTATACTTATCAGCATACCAGGGATAAAAATCGAAGATATATTATTACATTGCTAACAATATTTTAATAATAAACACTTGGACATAAAAGGCACGAAATATATTTGGCACTGACTGCGACCTAATTATTACTAAACTTGACTCAAGGTTGTTGTTGGAATGCGGACGAAGTTCAAATCCGATTATTTTAAACTCGATCGATCATAATAACAACCTGATTTGATCTGATTTATCTATTAGATCTTAGGAGATATTTACATCATATAATTGGATAAAAAGGTTGACAAGAAAACATGTGGTAAAACATATTCAGGTCTTTTTATTTTGGTACAACCTAGAGATCTATACAGATAAATAAAATTGAAGTGTCTATTTGTAATTCCAAATTAATAGCTTTTTACTACGCTTCTTACATAAAAAGCAATTTAAAAAGAAGTACTGTCTGTCCGTCCGTGTACCTGTCTGTCTGAACAAACAGTGTTCCAAGTCATCTCTGAAACAACTGTATCGATTTTAACGGGACTTTCACTGACAGATAAGATAGCTAATGTTACAAAGAGGAACTTAGGCTACTATTTAATAAAGTTGATAAGTTATCAATATAAATTACGAACGTTTAAGTATATAAACGATTAATTTATTTTTCTTGATTCGACACGTGTGCTAATACGTGATTTTCGTCAAATAACTTTAGTTGTGATTAGGACACAAAGGTAGGTACTAGTATAAAATAAGCGAGTACATTTTTATTGATAACAACTACTGGAATTCAATAAGATAATTAGGTGACAAGACATCGTGACTGACGGTCATTTGTCGGGCAAGAACTTGTGAATGCAAGAACTAAGTCATAATTTACAGATTTATGCACCGATTCTTGTTGGTCTCAGATATAAGTTTTATAGATCATAGATCGTGTATCTTGGTACTCGTGACACCAAATAACTGGTCAGGACCCACTCGTACCCTGAAATTCGAATCCCGTGCCCATTCGGTCCCTTAATTTTTTGAGGTCTCCACTCGTCCCCTGATCTATCTAAATTACTAGGGCGTCAGAAGTTTAAAAAGGTAGCTTCAATGATTTTCGACTTTATGTCCGTAGCATTTATACCAGGAAACTAGTGGGTACCTAATAATAAATAAATATTTGACTGTTCGGTCCACCCGGGGGACCAATGGGCACTACACAGCGGCCGGATCAACAAATTTTATTCTAAGCGACGAATATTGAGGACCAGTCGGTCCTAACCCCAAATTACTCTGCACGTTAACTATAATAGGTAGGTACTAGCGATTTCGTCTGTATTTTTAAAAGCTAATATATCCGAAACGAATATAAATGCTATTATTATAATAACAAAGAAATCTATGAATTTGATATAAAACAGGTTGATACCTAAATAAATTGACTTTTAGCATTATAAAAGCCTTAAAATCGTAGAAATGCAATCTATAAGATTGTCTTTTCTTTAAACTAGTGTTTTCCCCATCCTCGTACGAAACCATAAGATGCCATTCTTAATAATTCACACATTTCCATATTTTATGAACATTTCAATTCTAACGCATTATCAAAGATCCATTTTAGTATCATGTTTCGTGATAATACTTAAGTCGTGATAAGTTAAGAGTGACATTATATTTTTTTATGTTAATAATAAAATATTCTAAATATTAGCATTATTAAAATGTTCCTCATAGTCTCGCAGGTTTACAAAAATGGTGTAGAATTTACATAATTTTGTCGTAAAAAAATCTAGTTATCAATATGTGTTTTTTATATAGTTTGTTGATCGCATCGTTGGTCTGATGCTCTCAAACGTATACATACATACAAACATAAATATTATTATTCCTTATAGTATGATTAAACTACCTCCACGCCGCGGTTTCACCCGCGTAGAATTTATTTTTATTTTAAGGATGGCCTTATTCGCGGAGCTAATTTTTTTTGAAAATAAAAACTTTTGAAGTATCCAAAAAATATTATTTTTTAAAATAGTTATTTTTTTTACATAAAAGTAGCATATGTTACCACATGTATCTTCATTTGTCAGTGAAAGTCCCGTTAGAATCGGTCCAGTCGCGTCAGACATTACCTGGAACAAGTTAGTGCCAGTAGCGTGTATACTTTCATATGCATTTAGTGAAAAGCTGTGAATTTTCGAATTACAAACAGACACTTCAATTTTCTTTATCTGTATAGATTTATAGATGTATAGATTATATTTAAACTGTAGTACCTATCTAGTTTATCCAACAAAAGATGGATGCATCTTTTGTCATCATCTCTAAATCCTTCAAACAATGGTATGCCCTTCCCACGCTTTCAGTGCAGTTCTCGCGAGCATGTTGCACGCATGCGTGATTCACATACCCAACTACAGTCTATTTACTTCAGCTTGATGGATTTACTAGCGAAAAGAAGGGATTTATACCTCTTTCACGACATAAGCTAGTTCATTTAATACGGTTTAATGCCAAGTCGAGGGTTCATGTGTGGTGCTACAAAGTTGGTAAAAAGGCATACCTCGTTACAGTCAGCTGTGCCCCAAGTACAGGAACGTCGTCGCTTGACCTTGCGTTTTCCCCTTTTTTATCGAGACTTAAAACTTCCTACACTCGCCGCTTGGGGCGCTTTTTAATGTTCCCATACAAAATGAGGAAAATACGCAAGCAATATCGTCAGTGTCAAAACATGCTAAAACCTATACTTGGGGAACAGAGAAGAAACTTCAATTCTTTGTTTCTTTCTATGAACTAGAGAAATAGAAATAATTTTTTAAATCAGTCCTTTTTGAGCCAATTCGTTACAAACATACATACAAACCTTTCCTCTTTATAATCTATACATATAAATAAAATTGAAGTATCTGTTTGTAATTCCAAAATAAAAGCTTTTCACTAAATGCATATGAAAGTATACACGCTACTGAAACAAAAAAAGCAAGTTTTAAAAATTTTCTCTGTCTGTCAGTCCGTCTGTTTGTCTGTCTGTCTGTTTGTTTCGGGTAATCTCTGAAACGGCTAGACCGATTTTAACGGGACTTTCACTGGCAGGTAGCTGATGTTACAAGGAGTAACTTAGCCTACTTTTATTTATCAACAATTATAGGGTTCCGCGACAATAAGGATGAAACTAAATCTACGCGGGTGACACCGCGGGGCACAGCTAGTATTAGTATAGAAAACATTGCCATGAAAACGAACGTAAACCATTCGTATTCATTACCCGAGCGACATTAGGTAATATTGTATTACAATGGTGCGTGTTACACAAACACGTCGTTTGTCAATGTTCTCGCGGGTTACGTGTCTTGTCCTTGTCGTATCATTATCGCAACACCCTTTAGTTTACGTTCAGTAGGTCTAAAACCTACCAAATATAGAAAACAGAAGAGGAAAAATGATTGGTCACCTTATACGGCATGACGGCTTTATACAAACCATTTTGGAAGGTAAAATAGAGGGAAGGCGTGGCAGGGGCCGACCAAGGATAAGCTACACCAAACAATTGAAGGAAAAAATAACCGTCACGTCGTATAAGGAGGTCAAAGAAGCAGCACTGGACAGGAACAAGTGGAGGGAGCTTCATCAGCTGCACCGACAAGAGTCTAACTCTTAAATGAAGAAGAAGAAGAGGTCTAAAACGGCCACTTTGGGAGAATCATAATATGATCCGAATATGATTCAGGAATGATTCATATTTCGCAATTCACCTGTTTAACACTTTCCTATGAAAATTCCTAAAATGGTCCACAAAATATGAATTGCTTTTGTGACAAATAGCAGAACCATAAAAAGTTACACAGGGACTAACATCTACAATTATTGTAATCATTCGTGAATCATAAATATGAATTGCACTTAAGTGACCATTTTGTCATGTTGATGATGTATCATATTCGGATCACATTATGATTCTCCCAAAGTGGCCTTTTTAGACCTTTACCTACAGGTATGACGAAGGTCAGTACCACATGTATGTTTTAACGTAGAGATAGGAGTAGACCCCCTGCTCTGACCAGTGGCGTGCATTGCATATAAGCAGGTAAGCAGAAGTTACAAATTGTGATCACTGAATACACTCGAGTCGTGTGTGTGTGTTTATGTTCGTATGTGTCTTTACCAAGACGTATGTACCTACGCCGCGTCACGTAAGTATGTACTTAGCCAGCCTACCAACCTACTTGTTGTTTATGCCTACCCCTCTGAAAATCTAATGCACGCCCCTGTGCTCTGCTTACCCTTTCGGGAGTGCGTGAGCATATTTATTTATTTAAACTCCATTATTTTTTCATGGAAAAACTACTGAATGAACTACTCTCTTTATACAATTTATATACCCTATTGAATTTCGGTTACGGCAGCTTACTTCAACGGGATTTAGCCATCTGCGCAGGAGATATTATAGTGCACAAATGTGTGCGCAAACACAGGTGCACTCTTTATTGCCTCACACTCATAGTCCGATGGGAGGCAATCCGACACGACCAAAGAGAGATCGGGCATAGGACCAAGGACTTCCCGTAGAGCAGCGATGGAAACAACTCCAACTTCCTAACTCCAGGCATATATTGTGGATTTCTTGCCAGAAAAACCCAATATCTATTTTTACCTCAAACCGGGAATCGAACCCTCGGCCTCGTGATCGACAGGCGAACTTACTGACCACTAGACCAACGAGTCAGTCTCTTTATACAAACATTCATACTTTCATATTTATAATATTATATAATTGAAATTATTATTCAAATTTATTAAAAAAATACCTTTAAGCGAATCGAGTGCTTGGTTGTCACATTTATGCTATAAAGAAATAGTCCTCATAGTTAGAACTAACTAAGGCATGTTATAAAACTAGTTATAACAGTTATGGCAGCGGCTCTGTGGCTCGCGACCTTGTGAGGCTAACGAGATAACCGGGGAACCGGTTCACAGCCGGGGAGCTTCAGCTATGTCCCACTTGGACCTCTATATTTAGCCCAGAATGCCGGCTGTTGGACGTTTTCTATTCACTGTGATATCGGTAACACGTAGGAGGAGCTCGTGGCACAGTTGCTATTGCGTTTTTTTATTGACGAGGGGGAAACCTTCAAAAGGTCACCGGTCGCCCTGAGAGAGGCAGGTCGGGGTATGTGGGATTTTTACCGCACTAAAACCCCCCCGGTGGCCATCCTCAGTGCTTTGGGGGGACTCCGGGTACTCTGATAGATCGCACCTTAGTCCCCCCACACTTTGCCGGGGCACATCCCCGGGGCAGCTGTGTCGCTGCCCCTGGAGACCTCGCTGTGCAAGGCAGCGCGAGCCACGTCGCGCTGCCACCTTCCCGGGCCCGCGGCTCAGTGGTCAAAGCTCCCACCCCGACCACCGCCAGCAGGCCCTCCGGCCCCCTTTTAGTCGCCTCTTACGACAGGCAGGGGATACCATAGCCAAATTCTTAGACCCTGGCTATTGGGTATTCCCGGGGTCCTAACCCAAGCCAGTAGTTGGATAGGTGACCGCCTCGGATAAGCCGTCGATCCCGGTTGCCAATTTAACTTATTTGACAATCGTCACAGGTCTAAGAAGGCCTTAGAAAGTCTGACAACTGGTTTAACCCAGATTACCAATTTTCCTCATAAAAGGGGTTACAAAGGTCAGCTGGCAGTCACTTCGTATTCAAATCAGGAGATCAGCGACATCGAGTTAGCAATGCATGGGATAAGGCCAGGGAGATAATTATCAGTAACACGTAGATTAATGCAAGTATTGAGAATTTTTGAATTGTTTGAAATTATGTCCACGGCCTCTTCTACCATAGCTTTTCTCACCATCGACGGGAGTTCATCGCCACACTTTGGAACGCAAATAGTCTCGCACTGCTTGTTTCCAAAGAAGCTACCTTCCCGGACGTAGTTGTGGTATGAACTCCCAACTAGATTGCGAAATATTCAGATGCTCCCATTACAATTGCAGCTGTATGAAATTATTGATGATCTCTAGAGCAAGGTTACTAAAGTAATTATAAATTGTTAATTATACGGAGCATCACGACTTATTTGATGAATTAATGATTCAGTATACTCATATGCACGATAATACATTACCGTGGATATTATGCAATTATTAATGTACTCATCCCTACTTAATATTATAAATGCAAAAGTAACTCTGTCTGTCTGTCTGTTACGCTTTCCCGCTTAAACCTCTCAACCGATTTTGATGAAATTTGGCACAGACAATCTTTACACATGCCCATGGACACAGTTCCAATGCACAAATGTCGATAAAAATTTACATAAAGAAAAGTCTAGTAGTCTAGTAAGCTTTATATATACTGTGGCTAAGTCCTCCATTCAAACTATAATTTCCATAAATACTGATAATAATAGAAGGCTATCGTTAATTATTAAACTCATTTTATAGTCCAATGAAACAAATTGGATACTTGACATTCAATTTCTGTCCGTTGAAAATAAAAAAGTCCGCTCGATATTAAAATAACAGTTTTATACACGACGACATTAATTCAGGGTCGGTTTATACGCGCGGAATTAATTAAAATAATGTTATCGAAGTATTGGAGCGTTTTTGTTCTGTTTATTTTGCATTTATTCATGGTTAGAAACTCATCAAGTATTAAACGGTAGTTTTGGACGGCTCTATACAAATTATGACCTTTATTTACACTAATATTATAGAGATTTGATTGTTTTTTCGTTTGTTTGTTTGTCTGCATTGAATACGCTCCGAAACTATTTGACCGATCTTGATAATTCTTTCAGCAATGGATAGCTACATCATCAGCGAGTAACATAGGCTATACTTAACTCCGTACTTCCACGGGAACGGAAACTAAGCGGGTGAAACCGCGTGACGTCCGCTAGTTATAAGTAAAATGAAAAAGTAACTTAATCGAGTTCTTCGTAAGTTGTATTCCCGCGCCAGGGCAAACTTGTTATGTGATAAAGATATTTGATTGCCTCGCGTTTGGTTAATTGGTCTTTTTTACTATAGATACTAATATTATGAACTTGGTCTGCCTGTCTTTTACCTTTTCATGGGTAATCGACTAGACTGCTTTATCTAAGATTTGGTACAGGGTTAGCTTTGGGACGTACAGAAAGAAGGCGCGAGTCAAAAAAGCATATTCAAAATAATAATATTGAGATAATAACAAAAACTAAAGCCTCTAAGTAGCGCAGGCGCCAATTGAAAAATACAAAAAATAATCTATATATATTTTTTCTTACCCCGGATTGTCGCACCGCAGAGTATAAATGCGCCTCATAAAGGCTAATGACATAATAGGTACATTCAATACCGTACGGCCGGTTGATTGGAACCACAGGTAACTGAACTCCGATGGGGCGTGTTTAAATTAGTCGTGTTGTACCACAAAGTTCATACATACGAATAGCCTGCTTCCTCAGCCAAGAATCATACGCAAACATCTCAGATACGCTTTTTTATTTTGTTTTGTACATATTTACTAGCTGTACCCCGCGATTTTACCCGTGCAGACAAAATGTTATGTGTATAATGATAATTATTATCTAATGCATATTATTATGAAAGTATACACGCTACTGACGTAGAAAATATTTTTTTTTTTTCTTTGTCTGATTGTTCCGGCTAATCTCCGAAACGGCTGAATCGATTTTAACGGGACATTCACTGGCGAATAGGTAATATTACAAGGAGTAACTTAAGGTAAATTAAATTTGAAAAAAAAAAACTTGCACAGCTGGTATATATAACAAAATTTCAATGGTATCTATAGAATGGAGAGTCTGATCTGATGAGAATATAATTCAGGTCACTTATGTAGCAGGCTGCTCAATTCATCTTTCGGCTGCAGCTGAAATGCGGCAGTAACAACAGCAACATCTACAAAGCTAATCCCTGCATTATACCCTGCTATTTTCGCTGTGCTCCAAACCTTTTGACGCCCGTAGTTACTACAATATATGGGAGTCGGCTTTCTGTATTTATATAGTATTTAAACGGTATGCAAAACACCTTCCACGCGTCTACAGTTTGACAAGCGGAAAATTATAGCGCGACAAAATTAGGGAGCTTGTTTGTTTAAACTGTGCTTGAGTTTTCATTTATACTATGGGATTCATTAACTAAAATATTGATAAGGAAAAATTACTGATTTAATTTTTATCATGTTATTGAATAGCTCATTCAAATATATCTATCTATACTGCCCTAGAAAAAAGGGTCAGAGGAAAAGCCATTTTTATTTTTTTTATTTTACGCATCTTTTGTGTACATGTAGGACGTAGGTGTAGCAACACCCAATTACCACCAAAGATGTATCTAATAATATACATTTATTGGAGTAAAATGTTTCAAAAAACGCATTTTATCCACGAAAGAATAAAAATTAGCCCGGAAAGCTGTGCCCTGCGGTTTTAACCGCGTAAAGTTAAAAGTAGCCGATACATCTTGAAAAATTTGCTATCTGCCAGTGAAAGTCTAGTTAAAACCGGAACAATCAGATGGACAATGAAAAAATTCAAAAATTGGTTTTTGTATCAGTACGTATATACTTTCATATGCATTTAGTGAACAGACACTTCAATTTTATTTATCAGTGAGGGCCTAGTGCGAGTTTTCTTAAAATTGCCGTCACAAGTCACCGCGTCGACGTAAACGCAGATTTGTATGGCCTCACGATAGTGTCATCTTCAGGCCGACAGAGGCGCTACTCCGATCCAATACAAATCTGCGTTAACTTTAACGCGGTGACTTGTGCCGGCGGCAGTGAAAAACTCGCACTAGGCACTCTGTATAGATTAATAGATTTCTTAACACTAACATGTTAATTAGACGTAACCATCGCCAATTAAGCGTAAAACTTAACTTACACAAATACATATCTAAGTATTGAATCGTTAACAAAATCTCACGATTTTGCGTGTTTCGTCACTACAGTAATCAAGTGATTTGATTGTATTTTCAAGTACATTGACTAAATTGTTTCACAATGAACGAAAGCATGTTTGATTAAAACCGCAATATGTTTTATGCATCAAAGGTTAACGTAGAACTATGTTACTAAAGGTACGGGTATCTCAAAAATATAATAATACTAGCTGTGCCCCGCGGTTTCACATGCGTAGAGTTATTTTCATGGGTGTCCCGCGGAACCCTAATGTTTTTTTTTAAATAAAAGTAGCCTAAGTTACTCCTTGTAAAAATAGCTACCTACCAGTGAAAGTCCCGTTAAAGTCGGTCAAGCCGTTTCAGAGATTACCCGGAACAAACAGACAGACGGAGAAAACTTTTAAAGCTTGGTTTTTTAGTGTCAGTAGCGTGTATACTTTCATATGCATTTAGTGAAAAGCTGGTATTTTGGAATTACAAACAGACACTTCAATTTTATTTATCTGTATGTATAGAAGATGTATAGATGTATAGATATAGATATAGATAACAAAGAAAAAATATTCGAAATGGCACTCAGCTACTAAATTCTAAGCATCCCTAGCAGTACTGTCATTAAGGGGTTACGTCGTGGCCAATCGTGACCGTTTTACAGACATTTTTCAAAACTTCGACTAACTCTACGTTGCTTTGACACTAAATTAATAAATACATTTTTGATAGTGCAACTGTGACAACATATACTAATGAAGGACACGTCCTAATTTAAAAAAATAGGGCTAGTTACATACTGCTCATATTATTATGTATACTGTGCTTCGGGCCAGAATTTCATATTGACCATAGCCAATAGCTAATTATTTTCACATTCCCACAACTGAAGAGGCCGGCAAATCAATACACGTCGCAATAATTGCGTCACACCACACACACATTAATATATATACACACATAGGTGCAAAGAGCATCTGAAATTACATAACCGCACAATAGTAAAGAGGTCTCTCGTATGTGTGACTTTGAAATCAGTTAATAAGTACAGTCTCCAAAAATTTATCTGAAACAATTTTGAACCATATATTAAAGGCGTTGCTACTCAAAGTCACTATTGCTGACTTCACAGTGCAATAAAAAAAATATGCTTACGTCATCACACAAAGGTTCCCCGAAGGGGTAAGCAGAAGCGTTGTAATAAAAACACCCACTGAAGAAGATTAAGTGCCAACGTGAGAGAGGGTGAGACTAGGCCTTACCATGAGCTCTTATTGCCAACCTATACCTAGGTACTAAACCCATGAATCCATGGCGGCTCATAATTTGTCACGTTTTCACCTAGATAATCGTATTAGTATAAAATAAAACTACAGCACATCTTAACCCTAGCCTTCATATATTTACAATAATGTTATTTGTGAATGCTGTCTTCTCACACCTGTTAATAGTGACTAGGCTAGACCATATATTACAAAATTGTCAAATTACTTTTCAGCCTATAGCCAACAGTTAGTTGGTGTGTCAATAAAATAAATAAATAAATTCAATGAAAACCGGCTGTTACAACACTTCTATCCACCTCATCTCCTTGTAAGACGTCGTGATTTTTTTATCATAGAAGTCCAAATTTTACGTAATTTGAAAGTGTCAATTATTAATGCAGCTAACTGTACTCTAATGGACAGTAGGAAGTTACGCAAATGTAAAAAGATGGCAGGTAAATACAATGTGTAAGTGAATGTAGGTAATATTGACAATCGCCATTGATGCAATTACAATGGATTTGTCCGCATTTATCTTATTTCAAATCAAATATTGCTTTTAAGCGGGTCATTAGGTGTGAGGCGAACAGCAAGACATTTTATTCGGCAAAAATGGAAAATCATAATTTTATAATACACACTTACCTATTTGTTTTAAAAATATTTAACCACCTTCAAAGAAAAAAACAGTCGAATTGATAACCTCCATTTTTTGAAGTCGGTTAAAAATAAAATTATGGGAAAGCCTAGCCCATCACAATAACCAACGATAATGGAATGAAATCGTCTCTTTATTTAATGTCGATTAATTAGTCAATGTATGTTTATAACGCCATCTGTGAAAATTATGTAGAACTATTTCCAACTGCTCTACTTTTCTTTCAAACTTACTATCCGATCATTGTAGTGAAAGACCTGATCGATAGATGTCGCTAGACGTAATATTATAGCTTAATATTTTTTTATTAACTTTAATTTCCCTCTTTCACAGAGTTACAAAGAAAAAGACGCAGGAAAGGTGGTTATCTACACAACGACCATGGGAATAGTGAGAAGCACGTACCAACGGTGTGTTCTGGTGAAGAAGATATTGAGGAATCTGCTGGTGAAGTTCGAGGAACGGGACGTATTTATGAGTATGGAGTACCAAGACGAAATACGTGATAGAATGAGAAGCGATCAGATCCTGGTGCCTCAGTTGTTCGTCGACGGACAACATATTGGGGTAAGTCACTTCAAATACTTAAAACATCTCCTAAGATAGTCCTTGAGGTAAAAGTAAGTAGTTCCATCTCTTAATGTGGTGAGGATTTCAAAAGGGATGGACATAGTTTTCTTCAAGAAGACTGTGAAGAGATATGTACAGGTTCGGCAACGAGTGATGCCCCTGATATTGCAAGGGACCATAAGCTGCGGTGGCCGCTTAGCATCAGGAGGGCTGCATGGTTGTTTGCCACCTTAGCTAGTGGTACAAAAACAGTTTTCATCATTTCTACAAGCGAAGCATAATATCACTTTGTCTACAGGCCCAGTAGACCTAGACAAAGTAACATGCTCTCGCGCTTGCGCTAGTAGAAACGATAAAAAAATGGAAATGACATAAATCAGTCACGTGACACATGTCATTCCAGTAGATTTTGTATCGTGTCTACTAGCGAAGCGTGATGATAATGTTACTTTGTCTACAGACCCTGGACAGACAAGGTACAGTGATACGGCATTTTGTGCAATGTTTGTGTGTTTATGTAAACCTACTATGTGTACCTACCCACACAATAAAACCAAAACCATAGTCAAAGTCAAAGTCAAAGTCAAAAATATCTTTATTCGATTAGACTTTATACAAAGCACTTTCAAATCGTCAGAGTGACACAATTTACAGGATTATACATGCTACCGCCAGGTTCGGAAGGTTGCTTTTACTGAGACGAACCTGGCAAGAAACTCAGTAATTACTCTTTTCAAAAATATTATACAATTAAAAAAAAAAAAAACACAAAATAAATCATTTGAGAAATGTAAGCCCATGGACACAGTTCCAATGTACAAATGTCGATAAAAATTAACATAAAGAAAAGTCTAGTAGTTCTATTTATATCTAAATGCGTAACTTGAGATGACCAGCCCCCACAAGCAGCACCTGTTCACAAGTATGACGAGAATGCCAGCCATCGCCATATCCCAGAGGTTTCCCAAAATAATCTTAAAGCCAAACGAAATCCCTTAAAACGATCCCTTATGGATATTGATAATAATCCTTTCGCCAAGGTTTGCCTGGAGGCTTAGGTATTTCAAACCGATACTTGTAATATTATATCATATTACTAGCGGACGTCACGCGGTTTCACCCGCGTAGTGCCCGTTCCCGTGGGAGTACGGAGATAAAATATAGCCTATATTAATCAGTGATAATGTAGCATTCAAATAGAGAAATAATTTTTATAATCGGTCCATTAATTTTTGAGTCAATTCGTTACAAACATATATACAAGTCTTTTCCCTTTATAAGTATAGACTTCATGGGTGGCCCGCGAAATACTACAGTTTTTTTTAAATAGAAGTAGATTAAGTTACTCCCTGTAACTAAGCTATCTGCCAGTGAAAGTCCTGTTAACATCGGTCCAGCCGATAGACAGACAGATAGATGGACAGATAGTATGTACTTTCATATGCATTAAGTGCAAAGCTGTTAATTTGGAATTACAAACAGACTTCAATTTTATTTATCTGTATAGATGTATATATTATAAACTAGCTGTGCCCCGCGGTGTCACCCGTGTAGATTTAGTTTCATCCTTATGGTCGCGGAAACCTAATATTTTTAATAAATAAGAGCCTATGTCCTTTCTCAGGGTCTAATGATTGTCTGTGCCAAATTTCTTCAAAATCTGTTGAGAGGTTTAAGCGGGAAAGCGTAGCAGACAGATAGAGTTACTTTGGCATTTATAATATTAAGTAGGGATTGATATAAACCTAGTGTAGGTACTCAACTATTGTCAAACCGTATGGAATAATCTCAAAATAATAAGTATTATGATAGAAAAACGTTCTTCCCATCTAATATCTATTTCACTTGTCAGCTGTTTACCCTGCCATCTTTGATTGATAGCTCAATTTTACGCAAGTAACTGTAACGTGGTCTTTTTCGGTTTTTCAATACTTCTAAGTAAATATTAAGTTGGTATATAGATAGTATTGTCCCCGACTGCCCTGGGAGAGGCAGAGGGTTTTTACCGCACTAAAACCCCCCCGGTGGCCATCCTCAGTGCTCAGGGGTACTCCGGGTACTCTGATTGATCGCACCGGAGTCCCCCCACACTTTGCCGGGGCACATCCCCGGGGCAGCCGTATCGCCGCCCCTGGAAACCTTGCTGTGCAATGTGACTCGCGCTGCCACCTTCCCGGGTCCGCGGCTCGGTGGTCAAAGCTCCCACCCCGACCACCGCCAGCAGGCCCTCCGGCCCCCTTTTAGTCGCCTCTTACGACAGGAAGGGGATACCATAGCCATATTCTTAGACCCTGGCTATTGGGTGGTGCCACATCTGTCGCAAGTGAACCGAGAATCTGAGGGTGGAGCAGTGCCGGTTGTTCGAAGCCTTTTCTGCTTGATGCTGTCGAACCAGGCTTCGTCATGCTTTATCCCAGATGATACCTCACGGCGCCATTGGGTTCTTACATTGGCGTGTGTCTCCCAGTTCCTTGTATCCACATCTAAACTATTCATATCACGCTTGCAGGAATCCTTGTATCGGAGCATGAGACGTCTGACTCCAATTACAGAGTTATATAAATGGTACTACTCACCACGGGCTTGCCCGTAAGCCCGGCTATCATCACATTATTTTAGGGTTGCCACGTGATTAAAAAAGGTGAAACCGCTTTGTATATTTCATTATCAACCTAATTATACTTACAGCACGCAAAACGGGTCACATGAGTTAAATTAATATACACGTTAATTTAAATTACGGACCTTGTTGTTTACTTACATTAACATACGCATAAAAATGTTTTAAAGGTTATACATACGTTTTTAAGATAATATACTGCTGGTTGATATTTGTTATCGTAGTAAAAAATAAGGTTTCTCAGCGTCAAACTAGCGATTTTACAAACAAATTTTCAACCCCCATTAAACCCCCTTAGGGGATGAATTTTGAAAAATCCTTCCTGACTGAATGCCTACGTCATATGAGAAATACGTGTGCGAAATTTTGTGTTTCTACCACTAAGAGTTTGGCCTGTGTGTTGATATGAAAATGATCTATTGAGTTCAGGCACTTATGAACGTCGAAGAATTGACCACCGGTTCGGAAAGTAGCCTTCTGAGAAGAACCCCAGAAGGGTCCCCGAAAGGATAAGCAGAGGTGTTGTAACAACACCCACATTTCTTGCAACGTGGCAGAGGCTGAGTCCATCGCCGTCTCAGGCACTATACATAAATCTTTGAATTACTTCTCAAACATATGCAGGTTTCCTCACAATGTTTTCCTTCACGGTAAAGCACGTGGTGTGAAATCACTGCACTTAAGTTTTTTTTTAGAAAAACTCATTGGTACCGGTCCCGCTGGGATTAGAACTTGCGTTGCTTGCGACTACTTAAACCCCGCCACCGCGACTCTTAGAATAGAATAGAAGAATATATCTATAGATAGCAGATTGTTCATGTTAAATATTTATTCATGTGCAGCCCTACCTCGTAATATCATCATAGCGTCACGTGCGCCGGTACATGCCGAAGTGCGTCCCATATTGCACCTAGGACTGCGCTTATTACAGACATATTGTACGCTGGTCTTAAGCCTTGTCTATATATATGATAGATGTAATGTGGTATGTGTGGTCATCATTTTTTAGAAACCTTCCAAAATCTGACGGTTTTAGAGGTAAAGCTTGGTTTGATATTTAAACCCACTAAAACTCTCTCAGTGGTCCATTTGATTTTTTACATTCACGAGATGTATTCAAACCATTAGGTAGAAATTGTAAAAACTATCTTTAATAAGATTTATTGTTGAGCTTATACCGGTCCTTCTCAGCAAAAGCAACCTTCCGAACCCGGTGGTAGCATTTATAGAAGAAAGTACTTTGGAAGAAGTCTAATCAACCATTTTTTATATAGCCCGTAACGTAATTTTTATTTAATTAAAAATCTGGGGCCCATGTCACGTAAAGATCTAAGCCCTATTATCCCTTAGTATAAATAGACAAACCCCATCCGAATATCAATCCAAGTGTATTCAGACATTGAAAAGTTATGGTGGAATACAAATATATAGCAAAAACACTCCTTGTTTGGGCAATACTGGAAACGCCAGCTAATCTTTCCCACAGTACGCCACTAAAACACAATGGCATTTCCAGACCTTTACTCATACAATAGATTATTACATCAATTCAGTACCAATTTCACATAATAGTATTGTGCACATTCGCACCCCAGTCGCCTTTGGCCGGTAAATCGATACCACCCCCACCTGTAGGGCGAGACACGCGCTTACGCACACATACGCGGTACATTGTTTGTGTTGCCACCGCACACGTACGTACCATGCTGTTCTGTTAAGCACGTTAATGGCTTTGATTGAAGCTAATGAGCCGTGCTGCATTACAATTATAGTACACTAGCTTCTGCCCGCGTTTTGGCTGCTTGGTATAGTTATTTGGAGCTATCGATAACTGTAACACACATTTAGGCTTAGCGTGATATAGCCTTCCTCGGAGCCGTGGTGGCCGTGGGTTTGAGCTCTCGCCTGCTACGCAAGTTCCGCAAGTTTGGGTCTGTAACAATGAATTTTTATGAAAACTTATGTGCAATGATTTCACACCACATGTTAAACGCTGAAGGAAAACATCGTGAGGAAACCTGCATCAGTCTGAGAAGTAATTCAAAGACGTATGTATAGTGCCTGAGACGGGGATGGACTAACATCTGTCAAGTTGGCACTTAATCATCTTCGCTGAAAAGTGGGTGCTGTTATTACAACACCTCTGCCTACCCCTTCGGGGAATACAGGCGTGAGCATATGTATGTATGTAGCCTTCCTCGATAAAAGTGCTATCTAACAAGGTAGTGCCGTATAAACTTCAATATGCATTTAGTGATACACTGTTAATTTGGAAGTATAACAAGCACTATAATTTTATTTATCTGAATGAAAACAAAAATTTATTCCGTTAAGGCCCTGGTAAGGCACCTATGAATGTCGAGGAATTTACCACCGGTTCGGAAACTAACCTCCTGAGAAGAACTGGCAAGAAACTCAATAGATATTAATATAGATTAAGTACTATAGATTAAACATTTGAAAAGCGTGCAACTTTCACAGGAAAAATGTGCATGTTCTAGCTAATGTCTTGTTTGATCTAGATAGCTCGAAGACCTTAATGCGAGGAAACGTGGTCATTAGTGTACGTCATCCATTAGCTTCCTTTTCCATAACTCCCCATGATAGGGATTCATCATCATTTATTTAAGAACTAGGCTCTTGTCGGTAAAGCATTCCCCAACCCTCTCCGTCCGCTAACACTTTGACTTCCTTGCACGGCATGACACTGGCTTTTTCCTTCAACTGTAGGCTTAGACAACATTCTTTCGCTTGCGCTAATAGTATGGAAATGATATAAATCAGTCACGTGACATATGTCATTCCCGTACATTTTGTATCGTTTATATTTTCTGTATCGTAATCCTTGGTTTTCCTCTTATGAAGTTATTACGACATGATGGGGATTGATAACCACAATGCACTCGCTACGTCAGTAATTATGACAAAGCTCCCGCGTTTTACTACGGATGCCGTATTTATGATTTTATTTTTATTTTATGAAATTAAGTACCTTCTTATTATCATCAATCAATATATTTCGTAATTAAAGTGAAAATTGTAGTTAAGTGAAGTCATAAATTTAACCATTAATATAATATGACGCTGACAGATTCCGCTGTTAATGCTAGTCAGTGTACTGAAATCATCAGATATTTGCCATGACTATAATAAAATAAAATAAATATATATCCTCACGACATCCCAGATGGAATAGATAGGATAGTCCTGGATAGTGAGCAGAGATGTTGTAATAACAACACCCGCATTTCACCGAAGATGATTCAGTGCCGTGACAGATATTGAGTCCATCGCCGTCTCAGGCCGTCATTGAATTACTTCTCAGACATGCAGGTTTAATTATAACTGTGCATAATATGGTGCAAACAAGCCCTACAGTCGGTAAACTAACCACTTGATTAACTGTGTCAGCATATGAATATTTGAATTTTGCCATTTCCAATCGAATTCAGTTCATTTGAATACAAATATCAAATTTGTATTGTTTGAGAGCCATCCCTTTACACGCGTGGACTATTAAAAACCAACCTTATTTTGAATGGAATAATTTTTTTATTATAGGGTTGTGCTATTAAGGGTTGAAATTCGCAATAAAAATTACGCTAACGGTGTTTTTTTATATCTTTACTAATTTAATATTATATTATAAAGACTAGCTGTGCCCCGCGGTTTCACCCGCGTAGATTTAGTTTCATCCTTATTGTCGCGGAACCCTAATATTTTTAATAAATAAAAGTAGCCTAAGTTACTCCTTGAAGCATCACCTACAGTGAAAGTCCCGTTACAGTGAACACCTACCAGTGAAAGTCCTGTTAAAATCCGTCCAGCTATTCCAGAGATTACCCGGAACAAACAGACAGACAGAGAAAAATTTAAAAACTTGGTTTTTTAGTGTCAGTAGCGTATATACATTCATATGCATTCAGTGAAAAGCTGTGATTTTGGAATTACAAACAGACACTTCAATTTTATTTATCTGTATAGATATATATAATAACAGGTTATCCATTTCCTTAAAACGGGTATAACTCAAAACACACTGGACCGATTTTAAAATTGATTTCACAGTTACAAAGCTACATCTTTAGCGAGTTAGATAAAAAATTCGTTGTAACAATCCTGCATCAATCAAGGACCTTTCTGGACAGACGTGAACATACTTCTCAACTTGGTATTTCATGAAAAGAAATAATAATTCCTTAGCAACATATATTTAATCATTTCTCAGAATCGACTCCACGTGTTTACGCGGCCTTGAACTTCGTAGAAAGAAACAGGAGTGTGTACTTACCCCGCCTGTGTTGTCATTAATTGGAGTGGTTTTTGGTGTATTAGTATTGGTATTACTATAGTGTATACACAGCTTTATTATGTACTCTTGAGTTGTAATACTGTTTTGTGTTGGAACTTGGAACACAGCGGGATATCCGCCCAAGGAATAAGTCACGCTAAAATCCCAGGGCCTGTAGACAAAGTAACATCATCCTCACGCTTCGCTAGTAGAAACGATACAAAATGTACCGGAATGACATATGTCACGTGACTGATTTATGTAATTACCATGCATATTATATTGTTTTTATAGCGCAAGCGCGAGAGAATGTTACTTTGTCTAGGAAGACTGTAGATATAATAACATTCTCCCGTGTGACATATCGTCGTTGCGCGTGCAAAAGTCGCTATGTGTTTTTACACACTTTAGGAGTCGCAGAAAATGATTTTCTCTAAATATGGGCCGAGTATTCAAAAAAAATATTCTTACTATTGATACATATAACAAATTTACATAGTTTTTTTTAGATTAATGTTGGATAGGTATTATATATATCTATATCTATACAGATAAATAAAATTGGAGTGTCTGTTTGTAAATACAAAATAACAGCTTTTCACTTAATGCATATGAAATTATACAGGCTACGGACACTAAAAAACCAAGTTATAAAAATTTTCTCTGCCTATCTGTCTGTCTGTCTGTTTGTTCCGGGTAATCTCCAAAACGGCTGGACCGATTTTAGCGGGACTTTCACTGGCAGGTAGGTGATGTTTCAAGGAGTAACTTAGGCTACTTTTATTTCTTAAAAATATTAGGGTTTCGCCACAATAAGGATGAAACTAAATCTACGCGGGTAAACCGCGGGGCACAGCTAGTTATTAATAATGACAAAATTAAACATTACTTGAAATTTTGACACAGAGTTCACGAAATACACATAACGACTTTTGCACGCGCAACGACGATATGTCATCTCATACATTTTGCATCGATGAGATTCTCATTTAGCTACTTATATATTTCAATGGCAAACGTCTACGTTTCAAGTCAATATCGGTGTGGTCAATATCAGAGTTGTCGATCCAATGATTACCCGTACCCCTATCATGGGTTTGTCTATATAGAATATTTGTATGAGAAACTGTACAGCTCCTCCAAGCGGTGACGTGAAGAACTAAAATATGGCACACAAATATTGTTGAAGACGCTAGCGAGTGTAGATTAGGATAACGGTGGCAAACTCGTAATAGGGGTACAGGACTGCCCAGTTACGGCGTTTTATTCCAACCAACCAAAGTTCGATTGATCCAGTCTCCCAGGCATCACCCAATAGCCAGGGTCTAAGAATTTGGCTATGGTATGCCCTGCCTGTCGTAAGAGGCGACTAAAAGTGGGCCGGAGAGTCAGCTGGCGGTGGTCGGGGTTGGAGCTTTGACCACCGAGCCGCGGGCCCGGGAAGGTGGCAGCGCGATGTGGCTCGCGCTGCCTTGCACAGCGACGTCTCCAGGGGCGGCGACACAGCTGCCCCGGGGATGTGCCCCGGCAAAGTGTGGGGGGACACCGGAGCGATCTATCAGAGTACCCGGAGTCCCCCCAGAGCACTGAGGATGGCCACAAGGGGGGTTTTAGTGCGGTAAAAATCCCACATACCCCGATCTGCCTCTCCCAGGGCGGTCGGGGACCTTTAGAAGGTTTCCACCTCGTCAATAAAAAAAAAAAAGACTACCAGGCATAATATGTATTATGTCAAACGGTATATTTGTGGCAAATTCAGCAATGTGTAATAGACTAACAATGCCCCAACTATAGGTTTTAACAGGTTTTTTACTCATTTTTATGGGATCTTCAAAAAGCGCCCCTAGCGGCGAGTGTAGGAAGTTTTATTCCAAAAACAATAAAGTCGCAAAACGCAAGGCCAAGCGACGACGTACTAGGCACAGATATCTTAACATATTAATATACTAGCTGTGCCCCGCGGCGGAACCCTTATATTTTTGATAAATAAAAGTAGCCTAAGTTACTCCTTGAAACATCAGCTACCTACCAGTGAAAGTCCCGTTGAAATCCATCCAGCCGTTTCAGAGATTACCCGGAACAAACAGACAGACAGACAGAGAATAATTTTAAAACTTGGTTTTTTAGTGTCAGTAGCGTGTATACTTTCATTTGCATTTAGTGAAAAGCTGTAATTTTCGAATTACAAACAGACACTTCAATTTTATTTATCTGTATAGATGTATAGATATAGATTTGTAGGATATCGTTAAGCGACAGTTCAACTAATCGTTTTGTCATTAGTCTCACCATCGTCTTTCGATCAGCCGACCCGTTTTTGACTAACGACTCGAAAGTTACGTCACGGCAGTCCCATTTGTATTCTAAAGTGTGATGCCACAGTACACGAAGCAAACAGTAGTGCAAACACATTGGAATTTTGATTAATTCATACATTCGGATAGGAGACTGCCACAGAACCGCCTTTATTCCAAATTTACAGATATTTTTCTAACCTTTTTTCTTAAAAATGGTAAAGAAAAATACAAACACGAGGCGGGACTCACGACCTCTGCAATCCGTGCAGTTGCTCTTCCAACTGAACTACTCGTGATCCTACCCCATACGTCGAATTTTTATTTCCCTTGTTCCTGCGATACAGGGGCCGCAAAGTGGCCCTTCACTGTTATTTTTAACATATGCAGGTTTCCTCATGATATTTTCCTTCACCGCAAAACACGTGGTGTGAAATCTCTGGGATTCGAGTTGCGTAGCTTGCATAGCAGGCTGCTCAAACCCAACAGTCACCACGGCTCTTTCCAGAGCCACATCATCTTTCACACAATCTATCCACGTCTCTTAGGTCTTCCTCTTCCCTTGTAACCATCTATATTCATAAACAAATCTTTTAGCAAAAGCTACGATATAAACCCACTTAAATAACATAAGCCATGTCAAGATTTATCGCACATAGTAATTGTTTTGCCATCGGGGGTCAACCGTAATTAGTTACTTACGGTGGCTTCTTGTTCAAACAAAGGCACGGTTACTGCAGCCGTGACTTTCCCACTCTAAATTGAATCTTAAGTTATTGCCTTTAAGGTCATCATTGACTTAGCTAATGATAGACTCAGGTAAATTGAATGGTGATGTCATATTTTGTGGCATTCACGAGGTGTGTCCATATCACGCAATACTTACTTTGACATACAGACATACTGCCTCGTCGTAAAGCTCTGCTACGGAACTGGAGGTCCTAGGTTCGATCTCCGCGTCGTGCTAAGTGTTATTGGGGTTTTTCAATCTGTAATTTCCCAATAGCAGCCCGGAGTCTGGATTAGTGGCCGGTTAATGGCAATAGGCTCGTCCACTATTACATGGGATATAACATAACTGGAATGTGGGTGTACTATGAGTACGCCTCTGCCTACCCCTTTGGGGAATTTAGGCGTAAATATATGTATGTATTTATAGTCATGTCATTCTAGCTTTTTAAAAGTAAGTACTTTGTGAAATTTCTAATGACATGAAAATATTTTAATTCACACCATATAAATTAAGACCTTATAGCATTATAATAAGAATCATTCTTTATTACCTACAAGCTTATAGTAACCTAGTGTAATAAAACTCACTTACCTAGGTAGACTGGTGTGCAAATATACACCTTATGTCTACGTGTTACAGTACGAAATTCAACGCGGCTGTGTGACAATTTTCCTAAGAGATTTTCCTTAGTGCTCTCGTTATGAGCACTGGAAAGAAAATAGGTACAAGTTTAAGAACTAGTATATAATGGAAATTTGCATTAACGTAATGAACGCTTCTTCATAAGTAGTCATTAAACTATATCTATACAGATTAATATAATTAGAGGATCTGTTTGTAATCCCAAATTACCAGCTTTTCACTAAATGCATATGAAAGTGTATAAGTACTCTACTTTCATAAGAAAGGCATTTTTTTTAAATATCTCTGTCTGTTTGTTGCTCGTTGGGGCTCGTGGTACTGTTGCTATTGCGCATATGATGCGATCAGCAAGTTAAGCAACCATACGCCTAGCCAGTAGTTGGATGGGTGACCGCCCGAGTTACCTCCGTGCCTCGGAGAGCACGTTAAGCCGTCGGTCCCGGTTGCCAATTTAATATCTTTGGCAATCGTTACAGGTCAGTCAGAGGCCTAAGAAAGTCTGACAACTGGTTTAACCCAGATTGCCGATTTTCCTCGAAAAAGGGGTTTCGAAGGTCAGATAGCAGTCGCTTCGTATAAAAATTAGGTGATCAGCCACATCGGGTTGAATCAAGTGCTGACCCCAAATACATGGGATAAGGCCAGGGAGATGATGTCTCTATCTATTTGTTTGTTACGGTTGGATCTATTTTAACAGGACTTTCACTGACGGATAGTTGATGTTATGAGGATGGAGGAGCTGTGCCACACGGTTTCACCCGCGTGGATTTAGTTTCATCCTTATTGTTGCGGAACCCTAATATTTTTAATAAATAAAAGTAGCCTAAGTTACTCCTTGAAACATCAGCTACCTGCCAGTGAAAGTCCCGTTAAAATCGGTCCAGGCGTTTCGGAGATTACCCAGAACAAACAGACAGACAGAGAAAAATATTAAAACTTGGATTTTTAGTGTCAGTAGCGTGTTTACTTTCACATGCATTTAGTGAAAAGCTGTTATTTTGGAATTACAAACAGACACTTCAATTTTATTTATCTGTATAGATATAGATAGATAATCCTACTTCCTACGCAGGTGAAACCGCGAAGCATAACTGACCAGTAAAAATGAAAATAAAGTCAAGTTGTAAAAGCAAGCAAGCTAAATATCACGCCTATATTCCTCGAAGGGTTAGCTACAAGTGTACTTACAGTACACCAGTTATGTTTATGTCCCTTGTAATAGGAGGCGAGCCTAATGCCACTAACCGTCCACTAATCCAGATTCCGGGCTGTTACTGAGAAATAACAGGTAGGTAAGCTCAATAACACTATGCCCGATCTGGGTGATTGAACCAAAAGTCTCATGCTCCGAACTAAAGCTTAGCGACCACTAAACCGACGAGGAAGTCTTCTAGCTTTTGTATTAAATAAAAATTAAAAACATAAATAAATAACAAGGATTCATAAAACTACAAAAACACGAAGGGAATATTTTTTTGACAATATTTTACCTTCATTGGCATACGAAACCATTCTCGGAAAGGCAGATATATCATAATACTTACCTTTTACGTTAAAATCTGTGAGAGCCTCGTATAAGGTATTATCCACGATTTTCAATGTTTTCCCTTCTATTCAAAGATATTTAGACAGGAAAACCGGCTCGATATCGTCGGAATAAAAACGAAACAAACATTGGATTTCGACTACGAATTATTTGGAGAAGGCAGTGCTTTTAAAGAAGGCGATTTTTTTTTACTTATATCAGACTTTCAAAATCGTCAGGATCACATGTAAAAACAATATTAGTCATGTTTGAATCAGTCTCAGTGCTGAAATTCCAATAAAATTTATAAATAACTAGCTGTGCCACGCGGTTTCACCCGCGTAGATTAAGTTTCATCCATATTGTCGCGCAACCCTAATATTTTTAATAAATAAAAGTAGTTAAGATACTCCTTGCTACATCAGCTACCTGCCAGTGAAAGTCCCGTTAAAATCGGTCCAGCCGTTTCAGAGATTACCCGGAACAATCAGACAGACACAGAAAAAAAATATAACTTGGTTTTTTTAGTGTCTGTAGCGTGTATACTTTCATAAGCATTAGTGAAAAGCTGTTATTTTGGAATTACAAACAGACACTTCAATTTTATTTATCTGTATAGAGTATAGATATAGATGTATAGATGTAACCTGTTTACATATTGATATGGTTAACTTCTCACAATAAATAGCCACAAGTTCTGATTTCATGGCCCAAAATACCGCATCCATATTATATAAGCTATCTCTTATTTAATCGTGGACTTATCCGTATACCGTGGTATCCCGTATTCGTTATCTACCTAAAAGGTATGGGAGATTTTAAAAAGGAATAAGTAAATACGAGTATTTACTCCACACATGAGCGAATGTTACCTACATGATTTTGGCTTTAACGTGATTAAGTCATCATCATATCGCTGGTCTTATCACATCCATCGCTTAATTGACACATGATTCAATCGGACGGGGCTGATCACCTGATTTTTATATGACGCGACTGCCATCCGACCTTCGTAACTTCTTTTACGAGGAAAATCGTTAATCTATCTTAAGTCAGTTGTCAGACTCTCTTAGGCCTCCGACAGACTTGTAATTGCCAAATATGTTAAATAAGTAACCGAGACCGACGGCGACAACTGGTAAACCAGACAATGGTATTTTTTTTTCTCGAAAAAGGAGATACGGAGGTCAAAGGGCAGTCGCTTCTTATAAAAATCAAGTGAACAACCACATAGGGTTAAATCAAGGCCAAGGAGATGATGATTTATATTTATAAACAAAAGAATAAGTTACTGTATCTGAATCGCTTTGGGTAGTATTATGTTCCAGAAAAACAGCTTCATTCTCCCTCGTAAGTAATAAAAATAGGCTTTCAAAAACTTTGGGTGTATATCACTTACTTACCTACAAGGGTAAGCACTTTTAAAATCTTCGACGTAAATATAAAACGAGCCTCGTGTCCTATAAGGAACATTACTCTTCTCCCCATATAAAACAACTCATAAATTTCACTTAAAGCTTTCATATTTCATAACAGTCGTCCTAGAACGCCTGTTTTTTGTGTGACAAAAATTATCTTATTAAAAGTGAACATATATGTTAACGCATGTAATCCCCGAAGGGGAACACAGAGGTGTTGTAATAACAACCGACTTTTCACCGAATATTATTTAGTGCCAACGTGACAACAACGTGATTATATCGCCATCTCAGGCACTACACATTCACGATGTTTTCCTTCACCGTAAAGCACGTGGTGAGAAATCACTGCATATAAGTTTTAAGAAAAACTCGTTGGTACAGGCATGGATTTGAGCTTGCATCGCTTGCATAGCAGTCACCGTGACAAATCTCAATATTACGAGCCCATGCTAAGACTGCAAGAAGACCTTCAACTGTCGCTTTGGAATACCGTTGTTGACAATAGGATGAAGGACCATTTATGATATTGAATATCTCGACGTTTTCTTTCTTGTGACCTTTTAAGGGAATCGATAACGCTTACAGCCTTTATTGCTCGGTATTCGTAACCTTTATAATATTAAGTAGTTAGTTACAGGAGAGACTGATAGATCAGCCCAATTAGGCAACCTTGCGGATTGCAGGAAAAGTAGCTATAAGGCATATCATTTATGCCCCGCGGTTTCACCCGCGTAGACTTAGTTTCTTCCATATTTTAATTAATCTAATTATTATCATTATTATTATTATTAGCCTGTAGTGTCCCACTGCTGGGCAAAGGCCTCCCTTCCACTTTTCCAACTTTCTCTGTCCTCAGCCTAATATTTTTAATAAATAAAAGTAGCCTAAGTTTCTACTCAAAACATCAGGTACCTGCCAGTGAAAGTCAAACCCGGAACAAACTGACAGACAGAAAGAGAAAATTTTTAAAACTTGGTTTTTTAGTGTCAGTAGCATGTATACTGTTATATGCATTTAGTTACAAGCTGTTATTTTGGAATTACAAACGGTAACTTCAATTTATCTGTATATATCTAAAAAAAATACCTCTTTTTCAGGACGCTGATACTGTGGAGAAGCTCAACGAATGCGGAGATCTGAGGAAGATGCTGAAGCCGTATAAGGTATGATGTTCTAGTACAAAAGTCCTTCAGTACAAGTTCTCGATTCCTTGAAAGGGATAGTTTTATTTTACTTTGTGCTAACTTGCACTGCTATGGTTTCACAGATTATTATACTATTTATGTTGCTTTTAAATTATAATTGGAACTATTTTGCACATTCAATTTAAGTAAAGTCGAAATAGAATTGTTATTAACATTTCAGCAATGGACCTGCCTTCACTACTATCTACTTGGGCAACTTTAAATTTATTTTTTATTTTTGTAGATATAACTAGCTGTGCCCCGCGGTTTCACCCGCGTAGATTTAGTTTCATCCTTATTGTCGCGGAACCCTAATATAAAAAAAAAAAATAAGCCAAAGTTACTCCTTGGAACGTCAGCTACCTGCCAGTCGCAGTCCCGTTAAAAGCAGTCCAGCCGTTTCAGAGATTACCCGGAACAAAACAGACAGACAGACAGGCAGAGAAAAATTTGAAAACTTGGTTTTTTTGTGTCAGTTGCGTGTATACTTTCATATGCATTTAGTGAAAAGCTGTTATTTTGGTATTACAAACAGACACTTCAATTTTATTTATCTGTATAGATATAGATGTATAGATTTCCAATCGGTGAAAGCAACCTAAATTTTAGTAATTTTCCTAAGTGTTACTAAAAAAGTATTTTCGCGTATACATGCCAAACAGTTACGTCGGTTACGTTGTCATAAACACGTTATGAGATAACAGATGCGACTTATAATTTGGGTGCGATCATACATCAAGTGTTGTGACATAAACTTGTAGCCATATACATAACTATTCTTCCCCTATTTGAGCCTTGTAATTTCTATATTTAGACTTTACAACCATATTATCTGTACATCCCAGAAGGGTATCTGAAGGGGTAGACAAAGATAGAAATCTCCATTTTTTTTTTGGTGATGAGTAAATCGAAGTTCTAGACACTTACATACTTGTACATTTTAATTGCATAGAGAAAAGCTCGTGGCACAGTTGCTATTTAATTGCGCATATCATTCGATCAGCGAAGTTAAGCAACCACACGCCTAGCCAGTAGTTGGATGGGTGACCGCCCGAGTTCCCTCCGTGTCTCGGAGAGCACGTTAAGCCGTCGGTCCCGATTGCCAATTTAACATCTTTGGCAATCGTTACAGGTCAGAGGCCTAAGAAAGTCTGACAACTGGTTTAACCCAGATTGCCGATTTTCCTCGAAAAAGGGGTTACGAAGGTCAGATGGCAGTCGCTTCGTATAAAAATCAGGTGATCGGCCACATCGGGTTTAATCAAGTGCCGACCCCAAATACATGGGATTAAGGCCAGGGAGATGATGACATTTTAATTGCATATGCAGTGTGCCTCAGACTACTCTCCTTCATGCTATACTCTTGAAATCCTTATCTAAACGAAAGGTTGCATTATTTGCAAGGATTTATCTTCTGTAAGGATGTACTGTACCCCTATCACAAGTTTGACATCGTTTTCGTAATCTATACTCGCTAGCGTCTCCGTCGAATATTTGTATGAGAAATTGTACAGCGCCTCCAGGCGGTGACGCGAAGAACTAAATCTCATACAAATATTGAGGGTGACGCTAGCGAGTATAACGAAAACGGATGCAAACTACACAGAGAGGTAAAGAATAGTCCCCAGTCGCAAAAATCAGAATTTATAACGAGAGATCAAACTTTCACCAGTAAAAGGATAAAGTATAAAGCTATTAATTTCTGAAAGTGTAACAGACGTACAAACAGTGAAACTTGCATTTGTCATAATATTACGGATCATAATATACGGATAGCAGGTGGTACATCCTCTATGTAACGTGATACCAGAATATTGCGTCGCTCCAAATTAATGAGGGTACACGCATTTTTCCTGCTTATGTATAAATTACATTTTCGTCGCTTGCAGCATTTCGCGACATTAGCCTGTATTATTGTTGTTTATAGAGTAGTAACTAACTGTGCCCCGCGGTTTCACCCGCGTAGATTTTAATTTCATGGTTGCCCGAGGATCCCTAGTGTTTTTTATCTAAGTAGCCTAAGTTACTCATTGTAACATAAGCTATCGGTCAGTGAAAGTCCCGCTAAAATCCGTCCAACCGTTTCGGAGATTACCCGGAACAAACGGACAGACAGACAGACGGACAGACAGACTGAGAAAAATTAAAAAAATTGGTTTTTCTTTGTCAGGACCGTGTATATTTTCATATGCATTTAGTGAAAAACTGTTATTTTGCAGTTACAAACAGACACTTCAATTTTATTTAGCTGTATTATCTGTATAGAAGAAGATATAGATATAGATGTATAGATTAGGTTGGCTGCTTGAATAATAATTTTAAGATTTAGACAAAATTTAAAGAGTCGTAGGACCTTTAAACCAGAAACTATATAATATTGGAGAAATGTGGTGACTGAGTTGAGAGGAGTAGTTGCTCGCTACACATAGATACAAATTCAAATCCCTATGCCAATTAGTACCTATATCAAAAAATACCTATATCGACGCGCCTCAACCGCTCATCTTAGAGACATTGCATTTGGTGAGTGTGTTCTTGATAGTAAACACTAAGGTTCTAAGGAGATTCTAAGGGGTTAAGTGTGGGTTGTAAGTTTGTACATGAAATCTTTGGTACGGGAACTCCGTTCCGTTTACTTTAAATCGAGGACAACGAGGCATAAACGATATTCAAGATAGCGAAACCAAATCTAAGCGAAATAACAAAATCCATCATGCAATTCTGTGGGAACTTCTTTGGCCTTGGCCCTAATTACAGAATAAATAGTTAAGTAATGTGTGGTAGGTTAATAGTATTTAATACGTTTGTAAGTACTTCCACATCATCATTTAAAGCATGCGTTTAAAGATCGCAAGGCCACGTCCATCACGACGTAAGCAGAAGGAATAGAATGCTATTTCTCTTTTCATTTCATACATACATAACCTCACGCCTGTATTCCTTGAAGGGGTAGGCAGAGGTGTTCTAATACCAACACTCACTTTTCACCGAAGATGATTCCGTGCCAGCGTAACGGATGGTGAGTTTATCGCAAGCCGGATTAAGTACGAATTTCACAAGACCTTCTTTTCACCGAAGTTTATGTTTTAATTAATCGATCAATTTCATAAAAGTAATTAATCAACATAGCAGGACCTTAAAACAGCTATTGCAACAGTAATCTTTTGACAGAATTTTGATGATTGTCCCTTGTCACAATCGGTGTTCATACGTATAACTGACTAGCGGACGTCACGCAGTTTCACTTGCATAGTTCCCGTTCCCCTGGGAGTACAGCGATAAAATATAGTCTTTGTTACAAACTGTTGAAGTAACTATCCATTGCTGAAATAATTTTCAAGATCAGTCAAGTAGTTTCGGAGCCTATTCAATGCAAACAAACAAAAAAACAATCAAATCTTTCCTCTTTATTATATTAGTGAAGACTACCGGAGGTCACGTACTTTTACCAGCGTAGTTCCCGTTCCTATGTGAGTTAGGGGATAAAATATAGCCTATGTTACTCGCTGATGAAGAAGCTATTCATTGCTGAAAGAATTTTTAAAATCGATCCAGTAATTTCGGTGCCTATTCAATACAAACAAACAAACAAATCTTTCCTCTTTATTCATCGTCTCATCGCGCGTGTAATAAAATGAGTAGCGTGTTATGTCACCTGTCCTAATTGTATTTCCATATTGGTTTCGCTACCCTGGTTTTATTCCACGTAATATTTTGACAGGCATTCGATTTATCCCGATGTGTCTGGTCACATGATTTCTATACAAAGGGACTGCTATCAGATCTTCTCAACCCATTTTCCAGGTATAATCGCTAACTGGGTTAAAACAGTTGTTAGAAAAACTTAGGGTTGTACAAACCTTACCATAATATACTTTATTTTTTTTTTTACTTTTTAAGTGACTTTCGTTCTTAATTATTTAGATCATTTATAAATTTTGGTAGTAAATAGCTTCAGTTCATATGTATGAAATTTTTTTTACAAAAATATATTTTTTACGCATGAATGCACGAGCAACAGTCATGTATATATATTTAAATACTCCCTAGTCTGACCTATGTCGCAAGTGTCGCAACACGTAACTTCACTAATGAGAATTCATCGACCTTAGAAACAGATTTTCTATATCATTACAAAATTTATTTGAAACGACTTAACAATCGTTTACAAATACTTTAGAAAAATGTTAAGCTGATCATTTATCATTCTCATAATACGCAAGCATAATAGTCAAAGCTTATCTTATTCAATTACTTACTAAAGGCGTTCTATGAATTCAACGATATTAACGCTATATATAAGTGAGAAGGTTGGCAATTTTGTTCCTTTTCATATCATATTCTACAGTGTAGGATTGAGGAGCTCGTGGCACAGTTGCTATTGCGCATATCATTCGATCAGCGAAGTTAAGCAACCATACGCCTAGCCAGTAGTTGAATGGGTGACCGCCCGAGTTCCCTCCGTGCCTCGGAGAGCACGTTAAGCCGTCGGTCCCGGTTGCCAATTTAACATCCTTGGCAATCGTTACAGGTCAGTCGGAGGCCTAAAAATAATCTGACAACTGGTTTAACCCAGATCACAGATTTTCCTCCTAAATGGGGTTGCGAAGGTCAGATGGCAGTCGCTTCGTATAAAAATCAGGTGATCAGCCTCATCGGATTGAATCAAGTGCTGACCCCAACAATGTATGGGATAAGGCCAGGGAGATGATGATTCTACAGTGTAGGATTCTATAGTCTAGGAGAGTGTATCGCTCGTTTGCAAACGTGGGAATAGTTCAAACTGAATGCCTAGTGCGAGTTTTCTTAAAATCGCCGTCACAAGTCATCGCGTCGACCTAAACGCAGATATGTATGGGCTCACAATAGTGTCATGTTTAGGCCGACAGACGGGCTTCTCCGATCCTATAATCTGCGTTTACGTCGAAGCGGGGACTTGTGACGGCGGCAGTGAAAAACTCGCACTAGCCACTCTGTGCCCCAGTAGGTTTTGTCACGTTGGAACGTCGTCGTTTGACCTTGCGTTATGCGGTTTTTTTGTATGGAGATGTAGGTAAGACGTAGTGTAGGAACACTCACCCTTCTTACTCGACTACTGTAAAGCAAAAATGAGGTATATCATCTCCCTGCCCTTATCCCATGTATTGTTGGGGTCGGCATTTGATCCAACCCGATGTGGCTGATCACCTGATTTTTATACGAAGCGACTGCCATCTGACCTTCGCAATGTATAAATATGTTTACAACTTAAAGAGAAAATAAAGCAACTACAAAATTTCCTACATATTATTTTGAAACTAAAGGTGTTTTCGATTGAGTTAACCCAATATGAATGTTCACGCGGCTCGCCGGATGGCAAACGTTATGACTTTTCTACCTTGGCTTGTGATAATGCAACCTCCTTGAATTGGCTAGTGTATAATTAAATTTAATTTTAAATATAAATGTTAATATCGTAGACTTAACTTCATGGGTGACTTTATTTCTTGGAACCCTAATGTCAAAAGTAGCCGTAGGAGCTTCGTAACTTCAGCTATCCGCCTGAGAGTCCCGTTAAAATCGGTCCAGGTGGTTTCTACAATAGGCGGAACAAACAGAAAGATATACAGACATACAGGCGAACAGGCAGTATATACTTTCAAATGCATTTACTAAATGTTCATTTTGAATTACAGACACTAAACAGATTTATTTATCTGTAAAGTTATAGGGTCCAATTCACGCCGATCCTCCCACAGAGTAAGGTCATTCCCGTCCCGCACTCGTTCGCGGCAACATGCGGAAATGTCTGTAGTCTGTGCGGACACAAATGTCAATACGTCTGTCATACAACTGTCATTTGTGTCCGTTGTAGTGTAGCGGCAGGTTGTGTTTACTCATTACCTTCACATTGTTATGTTGGACACGCTTCCATTACATGGACGATAATGATCTATTTTATTTACATAACATATCTATACATAATTGTCTCTTAGTAATTTCAAAATAACAGCTTTTCACTAAAAGCATATGAAAGTATATACGATACTGACATGAAAAAACAATTTTTAAATGTATTCTTTGTCTGTCTGTTTGGTCCAGCTAATCTCCGAAACGGCTGGACCGATTATAACGGGACTCTCACTAGCAGATAGCTAATTTTACACTACCGCACTTACACGGAGTAACTTTAGCTACTTATAAAAAACATTAGGATTCAGCGGGTCACTCATAAAATTAAGTCTGCGCGGATAAAACCGCGGGGCACAGCTAGTTTATAAGTAAAGAAGGGCTCATGGCACAGTTGCTATTGCGCATATCATTCGATCGACGGAATTAACAAACTCTAACTCAAGCTAGCAGTTGGATGGATGACCGCCCGAATACGTTCCGTGCTTCGGAGAGGACGTTAAGCCGGCGGTTGCCAATTTAACATCTTTGACAATCGTTACAGGGTCAGTCGCAGGCCTAAGAGAGTCTGACAACTAGCTTAACCCAGATTATCGATTTTACCCCTAAAAGGGGCTACGAAGGTCAGATGGCAGTCGCTTCGTATCAAATCAGGTGATCAGCCATCACGTGTGGACCCCAATGTATGAGATAAGGCCAGGGAGATGATGATATTTTAAAGTATTCACTTGGATTGACTGACAAACATGTACATGATACCTGGCTGGGTTTCTTGCCGGTTCTTCTCAGAAGGCTAGTTTCCGAACCGGTGGGAAATTCTCGACATTCATAAGTACCTTACCAGGGCCTAAACTGAATAAATATTTTTCATTTTCATTTTCATTTTCAAAGCAGCGTTTTAAACCGATAGATATAGATGTAATGAAAGACGGAAATGAGGATTCCTTAAATTACCTCTAGGGGCAAAGATCTCTTAATATTTACAATGGTGTTAATATTTATAGCTTGTAGTACCTACCCCAGGCATCGTTTATTATAAAACTAGCTGTGCCCCGCGGTTTCACCCGCGTAGATTAAGTTTCTTCCTTATTGTCGCGGAACCCTAATATTCTTAATTAATAAAAGTAGCCTAAGTTACTCCTTGAAACATCAGCTATCTACCAGTGAAAGTCCAGTTAAAATCCGTCAAGCCGTTTCAGAGATTACCCGGAACAAACAGACAGACAGACAGACAGAGAAAACTTTTAAAACTTGGTTTTGTAGTGTCAATATCTTGTATACTTTCATATGCATTTAGTGAAAAGCTGTTATTTTGGAATTACAAACAGACACTTCAATTTTATTTATCTGTATAGATGTATAGATATATAGATGTATTATTTAGTGGACCTCACGCGGTTTCACCCGCCGAAAACCGCGTGATGTCCGCTAGTATAAGATTTTTTAATCCGTCACGTCACCGCTAGAAAGTGCTGAACAATTTCTCATTCAAATATTCGGCGCAGACGCTAGCGAGTATAGATAAGGAAAACGGTGGAAAATTCATGATAGAGCAACAAGGCAGATGTTGTTACCAAAAATGTATGTAACCCCTGAATTTTCTCATTTCCAGAGTCCAGACGCCTGCAACACCTGCCAGATCTGCGGCGGGTTCCGTCTCCTGCCCTGCAGGATCTGTAAAGGGTCCAAGAAGAGTCTTCACAGAAACCATTTCACTGCAGAGTTCGTCGCGCTCAAATGCATGAACTGTGATGAAGTCGGTCTCGTCAGGTGTGAAGCGTGCTAAGACTTCAATTTGGAATTATTCTGAGACTCATTTTAAAGTGTTCGACTTATCACTCGACGATCGAAAATAAAATAAGATTAAATAGCATCCAACAAGTAAAGGTTGAACTCAGAAACGTAATTATTTAAGTTTTTTTTACCGAAATTTAAAATAATCGGGCTATTCTTAATAAAACTACGTATTATATTTTTGAGCCTGGATAATATGGAATATAGGGTATTGAAAGATAATTTTATTAGGTATGTTTCGTGGAATAATGACCTGAGCATATTGAATGAGTCATGATTAAAATTAATTGACTTTGTATAAGTAAATCTGCATGCATAAGCATAAGCGCGCTTAAGCTCATTAAGTTCACATTTGCATGGCATGGCTCGAAAGCCTTTGATTATAATGCATGAATATAATCAAATCTAATATATATTAGATCACAAGATGATACGTATATTGGAAGCGATCAGGGTGACGTGCTATACCACCTGAAGTGGTATAATATAACAAATGAAAGTCGAATTTCAGTGTTCAACTAGACTCACCAACTCATACGTGTTCATTTATCTGCATACAATTATATACCTTGTGACTAATGTAACAGAGGTGGGTATCAAAAAAACTTTGCGATCAAACAGCCTTTAATAGGTACGTATTGGATTGGTTTATAAATACCCTATAGTTGATCAAATGAAATTCCATATATATTTAAAAAAAATACTTAATTCTTTCGGCATTATTCTATACTTCGTGTAGAAAATATTATTTTAATTTGCATGCAGTACTTTTCATGGCAGAAATAATTAATATTCGATAGTCAAAAAGCACTAAAGATTCCTTTAATTCAATGTAATTATTTGTGAGAATTCACTGAAATTTTGTGCGTATTTAAGTTACGGATTTAAAATGTATACAGTAGGATACATTTTCGCACAACATTTGTATGAAAATTTGAATATATCATAGACTTTTCAGTTTATAGAGATAGAATAGTGGCAAATTACTTAAGATTTTTAAATAGAATAGGGTTTATCGAAAATAGATTGCCATAAATTAGATGCAATAATTTTATTTTTTACACTTGTTTCATTAGATTATTATAATTTTTAGATATAAGTAGCTGTATTATTTAGTGCAAAATATTAATGAATTTAAAAATGAAATGCCTCTAATATTAATTTTGATCTAGAGGAGTAGCTAAAGGACTTAAATATGCAAAATATTTAAGTATTTTCTTAGACAACATTTTTTTTAAATTTTTGAGTTAGCACATTTCGTATTAATTTATTTTGAAGGTACCCAGAAACTTTACGTTTACATTAATTAATACAACAATATGGAATTCTTTAAGCGCTTCTTTCAAGTTCTATGCACTTAGACCAAAATAACTTAAAGATCAACTTTAAATATGCTCTAGCCTTGAGAAAACAAAGAATGATTACTTAGTAGCAAAGTTCTACCGCAAAGTACTTACTTAAGAGGTGTGTAAACTTTCATATTACTTTGACGTATTAAGATACCTACATACATCTATAGCAATTTTTCATTCAGATAAAATTACATATGCTTTTTGAAGCACCAATATGCTTAAATATTTAAATTAAGAAGATTTAAATAAAATGAAAATGATTTATTCAGTTTAGGCCCTGGTAAGGCACTTATGAATGTCGAGGAATTTACCACCGGTTCGGAAACTAGCCTTCTGAGAAGAACCGGCAAGAAACTCAGCTGGCATCATGTACATTTCATTACACAGTAAACAATGATAATTACAATAAAAACATTTAAAATTATTCACAATAGTGAAAATTGTATCAGCACGCATGTGTAAAAAATAATAATTAAAAAAGTAAAAACAATACCAAATGATTTACATATCATGTTTGCATACCATGTCATTGCCAGGAGCTACTTGTGCAGAGTTTTAATTCCATATGTCTTTATCATTTATGTAATCTGAAATTGTATAATAAGCTTTCTTCATCAGTACAGTTTTAACATGTGTCTTAAATTTATCAATAATCGTAGTTGCTAAAAAGTCCGTTATTTTGCAATTTTTTTATTGGCCGATTCGTTTTTAAATTGAGAATATTCAAATGTATTTTTTTAATAAAATTAGGCCAGTTTATTAATTAGTCAGATTGATGCTGACTGTACAATCAGTGAAATAAAAGTAAGTATGTAATAATTATTGTTAAATTAATATTTATATACTTACCGTACTTTTTATTATATTACATAGCTTTGTCGCATAATTATTGTATTGTCAAGTTGTGATAGTAATAATGCTAAAATGTACTTAATTTAAGTTAATTATTCTTATTATTGAGAATATTATTTTTTCTAAATTTTTATTCGTGAATAGATAATTTTGTACATACATTTTATTTCAATAAATAATTGAAAAAAAAACGCGATTTTTTAATTTAGATTTTTCAATGGTTGAAAGAAATTATAAAAATTAAACACCGATCATACTACACATACAGTAACGCAGCAATATAATTCCGCCTTTAGAAATCGAACCCGCGACCTTTACATAGTCAAAGTCAACCCATCAGCCCTACCGTGACCACTTATTGCCATCGTAGATTGATACATATTTTTAGACAGGTTTTTTAGTGTCAGTAACGTGTATACTTTCATATGCATTTAATTCTATTTATGAGACATATGTAAGTATAAGACCTAAGAAACGATGGATGGATTGTGTGAAAGATGATATGGCTAGAATGGAAGTGAATACAGATATGACAGCTGACAGAGAGATATGGCAGAGAAGAACACATTACCCCGACCACAAATAACATGGGATATCCTTATCCCATGTTATCCCAGGAGGATGATGATGACACAATTATACTATCATGGCTATAAGGCTTATGGTACAGACCCAGGTCTTCGTAATAAATGTAGGGCGTGGCAAAACAAACCAATTTGGCGTATAGCTACACGAATGACGTCATGAGGACTTTTATGGGCCTTTCGAGCTCGTAAAACAAATAGTTTGAGTGTTTCACTTCGCTTCACTAAACCGCAAGTATTAACCAACATAGCGTATGTAAAATTTCAATGTAACCTGATGGTAAGTGGTTACCGCAACCTGTTGAAGCTTCGAACCTCAAGGACTTACTCAATGCCGACGCTGCAAAATTGGAGACGCACGGAGGAATACAAATGGCTGATCGATCATCTTCGGTGAAAATTAGGCTATATAACAACTGAATCTTACCCCGTCGGGGACCTTTCTGAGAAGACGATTAGATTATTAATAACCACATAAAATATTTTTATTGTATTTATGAAATACCTCTTTACTTCATATATTTATATATGAAGTCTCCTTGCCGATTTTTTCACAACGCTAGTTTCGGTTGTATTTTTTCGACGTTCATAAGTGCCTTACCAGGAACCAAACTGAGTAAATCATTATCATTTACGTATGTATATGTCTACGGTACTAAAATGTAGGAAAACTGATGCTTTAATTAAACCGACGCAAAAGATAATTGCACAAAACGATCCCCTGACTACGAAGTATCTGTAGCTAGCCAACGAGAAATCAATGCCACAGACACACGCATACCTGTTGCACAAGCCGTGTACATACGAGGTAAACACGCACACAACCAACGCACACACCCCTCAAAGAACATTAAGCGCGCACACTAATGTTTCAGGGTCTGGTTCACGCACACATGTAAACTTCAGGGGTGTAAGGGAAGCTGCACCTAGGTCGACAATGACGTCACGGCGAGCAAGGTCAATATCACCTCGCCTGTCCTTATTCAACACGTTGAGATGTAATAAGCCTGTCCCTTTCGCCGGAGGCTCGTCTGCCTGGGACTGCACGCGTACACTGTAAGCTTGTGTACGTTTTTAAGGTACTTACTTGTATCGTTGTGTTCAATAATTTAGCCATCAACACTTCCTCAAAAGTTTTCTGTTTGAAGTCCTTTTGAAACACATTTTGTTTTCGTACTAAGAGGATTGCTTGCAACATTGTTGGTCCTTTGCATGTTAGATTGCTAATGAAAAGTTAGGGCAGTCAAACACTTCGTATGCCACGCCTAAAGTTTTAGAATAGTGTCCGCGTTTTTTTAGGGATCCCTGATGTAACTCGATTGACAATAAAACTTACTCAGTGATATTTTAGTATATTGATAGGTACTGAAAGATTTTTTAAATCCGTTCAATAGTTTCGTAGCCTATTCGTTCAAACAAAAAAAAAATCCTTTTTATGATAAGTATTAGTATAGAATAGTCCCGCAGTTTGAATCGCGCTGGATTCACAATAGTGCTTTTATTCAGTGAAAATGTAGCATTATAGTTTTTGTTTTTATTTATAACAATTCAATGAGATTTTCTAAAATACGTAAGGCCAATTATTCGTAAGGCCAGTGGAATGGATGCATGGTGCTTGAGACGACAATATACTCACTATGTCACGTTGGCACCCAATCATCAATGTAAAGTGGATGTAGTTATTACACCTCTGCTTACCTCTTCGGGGACTCTTCTGAGGCGGCATATTTATTTATTCGCTTCACGATATTAATGACTCAAAATCAAAATCAAAGTCAAAGTCAAAAATATCTTGATTCGATTAGACTTTTTACAAAGTACTTTCAAATCGTCAGAACGACATGGATTATACATGCTACTGCCAGGTTCGGAAGGTTGCTTTTACTGAGAAGAACCTGGCAAGAAACTCAGTAGACTCAATTTAATCACGGTATTGGAGACCTATCATTCATCATACTTATTGCTAAAAGTAAGAAAGGTTATTCAGTATAGAATTCAAATAATATAAAAACGTTGATACCGTCCAGCTTCACGTAATTACGTTATCTACAAAGGGAGATTACATGGTAGCGTTTTTCTTGAAAACAAAATTAAGGAAAAGAAAATGTCAAAGAAAAATATATTACTACCTTACTATAGCTTGACTGTCTGTTAATCTTGATGGAAAGTTGCGAAGTTTTTTTATCGCGAGTCAAAAGGGTTTTTAAGATCTCGATGGTGCTTTGTGAGTAAATTTTTCTTGCGACTTCGCCTGCATTTATTTGAAATCTAAACCCAGCTCGTTCTAACTGTGTTGCCGTAGATAGGGAACTGATAGACAGACTGACACTTTCGCTATTAATATATATTAGCATGCATTAGTGAGATCATAATTATATGTGTATACTGTTTATGTATTATATTCTAAGATTTTTTTTTATTCCATTTATAATATACTAGCTGTGCCCCGCGGTTTCACCCGCGTAGATTTAGTTTCATTCAAACATTCATCAATTTATCAAAATCCTTTCTTAGCGGATGTACTACGTCATAACATCTACCTGCAAGCCAAATTTCAGCCCTATCCGTTCAGTGGTTTGGGCTGTGCGTTGATAGATCACTATGTCAGTCAGTCACCTTTGACTTATTTATATTTAGATTACATAATCCTATTTATGATATACTTATTTTTTATAATTCGTTATGTCATATCCGACAAAAGTTTTGTAAGTTCTTTAACATAATACTAAAGATTGTCTGTCTGTCTCGTGAGTTGAAATATGCTAAATGTACATGAAGATACCCACCCTGGTATTGGAAAAGGCATTATGATAATATGTAACGAGTTAAGCGATGCAACGCGCGCACCTGTTGCCCGCACAACATTTGAATATGAATCGACTTGACGAAAGCAATTTATATCTTTCAGAATGAAGGAGGTATAGGACCTACGGCATAACACAGGGTTATCGGTTATGTAACGGCAATTGGTTACAGGGCTGAGTTAGTTGAGCAATGAGGAGACTGGTGTGAACTTGTAGAAAGTTTATTGTAGTACAATATTATATTATATAGTACCTATAGTATATGTTATACTATATATGTTATATTATATAATATATGTTATGCTGTGTCCCACGGTTTCACCCGCGTAGATTTAGTTTCATCATTATGGTCGCGGAAACCTAATATTTTTAATAAATAAAAGGTAGCCTATGTCATTTCTCAGGGTCTAATGATTGTCTGTGCCAAATTTCATCAAAATCGGTTGAGAGGTTTAAGCGGGCAAGCGTAACAGACAGACAGAGTTACTTTCATGTTATTTTTTAAATAAAATTAGCCTAAAACACTTCCATGAGCTATCTGCCAGTAAAAGTCCCGTTAAAATCCATCCAGTTTACGCGTGACGGTGTGGACAAGGGAAAAAGGGATTAATTTTTATATATATATAGATAAGATATAGATAGATAATATAGCAACTCGCAATCTTACTCACCACAAGAACTCTGCACTAACCCTTTGAGGAAACAGGCGTTGTAACAATTGTATTCCGGCATAAAAAATAAAATCATTTTTATGCGTCTTCGTTGAAGATGTACGCAAATTGTAAGGTCGTATGAAAATGGACATTGATACATCAGAAGGTTATACAACTGATGATAGCATTTCGTCTCTGACAACAAAATGCCCGACAAATTTATAAGCATACTTCCTTTATGCATTCACCTTCAAACCCCTCACATATTAGGTTTAATACATGCAGACCATAACAGTTCGTGGTTCCTCATAAAAATGATCCCTTACAACTTTATATTTACGTCTGTATTCCTCAAAACAGAACCCATCATAATACTTAAAGTCTACAGAATAAGGTTGAAAATTGAACGCCTGTAGAGTTTGACGGGTGTTAAAAGGTTGTGGTGGATGTAAGTGCTTTTCAAGGGGTAGAAGGACAGAGACGGCGTAATGGTTCCATTTAGATATATGTAAAATACGACACTCACTTTGCATAGTTTTGTTTGAAGTGTGCTTTTGTGTGATAGATATATATTGTCTAGACATTTTAGGTGCACTTTTTTGCACTGAGCATCGGTTGGTACATGAATCAATCTAAACATCTATACTCTATGCAGATACAGATAAAGAAAATTGAAGTGTCTGTTTGTAATTCCAAAAAACAGCTATTCACTAAATGCATATGAAAGTATACACGCTATTGACACTAAAAAACCAAGCTAGTCCTTGATACATCAACTACATGCCAATGAAAGTCCCGTTAAAATTGGTCTAGCCGTTTCAGAGATTACCCGGAACAAAAAAGACAGACAGACAGACGGACGGACAGAGAAAAATTTTAAAACTTGTTTTTTTAGTGTACTTATATATGTATACTTTCATATGTATTTGGGGAAAGCTGTTATTTTGGAATTATAAACAGACACTTCAATTTTATTTATCTGTATAGATGTATAGATTAGAAGTAATATTAACAAGTGAACAATTTTAACATATCCAGCAGCACAAAAGGACTTTTTTGTTAAAGGGTTTCCATGTACCTCCCGATTCAAGGAGATCTCAGCGATCTTATAACAGTAACAAAAGGGTAGTTCTATTTAATTGCTACACCTATACAGGTTGTATATTTTTTTATTTATCCTTTTCAATATGCCAGTTTCTGTGAACCCACGGACCAAAATTCTAGCTAAACATTAAGAGTAATTCGGGTATCCCCTAGCATAGGGTATAAATATTTTCAAAAATAATAAATTAAAACTAGATCAGTGGGTCTACAGAAAAAAATATTACCTACCCGTGGACCCACTATAGGTCAATAGCAGTGGGACCACGATTAATACGTCATGAATCCAGGGAATAAACTATCCGAGTGCTATATTTCATCCAAATCCGTTTGTTTCCTTATATGACAATGAATTCCACACACGTGAACTCCATTAATTCTATTTAAAATATTTCCTAAACCGAATATTCGACTATAGTTATAAATGATACCATTATTTCGTCATATTAATACAAGGGTAGCGTGGCCGAGCGGTCTAAGGCGCTGGTTTAAGGCACCAGTCTCTTCGGAGGCGTGGGTTCGAATCCCACCGCTGCCATCAAGAGGAATGACGTCTTTTTTTGACATTTCGGTCTTATAATGAACTACTTTTAAATATGTATGCAGTTCAAACCAATGTTAAATAAGTTGATTACATTATATTTTTTCCACAGTTAAAAGTTAAAAAGAAACTTCCAGTCGAATTGATAACTTCCTCCTTTTGTTGACGTCGGTTAAAAAGAATGACAGCAGACGTTTATAAAACAAATATTTAAGGGTTTTGTAGCGTTTCTATTAGCGCTAGCCCAAAAGAATCAAATTTTTTCTAGGCCTACTATAGGCAGTTCGGTCGCTACGCTAGGAATTCACGTGCAATTCATCAGAGAACAACGCAATGACTTATTGTCGTCAAGAAACCGTTCACTTTCAAAGGCCTATCGAAATACGATATTGAAACACGTGAATGGCACTCATTTCGATCGAATGACTTTAATCGTTCAACGATACTTTGATTTTTGTTTGCCAACTATGTACTTAGAACCGTGTTGGCCGTAGGGTTTGAGCAGTCGCCTGTTACGCAAGTGACGCAAGGTCAAATCCCAGCGGGGCCTGTCCCAATGAGTTTTTCTAAAAACTTATGTGCAGTGATTTCACATCACGTGCTGTACGGTGAAGGAAACGTCGTGCGGAAACCTGCATATGTCTGAGAAGAAATTCAAAGACGTATGTATAGTGCCTGAGACGGCGATCGACTCACCATCTGTCACGTAGGCACTTAATCATCTTCGGTGAAAAGTGGGTGTTGTTATTTATTTTATTTATTTATTTATTACATAATCCACAGCTCTTAAATAAAACAAAAACTATCTTACATATAACTCTGACAGCCAACAAGGGATTTACAATATGTATAAATGTTATATAGTTTAGAGAAACAGAGAAAGTATGTGCAAAAAGAAAAGGTTGCATTTCCAATTCCACAAATGGATAATTGTAGTCTTTGTGAGTGTCAAGTGTGTGTGTGTGCGTGTGTGTATGTATAATATGTATTCTATTCAGTTACTAGCTTCGTTAATTATAATGGTGAGGATTTTCTTTCTGAATGATGCTTTAAAAGAATTAAAAATATCCACTGAGGAGAAACATTCATTATAACTCTTCCGTTTTCATTTATTACAACACCTCTGCCTACCTCTTCGAGGAATACTGGCGTCAGCATATGTATGTATTTAATATGTATAATATTTCCAATCGGTTTAATAATAGGCAACAGAAATATATAGTAGATAGCAATCTACTAAAACTATCAACTTTATGGTCATTGAAATATAGCACAAAATTGAATACGGATTAACACACGTTTATTTGCGATAACAAGTGAACGCAAACTGATAATACGAAATTTACCAATACGGTGGGCTCTTCGTAGTAATTAGATTAAACTCTATCGCAACAAGATAAGGTTGCATTTTCCACGTAGATAATATACATTTGATCCATCACGTGTTTTGTTACCCTCGATTACGAATACGGGAAGAGTCTAGAGTTTTAGCGATAAAATAGTGACAGAGATAGTTTATTTTCTTTTAGAACGGATAGACGTAATAACTCATTGGTGCAGGCCGCTGGGATTCGAACTTGCGTCGCTTGCGTCGCAGGCGATTGCACAAACCCCACGGCTACCACGACTCTTCAGCTTTATAATATGAAGTATAGACTATACTGTGGTGATAGTCATCATCAACCTACCTTAGTCAAATACTGGACATAGGCCCTAATCAGTGGCGTGCATTGCATATAAGCAGGTAAGCAGAAGTTACAATTTGTGATCACTGAATACACTCGTGTCGTGTGTGTGTGTGTGTGTTTATGTTCGTATGTGTATCTATATCAAGACGTACGTACCTATTCCGCGTCACATAGGTATGTACTTAACCTGCCTACCTACCTACTTATTGTTTATACCTACCCCTCTGAAAATCCAATGCACGCCGCATCCAGCATATGCCTGCAGCCTTTCGCAGATCGTCATCCCACTTGAGTGCCTAGTGAGAGATTTTCACTGCCGCCGTCACAAGTCACCGCATCGACGTAAACGCAGATTTGTATAGGATCGGAACAGCGCCTCTTTATTGTGAGCCCATACAAATCTGCGTTTACGTCGATGTGATGACTTGACGGCGATTTTAAGAAAACTCGCACTAGGCACTCTGGTCGGAGGGCGTCCTACACTACGTTTGCCGAGTCGCGGTCTCCACTCAAGAACACGTTTACCAGCGGCTGTCGGTTCTTGGCGAGATATGGTCGACCCACTGCCACTTCAGCTTGCTAATTCTTATGGTAATAGTATGGTAGGATATATTAGAGTAACCATGGCAACAGCTGATCGATCGCCGATGGATCTAAAAGCGGACATCACGCACCGCATATGCCCTCGGGATAAAGCCGGTATTACGCGAACGTGACAGCTATTTCAATTTGTTTTAGGAGAGGTAAGTTGACCTAAATACTGAAAATATTTTCATTATTTGTTTTAGCATAACTTTTTCCTCGCGACTTTAGTCGAGAGTTGCGTGGATTTAAATTTTGTGGTAACAAAGGATGGCCTTAGCCGTTACCATTTGCTCTTTCTCCCAGACAAGTATATTCCACTTGGTATAACAGTAATAGCACAGAGTTCCATAAAATCCGTCTAATATATTGAGTATTCGAAGAAACGAAGATTGTGTGAAGTTTTTTTTTTTAAATATAGTAAAAATATGCTGCGGCGTCTCAGAAGGCTTCCCGAAGGGTTAGCAGAGGTGATAACAACACCCACAATTCACCAAACATGATTATTTACGGTCATCACGAGTCTTAGTTATAATTCCCGTCCATACAATGTATTCAAAGTCATTTTAGTTTTTGGATTCGGGGTTAATAGTATAAGGTGTCATATTTATTTGGTTTTGTATGCCAAGGTTGTATGCCAAACAAACAAGGTGAAATATTATCCACACATTTTCTTTTACAAAACAAACCTTTGAAGCCAAACTTTGAAAAATGATTGGGTACTAAATCTTATATTATTAACAGGTCAAACGAAAACGAATTGCTTTAGTTGGTAATTGAAGGTAGATATTAAGAGCTAAGAACAGTCTGCATTCATGTTCATGATCATGAGCTTTACGGTGAAGGAATTGTGAGAAAACCCTCATAATATGTGCATTCATGCCTGAAAGACGTCTGACTACGTCAGCTACTTGCAGGATCCTTGTGAAGAATTACATACATACATACATATGCTCACGGCTGTATTCCCCGAAGGGGTAGGCACAGGTGTTGGAATAACAACACCCACTTTTCACCGAGGATGGTTAAGTGCCAACGTGACAGATACCGTCGCAAGCACTATGCAAATGTCTTTGAATTAATTCTCAGACTTATGCAGGTTTCCTCACGATGTTCTCCTTCACCGTAAAGCACGTGGTGTGAAATCACTGCACATAAGTTTTGAGAATAACTCGTCGGTACTGACCCGCTGGGATTCGAACTTGCGTCACTTGCGTAGCAGTCGACTGCTCAAACCCCACAGCCACTGCGGCTCTGTGTGAGGAATTATTTCTTTATTTTGTTGAATGATAAGAACTGCACATGTAATTGTTCTCGTCGCCATACAGACAGACAGAGTCATATTCATAAAATGACTACTGCGCTTATAAGGTTATCGCTCATAAATGATCTTTAAGGTTGACGGTGCCGTCATTCTATGTGATGATTTAAGTTCACTGCTGATGATGATCAATTCTGTTTGACTCAGCTTGAGTGACGTGTTTCGCGATCGGCAAATATTTGGATGTGTTTAGGCGTTGCCCCTTGCCCCCAGGGGTTCGATATTAACTGGATGTATATTTGCTTTGCATTCGAATTCCCATAACCAATAAGGATGTTTCCATTTCTAGCGAAAATAGTGTGGGTAAATGTCCAAATATTTGTGGTAGGTGTGGTAGTATGGTGGTGTAAAATATGATAGCAGGTACTGTACCAGTAAAAGTCCGAATGATGCGAAACGGAAGAAGTTTATTGTACAACACACAGATACACACACAGTCACTTTATATAGAAGGAGTACAAGATAGGTGAAAGTCAAGCAGAGATAGAAAGGCACAGCACAAGAAAGTCAAGCTTATAGAGAACACGAATAATATTAAAAGCGTAGCGTATATAAACAAAGGCAAAGACTTGAGCGCAAGCGACACGGGTACTACGTACAGGGGCTTGTGGCCGACTGAACTCGAGTAAAAACGAATCATAGCGAACCTGCGCCGGCGCAGGAATGCGGGCAAAAAACTGTCAGCCCGCTCCGCGGTGCGTTTCCATTGAACGTTGCATTGTGGATAGTTTGTATATACATAGTTTTGTGTGTATACGTATTAATAGATTTAGGTTTAAATAATAATAGATAAAGGTTAATATGTTAAATAAATATAAGCAGAAAATTTAATTTAACGAGTAGCCCACATCACTCCCCCCCGAGACCGTTACTACGGGCGATAATAATCTGGGAAGCGAACTGTCCGCCCAAACCTGGACTTTTTGGTTGCTTCTTGGGGAGATTTATGAGGTGACGGGGAAACTTGCGTTTGTCTAGTGGACGGGGAGAGATTAGAGGTAGGAAAAGTGATTGGAAGAGGGGTTAAATTAGGCAAGTTAGGGGAAGTATCGGTAAGTATAAAGGCCGGCTTAAGCCTATCAATGGAGACATTCACAACTTTACCCCTTATGAGTAATTTAAAGGTTTTATCTCCTTTCTCAATTATCTCATAAGGCCCTGTGTACGGTGGCTGTAACGATCCACGAACAGTATCATCCCGTAAAAATGCGTGAGTTGATGTCGCCAGCTCCTTGTAAATAAAAACTTTCGTTTTAGTATGACGAGCTGCTGGTGTCGGTTGCAGCTTAGCTACAAATTGGTGCAATCGGGTGGTAAAATCAGAGATATCGGTGGTATCCGGAGGCGATGTCTGAAAAAATTGTCCTGGCAGACGCAAGGGCTCTCCGTACACCAATTCGGCTGAAGAGGATTTAAGGTCTCCTTTAAAAGAACTTCTGATGCCAAGGAGTACCAGAGGCAAAGTATCTGCCCAATCAGCATTGGCGTGGCACATAATGGCGGCTTTCAGTTGACGGTGGAATCGTTCCACGAGGCCGTTACAGGCGGGATGGTATGCGGTGGTGCGGCGGTGCCTAAATCCCATCGCTCTTCCAAGATACTGGAAGAGCGCGGATTCGAATTGCCGCCCGCGGTCGGTGACGACATCAGTTGGACATCCAAATCTGGATATCCACGATATCATGGCCCGTCCAACGGTTTCCGCAGTCATGTCCACCATCGGTGTAACTTCCGGCCATCGAGTGAAACGATCTACCACCGTCAGGCAATACCTAAAACCATGAGATGGTGGGAGGGGACCGATAATATCCACATGGATAAACGCAAATCTAGCGCGAGGGAGGTCAAATGTGCCTAATGGCGACGACACGTGGCGATGGACCTTGGCGCGTTGGCAGGCAAGACATTTTCGGGACCACTCCCGACAGTCTTTGCGCATGCCTGGCCAGACAAATCGCTGGGCGACCAATAAAGCAGTGGCGTTTGCGCCTGGATGGCTGAAGTTATGGAGGCTATCAAACACTTGCTTTCGGAAAAGCGGTGTTACGAAAGGCCTAGGTGAAGTGGTGCTTACGTCACAGTAAAGCTCGACGTCGCTTTCAGGCACCTTCAACTTACGAAGGCGAAGAGAGGATTGGCCACCTAAAATTTGGCTTAGCTCTTGGTCAGTTAGTTGGGACTCGGCAAGAAGTGCAAAATCGACAGGTTTCTGCAACTCGTCGACACGGGACAAAGTGTCGGCGACAACATTATCCTTCCCAGAAATATGTCGGATGTCGGTAGTAAATTGGGAGATAAAGTCCAAATGACGGTACTGCCGAGGGGAACAGTTGTCCTTCCTGTTAGCGAAAGCATAGCATAGCGGCTTATGATCTGTGTATATCACAAAATGCCGCCCCTCCAACATGTACCGAAAATATTTTATACTCTCGTAGATTGCCAGGAGCTCGCGATCGTACGGAGAGTATTTCTTTTGTGGAGGGCTAAATGACCTTGAGAAAAAGGAAAGAGGTTGCCAAGCGCCGTTTTTGAACTGCTGAAGTACCGCACCCATTCCCCAATCAGATGCATCTGTGACCAGAGCAAGTTGGGAAGAGCAGTCTGGGTGGGCGAGTAAAGCAGCATTAGAGAGACTTTCTTTAATCTGCTCGAAGGAAGCAATTGCATCGCCTGTGAGGTTTATGGGATGGGAACCTTTAACAGACCCCGTTAGCAATGCGTTAAGCGGTGCCTGAATCTTAGCGGCGTGGGGTATAAATCGCCTGTAGAAGTTCACCATCCCCAAAATGCGACGGAGTTGTCTTACTGTTTTAGGCACAGGGAACTCCATGATCGCCTGAACCTTGGATTGCAAAGGCCTAGTACCAGCTTCGGAGATGTGGTATCCGAGGAAACTTACCGCTCGTACACCAAAAATACACTTAGAAGTGTTGACCAAAACTCCATATTCTCTCATGCGAGTGAATAGCTGCTGGAGGTGGACTTCGTGTTCGGTCTCATTACGCGAAAAGACCAGAAAATCGTCGAGATACGCGTAACAGAAGTCCAGACCTCTGGTCAGTTCATCGACAAACCTCTGGAAAGTCTGACCTGCATTCCTTAACCCGAAAGTCATATAAGGGAATTCATACAGGCCAAAGGGAGTCGTGATGGCGGTCTTTGAAATATCGTCCGGAAATACGGGTATTTGGTGATAGGCCTTTTCCAGGTCGATTTTGCTGAACACCTGGCATCCAGCAATACTCTGGGAAAAGTCTTGTATGTGCCTAATAGGATAGCGGTCGGGAATAGTGCGTGCGTTGAGCATTCTGTAATCACCACAAGGCCGCCAGCCGCTATCCTTCTTAGGCACCAGATGAAAGGGTGAAGCCCAAGGGCTCTGAGAAGGACGAGCAACTCCTGAATTAAGCATCAGCTGGAACTCCTGCTTAGCTATTTTATGCTTATCTGGAGGAAGCCTGCGGGGATTGCAAAATACAGGAGGGCCGGGTGTAGTTTTAATGTGGTGCACCGTGTTGTGACGAGGTGGTGAATGTATGCCGGAAGGGCGCGTTATGTCGGGAAAACTATCCAAAATGCGATGGTACCTGGTGTCGCCTGTGGAAATTTTTACAGAGCATACATTAGAATTAGCGATTGGGGCTTGAGATGACAATGATGTAGTGTTATCAATTATACGCTGCATTCTACAATCGACAATTAGGTTGTGGTGGCTTAGAAAATCTACTCCAATGATGGCTTTAGTAACATTGGCCACTACGAATCGCCACTGAAAGTTGCGTCTCAAACCAAAATTTAAACTTAATTCTAAGTAACCATAGGTATCTATAACCGATCCGTTGGCCGCACACAATTGATAGTTCGTCTTGGAACGACGTTCTTGAAGTGCAGAATATGGGTAAACACACAAGTCACTGCCAGTGTCGATAAGGTACTGGGTGTTGGTGTTACGGTCTGTTATAAACAGGCGACCTGAAGAGGCTGGGCAGTCGTCCGTCGCCATTAGCGAGCGCCCGCCTAGTTTTCCGACTTCTTAAAGTCACAAGGCTTGATACAGCTATGCGCGTTGTTCCCAAATCTCGAATGGTACCAACATATTGGGAAACGTCGGTAACTGGAGTTTGACCTGCTCCTCTGACGTGAATGTGACCGTCGCTGTTGAGGCCTGGATCGACTGGACCGGTTGCTGGTATGTCTGGAACCACGAGTGTGCTCGTCCAGCTTCGCAGCGAGCTGTGACACCATCTGCTTCAGCTCTGCTATCTCCGAATGGTTCGGGGGCGCAGAGGTTGAGGTTGATGCTGCTGCCACAGAGAGACTACACGGCGAGGTCAACTCTTGTATGCGATCTGCCAGATCGGCGAGCTGCTCCAAAGAGTACATGGGCTGTGATGCCAACAGGGTCTGAATTCCCGTGGGGAGACGGTTAGTCCAAATGGACTTAATAAAGTCCTCGGGTGCCGAAGACCCAGCTAAATCTTGCAGGTGCCGCAAGAACTGCGACGGCTTCCTGTCCCCTAACTCCTCGTAGGTGAGCAGTTGTTTTACCTTTCTCTCGTGAGAGGCAGACAGTCGCTTTATAAGCTCTGCTTTTATTTTAGCGTACCTATGCTTGTCCGGTGGATTTAAAATAATGTCCTTTACAGACTTAGCATGGTGAGTTTCTAGGTTGTTAACAACGCTATTAAATTTAATGGGGTCCTCCGTGATATTTAGGCTCTCAAATTGTGCTTCTAATAGCGCGAACCAAAGTTCTGGATCCTCTGGTGAGAATTGCGGAACCTTCAAATTATGTTTCCTATGATCGAAAAATGTCGGTTCAGTGGAAACGCGCACCTTTTTTGTGCGGCGTGTGGCAACGTTCTGGCCACTTCTCGAACCAATCGTATTTGCCGATTCATCGCTTGTATCACTCATCTTGATATAGTGTTATAATAGGGGTCACCAGTGTGGTAGGTGTGGTAGTATGGTGGTGTAAAATATGATAGCAGGTACTGTACCAGTAAAAGTCCGAATGATGCGAAACGGAAGAAGTTTATTGTACAACACACAGATACACACACAGTCACTTTATATAGAAGGAGTACAAGATAGGTGAAAGTCAAGCAGAGATAGAAAGGCACAGCACAAGAAAGTCAAGCTTATAGAGAACACGAATAATATTAAAAGCGTAGCGTATATAAACAAAGGCAAAGACTTGAGCGCAAGCGACACGGGTACTACGTACAGGGGCTTGTGGCCGACTGAACTCGAGTAAAAACGAATCATAGCGAACCTGCGCCGGCGCAGGAATGCGGGCAAAAAACTGTCAGCCCGCTCCGCGGTGCGTTTCCATTGAACGTTGCATTGTGGATAGTTTGTATATACATAGTTTTGTGTGTATACGTATTAATAGATTTAGGTTTAAATAATAATAGATAAAGGTTAATATGTTAAATAAATATAAGCAGAAAATTTAATTTAACGAGTAGCCCACATATTTTATTCGCGTCGCGTCATACAGAGAGACTCATTCAAAGTCAGCGCTTATACGTCGTGGCAGCACCTCGGGGCAACTATGATCGTTTAAGCAGCGCGAATTAAGAACTTCTTAGCTTTGACGTTGAAGTTACGGTACCAAAATGAAACGTCAAAGCTCAGTGCCCCAAGTACAGGTTTTGATGTTTGTCCGTTGATATCGCCAGCGTATTTGCCTCATTTTGTATGGTAACGGGATCCACTCGTCCCCTTACATTTTTGGGATTTCCATTCGTCCCCTGATCCATTTTAAGTACTAGGACGACAGAATTTTAAAGAGGTAGTTTTCTATGACTATCCCTTCCGTAGCTTAACGTAACATTTATACCAGGGGACGAATGGGTACCATAACATAAATTAATAATCGACTGATCTCCTACCGGAGGACCAATGGGCACCTATATAAGGGCAGAATCTACAACTTTTATTCTAGAGGACGAATATTAGGAGATCAGTGGGTTCTGGACCCAATGTACTCATAATTTTCTGGAACTGTGTAGAAAGACAACATAGTAACAGGAAAACGGGATTGGAATGTAACACTAATGAGGTCACACGGCGAGTCACGTTTTCGTGGTCTTGAAATTGTCGTAAGTCGTTCTAATTACTGTAACACTTCGTTTCTGTAATATCCAACACTTCAACTATCCCAGCTCTAGACTACTATACGATCTTTTATTTGTCATTAGTTCAAAAAAAGGCAATCAAGAGGGAAATATACAATTTTTTTTTGTGTTTGTTCGTTCCAGTTAATCTCTGAAACGGGAGGACTGATTTTGACGGGACTTTCACTGACAGATATTTGATGTTTCAGGGAGTAGCTTCGGCTTCTTTTAAGGTTCCGCGTAATGATCCGTGAAACCGCGGGGCACAGCTAGTAATAAATAAATTAATCAAAAACATTTCCCCATCGCTCTTAATTCAGTAATTTTTTTGCACCTACAAATTTTACACTGTTGAAATACGAATTTTAAAGTCTCTCGTAAAAATTTCCTTGAATTCATAACATAGGGAACGAGGACGGCAATATTCTTCATTATATCACAACTCTCCATATTGGAAGGCAAATTCTTGGAATTATGTGACATAAATTAACAGTGTCAAATATATAGACCAGACAAGCAGCGTTTAATTTGGAATAAGTTTTTGTAAGGTACACTTAATCAATGCTGGAATTATTTATTATTTTCATCCATTCAAAATCACTTTGAAATATCTTTATTTGATACTAGCTGTGCCCCGTGGTTTCAACCGCGTAGATTTAGTAAAAAAGGTAGCCTATGTCCTTTCTCAGGGTCTAAAGATTGTCTGTGCCAAATTTCATCAAAATCGGTTGAGAGGTTTAAGCAGGAAAGCGTAACAGACAGACAGAGCTACTTTCGCATGTATAATATTAGTAGGGATATCAAGTTCGAATCCCAGTGGGGCCTGTACCAATGAGGTTTTGTAAAAAAACTTAGGTGCAGTGGTTTCCACACCATGTGCTTTTCAGTGAAGGAAAACATCGTGAAGAAACCTGCATATGTCTGAGAAGTAATTCAAAGACGTATGTATAGTGCCTGAGACGGCGATATACTCACCATCTGTCACGATGGCACTTAATCATCATCGGTGAAAAGTGGGTGTTGTTATTACAACAACTCTGCCTTCCCCTTCAGGGAATTCACGTGAGCACATGTATTTTACTAGACTTAAGTTACAGTTTAATAGGTAACATCGATGTTATTTATCTGTATAGACATACAAGCGTGTAGCTTTTCAGAGTTCACATTAATTTGCTAGTTAATACCTTGAAAAGGGCTCTCGTTTCTAAGATTCCCTTTCTCCTGCCTCCCGTCGGTTGCCAAGCGTCACGTTACAACCGAATATAACGCCAATTTATTCTGACTTCTATTCGACTTTGTAGTTATTTGTTCGTTGTATGAACCAATTTTATGTAAGAAATATTATTATATTTAATGACTGGCATAATGTTTTACACCTGCCCGTATTGAAAAGTCCCGCTATCTTTTCTGTAACCCTAAAATATTTTAGAGATGATCATTTCACATTCAGCATAATCAAACTCATATTCGCATTATTCTGTATAATATGTTCACGTCGTCCCAGAAGGGTCAGCAGAGGTGTCGTAACAACACCCACATTTCGTGATGAAGTGCCACCTTTATTTGGTACTAGCTGTGTCTCGCAGTTTTATCCGCGTAGATTTAATTTCATGGGTGGCCCGCGGAACCCAGATCTTGTCTTTCAAATAAAGGTAAGCGTAATTTACTTTTTTTACCATTATCTATCTGCCAGTAACAGTCCCGTTAAAATCGGTCCAGCCGTTTCAGAGTATTAGCCTGAACAAATAGACAGACAGCGAAAAAAATATAAAATAGTTTTTTATCATTTAGGGAAACGCTGTTAATTTCAGAATTATAATGAGACACATCACTTTTATATATCTGAATAGAATATGGATTAAAATCGAAGGTTGCAAACATTCCTAGCAGGTGTCACGTGCAATTTCTCGCAACAATTTTATACAAAGTATTATATTGTGAGGACTACATAATGTTCTATTCCAGTTCTTTGAAGACTCCTGCAGAGAAGTTCTTTTCTTCAGTAAGATACCTTTTACGCCCCGGAATTCCGATCCGAGTGTAATTCGTCGGATGCACATTGTAGTAAGATTCTGTGAAGCAAAATTCTTTCCTATTAGCAGACGCCACGCGTATTCACCCGCGTAGTTCCCGTTCCATGTGGGTGTACTATAAGTACAGTTCTTCGTTCCCTTTCGGGATATACCGGCGCGCATATTATGTACTAGTTGTGCCCCACGGTTTCACCCGCGTAAGTATATTGATCAAAACCTTCTCCAAAATCAAAGTAGCCTTGGTTTAACCTTGTAACATCAGCTATCTGCCAGTGAATCGATCTATCGATCCAGCCATTTCGGAAGTTAGCCGGAACAGACAGCCAGGCAGAGAGAACAAAAATTAAAATTTGTTTTTTATGTGCAGGTAGCTGATGTTTCAAGGAGTAACTTAGGCTACTTTTATTTTTTACACTATTGGGGTTCCGCGACAATAGGTGAAACCGCGGGACAGCTAGTAGACACAATAAAAAATGTATGCAAATGACATAAATCAGTCACGTAACATATGTAATTCCCGTACATTTGGTATCGTTTCTACTAGCGAAGCGTGAGGGTTAAGTTACTTTGTCTACAGACCCTGCACTATTACACAATGTCTTCGCGTTGACAAAGGGCCTTATAAAATCAATGTTGAGTCTAGTTTGAAACGACCTCAATGCTACAATGCGGATGAATTTCAAAACTAACTTTTTTACTAGCTAATTCTAGTGTCGAGTACACATTGAGTATCACAACTTTGTTAAATCGAGAGGCGAAAACAAACTTATTGCTTTTCATTACTGCTAACTGGGCTAACCATGAGCTTTTATTGCTATGATCGTTTAAGCAGCGCGTATTAAGAACTTCTTCGCTTTGTCGTTTAATTTACGGTACAACAATGAAACCTCAAAGCTCAGAGGGCCTAGTGCGAGTTTTGTTAAAATCGCCGTCACAAGTCACCGCGTCGACGTAAACGCAGATTTGTATGGGCTCACATTAGTGTCATCTTTAGGCCGACAGAGGCGCTGCTCCGATCCCATACAAATCTGCGTTAACTTTAACGCTGTGACTTGTGACGGCGGCAGTGAAAAACTCGCACAAGGCACTCAGAAGTTCTTAACACGCTCTGCTTAAATCGATGATGGTAGGCCCCCTGTTGTGTGACAGTGACAGATGTATACACGTCATATACACGTCTCATAAAATGAGTCAAACTATCATGGCAATAAGAGGTCATGGTAGGGCCCGTTATACGTACATTTTTTTATAAGAAAACTAATAAAAACTCACCAGTTTTATTACCACCGTAATACCTGACGAATTATATCGGAGTATCTTATTGTACCATGCCTTAATCTAGGCGATCACAGACGGAAAGAATGAAATATATAAATACTTAAATTTAAAAAAACTAGCGAGCGAATGTGAGCGCAAGTGTTGGTAGAGGGCGTCCAAGGAAGAATCACCAAATAAATCATATTTTTTCTGAAATTATTTCGGAGCATTCGTAACCAAAGGAAGTGTATGAAGAGATGCATGAATGTGGATGAAGCGAAAGAAGTATGTAAGGATCTTAGCATGTGGCGAACGGTGGTCTCTGCCTACTCCCATGGCATACAGGCGTGAGCATATGTATGTATGTATGTATGTATGTACTTAAGGTTTTATTACATGTTTTTTGCGACCATTATACACCAGTCCTTATACAGAAGAGTATTTGCACTTTTTCCTCCTTGAAAGAAGCAAACAACAGTACTTTACCTCAACGTGAACGTTTTATTTGATAACTTCAGTCTCGTATCTGTTGTGGGCTATTATATTATACTTTTCTGCCTGAAGGAAATATACAAACCTAGCCTTTGGCAGTTACATTTCACATAGACGCTTTCAACCCCCATTCAGCCCCCATTCCTCCCTTTTTATGGAGGAATTTCGGAAAACCCTTGGTAGATCTACACCTTTCAAAAAGACACACTAAATATGTTGAGATATTAGTCAGTCAGTGGTCTTTGAGTTTAAATGTATTATAGGATTTCAATATTTACAAGGGCTGATATTGTTTTAAGTGACATTTATTTGAGTTTGAAAATGTATTAGAAAACCACTAAACTACAGCTAATTTCAAACAGATCCTTGTTTTTTTTAAATATCAACATAAATAATAAGTTATGGAAATAAAAACATTATCTACTATCTCATCACAATAATTAATTTCTTGTCTGTGGTACAATAAACGCACCTGTCTATTTCAACTGACATTTGTCAAATGTTCGAGGAAATAGCCACTCTGTGTTCTGCTCTCGCGCAAGCAACATCAGTGTGTCGCGCGCTGACTACCCTCGGTTTGAAAAATAAAACGTCGCGAGTGCTATCAATATTAAATAAGTAATACCGTTCTTCTTTGTCATTTTCTCAAAACTGTATTTACTTATGATAAACTAGCTGTGCCCCGCGGTTTCACTCGCGTAGATTTTGTTTCATGCTTCATGTCGCGGAACCCTAATATTTTTAATAAATAAAAGAAGCCTAAGTTACTCTATGAAACATCAGTTACCAGTCAGTAAAAGTCCCGTTAAAATCAGTCCAGCCGTTTCAGAGATTACCCGGAACAAACAGACAGACAGACAGGCAGACAGAAAGATTCTTTTTTTTAAAACTTAGTTTTTAATGTCAGCAGCGTGTATACTTTCATATGCTTTAGTGAAAAGCTGTTATTTTGGAATACAAACAGACACTTCAATTTTATTTATCTGTATAGATATAGATTATGTTCTGAAACTTATATTGTGTTATTGTGTGTGTCATCGGATTGGGGATTCGTCGAATACAGTTGCAGAATAAGGTAAGTGAGCATGATTTTTGCCACTCGAGATATCGTTTTAATTATACAATTACAGTGCTTATGTTCCGTTATATTTATCCATTTCAGCTAGAACAGATTTTTATTGTTTTCTTATGAATGTTCTTACTTAGTATAGTCGGCGATGGAAGTCCTTTACTACCTTAGGATTGAAAATATAATTTGCTCCTAGGGTGACAATGTATATTTTTATTCGCATATTAGAGGGTACTTATATGCAAACGAAAATAGACTTAGTTTACATAAAGATTCAAGCATATTTGACGATTTTTCTATTAACTTAGATTTAAAGTTTTTACATCATATAATTAAAATTCTCAGTGTCAGTTTTTTAATCTTCAAAAGACACTTTAGGATTCGAAAATACGTGGTAGAACGTCGGCAGTTAAAATATCTACTACCATTATGAAGATATTAATGAGTATTTGCTTAAATAGAAATATTTAAGCAAATACTACTTAACTTGCAAACCTCAATATAAAAGCTATTTAATTTTGAAGTATAAACAAATATTTATGCACCGTAGAATAAAAAAGTTGGAAACAATATACCACGTGTGTTTGAACGTTCACGCTTTGAAGAGTAGGCGTAATACGCCTACACATTCTTTATTTACTCTAGGGGCGTAGGATACGTAGTTGCTACGTGTAAGAAATAGTATTTTTAAGCTAAAGCTAAAGTGCCGTGTTTTAAATAGGTTGACAACATTTTCTTAATCTTGGAAATATATAGATAGAATGAGAACTTATAAAAACAGAAAGTTAGTCATAAAATTACCTCTGCGTATTCAAGGTCAGCGCTCATAGCGCGTGACGTACATCTGTACACGTAACACGGGTAAAAACTGGTTTAGTAAAATGAATAATTGGCTGGTTGAGTTATTTTTGAACAACTTTGTTCAACTGTAAGGTTACATTAGTAATGCAAGTCCGTTTTCATTGTTTGCCTGTATGCCCGTGGCCTTCGGATAATTTACCTTTGTTCTACCCTCTCCCGTATACCTTAAAGGTCAGTTATTCGGAGCTTTCAAATAAAAACATGCGACTGTTTGACATGTGCATAGGTATTCTATTTGTTTCAATTCCTCGTTTAGATATTTCTGCTGCTACTCGCGGCTTCACTTGCGTTTGGAACTATGTAGCAAAACAAAAACAAGTATTCGTATGTACTTGTTATTATTTATCTATATCTATACAGATAAATAAAATTGAAGTGTCTGTTTGTAATTCCAAAATAACAGCTTTTCACTAACTGCATATGAAAGTATACACGATACTGACACAAAAAAAACAAGTTTTAAAAAGTTTCTCTGTCTGTCTGTTTGTTCGGGGTAATCTCTGAAACGGCTGGACGGATTTTAACGGGACTTTCACTGGTAGGTAGCTGATGTTTCAAGGAGTAACTTAAGCTACTTTTATTCATTAAAAATATTAGGGCTCGGCGACAATAAGGAAGAAACTAAATCTACGCGGGTGAAACCGCGGGGCACATCTAGTTTGATTAATAAATAATGTCTACACATTATCACACAGCGACATTTACTTCAATACATACCAAATCAGTCAACAGATCGTCAGGACTTTAAATTTTATCCAATTTATTTACAAAACGTATGTATAGTGCCTGAGACGTCTATAGACTCATCATCTGTCACGTTGGTACTAAATCATATTCGGTAAAATGTGGGTGTTGTTATTACACCACCTCTGCTTGCCCCTTCGGGGACCTTTCTGGGATGGCGTGAGCATATTCATTACGGAACATCCCCTAAGATAATCCATGTTAAATATTTGTTTTCGTAATATGGATTTCGGAAGGGCATAATTTTTTTCCAAGTTTGGTGTAATCTTGGTTTAAACCATTTATTTTAATAATGACTAGTATATAATTTCACCCGCGAAGATTTAGTTTCATGCTTCATGTCGCGGAACCCAAAATTTTTTTATATATATAAGTAGCTTAAGTTACTCCTTATTACCTACCCGCCAGTGAAAGTTTCAGAGATTACCCGGAACAAACAGACAGACAGACAGAGAAAAAATTTAAAACTTGGTTTTTTGTGTCAGTAGCGTGTCTACTTTCATATGCATTTAGTGAAAATCTGTTATTTTGGAATTACAAACAGACACTCCAATTTTATTTATCTGTACAGATGTATAGATAGATGAATGCAGATAACGCATTTATATTGCTACCGAAAGAGAAACCTTATTATTTATTAATTAGCGATATTGAGTCCCGCGCTAGTAGCGATATTGGCTTACATGACCTTCTATTTTTAATTTACTTCAGCAAATATACGATATCCAATATCGTAAGGTAAATATAAGTGTAATAATAATAACAATCCACTTATTATTTCAAAGGCTTGATAATCGGACTATTACCTAAGGGACAGTGTTCTTACAAACGTCAATTTGGTTATGTAATTACATACATAACACACATATACTAACGCCGGTATTCCCCGAAAGGGTAGGCAGAGGTGTTTTAATAACAACACCCACTTTTCACCGAACATGACTAAAAGTTGAATTGAAATTGAATGTATTTATGACACTAGCGGACCCCACGCGGTTTCACCCACGTAGTTCCCGTTCCCGTGGGAGTACGAGGATAAAATATAGCCTATGATACTTGCTGATGATGTAGCTATCAATTCCCTAGCCTATTCAATGCAAACAAACAAACAAACTATCAAATCTTTCCTCTTTACAATATTAGTGTAGATGATACTGTTGCATTGATTTTAACAGGACTTTCACTGGCAGATAGTTGATGTTTAGGGAGTAACTTAGTCTATTTTATTTTGGAAAAAATATGTATCACTAAAGTAATAAAGTTTTTATTGAAAACTAGCTGTGGCCTGCGGTTTCACCCGGGTAGATTTAGTTTCATCCTTATTGTCGCGGAACCCTAATATTTTTAAGAAATAAAAGTAGCCCAAGTTACTCCTTGAAACATCACCTACCTGCCAGTGAAAGTCCCGTTAAAATCGGTCCAGCCGTTTCGGAGATTACCCAGAACAAACAGACAGACGGACAGACAGACAGACAGAGAAAAAAATTATAACTGGGTTTTTTAGTGTCAGGAGCGTGTATACTTTCAGATGCATTTAGTGAAAAACTGTTATTTTGGATTTACAAACAGACACTTCAATTTTATTTATCTGTATAGATTACAAACAGACACTTCAATTTTATTTATCTGTATAGATAACAACAAAAAAGCTCACACTAGCATCTTTTACCCTTAGTTGAGAATAATTAAGTATACACATTCCTAATATTATGCAATATTAGAACTCCACACTCATCCTACTTTGTAAAGGGCATGTAGAAGTTAATTTGTCCTTTTACGTGTATATATCCCTTAAGGCAAGGTGTGTAATTGCGGCGACACAGAATTCTCCAGTGATTAAGTTGAAGAAAGGGCTTCATCGATTGCTCCAACAATGTACCGAGCCTTGGACACAGTATAAATATAAGATTTATAAGCAGTAAGGAAACTAGGCATTTTTTTTTAAATAATAACCTACGCGCCATTAAACGTTAGGGTTGTCAATTTAAAGATTTGGAAATATACCCTTTCATTTATGTCACAATAATGAAGATCTACCAAACATAATAATATGCTCACGCCTGTATTCCCCGAAGGGGTAGGCAGAGGTGTTGTAATAACAACACACACTTTTCACCGAAGATGATTAAGTGCCAACGTGACATGGTGAGCCTATCGCCATCTCAGGTACTATAAATACGTCTATGAATTACTTCTCAGACATATATGCAGGTTTCCTCACTATGTTTTCCTTCATCGTAAAGCATGTGGTGTGACATCACAGCACATAAATAATGTAGATCTGTCGTTTTGTAAAAGCCGTGGATGACGTATACGCGATCGGCCACGACGTGACACCTCGTACTGTCATTACGCCTATTCCGATTATTTCTAATAGATACACGTGTCTGTGTGAGTGTGTCATTTCGAACGCTTTGTTCATAGTTTCCTTACTGCTTATATTTAAACTGTGCCGTGGTGGCCCGCTGTGAGGGCCTGACATAGACTTGCGACAAATCAGAGGGACCTTTTAATTTTTATATGACATGTCTCATCCAGTCTGACAGTTCAGCTGTGATAGTGACAGATGTAAACACGTCATATACCTCATTATATTAGTCAAACTATCATGATAATAAGAGCTCAAGGTAAGGGCTCATCGTAAGGTAGCGTTCATAGCCGCTTCCCATCAGGATTCTTTTTTATACAACTGAGGTAACAAACAAGCATACAGACCTTATGCCTACTTATAACACCAAGTCACTCGCGCATTGCCTACCTTTCGTGAACAGAGAAATCCCTGTGGCAATAATGACAACAGAACTATTGCTAGCACAGCGACTCCGCTCCTACTCCTTCCTCCCATGGAGTACTGACGACCTTATTCACCGTAGGAACACAGCACTACTATTGAGTAGCATTATTTGGCTGCGATCTTCTGTAAGGTACAGGTGGAGGTATAGTCCCCAGTCGTACACCTGCAGATATCGAACGGGAGATGCCGTTATGCCCTACCTCTCATACCAAACTCTCTTAAATCTTATCTTATCTTGTTTGTAGCATTATTGGGTCCGGTTTTTCGGTTTTTCCGGTTTATTAGGATCTTTTGTGCCGCCCTTGCCCTTATGCTCTACGTACCTGACTCCTCAAATACTCCCGTAGAGGGTCAGTCAGGGAGGTAGAGTACGTTCAGGGATGAACAAGCCGGCAGATATTGCCAGTGCATCGCAATTGCATAGTTACTCTCTTAAATACTTTATGCTACCTTGATAGTATGAAAAAAACCCAGGAGTCACGTGGTTGAGTATCGAAAGTATAACCTTATATTTTCCTTCACAAACTTTATCTCAAGGTCTCCTTCTTAAAGGATCAAGTCGATACGTATTGTTCCAAATTAAGCCGTATTTTGTAGCCATTACAGTTTATAACTAAGTAACCGTTGAACATAAGGGATAGCATTAAATTAACCAGCTGAATAGATTACGGTACATTAATATTTCACAGAACTAATGGAACCATATTTGCTTGCCTTCCACTCCTGTACCTTTTCCATTTGCTCATTTAAGCTGATAGATAAATCAAAAAGTTAAAGGCTCGTTATAATGTTTTACGTCGGTGATTTAAACTTTGAAACGACTGTTTTTTCAAAACAATTCTTTGTAATTGTATTCAAATCGCAGTGAAATTACGCATTTGGCTGCCATGAGTGAGATTTCATTATATTTCTGGATAGTGGAGATATTTTTTAATACTCATACTAGCTTCTGCTCGCGACTTCGTGCGCGTGAAATAGGTACTTTGGGCCAACGCTAACTTCAATCTGCGATTGGTCTTAGCGTGATAATATATAGTCAATAGCCTTCCTCGATCAATGGGCTATTGGAGACTAAAATAATTTTTCAAATTACCACAAGACTAGCGCGATTTAAGCCAACAAACAAATAAAGTCTTCATCTTTATATCTAACATTTCTCAAATGATTTATATTGTTATTTTTTTTTTAATTGTTTAATATTTTTGAAAAGAGTAATTACTGAGTTTCTTGCCAGGTTCTTCTCAGTAAAAACGACCTTCCAAACCTGGCGGTAGCATGTATAATCCTGTAAATTGTGTCATTCTGACGATTTGAAAGTGCTTTGTATAAAGTCTAATCGAATAAAGATATTTTAGACTTTGACTTTTGACTTTGACTATATATTAGCAATAGATCTTCGCGTCCACCTTGAAGAGTCACCGAAAGGGTTGGCAGAGGTACCGCCCACACTTTTGACTGTAGATAAATTAGCGATGCGCGATTGCGAGATGTTTCAACAATCGAAACAATCGGTGTCGGTCAAATTGTCAATCGAGTCGACAATCGACTCGCCCTGACGCTGAAACGATCAAAAGGTTTTTCGTTTATTTTGATGAAAGCGATTGCTCCCAGTCGCGCCGAATCTAACCGAATGTAACCGATCGTCGGCCGACGCGATACATCGCGCCTTGTTCGATGAGTGACGACTGCACGCAAGTCGGACTCGCTACAATCGCAATGCATCGAGATGCGATTGAAAAGAATCGCGATGCAATCGAGATTATTGAACAATCGAAACGATCGCGATTATCCTCTCGCCACCGCGCATAGCTAAGATAAATTAGTGAGTTTAAAACTCATATTAACTTTATGAAATTAGGGTTTCGCGAAATAAAGCATGAAACTAAATCTACGCGGGTGAAACCGCAATCACAGCTAGATACATAAGTTATTTGTAAGTAGGTCATAGGTAACAGGTATCATACACTTAATTTAAACTGGCAAAACTTCTTGATTATGAACCCTTCATGCCTTCATGTCTATACTAATATAATAAAGCTGAAGAGTTTGGCTTGAACGCGCTAATCTATACATATATATCTATACAGATAAATAAAATTGAAGTGTCTGTTTGTAACCCCAAAATAACAGCTTTTCACTAAATGCATATGGAAGTATACACGGTACCTACTGACTCTTAAAAACCAAGTTTTAAAAATTTTCTCTGTCTTTCTGTTTGTTCCGGGTAATCTCTGAAACGGCTGGACCGATTTTAACGGGAATATTAGGGTTACGCAACAATAAGGATTAAACTAAATCGACGCGGGTGAAACCGCAGGGCACAGCTAGTCTAAAATAAAATTGAAGTGTCTGTTTGTAATTCCAAATTAACAGTTGTTTACTACATGTATATGAAAGGATACGCGGTACTCACATAAAAAAATATATAATTATTTTTTCTCCGGTTTAATATCTGGCTAATAATATACGTAATGACTAGACCGATTTGAAAGAGACTTTCATTGGCAGGTAGCTAGTGTTACAAAGAGTAACTTTAAGAAAATTACATTAGGGCTAAAACCGCGGGACACAGCTAGTCTTTAATAAGACTACTTCAATAGTAAAGCACTTGAAACGTAGTACTTATGAAGTAAAATTACCTCATTAATATCCGAGACTTGGGTATTTAGCCCTAATTCATTTTAAACTCTCGTCTCTCAGACGGAAGATTAATTTTATGAAGTTTAAGCTTTATTTGAGGTAGGTAAGGTTGGTTTTAATTAGCTAGTTTTTAGTTTACTTTCAGTTTGTGATTGAGAGAAGTGATTTATTACGTTACCTCACGAAGTTGCTTCAGAACTGTCGTTTTTAATAATTATGATTAAGTACAGAATAAGCTTGGTACCTATCATAAATAAACAGAACTACCTTTTTACCCACAGACTTTTGAATTTCGTACTTTTGACCTTCGTACGCTTAATTTCAGGGGTGGTTTTATTTCGCGCAACCCTAAATAAAATAAAAGTAGCCTAATTTACTCCTTGTAACATCAACTATCTGCCAGTGAGATTCCTGTTAAAATCGGTCCAGCCGTTTCAGGGATGCGCTGCAACAAATTGACAGGCAGACGGACAGACTGAGAAAACATAATTGGATTTTTATGTGAGTACCGTATATACTTTAATATGCATTTTGTGGAAAGCTATTATTTTGACATTGAGTATAGATATAGATGTATAGACTAGGTGCAAATAATTTACAAAAAATCTGCAAAAAAAGCTATCTGGAATTTAATAGCAATGTGGGGAGAGCGAGTGATCATGCTCATCCCCAGCAAAGGGAAGATCTTCCAGCCAGGCTGGTGTCATGCCTGGGGAACCGCGGCTCCAACTGTTCTAGTTGGAAACTTGTATATATACTGCAATGCGCTTGAAAACTCTTATGGCGCGATTTAGGTTCTCGTGTATTAGTACTCAAACTTCGCATTTGTTAGCGAGTAGCGCCATCTATGAGCGAGTGGAGAAACGCTGCTACAGCAATAATAAAAAAAAAACAAAAAAAATCTCACAGAAAATATGTACGAACGAAAATGTCTAATTAAAAAGTCAGTTCTCGATATCACTAGCTCTATCCGAAGGTACAATTATTTTCTCTGCCTCTGATTTCCTCCGAGTATCGAGGGCTTTCGGCGGCAAATGGCAAATGTATTTATCGTGTACCTAATAGTGTTTTACCCTGGCGTATATAAATACTCATTTATGAAAGTCAAAGAACATCCTTAATGGAACTTAATCGTTTTTTAAAACTCCGTTGTGACTTCGAAATTTGAAATCGCGGAATCGATCCCTAGGACCCAACCATAAGCTCTTATTGCAATGATAATTCAGTTGTGCGACAGTGACAGATGTATACACGTCACATACATCTGTCTCATAAATGAGTGAAACTATCATGGCAATAAGAGCTCATGGTAGGGCCCCTGTTGGAAGCAGAGTTGTGTTATGCATACGGGTATTTGTAGAGACGTCGTCACGAATTGAGCGCTCAACAAATTAGTGGGGATAACTGCGAATTTATAACTGCTTATACATTGTTGATTAGGTAATCAAACGCTATATAAATATGGATAGCGTATATTCTGTAAGTATTATAATCACTTTTTAAGTATTATTTCACCGAATATGGCACTTATTCGGTGCAATAAGCTTACTTACCCCTTCGGGGACCCTTCTGGGATGGCGTGAGCATATTTTTATATCTGTACTACACTCTTCTCTTCACGAAGCGCTGACGTAATTTCTCAATACTACTATGTGGTTATTTGGTTGCGATCTTCTGTTAGGTTGAGATACAACCCCACTCGGGGAACTACGAATTACAAAGCGAGGCCCCGTTATGCACTAATCTCTTGTTATTAAACTGAATGTATGTCGAAGTGTCAATACTATACAGAGAAAGGATTTTTATTTTTGCGTTTTTCTATGTATCGAATTAATTCCGATTTTGACAATTCACAGGACACAGGCTATATTTTATCCCCATACTCTCAAGGAACGGGTATTACGTGGGTGAAACCGCGTGGCATCTGCTAGTCGTTTACAAGTAAAGATCTTTTGTGCCAAGTTCAATATCAGGATGCAAGGCGGGTCTTTGTTGACCTACTTACCTTTGAGCAAAGCCTTTCGAAGGACGTCCTTCGAAGTAAGCTTATTTATAGAATCGAGTGAACGCAGCCTGTTGCGTGGGATGCGGCACATTGTACAGTAAATAAAATGTGTTGACATGACGAGAATAGACATGATCTTATTCTTAGCATTTTGTAAATGAAAATGAAAATGAAAATGAAAATGAAAATGAAAATGAAAATGAAAATGAAAATGAAAATTAAAATGAAAATTAAAATGAAAATTAAAATGAAAATTCTAAATATTTATTCAGTTTAGGCCCTGGTAAGGCACTTATGAAAGTCGAGAATTTACCACCGGTTCGGAAACTAGCCTTTTCAATACATACAAATAAAAAAATAAAAATACATACAGATCCTCACGCACGTATTCCCCGAAGTGGTAGACAGAAGTGTTATAACAACAACATCCACTTTTCGCCAAAGATGATTAAGTACCAACGTGACAGATGGTGAGATCTATTGACCTATAAAACACTATACACATACGTCTTTGAATTACTTCTCAGACATATGCAGGTTTCCTCACGATATTTTCTTTCACCGTAAAGCACGTGGTGGGATTTTCCTTCCCGACTGCTCAAGCCCAACGACCACCAAACCTATAGTCTTATATGCTTATAGTCTAACTCGGTGTTTCTTAAGAAAGCGCGATCGACCACTGTCCTGAGTATAGGTTTTGACAAGCGTTTAAGCAAACAAACAAACTCTTCAGCTTTATATATTAATCACGGTACAAAGTAATAACCACAAATTAAATATTTAAGAAAATAACAAAGGGTAGTTTCCAACAACTAGCCCGCCGATTACATAACTTTTGAATTTGTCATTTTGTCATTTCATATTGCCCTGACCTTCAATAGTAAGGTTTTGTGCGTTGGAACTGTACCCATGAGCTCATATTTCTCATATGATTTATTTTGTATTTATAAAAAAAAGGATATTTAAGTCCCATGTAATAGTGGGCGAGCCTATTGCCATTAACCGGGCACTGAACCAGACTCCGGGCAGCTACTGGGAAAAAGGTAAAACCCAATAACACTTTGTCCTGCACGGGGGTCGAATCCAGGAGCTCGTGATCCGTAGTAGAGTTAGCAATAATACTATCGTACTATGATGGTTTAAGCAGCACGTATTAAGTACTCCTTAATTTTGGCGTTTAATTTTACGGTACCAAAATGAAAACCAAAAGCTCAGAAGTTCTTAATACGCTCTACTTGAACCGATGATAGTAGGCCTCCTAGGCCTAGAATGATGACATTCAATGACGCAGTAGTCATTTTATGAGCCTGCCTCTGTCTGTCTGTACGGCGCGACGCGAATAAAATACATGAGTTTTTTTTCCATTTTTTTTATCCATTATTTTGGTATGTTTGCATAAAAAGTACCTGTATGAACGCCAAGCTATGCAATGATGCACGTATTCATTCGTAATTCAAACCTCACCAGCAATTTCATTACTTAATGACTTCATAAGCTTGCATTACAGCCCAATTACATTAAGAAACTGTTTCCAAGTTTCCTCGTTCAAGTAACGAGTGTACTTACTTTGCGCACTTGCTGTAATGTTTTACACCCCGTAAAATGTGTTGATCAATAGTAGTTGGAAGTTGAATTGGCAGCTCTTTCCTTCCCCAGATGCGACAAACGGACAGATCATATAATTCCAATTTAACAGCTTGTCACTAAATGCATATGAAAGTTCTTGCACGGGTCCTCTCAGTAATGGAACTCTGAACCCGATTTTAACGTGTACAATCCTGGACCTGAATGCCTCGTTCGAGTTTCCTTAAAATCGCCGTCACAAGTCATCGTGTCGACGTAAACGCAGATTTGTATGGGCTCACAATAGTGTCATCTTTAGGCCGACAGGGGCGCTGTTTCCATACAAATCTGCATTTACGTCGACGCGGTGACTTGGGACGGCTGCAGTGAAAAACTCGCACTAGCCCCTCTGTACACAAAGTAACATTATCCTAACGCTTCACTATTTGAAACCGTAGATATAGAAAAACAATTGGTTAAAACAATACAAAATGTACGGGAATGACATATGTTACGTAACTGATTTATGTAATTTCCATACATTTTTATCGTTTCTATTAGCGCAAGCACTAGATAATATTATTCTGTCTCGGGCTACGTGTACGTATAATCATGTCGTCCTTACAATTTCAAAATAATTTGTTAAAAGTCTACGCTATTTTGAAAATATAATTAATTCATTATACAGTAAAAGGAACTCTTATAACGAAGCCTAAAATGAATATCAAAAATAATCTCTCTTTCCTATGAATTACTCCTGATGTTTCAAATTAATTAGAAATCTCACGATCAAAGTATAGTTGACTGAAAACTAGCGAGTTACCGTAGACTCTACCAACTACCTTAATGAGGTTCCCTGCTTTGAAACCCGAGCTTGTTGTTCGTCGTAAACTTGATTGGATACTCCGTTCAGCCGTGACTTCGTCCGCGGAATTGATAAAACACAGCTCGTGGTTTTAGGGTTTCAGTTTCATTTCCAAGTAGTTGCGCTGATATTTGACATAGAATATTATAACATAGGGTTCAGACTTTTTTGTCACAGCGCATCGGTTGGTGGTAGGTACATATACATTTCTAGATATTTAAGAGCCGTGGTGGCCTTGGAGTTAGAGAAGTCGCCTGCCACGCAAGCGACGCAAGTTCGAATCCCAGCGGGGCCTGTACCAAAGAGTTTTCTAAACAACTTATGTACAGTGATTTCACACCACGTGCTTTACAGTGAAGAAAACATCGTGAGGAAACCTTCATATGTCTGAAAAGTAATTCAAAGAGTTTCTTGCTGGTTCTTCTCAGAAAGCTAGTTTAAGAACCGGTGGTAAATTTCTCGCCATTCATATGTGCCTTACCAGGGCCTAAACTGAATAAATCATTTTCATTTTCATTTATGTATGTGTGCCTGAGACGGCGATAGACTCACCATATATGTCACGTTGGCACTTAAGCATCATCGGTGAAATGTGGGTGTTGTTATTACAACACCTCTGCCAACCCCTTCGGGAATACAGGCGTGAACATATGTATGTGTGTATGTAAAAATCCTGCAGTTTTTTTATGATTTGTGGTCAATTTTATAATTTTTTTAGGCATTTCAGTTTCAATTAACCACAAAAATAAGCAGTCTTATGTCCCATATATCATCCAATAAGCATCGAACCTTTAGTTATCTCTAACAATTAATTTACCACAAAATAAATAGTAAGTATCATCATCTTCCTGCCCTTATCCCATGTTATTTGTGGTCGGCGCAATGTGTTCTTCTCTTCCATTTCTCTCTATCAGCCGTCATATCTGTATTCACTCCCATTCTAGCCATATCATCATCATCTTCCTGTCCTTATCCCATGTTATTTGTGGTCGGCGCAATGTGTTCTTCTCTTCCATTTCTCTCTATCAGCCGTCATATCTGTATTCACTCCCATTCTAGCCATATCATTTTTCACACAATCCATCCATCGTTTCTTAGGTCTTCCTTTCCCCTTGTAACCATCCACATTCATAAACAAAACTTTTTTGGCAACATTTTCCTCATCCCTCCGCATAACATGTCCATACCACGACAAATAGTAAGTAAGTATATCGACGAAAAAAATTTCGTAAGTCATAATAATATTAGCTGCTCCTTACAGTTTTAGCTGCGTAGGATTAACAATGAAAACTATAATTAGTAATATTTTTTGTAAAATTTTCCTGATTCCTTAAAAAGTAAAACTTTGAAGCTACTCTTTAAATTTCTGACGTCCTAGTACTTCAGATAGATCATAGAGTGAAAACCTCAATAATTTAAGGGGACGAGTAGGCACAGGGTACGAATTTCAGGGGACGAGTGGGTCCTGACCTGTATAGTCCCTAGTCTCAATTTGACCTTTGACCTTTAGAAGATGTAAATAGAAGAAACGAGTTAGGATCGGAGTGACCTCTTATGACCCACTCCCTATAAGAGATCAGAGCAAATATATTCAAGCGAAATTGATCCGTAAGCTAAACACTTTAAGGTCCATGATTACATTCCGTGGACCGGTCACGGAATTCAATTTAAAATTCAATATGTACTGTAAACAACGTCGAACGGATTTGAACTTTACGCTAAAGGTCATTGGGATTACTCAGACACACATATTAGGTTGTAATCTATATCTATACAGATAAATAAAATTGAAGTGTCTGCTTGTAATTCCAAAATGAAGTCTTTTCACCGAAAGGAAAAAATCTATATTTAAATATTTATTTCTCTGTCTGTCTGTCTGTCCGTCCGTCTGCCTGTTTGTTCCAGCTCATCACCAAAACGACTGGACCGATTTTAACGCTTTCACTGGCAGATAGCTGATGTTTCAAGGATACTTTTATTTAAAAAACAAATTAGGGGTGAAACCGCGGGGCACAACTAGTATATATAAAAGTAACAAGTTTTTTTTTGCACAATATATCAAGGCAATCACACATAATAGCAATATGTGTGATATAGTATTATATTTAAGGGAATAAATATGTTTTTTTTTTAAAATGAATAAACAAGTAAATATTGGTTGATAGCAAAGTGTACAAAATAATTCAAAAGTTTTTTTAGTAATTTAGGGCAAATAACACATAAATTTAGTTATATTATACTTAAGTACCTATTCATTATAATTCATATTTTATTTTAAAAAATACATAATATGCTCACGCCTGTATTCCCCGAAGGGGTAGGCAGAGGTGTTGTAATTTTCAACACCCACATTTCACCGAATATGATTAAGTGCCAACGTGACAGAGGGGGAGTCCATCGCCGTCTCAGGCACTATACATACGTCATTGATTTTTTTTAAATTCATTTCTTTTCAAAACATTAATAGGTATTATAACATATTTTTTTTTTCAAATTGGTGCACTATCTTTAAACTTTAACACGGCGATGTTTTTTAAATAAAAATCATGATGGATGATGACACAATAAAAAACGAATATAAAAATGTCAACATTTTATTCATAAATCAGTATAATTACTTACATTCACTTACACCTAAACAGTTTACAAAGGCTTAAATAACGTCACGACAGTTAATCTAATCTCATACAAAAATATTACCTCTCATACACCTCACTCTTGTACTTTCAATTACCGCTTATGTCCATCAAATACATTTTTGGGAAAGGAAAGGAATAGGTTAAATACTAAGAACTCTAATTACTACATAATAATATTTTCTAAATACTACATTTTTCTTTGATATTTTTCCTAATCTATGGTAAAGGGTTAGGTTATATTGGGATATGCTCAGATGCGTTACCATAACCTCTTATTGCCATCATAGTCACTGTGTGACAGTGACAGACTTATACATGTCATGTACAGCTCTCATAATAAGTTAAACTATAAGTCAATAAGAGGTCATGGTAGGACCCCAGGCAAAATGCAAGTGACTGGGGAATTATTGAAATTTGACTCCTTCTTAAAGCATATCCAGACCAGCGTTATCCCGCGTGATATTTTGATATTTACCACCCAGTCTGAATAGGCATTTACTATAATATGGGTATTTTCAACAATATTTCTTAGAACCAGTTATACTGTATACAGTTTCTTATTTTCACTAAATGCATATGAAAGTATACACGCTACTGACACAAAAAAAACAAGTTTTAAAATTTTTCTCTCTCTGTCTGTCTGTCTGTTTGTTCCGGGTAATCTTCGAAACAGCTGGACCGATATTAACGGGACTTTCACTGGCGGGTAGCTTATATATCAAGGAGTAACTTAGGCTACTTTCATTTATTAAAAATATCAGGGTTCAGCGACAATAAGGATGAAACTAAATCTACGCGGGTGAAACCGCAGGGCACAGCTAGTCAAGAATACATTTCTATAATACACCAGAATTCCAGTTTATGAAGGGAACGTCTAATATTATTATGAGTCAACAGGAAACCTTTCCATAAAATAATACCAAATATACGAGACTTATAATAATTTGATTAAAATTACAAATCTACGTTAATATTATGAAAATCTTAGAACCTTAGCTCCCATAGCCATGATCATAATAATTTTAATATCATAATACCTAAATACCGCTGGGATTACTTAAACTTATCAAATAATTACAGAAAATTGAGAAATCTCCAACAAAATTCAAAATAAAAAAATAAGATCTAAAGAAAACAGTGCTCAGGATTCATGTGTTTAGTGACTTAATTATTAATAATAAAAGTTTGCGTATATACCTATGTCTGTATATAAATTATATGTCAGCTTTTGTTTTTTATTTATTTCAACATATCATCAAAAACAGATCATGTTTCAAAAGTTTTTGAATAAGCATTGTTCTTCATTTCAATTGTTGCTTGCAGTTGCAAGCGTGAACTCTGAAAAGCTATTTCTACGAAGGTGATATGAATGCTATTTTGAAAGCACGTACTTTGACCGAATATTTCAATCCAAATTATGTGACATACATTTTTTATTCCAAGTTTCAAATTTAATAATCATTATCTTAGTCACAATAGTTCCCGACTGTAATTATAATTTAATTTTAATATTGAGATTTAAACCAACAAAATAATATATAGATAAGAAAATAATTATGGCGATATATTTTGTATGAATGTGAATTAGATTTATATTTTTAACATCATAATAGTAATAAAAGTCAGTGATCCTTAATATACTATAATAAAATCATAAGTGAATTTTATTATCAACTATTAAGTGGTTCCAAAACTTCTAAACTCACTGAATATCTCAAGCAAATAGTGCTATATTCATAAGTTCAAAAAGATTTGTTTCCGAAGCAAATATGACATTAAATATTTATGCGTAAAAATTAAATTTATTCTAAGTCGGACATGACTAGATGCTTATGAAAATAAATCTTTGAAACTGTATTTGACATACAAAGTCTACACAGAATTCTATTCAAATTTGCTGCAATCAGATCTAGTATCATATATCCTAAAAACATTCATGTAAAAAAATGCCAAGTCGAGTAACTTTTTCACGAGGAGTTTGGAGATTTCTGAATGAGCCAAGTCTAATTCATGGAAAATACCTCGAATCAAATTGGTCTAAACATTGAAATATGTTGTGTATTTAGTAACCTCAATCAGTACGTTGATTGCAAACGCCGAAAATGTATAGTCCTTCAACAAATTTGCCCAAGTCAAGAGGCTGAACATAAGCTTAGTATTAATCTATAAAAAAATAAGTAATCTTTTCTTAAATTCGAAATATATTTTCGAATTTAAGAAATAAAATTCATAAAATCTTTTCAAATTTGACGTAAAGACTTGAGGATAGACATATTATTCTATATATTTTTCATGACGTCACGGGAAGTCAGACCCCCGGTTTCTCAAAGGCTTGTCAAAATCAAAATCAACTAACATTAATGTCAGTTGACGTTTGCTGTCAAATTTGATTGAATCAAGCTAGATGATCATCCTTCTAGCAACCCAATTCGCGCTTAACATGCCGTTTGACCGATGATTAGTTAATTTTTGACTTGACAAGCCTTTCGGAAACCGGCCAAGAGTAGGAAAGCTAATGTTTTATTACAAAGTCATTATTATACGGATTTATATACTCATAAAAGATCATTCCAACATCGAATTACAGAAAGATATACATTAAACATTAATTTTAACACGATTTAAAGCTTTGTTTTCATCTTACAAGATCGTAACATATAATATAATATACATGTTACATATTTTTAAGAGAGTCTGATTTGAGATTCAAAGGAAATATGCAGCGTTCAATATATACATATATATTATTGTCCAACACTCAAATATAACATTCGTCTTAGCTTTTGATATTTAACGAACCATTTAGTAATGTATATATCTTTTACATATATTATGCTCGAAGGATATTATTTTGATATGATTAAAATTACTTATCGTAAAAGACAACAATTACGCATTATTAACATCAATATTATAATAATATAAATTGTATAATGTACACAATGACATGACCAAGTCTTGAATTTGAAGTGTGCGTTACATTTAGATATAAGTATGATACAAATATACATTTATATAGAGACAACAGTGTATATATTAATATGAAAGGGATAGTATCAAACGATACAGTGTAAATGAACATGATATTAAGTATATAATATTAATGTAAAGTACTTAAACACCAATACACATGGATTACTGTCAAATTCTACAAACTACGCCAAATAATATCGGGTATATATGTAAATATTCTTTGCTACGTTTAAACAATTCGAATATGTATGGATTAAATTCATTTGCTCTACTATAACAGGTCTATGTCTATCCTCTACATATATCACTTATATATTCTTTTATATACTTCCTCTACAGTAAATGGACATACAACCGGTATTACCTATTCAAATGTACTTACGTCAAGGTTTGGCATCGTGAGATTGTAACGATAGACCTCCATCGCAGTATTAAACTGAGCCTGTCCGTTGTCTTCAGTCGGTCGAACTTTGTCTCTTCATCTGAGAAGAGAAACTTCTTAATTGAGCTACTAGCTTTCATATTTAATCTCTAATTAAATCCGATTAATAATGATATTTTAGCATTGTATTAATGAAAGAATTGCTTAAATCGGTCCAGTAGTTTTGGAGCCTATTATTTGCGAACTGACAAACAAAAAAATATTCTTTTTATATTTCAAGCATTCAGCCTTATTCGATGGCAGAATGAGTTTCACTCACCTCAATTAGTTATATTCCTTTGGCAGTATTTTAACGAGAATTTTAAACATAAATGTGAAAAAGAGAGGCAAGTTCACTATCAGCAACGCGTGGACTTTACCAACAAAAACATTTTCTATACATACAGATAAATAAAATTGAAGTGTCTGTTTGTAACTGCAATATAACAGTTTTTCACTAAATGCATATGAAAGTATACACGGTACTGACATAGAAAAAGCAATTTTAAATTTTTTTCTTTGTCTGTCCGTCTGTCTCACTGTCTGTCTGTCTGTCTGTTTGTTCCGGGTAATCTCCGAAACTTTCATTGACGGATAGCTAATGTTACAAGGAGTAACTAAGGCTACTTAGATTTTTAAAAAACTTTAGGGATCCGAGGGCAACCATGAAATTAAAATCTAAGCGGGTGAAACCGCGGGGCACAGCTAGTTTCTGATATAAAATAAATGGGTCATCATCTCCCTGGCCTTAATCCCATGTATTTGGGGTCGGCACTTGATTCAACCCGATGTGGCTGATCACCTGATTTTTATACGGAGCGACTGCCATCTGTCCTTCGCAACCCCTTTGACGAGGAAAATCTGTGATCTGGGTTAAACCAGTTGTCAGACTATTTGAGGCCTCCGACTGACCTGTAACGATTTCCAAAGATGTTTAAATTGGCAACCGGGACCGACGGCTTAACGTGCTCTCCGAGGCACGGAGGGAACTCGGGCGGTCACCCATCCAACTACTGGCTAGGCGTATGGTTGCTTAACTTCGCTTATCGAATGATATGCGCAATAGCAACTGTGCCACGAGCTCCTCTATATAAAATAAATGGGCGCCAAGTGCTAATAGAACAAAGAGCTTTCCAAAATTAATTAAGAGCGTTTTCTGCTACAACAATGCTTGCGATATAAAATATTACCTTTGAAGTAAGAGTAAGTAGTCGAATTATTTACACAAAAAAACTTCAAAAACTTTTGATTTGATTGATTGATTTGAAAAAAACTTCACTTGGCCCTTTTTTCTTTCTGCACGTGTTGTGCAAATATAGCTTACCTTCCATTTAAGCAGCTCAAGCCACCATTCTGCTGGGTTTCGGTCGGCAGGGTGATGTTGGTGGGCGGGCTCTTGTTCAGCGGGTACCACTGGGCGACTGGCTTGCGAGGGTTATCTAACATCTCCAGCCAGTGCTCGCGGCCGATGCCGATGAGGGTTGAACCGATGGCCGCGCAACCGATCAGCTCGTTCGGGCCAATTCTAGGGAAATATTTGTAGATATTTTATTTGCGTTCAGTCGGTGTGATGGTAAGCGTCTACTGCAGCCTATGAATGCTTGAAACGTGTCACGAACTTTTTCACTGTGCTATAATGACAACTGTGGCTTTGTATCTATATCACAGAGTACTCCTAGGAGCATTGCTGGCAAAACACTGCTTAGCTACATACCATTAATTAGCTACGATGTTCTGTAACGTCGACGTACAGTCTAACAGTCCCCAAGTTAGATAGCTCCGAATTTCGAACGGGAGATACTGTTATGCCTTAGGTACCTCTCTTCTTGCACATTAAATGTACTTTAACTTGAACATGGACGAAATAAAAACGTTTTAATAAACTGCCCACCAATTATTGATAGGCGCTTATCAAATCCTAGACAAAGTTTGATGGCAGAAGTTCTACTCTAAGAGCATGAAAAGCATAAAGTGTAGCATAGGTGGACTCATAAAATGACTACTGTGATTCAAGATCAACGCTCATAACTCGTGACGGCACCAGTACCCCTATCACGAGTTTGCCACCGTTTTCGTAATCTTCACTCGCTAGCGTTTCCGCCGAATATTTGTATGAGAAATTGTACAGCGCCTCCAAGCGGTGACGTGAAGAACTAAAATATGTCATACAAATATTGGGGTACTGTACTCACTATGTCCGTAGAATATGACAGTATACAATATGACTGTAACACAATATGACTAACCTGTCATAATCAATAACTTTGACAAGAAGGGTAATGTCAAATACGTTCTCAGATGGTAAGTCGAAGATCAGAGCTTCGTTGTAGACTGGACAGAGGGTGTTCTTCTTGACCGTTGTCTTCTTCTTCTTGATCCGCTTGCCTTGACAGAATAGGCAGATCTTCACATACGGATCTATGGGGTAGGAAATAGGGTGGTTATTTGCTTGATTATGCAAGTTATAGTGTATACTCGTATGGTAGTATATATGTGGAAATCACTGCACCTAAGTTTTTTACAAAACCTCACTGGTACAGACCCCGCTGGGATCCGAACTTGATATCTATATCTATACATCTATACATACAGATAAATAAAATTGAAGTCTGTTTGTAATTCCAAAATTACAGCTTTTCACTAAATGCATATTATGAAAGTATAAAAGAAACCAATTTACAGTATAGAATTTAGTATAGAAAAAATCTCTGTCTGGCTGTCTGTCTTTCTGTCTGTCTATTTGTTCCGGCTAATCTCCGAAACGACTGGACCGATTTTAACGGGACTTTCACTGTCAGGGAGCTCATGTTTCAAGAAGTAAGTTAGGCTTTACTTTTATTCATAAAAAATATTAGGGTTCCGCCAAATTAAGCACGAAATTAAATCTACGCGTGTGAAACCGTGGGGCACAGCGTATTATAATTATGCATATGTCTGAAGTATATTTATTAATGTCAAATCAAAGTTTTCATATTTTAAGTATATTATTATTTTTTCTTTTTATTTCAATGCCATTGACACCAAGCTTGCTATTCAAAGTCAAACATTTTAAATCAAATGCTTTAACTGTAAAACATATTATTAATGATCAAACGAACTTACCTGTAAGTGAAGTTCTAAAATAATGTAATGTATTAGCGCAAAAAGAAAAATTGCCACTCAAAATTAAATATCTATATCTATACAGATAAATAAAATTGAAGTGTCTGTGTGTAATTCCAAAATAAGAGCTTTCCACTAAATGCATATGAAAGTATACACGCTACTGACACTAAAAAACCAAGTTTTACAATTTTTCTCTGTCTGTCTGTCTGTCTGCCTGTCTGTTTGTTCCGGGTAATCTCTGAAACGGCTGGACGGATTTTAACGGGACTTTCACTGGTAGGTAGCTGATGTTTCAAGGAGTAACTTAGGCTACTTTTATTTATTAAAAATATTAGGGTTCCGCGATAATAAGAAAGAAACTAAATCTACGCGGGTGAAACCGCGGGGCACAGCTAGTGTTTAATAAGTCATTAGAAAACAAATTACTGCTCCGCTAATAAAGAAACCAATTTCAATAATAACAAACATTTCTGAGACGTGTCGTGTCAATAAACTTACAAAGTATAAAATTGTAAGTCTTAGCAACCATCTCCGGGTTTCTCATTTGAACAATGCGGCTGTTATCTCTTGTACAATACAAAATTGTTTTTCGTTCATAAAGCTAAATATCGTTTCGAGGAAAATACTCAGCTCGCGAATTTTCAGCCAACAGTACAACTCCCTTGTCTGAATTCGTTGACATAGAAACAATTTAAATGAAGGGTATCGCCACAGTATAATATTTATTTTATTTATTTACTAGCTGTGCCCCGCGGTTTCACCCGCGTAGATTTAGTTTCATCCTTATGGTCGCGGAACCCTAATATTTTTAATAAATAAAAGTAGTCTAGTTACTCCTTGAAACATAAAATCCGTCCAGCCGTTTCGGAGATTACCCGGAAGAAACAGACAGACAGACAGACAGTACTTTTACAGAAAGTACTTTGTATAAAGTCTAATCGAATAAAGATATATTTGAATTTGAATTTGAATTTGAATTTGAATTTGACAGAGAAAAAATTAAAACTTGGTTTTTCAGTGTCTGTAGCGTGTATGCTTTCATATGCATTAAGTGAAAATAACACAGACACTTCAATTTTATTTATCTGTATAGATTTATTTATTTAAATATAGCCTTTAGAAGCAGTAAGGAATCAAGGCCTATTTTGTAAATAATATTGTTTCCTCCATTGAGCGTGAGGGTTGTCAATCTTAAAGATTTTTAAATATACTCTTTTATTTCGTGTCAAAATATTTGTTGCTTTGAGTTTCTGAAAAAACTCTGTACAACATGCAAATGACGTAACTATACGCGCCTTATTGACGCTACTGTCATTCTGCTTATCCCTACTTAATATTATAAATGCGAAAGTAACTCTGTCTGTCTGTTACGCTTTCCCGCTTAAACCTCTCAACCGATTTTTATGAAATTTTGCACAGACAATCTTTAGACCCTGAGAAAGGACATAGGCTACTTTTTATTTATTAAAAATATTAGGGTTTACGCGACCATAAGGACGAAACTAAATCTACGCGGGTGAAACCACGGGGCACAGCTAGTAAGTTATAATCACGAAGATGCGCGCGTCTGTTTGAGTGCCTCATTGTCAACGATTTTTTCCTAGTTTAGAAGCTTGTAAAGCTTAAATTTTAACTATGCTTGAAATTTGGAAAGGTTATGTAATTATAATTAATGTCCAAAAGCGCCCGAGACATTCTGAAAACGTAAAATTGGGAGACACCGGGTCTTTGAAACTAGGTCTCTTCTTTAAATAGCATGAATTGAAGTCACTATGAAAATACACAATATTTTTCTTAACTACGTCATTGCTATCATAACATACAGTTTTTACAAACTTGTAGGAGTTGAACTCCGGTGGGTAAATTGTTAAAAAATCCATATTATATTCCGTAGACGGTTGGAAAAAGTGTAAGTTTGGTACTAGAAAATGCTATGAACTAACCTGAAGACCCATTGATGTCCATCGCCTTCAGGTTCCTGGCTTTAATCACGGTGACAGTAAGCCGACCGGCGGTAGGCAGGTAGCACAGCGACAACATCAGTTCTCCAAGATCCTTCTTCTCCTGATAACAAAGACATACATTTAATTATGTTGCAATCGAGATTTATCTAATACCTTTAAGCGAGCATTACTTGTATATAAGACTGGCGGACGTCACGCGGTTTCACCCGCGTAGTTCCCGTTCCCGTGGGAGTATGGTGATAAAATATAGCCTATATTAATCAATAATAATGTAGCATTGGTGAAAGAATAAAAAATTCTAGTTTTTAAAATTTCATATTTCCTACAACAAAAATAACCATTATCTTATGTTCCAAATATTATCCAATAAGCATTTAACCTTTAGTAACCCTTAACAAAAACACACCACAAAAATAAATACTAATAATAATGACCAAAAAAATTTTAGAGCTTATTTTTTATTCGCTCTGTATATACAAAACTTTCAAAATTATACAGAATTTTTAAATATGTTCCTCATAGTGAGTCTAGCTAGGTCAATTCCGTAGTAAATTCATTTTATGACAACCCTAAGCCCTTAAAAGTATCATAAAAGTATAACACCCTGATATTGTATTCGAAAATAAGACAGGGCTGCCTCAAGGATGCCCGGGTCACGTGACAAAGGTTCCACCTTGAAATGTGACCTGAAAGGAAGGTTGTAAAAGGATTTGATTAATGTCTAAGAAATATTGCACAGCTTTCAAATCCGTCCAGAGATATTAACATAGGAAAATATGAAAAATATATAATCGTAAATATGAGTTCAGAAATGTATATTTTCAATGGAAAATTTCACACAAAACGATTTTTCTAGATCAAAACTGTAGAGAGGGGAGTTTTTCTTTGAAAGTAAATAGGCACTTATTTCTGAGTTTCTCTTTGCTGTTATTTTTAGTAAGTCTGGGCTCGTGACACAGTTTCTATTGTGCATTTCATTCGATAAACAAAGTTATGAAACTCATAGCGAAAGCAGTAATTCGATGGGTGACCGCCCGAGCTCCCTCCGTGCCTCGGAGAGCACGTTAAGCCTTCGGCAATCTTTGGCAATCGTTACAGGTCAGTCAGAAGCCTGAAAACCCAGTAAAAGGGATTGTAAGGTCAGATGGCAGTCGCTTTGCGTAAAAATCTGGTGATCAGTCACATCGAGTTGAATCAAGTGCTGACCCCAACAATGTTAAGACCAGGGAGATGATGATGATTAGAGAGAATAAAAACATAAGGTGCAGTCACGAGTTATGAGCGCGCAGCGAAAATAGTGGAGATACTGTGCATGTTTTTATTCGCCTCGCGCCATACATATAGACAGAGATAGGCTCATAAAATGACTACTGCGTATTCAAGTTACGCGCATTTATTCATTAGTATAAGCAGAGCGTATTAAGAACTTCTGAGCTTTGACGCTTCATTTTGTCTAAGCGAAGAAGTTCTAGTTAAAAATCATAGTCGGCCACGAGCAAATCTTATACCAAAACTAGCTGTGCCCCGCGGTATCACTCGCGTAGATTTAGTTTCATCCTTATTGTCCCGGAACCCTAATATTTTTAATAAATAAAAGTAGCCTACGTTACTCCTTGAAACATCAGCTACCCGTCAGTGAAAGTCCCGTTAAAATCGGTCCAGCCGTTTCAGAGATTACCCGGAACAAACAGACAGACAGACCAGACAGACAGACGGACAGACAGACAGACAGAGAAAAATTTTAAAACTTGGTTTTTTAGGTTCAGTAGCGTGTATACTTTCATATACATTTAGTGAAAAGCTGTTATTTTGGAATTACAAACAGACACTTCAATGTTATTTATCTGTATAGATGAAATACACGTAAATCAAACGACCTCATTTGATCCCGTTGTTTGTTGTGTATTGTGACGTGTGTAAATCTTATAAATCTTTCCACGTGTTGGATAATAAACCTTAATATTATACGGATTAGAACGTACTTTACTGCGGCGTGAGGACGATATAAGCCTTCGGCCCCTCATTCGAAACACGTGCAAAAGGATATTGTTTATTCAACAAGAAATACCTATATCTAATCGAATAGGCCCTGGTAAGGCACTTCTGTCGAAGAATTGACGACCGTTTCAGAAACTAATCTTCTGGCAGGAGCCGGCAAGAAACTCACTCGCTGGTACTCGTAGCATGTAAATTTAATTACATAGAAAATAAACATAAATTACAGTTAAAAAATTTAGAGAGCCGTGGCCGTGGTGTTGTAGGAGTCCCCTGCTACGCAAGCGATGCAAGTTCGAATCCCAGCGGCCACCAATGATTTTTTCTAAAAAATTATTACATAAATTATGTAGACTTTCACGACGTTTTTTCGTGGACAATACAACGAAACAATATAGTTTCTTTATATTAAAACTTGATATGAGCCATGAACATTAAGAAAACAACACACCTCCATTTTTAAAGATGGTTTTAAAGTGGGATATATGACCAGCGTTTGTTCAACATTCTTACACTCTATCTATACATCTATATCTATACAGATAAATAAAATTGAAGTGTCTGTTTGTAATTCAAAAATTACAGCTTTTCACTAAATGCATATGAAAGTATACACGCTACTGACACTAAAAAACCAAGTTTTAAAAATTTTCTCTGTCTGTCTGTCTGTCTGTCTGTCTGTCTGTTTGTTCCGGGTAATCTCCGAAACGGCTGGACGGATTTTAACGGGACTTTCACTGGTAGGTAGCTGATGTTTCAAGGAGTAACTTAGGCTACTTTTATTTATTAAAACTATTAGGGTCCCAAGAAAATAAGGATGAAACTGAATCTACGCGGGTGAAACCGCGGGGCACAGCTAGTTAATTCTAAACGTCGCGTGTTAGCCCCTAACTTAACCTCATTCCTCCACTAAGCCGCGATGAAGGAAAAATTAAATAATTCAAGTACACCGTCTTAAGCTACTAAATTGTCAACTTAATTTAGCAAAGTTGAAAATACTCAGCAAATCTTAAAGAATTTTCCCTCGGAAAATATTTATCCTCATAGCGACACTAATGAAATTCTTTCCTCTTAATATGTGATTCAGGAAAAAGACTCTCTTAATTTTTGATTGTACGCTGAAATACGATAAGCTAATTTGAAATATCCCACCTTTATTATCACACTCACACACGCAACTGCATACTTATACTCATGCTATTCCGACCAATGATGCAGGGTAGGTATAAACAAAAGACTCTTTTAACCATCATCTTTTAACCACCTTTCTCCCTTCGTCTATAATACAACAATCAATATTCCGTATATTAATCACCTTAAAATACTAATTATATAAATTTATTGGCAACAAACAGATAACGAATAAAAAATCAAACAAAAATATATACCTACGATTGAATTGAGAAACCTTCTCCTTTTCTTGAAGCCGGTTATAAATACAAATACTTTCAAATCGTCAGAACGACATGATTATATATGCTACCGGTTCTTACCGGTGCAAGGTGGTATGCACCAGTACATTTGGTGTTGACATTTACGACACTTTTCAATATTATTTTCTTCTCTATATTTTCACACTCTTCTGAGAATTATTATAGAATTTCCACAACGTCTGCCACAATCACAGCTAGCTAGACAAACGAAAAGAGTCCTAGTTCTAAAGCATTCAAAGTCCATACCTGCGGTGCAGCTAAGATGTTCATAGTGTACTCGATCTCCTGCTGAAGGTCAGCAGACTCGAGGAGTCCCTTGAGCACCACGTGACCGATCAGGTCATGGCGGCTGAAGCGATCGAAGTCGTATACGGAGAACTGGAGGTAGCGCTGACGTAGCTCTTCATACGGCACGCTGTAGGAAGAGAAAATTATTGAAACTACCCGCAATCATTGAGAATCGATGAAGCTGATACGTCAAGTATCAGCTTTCACACAAGAGTGAACATTTTTCTATGCAGGTAATTTTTTTGGTCGTCAGGTTTGCAAATTTTTTACAAAAAAAACATTATTTATGTTGTTGAAATAACGTCCGAATTATTTTTCGAACCGTTGAATACATTCAATTAGCACTTACAATGAACGTTTTATATTTTCTATACAGATAAATAAAATTGGCATTCCAAATAAATAGCTTTTCACTAAATGCATATGAAAGTAATCATGGTTGGTAGATACCAAAAAAAAAATTTTTTTTTTTCTGCCAGACCGTCATCAGTCTATTTGTTCCGGGTCATCTGTAACACGGTTGGACCGATTTTCGCCGGACTTTCCTGGTAAATAGCTGATGATGCAAGGAATAACTTGAGCTAATTTATATATTCTTTTAAATTTACATCCGCGAAATCACCGGTGAAGCCACAGGGCACAGCTAGTTTTAACTAAAAATTGCTTTTATATTAATGTACTCAATTGGAACGTTTAATATCAGAACCGATTCGACAATCAAATTAATTCCCGGTGACGGAGAGGGGAAATTAAATAAGTAATCACTGTTTATTTAGAGGCACAAGTTTACATTCCATTAAATTCACCAGTATTTCAACTTGAAACTCCTCAGATACGTCTCAGAAGTTTTGTATTATCTTGACTTGTACTGTCATAATAATCGGAGCTGTCTCGTCTACAAGCAACGGATTTGACTAGAGGTAATATTGCTCTGTTTGTTATTTTCTTGCGGTAAGAATGATAATTCAAATTAAAGAATATCTTTATTAGATTAGACATTTAACAAAGTACTTTCAAATCGTCAGAATGGCGTCATTATACAAGATTATATATGCTACCGACGGGTTCGGAAGGTTGCTTTTACTGTAAAGAATCCGGCAAGAAACTCAGTAATTACTGTTTAAAAAATATTTTTAGAATTTTGAGTAATATTAAATAAAAAACAAAAGATACCTATGATATGTTCGGGTAGCCCATGGACACAGTTCCAATGCACAAATCCCTACTAATTTTATAAATGCGAAAGTAACTCTGTCTGTCTGCCTGTTACGCTTTCCCGCTTAAACCTTTTAACCGATTTTGATGAAATTTGGCACAGACAATCTTTAGACCCTGAGAAAGGACGTAGGCTATATTTTATTAAAAATATTACCTGCTGCTTAAACGATCATAGTTCCTATAGGCCTCCCTATTATATCTTAATTTCACATTAATACAAGCGATTAATACCTAAATCTGAATGTCACACAGAATTAATAATTATAATCGCGTACCCTACTCCATTGAGATAGTGTCCATGTTGACAGCCATCAGGGCAGTAACCCAACTGTCGAAGACTTAAACCACCCCAAGGGATCTCTCAGTAATACTCCGGTCAACGACACGCCAACTGAACATTAGAAAATTTAATAATATTCATTGGAATTCAGTAGATTTATTTGCCGTGGCTATAACCCCGGATATAAATCACAAAGGAGTAGGCAGAGTTATAACACCCACTTTGGCACTGAAGATTAGGGTCCATGAGACTGATGTTCGGTTTATTACCATCTAAGGCGTTATACATACATCTTTGAATGTATTCTTAAGCAGATTCTTCCATTACCTTAACGCTCGTGTTTTTGCATTGGATAGTTCATCGAGGATTTTTAAAATCACGCTGCGACCAGTAGAAGAACTTTCATCGGGAAATGTTACAAAACCGGGCAATAAAATCATAACATTGTTGATCCTACGTGGAACCGCGAGGCACAGCTAGTTCTTTATAATATGTGGAATCTTTATTTTATATTCTATATTTACTTGTGTTTAAATTTTATTAGATTCTGAGGAATAAAGTTACAGGATCATGAATATTGCAAATTTTTTTACTGCCCCATTAACAGTTTAGTATTTTTGTAGCAAAATCGTACCAATAATTGAGCCGTTAAAAGGTAAGGTGACTCCGAGATAAAATTAGTGAGAATTCTTACGTGTTTGCTATCATACCCAGTACTATTTACTATAAGTATTCCTAGAAACTTTTTTCATATCGCAATGTACATATCAGAATGTTGAAATTCTTGCAAAAAAAACATTAAATATTAGAACAACAAAAATTTTATGAAATAAGACAGTTTATTTAGCAGGTAAACAACGTACTTAATTTAATTTTCTTGAAGATTTCTCAAACTCGTCAATTCTAACTTTTTGGAGATGAAATTCGCTTTCACTTTGCATGGAGGAAAAAGTAGGTATTTATAAGTATTTTTCCTCAGTTCTCTAAGTCTTTTGAAATAAAATTATTTAGTGATCTTTTTATCAAGGGAAAAAATTATAGCTTTGAAAATTGTATCAAAAGTAAAGTCAACAAAAAAGTATCGCGCACGATTTTCCTTTAAAAGCTGGATACTCGGTTTTATAGAATACCTCCTTTCTAGAGCCGCGGTGTCCGATTGGTTTGAATAGTCGCTTGCTAAGCAAGCAATGCAAGTTACTCTCAAGTCTCAAGTAGTGGAATGAACTCCCCAACATGCTTTTTCCAAACGAGTAAAGCATCGGGTTCTTTAAGAAGGGTCTGAAGAGATATTTACAGGGTTTACAAGTGATGCCCATGCCGCGTTATTCTGTGAGGTTGCTCAGCGTCGCACTCGATGTTGAGTGTCGGATTTAAAGATATGAAATTCAACTTTATTGTCTATGTTTTATGTACCAATTTCCTGTAATTGAAACTAACACTCGACGTGGAGTTCAACACTGAGAAATCTTACAGAATAACGCTGCTGGTATTGCAAACGACCATAGGCTGCGGTAAACTTATTTGCCATCTTAGTGGTATAAAATTAAAGAAATAAAAGAGGAACTCATAAGTGACCTACTAGTTCAAGATGAAAAACTTATGAGTTTTATCAGGGTTTATATCAGTTTGACTTAGGATACCAATATAATTAAGATTCTATACAGATAAATAAAATTGACGTGTCTGTTTGTAATTCCAAAATAACAGCTTTTCACTAAATGCATATGAAAGTATACACGCTACTGACACTAAAAAACCAAGTTTTTTTTTTTTCTCTGTCTGTCTGTTTGTTCCGGGTAATCTCTGAAACGGCTGGACCGATTTTAACGGGACTTTCACTGGCAGGTAGCTGATTTTACACGGAGTAACTTAGGCTTTGGTAACTTTGATTTATAAAAAAATATTAGAGCTCCGTGAAATAAAGCATGAAATTATTTCTACGCGGGTGAAACCGCGGGGCACAGCTAGTAAATGCAATAAATATATGAATATTACTACGAACTATAAAAGTTGCAACACAACATTATAGAAGAGAATATTTTTTTATTGCTTTTATTTAACAGAAAAACTTTATTAACGTTATTCCTTGAAACATCCGCTACCTACCAGTGAAAGTCCCTTTAAAATCCGTCCAGCCGTTTCAGAGATTATCCGGAACAAATAGACAGACAGAGAGACAGACAGACAGAGAAAAATTTTAAAACTTGGTTTTTTAGTGTCAGTATCGTGTATACTTTCATATGCATTAGTGAAAAGCTGTTATTTTGGAATTACCAATTGTATTTATCTGTATAGATATATAGATGTATAGATTTATTTTTATTTTTATTTTATTTCCATTTTCACACCTCTTAGGATGGCGTGAGCTGACGTTCCTAAAACAATGTTACCTCTACAAAATAATACACGAATAAATCATTCTCTCAGTTTCCCTAGGTGAGTAAATGAAAAGGTTATTCAAGAACGGTGTAAAGGGATTTTACATGACAACGCGCGCGTGATGCCCCTGGGCCCATATTCAGTGCTAACTTTAGCCCGCAACTTTGGCGCCGTGAATATAATTTTCATGTTCTTGGCACATTTTACATTCGTGCTTCACACATCTGGTCGTAGTGTGATGTTATGTTACAATGCCTTCGTCGATAAATGAACTATTCACAAAAGTGATTTTTCAATTCAAACTGGTTCCTGATTAGCGCGATCAACCAAAAAAACAAACCTTTCAGCTTTATAATATTATTTTATAATTTTCGTGCGAATAACGATTTTTGTTTTAGTTACCTCACGATGTTGCTCGTGGTGATCACTGAACTTATGTTTTAAAAAACTGAAGGAACCGATATACAACCATTACTACCGACATCCCAAACCACTCGGTCACCTCGGTATAATATAAATGGAACCGGTTTTTATCTATACTAATATTATGAAGAGGAAATTTTGTTTGTTTGTTTGTTTGCATTGAATAGGCTCCGAAACTACTAGACCGATCTTGAAAATTCTTTCAGCAATAGATAGCTACATCATCAGCTATTAGCAGGAACGGGAACTACGCGGGTGAAACCGCGTGACGTCCGCTAGTTTACTTATATAAATGTATACTAATATTAAAAAAGAAAATATATGTAATTTTAATTGTTATTATTTTATTGTTTCACGTTATTGGGTTTTTTCTATCTGTAATTTCCCAGTAGCAGTTCGGTATGTGAATGTAAATACGGTACTAATATCAACACTCTATACATAGAATTTCTCTCTGTTTGCTTGTTCTCTGAAAACGTACTGATTTTGGCACATAGCTGATGTTATAAGGAGTAATTTAGGCTGATTTTATTTTAGATTTTTTTTAATCATAAACTGACATAGTTTTTATTGTAAAAATCTTACGTGGATAAAACCGTGCGGTACAGTACAGCTAGTACCTTATAAAACTTACTTAAGCTATGGTTCATTGACCGATAACATTTCTAGTTTGGATAATGGTTCGTAAACTGACAGTCATGTCAACAGTCGCCACCGCGAATGCTATTAATTACATTTTGTATACCATTTCATTTGGTAGGGAGTGTTTAAGATGTTACTTTGTTTTTATTATAACGGGTGACCAGAAAACCTATCTTCTACGAATTTTGCGTAATCGACTTTCAAAGTTGCCAAAAACCCAAATTTCTAAATTGAGGGAACTTTGAAAGTCAATCTTATTTTCACATAAAACTCAACTGTTATGTGGGGTATATATGAATCGCACAAATTATATCTTTTGTTTTTTCTCCTATTCACAGTATGTATTGTTCTTAAAAAAACCACATCGAAAAACATTCTTTATGGTTTTAAATGAGTACTATTTCCATTGATTACACAAACAATTAACTATGTCTTTTTTTTTTGTAGGTTTAGGTTTAGTAGGTATATACTTGCACATGCAATTAGTGAACTGATGTTAATTGGGAATAACAAACAGACACACAATTTTATTTATCTGTATAGATTAAAAAGCTTTACAATTTCAAGACTCAACTCTATTATCTGTAAACAGAAATATCATTTTAATGTCAGACTTTATATACGACCGTATAACAAAATTTAGATCAACAATATCAAACTATGATTCAATCAACCTTGCTTAGATATTATGATTAATGCCAAAACTATCAAGAAACTTAATTATAAGTAAGTTATTGAATTTTACTTAAGAGTTGTGACGGCTCATTGATAAGACTCTATTATTTATTCCCACTTTATGTTATGTATATTGTAATTACTGTAGTTTTTATTAAATTGCTAAATCTATACATACAGATACATACAGATAAATAAAATTGAAGTGCCTGTTTGTAATTCCAAAATAACAGCTTTTCACTAAATGCATATGAAAGTATACACGATACTGACAATAAAAAACCAAGTTGTTTGTTAAAATTTTTCTCTGTCTGTCTGTTTGTTTCGGGTAATCTCTGAAACGACTGGACGGATTATAACGGGACTTTCACTGGGGGGCAGCTGATATTTCAAGGAGTAACTAAGGCTACTTTTATTTATTAAAAATATTAGAGTTCCGCAACATTAAGAATGAAACTAAATCTACGCGGGTAAAACCGCGGGGCACAGCTAGTATTAAATTATTTTAATTTAGTTCAAATTTCAATTTATGTATCGCAAATTACTGAAATCGAAATAATATGAATCGGTCATATTATTAAACCAATATGAGAAATTATTAGGGTTGCATCTCAAAAGGAAAAACGGAAACTTTATTGGATTGCTTTGTTATCCGTCTGTCTGTCCGACCCGAATTACATGGTACTGTGAAGAAAACATCGTGAGGCAGCCTGCATATGTCTGAGAAGTAATTCAAAGACCTATAGTGCCTGAGACGGCGTTGGATTGTCACGTTGTCATTTAATCATATTCGGTGGAATGTGGGTGTAGTTGTGTGTCCCTTCAGGGTTCCCGATGGGTAAACAGCGGTAGGCAGAGGTGTTGTAATAACAACACCCCCTTTTCACCGAATATGTTTAACCTCCGACCCATCTGGGATGGCGTGAGCATATAAAATGTTTACCTTTGTACACCACTTTGGCGTTATTAAATGTAATTTCTTACTCCACACAGACAATTCCGTGGAGCGTTTCTAAAATTTCACAATTAAGGTAGTTTCATAGCTTGTATTGAGTTTGTATTCTTTGGACAAAAGCAATTCAAGTTTTTGTTGTTTCGCCCAAAATGTATTCGATACAAACTTTGAGAACGCCTCTAGAATATCAAAGGTGCAAATAATTTCAACTCCTTATTATTGTAGTGAATGTTTCTAAACATTAATACTATAAGAATAGAGTTTAATTTACCTTACATCAAATTTGGTGTACCTACCTATTTTGTACCAAAACCTACTTACATTAAATATTTTCAATATTGTATTGATGATGGCTGAGTTTCTTGTCGGCTCTTCTCATAAGGCTAGTTTACGAACCGGTGGTAAATTTTCAATATTCATAAGTGCCTTACCTGGGGGCCTACTCGCTTTTTCCGATAAACGAAGCTTCTACTAAGTCCGCAAAGGTCGTACCACGGTTCTTATTCGTTCTAATATTACGTTCAAACGTGAAAATTCTCAATATTTCAAGTAAATTATTAACGAACGAAAATTGGATACAAACGAAGCAAAACTGAAACTAAGTTCGATTTTCGTTCGTTTGCGAATTTTCGCTTTCGGAGAAAGTGAGTAGACCCCTAGGGCCTAATCTGTATGAATATTTTTTTATTTCATTTTTACCTGAACAAGAAGGTTTCATTGAAGACCGGGTTGAGGTTCTTGCGGTGCACCTTGGTCTGGAACTTCTTCTTGCGGTCTGGTAGGAGGAACACCTTGATGTACGGGTCGCTGCTGCCCGTCACATCCTTGATGGGGAGATCGCGGGCTTCGAATATCTAAACAAAATATAGAAGAAATAAAATTACCACTGGGAGTCCACTGGGAGATTACCCGGAACAAACAGACAGACAGAAAAAAAATAATTAAAATTGTGTTTCATTACCATTTATCCATCGCCGTCTCAGGCACTAAACACACGTCTTTGAATTACTTCTCAGACATATGCAGGTTTCTCACGATCTTTTCCTTCATTGAAAGCACGTGGTGTGAAATCTCTGCACATAAGTTTTTAGAAAAACTCATTAGTACAGGTCCCACTGGAATTCGAACTTGCGTTGCATGCGTACCAGACGACTTCTCAAACCCCAAGGCCATCACGGCTCTTCAGGTATTATTGCAATTTTTTTGTTAATTTGACATAATCCATAACTATATAACTGCTATGGTGCAACCAAGCCTAAATATTAAAACCCTGACAGACAGATAATCCCATTAGTTTGAATCGTGTCCTTAATTATTTCAAAGTGGGAGTCGCCGGCTCGACCCATCACCGGAGAGTCGGGTGATTCATAATTACATTCTGACATTTCATTTTTACCTCATCTATCATGTCTGTAGAGGCGTGTTGATATAACACCGTGTGGGTTACTGTGTTTACTTCGATTTAGGTTGGAAATTTACCGAAACGCACGGTTATCGAATAGAAAAATGTGGTACACTAGTTATTACCCGCGATGTGACCCACATCTGGATTTCATAGGTTCAAGCTAAAGTCATAATTATCGACATCGGAAAATTTGCCAAACCATTAAGGGTCAAACTTAAGAACGTAACAAAATGTATGTAGCCAATGCATGTAAGAAATGTATGTGCTGCGTCGCATTATTTATGTATTAAAAATACATTTTCTTTCTTCTTCTTTCTTTCTGAAGCTTTGAGCTTTTTTATTTTTTAACCTGGAAATAAAGCCCCGTCTCATTACTATGCATTCAATTTATTTGTCCTCTCGGAAACTCGTTGCAAACATTTTCCTAAGAAATCATCTTCAACTTTGATTCAAGCAGCTATTCTCGGAATTTTCTCCAACTTAAATGCAATCTCAAACAATCATAACATCTCAATTAACTTGGAATCTCCTCTTAAGAGGAGATAAAGCGACACTTGTTACCATAATTTCCGCGGTTATTCGGAAAATTGCCGTTCTTTCCTTAGGGACGTTGTCCTTTGACTATCGCTGACTCCATTGATATTGCGGTAAACTTAATATAACTCCAACTTCGACAGATTTAGAACCACTGGCCGTTCTTTGAATTGTTTAATTGGATTTATTATTCCTGTTGTCAAATTCAAATTCAAAATACCTTGATATGCTTAGACGTTAACAAAGTACTTTCATATAGTCAAAATGAATTGATTGTACTGGATTATAAATGTGGTAATGTTACCATATTTATAATCATGGTAATGGTACCGTAAAATTTAACGTCAAAGTTAAGAAGTTCTTAATACGCGCTGCTTTTACGATCATAGTTGGCAACCTGGTCTCAACTCGTAGGACATTTATTGTAGTACAATCCTACTACTACCGGCCAGGTGGGTTGACGAACTGCGAAAGACTGCGGGCAGATGCTGGATGTGACAAACTGAAGACAGTCATTAGGGGAGGCCTATGTCCAGCAGTGGACTAATATAGGTTGATGATGATGAGAATCCTACTAATATTATAAGTGTTAATGTAAGTTTGTTTGCGCTTTCACGCGAAAACTACTTTACCGATCATCATGAAACTTTGTACACGTATTCTTGGAGTTATAAGAAGTAACATTTATTGTGAAGCCGTGTGTGAAAGGTAGTATTATAATATACAAGAGCTATGAACATATAAGCTGGAGTTGCAGAAAGGTATTGCACGCACAGTTGTTTCGGTAACGGCCCTTGAGACGTTCGAAAATCCCCCGAAATGGTTCTATCTAAGGGAAGACAATGTTTTCCAATAGTAAAGTGTTTTCATAGACACTTCACTCTATATCAATACAGTTACATTGATCTACAGAGTTCAAAAGACAACTGTAGACGATAGCGAATATTAGAATTTAGAGATAGAGAGAGCAGTGAAAAAAGCAGCTGACATTACTGAATTTATTTGACAACTTACCAACTAACAAATGTCAAATAAAAAAGACCAAAAATAAAAAAAACAGATATATACAGATAAATAAAATTGAAGTGTCTGTTTGTAATTCCAAAATAACAGCTTTTCACTAAATGCATATGAAGTATACACGCTACTGACAAAAAAATACCAAGGTCTAAATTTTTCTCTATCTGTCTGTCTGTCTGTCTGTTTGTTCCGGGTAATCTCTGAAACGGCTGGACCGATTTTAACGGGACTTTCACTGGCAGATGCTGAAGTTCAAGGCGTAACTTAAACTACTTTTATTTATTGAATATATTAGGGTTCCGCGACAATAAGGATGAAACTAAACCTACGCGGGTGAAACCGCAGGGCACAGCTAGTCATAAATATAACAAAATAGTTTCCAACAACAACAACAGATTCGACATTAACACAACTATTCAGTATACATAACGGTAGGTTTGAAAACGCATTTTAACTATTATATGTACATATCTTTACGAAATAGCCCAAAATATAAGATATTTTTAATCTTTATTAATCTTATATAGCTTATGGCCGCGAGTAGTCTAAGCGTGATGGTATATGCCCTATATCCTTCCTCGATAAATAAGCTATCTAACCGCAAACAAACTAACTCCTCAGCTTTTTATATTAGCACTAATTGTGCCCCGCAGTTTCACCTGCATAGACAAAATTTCATTGGAGCACCAATTTTTTTTTTAAAGTAAAAATTACTCCTGATAACATTAGCTATCTGCCAGTGGAAGTCCCGTTTAAATCAGTCCAGCCGTTTCCGAGAATCGTCGAAATAAACAGACAAAGAAAAGTTTTTTAACGGTATGGATGTATATATATATGAATAATTTATCTTACCATAAGTATACCCAAAGAATAATAAACATAACTACATGAAGTAATAAAACTATTTAAACTTTTGAAGTGTAATGGACCAGTTAACCCGAATGTAATTAGAAGACGGAGGCTTTACGTGTAAAATTCCAGGTACAGATAACACGTTTCATCAACACGACTCCCTTATCTCGTGTACCATCTTAAACATACTGCTTTTACAAGGCACGATTCGACACCATACGTGATTATTATGAAAAATCGTACCTACTGCAAAATCTTAATTCGGTAATTTGAGTTACCTTCGCTAATGTCGAGATTTTAGGATCTCAACAAAAAGTATAGTATTTATCTGTATACATAAATAAAATTGTAGTTTCTGTTTGTAATTCCAAATTAATAACTTTTCACTTAGTGCATATGACGGTAGGTACAGAGTTAGAAAAAAGACCATTATTAACAATGTTATCTGTCCGTCTCTGTCTGCCTGTTTGTTCGGCTAATCCCCGAAACGCCTGGACCGATTCTAACGGGACACTGTTTCTTACGTTAAGTCGTGGGGCACAGCTATTTATCTACACTAATATTATAAGGAGGAAAGATTTGATTGTTTTTTTGTTTGTTTGTTTGCATTGAAATGCCTCCGAAACTAGTTGACCGTTCTTGAAAATTCTTTCAGCAATGGATAGCTACATCATCAGCGAGTAACATAAGCTATATTTTATCCCCGTACTCCTACGGAAACGGGTACGAGGCGTGTGAAACCGCGTGACGTCCGCTAGTATAATAATAAAGCAGTTTGTCACTTGTCGAGTAGGTAGCATTAAAAGACGAGTAACTAAGAAAAGAGGCTTTTCTCACAACTTAGCCGGATCAATTTCGACGAAATCAATGATATATCTACCTCTTTTTAAAAAGTCTAATATAATATCATCTAGAACCAACACCGATTCGGAAAATAGCCTTCAGAGGATTTACAATTTCCCAGAAGCAGCCCGGACTTCTGATTAGTGCCCGGACTTCGGATTAGTGCCTGGTTAATGGCTTAGTGACTCGCCCCTATTACATGAGAGTAACATACTTGCAAAATGTGGGTGCACTATAAGTACAACTCTGTTTACTAATTCGGGGAATACAGGCGTTAGCAAATAGATGTGTGGTTTTATAACTTTCGGGGTGTATATAAACTATATGGTGTAAACCTTATATTTAATCATCTGGTTATAAATGGTTTCACCCGTGTAGTTCCCGTTCCCGTGGGAGTATGGAGATAAAATTTAGTCTATACTAGCTGTGCCCCGCGGTTTCACCCGCGTAGATTCAGTTTCATCCTTTTTGTCGCGGATTCCTAATATTTTTAATAAATAAAAGAAGCCTAATTTCGGTGGGCCCGGTTCCCGTGGGAGTACGGAGATAAAATATAGCCTATATTAATCAGTGATAATGTAGCATTCAAATGGTGAAAGATTTTTTTAAATTGGACCTATTCTTTTTGATCCAATTCGTTACAAACATACATACAAATCTTTCCTCTTTATAATAGTATTATAGACAAAACTACTAGCTACATTGCGTTTATGACATTTCTAAATCTGTTGCAAGGTTTTAAGATCTAAGGTCAAGAAAGCTAATGGAAAATGACCTTTAAAGTTTTGAAATTAAGGTTTATCTTTAACAGCATGTCCGATAATATAACGACACAATGTTGCTGAATATAAAATCTCTCTTGCATTCAAATAAGGTTTAAAATCGTTTACAATGTCATGAGAATGGGTGTGTTTTACGACACTTTGTAGGTTACGCGAACGATTACTGCGACCCACAACGGTATTTGTATATTATCTGTGGTTTAATGAGCACACACTGCCTTGTATCTATACAGATAAATAAAATTGAAGTGTCTGTTTGTAATTCTAAAATAACAGCTTTTCACTAAATGCATATGAAAGTATACACGCTACTGACACTAAAAAACCAAGTTTTAAAATTTTTCCCTGTCTGTCCGTCTGTCTGTCTGTCTGTCTGTTTGTTCCGGGTAATCTCCGAAACGGCTGGACCGATTTTAACGGGACTTTCACTGGTAGGTAGCTGATGTTTCAAGGAGTAACTTAGGCTACTTTTATTTTCAAAATATTAGGGTTCTGTGACAATAAGGATGAAACTAAATCTACGCGGGTGAAACCGCGGGGCACAGCTAGTATCTTAACTAAATTAGAACACTGTTATGCTTTGTTACGCTTAAAGCAACGTTAAAAAGGTACAAGTTTTTTTTTAAATTTAATTTTTTTTTAATTTAAAGTAAATGTCTCAACTGACTCGATGAACGTTCATAGGGTATATATTCGCAGGTTTGTTTACCTTAACAACAAGGGCGTCGACCTCTTGATCGTACTTGAGAGCAAAGTGCAGCTTCCCACAGAACTCAAGCTCGGCGCTGTCCGTTGATGACTGGCGGACCAGCTCGTTCTTGTACAACTCCGGCTGAAACAAACAAATATAATTAGTCTACAACTCTTCTAGAAGTTCTAGATTCTTCTAGAACAAACGCCAATTTTAGAAGAGTGGCCGTGGGATTTGAGCAGCCTCCGGTTACGCAAGCGACGCAAGTTCGACCAATGAGTTTCTCTAAAAAACTTAATTGCAGTGATTTCACATTTCAAGCTTTACGGTGAAGGAAAACATCGTGAGTAAACCTGCATATGTCTAAATAGTAACTCAAAGATAGTATTGTGCCTGGGATGGCGATAGACTCACCCTCTGTCCCTTCTAGGGTCCTGTGAGAATATTTATTTGGTTTACATTTTTTGTCATTAGTTCCCAGAACTTAATCCATATTAGCACCGCTATTGAATAGTGTAATAATATAATGTATTATTTTCAAAATGGCTAATTCGGCTGTCAATTCCAGGCTAGGAACATATTTATTTTTCGAAAATCGATTAATGTAATTTAGTTTTCACCAATTGACCTCGAGATTCCTTTTGAGAGACTCGCTATTCCAATTTTTTTCTGATTTGGTCATTCAGTCAAAGTCAAATTCAAAGTCAAAAATATCTTTATTCGATTAGACAAAGCACTTTCAAATCGTCAGAATGACTCAATTTACAGGATTGTACATGCTACCGCCAGGTTCGGAAGGTTGCTTTTACTGAGAAGAACCTGGCAAGAAACTCAGTAATTACTCTTTTCAAAAATATTATACATATTTACAGGCCATACAGAGAAATGTTCTAAATGAGAATCAAACCTGTGATCCATGTAAAAAGGCAAGCAAGCGTGAATACGCCAATTTTACTCCCTTATTATGTAGGATATAACTTAGTTTAGATAATATTATTATCTAACTCACGTTGACGCCTACATATAATAACCTTGTAATGTTTAAGGCAATTTATATTCTACGACCTTGGAATTAGGGTTGTAATCATTAAAGCAATAAGCCTTGAATATTATCATATCCAAAACCAATCGTATTGTGAGACATTAATCCCCTTATATTACAAAGGACTAAGATAGTCCTAAGTTTTATACAATCTCCTTCTGTGATACGGATTTAAAAAGAGGTGGCTTTAGTCCGAGTTCAGGGGCCTTACCATGAGCTCTTATTGCCATGATAGTTTCACTCATTTATGAGACAGATGTATGTGACGTGCGTACATCTGTCACTGTCGCACAACTGAATTAACATTGCAATAAGAGCTCATGGTTGGGCCCCTGTTTATCCCTGTTTGATAATAAGATAGATTAAATGTTTATTGCTTCTCATGTAAGCGATGTGCTAGCAATAAAATTTCCGATCTCTTATGATACTAAGAAATCACTCAATACAAAGGTGAGTTGCAGACAGTCAGTTGCAGTCAAAACACTCCAGAAAGCATTCTTATGCTTCTTAAAATAAAACGTATGGTTTTCAGACATTACTTTACAAACAAGAGCCGTGATGGTCGTGGGGTTAGAGTCGTCTGCTGCGCAAGTGATGCCATATAGATTCCAAGGGGGCCTGTACCAATGAGTTTTTCGAAAAATGTACGTGTAGGGATTTCACGCCACGTGCCTTACGGTGAAGGAAAGAATTGTAAGGAAACCTGCATACGTCTGAGAAGTCATTCAAAGATAGTATAGTGCCTGAGACGGCGATGGCCTCACTATCTGTGACGTTGGCATTTAATCATCTTCGGTGAAAAGCGGGTGTTTTTATTACAAAACGTCTGCCTACCCCTTCGGGGAATATAAGCGTGAACATGTATTTTCTTCTCACGATTCATACCTTTACCGTGCTACGATGCTACGAAGGCTACGCGTGCTAGGTCGTAGGTCCCTAGCTACGGATAGACTTAGTAGGTATTATTAATGGTTTTTACCGCCAGTAAAACTCTTAATACTAATGTATAACAAACAAAAAGGTGATACACCGCAAATAAAATAACCATTAAAAGTAATTTATTAGTTTCGAATATTACCGAAGAGTGAACCGTTAAATGGAACGAGGCTTAACTCGTAAAAACCGGTTCGCTTTTGATTCTAAGGTGAATCTTCATTAAAAGTATTGAAGTATTTACTGATAGTCGATAAAAGTTTGTGTAGATAGTTAAGTTAACCAAATTTGGTAATATTTAGACGCATGAAGCACAAAAACAAATATAAGTTAACTACCATGTCAAAAAGACTTTAAGTAAGCTAACTTAATCACGGGTATAATCTATCATCTATACAGATAAATAAAATTGAAGTGTCTATTTGTAACTGCGAAATAACAGTTTTTCACTCAATGCATATGAAAGTATACACGGTACTGACAAAGAAAAACCAAGTTGTAAAATTTTTCTCTGTCTGTCTGTCTGTTTGTTCCGGGTAATCTCCCAAACGGCTGTACGGATTTTGACGGGACTTTCACTGACGGATAGCTAATGTTGAAAGGAGTAACATAGGCTACTTAGATTTTAAAAAAACATTAGGGATCCGCGGGCAACCATGAAATTAAAATCTATGCAGGTGAAACCGCGGGGCACAGCTAGTTATTATTATAAACATGAAAGATCAACTATCCCACAGCTAATTAACATAATTAATTAACCAACCGCAATTTATAAAATCAACATGCCAGTGCCTCTTTAGATATTTCACTTCATTGAACTCGAGGGATTTGCTTGATTTTCAATTAATACGATAATGTTCTCGGAACTTCTAATTATCCTTTTTCTTGTCCCAAAAATATAGCTGATTTGTTTCTAAGAAATACGAGGGTTAATAATTATGTTAGGAAATACGAAAGGGAAGGCAGAGCCAACACCACCTTTTCACCGAATATGATTAAGTACCAACTTGACAGATGGTGAGTCTATCGCCGTCTCAAGTACTATACATACGTTTTTGAATGACTTCTCAGGCATATGTAGGTTTCCTCACGATGTTTTGCAACACCGTAAAGCACGTGGTGTGCCATCACTGCACGCCTGCTACGCAAGAGACGCAGGGGGACCAAAGAGTTTTTCTAAAACCTAATGTGCTTCACACCACGTGCTTTACGGTGAAGAAAACATCGTGAGGAAACCTGTATGTCTGAGAATTAATTCAAAGACATTTGCATAGTGCTTGCGACGGCATCTGTCACGTTGGCACTTAACCATCTTCGGTGAAAAGTGGGTGTTGTTATTACTGTTACGTGTGTATGCAATAAAAGAAGTTTCATAATCAAAATACACTATATTTTAAAGTTTAAAATTATTTATACAAGTTGTGCTGTTTGATGCAGTTCGTGACACAGATTAGCAACGTCAGCCGGTTGTGTCGTATGACTGCAGCGTTGTAGCCACAGTATAGTAGAAGTCAGTGTTGTTCCTTAACATCTTCCCCCCCATCGAGATCTTCTGATTCTCGAGGTACTGCAATTGAAGTGGACACGGTTGCTGAAGCATCTGGTAAGGAGCAGAGGTTATGTACAGCCCTGCGTACAACCCCTCTCGTGGTGTTGACATCAGCAACCCTGGTGATTCCGTCGGAGCCAGGAAATAGGTTGAGAATGCGTCCCATACGCCATTTTAGGGGTGGCATGTTGGCGTCCCTTATGACCACCAAGTCGCCCTTCCGTAGGCCCCTTTGGGTGACGCGCCATTTGACCTTCTGTTGTAGTTCACTCAAGTATTCCTTACGCCAGCGATTCCAGAAATCTTGTCTTATCCTTTCGAGACATTTATAGCGATGCAATCTGTCAGGCTTCTCATTCAGCAGGTTCTCCGAAGGGAGAGCTGTTAGCGGTCGACCGATCAGGAAGTGCGCAGGAGTTAAAGGATTAAGGTCATTAGGGTCAGAAGAAAGAGGAGTCAATGGTCTAGAATTGAGGATTGCCTCAATTTGTGCGAATAAAGTTGACAGCTCCTCGAATGTAAAGTGTTTGTCACCTAAAATTCTAGTTAAATGATACTTAGCTGACTTAACGCCAGCTTCCCAAAGCCCACCGAAGTGGGGAGAGTAAGCTGGTGAGAATTTGAATTGTATGCCTTCATTAGCCGCGAAGCCAGAAACATCTTCATTGCTCTGCTTTAAAAATCTTGTGATTTCGTTGTTCGCGCCCACGAAGTTTGTACCATTATCACAATATAATTGCAAGGGTTTTCCTCTACGAGATATGAAGCGTCTTAAACACAAAATAAAAACATCAGACGTCAGATCGCTCGCTACCTCAAGATGCAAGGCCTTTGTAGCAAAACATATAAATAGGCATAAATAACATTTAGTTATTTTACAACCGCGACCTTTGCGATCAGTTATATAAAAGGGTCCAGCAAAGTCTACACCGCTTATTTGAAAAGGAAGACTGGGAGTGACTCTAGAAGCAGGTAAACTTCCCATGATGGGATTAACGCCTTTAGCCTTTAAGATTCTACAAGTTTTACAATTTTTTATAGTACTTCTAGCTAATAATCTTCCTCTTATGGGCCAGAATTTGTTTCTTATATCACTTAATAGTAGCTGAGGACCACAATGTAATAGCCCTTTATGATAATGACTAAATAATAGCTTAGTAAAGGGATGATACGCCTCGAGTAAGATTGGGTGTATTCTACCATAGTATTCCCCAGAGTTTTGTAAGCGGCCACCTACACACAGTATTCCGTCTTCGTCGATGAACGGACTGAGGGACAACAGTCGAGCTTTGGGAGACAAATCGCGCCCAGATTGCAACACTTTAATTTCGTCTAAGAAGCACTCAGCTTGGTGCTGTTTTATCAAAATTACTAAAGCAACATCCAGTTCACTAGCAGTTAGTGGGCCCGTAACGCGAGCATGTTTTTGGCGTACATTATGTATGAAACGAATAATGTACGCCGTAACTCTATGTAACTTTGTGAATTTTGAATATCGTTCGAATTTAATCAAGCTAGACGGAGTGAATGATGTCGAGTGTAGTGAATGTGTGGTTAGATTGTTCGATTTAAGTTCTGGTAGCTCTGTAACCCCTTTATCAAAACCTTGAGGCCAGTTCGAAGGATCCTCGCGTAAGAAAGTTGGTCCTTCCCACCATAATGAAGCTGATTGCATAGATTTTGGATTCAAACCGCGCGATGCAATGTCAGCAGGATTCTTATCGCCTGGTACATGTCTCCACGTGTCAGAGGCAGTTAAGTCTTGGATCTCACCAACACGATTTGAAACAAATTGTTTTAGATCACATGGTTTGGAATATAACCAACTCAAAACAATGGTTGAGTCAGTCCAATGGACAACTGAGTCAATTTTAAGGCGAAGAGCCTTGATGACCTTGGTACTTAGACGTGCCGAAAGTAGTGCACCACATAATTCCAGGCGTGGAATTGTCGTAGGCTTCAAAGGAGCTACCTTTGTTTTGGCACAAAGTAAGCGAACGAGAACGTGACCTGAATTATCAATGGATCTGAGAAAAATCGCAGCGGCATATGCCACCTGTGATGCATCTGAAAAGGAATGCAAATCAATGGTCACAGGTTTGTTTATGAGGACACCTCTAGGAATTTCTACCCTTGATAGAGCATTTAAGTTGTACACGAATGTTAGCCATTCCCTTTCTAAGACTGAATCTATTGAATCATCCCAGTCTAATTTTGTAAGCCATAATTTTTGTAAAATGATTTTTGGGATGATTGTACAAGGACTAAGCAGACCCAATGGATCAAACAGTTTTGCTGAACTAGATAGAACTGTTCGTTTAGTGACGTTTTGATCACATTGTATATCAACTGGAAATCTCAAAACATCACGGGGCGGATCCCAATTTAAGCCCAAGACGCTAGATTGTGTGGATAGATCGAGTGATTTTGATAACACGGTGTTAGATTCATTTTCAAACACCTGTGGCGCATTTGTTCGCCATTTCCTCAGATTAAAACATGCCGAGCTAAGTGTTGCAGCAACTGAATTTATCATATTATGTAGATCCCCTTCAGATTCAGCCCCAGAAAGGAAATCATCTACATAGAAATCATCCTTTATTGTTTGAGAGATTTTAGCATCATTGCATAATTGTGATAATTGTAGTAAGCACCTTGTACTGAGGAAAGGTGCTGAAGCCGTGCCGTAAGTTACAGTGTTTAATTGATATATCTTGACTGGCTGCGATGGTTCGTCGCGCCATAGAATTAGCTGCAACTTACGTTGATTAGGATCCACCAGTATTTGCCTGTACATTTTTTCCACATCTGCAGACACTGCATATTGGTGTTGTCGAAACCTTAGCAGAATAGAAAACAAATCGTCTTGTACCACCGGTCCGACATGTTGTATGTCGTTTAACGACATTCCACTTGCAGTTTTAGCTGAAGCGTCAAAGACAACACGAAGCTTCGTAGTCTCACTCGTTTCCTTAAGTACTGCATGATGTGGAAGGTAACAGCCAAACTCTGGCTTGGATATTTCAGTCATATGACCTAAACGATCATATTCGTGAATAAATTCACCATATTCTTGGCGTAGTGCAGGATTGCGAATTAATTTTCTTTCCAAATGTATAAATCGTTTTTTGGCAATATTATAAGAATCTCCCAACATATCTATGGATTCTTTGAGTGGAATTTGAACACAAAATCGACCGTCGTCATCTCGACGCGTTGTTTCATTAAATAGCTTCTCGCAATAGTTATCTTTGTAGTTATCAATATTATCAGGAATTTCTTCAAGCTCCCAGAACTTGGTTAGTTGTGTACTAATTTCCTTTGAAAAGTTGCAGTGAATTTTAGATTTAATATTATTGTTGTTGGAGTAGCTTCCCCCCATGGGGCCAGCCACTATCCACCCTAAATAAGTTTCTTGCAAGATAGGCCTTTGCGGTCCTAAACTTATTCTAGCCGTACCAAGTAGTTCCCAAAATATATCCGCGCCTAATAACAAATCTATTTCGGAAGGTTGATAAAAGTTTGGATCAGCGAGATTGATAAAGTTGGGAATGCCTAAATCTTCGAAGCGCACTGTAGCTTGTGGTAAACTATCAGTAATTTGTGGAAGTATAAAACATTTAACAGGCATTTTAAAATTATCATGTAATGATTGTATGTTTATGTTGCAATGTTCTGTTACATTTAATGTTATATTACCTAAACCAGACACACATTGATAGTTAGCCTTTGTTTTGGAGGAACCGATTTTAATCTGAGCACCTAAGCTAATAAATGACGATTGGCTTCCACAGTCCAATAAGGCCCTTAGAATTAATTCTTTGTCATTGTTTGTCACCTTGACCAACGCCGTAGACAGAAGGGCTTGATTGGTGGAGACAGCAGACAATGTAATAGTAGATGAAAGACCAGGAGCTGCGGAGTCGTCTATGTGACTAGGTAAGTTAGTGGTATCACTTGTATGCTTAATAGTATTAGTGTTTAATGTAGGTTGTTCATTTTGCATATTACATTGGATAGATTGTTGTTTATGTAGTAGTGTGTTATGTTTCTTATGGCATATTCTACAACCACCTAGCCTACATTGATATGAGTGGTGGCCGCCACGAAAGCAGTTACTACATAATTTTAATGTAGATACTTGAGATATTCTCTCCTCAACGGGTAATGACTTAAATTTATGACACTCATACAACTTATGGTTCTGCTTACAAATCCCACATTGTTGAGCGGGAGAGAAATTGATTGATGAAGTAATAAATGACTTTGTCTTAGGCAAACTATGACGTTTTTCAAATTTATTAGTCCTACCAGCGTTCATAGTTTCCAACACTGTAGCACGCTGACGTAGGAATGAGTAAAATTCATTTAGTGTAGGACAGTCCTTGCTACTTCTATGTTCCTCCCAGTTCCTTGCTGTCACACTGTCCAGCTTAGTTGAAGCCATATATATAATTAAGGTATCCCATGTATCGGTTGGTTCCCCTAATGAATTTAGAGCACTTAAGTTTTTAGAAATGCTATCAATTAAGTTACGAATGCCGTCTTCAGTTTCCCTATGTAACGGTTCGATTGAAAATAGACACTTAATGTGCTCGTTTATCAAAAGGCGTTTATTGTCATACCGTTCACAAAGTAAGCTCCATGCAATACTATAGTTGCTAGAAGACACTGTGACAGAGCTAATGACTGAGCTAGCTGCACCATCTAAATAGGACTTGAGGTAGTGAAACTTACTAACATTATCTATGCTTTCATTATTGTGAATCAATGATAAGTATGTATCTCTAAAAGAAAGCCATTTGTTTGAGTCACCGCTAAACGGCGAAATTTTCAATGGAGGTAATTTAATGTTACTAAAACCCTTGCAACTTGCTGCAGAAGACTCTGCCTTATTTGTACTTTCAAAATATTCCAACATAGATTCACCTTGAGCAATCAAATGAAAGAATTTATCTTCGGTAATTTCCCGTTCTAACATCTGTGCAGCAGTGTCCTCATCCAACACTTCAATTTGTGATTGGACTTCATCGAAGCTACATGAGAGTTCACGTGATTTACTCAACCGGAGACGAAGTTCATTAATTTTAACCGTACTTGTTTCCTTACAAGTCATTAGCGGAGTTATATATTTTTCAAACATAGTTAAACGAGCTCTTATGTTGCCCCTCTGCTTGACAAGTTCCTTCATTTCGCTCATTATGTTCAATAGTCACAAACAACCAAATCACTAGATAGATGTAAATCAGTACTAAATATATGTAGATATAAAATTATGGCAATGGATAACGTTACGGTTTAATTCCAGTGAAGCAAACCACTGACAAGATATGCACGGTGGGTAGTGTGTCACTGTACTTGTTGGAAGATGGTGCACACCGCTCTTAACACCTTCACAAATTCTCATCAGCTTACTATCAGACTAACACCTGGAACAGTTATTAAATAGGCCTTTAAAGTGGTTTAAATTACATGTTTTAACTATGACTTGAAACAAGGAAGAAGGGTAGGTATGTAAAGCTTATGAACAAACTTTACTAAAATATTGACTAGGAATGATAATTATTAATTTGTCCAATTAATATTTATAATTTATGTAATTTATTAGGTAATTCAATGAGTAATCTATGGATTTATATTGTTAAATGCAATTTTATTTTTATTTTTTAATATGTGGGTAGAGAATCGAACTACATAACTTTATTGGAATTATCAAATTATAACACACAAATTGAAGACGAAGGATTGGTAGAAAGATAGGAAAAGAAGCGTACTTCCCTCGGAAATAGTAGCTGCAGCTGCTGGCTGGCGAATTCCTTGAGGTTTTTTGTTGTATTGTTTGTTTGATTTCGAACAAATTTGATATCTTCAATATACGTGATCTACGTCGATCACGTCGGGGTCACCAAATGTTACGTGTGTATGCAATAAAAGAAGTTTCATAATCAAAATACACTATATTTTAAAGTTTAAAATTATTTATACAAGTTGTGCTGTTTGATGCAGTTCGTGACACAGATTAGCAACGTCAGCCGGTTGTGTCGTATGACTGCAGCGTTGTAGCCACAGTATAGTAGAAGTCAGTGTTGTTCCTTAACAATTACAAAACCTCTGTCTACCCCTTCGGGGAATACAGCCGTGAGCATATGTATGTATGTATGTAATTCTTCACAAGGATCCTGCAAGTAGCTGATATTTAGGCATGAATGAACATATTATGAGGGTTTTCTCACAATTCCTTCACCGTAAAGCTCATGATCATGAACTTGATTGCAGACTGTTTTTAGCTCTTGATCTACCTTCAATTACCAGCTAAAGCAATTCGTTTTCGTTTGACCTGTGAATAATATAATATTTAGTAGCCAATAATTTTTCAAAGTTTAGCTTTTTGTATACTGCCTGACACGGCGATAGACTCACCATTTGTTACATTGGCACTTAATCTTCTCCGGTGTTAAGTGGGTGTTGTTATTACAACACCTCTGCCTACCTCTTCGGGGAATACAGGCGTGAGCATGTTATGTATTTATGTTAGTTCATATGTACCACCAACCGAACCGATGGTCTGTGACAAAAATATTCAGCTAAAATGTCTAGACCCCATATTATCAAAATGCAGTGTGAAATTTAAACCATTTCAGTTTTGGTTAACATATGGGATACGTGCTCGCCGTACGTAAGTACAGATTATGTTGGTGATCACGTTCCCCGAACACGTGTATGACTATTTCAATAACTGAGTGGGTAGCAGGCAGATGACACCTAGTGCGTCATTAGTAAATGTATCTCATTATAAACTAACCTAACTGTGCTCCGCTATTTTACCCGTATTTACCACTTATCTTCCATATCTATACATCTATACATATACATACACATACATACATACATACATACATACATACATACATACAAACATACATACAGATAAATAAAATTGAAGTGTCTGTTTGTAATTCCAAAATAACAGTTTTTCTCTAAATGCATATGAAAGTATTAGACATTAAAAAACCAAGTTTTAAAATTTTTCTCTGTCTGTCTGTCTGCTTATTGCGGGTAATCTCTGAAACGGCTGGACCGATTTTAACGGGACTTTCACTGGTAGGTAGCTAATGTTTCAAGGAGTAACTTAGGCTACTTTTATTTATTAAAAATATTAGGGTTCATAGACTTAATTTCAAAAGTGACCTAATATATTAAAGGAATTAGCAATCTGCCAGCAACATGCAGGCATTTTTTTTATACTTTTTATCTATGTACCGTATATCGCACGCCACAAACAAAAGGATACGAAGTCCAATTTTTTATTTGCATTTCGAATACTGTTTCTTTTTTCTCTATAAACTGAGTTGTATATTTAGGCTTAGGTAATACATACAATACACATTAAACCTACTTTACATATACTAGAATATCCAGGTTTAAAGGTATATCCATTATATATTTCTAGCTGTGCCCCGCGGTTTCACCCGCGTAGATTTTAATTCATGGTTGCCCGCAAATCCCTAATGTTTTTTAAAAATCTAAGTAGCCTAAGTTACTCCTTGTAACATTAGCTATCCGTCAGTGAAAGTCCCGTTCAAATCCGTCCAGCCGTTTCGGAGATTATCCGGAACAAACAGACAGACAGACAGACAGACAGACAGACAGACAGACGGACAGACAGACAGACAGAGAATTTTTTTAAAAATAGATTTTTCTATGTCGGTACCGTGTATACTTTCATATGCATTTAGTGAAAAGTTGTTATTTTGCAAACAGACACTCCAATTTTATTTATCTGTATAGATGTATAGATTGATCCTTTGGTCATGAAGCAATAAAATTTCAAACTGAAACGCGATCACTCGAATTTTTGAAGATTTCATGGTATTTGTGACGTGTGATATATTTTCACATGCTTTTAATGAAAAAGATATTAATTTGGAATTACAAACAGACATTTCAATTCTGTATAGATGTGTTAAACTAGGGCATAAACAATCTCCAAAACAAACTCTATCCGAATACGTCATCTCTCAAAGTTTCGCATTTACAACATAATAATATTATAGAACCTTTATATACCTATGCTCAAAGTATCATATTTCACTTTTATCTTTCCTTATAGAGCTGTTACCCATATCTCGTACTACCAAGAACTTAGTTCACGTAATAAGTTAGATTTATTGCTATCGAAGCGTACAATTTTCTAGAAACATTCAGTAACTTGGTGTAAATACGTTTTATCATATCTTGTATATATAAACATATGCTCACGCCTGTATTCCCCGAAGGTGTAGGCAGAGGTGTGGTAAATAACAACACCCACTTTTGACCGAAGATGATTAAGTGCCAACGTGAAATCACTGCACGTAAGTGTTTAATAAAGCTCATTGGTACAGGCTTGACTGGGATTCCAACGCAAGCAGACGACCTCTCAAACTCCACGGCCAGCACGGCTCTTACTTGTAATCATTTCATATGTAGGACTAGCTGTGCCCCGCGGTTTCACCCGCGTAGGTTTAGCTTCTTTAGTAAATAAAAGTAGCCTAAGTTACTCCTTGAAACATCAGGTACTTGCCAGTGAAAGTCCCGTTAAAATCGATCCAGCCGTTTCAGAGATTACCCGGAACAAACAGACAGACAGACAGACAGACGGACAGACATACAGAGAATTTTTTTTTAATTTGGTTTTTCAGTGTCAGTAGCGTGTATACTTTCATATGCATTTAGTGAAAAGCTGTTATTTTTCAATTACAAACAGACACTTCAATTTTATTTATCTGTATGTATAGATATAGATGTATAGATTCGTCATTATTAAGGTCGGCCATGAACGTGCTGAATCAGTTACAGATTCACGAGTTACGAGTTAGGTTTAAAAATCTTAGCTTGATCGAGTTGAATAGCGACACAGTCTTATTATTTTACAAATAATATTTAAATTTATATAAAGAATTACAACATAATTGTTCTGGTTTCTTATCTATGGTTCTTCTTTATTACACTGACATCCTAATTCACGATAGTGGCAATGAAAATGCATGTGTTTTTACGGATGTCTGACGTGAAAATGGGTGTAGTAACACCATTCCCTAACCCTTTGAATACTGTTGTGGTTATTCACGAAAATATACATCAGTCGGAATCATTCATGGAGCATCTCAAATTATACTATTCTGAGTAATTAAGAGTTGAAGTTTTTGAAAATGATCAAACATTAGTTCGTAATTTGGAACGAAAATTCAATTCCCTACCATTCTGAATACTTATCTCAAACCCGTGATATCTGAAATGTTCCGGTAATTAATCTGACCAAAGAATAATGTACAGTAACAACTTCTACCTTCGTCTGTACAATAAAATACTGGAATGGAGGTCCTTGCCCCGCAATAAAAACAAGCAATATATAAAAAAGTTAACCGCCGTCATGGCAGAAATATTACCGTGCCCTTATGACAGCAATACAGCTATTTAGACACGTTATTTGCGTCCAAAACTACTCGCCAGCTCTGCTTGTGATCCCGGCTTTAGCCAGTATCGCCCCGAAAGCCCGGTATCATAGGATTTTATTTAACAAGTTCCAGCGAAATGTTTTTGTACACAAAATAGTGAGACACGAGCAATATTTTGACTGAGATTGACTTCAAATGTTGATGAAATGCGTATTTATACTAATAAGAGCGGTAATATAAGTAAGATAATATAAATATAAATAAACGGTAATATAAATAAGAGGGCGTAAAGGGGTCTCTCGTTTGAATATCGGAGGTGAAACTTGAGAAATTTTTGAAAGAATTAAATTTGTCTTTAAGAGCGGTATAGGCTGTGCGTTTAATAGGTTGTATAAGTGGGTCAGTCGGGATTTTAAACATTATATTTATCAAGTATCGTGAACATAAACCTAGAAAACATTATGAGATATATAACTATGAGACAAAAGATGGAATGGAATTCAATGTGATGCTTCTATAATACTAATAAGGGGTAAACCATGTGAGTCTGTGAGGTTGTAGGGGGTAACATCTAGATCTACTGAACCGATTTTGAAAACTCTTTTACCAATAAAAAGTTACGACCCGTTTCCCAGAGGCTTTGTATAAACCCAAATTTTTTCATACTTTTTCATGTTATTTATATCAATTACAAGTGGAACAGCGGAGCTCAGCTAATATGCAATAATAAGCAACAACAAGGGTCAATTCTAACCTGTTTTTTGTAAGATTTAACAGAATCAACCCCTAAGGCGTAAAATGGAGCGTAAATATTCGTAAATCCAAAGGGACTAGGCACGTTGGAGACATAGAGCTCGTAAATTATAATTACCACGTCCTACGTAGCCGTTTTTGTAAGCTGATAATTTAGAAATATCAAAAGTAAGGGAAAATCACCCTTAATTACACAGGGATCTCTTAGATTAAAAGACCTGTAATTACTAGGAAAAATATTCAGAAGCTGCATGTTGGTAAGGCTGTAATTAGTGTAGCAGTTCGCCGTCCGCCTTTATCTAGACACAAAGAGTTAATTCTAGATGAAACCCTCTTTGAGACATTCGTGTCTATAAATTCGTGTCAAAATGGTTTTTTATTCAGAGAAGATATTATGCACATTTCTTTTGATTTACATTTTAGTATGCATTATATTATATATACAAGGAACAGTACTTAAAACTAATTAAAAGTAGAAAACTTGTCCCAAGTGGGTGTCTCTCGGGATCGTGCCAAGAAGGCTGGCAGCATTGCCACGTTGAATAGCAATGCTGATTCTCTGGGCGAGAAAAGCCCCAGCTCTCTGTAATTTGTATTTATTTTAGTACTGCATTTATATTAATATAATATACATAAATATGCTCACGCTATCTCAGAAAGTTTGAAAGGATAAAAAGAGGTGTTGTAATAGCAACAGTCACTTTTCACCGAAGATGAATAAGTGCCAACGTGACAGATCGTGAGTCCATCGCACTCTCAGGCACTATACCTACGCCTTTGAATTACTTCTGAGACATATTGTAATTAAATTACCCACATATTTAGTACTTTATAAAAATCAGGTGATCAGCCACATCGGGTTGAATCAAGTGCTGACCCCAACAATGTATGGGATAAGGCCAGGGAGATGATATTTAGTACTTTATAATTAATACTGTGTGGCATTTTTCTATGTATGAAAAATAAATTTTCTTTCTTTCTTATATTCAGGTTTCCTTATGATAATTTCCTTAAGTGTAAAGCTAGTGTGTAATTGCTGCACTTTCGTTCGTAGAAACACTAACCCCTGTGATTAAGCACCAATCGTTCCCGGAGCTTAATCTGCAAGAAACAACGTCCGAAAAAAATTGCAGTCCTTACTTTAATAAGCCCGATGGATGAGTCCGCTCGCTCCAGGCTGCAGATGCTGAACTGGATAGATGGCAGGTCCAGGCGGTGGGAGAGCTGTCGCTGGAAGGTCTGGTGTCGAGTCGGCACTATCGGCAGGGTTGTTTGGCGAAGCACCTGGTGACAAGCAATTTCGTGATAAAACAGGACTACTATTAAGATTTGTAGTTTTGTTTCGTTACCACTTAAAATTAAGTCTACAAGATATTTTTGTGGCTCTAAGGTTCAAAGTTGAAGGTTCTCTGTTGTAGCTGTATCAGCCTAGTATCGTAGGGAGCCCAACAGGGCCTGTAGACAAAGTAACAGTAGACGCTTCGCTAGTAGAAAGGACACAACAGGAATGACATATGTCACGTGACTGATTTATGTAATTTCCATATATTTTGTATCGTTTCTATTAGCGCAAGCGCGAGAGAATGTTACTTTGTCTAGCTCTTCATGCTCACTAAAATGCCTTTGCTTGCGGCGGCGTCAGGGTGACGGGTCGCTCACTTCCCTCTATAATGGTTGAGGAGGGCGATGGCTGGCATTCTCGTTATACTTGTGAACGGGTGCTGCTTGTGGGGGCTGGTCATCTCAAGCTACGCATTTAGATATAAATAGAACTACTAGACTTTTCTTTATGTTAATTTTTATCGACATTTGTACATTGGAACTGTGTCCATGGGCTTACATTTCTCAAATGATTTATTTTGTTTTTTTTTAAATTGTATAATATTTTTGAATAGAGTAATTACTGAGTTTCTTGCCAGGTTCTTCTCAGTAAAAGCAACCTTCCGAACCTGGCGGTAGCATGTATAATCCTGTAAATTGTGTCATTCTGACGATTTGAAAGTGCTTTGTATAAAGTCTAATCGAATAAAGATATTTTTGACTTTGACTTTTTTGACTTTGACTTTGACTTTGACTCTAAAGGGCAGTCAGCGGTGAAATATGTGAAGACATAAGGTGGACCCCACTAAAATCGAGCAGGAGGTACTTCGTTTATACGTATTATATTTAAACCGTGGTGTATTCCAGATTGCATCCACCCAGGGGGTGATCCAGCTTTGGCGCCAGGAGGGGGTCACATAGTTGTTCGTTCCCAAACGTTTGCCATCATACAAAGTTATTGTATTAATATTAAATAAATAAAATATTGAAGGCATGTAGTTACATAAAATTTGTATGGTGACAAATATATAAATAAAATCATTATGTTCAATTAGTGGTCCACCTAAGTCCTGGAACCAGCTCAGGGGGGGTCATGACCCCCATGGATCAAAGTCAAAGTCAAAGTCAAAGTCAAAAATATCTTTATTCGATTAGACTTTATACAAAGCACTTTCAAATCGTCAGAATGACACAATTTACAGGATTATACATGCTACCGCCAGGTTCGGAAGGTTGCTTTTACTGAGAAGAACCTGGCAAGAAACTCAGTAATTACTCTTTTCAAAAATATTATACAATTTAAACAAAATAAATCATTTGAGAAATGTAAGCCCATGGACACAGTTCCAATGTACAAATGTCGATAAAAATTAACATAAAGAAAAGTCTAGTAGTTCTATTTATATCTAAATGCGTAGCTTGAGATGACCAGCCCCCACAAGCAGCACCTGTTCACAAGTATGACGAGAATGCCAGCCATCGCCCTCCTCAACCATTATAGAGGGAAGTGATCCGCCGTTGCATCCACCTTACAGAATTACACGTCTATGAGTGATAGTACTAGTGGACTAGGAGCTGAATGAGGGGAGTTAGATTTGCGATGCTAGCGTCTTTATCACATAAATTTTACGATACAATTTTTTATCAGCAATATGAATGTAATATAAATTATTATACATTCTCGGATCTCATAACTACCCATTTCTATCTCTAGATTGCTATTTGTCAATAAAATTCATGGAAATAAAAGATAAAAGCTGCCAATTCAAGACTGTATTTTACAAAGTAATTTAATTGCCGATGTCATTGAATTGAGTTTATTAAGTCTTTTAGAAATCATTGGACTGAAGAAACTTCACCAAGAGAAATTAACGTGTAAGTCTAAAATGGAAGAGTTTTTTACTGGCTACTTTTCTAAAATATAAAAAGGCTTTATTCGTTCTGCCTATCCAAGGATACAGGCTACTGGACCAATTAAGAACTGGAACCGCGGTCCCAGTCGCTTAATAGTATTTATGAATCGGATTGGAACATACCTAATTAGCTTCAATGTACAGAAAAGTCAATAAAGGATTTTATTTTTATGTAGTCCGTGATTGTATTCAAAAGGACCGACTTCAAAAAATGAAGCTATTTTTAAGTTTCACTCTTTCTTATACTGACGTATATTTTACATTTAACAATGGACAAGGATTATAGTAGTACTTAATCTATACAGATAAATAAAATTGAAGGGTCTGTTTGTAATTCCAAAATAACAGCTTTTCAGTAAATGCATATGAAAGTATAGTCGATACTGACATTAAAAATAACTATTTTTATTTTTTTCTCTGTCCGTCTGTCCCGTTTAATCTACGAAGCGGCTGTACTGATTTTAACGGTACTTTCACTGGCAGATAGCTAATGTAATATTAGCCCTGTCCATAAAAAAGAATAAATAGGTAATATAATTTCTTACACATATTTTCTTTGTGTATAATAAATCTTTCATACTCTCGTGGAAAAGTTTGAATAAAAAGTTATTGAATAGGAAAATGCCAAAAGTTTGGGTATCTAGAAAAAAGTAGGTTAATAAAATATCTTGGAGTTTTGGCTGTGATTGTAGTCCAAACTTACATCAGCCATTTCCAACTCAAAGGGCTAGTCTGTGAGGACTTCGATTTATTTTCACACAACCTTTCTATCCGTCGCCTTATTAAAGATAGGTATTTGCGTTTTTCTATTGAGTATTTTACGGACTATGTTTTTCAAATAAGGATAGCCTTTGTAACATCAGCTATCTGCCAGTGAAACCCGTTAAAATCGGTGCATCTCAAGCTACGCATTTAGATATAAGTAGAACTACTAGACTTTTCTTTATGTTAATTTTTATCGACATTTGTGCATTGGAACTGTGTCCATGGGCTTACATGTCTCAAGTGATTTACTTTGTATTTTTAAAATTGTATAATATTTTTGAAAAGAGTAATTACTGAGTTTCTTGCCAGGTTCTTCTCAGTAAAAGCAGCCTTCCAAATCTGGCGGTAGCATGTATAATCCTGTAAATTAATGTCATTCTGACGATTTGAAAGTACTTTGTAAAAGTCTAATCGAATAAAGATATTTTTGACTTTGACTTTGAATTTGCAGTAGTTTCCGAAATTAAACGGGACAAATAGACAGAGAGACGAATATAAAAATAGTTGGTTTTTAATTTATGTACCTACCGTATATATTTTGATAAGTCGAAACAAGCAGACGAACAGAAAGAGTATATTTAAAAATAATGATTTCCTTTTATTATTATCGTATATATGTAGTTTCATGTGCATTAGGTGGATAGCTATTAATTTGAAATTACAAGACACTTAAATTTTATTAACACACACTTGAAAAATTCGATGTGTGAATAGAAATCCCTACCAAAACCGGCTATCGTTTACACCTAAGTGAACGGTGTACTTTCTTGTCTGCAATGCATTATATATAATAACTTTAAGAATATATTACTATATAAATGACATGCGACAAATCATTCGGTCAGACGTCATTATTATAGACTAGTTGTGCCCCGCGGTTTCAGTTTCATCCTTATTGTCGCGGAACCCTAATATTTTTAATAAATAAAATAGCCTAAGTTACCCCTTGGAACATCAGCTACCTACCAGTGAAAGTCCCGTTAAAATCCGTCCAGCCGTTTCAGAGATTACCCGGAACAAACAGACAGACAGAGAAAAATTTTAAAACTTGGTTTTTTAGTGTCAGTAGCATGTATAGTTTCATATGCATTTAGTGAAAAACTGTAATTTTGGAATTACAAACAGACACTTCAATTTTATTTATCTGTATAGATGTATAGATTTGTATAGGCTACTAATATTAGTTCCGTAAATTGTTGTATTGTAAGATTTTCATTAGTAATTAAAAATGATACCAAAGCAGGTTGGTCGTTTGTGTTTGGTCGGTGAATCCGCTAAATAACGGCATTTGCCGTTCAGAATTCAGAGCTCCCAAGCCCTACCATAAAAGCACACTTTACACTTCCCAATATTTTAATCTATATTCATAAATTCGAAATAAAATCGCATCGAAAAATGGCATGGCAGAGCAAAACTGCCAGACTGTTTACCAAGCCCGAAGCGAAATTTGATCAAATGTTTGCCATTTTGTATGAAATGAAAGCTTTTTGATGTTATCTTCTTTGAGTAAAGCTTCTCTAACTGCTCTTCTAGGAAATCCACGAGCTTGATAGGTTTTGTTTGTGAGCATACTTGATTGAAAATTTAAGCTGTGAGGCAAATACACAAAGCTTGTTATTTTTTTTACGTTAGCCTCTATATGTGATTTTTTCCTGCTAATCCTTTCTATTTTATACTGATATATATTAAGCCGTCGGTCCCGGTTGACAAATTAACATCTTTGGCAATCGTTACAGGTCAGTAGGAGGCCTAAAAATAATCAGACAGCTGGTTTAACCCATAGCACATATTTTCCTTCTAAATGGGGTTGCGAAGGTCAGATGGCAGTCGCTTCGTATAAAAATGAGGTGATCAGCCACAGCGGGTTGTATCAAGTGCTGACCCCAACAATGTATGGGATAAGGCCAGGGAGATGATGATGATATGTGTTTAAATGATATCTTTAAAAAATATCTATTACATTTTATCAAACATTAATATTTATTTAAAAGTATCTGTGCCCCGCGGTTTCACCCGCGAAGACTTTTTTCATGTTTTTTTAAAATAAAAGTAGCCTAAGTTACCTTCTAGACAGATCAGCTATCTGCCAGTGAAAACCCCGTTAAAATCGGTCCAGTCGTTTCAGAGATTAGTCGGAACAAACAGACAGGCTGACAAATTTTATTTAAAAAAGATGTTTTTTCATGTCAGTACCGTTTATACTTTCATATGCATTTAGTGAAAAACTGTTATTTTGCAGTTACAAACAGACACTTCAATTTTATTTATCTGTATAGATTTGTATAGATGTATAGACGGGGTGTAAAGTCTAAATTCCCCTTTCGCTTCTCAGAAACCATTTTGTTCTGTTTATTCGTTAGACAAATAGCTACCTTCTTAGCATTTGTTTTGTAGCTCGACAATATTAATCTATACAGATAAATAAAATTGAAGTGTCTGTTTGTAATTACAAAATAACAGCTTTTCACTAAATGCATATGAAAGTATACACGCTACTGACACTAAAAAACCAAGTTTTATAATTTTTCTCTGTCTGTCTGTCTGTTTGTTCCGGGTAATCTCCGAAACGGCTGGACGGATTTTAACGGGACTTTCACTGGTAGGTAGCTGATGTTTCAAGGAGTAACTTAGACTACTTTAATTTATCAAAAATATTAGGGTTCCGCGACAATAAGGATGAAACTAATTCTACGCGGGTGAAACCGCGGGGCACAGCTAGTCTGTAATATTTTGTACGTGAAGGTACAATATAAATTCTTATCTATAGAATTCATGATATTCAACAGCTCATTATTACGTGAATTAGTACGTTGAAGCAAATCTAATGCTTTATTGTTAATACAATTCCTCTGAATTCCTAACGAGCTTCGTAGCATTTCGTAACTTCACCTAAGAGTTATGTAACAATTAACTAATTATTGCGGAATAATAACACAATAAAGATGATGGACGGGTACTTCGCAATAATAACTACAGTCTAGCACTACCAATGCCTCTCGGTCTTACCCACGTAGGGTTTTATAACAATAAAAATTATGTTACTTAGTGATATTTTTTCCCATCCTGCTTTCCTAGACAATCCAACTCAAAATTTTATTTCAATTTAAACTAGCAGTTCCTGAGATCAGCACGTTCAACCAAACAAACAAACTCTCTCTCTCTCTTGTTATGATTGAAGTAACTTGAATTATTGGGAAACTAATTAATTTTTTACATAAATGATGAGATGATTTCCAAAAACCGCCTAAGATGGTATGGACGCATTAAAAGAAGTAGCGAAGATCATGTGGATAACATTGCGATTAATATACAGAACAATTAAGAAAGGGCCCGCACTCGTCTTGGGGCCCTAGAACCATTGGTTTAAGGAGAACGTATTAACAACTTCTGAGCTTGACGTTTCATTGGTACCGTAAAATTAAGCGCTTAAACGATCATAGTTGACCCCCTGGTGGTGAAATATTAAAAAAGAGAGGAGACCCGACACCATATAACGGGGACAGGGATAGAAGAAGAAGAACTATTGAATGTTTTACCTTCTTGCCGTTATCCTTGTGCTCCTGTACGTATTCCTGCTTCAGTGGTTCAGTCTGAAGATCGGGCAGAGAGTGGCTGATACGTATAGCGGCCTGCCGGGATAGGGAGTCGCAGTTACTGTCCTCGGAGTCACGTCTGGTCCTGGGAATACCATTCATTATGACAACACGGTGAAAAGTGGGATATGACTAGAAAAAGAGTGAATACAGATATGAGATATGAATATGGCTGATAGAGAAAACGAAAAAATATATATTTGGCGCTGACCATAAATGAAATGGAATATGCGCAGAATCTATCCAATCCTGTGATGAGTAAGGTTGCCGGCGCTCCTTGGAGGGGAGGAGTAGGAGTGGAGTCGATGTGCTAGCTATAGTTGTAAAATAGGCAACGTGAACTGATACAAGCATTCATAACTTGCAGAAGCCGCTTACCATCAGACGGACTGTGCGCTTGCTTCTTGCCTTAGTAGTATGAACAATGTATAAAGTGATAAGACCAGGAAGGTGAATATATATGGTGGTGTTCATGTAGTTACCTTCCCATGAGCCATCGCCAGGTAGCCGCGCACTGGTAGCCGACCGCGGCCAACAGCACAGCGGCCATGGCGGCTAGGAGCAACGCCGCCGCGTAGTCCACCGAACTGCCGCGCACGCTCGCCTGACCCTCCAGGCTCTCTGGGGGCCACGCACCTGAAACAAACACTGCTATTACATACATGAACATGAAAATGATTTATTCAGTTCATGCCCTGGTAAGGCACTTATGAATGTCAAAGAAGACACGGTTCGGAAACTAGCCTTCAAAGTCAAGTCAAAGTCAAATATATCTTTATTCGAATAGACTTTTTACAAAGTACTTCCAAATTGTCAGAATGACATTATTTTACAGGATTATACATGCTACCGCCAGGTTCGGTAGGGTGCTTTTACTGAGAAGAACCTTGTAAGAATCTCAGTAACTACACTTTTCAAAAATATAATACAATTAAAAAGAAAAAAAAACATTTCTAAAGAGAAGAACCAGCAAGAAATTCATACATACGTCTGTATTACTTAACTAGCTGTGCCCTGGTGTTTGCCCTGCATGGACTAAATTTCATGGGTGGTTTTATTTCACCGAACCCTTCTTTATTTTTAAGAAAATTAAAGGATTGACTCAAAAAGCCGATTGGGCCGATTTAAAAAAAAATTTTACCATTTTAATTATCACTTATTAATATAGGCTATATTTTATCCCCGTACTTCCACGAGAACGGCAACTACGCAGGTGAAACCGCGTGACGACCGCTAATCTATATCTATAATACGCTACGTCTCTTAAAAAAGCTATTGGCAAACAAAGACAAAAGCAATTCCCCAAAACAAAAACCAATCAATTGATTTAATAATCAAATCCATTCAACTTTATGGCCGAATAACCATAATAAATTTAACGAACATGGCTAAGGTCGCTGCATACAAAGGGACGGGCGACCTAATATTAATCTGATTTGTGTGAAAGTAATTAGGGGAATTTAGGCGCGGGAGGTATCCACACTGTGTGTAATGTGTTATGAAAAGCTTAATTAACCGGTATGGCAACACAAAGGGCTGCTCACACTGTCACACACAACGAAATTAAAACACGGAGCTACAGTTTAAAAATAATCGTCGACGCTCGTGTTTGTATTATTTTGTATCAGTATAATACGAAGGGTTTGAAGCTATTGCGTTAAACAGGTGAATATTTTCTATTAAAGAGATTATTATATATAGTACTATTATTAGTAAATTTGTTCGGAAATTGGTAGATAAAAACAGGGACACATGTAAAAAAACCTGGGAGCTTTTTTCGCCGTTTCTTCTTCTGACAGGCTAACATTTCGAAACGGTAGTAAATTAACCTAAGTTTTAATAAGAAAAATGACGTTCAATGAGTATTCCAAGTGTCCCTTATGTTTTGTAGGGACAATCGTAGAAAAGAACTAACATCTAAATTTACTTAATTCACTTTACTTATGGTAAAATATGTAGTTGTAATTATTTTAAATTATTTTTGTCGCAACCGACGGAGCCCTAGTGGCCGTGGGGTTTACTTAAGAGACGCAGGTTTGAATCGACGAAATGTTCTTATTTTAAAAATTAGGTCTAGGTTTCCGCGGGGGTTTACGGTGTGGCATATGAAGACAGCACTAAGCGACCAGGAGGAACACCGTGGAGTTTAGTCGGTGCGAGTCCGTCATAACCCTGCCTGTCCCCGCGGCGGTTGGTGTATCCATAACTGATTCTCCATGTAAGAAAAAATGGTTCTATACTGTTTGGTAAGGTTGTTTACAAAGATATAAGGAAAGCTATATCGTCCGAAAATTTGTTTCCTTCGTGACTTAGTATCAAAACTTCTTCGACAAACATCGTATCGATTGTAAAGTAATCTATACTATTGTACTCGGCTCGTTAGCTATGCACGGACCGTTGCTCCGGTCATTAATCACTATACACCGGGATTTAGGGATGTGCTCAAATTATTAAAGTAATTGGACTATCGCTTGGGATGCCAAAGAGATTACTGTAGAGTTTATTACTTGTTCAATCTTGAAATCCGGTTCTGGTCGGTTATTTTCCTTTGATGAAGCCAAAGCAAATATTTTTTTTTAACTTTGGCTGACTGCAGCTTTTTATTTGTGTAAATAAGTTATTCACGACTGCGAGAATTAACAGTTGTGCTGCTGTGGTCGGACTCTTGCTGCTTGTGGGGGCTGGTCATCTCAAGGCGTCTCTTTTGTGCAGTGGAACTGACCATGGACTTACATGTTCATGACTGTTTTTTTGAAATCTTGCCTGGTGCTTCCCAGTAAACCCTTTCGAACCCGGTGGTAACATTATATAGCCCTGTATAATAAATAACGTAATATTAAATATACTTAGTAGGTCGATAATATAGAGGAGGATTTCAATACGTTGTGTTATTTGTTATAATATAATATGAAAAGTATAAGTATTAATATGTGAAGTGATATGATTATTGATATTTATATTGATAGAAGATAGAAATAAATTTAAGATAACTCTAATAGTGCCCCTCATGTTGCGTGCCTATACAGGGTCTATGTTAGCTTGCTAAGGATATCATTATAATTATGATTATCTATATATAAAAGAAAGTCGTGTTAGTTACACTACTTATAACTCAAGAACGGCTGAACCGATTAGGCATAAAATTGTCCCTGTCAATCTATTGAATCATTCAGACATTCCGTACTAGCCGTGCCTCGTGTTTCATTCACGTAGATTTAGTTCCATACTTTATTTCTCGGAACCCTAATATTATTTCTTAATAAAATTAAGCCTATGTTACTCCTTGAAACATCAGCTATCTACCAGTGAACGTTCCGTTAAAATCCATGCAGTTGTTCACGCGTGATGGCCTGACCAAGGGAAATAGGGAGTATTTTTTTATATATCCCTACTAATATTATAAATGCGAAAGTAACTGTCTGTCTGTTACGCTTTCCCGCTTAAACCTCTCAACCGATTTTTGATGAAATTGGCACAGAAAATCTTTAGACCCTGAGAAAGGACATAGGCTACCTTTTATTTATTAAAAATATTAGGTTTCCGTGACCATAAGGATGAAACTAAATCTACGCGGGTGAAACCGCGGGGCACATCTAGTTTCGTATAAATACGCCTTCGTCTTAGAGCTTCTTAAAAGTCTAAGTTGAACACCTTATTCCTGTATTTTCTATTGAACCTCTAAGACCATAGGGTATCCGACTATCCGAATTATACCGGTTTTTACCCAACACACACATTTTAACGAATAAAAAATTTATATTTGTTTGTAATTATTAACTCAATAACTGCTGGTCAGATTTTGAATATTCCTTCACTAATAGACTGCTACAGTATCACCGCGTAACATAGACTATATTACTAAATCCAAGTGTAGCAGCGTTTCTCCACTCGCTCATAGATGGCGCTACTCGCTAACAAATGCGAAGTTTGAGTACAAATACACGAGAACCTAAATCGCGCCATAAGAGTTTTCAAGCGCATTGCAGTATATATACAAGTTTCCAACTAGAACAGTTGGAGCCGCGGTTCCCCAGTAGTGACACCCGCCTGGCTGGAAGATCTTCCCTTTGCTGGGGATGAGCATGATCACTCGCTCACCCCACACAAGGTATAGCTAGCTTAGGATAGTTTGATAAACGATCGTTGCAAGGCGACTATCAATCAAGTGCATGAAGCTGAAGTATGTAGCCTTCGGATGCTAGCAATCTATTCGCTAACTGATAATCGTCAGTAGATACCTCTAATGGGATTAGTCCTACACATGCTCTATTATACTCTACTCTATGTTCTAACGAGCAATTACTGGATATAACTTGATCTACTACTTCAATGTTATTTAGATTCACTTAACACTAGACGTTAAGTGTTTTTAATTCCAAATTAACTGTTATTCACTAAATTCGTATGTGAAAATAAATTTATTTTCTTTCTAATTTAATATTTTTTCTGTCAATCTGTCCGTCATTCAGCTGTAGGAGTAACTTAGGCACTTCATTTTTATTTTAATAAACCAAACATGACATTAAATCTATGCGAGTGAATCCGCGGGGCACAGTATCGGTCCATTCTAGAATTGTATTTAGTGTTACTATACAGCGTTGACAAATATCCAAGTGGAATTTAAAAAATCGAATAAATTAAATGATTCGGCGCTCGTATCTTTTATGCACTTAAGCTGAATGTATTTTGATTCATGAAATAAAATAATCTATTACGAATTTCAATAGGTACTCCGAGATAAGCTTAAATTTCAATTGTATATGTAAGAAAACATTGTAGATTTGCTGTAATTCAATGGCTAAGCCTCAAAATGCAAACACTGTATTCAGTATTTAATGTATTTTACTTACGTGGTACTAAGAATAACATAAGGGACGCCATTGGAAAATCGCACATTTACTTAAATGCTTCTAACTTAGCATTATTAGAAAAAAGCATTTCGAAAATGAAAAATATTTATTCAGTCTGAGGCCCTGATAAGGCACTTATGAATGTCGAAAATTTGCCACCGGTTCGGAAACTAGTCTTTTGAGAAGAACCGGCTGTAAAAAAATCGGTTCGCTTACAACCTTACAAACTCACAAACTTTACCTTTTCATAATATTAGTATGGATAAGTTAATAGAACTGGATTGAATAGATGCCGTGGACAGAAAAAAGTAAGTATAAAAGTATAGCTACGAAAAAGGTGGACGTCCTTAGCAAAAATACTTGGGACCCGAAACTTTTCAATGATTGTGAATGTAAGTTAACCCAAAATTTACTGTTTTCCATTTACTTAAGGACTTCAAAGGTGTGTCGGAATGTAGTCGTAGATTTCGCAAATGGTATAACTTTTTCTGATTATACGCCGCAAAACTTTCCCTTTTCAGCCAAAGCGGGGTGAATGCACCCTTAAGTGTTTGAGTTATTATAATTCTTCGGCTTAGCTGTAGCACATGGCTTAGTGAGAGCCGTGGTGAACGAGTGGTTTGAGTAGTCGCCTGCTACGCAATATTTCAAGTTCCAATAAGTTTTTCCAGAGTTTTTTTGTGCAGCGATTTCACACCACATGCTTTACGGTGTTGGAAAACATCGTGAGGAAACCTGTATATTAATCAAAGACGTATGTATTGTGTCTAAGATGGCGATAGACTCACCATCTGTCGCGTTGGCACTTAATCATATTCGGTGTTGTTGTTACAATAAGGGGCCAACTATGATCGTTTAAGTACTTCTTAGCTTTGACGTTTAATATTACGGTACCAAAATGAATCGTCAAAGCTCAGAAGTTCGCTCGCTTGGCTCAAGACGATGATGGTAGGCCCGAGAGGTCTTACTTCTCCTATGCGGACCCTTTTGGGGACGTGAAAGATGAGTCAACGTGGTGACAGATTTGAAATATCGCCTTTAAATTACTTCTCAGGTACAGGCTTCGCTAGAGGTATGAACTAGAGATGTAACGGAGCTTCGATTCCGACTCTTTAAGAAATAGATTGGATCCCCATCCAATTGTCCCCACAAAGCATCAAAGCTTTTGTTCGTAAAGTACAATAACTTTTGGAGTCCATTTTGATTTAATTTGTTTTAGCTTTTGTTCATTTATTGTAATGTAACCAAATGTAACACGCTACTTTGGGTTTTAATTTTAATTAAACTTTAAATTCATTAATTTTATCTTTTGTTTATTTGGAATTATGCCAATTTTTTTTCACAGTTGTTTTTTTATTTTATAATAAAAAATAAAAATGAAAATAATTGACTATAAATCATGTTTTATTTGTCCTTAAACAAACTGACCCTGCCTCCGATTTCGATACCGATTCCGATTCCGATAAATCAAATTTGAAAACTCCGATTCCGATTTCGGTTCCGATAAAACTACCTCCGTTACATCCCTGGTATGAACCATAAAATTATAATTATCAAAATATATTAAAATTGCAAGTATCATTGTTTACTGTGCAATGAAATGTACATGATGCCAGCTGAGATTCCTGCCGGTTCTTCTCAGAAGGCTAGTTTCCGAACCGGTGGTAAATTTCTCGACATTCATAAGTGCCTTACCAGGGCCTAAGATGAAGAAAAATGATATTTTCATTTTCATTTTCAAAACTAAACACATTTCCCCATAAATTAATGCCTTACAAACCGCTATTAAAACAGCACATTAATTACACAAGCAATTTTATCATACAAACAATAAAGTAAGTGATTTCAGACATGAAATATTTACGAGAGTCATGGCCGCGGAAAATTATCGTTATTGTGTTCACGGCTGAAGGTTTGTGCTTACTTTTATATATTGTTATGTTTGTGTTAATCCTGTCTTACTTTACGTTAGACTTACATGTTGTATATTACTCACGTAACAAAAACCCCGAAGAGGTAACCAAAACTAAGTGAAAAACTACCCTTATAATCGGTTCATTTCAGAGATTAGACGGAACAAACAGACTGGCAGACAGACGGACAGAGAGACAGAGAAAATATATAAAATTTGTTTTTTCATGTATGTACATTTCACGTATATACTTTCATATGCAATTAGTGAAAAGCTGTTTTGGAATTACAAACAGACACTTAAATGTTATTTATCTGTATATTCAGATATACGTGACAATAGTATTCAGTCTGTTTTAAAGATATCTTCAAAAGTACTCAATAGATTTTCCAAAAAGCAACAAATTTATTTTACCGCCGCGTTATCCTGTAAGGTTCTTCAGCGTCAAACTCGACGTAGAGCGTCTGTTTCAATCATAAGAAATTGATACATAATACATCTATCTATACAGATAAATAAAATTGGAGTGTCTGTTTGTAATTCCAAAATTACAGCTTTTCACTAAATTCATATGAAAGTATACAAGCTACTGACACAAAAAAAACAAGTTTTAAAAATTTTCTCTGTCTGTCTGTCTGTTTGTTCCGGGTAATCTCTGAAACGGCTGGACGGATTTTAACAGGACTTTCACTGGTAGGTAGCTGATGTTTCAAGGAGTAACTTAGGCTACTTTTATTTATTAAAAATATTAGGGTTCCGCGACAATAAGGATGAAACTAAATCTACGCGGGTGAAACCGCAGGGCACAGCTAGTAGAAGATAAAATTCAATTTCGTATCTTCGAAACTTGTATTCGACATTGAGTGCGACGCTGAGAAACCATACAGAATAACCCGGCAGTTAACATTACAAAAATACTTACATGATTTAAGCAATCTAGAACTATAATAACATAGTCATTAAGGCTGTGTATTCCTTGCCCCGACCTTCAACATTGTAAAAATTCACATTTTTAAACGGCACACCTAGAAAGCAAACTGTTATACTCATTACAAGACAAGCTAATTGCGTTGCGACTTGAGTAATTTAGGTAATTAATAACGTTTATTTACTAACTACATTAAATCTGTCTGTACATAAAATTGCTCAAAATCGCTAATTTGAGGAGCTCGTCGCAAATTTGCTATTACGCATATCATTTAAGCAGCGAAGTTAAGTGACCCTAACCCATGTTAGTAGTTGGATGGGCGACCGACCTACATGCCTTGGAGAGCACACTAAGGTGGCGATCCCGGTTGCCAATTTAACATCTTTGACAATCACTATAGGTCAGTCAGAGATTACGGATTTTCCGCGTAAAAAGGGTTACGAAGGTCAGGTGGTCGCTTCGTATAAAAATCAGGTGATCAGCCACATCGGGTGAATTATGTGCCGACCCCGACAATGTAAGGGATAAGGCCAAGGAGATGATGATGATGATCGCTAAATTAAACTCTGGAACCAAAATGATCAATTATTCTAAGAATTTCGCCATAATAGTGGAGATCAATCCACAAATGTGAAACAAAAGTAATCTGTTACTTTTACCCTTTGTCAAGCCCTTGAATGAGCCCTCAAGAAGGTGTAAAGAGAATGCATAGTAAATATTTAAGGTTACTAAACAGTAGGAAAACTCGGCCTAATTTTTGAAATTAAAATTAGATTGTCACATGTTTTAAAAAAAGACTCCTAAGCCAGGCCACCACGGCTCTTCGATTGCAACATAATGAATGAATTTCTGTGCTACCAGATGAAGAAAGACCTAGGACTTGCGTCTTTTTATATTGTCTCTTATATATAACACAGTGCAATTCAATAACAAAGAAACCATAATGAAAAGCTCATAATATATCCGGAAGTTCGACCGCGAGCGATATAACTCATTGTTGTTCAAAGTTATTGGGGCGGACGTGAGAGATGGCCGGTGGAATCGGATCGGACGAGCCAGGGTCGTATAAATTAAACTGGTGCCCACTACGGTATACGTGGAAATATCAGTATTTTTTTACGTACACATATAACTCTTTTTGACAAAGCTCCGAGTTATAGTGTTTGTTTTCGGTGTGTCTGTATTCCCCAAAGGGGTTGGCAGAGGTGTATTGCAACAGCTCCCACTTTTGATCGAAGATGATGCCAACGTGACAGATCGTGAGTCTATCGAGGTCTCAGGCACTATACATACTTCTTTGAATTACTTCTCAGACGTATGCAGCTTTCGTTGATTGCCAAAGATGTTAATTTGGAACTCGGACGGTCACTCTAACTATTGTCCTGAGTTGGGGATGCTTAACTGCGCTAATCTTGGTATACGCAATAGCAACTGTCACAAAGATATAATATTATTAGGACCAATATATCTGAGTTTGTAATAAAAAGTATTTTATATATAAGTGGGTAGGTATAAACACAGCTATAATTGTTAATGTAGCGTGCTAACATTCATTTTCATGTATCATTGTCTGTCATACTCGTATTACCATACACATCGCTTGAATGTCAAGGCGAATCGCTTAGGAATAATGTACTGTGAAGGGTGTTTTTTTCTAGGACATATATTTAAAAAATGAAAACGTTTCGCGCATATAATTATTTAGGTATTCAAAATAAGAAAATGATTGTAAAAAATCATTCATCAAAAAGAATAATGCCGAAACCGATTTCATTTTTTTTTGTTCCATTCGTTCTATTACTTGGCTTAAAAAGGAATATCGAAAAATGTATTTATTTTTTTATTGAATTACCACTTACTCGCATTCAGTCGGTTTTCTACTACTACTGAATAATATTAATTGTTTAAACCTTGTCGACTTGCAGAGGTATAAATATGATATAATAATATAAGGTAGACAGTATTTTCATCTTCTCAAATGCCCTAGTAGACGAATAAACCCTCGTAAAATTCCACAAAAGTTATCATTTTACGTTCGGCGAGCTCAGAATAATAATATTACTAGTTTTTTCAATGTATTTGCGATAGATATTTCTTGTTCAATTGCTTATTTTACCGTGAAATATTGCAAATTTGAAGGATTATAATGTGTATCTATCTACAGGGGGCCAACTATGATCGTTTAAGCATGGCGTGTTAAGAACTTCTTAGCTTTGACGTAAAATTTTACGGTACTGAAATGAAACTTCAAAGATCAGAAGTTCTTAATGTTCTTTTCAGTTTTAAGGCAATCATAAAAAAACATTGTGAAGAAGAATATTATAACAAACATATATCCACACTTCTACGCTAATGTTATAAAGAGGAAAGATTTGTTTGTTTGTTTGTATTGAATAGGCTCCGACTCTACTTGACCGATCTTGAAAATTCTTTCAACAATGGATAGATACATCATCAGCGAATAACATAGGCTATATTTTATCCCCTTACTCCCACGGGAACGCGGAACTACGCGGATGAAACCGCGTGATGTCCGGTAGTATAATATAATTATGTAACTCATTTATCCTCAATATAATATATTGAGGATAATCTTCTATTAAATTGTATTAAAGCAACCCTATGTATAAAAAAGGGACACGTGTTAAATTGAGAAAATTTCAAAATTGGCAACAATCTTGCTCCAATTCTATAGATACTACTTAGTAAGCTTATTTATATACTAGCTGTGCCCTGCGGTTTCACCCGCGTAGATTTAGTTTCATGCTTCATGTCGCGGAACCCTAATATTTTAAAATTAAAGTACTCCTTGAAACATCAACTACCTGCCGGTGAAAGTCCCGTTAAAATCGGTCCAGTTGTTTCAGAGATTACCCGGAACAAACAGACAGACAGAGAAAAATTTTAAAACGTTGTTTTTCGGTTTAAGTGAACAGCTGTAATTTTAGAATTACAAACAGACACTTAAATTTTATTTATCTGTATAGATGTATAGATTAGCGATTATATTTATTAACTACGGAACCTAAAAAATAACACTATAATAGCGGTGTTTCCTAGCGTATAAACTAGATAAATGATTGGGTATGAGTCGTCCAGAACTCGACGACACGAAAAAATAAACAAATATATTTTATTCTCGTATGGCAATATCAACTTGTCCCCTGTCACATTAAAGCACCAATTACGTCAACTACACGCGCTCGGCTGATTTTGTTATTTTATTTACAAAATATCTCATCTTCATACAATAACATACTACATACATTACTTGAATAACTCAGCGTAATCGTATGTAGTCCTTTAGGCTGTCTAATGGTGTAACAGCACCCGCTTTGAATATATTTAGGTGCCAACGTAGGTTATGATAAGTTTGCTAGCGTCTCTCAGATTATGTAGAATATAGAAGAATAGCCAGTAATGTAAATTTCTTCTATATTTTTTTTGATATTTGAACATTGCAACACTGTCCACAGGCCTATATTTATATTTTGAATAGCTGTGCCCAGAAGACGTTGTATGCCATATTATTTTCTTCAGTGGATCACCCTTATCAGTTTGGGGTAATGAAAAAAGATATTGGTCGATTCTCAGACCTAACCGATATGCATAAAAAATTTCATACAAATCGGTCCAGCCGTTTCGTAAATAAGCCGGAACAAACAGACAGACAAACAGAGAAATTTTCCAACAATTTTTTTTTATTTGAGTACTCGTATTTACTTACATATTATGCAGTCAGTGAAAAGCTGTAAATTTGAAATTACAAACAGACACTTCAATTTTATTTATTTGACACATGTATAGCCCAAAAATTCTAAGTAGAACTTTACTAAATGCGGACCACGTTCGCTGTATAAACAACAATGGTTGAATTGGATGCGGTAGTCGGCAAGCTTTCTTCGAATTGAAATCGAAGGTACGGCTATAGCCTATTTCCCAGCCAAAGATACAAGACTTTTGCTACACTATACCTGAAACCTTGTGGAATTTACTTGTCCATAGAATTTGAAATGCTACTCTTTATTAGAACCCTACCCACCTCTTGCCCTTGACAAATATACGGAACTCTATATTTTTTCTTTGTTCTATAACATGTCGGAGTTTTGTGACGAGACTGCAGGAAAGTGTTCCCTTTTCCCCTTTAGTTTAAGTGGCTGCAAGCCGTAGATACAGATAAATAAAATTGAAGTGTCTGTTTGTAATACCAAATTAACAGCTTTTCACTAAATGGATATGAAAGTATATAGGGTACTGATATTAAAACACAAAAAAAAAATTATCTGTCTGTCTGTCTGTCCGTTTGTTCCGGTAATCTCTGAAACGACTCGACCGATTTTAACGGGACTTTCACTGAAATGTAGCTGATGTTTCAAGGAGTAACTTTACCAGTTGCCAGACTTTCTTATGTAAGAAGCTAATATTAAAAAAATGTCTATGGTATGAAGAAAGATCGCCTGTGTTCCAAATTTCAAGTTCCAAGTTCACATTTTTTTAACAAATACGAAAAAAAGACAAAAGAAATATCAACGTTGTGTTTATACCTTCATTAATATAGAACTTATTGGCAGTGCAATGAATTAGAACAGGATTCTTTGTACAAAGCACTTGGCCATCGTTTATTCATGAACCAATTATGTTCTGGCAACCCGACCGAATCTAATTGCCGTTACTTACTGCTAAACGCTTGTAATTGAATGCTTTGTTTGTTTCACTATTGTTGCCTATGTTTTGGTAAAAGCTGCAATTATTTATTACAGAGTTTTGTCAAAAGAGAACTCGCGGCACAGTAGCCACGCACATAATTCGATCAAAGTTAAACAGCCCTAACCAAGTCAGTAGTTGGATGGGTGGCCGCCCGAGTCCCTTGCCTCGGAGAGCACGAGGGCAAAGTCAAAGTCAAAAATATCTTTATTCGATTAGACTTTACAAAGCACTTTCAAATCGTCAGAATGACATTAATTTACAGGATTATACATGCTACCGCCAGGTTCGGAAGGTTGCTTTTACTGAGAAGAACCTGGCAAGAAACTCAGTAATTACTCTTTTAAAAATAACATACAATTTAAAAACAACAAAGTAAATCACTTGAGAAATGTAAGCCCATGGACACAGTTCCAATGCACAAATGTCGGGCACGCTTACCACGGGGCGTACGGACTATAAAATTATATGACACCCGCAGCTTCGCCTGCGAAAGATTTCACAAATAAACTCTCAACTGCCATTTAACTTCCCATGAGTGGAATTAGAGAAAATTATTAGGGTATATATAAATACCAATGAAAATGAAAATAATTTATTCAGTTTAGGCCCTGATAAGGCACTTATGAATGTCAAGAATTTACCACCGGTTCGGAAACTAGCCTTCTGAGAAGAACCGGCAAGAAACTGAAATACAATGAATGCACAGTTTAGTTATTTTATTAGTGTAAATCTAAATTACTTGGATTTAGGATCACTAATTCGATCGAATAGTGCGAGTTTTCTTAAAATCACCGCCACGAGTCATCGCGTTGACGTAAACGCAGATTTGTTTGGAATCATAATATCCCAAACCGACCATCCAAACCATCCGTGGGCTAGATGGCGCTGTTTCGATCCCATATAAATCTGCTTTTACGTCAACGCGGTGACAATGAACTCGCACTAGACACTCAGATTAAAACTAAACCTTCATAAACACACGGGTGAAGCCGCGGGCGGATATTATTCGTTTCTTCCACCCTTTACATCTAAAGGTTAAGTACATGCGTACGAAGTCAGAGCTATAAAGCGAGCAAAACCAATAACTTACCAAATTGGAAGCGGATATGCAAACCTTGGAATGGTTTGATCGAGCTCCATACACACTAGTGTGTGTACACTAACACATAAGTGTTTGTGTTATCATCAACATTGTTATACAACTTGACTGCCTTCCTACAGGCGCTCTTTAGAAATCCTACTTCCTAGAAAGAAGAAGAAAGGAAGAAATTTATTTTTCATCGGTACTGTACCCCGCGGTTGCACCCGGTTAATTTTTAAATTCATGGTTGCCCACGGATTACAAAAGTTTTTAAATGTAACCTTGTAACATTAGCTATCCGTCAGTGAAAGTCCCGTTAAAATCCGTCCAGCCGTTTCGGAGATTACCCGGAACAAACAGACAGACAGAGAAACATTTTAAAGCTTGTTTTTTTTAGTGACTAGCGTGTATACTTTAATATGCATTTAGTGAAAAGCTGTAATTTTGGAATTACAAACAGACACTTAAATTTTATTTATCTGTATGTATAGATTGTATAGATGTATAGATGTAGACGAAGCATTAATTAAAATTATATAAGGTATACTAAATATCTTACTTTAGGTACATTATAACGCCCTGCTTATCGTTATACATATTCGACATTAAATTCACCTTGGAATTTTGTAATAATGCCTCAATATGAACACAACGTCTCATTGTGTTAAATTATCTGCCGTAAGGAACCGTGATCTACTTGATATTGTTCCAGTTTCAGGAATAAATATGGTATCTCACAATGTAAGGGAGCTATTGTACGGTATCGTTATTCAAATTTCAATCAAAACGTCGGAGCTTTGATTCCAAAATTCAATGGCATATGACGAGTGGATCGTCAGCGATGGATTGTTGAGGTGGGTATGTAATGTAGGAGTATATTGGTACTTATGTTTGGAAACACATTGTGCTATCGAGTGCTACCTTTTAAGATGAAAATCCCTTTCATTTCCCTTTCTTTACCCTTGAATCTTCTAGCTCGTTCTCATTTAATATGCAAATGAAAATAGACCTTATTGTCTTAATGTGCAAATTATATTCAATCATAAATTGGTAGAGGGCAGTGACGGCGTTCTTTACCACAGCATATAAATATATTGGTTTACTAAGCAGTGTGGAATCTGGAAATTATTGTAATAAAAATGTTTGATCTAACGAGCACAGGGTTGTCACTCTTAAAGTTTAAAAATTTACTGTCAAGGTTATGTCGATTTGAAGTTTAGAAAAAAGTCAGTAAATCACGACGAAAATGACGTATACGCGAACGACTACGACATGACATTAAGCCGGAGTCGCTTCTAATCTCGTAGATGTGTGCAAGTGTGTAATTTAGAATGATTTGTTCTTAGATTCCGTACTGGCCCTGTAGACAAAGTAACATCCTTACGCCTCCCATATATAACGGATCCCAAATGTATTGGAATGACATATGTCACGTGCCTGATTTATGTCAATTCTAATATTTTTTATCGTATATATTAGCGCAAGCGCGAGAGAATGTTACTTTTTCTAAGCCTACAGATCTTACCAAGAACACATTCTAAAATGTAATGTCTCTTAGGCCTACTGCTTGTAGGAAGCTCGTATTATGTATACTGTGATTACACCTTATCTTTACTACGTCGTAAAAAAAAAGTAAACAATCCATTAATCAAATGACGCGCACTTCATCGACATTCGAGCACATTCGAGTCAATGGTTCCGGTAACATTGCGCCTAGCCCAATGGCGCGGAACAGCCCTGGGCATATTTCAACGTCATTGGTTGCCCTGGGCATAATTCAACTTCATTGATTGCCCAACCTTCTTGCAATGGTAATTATTTACCGCGGAAATTTATAGGTGGGTCTGCAATGACAACGTAACGAAAAAGATTTTATTGATGGGCATTTTCGTTTGTTCCTATTTTAAATTCGAATTCAAATTCGTTCTTTTGTTTTCTCTTTTTATTCTCTGATAATAAACAGACGACATTATTTTTTTGCGGAGAAGTCTGTGACCCAAAACGACGGGTTGGATCTGCTTTGAAGGTTGACGTAGCATTTTAAAGGTTCTACTTTCAGACAATAAAAAGTGCAGAATGTATAGTGTTTCAACTGTATTCCAAATGTTTGAATTTTCGAAAGTCTTATTCTAATGTCATTACAAACATGGGTACACAATAAAAGATCCCTATAGCCAACACCACGCTTGCAATTCCGAATTTAGTGAAAATCTGTTAATTTGGAAGTACAAACAGACACTTCAACTTTATTAATCCATATAGTTGCACAGATTATGATTACTCTCGTTAAGATTAATGTGAAGACAAAACTATATAAGTCAACAATATGGAATACAGAGCACGTAGGACTAACGGAGAGTCTCGCCCAACCAAAAGTCAGACACCTGGTATCGGGGCTCCTTAGAGAAACGTGCTCATAATCGGTAAATACCGATAGTGGCTGGTCACAAGAATACTCGGAGCGGACTAACATTTAAGACCTGTAGGGGGGTGGGTGTAACGAATAGACTGTATTGATTGTAGATATAGACTTAGGGATGACAAAGAAACATAAAAAAACGGAAAGTAAACACGAATAATTCAAAAGGGCGCGAGCGCTGCGAGCGGTAAGAAAAAAACAAGAACTCTGTTTCGCAGAACCCGAACGCAGACTACTCGGTGCGCCAAGTGCGCATGTCACGCCATTCGTAGTATGCGGCGGCGCACGGTACTCACGCGCAGAGCAATACTTATAGCTTAATTATCTATATCCACACGTTAACCAAACTTCACTTTCACACTGAATAACACTTTTCAGATTATAAATCACCTTTATTATTATTGTTATTATTATTATTATTTTTTAAACACTGTCTTAATTCTTAATTTGTATTTTTTAACTGGTTTCCCAAGATATAGGCTCAGCCTAGTTTGGGAACCCCTGGAAATTCCATGTAACAGTTAACTCTTTCCCCGTACCCAACTCACTGTATATTGAAATTAGTATGTTTTTACTCACCATATACAAATTCTTATTATAATGTAAGTCGTTTCTCATGTATACTACTAATATCTAAACTGTAAATTGTATAACTCTGTACTTTAATAATAAATATTTTCATTTTCATTTTCATTTTTCAGTTGTTCACTACTCATAAGAGGGCGCTTACCCCTTGATGTGTAGACGAGAAGGCCACACGCTACAGACCTAATTATTTATTAACTTGCCGAGAAGAGACAATAAAATCTTAATGGTGCCGTCAGGAGTTATGAGCGCTGACCTTGAAGGCGCGGTAGTCTTAAGTCAAAAATATCTTTATTCGATTAGACTTTTTACAAATTACTTTCAAATCGTCAGAATGACATTAATTTACAGGATTATACATGCTACTAGTCATTCTATGAATCTGTCCCTGTCTGACGACAACGTAACTCGGATAAAATAAGTACATGCGCTGTTTACCCCACTATTTTCGCTGAGCGCTCAAAGCTTTTGACGGCACCTGTATCACGGTATTTCTTCATAATTTTATGAGTTCGGGATTCGTTAGCCTGTACAGTTTAATTTCTCTCTTAAATCCTGTACACGCATCACGCAGAGATAATTGAGTGTATATTTGCAGATAATAATATGTTCATCTATTCATAAGATCTAGACTCTAGATGTATAACATAAGGTCTAGAATTCTATAACTCAATGAACACTTTGAATATGTAGTGTTAGTTGTGTTTACCATGTGTTTAATGCGTAATAGTCACGTAAAACAAATTACCTATATTTTACTATCTTCTATTAAAATTAATAATTAGGTTAGTACATCTCTATTTAAAAAAAACCGTTTCTTTTTCATAACATTATGTCGTGACCGTGATCTTTGATTCACTATGAGCAGAACATCGTAAGCGAAGGCTGGGAGACAGTGAGAAGCCTGTAACCCTAGACAAAGTAATATTCTCTTGCGCTTGCGCTAGTAGAAACGATACAAAATGTATGGAAATGACATAAATCTGTCACGTGACATATGTCATTCCCATACATTTTGTATCGTTTCTACTAGCGAAGCGTGAGGATAATGTTACTTTGTCTACAGGCTTCTCACTGTCTGTTTTTTAATATTATGTATTTCGATAATTTACCCAAGCCTATTTAAAGTACTGTAGGTAAGGTTTAAATGGGTTAGTGACATTTGGTGTTGCAAGCGTTCATTGGCTGCAATACACACTTACCATCAAGCGGACTGTAAGTTTGTGTCTGCAGTTTCTAAAAAAATAAGGAAAAAAATATGTCTCCGCAAATTCGCTACTACAAAGTCTTGGCTTTATCAACAATTTAGTAATTTGGTCACGTACGTGAGTGAGGGAAGATATCCCTGGACGTGTTTTGAAACTAGGACATTTTTCCGAATCACCCGATCATTTTGAAGGTCTGTTTAAGTTTCCATTTTATCTTTGGCAATCGTTACAGGTCAGGCCTAAAATAATCTGACAATTGGCTTAGCCCAGATCACAGATTTCCTCGTTAAAGTTGCGAAGGTCAGATGGCAGTCGCTTCGTATAAAAATCAGGTGATCAGCCACATCGGGTTGAATCAAGTGCCAACCCTTACAATGTATGGGATAAAGGAGATGATTTAAGTTTGCATCGAAAAATTAATTTCAAGAAAAAAATCATACTTCAAAAGATTTTTTATCATTCTCAATGAGGTTTATTATCTTCGAGGAAAAAAACGGCAACACCATGAAAAATATAAAATTCTTTTAATATAGCTCGAGCGTAAATTTAATTTCGAATCACCCTCGTTGCCTTCCCAATAAAAATAAATTAAATGTAAATTGCATAAAAACGAACAATGTCCCCGAAAATGTCACATTTAAAAATAGAATTCGCTTGAAAACGGATGATGCGCGCGCAGGTCCCTGTCGATCATGACCTATATACTTACCGGTCAGTCGAGATGCGATTTGAACAATGACCTCTATGGACGGACCACCCATAGATAATACAATAAAATTATCTTTACTCAAATATATTTTGATTATTTTTTGGTCCTATTTATCTATAAAAGTTCGTACCTATACAGATAAATAAAAATTTAAGTGTGTTTGTCATTCCAAAATAGTGGTACCTGTACCTGTACCTGTCTAAGTCCGTTTATTCCTGCCAAAACGGCTGGACCGATTTTAGCACAACTTTCACGGGCACATTAATTTAAAAAAAAATTGCTCTACACGGGTAAAACCGTGGAGAACAGCTTGTTGATAGAATATAAGAAACAGCAAAATGTTTTGAGAGTTCTCCATAGAACGGCTGCAATATAATGCTAGTAGCCTTGAAACACAATAGTTTATTATTGGAGCGATAATATGAATGTAGTATATATTTTCATCGATTCAACGCAAGTCTTCGGTAGTATAGTGGTAAGTATCCCCGCCTGTCACGCGGGAGACCGGGGTTCGATTCCCCGCCGGAGAGATTTCTTTTTTTTTCTTTTTTTTATCCACTATGTCAGGAGTGCAGTTCTAACGCATTTATTTAAAACTAGCTGTGCCCCGCGGTTTCACCCGCGTAGATTTAGTTTCATCCTTATGGTCGCGTTAACCTAATATTTTTAATAAATAATAGGTAGCCTATGTCCTTTCTCAGGGTCTAAAGATTGTCTGTGCCAAATTTCATCAAAATCGGTTGAGAGGTGTTAAGCGGGCAAGCGTAACAGACAAACAGAGTTACTTTCGCATTTATAATACATATTAGTAGGGATAATCAGGGGCCTTACCATGAGCTCTTATTGCCATGATAGTTTCACTCATTTATGAGACAGATGTATGTGACGTGTATACATCTGTCACTGTCGCACAACTGAATTAACATTGCAATAAGAGCTCATGGTTGGGCCCCTGATATATTTTTTGTTTTGGTAACGTGTTGTTCAAGCTTTGTTCGTATAAACTTAAATAAATTCAATTCTAACCTTAATTACAAACCTTGGTTAGATTTATCTCTCGTTTAGATGCCTTTCTGTTTATATTAACATTTCATATCTATACCCGTTTTCATATCCAGTTATTAAATCTATACAGATAAATAAAATTGAAGTGTCTGTTTGTAATTCCAAAATAACAGCTTTTCACTACATGCATACGAAAGTATACACGCTACTGACAGTAAAAAAACAAATTTTTAAATTTTTCTCTGTCTGTCTGTTTGTTCCGGGTAATCTCTGAAACGGCTGGACCGATTTTAACGGGACTTTCACTGGCACCTGCCTGGTAGCTGATGTTTCAAGGAGTAACTTTTTAAAAATATTAGGGTTCCGCGACAATAAGATGAAACTAAATCTACGCGGGTGAAACCGCAGGGCACAGCTAGTATACTAAAAGAAGGTACACCTATGCCTACCCCTTTGGGGAAAGGCGTATATATATGTTAAATTTCATATCTATAACATCCCAAGTAATAAAAATATGTCGTAAAAAAAAATTTGACATAATTTATGACGCACTTCGCCGTAGGCACAAAGGAAATCTGAAAGCTTTTCACAAGCTTTACTTTTTAATAAGTCATGTTTTCATAACTTGAGCTTTGAAAGTCGACTTAAATGTAGGCAAATCATTTTTACTTTCGTATAGAAATATTGTAATTTTAATAAAAATAAGGGATTTTGTTAAGGAAATAATTTGTCAAGCTTTTCCCAATATGACCAGGTTTATGTATTATTGAACAGATCATAATTATTTGCTTTAAGAACAAAATCATAATCCGAGAATCGATTCGATATATTACTATATTTTTCTTTATGCTAGTCGAGAATTTTAATCGAATCTCGTATATTTCGAATAGTGTTTCCAATTAATGTTATAAATTGGATTCAAAATTCTTAAAAATTGATTTTAAAAAATTTTGAGAGTTAAATATATACATATGAATTAGTACTTTATTATTATCAACCTAAGACATCAAATAAAGAAATTTGAGCGCTATTTATCAGTAGTCGGGTATTAGTTTTTCAACATACATATGCTCACGCCTGTATTCCCTGGGTTAGGCAGCTTTTCAGCGACTATTTCTCAAACATATGCAGGTTTTTATCCTTAAAGCACGTGGTGTGAAATCACTGCACATAAGTTTTTAGAAACACTCATTGGTACAAACCCCACGGCTACCAGGGTTCTTCAGAGTTATAAAAATATTTTAATTTGGACCTACTTCATTTGTCAGAGACATCTTCATTTTTTTTTATAAATGCGACTCTCTTTCTTAAGTTAATTAAATTAGACTTCGTGACTGCATTTTCTTTATTTTATAACAGAATTTTCGTAGCGACTATTGGATTATTTTATTCCACAAATATCTTACTTATATCACTCAAGGACCAATCTGGGTTCACACGTTTCTTAGGAGGCACGTTTTTTTCAGATCTACCAACAATAGCATTATTATATACTACAAACAAACAATCAAATCTTTCCTCGTTATAATATTAGTGTAGATGAGTAGCTCAGTTGGCAGCTGCACTTTGTGTACTATACGTATGTATTCAGTATAAACATAGTACATGCTTTGCTTAGTGTAGGACTGGATGGCGCTGTGTGTCCGAACATTATTTATTATTTAACTAGCTGTGCCCCGCGGTTTCACCCGCGTAGATTTATTTTCATCCTTATTGTCGCGGAAACCTAATATTTTTAATAAATAAAAGTAGCCTAAGTTACTCCTTGAAACATCAGCTACCTACCAGTGAAAGTCCCGTTAAAATCCGTCCAGCCGTTTCAGAGATTACCCGGAACAAACAGACAGACAGAGAAAAATTTTAAAACTCGGTTTTTTCGTGTCAGTAGCATGTATACTTTCATATGCATTTAGTGAAAAGCTGTTATTTTGGAATTACAAACAGACACTTCAATTTTATTTATCTGTATAGATTAAATCTAAAATTATTTTTCACTTCTTGAAAGCGGTACTTATACTTTTTTTGTATTGTACCGGGGCCTATGCCAATGAGTTTTTCTAAGAAAACTTATGTTCAGTGATTTCACACCACGTGCTTAACGGTGAAGGAAAACATCGAGAGGAAACCCGCATATGCCTGAGAAGTAATTCAAAGACGTATGTATAGTGCTTGAGACGGCGATGGACTCACCCTCTGTCACGTTGGCACTTAATCATATTCGGTGAAATGTGGGTGTTGTTGTTACAACACCTCTGCTTACCCCTTCGGGGACCCTTCTGGGATGATGTGAGCATATTTATTTTTCGTGTTGTATTTCGTAGATACAATCCCACGGCTTTTATTTGGTTTTCCAATCAGCCTTGCTGGTAATATGTATAAGGAAAGGTCAGGTGAGTGACCTCAACAAACCGGTCATTATCCCAAGCTCCCATAATTCTCCCGAATCCCAGGATACCTTTGACAATAAACTACCAGATTGAGGGCAAATTGGCGAAACGTTTACTTTTCCAAAGCAAAGGGTAACTTTTTTACCGATAAATCATTCTAAAGTCTATATTTTTCCTGCCTCGTTGGTTTTCGCAAGCTGTGGCGCAACCCAAGGTCCTGGGTTCAATCTAATCTGTTAGGGATTTTCCATCTTTCTTCATGTACTACTTATTATTTGAATTTTATTAAATTACTTGCTGTGCGTCGTTTCATTCGCGTAGATTTAATTTCATTATAGGTTCTATTTTCCGGATACGTTTTTTTTTAAATATTATTAGTCTAATTTACTCCTTGTAACATCAGCTACCTGCCAGATAAAGTCCTGGGGCCTTACCATGAGCTCTTATTGACATGATAGTTTTACTCTTACTAAGAGACAGATGTATTTGACGTGTTGGTATACATCTGTCCTTGTCACACACCTGCAATATCATTGAGATAAGAGCTCATGGTTGGGCCCCTGTTAAAATTAGTTTTAAAAAAAAATAGACAAGCAGAGAGAGAAGAAAATTTTTTTTTTTAATTTTATGTATGTATTACTATCGTATGCATTTAATGAAAAGCTGCGAATTCTCAAATTTAATTAAAGACTAATAAGCAGCAATTCATTTATGTCTATAGACATACTAGCTGTGCCCTGCGGTTTCACCCGCGTAGATATAGTTTCATGCTTCATGTCTCGGAAACCTTATATTTTTAATAAATAAAAGTAGCCTAAGTTACTCCTTGAAACATCAACTACCTGCCAGTGAAAGTCCCGTTAAAATCGGTCCAGCTGTTTCAGAGATTACCCGGAACAAACAGACAGACAGACAGACAGAGAAAAAATTTAAAACTTGGTTTTTCAGTATCAGTAGCGTGTATACTTTCATATGCATTTAGTAAAAAGCTGTAATTTTGGAATTACAAACAGACACTCCAATTTTATTTATCTGTATAGATATAGCCGTTAATAAAACGTAGCAAGCCGCCATGGTAATATGTATTTTATACCGTAATGGATATGATTGAATATCATAAAACAGCAGCATGAACACGGGACAGGATGAGCAAGATTAATGGGCGCGCCTCGATGCTGATAAATGGAGGTGAATTTAATAAATACAATTATTGTATGGAATAAACTACATTATAGGACTAACAAATCATTAACCCTGACATTTTGAGAACCTTTACCCCTACCACAGTATAAAAATAAACATATATTTATATATGAGTGTATACAAAGTTTATCTATACATCGATACAGATAAATAAAATTGAAAATGAAAATAACAGCTTTTCACTAAATGCATATGAAAGTATACACGCTAATGACACTAAAATACCAAGTTTTTAAATTTTCTCTGTCTGTCTGTCTGTCTATTTGGACGGCTGGACAGATTTTAACGGGACTTTCACTGGCAGGTAGCTGATGTTTCAAGGTGTAGCTTAGGCTACTTTTATTTATTAAAATTATTTGGGTTCTGCGACAATAAAGATGAAACTAAATCTACGCGGGTGAAACCGAGGGGCACAGCTAATATATGAATATAAAGTTTGAAAACAGTAAGGAAACTAGGTAGAAATCGTTCGAATGAGTTCGAGTGCTGTCACAATGCGTGTCGGCTTATTTGCAAAATGTTCTTTCATACTAAAACATTAAGATAATGAAATAATTCAAATTAATGTACCACACACAAAAATGTGAAAAAATATCACTGGCCCCATTTCTTAGTAATAACTCGTGCCTGAGACGGTGATGGACTTACCATCTGTCACGTTGGGCGCTAATCATATTTGGTGAAATGTACGTAGGCTTACCCCTACGGAGACCCTTCTGGGATGACGTGAGGATATTTTTTTTTAATTTTTTTTTTTTTAGATGGAATTCCTTATCCAAAGATCTCATTGATATCAATCACTGCCAATGCGACAAAGTGGAGTGGACTGAACAAATAGCATTCAATAACTTATGTGTCAAAGGTGCTTAACCCCAAGTCATCAACTTAAGCAAGCGCATATAGAATAGAATTCAACTTTTTTATTCATATAAGTTCAGTTCTTTCTGAACAGAATCTTGCTGCACAGAATGAATAAAAAAAAGCATCATAAATTAAAGAGTCTGATTTTTGTCGGTGTAACCAATTAAATTTCTTCCATCAAACATACATTATTTAAATAAAATACTGGCACTACGTAACAATAAAAAAAAAAGTTCAGTTCATCAATAGTTAAATACATGTCATGCTGTACTTGTATGTACAATGTGACGTTCGAATTGAATTCTATATGTTTGAATTTACGAGTTTCATTCTTTTTTTAATTTAGCTTTCTTTTAAAATGTATCTTGTTTTTTTTATTGTTACATTGTGCCAGTATTTTATTTAAATAATGTATGTTTGATGGAAGAAATTGAATCGGTTACACCGACAAAAATCAGACTCTTTAATTTATGATGCTTATTTTTATTCATTCTGTTTTTTAAGAATGCAACATAATATTTTATCCTTTTTTTATTTTAGTTACTGATCATGATCCATTAATGTTGTGTCAATGTTGCTTTTGTAATCCTTTGTTGGATGAGTTCTACTCAACTAGTCAAGCAGAGACAAAAGATAGAAAATATATATATTTATAATATAACGAATTTTACAATATCAACTTTCTCTCTCAACAAAACTATGAAATATAAATGAATAGTTAAACAAATGATTTGTAAATGTATTTACTTAAATACACTGTTAAAATAAACCTTTTGTATCAAAAACCTTGAATCCACCTAGACTTATTCCCAAGTTTTCTAACAAATGCCTTCGTTGTGATCACTTTGGAGGACAAACAAACATTCACTTAAAAGTTTTCTTATACATTATTTATGAGGAATCTTAAAAACATTTTGCTTTCGTATGAAAATTGGTAAGGTTAATAACTTACAAGTTAAGGTAAAACCTACCTTATTTTTTCAGCATTAGAGTTTCATTCACACTTTCACCAAAACACTACACCGTTCTAGATTTTTCTGGATTTGTTTAACTTAAAACTCAGAGTTCGTTTCTCGCTCAGAGAATCAGCATTGCTATTCAACGTGGCAATGCTGCCAACCTTCTTGGCACGATCCCGAGAGACACCGACTTGGGACAAGTTTTCTACCTTTAATTAGTTATATAACGCTGTATTTATAAAACTCAGAACGTTAACACGACCATACGAGGAGACTTCACATAGATTTGTTGAATGCGATTGTTATATCAAGGCCACAAGCAAAATGATGCTGTTATCTCATTATGTACTGTCGCTACGAATATATCAACGAATAACATTGAACATATCATTTGGTTTGATTACGAATCCCAGCTAGGCTTTTCTAAAAACTTATGTGCAATGATATCATATCTCGTGCTTTACGGTGGAGGAATATATCGTGAGGAAACCTGGTAATGTCTGAGAAGTAATTCAAAGACGTATGTATAGTGTCTGAGACGGCGATGAAATCGCCCTCTGTCCCGTTGGCACTTAATAATATTCGGGAAAATTCTTGGAAGACCAAAAACGATGGCTATCTCTTATAAAATCCGTATTACAGAATGAGACGGAGCAAATTTTAAACCAAGGACTATCTTAGGCTTTTTTTTGTAAAAAGGGGGGTGATGAAAAACCATTTATATTTAAAAAATAATCTCTGAATCACATTTTGAAGTAGGGAAAACGTTCCAGAATGTAATTAGGTTGTAAACAAAACGGTTCAGAAAAATAAACTTTTGATATTAAAGAAAAGAACATTTCACAATCCAATAACTCGTGGATTCGAGTAAAAAAGGATTATTTTTCAGAAAACACATTACATAAATATGCTTTTGCCTGGCCACGAAGGCTATCCCTTAGGCAGGCACCTACCCCGCTAGGCACAGGTATACGTACAGTATACCCACCTTTTGCTTATGTTTAAGTCATGTAATAGGAGTGAACCTATTGTCACTAACCGAGCACTAATCCAGACTGCTCATTGATGTTGGAAGGTCACAAAATCGTTTACCCCAATGTCAATCCATTGAGATTGACCAGGGTTCGTGCGCAAGCGCGTGACGTCACTCCCAGGCCACTTCTGCTTGCTCTTGACCCGGAAGTAGGTCATGATCGAGTCCCGCGCAGCCTCCGACCTTGTGCCCGGATGTGACGCAGTTATACATACCTATATGATGTTGAGCACAAAGGAATGAGTTTGGAAGATGAATCTCCATTAAAAGGGGTTACACGAAAAATCATTAATCATTTGAGAGTGCATTTCTTTTGTTACTAAAGTGTTTTTATATCAATGAGGGGGCTAACGTAAGATGTGATATTATGATATCTGTTTTTATAAACGTGGCCTCACTCCTTACTCTTTGTAGAGCTTGGAAATATAACATGTTATGTTAATTCGGGTAGTAAACTATCCAAAGAAAAAAGGAAAGAAATAACTGTGATAAATAAACATAAAAGACTACAGAATAGTAAAATCTTTTATATATAAAAATCAATCCCCGTTTCCCTTGGTCACGGCATCACGCGTAAACGGCTGGATGGATTTTAACGGGACTTTCACTGGTAGATAGCTCATGTTTCAAGGAGTATGTTAGGCTAATTTTATTTATATATAACACCCATGAAATTAACTCTACGCAGGTGAAACCGCGGGGCACAGCTAGTAGATAGATATTTTTTTTTATCTCAAATCATATAAAATCTACAGATTATATATCTATGTTCAAAATATTGTGAATCTATGGAAGTCTCTCTGCATATCCAATTTAATTCGAATCCGTTCGGCAGTGACTTGAGTGACAAAGATCCAATCAGTAATATTATGAGCAGGATCTTAAAATAATTATATAAAGTTTATGAAGGCGACTCATTACTGAAAATTAAAATATTTCTGGATAACACAACGTTCAGATTGTGTGCTTGTTTGCGTTTAGGCGCAAAATGTATTGTCCCTCATCGGTGTCACTGTGGTGATAGTGTAGACATCTTCGGACACCATGGCCTGTCATGCGTCGGCAGCGCCGGTCGGCGATCTCGTCATTCTTCCATCAATGACCTAATACGGCGGGCTCTGGTCACCGCCGGGGTGCCTGCTGTACTGGAACCAGTAGGTTTGGCGCGCGGCGATGACCGGAGACCCGATGGTATGTCGCTGGTGCCGTGGAGATTGGGGCGGCCGCTGGTGTGGGATGCCACGTGTGTCGATACGTTAGCTCCATCCCATCTCCCCGGCACTGCTGTGGCGGCCGGTGCTGTTGCTGCTCAGCAGGAGTGCCTCAAGCGCCGGAAATATGCTTGCATTGGTCAAGGATACATATTTTCTGCGTTTGCGGTTAAAACTCTGGGGCCGTAGGGTCCAGATACTCATCAGCTTTTCAAAGAGCTTGCACGTCGTCTGGTAGAAGCCTGTCGTGACAAGAGAGCTGGGGCTTTTCTCGCCCAGAGAATCAGCATTGCTATTCAACGTGGCAATGCTGCCAGCCTTCTTGGCACGATCCCGAGAGACACCGACTTGGGACAAGTTTTCTACCTTTAATTAGTTTTAAGTACTGTTCCTTGTATATATAATTAAGTTTTATTGAATAAATACACATTCTCATAATTAAGATACTTTGAAGACTGTATGTTAAAAGTAAAAATAAATAACAACTATGAACCTGTGTCTGGTTTGATACTGGTTTTTATTAATTAACAAACTTAGAACTAAAGGACAAGTTAAAGAAAAGGTGTCTGTCATGTCGTATAGGGAGGTCATAGAGATGGCACTGGACAGAGACAAATGGAAAGAATTGCATCGGTTACACCGACAAGAGGCTCATTACTCTTAAATTCATGATGAGAACTCAAATAAAAAACTCGAATGACGTGGTGTGATAAAACATAAAAATGTATTGACTGAAATTTCTAAGCATTAAATTATTTTATTGTAAACTTGCTGGTGCCCGCGACTGTCTGGCTAAATTTGACTTACATTTAAGACAATTCACACAATATCGTTATAAATTATAGTCTATGTGCTATTCTAATGCATAAGATAAGGGGCCCAACCATGAGCTCTTATTGCAATGATAATTCAGTTGTGCGACAGTGACAGATGTATACACGTCACATACATCTGTCTCATAAATGAGTGAAACTATCATGGCAATAAGAGCTCATGGTAGGGCCCAAGGTATTGTAAAGTTTCAACAAAATCCATTCTGTAGTTTTTACGTGAAAGAGTAACATACATCCATACTACATACACATACATTCTTAGGAACTTTCGCGTTTATAATATGACTAGGATTTTAAAGAAGGTTAGGAAAATCATACGGGATTCGAACCTATGATCTCGTGAACTGTGCAGCCGCTCTGCTAATTACCTACTCGTCATCTCGTCTCATGTGTCGAAATTGTCCATCCTATATTTTGCGTTTTATTGAGCCGTCTTGCACCAATAATGGCTGACTCGAAGACCATTTTAAATACCTAGAGAATTACATTATTATCTAGGCTGGAGCCAATATTGAATATCGATTCGTTCAAAGTTATTTATTAACCAGCAGTACCCCGCGGATTGACGCGCGTCGACTTTAGGTAATGGATGGCTTAATTTCACGAAACCCAATTTTTTTAATGTTAATTAGCCTACATGACTCCTTGCGACATCAGCTACCTGCCAGTGAAAGTCCCGATAAAATCGTACTCTCCGTTTTGGAAATTAGCCGCAACAAATAGACAGACAAACAGAGATAAAAAAATTGTTTTTTTATTTAAGTACCATATATACTTTCGCATTTAATAATAAGCTGTTAATTTGAAGTACAAACAGACACTTCAATTTTATTTATAGGTGTATAGAATGTTATTTCACTCGGTTGGCATTCCAGCTAAATTATCTAATGCTGGTTAGCAGATATTGGCTCGAAGCGACGGGTATATGACCTTACTATCCTTTACCACAAGGCACATTTGGTCTAACCAGAGGGTATATTGGTCTTACTGAGGTCACGTATTCGATTATATTCGATTGTCAATGTTTCATACATACATATGCTCACGCCTGTATTCCAGAGGTGTTGTAAAAAGAACACCCACTTTTCACCAGATGATTAAGTGCCAACGTGACAGATGGTGAGTTTATCGCCGTCTCAGGCACTATATATACGTCTTTGATTATTTCTCAGAAATATGTAGATTTCCTCACGATGTATTCTTCACCGTAAAGCACGTGGTGTGAAATCACTGTACGTATTTTTTTTAGAAAAACTCATTGATACAGCCCCGCTGGGATTCGAACTTGCGTCGCTTGCGTGGCAAGTAACTGCTCAAACCTCAAGGCCACCACGGCTCTCAATGTTTCATAATATCTGGTTTATCCCAGTGCTATTTCAAATTACGTGTAATAAAATTCGGTTAACTTACCGGTATGTTAGAGTTCTGAAGGACCTAATGAAGGCATTTTTCTTTTATTTACTAACAGGCTGTGCCCCGCGGTTCCACCCGCGTAGAATTAATTTCAGGGCTGGCAATATTTTACAGATACTATTTTTTTTTAATTAATAGTAGACTAGACACTCCTTGTAAGATCAGCTATCTGCCAGTGAAAGTCCCGTTTAGTCCAGCCGTTTCAGTGACTAGCCGGAACAAACAGACGGACAGACAGAGAATTTCTTTTGATTGTTATTTCATAGGAGTACTTTCATGTTATGCAATAAGTGAAAATCCATTTTATGTAATTACAAACATAAACTTCAATTTTATTTATCTGTATATGTAGACACCCAATACAATGTATTACCATATTTATAACATTTACTCATAACTTTGAATCGCGTAATATTGCGGAGCACGGATGACGTCAACTTGAGGGTAAACTTAACGCAATGTTGTGCCTCTCTGTGTACACGGCCTTAGGGATGTATACGCCAGCCACACCTACGTAATTCGGTCGCAGACGATCCAAGTTCATATAATATTACTGTGTTATAAACGACTCAACGATTCATTCTTGGAACTACCGCGTAGCCGTACCTTACCTACTGTGTTTACTACGAATAGTAACTTTTTTTTTTTTTTCTAGAACGGTGTAATTGCTTCAAGTTCAAATGGGATTGCTAAGCTGTTATAGATACATTTGACATACATCTTAGATGATGAAGAGTAGTGTTATAACAACGATTTACAATCTGAAACTGCAAGGGTGACAAACAAGCGTACAGCCGCATTATTGGCTGAGTTTTTGTATTTGTATAGTATAATTATTGTTATATATAATATAATAATAACAACCACATTTAACCTTACTAATATTGTAAATACGATAGTTTGTATGTATGGATGTTTATTGCTCTTTCAAGAAAAAACTACTTTAAGTGAAACAATAATATAGGTATACTTCAGTATATCTTCAACAATATCTTAGGTATACTTCAAAAAAACAACATTTTGTGTGAATCGTCCAAAATATAAGGATAGGTCAAATCCAGCGCAGAGAAAGTCGCGAGTTCCAGCTAGTATTTTACAAACCCCTAAAACATAACATCGGTAAAGCACTCAACATAATGAAAAATACTCGCATTATTATAATGTCTCGATAAAATCCACCTGCTCGTCCTTGAAATATCTGAATAACCGGGCCAAGACCATCCGGGTGCTTCGGCGAAGTTCACCCGGCCGGCTTGAAGGACAAAAGAATATTTGTATTAAAAATTCATATATCTAAGCAATGTGCTTCCCGGATATTATTACGTCCGGGTATTATGTACTATGTCCGGATATTACAACAGCTGACTTATTTCTTCGTTCGGTGCGATTTTTTTTAGTACATTTTTTTTTATTTATTGCGTGTGCCTTCGTGAGTTATGAGCGCTGTCATTGAATGAGTTTGTCTCTGTCTGTCTGCCGGGACGCTAATAACATGCTCAGTACCCTTGTTTCGTTGAGCGCTCATAGGTCTTGACGCCACCTAATTCCTCGTGCCAACCCGTGTTCAGTGAGACACTGAGGTATGCATCAATATCAATATAAGTTAAACCTATTCCCATATTCGATCCTACCCGACGTCGAACTCAAACGACGTATCATTACAATCTTCAAAAAGTTCTTCAAGAGTGAAATACACTTAGGGTTGGCTGACAATGTGAATTTCATAGGGTTGTCAATTTCGACATTTCATTAGCGTAAGATTAATCGTATCCCGTGAGTCGTTCGGTCACTCGAGAGCACAGACCCTAGCCTTAGGACGCCGGAGAAAATCTCAGACTAATGTATCTTTAACACAGTATAAATATAAGCAGCGGTGAGGAATCTAGGAACAAATTGTCCTAATTGACACACTCAACAGACGCGATTAAGAGATTATAAGCAGAGGTATTGAAACAAAATAAATAACTCAGAATAACAGAAGCGACAGTAAGATGTGTTACTTGTTATACCCACTTTTATAAAAACTTCAAAATGAAAAATCTACATGATTATGACAGTGAATAAAAGAGTCAATTATAAAAACTTTCTTAGTTTAAAAAGGACTTAGAATCTTTATCTATACATCTATACACGCTACTGACACTAAAAAAGCAAGTTTTAAATTTTTTCTCTGTCTGTCTGTCGGTCTGTCTGTTTGTTCCGGGTAATCCCTGAAACGGCTGGACGGATTTTAACGGGACTTTCACTGGTAGGTAGGTAGCTGATATTTCAAGGAGTAACTTAGGCTACTTTTATTTATCAAAAATATTAGGTTTCCGCGACAATAAGGATGAAACTAAATCTACGCGGGTATAACCGTTCATTATAAAGCTTTTAATTACGCTGTGACTTTAGGTTACCGAAATGCACACCCAAATTTGGACTTTACCAATATAAACACACATTAAACAACTTTATTACTAAGACATACTTGTTTCAAAGACAATTTGTAAGATAGAATCCCATTTGCCCGAAAGAATGTAATTTGAGAGACACTTTATCTACCCTCAACAAAAACCTATAAAACCCTAACAATTACTAGTTCGATAAGTCTTTTCACACACAACAAAGCAATCTATTAGAACGTGCATTGTAACGAGAATGTATTGAAGGCAGCAATGAAAGAATCTAATAGCTCTATCCCAGCGGGTGTTAACTGATGCGTCTGCTCTCACGGGCCATCGCAGCCAATCAACCTGTTATACTACAAATACTTGGACGTTGATTTACTGATCCATGCTAACCTAACATTAATTGAATCTATGTATATATCTATACAGATAAATAAAATTGAAGTATCCGTTGTTAATTCCAAAATTACAGCTTTTCACTAAATGCATATGAAAGTATACACGCTACTGACACCAAAAAAAATTTCTCTGTCTGTCTTGTCTTTTGTTCCGGGAAATCTCTGAAACGGCTGAACCAATTTTAACGGGACTTTCACTGGCAGGTAGCTGATGTATCAAGGCGTAAATTAGGCTACTTTTATTTATTAAAAATATTAGGGTTCCGCGACAATAAGGATGAAACTAAATCTACGCGGGTGAAACCGCGAGGCAAAGCTAGTAAAAAATATATATTTAAAAAAATGCCTTTCTGTCCGTCTCTTTGTTCCGACTCATCTCAGAATATTTTAACGGGACTATCACTGGCAGATAGGTAGTTAATATTTCAAGGAGTGAAATAATCTATATTTGTTTTAAAAAAATAGGATTTTGCGAAATAAATCCACTCATAAAATCAATCTACTTAAGTATAACTGCAGGGCAAAGTTAATCAAAAATATAATAATTTCGTTGTGCACCAAATACAGCATTCAGGTAAGCTTACAGCCAAAACAATCTATAGTCTGTCCAAGACACTTGATACAAGCCTAAGCAACCAAGTTGGTATCTTTTATATGAATAGGTAGGTAATTTGTAAAACAATCTTGACCATTTAGCCAGTCAATTTATATTGTAAACCTGCCTGAAACATGATGGAGGTTAAACAAAGACACTGTTAATTGAACATCCATTTGTTTTTCGTGGAAACTAAAACCGACGCCTAGTAACAATACATGTTTGATAAATAAACATGATGTTAGTTATGTTCTCCTGGTAGTTTCTGTTGTATTAAGCATAATATTATATTCTAATATATTAGAATATATTTAATAATATAAAATCTTATAATATTATAAATGTGAATGTAAGTTTGTTTGTTACGCTTTCACGCGAAAACTACTTAACCGATCATCATGAAACTTTGTGCACATATTCTTGGAGGTATTAGAAGTATCAATTGATAATCTATATCTATACAGATAAATAAAATTGAAGTGTCTATTTGTAATTCCAAAATAACAGCTTTTCACTAAATACATATGAAAATATATACGATACTGACACAAAAAAAACTATTTTTAAATTTTTTCTCTGTCTGTTTGTCCGTCTGTCTGTCTGTCTGTCTGTTTGTTCCGAGTAATCTCCGAAACGGCTGGACCGATTTTAACGGGACTTTCACTGGCAAGTAGCTGATATTTTAAGGAGTAACTTAGGCTACTTTTATTTATAAAAAATATTAGGATTCCGTGAAATAAAGCATGAAACAAAATCTACGCGGGTGAAACCGCGGGGCACAGCTAGTTTATACTAAAAAACTTTTTTTTTATGCTTGCGAAGCCGCGGGTAAAAATTAGTACGACATAAAATATCGCAAAAGTTTTTGAGTAAGTGTATTTTAATTAAACTTAACAATAATTTAGCTTAGGCACAATAACACATAGGTTATAATAAAGACTTTTTCGTCGTAGTTAAATTAAAAGCGGGTGAAACCGCGAGCCTCAGTGTATTACATGATATTTCAAAATAAAAATAAAAAAAATATGCTCGCACCATCCCCGAAGGGGTAAGCAGAGGTGTTGTAACAATAACACCCACATTTCACTGAATATGATTTAGTGCCAATGTGACAGAGGGTGAGTCCTTCGCCGTCTCAGGCGCTACACGTGTATTTGAATTACTTCTCAGACATATGCAGGTTTCCTCACGATGTTTTCCTCAAATAACTAGTTGTGTTCAGTTCTAATGTAACTAAATCAATCTATATGTTAATATTTAATTGAGGATGTGCCGGAAACTACATGATAGTTCTGAAGATTTATTCCCACAATCCGTAATTTCGACAACATCCTTCATTACGGAAAATTATGGAATTTCATGAATAACTTACTTAATTCAACACTACATACATATATATATTTTACTAGCCGTGGCCCGCGGTTTCACACACTTAGGCTTCAGTTTATGAGTAGCTCGCGGAACACATTTTTTTCTAATGAAATGTAGCCTAGATAGAGAAAAAAAATAAAAATTGTTTTTTTTTTTATATTAGTACCATATATTACCGTATACCGTACCTACTTTCACAGGCATTTAGTGGAGAGCTGTTCATTTGGAATTACAAACAGACACTTACATATACATATGTTCACGTCTGTATTCCCCGAAGGGGTAGGCAGAGGTGTTGTAATTTTCAACACCCACAATATGTTTTTTTTTTATTATGAATTTAGACAAATTTCACACCGAATATGATGACACTTCTATTTTAACTGTATAGATGTATCGATGTATAGATGTATAGAATTTATTTCAGTACACAAAGTTCATTGACTTGGATAAAGGCTTAACTATTTACCACGCATGCACATGGGCGGTAGCTAGTATATAATAAGTCTAATGGATATTTACATTGTTACTAAACGTCCCTTGTTTATAAAAGTCAGTTTTTCTATGTTTTTTTCTATCTATCATATTTTTAAAATATGAATAAGCTAGGATGGAAAAATAACCCGCCAGTCGAACAATCAAAAGAATGTTTTAGAGCAATTTAATAAAATATCATATTCCCTATTATTCTCCTTAGCAACAAGTACCGCCTTCTCCGATACCTGAACGTAGATTGATATCCACCATAAATAACTATATAGTCTCATATGAAGGCATTTTTTGACAGAATCTGATTTTGTATTGTTTGTAGGCTTTCGCGTTTTACTATTATCGTGAAAAAGGCTATCAAGTTCCTTTGTGCTTGTGTGATTATGAATTGAAGCATTTAAATTATTTTTGAATATTTAATGCTGAACTGTTTGCTGATAGGTTACATTGAAAAAATCGATTATGCAATTGCGATGCACTGGCCAAATGGCGAATGGACCTACTGGGTAAGGCGTATCCAAAACCAGAGGACTACAAGCTCTTCCCCATGGGCAATATCTGCCGGCTTGTTCAGGGAGTATTTGAGGAGTCAGGTACGTAGAGCATAAGGGCAAGGGCGGCACAAAAGATCAAAAAGGTCGACGTGCTTCCGGGCAACAGACCCAATAATGCCACAACAAGATAAGATCTGAATCGGTTTATCGCCCGAAACACCATGCATACAAAATTTCATAAAAACGTTCTATATATTTCGTCTCAATATATATTTATATTACTCGTTTATATATAAAATGTATACTGACTGAACGAATGACTTATATATTAACGTACAACCTAAACCGCTGGTCCTAGATACATGAAATAAGGAGGGTGTGTTCTTTACGAGGAAAGCAATGATGTTTAGATATTCCTCCCCAAAGCTAAAAAGTTTGTATGTGAAATCTTACTACCACGCAGGCGAAGCTGTTTCCCAGCTAGTATATTGTAAGAACTTAAGATAAAATAAAATATACTAGTTAACATTCAACACATTAATGGCAGTTACATTCAGCCAGTCGAAAAGTAAAAGTTTATTAAGAACTTTCACAGAACCGATTAAAAACGTAGTCTTTTTTTAATACTGTCAACTGTATAGATGTACCATAAAGCCAAAATAAAGAGCCCTTAATGAACCCTGTGTTGATATCTCGAAGTAAACGTGTTCTTTTTCCCTAAATTAATGTTAATTCCATAATTCAAGCTATTTAGAAGGAAGCCTTTTACCGACGGCCGCCCGGGGTGGAGACGTCACGAGAAAACTGTCTTAAATTTTATAAAATCGCTTACAAAGAAAATTCTTTTAAATTTAAATAAAAAATCTCAATTCTTTCCACACTTATAATAATATTCTAAAGGGGTCATTTAAGTTCGTCTGACGTATTTAAAAGGATTTTTTTTGACAAAGTTCTGATAAAATTGTTTTTTGATATTTGTTTTGTCTTGATGAATAAGTCGCCGTCTTCAAAAACTCATGACTTCAATAACGACTTCGAGTTTCTCAATTAGATTACTCTAATATGAATTCGATCGTAATACCTTAATCGTTCATCGATATTTCTATCTGGCACAGCTCTATAAGAAAAACAAACTTACTTATACAATTGCACCTAGATTTCCCGTGAATCTCCAAGAAACTAGCATTGTACTGTGAGATGAGAGGTACGCCTCATTTAGTTAAAAGCTTTCGCTTCGCTCCGTAATCAATTAGTGTCCTACCTACAAATCCTTCTTATCACATTTTAAGAATATAATTAATTAGCGTGATTAATACATAGATGCTTGATTAGTTTTTTGATCGTAGCGCGATGATATTATGTTTATTAAGGGTTTCTTCAAGGAAACTATATTTTAAACTAGCAATTGCTTTTTTTCTCTAAGTAGTGTATGTACTTTCATATTGTGAAAAGCTGTTTTGGAATTACAAACAGACACTTTAATTTTATTTGTCTGCATAGATGTATAGTTAATTTCCTAGTAACAATACGGAGATTGAATTAGTGCCCGGTTCATGGTAATAGGCTCGCCTCTACTACATGGGAGTTAAACATAACTGGTGAAATGTGGATGTACTATAAGTACACCTCTGCCTACCCCTTCGAGGAATACCTTCGTGACCATATTGTATTGGAAATACTGACGCTTCTAATAACATATTTGAGATTTGTATCAAATAAGCACTCGAGTTAATCTCAATTTTACAGTTGATTTGTATTTCAATATGTAATGGATTTTGCATTCGGAATTTGTATATGATGTTGGAAAACCAATATTTGCGGTTGTATAATGTGCTCGTAAGCTTCGTATTCATATAGTGGAATACCAAATTGAACTTTATCAAGTAACGTATAATGTTTAAAGTTATGTACATATATGCTAAATACACGAAATAACGATCGTATTTGGAACTAGCTGTGCCCCGTGATTTCACCCGCGTAGATTTAGTTCTTCCTTATTGTCGCGGAACCCTAATATTTTTAATAAATAAAAGTAGTCTAAGTTACTCCTTGAAACATCAGCTACCTACCAGTGAAAGTCCCGTTAAAATCCGTCCAGCCGTTTCAGAGATTACCCGGAACAAACAGACAGACAGACAGAGAAAAAATTTTAAACTTGGTTTTTTTGTGTCAGTTGTGTGTATACTTTCATATGCATATAGTGAAAAGCTGTAATGTAAATAAAATTTAAGTGTCTGTTTGTAATTCCAAATTAAATGCTTTTCACTAGATGCATAATAAAATAAATATGAAAAAAAAATTTTTTTGTCTGTCCGGACCGATTTTAACGGGACTCTCACTAACAGGTTACGCATGTTACTAGGAGTAACTTAGGCTCCTTTTTTTTAAATTGGGGTTCCGAGAAAAAAGTCACCATGTAATGAATCACGGGGCACAGCTTCTTGTAAATAGAACTTTAACACTTGAAGTTAAAGTCCAAAGTTACGTTGTAGAACGTTATGTAAGTCGAGTCAGAAGCGGCTGAACAGTTCCAGGGATGAAAGCAATATCGTCTTCAAGTGCACTAAAAGTTTCAGCTTTCTGAAACATGCACGTTTCTAGTTTCAATAGCAGTCAAGAAACAACTGACTGTTACTATTGAAATAGTTACAATTAGCTGTGCCCCGCGGTTTCACCCGCGTAGATTTAGTTTCTTCCTTATTGTCACGGAACCCTAATATTTTTTATAAATAAAAGTAGCCTAAGTTACTCCTTGAAACATCAGCTACCTACCAGTGAAAGTCCCGTTAAAATCCGTCCAGCCGTTACAGAGATTACCCGGAACAAACAGACAGACAGACATACAAAGAAAAATTTTAAAACTTGGTTTTTTAGTGTCAGTAGCGTGTATACTTTCATATGCATTTAGTGAAAAGCTATTATTTTGGAATTACAAACAGACACTTCAATTTTATTTATCTGTATAGATTATTAAGAACTTCTGTCAAAGCATTCTGTTCTCTGTAATACGCTCTAATATATCTATATATCTATACAGATAAATAAAATTGAAGTGTCTGTTTGTAATTCCAAATTACGAGCTTTTCACTTAATGCGTGTGAAAGTATACACGCTAATGACACAAAAAAACCAAGTTTTAAAATTTTTCTCTGTCTGTCTGTCTGTCTATCTGTTTGTTCCGGGTAATCTCTGAAACGGCCGGACCGATTTTAACGGGAATTTCACTGGCAGGTAGCTGATATATCAAGGAGTAACTTAGGCTACTTTTATTTATCAAATATATTAGGGTTCCGCGACAATAAGGATGAAACTAATTCCACGCAGGTGAAACCGCAGGGCACAGCTAGTTACTAAGTATATTCATTTACAAAGTCACTTTATACAGCAGTTTATTATATACAATACAGGCTCTTTAATGCTGTCAGTGGAAACCTTGACTTACCTGCTGAAGTGAATGTCTTCATTAAACATGATTATATTACTTAGCTGACGTTCCTACCGTCGTTATTATAAATTTTGTAAAATGTCTGTTTGTTATATCTGAAGTAATTAAATACGCTACGATAATTGGGTCCGCTTTATTCTGGTATTTACTTATTACTGTTTTATTTATTTATTTACAAACAGAAACATAAAAATATATTTTCACATAAGGTATATTGACATCTTGTGTCAAATCACTTTTTAACAATATTCGAATGTAATCTATACAGATAAATAAAATTGAAGTGTCTGTTTGTAATTCCAAAATAACAGCTTTTCACTTAATGCATATGAAAGTATACACGATATTGACACTAAAAAAGCAAGTTTTAAAATTTTTCTCTGTCTGTCTGTTTGTTCCGGGTAATCTCTAAAACGGCTGGACGGATTTTAACGGGACTTTCACTGGTAGGTAGCTAATGTTTCAAGGAGTAACTTAGGCTACTTTAATTTTTTTTTAATATTAGGGTTCCGCGACATGAAGCATGAAAATAAATCTACCCGGGTGAAACCGCGGGGCACAGCTAGTCATTACATAAATGAAATAAATCGAAAAATTATTTATTGCAATTTCAAAACTGCTTTCTAAAAGATAAGTATCATTGCGCGGCTTCGTTTTAATAATAAAGCAACTGACGTGAAAACGTGACAAGCATTGAAAACAAAGTTATCGATTCACAAACAATACAATAAGGAGGGCCAAAAGTTAGGTATCGATATCGATTATTCAAACCCCCGTCCCTTTCAATTCAAACCCCCGCCTCGTAATCAGACACTTTCCTATTATGTATTGATTGTATATATACATTTTATAGTTATTTATCTAAACTGATAAATTAAATTGAAGACTCTAATTTTACATATATAAAAGTTTTTTTTTAAGTTTCTCTCTCTGTCCGTCTGTCTATCTGTCTGTTTGTTCCGGCTAATCTCTGAAACGCTTGGATTGCTTTAACGGGACTTTCACTGACGGATAGTTGAAGTTACAAGGAGTTATACTTTGTGATTATAGTAATACTTTGCGATCTGAACTATGGGATGTTATTAATTTTATTAACACATAAGCTATTTTATTATTTCATACCTAATTAAGAAACATACTTATTAATTTTAAATGCAAAATGTTTATTCATTTGGAACTCGCCTTACTTATTTTTCGTTTCGGTGAAAACTAAACAGCCTTTATAAAATGTGATTCTCAGAATTAACAATTTAATATTTATATAGGATCTTCAACTTTCTGAAATTAATAATGTACGGCAACGTCGAACCTTTAATTAATTTTATTACAATTTTTACTTACTTATGTATTCAAACAAATTCTTGGCACGCTGAATATTAATTTAAAGACACGTTTATTTCAGATCTTACGTATGTTTTTTTATTAATTAAACATCTATAAACTGGCACGTTATTCATTAATTAGTTCGAAAAATAAACTGTTTGGTCTCAAAAAAATCACAAAACTAAAATAAAAATTTTAGAACGCACAATTTTTTTTAAATTTTTCAAAAAAAGAGCACTGACCTTCGCTAGCCCGCGTTTCCCTGGAATCGTCTACGATCAACAGGTGAGACCTGGGACGCGCGAGCTCGGTCGCGTCAGAAGGAGCGAATGTGGCTTCTTTGATAACACCCATCGCTGTCGGCGGTCGGCGCGCGAATGTGGCGATCGGGTGTTTTGGTGCAACAGGGCAGACTATGGATACACACCCCCCGGACCGCGGGGCGCTGTACCTACGTGCAAGGGTAATAAAGTTGCGGCTACAGATTGTATCTGTCGCACCTGCTTGTCTGTAACTCCGACGGGATTTCTTCTTTGTTACGACTCTATTTATTATAGTTAGCAAGACGGCTGGGACTGCACTACTTACTGGCCATCAAGAAACAAAAAATATACGATTTAGAATTTTCGTTTCATCGTCTTTTGTCTTTTTTTCTCGATTTATCACTCTTGAATTTATTCTAATTGTTATTGACGATAGTAACGGGTGTTTCCTCGGTGCCAAACTGATTCGGCTACGAGGAATAACATGTCCTTGTGGCGAAACTCACGTACACATTTCATACATAACATCATTGCAAACATAGATGTCAGTGCTTCTTTTTTTTAAAACAAATTTTGCCTTTTTTATCTGTACGGCCATCACGCCTCATAGTTATTTAAACATACATACTTATGTTCACGCCTGTATTTACCGAGAGGGTAGGCAGAGGTGTTGTAATTTTCAACACCCACATTTCACCGAATATGATTAAGTGCCAACGTGACAGAGGGTGAGTCCATCGCCGTCTCAGGCACTATACATACGTCTTTGAATTATTTCTCAGACATATGCAGGTTTCCTCACGATGTTTTTCTTCACCGTAAAGCACGTGGTGTGACATCACTCTATATAAGTTTTTAGAAAAACTCATAGGTGCAGGCCCCGCTGGGATTCGAACTTGCGTCGCTTGCGTAGCAGGCGACTGCTCTAAACCCGAGGCCACCACGGCTCTCGGCAGTTATTTATTATTGTTACTGTTATTTCAAATAAATATACTTATAGTACAATCAAACACACACAAGTGCAAAACACAAGTGTTCATGTTTGTATGGGGTTTGAATCGGAGGCCATTAGCGTAGTAGTCAGGTATGCAAACCACTAGACATATAATATTGTCATAGTATAGATACGTATATGTAAACACAGACAGCGCTAACAAATATGAAGGCAGCGCTCGTCTAACCTGAAATAAGCTTAATTTAATTACGTCTCACTCAGCGAGTTATCCAAATGGATATTTGTTTTCTTCAGCGATCTCCCCCCCTGAAACCTTCACAGTGCAATAACTCTAAAACACTGAAATCCTACTAATATTATAAATGTGAATGTAAGTTTGTTTGTCACGCTTTCACGTGAAAACTACTTAACCGATCATCATGAAACTTTGTACACATATTCTTTGAGGTATGAGAAGTATCATAGGATACTTTTTATTTAATTTTATTTTCAAATTTCTGTGCCCCGCGGTTTCAATAGCGTAGATTTGGTTTCATGCTTTATTTCACGGAACCCTTATATATTTTCAAAATAAAAGTAGCCTAAGTTACTCCTAGAAACATCAGCTGTCTGACAGTGAAAGTCCTGTTAAAAGCGGTCCAGCCGTTTCAGAGATTACCCGCAACAAACAGACAGACAGACAGACAGAGAAAAAAATAAAAATTGGCTTTTCTATATCAGTACCGTGTATACTTTCATATGCATTTAATCAAAAGGTGTAATTTTGAAATTATATGACAGACTCTTCAGTTTTATTTATTTGTATGTATATGTATATGTATGTATGTATGGATAGATATATAGATGAGCCGTGATGGTCTTGGGGTTTGAGCAGTCACGCAAGCTTCGCAAGTTCGAATCCCAGTGGGGACTGTACCAACGACAATTTCTAAAAACTTTCGTACAGTGATTTCAAACACTTTACGGCGAAGAAAAACATCGTGATCAAACCTGCATATGTCTGAGAAGTAATTCAAAGACGTATGTATAGTGCCTGACATGGCGATAGACTCACCGTCTCTACCCCTTCGGGGAATACAGGCGTAGGCATATGTTTTTTTTCAATGTGAACAAAGCTGCGGGTATAAGCTAGTGTTGAGATAAAATTAAATTGTTTGAAGCCACATTAACTTGAGCACAGGTTGCAAGTTAAGTATTAATCGCGACTATTTCGTTTTATTTCACTTTCTAGACAAGCTAGGTTTATTGTCTTAACCCTTTACCACTATGAAAAAGGGGAAGGGAGGCTTTTGTCCAACAGTGGGACACAATAGGCTGATAGTCTTAACATCTATACATACATACATACAGATAAATATAATATGAGACGCATATGAAAGTGTATACGGGACTTGCATCAAAAACCTAATTTCGTTTCTGCTAATCTCTGAAACGGCTCGACCGATTTAACGATACTTTAACTGGCATATGGATAATGTTACGAGGCGTAACTAAATTTATTTGAAAAACAAAAGGTTCCGTGAAATTTAACCTACGTTCGTGAAACCGCAAGGCACAGCTAGTATCTATACAGATAAATAAAATTGAAGTGTCTATTTGTAATGCCAAAATTACAGCTTTGCACTAAATGCATATGAAAGTATACACGCTACTAACACAAAAAAACCAAGTTTTAAATTTTTTCTGTCTGTCTGTCTGTCTGTTTGTTCCGGGTAATCTCTGAAACAGCTGGACGGATTTTATCGGGACTTTCACTGGTAGGTAGCTGATGTTCCAAAGAGTAACTTAGGCTACTTTTATTTATTAAAAATATTAGGGTTCCGCGACAATAAGGATGAAACTAAATCAACGCGGGTGAAACTGCGGGGCACAGCTAGTAATAAATAATATTACATTTCATTTCTTAGTCTTACTTAAAAACCATTGTCAGCTTACTTATAGTACACCCATATTTCGCCAGTTATGTTTTAGTCCCACGTAATAGGGGGTGAGCCTATTGCCATTAACCGGCCACTAATCCAGGCTCCGGACTCTTACTTGGAAAATAAAAATGAGAAACCCAATGTTGTTATTACAACACCTCTGCCTACCCCTTCGGGAAATGCAGGCGTGAGAGAGATGTATGTAATAAACCCATATCACTCTGGCCCATTTGCCTTACCCTGGGATTGACCTCAAAACAAGACGGAACTCGTGTTCCGTTGTACCTTATTTTTGATTGACGAGGTCCCCGACCGCCCTGGGAGAGGCAGATCGGGGTATGTGGGATTTTTACCGCACTAAAACCCCCCCGGTGGCCATCCTCAGTGCGCAGGGTGGACTCCGGGTACTCTGATAGATCGCACCGGTGTCCCCCCACACTTTGCCGGGGTAACCTAGACCAATGAGATAGCCATCGTCTAATAAGATTGGATAAATATAAACAAAAGAAAAAAACGCAACTCATAGTTATATGCTTAAACTAGCCTGCACCAAGGGATGAAAACCAAGAACTCGCGTACCACAGTAGCGTTAGCAACCAGTAAACCAACAAGGCAACGAAATAAAATGAGTACTAAAAATAACCCCTTCGACTTCATAGCAATATTAACCGACCAGAAAGCACTACAGTTTTATTACTATACGATATCCCTGCTTAGTGCGACCGCGGCTAAATGGGTTTAATTAAAAACTATGGGCTGTGTTTTTTTCTAACTTATATTGATATAAAGATATTTTGCCTGTCTCGTTGTCTAGTGGTCGCTAATGCCACTACGAAACACGAGGTCCTAGGTTCGATTACCGGATCAGGCACAGTAGTAGGTACTTCGACACTGCGACCTTGTGCAGAACTATGTTGATATCCTCTTGATTTTCTTCTAGCCATCGCGTTTATGTGACAAATACAATACAATACACTAAATCTATATATATAAAATACTTATATATAAAAATGAATCCCCATTTCCCTTGGTCAAGGCATCACACCCCTGGATGGATTTTAACGGGACTTTCACTGGTAGGTAGCTGATGTTTCAAGGAGTGTTTTTGGTTAATAAAGCATGAAACTAAATCTACGCGGGTGAAACCACGGGGCACAGCTAGTTTTAGATAAATTCATTGTTAAAAATCGTGATTCAAACCCCCATTTTACTAGCTATTCAAGGCACTAGACCACCGCATATCTTAAACAAAATAAACAAATACCTTACCTAGATACAGTGATCAAACGCAAACTTAGAACATCCTTGGTCCGTGTCTACGCGTGTAGCGCTTCGTAGCCCGTAGCGCTACGGCGTAGCTCTTTGAGTCGGTATAATTTGCTACGCTATTTGCTCGCTAACCTTTGATTAGTATTCCAATGTATATAAAGGCTTATATACAGTACATTAAGTACTATTTCTCCTTGCTCTAGAGTATTTTTTTAATGAAATACTGTATAAATGTAAATTTTAATTTTGTTTAACAAATTCATTTGAGCAATTATTGGATGAATATATTTGAAAAAATACTGTCAAGTACTGAAGGTCTGTATTAGATATTCACAAAACGTAAATGAGAATATTCTAAAAAGAAAAAGCCTAATTTAGGCATTTCAACAGTGGGTTACATCCCTGCCGTCCCTTGGGGAGACGCTTCAATATTTATAATCTTTACATATAAATAAAATTGAAGTGTCTGTTTGTAATTCCGAAATAACTGCTTTTTACTAAATGCATATGAAAGTATATACGGAACTTAAAAAAAACAATTAAAAAATATCTGTCTGTTGGACTGTCTGTTTGTTCCCGGCAATCTCCGAAATGACTGGACCGATTTTAACGGAATTTCACTGGCAGGTAGCTAATGTTACAAGGAGTAACCTTACCCGTTAAAGTCTGTACAAACGTTCCAGAGATTACCTGGAACAAACAGACAGACAAACAGAGAAAACGTCAAACCTTTGATTTTTTATCATCAATACCGTGTATACTTCCATATGCATTTAGTGAAAAGCTGTAAATTTGGAATTACAAACAGACACTACAATTTTATTTATCTGTATATATAGGTTACAACGCTACGATCAGTCGTAGCATCGTAGCATCGTAGCGTTCGTAGCGCGTCGTAAATGAGCCCCCAATCGATCGGGCACGCCTCGCTAATGACAGTGACCGCTTATAACCCCGCTCACACTACACTGATTATTCGATAAGCCGTGTCACTTCATAAAATACGCTTCGTTTGTCACGATTATTAAGCTCTTAGAATCATCTACTAATACAATAATCCTCATTTATTAATGTGTAGCTGTGCCCCGCGATGTCATACGCGTAGATTTAGTTTCATCCTTTTGTCGCGGATCTCTAATATTTTTAATAAATAAAAGTAGCCTCAGTTACTCATTGAAACATCAGCTAACTACCAGTCCTGTTAAAATCCGTCCAGCCATTTCGGAGATTCGGACAGACAGAGAAACATTTTAATACTTGGTTTTTTAGTGTCAGTAGCGTGTATACTTTCATATGCATTTAGTGAAAAGCTGTTATTTTGGAATTACAAACAGACACTTCAATTTTATTTATCTGTATAGATAGCTGTGCCCCGCGGTTTCAAACGCGTAGAATTAATTTAATGGGTGACCTGGGTAATCCTACTTTTTTTAAAATAAATAACATTAGCTATCTACCAGTGAAAATCCCGTTACAATCGGTCCAGCCGTTTCGGATGTCAGTCGGAACAAACAGGCAGACAGACGGTGGAACATTGAAAATTAAAAAAAATGCGTTTTTTGTCTGTACCGTATATACTTTCATATGCATTTAGTACAAAGCTGTTGGAATTACGTTACAAACAGACACTTCAATTTTATTTATCTATATAGATGTATACATTTTCTGAACCTGTAGTACGAATATGAATATCCTTCTTCGGCACTGCTGTTGGTGAAATGCTTATATAACCTCTGCGTTCGGCACTGAAACTGTTGCCTTTGAAAAGCGATTAACCCGGAAAGCGAACCAATTTCATAGGAATCACACTGAAAGCGCGAATGAGGAGAATCTAAATGACGCCGCTTTTGTGCAATCAAAGCCGAATCAATGTTGCCAGGCGTACGGCCAGAATATTTTGAGCCCTATGTTAACAAGACAATGTTTTTTTCACGTCGTTTTTCGTTCCGAGTGCGGAGGTGGAGGGCTCAAGTTTAAATGGACTTGAAACGCTATCAGATGGTGATCATTCAGTCACGTATGTATGTAGCACAATCGTGTCAAACATATTAAAATTAAAACTTATTTATTGATACACTAGGCAGTTTTAACTGTCTGGCCTTATCCCATACATTGTTGTGGTCGGCACTTGATTCAACCCGATGTGACTGTTCACCTGATTTTTATACGAAGCGACTGCCATCTGACGTTCGTAACCCCTGCACAAGGAAAATCGGTAATCTGGGTTAAACCAGTTGTCGGACTCTCTGAAGCCTCCGACTTACATGACGATTGCCAAAGATGTTAAATTGGCAACTGGGACCGACGGTTTAACGTGTGTCCGTATAGCTAGCGTACACATGGTGGAATCCAGGGTTGGGAGTAGTCTTAAAAAATAGTGCCTCCGAGAACGGAGGGAACTCGGGCGGTCACCCATCGTCGGACCCGATTGCCCATTTAAAATTTTTGGCAATCGTTACAGGTCAGTCGGAGGCCTAAGAGAGTGTCAAGTGTAAGCCACTTATTAGAGACTAGCTGTGCCCTGCGATTTCACCCGCGTAGATTTTAATTTCATGATTGCCCGCGGCTACCCTAATGTTTTAAAAAAATCTATGTAGCCTAAGATACTCCTTGTAACATTAGCTATCCGTCAGTGAAAGTCCCGTCAAAATCCGTCCAGCCGTTTCGGAGATTACCCGGAACAAACAGACAGACAGACAGACAGAGAAACATTTTAGAAATTGGTTTTTCTGTGTCAGAACCATGTATACTTTCATATGCATTGAGTGAAAAACTGTTATTTTGCAGTTACAAACAGACACTTCAATTTTATTTATCTGTAATGATGTATAGATATAGATATAGATAACCCCTCGTAAAAGGGGTAACGAAAGTCTCATGGCAGTCGCTTCATATAAAAATCAGATGATCAGCCACACCAACTTGAATCAAGTGCCGACCCCGACAATGTATGGGATAAGGGAGATGATGAATTAGTGCATTGGCTTGCAATATCGAATATATAAAATTCTAAAGATATTTTGTGTGGATATCAGGTAGGTCTGATAGGAAGGGTAGGTCGGCCAATTTCTATATTCATACCCTCAAATGATAAGTGTGATACACCCCAAAATAATATATGGCAATACGACGTTCGCCGGGCACAGCTAGTTAATTATACATTTTTACTTAAATAAAATAAAAATGTCTTGTATTTAATAACTTGAAGACTTGAGACTTGGGGTAGGGGATAAGTGCATCGGGTGTTGACTTGTGAGATCCCTTACAGACGGCCCTTTTCATTACAATCCAGACTGAGACCAGACTCCAGACTAGCCCTAGAGACCAACGATATTATGATAAGAAAATATAATAACAGAAGTTTAAAGAAATAAATACGTGTATATTTGACGAAAACACATTTAAAAATATGGACGCTAATCCAAGGATGTAATATCTATTGACGGCTATTGAGGGACTTTCAATAGCCGTCAGCTGATATTACATCCTTGGATAAGTCCCTTTAAAAGCAACTATAACAGAGATTAGGCGGAGCAAACAGACAGATAGACAAAGAAAATTAGTAAAATTTGTTTTTTTTACGTAAGTACTGTATATATTTCAGTTTTGCATTTAATAAAAAGCTGTTAATTTGAAACTACAATTACTGCATACAGACACTTTAATTATTAATCTGTATAGATATTTATTTATTTATTTATTTATAATTTGAATATATAAACTTACAGCTATTGCCAAAGCGCTTATATATAAAACCAAGAGAGAATTATAATAGAGATAATTTGCAAAAATAGATTCTCAAGCTCTGTATGAGCGACGGCAGCGAATCTGCGAATACGTCAGCATCCTGGATCATGGCGACAAAGTCGTTGAGAAAACTTAGCGCCCGAGCAGTGGGACTGTTATTGGCGTGACAAGTACGTAGCGCTGGAATGGCAAACAGTGGATGTTTTCGGCGGCTACCACCCCGTATATAATTTTGAGGAACAAATAAACTAATGCGCTCTGTGATTGATGGGTTATCGATTTTGTTACGCAGAAGCATGCAATAGTGAATGCCCAAGAACAACTTACGTCTGAAGAGCGAGAAAGAGCGACGGGTAAAGAAATGGATAAAATCCAAATTTCCTTTTATAGAGGTATCGAGCAAATTTCTTCTGTATTTTCTCAAAGCACTGTATGTACCTCTTGGCACTTGGATCCCAGGCGATTGAGCAATACTCTAATCTGCTCGTACGAACGCATTGTAGAGCATTATAGCAACTCTAGGGTTAACAAATTGTGAACCGATGCGCATTATAAAGCCTAGGGACTTATTGGCCTGTTTGCATATTGATATTATGTGACTATGAAAGTCCAGCTTAGTATCCAGAGTCAAGCCGAGGTCTCGTACTTCATATATTCTATTCGCAGGGATTTTAGCCACTGTGTACGTGGCTTTAATAGGGGCACGCGCGCGGCTAAATGTCATCACGTTGCATTTAGAGTAGTTGAATGACATTTTATTGTCGTCAGCCCACTTGACGACCGCATCTATATCAGCCTGCAACGCATTACAATCATCTGAGGTGGCAATGGGAACAAACAACTTTAGCTCATCCGCAAACAAGAGGCACTCTGATTTTGCTAAGACCACTAGGAGATCATTGACCATTATTGAGAAGAGAGTGGGCCCCAGTGTACTGCCCTGACTTACTCCAGAACGGGTGTAATAGTCAGAAGAGTTAAAGCCAGCTAAAGTGACATATTGCTTACGATCACCAAGGTAATCAGAAAAGAAAGCTAAAAGCTTTGGTACGAACCCAATCTGCGAAAGCTTTCGGAGCAAGACGCCATTGTCCACGAGGTCAAATGCCTTCTTGAAATCAAAATAGGCTACATCGACTTGACGCCCGCAGTCCATTTCGCGAGAGACTTTGTCTACAAAAACAGTTAAGTTAGTTGTTGTAGATCTAGCGCGTCGGAACCCATGTTGGGAGCTGTGCAGATAGGGATTAATTTGTCTGATGATAGAGTCGTTTATTACTCCCTCAAACAATCGGCAGGGCACAGACATTACAGCAATTGGTCTATGTAAAGTCATATCCTGTGAAGCTTCAACCTTAGGTATGGGTGTCACCCTATAAACCTTCCACAACTTAGGAAATACACTAGTCTTAAGCGATAGGTTAAAGATATGAAGTAGAGGGGTACATAAAACTGAAATACAGTCCTTAAAAAGAAAGGGAGGTATACCATGCGGACCAGCAACTGAGGTGGACTTATGTCGCTTGACGACATGTTGCAACTCCGATGCTGAAATTGAGTCGACACAGATTCTGTTGGAATCACATGAGTTGTGTGTATCCCTCTCTGCCTCTCTAGGATCCAACAGCGGTGTTTCAGGGTGGAAAACAGAGCTGAAGAACTCGGCGAATTTATCAACTGCACTTTGACCAATGAATTTTTCTTCGTTAAAACTAAATTCAGCAGGGACCTGTCGCTTTTTGCGCTTGCTTTTAACGAAATTCCAGAACGTTTTGGGTTCACGAATGATATAGATTTATTTATTATCCATATGCCTTACTACACCTTCAAGGACTCTTAATATGAAAATATATACGTCAAACCTTTCAACAAGTCAAGATAAATATAAGGGTGGGTTACATCAAATAATTTAACTACAACACATTGTCAAAGTACTAGCTAGGCTAAAAAATTGTCGCAACATATTTAAATTGTCAGATGACGTCATGACTTTAACTGAGAATCTAACTATAATAGCAAAATATTAAAAAATTCACATAATGAAAATTACACTGACAGGAAAACATGTCGATTGACAGCATATGTATGAGAGGTAACTCAAACACGTATGTATAGTGCCTGAGACGGCGATAGACTCACCATCTGTCACGGTGGCACTTAATCACCTTCGGTGAAATGTGGGTGTTGTTATTACAACACCTCTGCCTACCTCTTCAGGGAATACCGGCGTGAGAGTATGTTGACAGCGTAATTTGGTGCAACGCATTAATCTACACAAATATTATAACGAGGAAAGATTTGATTGCTTCTTTGTTTGTTTGCATTGAATAGGCTCTGAATCTACTTGACTGATCTTGAAAATTATTTCAGCGAATAACATAGGCTATATTTTATCCCCGTTCTCACACGGGAACGGGAACTACGCGGGTGAAACCGCGTGACATCCGCAAGTCAGTTATAAAATCATAGCGATTGTAATTTACCTTTAACAACTATTATCGTGTAACCCATCCTACGAGTTGCTCAAGTTACAAAGTAATGATCGTCGTATTAACATACCGGAAGCAAACGAGATCTATATGAAACCTTCTGAAAAAACAACAGGAAAATGAACCTTAAAGCTTGGAAATAAGGACGGTTTGAGTCTTCTCCAAGCAACAGGTCACACACACAAGTACAGGAGGGATGAAGATGTCTATGTTTGTTATAGAAGTCACTTTACATACAAACGCGCAGTTTAATAAAAATTAAACAGTTAAAGTTTAATAATACTCTTGTGTTCCAGACTTGATAAATAATATATTTTAAACCGGCTGCTTAATTAAAAAGAAAAGACTCGAATAATAATTTTAAAAGAAATGAAGGAAAAAAGTGTCCTGAGGATTTATTTTCGTATTTAAATAATTACTATTTTTATGTACAATCGAATGGAAACCTAAAATCTTTTCTCCAAGCTATTCTGACATATTGTGTCAAATCTATATCCGAAATATATGAATAAAAAACATTTTAACAAAAAGAGGTTCACTACCGCTACATATTTGCCGAGTTTAGTATATTGACAAGGAGCTCCGAAACTTTACCCAAGTGAGCCTCAAGAAATTGAAGATTTTATATTTAATTAAATGAGAGCACTAAATATTCATGTTGATAGCCTCGAAGAAATCAAAACGAATATTATGTAAATGAAACAGCTTTATTGTACAAACAGACAAACAAGCTCTTTTCAGCAGCCAGCCTTGTTTTTAATTATTTCCAATGGAAATGTGAATGAAAAAGTAATTACCGAATTGCAATTAAAATTGGTCCCTGAAAATAATTGAGAATTAATATTCCTTTTGATGAAAATATACTGAAAACGTGACTTGGGCTGAAAATGGCGTGGGCGATCGTCTAACGTCGTCATGATCATCCGTCATGTTGAAAACATATCCTCCGATATAATATACTCTTGTATACCTCTAAACAAAAAACTAAATCTATATCTTTAACCATACAAATAAACAAATTTAAGTTACTATTTAATTAATTCCAAATAAACAAATATTTCGCTAAATTCATATTATAAAAAAATATTGAGTATTTGAAAAAAAAAGCTATGTAATAAAAATCTCAATCTGTTACCTTAAATTCATTTTGTTACCTTAAAATTAAAACTCAAAGCTAAGACGCGCTTCTTAAACGACCATATTTGTCCTCCTGTTCCTAAAAGTCCCATTAGTATGAGCGGTTGTGGAATTTTTTGTACTAATATCTAAAATTCTTAATAAAAATACTTATCTTCTATGAAACCTAGGTGTAACAACCTAACGCTACCCCTTTGTTTGAGTGCCTATATAACTATTAATCAACCTATTTATATTTGGATTTGGCGTAAGTAAGTTTTCAGTTCGAATTAGTGTAATACATAAGTTATCTGATGTCATTGAACTTTGCTTCAGGTTTATTCCTCAAAACATTCCATTACACTTTTCAGGTCGTTGAACCAAGTGGGCGAGATTTTACCATTTTATTGAAATCCCAATCCAATGTGCTCAATCACCTTAAAGGACTCAATTCACGGGGTACGACATTAGGACTTGCTAAATGTATTTACGGAAATATTACATGCAATTGGTATCTACACCTCCTAAAAATATATGACATATATCTATATAGATGTATGATGATGATTCAGATAATAGAAGTGTCCGTTTGTAATGCAAAATTAACAGCTTTAAATGCATATGAAAGTATATACGTCATAAAAAAAATCTCTGTAGGTTGGATTTTAACGGAACTTTCACTGACAGATAGCTGATGTTATAAAGAGTAATTAAAGAAGGATTCCTAACTAAAATATAGCCGCCGATTATACCGCAGAACACAGCTATTTAAAAAAGAATATGCTCACGCCATCCGAGAAGGGTCCCCGAAGGGGTAAACAGAGATGTTGTAAAAACAACACCCACATTTCACCGATATGATTACTTAAGTGCAAATGTGACAGAGGGTGACTCCATCGCCGTCTCAGACAGAATACATACCACTCAGACATATGCAGGTTCCCTCATGATGTTTTCCTTCACCGTAAAGCACGTGAGGTGAAATTACTGCACTTCAGTTTTTATAAAAACTCATAGGCAGCCCGCTGGGATTCGAACTTACTAGTTAAAACAACTCAAATATTAGCAAGTGGAGAATTAATTAAGTATTTGGTCACTGTAACCTTATGTTCGTAATTACTTGTAACCAATATATCCTTAGCCTTCGTGTGAGCTGTAACCGCATGGAATGGTAACCTCAAACACACATTCCTAGCATTTCAATTAAAATGTAATTAACCACTTACATTATTACCCTCCAAGTTTATATAAATAAAGGAAGGCTTTAATTTATTCTCATTTGGTTTCCTTATCAAAATTAATTAGATTGGTTTACTTTATGATGTTACTTCATACATGTTTCAACCATTTAAAGTCTTGTTGGCTGGCATTTGAGTCATACTTGTGAACAGATTATATATACAACATATATAGTACAAATCTAAATTTACAGATAAATAAAATTGAAGTGTATGTTTGAAATTAAAAAATTACAGCTTTTTACTAAATGCATATGAAACACGCTAATTATACTAAAAAACCAAGTTTTAAAATTTTTCTCTGTCTGTCTGTCTATCTGTCTGTTTGTTCCGGGTAATCTCTAAAACGGCTGGACGGATTTTAACGGGCCTTTCACTGGTAGGTAGCTGATGTTTCAAGGAGTAACTTAGGCTACTTTTATTTATCAAAAATATTAGGGTTCTGCGACAATAAAGATAAAACTAAATGTACGCGGGTGAAACCGCGGGGCACAGCTACCTGCCAGTGAAAGTTCCGTTAAAATCGGTCCAGCCGTTTCAGAGATTACCCGGAACCAACAGGCAGACAGACAGACGGACGGACATACAAAAAGAAAAATTTTAAAACTTGGTTTTTCGGTGTAAATAGCGTGTATACTTTCATATGCATTTAGTGAAAAGCTCTTATTTTGGAATTACAAACAGACACTTGAATTTTATTTATCTGTATAGGTGTATAGGTTCGGGTAAAAATCGCGGTTCGCTGTCTCACCGCTAACAAAGCCACATATTGTCCTCCGACCCTCTGCAAACTGCATCATAACAACCACTAACTTTTGCCAACTCTAATGCGATTCCCTCGTACTTTTAAGCCAATGCGAAAAGGTGTTTTCACTGCGGTTTTTATTGTTTATTTTCCTGAAATTTACTTTTAAAACTACTTATTCTTTGAAATCATCATCATCATCATCTCCTTGGCATTATTGATTCAACCCGATGTGGCTGATCACCTGATTTTTATGCGAAGCGACTGCCATCTGACTTTCATAACCCCGTAACGAGGAAAATCGGTAATCTGGCTTAAATCAGTTGTCAGACTCTCTTAGGCCTCTGACTGACCACTAACGATTGCCAAAGATGTTAAATTGGCAACTGGGACCGACGGATTAACGCGCTCTACAAAGCACGGAGGGAACTCGGTCGGTCACCCACCCACTGGCATGTATTTTGAACTGCTTAACTTCGCTTATCTAATGATATAGTGCTACGAGATCCCCAAAAGTTAGTAAAATATAGTCTTAATACATTTCCGTTAGACGTATCAATAACGTTTTAATAGGTCTATGATCCCACCCCCACGCGTGGGCCGCTGAGCTAATAACGAAAGTGATATAACTGTAATGACGTCACATACTAATAAAACTAGATCATAATATCGTATCACTCGTTCGCAATCGTAAAGGATATAATATATACATACTGTGGTAAATCATAGTTATCGCCATAACTGCTTATATTTATACCTTATCTGACGCATTTACGTTAGCTCCTCATCATCTTCCCTTCATCTTGGGTGAAATACCCCTAGTGAATCCTTCCGGGGAGGCATGGAATTTTTTCTCAGTAACGATTTATATGAATTTTATTGAAAAAAAAAATTTCTAAGAACTAGCTTTGAACCGCGATATCACCCGTCTATGGTTATTTTACCAAATTTGTAAAATAAATTGTAGTAAAATCGGTTCATCGGTTGAAAATGAAAATGAAAATGAAAATGAAAATGATTTATTCAGTTTAGGCCCTGGTAAGGCACTTATGAACGTCGAGGAATCTACCACCGGTTCGGAAACTAGCCTTCTGAGAAGAACCGGCAAGAAACTCAGCTGGCATCATGTACATTTCATTACACAGTAAAATAATAATAATTACAAAAAAAAAAAACATCATAAATTATTCACAATAGTGAAAATTGTATCAGCATGCATGTGTAAAAAATAATAATTAAAAACGTAAAAACAATACCAAATGATTTACATATCATGTTTGCATACCATGTCATTGCCAGGAGCTACTTGTGCAGAGTTTTAATTCCATATGTCTTTATCATTTATGTAATCCGAAATTGTATAATAAGCTTTCTTCATCAGTACAGTTTTAATGTGTGTCTTAAATTTATCATAATTTAACGCGTTTATTGACTGTGGGATTTTATTGTAGAAACGAACACAATTCCCCATGAATGATTTATTTACCTTTGCTAACCTGAATCTAGGAGCTACAATTTTGTGTTTATTTCGTGTTGAAATTGAATGAATGTCCGAGTTTAAATTGAATAGATGAATATTTTTTTTCATGTATAGCAAATTCTCATAAATGTACAGTGACGGTAGGGTGAGAATATTTATTTCTTTAAATTTATCTCTAAGAGAATCTCGGGGGTCCAGCGAGTATATTGCCTTGATGGCTCTCTTTTGAAGTATAAAAATTGAATCTAAGTCTGTTGCGGAACCCCATAACAATACGCCATATGACATGACACTATGAAAGTAAGCGTAGTCGACTAATCTAGCAGTATCAATATCCGTCATTTGTTTAATTTTTCTAACCGCAAACGCAGCTGAACTAAGCTTTTTTGACAATGCTTCAATATGGGCGCCCCATTGTAATTTAGAATCTAAGGTAAGACCTAAGAATACTGTGCTTTCGACCAACTCCAATTGACTCCCAACTAATGATATATTTGTATCTATTTGCGATGTATTAGGTGGTGAAAATCGGATACATTTTGTTTTTTTAGAATTTAAAACGAGATTATTGGCATCAAACCATTTTGAAACAGATGTTAGAGTTTCATTTAGTGCCTTAAGATCTTTGTCTTTTCTACTCACTTTGAAAACTAAAGATGTATCATCTGCAAATAGAACAATATCACAGATATTTTCTACAACAAGTGGTAGGTCATTGATATACGCTAGAAACAGGAATGGGCCTAGTATGGAGCCTTGCGGCACGCCTGTTTTGATTATTGACCCCTTGGATGTTACACCACCGACGCCAACTTTCTGATGACGATTTGATAGGTACGAGGATAAAAGGTCGAGAGCATTTCCGCGAATTCCATAATAGTTTAGCTTAAGAAGTAGCGTACGATGATCCACACAGTCAAAAGCTTTAGAAAGGTCACAGAAGACTCCTACTGCGTCATAGGCGCCCTCCCAAGCCTCAAAAATGTGTTTTATTAATTTTGCTGCCGCGTCCGTTGTTGATCTACCTTTAGTGAAGCCAAATTGGTGATCGTGCAAGATGTTATGTACGTTAAAGTGAGCTAACATCTGATTAAGCAGAATTTTTTCAAATATTTTGCTAAGCGCGGGAAGAATCGATATAGGTCTATAATCAGAAGGATCTTCTTTAGAGCCTGCTTTAAATATCGGTATTACTTTGCTATATTTCATAATATCAGGAAATATACCTTGATCTATACATAAATTGAAAATAGAAGCTAATGCGGGAGCAATCGTTATTATAATAGATTGGATACTTTTAATTGAGAGTCCCCATAAGTCCTCCGTATTTTTAATATTAAGCGATTTAAATGCCTTCATGATGTCAATAGGACGTACATGTTTAAAACTAAAATCTGGGAAGCTTTTTCGTAACGATTGTTTCAATAAGCTTTCAGCTGTATTCGGACTAGAGTTAAGATGTTTGGTAGTCTCTGTGGGAATGTTAGCGAAAAAATTCTCAAAAGCAGTTGCGACCTCTAACTTATCCGATATAATACTATCATTGATTTTAAGCTTACTTACTTGCTCTTTAGTTTTATTTCTACCAGTCTCCCTGTTTATAACTTTCCAAACAGTTTTTATTTTATCATCAGAGCGGCTAATTTCACTACTTATATGTTTTGATTTGGCAATCTGGCAAACTCTTTTAAATAATTTTGAGTACATTCTAACGTGACTATGAAAAGCGACATTAGTTGTTTGGGCTTTCTTGTGGTATAACTCATATAAAGTGTCTCTACTTTTCCTTATGCCCTTGGTTGCCCAGTTGTTGAACTGTAATCTGTTATTTAATTTATATTGTTGTTTAGGACATGCCTTGTTGAATTCTGTACATATGACATCATGTAATTTATTGAAATATTTGTTTGGTTCGCGAGACTCTGCTTTTTTAATTTTTAACTCAACATTATTTTTAAACTTCAGCAGTCTATGGACAGAGAGAGGTCTAGATTCCCTAAAAGATTTAGAAGGTTGCCTACTACATTGCAACTCAACTAGTTGAGCCATGTGGTCAGATCGAATTCCACTTATCTGAGACTGTTTTATTATACTACCATTAGTTATTACATTATCGATACAAATATCGGTTAATCGGTCTGTAAAAGCAGTATGCATAATTTTTACACTACTAGTAATTTATTCCCCCCGCTGTGCCCTGTGGTACCCACGTAAGATTAACAATAAATACTATTGTTATACGAGATATTTTTTTTTAATAAAGTATCCCAAGTTACTCCTCATACCATCAGCTATCTGCCAGTGAAACTCTGGTTAAAATTGATCCCGCCGTTTCAAAGATAGCTCACAACACAAACAGACCGACGGACAATCGGATTAGCATGCAACAGCATATAATAAATATTGAGTTGGTTCCATAATTAACGTAAGATATAAAACCAACGTATATTGACGTGTAATAGCGTAATATAATGACATAATATATCCCCAACCGTGACCTCTATAAAATGCTCGCATCGTAAAATATTCACGGTCCTCAGCAACTATAGCGTGTTCTATCGCACTTTGTACTAATCCACTAGTTAATACAGCGATCTTATAGTGTACTAGCGGACGTCACGCGGTTTCACCCGCGTATTCCCGTTCCCGTGTGAGTATGGGGATAAATATAGCCTATGTTACTCGCTGATGATGTAGCTATTCATTGCTTAAAGAATTTTCAAGATCAGTCCAGTAGTTTCGGAGCCGATTCATAGCAAAAAACAATCAAATCTCTCCTCTTTATAATATTAGCGTAGATCACTTATACTATAATCTAGCGTCAGCCCCCGGTCTGCCTGCGTGGTCAGTAAGGTTTCACATAAAAACTTCCGTTCCTGTTTTCAACCACTTAGCGATGGAATATCGGAATACCCTTACTTAGTGTAACTTTTCATTACAGTTATTTTTGCATAGAAACTGTGTTCATTTGCTTAATATATTTTGTGTTGTATTTGGTATTGGCTACTCAAAATTGTGAAAAAAATTTTGAGAATAGTTTCTTGCCAGGTTCTTCTCAGTAAAGGCTACCTTCCGAAGTTGGCGGTAGCATAATCATGTCTTTCTGACGATTTGAAAGTACTTTGTTAATAGTCTAATCAAATAAAGATATTTTGAATTGAATAGTGGATACTTTCACCCTCCAAATGTAATGTCTCTAGAACCAGTGACTCACGCTGTGCCATAATTATCAAGCAGTCATCCAGGACTTTGGATTTTATATGTATGGACTAGGTGTGCCCCGCGGTTTCACCCGCGTAGATTTTAATTTCATGGTTGCCCGAGGATGTTTTAAAAAAATCTAAGTAGCCTAAGTTACTCCTTGTAACATTAGCTATCCGTCAGTGAAAGTCCCGTTAAAATCCGTCCAGCCGTTTCGGAGATTACCCGGAACAAACAGACAGACAGACAGACAGACGGACAGACAGACAGAGAAAAAAATTAAAAATTGGTTTTTCTTTGTCAGTACCTTATATACTTTCATATGCATATAGTGAAAAGCTGTTATTTTGAAATTACAAACAGACACTTCAATTTTATTTATCTGTATAGATTACTCCAGCGGTCTGTTCTAAAAACTTTGTGATTTCACACCTAGAGCTTTACACTGAAAAATATTGTGACGAAGGTTCCCAATGTCTGAGATGAAATTCAAAAGACTGAGAAGTATGTATAGTATCTCACCAAGTCTACTCTCAAATAAGTCACTGTGTATTCGCTATACCTATATATATCATCTGATAAGCAAATACTTGCAGATTTCTATTCAGTCATCCATTACAGAAATCCTAGGTGAAACTCAAATGTAATGCTCCATACATGTATACATTTTAGTTAGATACACTGTTCAGGGACCCTCCATGGCCTTGTAGTAAGAACAGCCATTTCATCGTACATAACCAGGTAATGTAGGAAGAATATTTAATTCTTTGTAACTTTGAACTAGTAATGTACAAAGAATGAAAATGTATTTCTACATTACCCGGTTTTGTACGAAGAATATTTTTTTTTGCACTAGTAATGTAACTTGGTTATGTACGAAGAACAAGGAATTAAATGTCTCTATTAAAATTAAAAATTTCAGCCGTTCCATTCTCGAGTGCTTTTCAATAAAAGTGCAGATGCATTTACAAACTACACAATAAAATTCCTATAAAACCTCAAGCGATTTACTTCAAACGCCATCAAAACGGCTGAAAGTCCATTTGGGATTGTATACCGCAATATAAAATGTTATTTGGTCACTGAACTCTACAGAGAATATTTAAAAGAAATCAGTCGCGTTATTCACTAAAGTTCCTCAGCGTTGCACTCGTCGTGAAGAGTCGGTTCTAAGGGTACGAAATTGTGGAAGCAAAATAGTTATTTGTTATACAAGAGTGCAAAGTTGCTTTTTAACCGCGTGTTCAATTTTGATGATGGTGGGATGAAAAATTATTTTCATCCCACCATCTCGGAAAGAGTATTTTTAATCTTCAATATCTGAGTGGATAAGCCGTTTTTATTCTCTAGAGGATAAAGTAAATTGAATTTAGAACATCGTGTGCACTAATTTTGTGAATTAAAAAGATTATTCTGTAATACTTACCTGTCATAATGTAGTAATTAATACCTAAACTGAAATAAAAGTGTACCTATCTCGTGATTGTAAACGTTTTTTTTTTTTGCATTTAGTCATTTCCTTTCTGAGGTGGAATGAAAAGTTACGTGTTGCACTCGAGTGCAAAGATTTTTCACCTCGTGCTCTTTTGATTCCCTCGCTAACGCTCAGGATTCTAATTTTGAAACTTACTTTAAAAAACTGACGAAATATGAGTGTACTATAAGTACACCTTTTCCTCTTCGAGGAATACAGACGAGCATGTATGGTATTGTTATGTTGCGCGAAAAGGTGATAAATGGTTAGAAAATACCTTTTTAAAGGTTTGTTAGAATCCGGTCCGGTGATTTCATGACATCAGCGGAAGGTGGAAGTAAGAAACTCTTATTTTAATGTTTTGCCAATACCGACGCCAATCGACATAGCACAGGGAATATTATGAGTCGCTGAATCTTGAAATTATATAAATTATTTTGTCTGTTTGATCGCATTGTTCTTCTAAACAGCGTTACGGATCCTGATACGATGTTCACTAATATGTAGGAGATGAGCTCACGTTAAATTATATCTACAGAAGCTATCTTATTTAGTGAGAAATGTAGAGAAAAGTAAAAGACTTATTATAAAAAGACATTCATAAAAAATCATAACACAAAGCGAAGTAACGGCGGGTTAAATAAATTATATTATAAAAAACTAGCTGTGCCCCGCGGATTCACCGCGTAAAATTAATTTCATGAGTGGCCAGTGGAACCCTAATGATTTTTATATTACAAAATTACTCCTTGTAACATTAGCTATCTGCCAATGAAAGTCCCGTTAAAATCAGTCCTGCCGTTTCGGAGATATAGACGAAAGATATTCTCTTGTGTTGTTACTTGCAAGCGTTTTTTGGCTACAGTATCAACTTACCATTAATACTCTTATATAAGTTATAAATGACACAACAAACGAAGTAGGTAGCGATTATTTAAATAACAACCAGCCATTATCGCAAAATCTGTGATGAAAGCCTTCTCCACGGGTTTCCGTATTCACCTCGCCGCCCATCTGTAACGATGTTCATTTTTTCTCATTTCCAGTGTCTACCCACAGTACCCACTCTATGCAAAAACAACAAAGAACCGCCCGCTCCTATTATCTTTATATAAATGTTGGAATGAACCGGGCTTCTATTTCTTTTAGTCACTTGTTTATGTCGACTCTACAGTATCGTAGCACGTTACGTTTATCTGTTAAAGTTTGCATTGTCCTATTAAATCCATACTAATAATATAAATGACACGTTGGTCTACGAGGTCCTGACCCCCATTACATAAGACTAAAACCTAACGAAAACATGTTAATGGTTTACTCGGTACTGTTATTTATGCTATCTTTTGTATGTTTTATGAACTGTATTTTTTACGTTTAAATAAAAAGAAAAATAAAATAACTGATGAAATGTTGGTGTACTATAAGTACAGCTCTCCTTCTTCGGAGAATACAGGTCTGAGGATATGTAATTAATGGGAAAATTGGTTTGTTGGTGGACGAATCGACTTGAATTTCTAATACTACTTAAAAAGGATGCAAGCATTTTTCCCCAAATACAGATTAGAAAATACGTATTCAATGCTAGTTTATTAATTTGTTTTATGGTATGAGTACCGTATATACTTTCATATGTTTTAGTGAAAAGCTGTTAATTTCGAATTACAAACAGACCCTTAATTTTTTTTTATCTGTTTAGCTAGAAGTACAGATTTGCTAAACAATCAACAGCTGAAGGAATTTAGACCAAATTTGGTATACAGATAATTATAGTAAGATATTATATTTATCTTTCTTTCATTTTAAAATATTTGCGTCAACCTTAACCTCGATTCCTAAAATAAAGCAAAAGTAACTCAATACCGTTGAGACAGTTCAGACAACGTACAAATTGTTGTGGAACGAAAATTCCCACAAAAAAGTAATCGGTAAATATCAATGATATTTTATGCAACCAAAGAACATACGTACATCTGCTCACGCCTGTATTCCCCGAAGTGGAAGGCAAAGGTGTTGTAATAACAACACCCACTTGTCACCGAAGGGGATTTAGTGCCAACTTGATAGATGGTGGGTCTATAGCCGTCTCAGGCACTAAACATACGTTTTTGCATGTTTTCCTAAAGCACGTGGCGTGAAATCACTGCACACAAGTTTTAGAAAATTTTTTTGGTACAGGCCCGGTGGGATTCGAACTTGCATTGCTACCGTTGCAGGCGACTGCTCAAACCACGGCTTACAACCAAAGAAAGACAAGGGTATGTCATTAGCACGTACCAGTCCCATAACAATTTTTGAGCAAGTACTTCGAATGCGCAGTAGTCATTTTATGTGTCTGTCTTTGTCTATATGTATGTAGTGATGTGAAAAAAACATGTCCAGGTGATCTCTTTTGCGCACGTGCTTATCCTATCTTCTGTACCGTTCATTCCCGGGAACAGATTATAAAACATCTACATTAGACATAACATATTTAGTATTACAATGTCATTGGTAAATGGACTATGAGTAATAATCATGGCATTCTCGTCATACTTGTGAACAGGTGCTGCTTGTGGGGGCTGGTCATCTCAAGCTACGCATTTAGATATAATTAGAACTACTAGACTTTTCTTTATGTTAATTTTTATCGACATTTGTACATTGGAACTGTGTCCATGGGCTTACATTTCTCAAATGATTTATTTTGTTTTTTTTTTTAAATTGTATAATATTTTTGAAAAGAGTAATTACTGAGTTTCTTGTCAGGTTCTTCTCAGTAAAAGCAACCTTCCGAACCTGGCAGTAGCATGTATAATCCTGTAAATTGTGTCATTCTGACGATTTGAAAGTGCTTTGTATAAAGTCTAATCGAATAAAGATATTTTTGACTTTTGACTTTTGACTTTTGATCCTAACAATTTGGATGTCCGCACGACTACAAACTTTACATACCAGTTTAAGCCGACCTTTGATTATAAGGAAAACCTATCCAACGCAAGCTCAGCTTAAACTGGGAAGTATATTCTTCATTGTCGTATGTACGCAACCCTCATCGGCCATCGTCAAAAAATGGCCGAAAGTGCTAGTTGACAAGTTTTGGTAACTTAATATGGCAGAGAACAAGACATATATGATGGGGTTTTAAGGCTTATGTTTGAAGGACTTGCTACAAGTGATTTTGTACGAAACTACCTTCCCCACTCGGCTTTTCAAGCGTACTGCTGCGTTATTCGCTCATTCGTAAGTTTCTCAGCGTCACACTCGCCGTTGAGTGTCGGTTTTAAAGCTACGAAATTGATTATATATGATATATTATCCTCTATGTATTATGTATCAATTTCCTATGATTGAAACCGACGCTGAGGAATCTTAGTGAATAACGCGGCGGTTAAGAGTTTGACTGGAAGATATACAGTACACCAAGAATAGGTTTTAACATTTTTTCACGCTGACCTTATCGCCGTATTTTCCTCATTATGTATGAGAAAGTTAAAAAGCGCCCCAAGCGGCAAGTGTAGGAAGTTTTACTTCGCCATACAAAAAGCGTAAAACTAAAAGTCTAACGACGGCGCCCGAACGTGTCATACTTGCGAAGCTTTAAAGGTATCAAAAGTTAACAGACAGACTGACTTATTGTAATAATATAAGTGGGAAAGTGTCTGAAATATGTATTAGGGATTGCTTTGACCCTTTGGGAGGACAAAAGGTAGTCGTAATTTCATTTCTACTACTCGACTCGAACTATAAGTTGGTAAGTGCTAGTTAACGATAAACAATTACATTTGTACATTCTTCCAAAGAGTTAATTCAGTTATTACCCACGTCATGCACTAACTGAGTTATCGAAGATATTTAATAAATTAATATCTTAGTAGAAACTAGCTGTGACTCGTGGTTTTAATACTAGCTAGCTAATTTCATGAGTGGCCCGTGGAACCCCTTATGTTTTTTTTAAATAAAATAATCTCCTTTTAATATTAGCTATCTGCCAGTGAAATACCGTGAAAATTTTAAAATTTGATTTTATTATACGAGTACCGTATATACTTTCATATTTTAAAGCATTTAGTGAAAAGCTGTAATTTTGGAATTACAAACAGACACTTCAATTTTATTTATCAGTATAGATTGGAAAAATCCTCAACATTTTCTTATTATTCGTGATTCAATTTGTACAATTAAAAAGGTTTCCAATTGTATTTTAATTGGATAACTTCTTGCTCGTTAAAAATAAACTGTAACTACCGTTTCTTTGATTATTGCTGTTACGAAATGTATCTGTGACTAGCTGTGCCCCGCGGTTTCACCCGCGTAGATTTAGTTTCATCCTTATTGTCGCGGCCCCCTAATTTTTTTTAATAAATTAAAGTAGCCTAAGTTACTCCTTGAAACATCAGCTACCTACCAGTGAAAGTCCCGTTAAAATCCGTCCAGCCGTTTCGAAGATTACCCGGAACAAACAGACAGACAGACAGACAAAGAAAAAATTTAAAACTTGGTTTCTTAGTGTCATTAGCGTGTATACTTTCATATGAATTTAGTGAAAAGCTGTAATTTTGGAATTACAAACAGACACTTCAATTTTATTTATCTGTATAGATGACAAACTAGCTTTGTCTCGTGGTCTTATGCGCGTAGGATTGACACTAAAAACTACGGTATTTAGTGAAGTATATCGCTTGAAAGATACACTTAATTTATCTTCGGTGCAAAGTAGGGTTTTTTATCACAACACCTCTGCTTACTACTTCGATGTTTTCTTCTAATCTAAATTATTATTGTGTAAGTATAAAAACTCTGAGTTCAAATTTTGATACTTTTCCAATGATTCTACATTTTTTTGTAACCACCGTTATCTCTAAATGACAGCAAAGCTTACGAATTGGTTTGTTGGGATTGTAACAGATTTATTATTTGAACAAAAATAAACTTGGATCTATTCAATAGAACAAATATTTGATGTTGACACAATATACCTCTTGAAGGAATTATATTTCAAGTTTTCTTCGATGTTTTATTTACCCAGATAACTTATTTCAGTGATATGTACAAAAAATAGGTATTATTGATGGATTGTTTTATCGAAGTTACTTAATCGTAATTACACTAAACTAATACTACATTTACCCGAATTATTATATGAATAAACCAACATCACTAACATACAGGGGTCGACACGAGTTATGAGCGCTAAGAATATGGGGTAACTGTGCGTGTATTTTATTCGTGTCGCGATATAGACAGACAGAGGCTGGCTCTATATTACTATATGATTGCTTGCGATAATTGTCGTTGGTATTAAAATAACTAGAGTTACAGGTGCAGTTACGAGTTATGAGCGCTGATCTTGAATGCGTCTTCTATAGATATTTTTGTCTGTATTGTTTGATACAATTTTTAAAGAATGTAAATTATGCATACATAATATGCTCACGCCTGCATTCTCTGAAAGGGTAGGCAGAGGTGTTATAAAAATAACACCCACTTTTCACTGTCAGAATTTCGAACGGAAGATAGCACTATACCCTGTCTTAAACTGAGTAGGGGTTCAAAAAACGTCCAAATTAATTAACTATTGCTCCAAGCTGCGCCTACCATTGTAGTATGATAGTAGACCATCATTTCAAAGTAATTGTATAATAAAGGCGGTCTTCGTGTTCCTCAAAGACATAAAACAGGATTTCCTCCCCAAACTGTACCCATTAAGTTCAGGTGTCGAATAACGCTGGATTGCGGGCTTAAATGATACTTGTAGTTACGCGGAACTTGTAATTTGAGAAACAGTGAGTTTTTAGATATCTTTGTTTGTTTTTTCCGTTCTAAACCATAGACAGTACAAAAAAATCGGTGTTATTCTATTTTTATGTTCTTCTGTGAGAATGGCGAAACGCGAATAAAGTCATGCGCTTTTTAGCTACTCCCAATATTTCACAACTGTACAAGTATATTTTGAACACACAAACACATTTAATACCTATATTAGCATATTGACAGGGAGCGGTCATAATATACATAAGGTCCCTTTTATATGTTCAACCGTGCTAAGTAGCGTAGAAACCGATTGACCTACATGTGTAGGTAATGTTAGTTTGCAAACAACAGCCCTTAGTTCGTAGTTGTAGGCTCCGACCGGGAAATAAGATGGTACGTTTTTATAGCTCTTGTTTTACAAAGCTTTTTATTTCAAAAGGGTATTGACTATATGGCTACATGACTATATTTCTGGTAGGTACAGGTGCCGTAGCGATTTTTGAGCGATTAACATTACAACTCAAAAAAGGCCAGCGCTCAAAGCTCTTGACACAAGGTACTTAGGTAGGTATACTATCTGATGTTCGATTTTCGATTATACTCGGGACTGTCGTATGGTGAGAAAAATTGCCAGTAGTGGAGTGAAGTTAGTCGTAGTATTTTTTTTCCTAATGTTCGCGTTATCATTACATATCTATTATATTCTTCTAAGTAAACAACAAAAACATAAAAAAAAAGCAACCTTCCGAACCTACCGGCAGCATGTGTAATCCTGTATAATTATGTAATTCTGATGATTTGAAAGTAGGTACTTTGTAAAAAGTCTAATCGAATAAAGATATTTTTGTTTTTGAGTTTGAGTCGGATGTTGGAGGCAAATCGGGTAATCTGTCTTACGGTTGTGCCGATTTCTAAGGTACTTTCACGGACAGGTAGCTAAGCTAATAGGTACAAGGAATAATTATTAAGACTATCTTATGTCTTTTTGTAGAATAAAGTATTAGTACAACAAATAAAATCAATGAAATTCAGCCTATTCGTGTGTAACCGCGAGGCATAGCTGTGAGATAGGTAAAATAAACTATTAGTAATATTAACTTATGATCAATCTTTATTTATTGAACTCCCGGCGTACATTTTAGGAACATAAATACTTGCCCACCTACAAAAATCTTGAACCAAAATGTCAAAGGAAACAATTGAAGTTATTTAATACAACGCCCCAAGGCTGGGCCGTTTACTGGCAGAAGATAGGATATCAAACTAAACTGTGCTTCACAAAAAGGTTCTGTTGACATTAGGACTCGCTAACAGAAATATAATAAGTCGCGACATACACCCACACAGGTACAGGTACATGGTAGAAACAATGAACTGCTTCGTGTTATATTATGTACTAGGTTAAGTTTGTAATAAGTATTCGGTACCTGGATGACCTAGATCGATTTATCACCCCTGAAGCAGGGGCATACTAAATTTCATGAAAATCGTTGGAGCGTCTTCCGAGATTCACATTATATATATACAAGAGTAACTGATTTAAAATTATGAGCTATATAGATGGAAGTCCAGTGTTATATCCATAGTACACCCTAGACATCTTAACACCTATTGCCATTATCAACGGGCACTAATCCAGACTATCCCCGTCGTACCACCAACTCCTGCCACTAGTGGTACGACAGGGAATTTTGATTTCCTCATTCTTCCTTCCTTCTTTCTCTTTCTTACTGGGAATAGATGGAATTTAATAATACTACCAAACCCGGGATCGAAAACAGAGCCTCGTCTTCTACGGTTGCGACCACTAGACCAACGAGGCAGTCTTATCTAAGGACCTTATATTGTGGGCTTATTAGGATAGAAGGAAAAACAAATAAAACCGGAAATAAGTAATACATCAATTTATTAATAGTAAATTAAATCCTAATTCTGGGTCACAATCTAATTAGTATGGAGCAGTCCATACACATATATATTAAAACTTACACGACTAACCTTACAGTACAGTACTACGCGGTACTGCTCAATATCTTATTACTATCAACATACGATAGGAGAGTTAACGAAATGGGAAACAAAAGTCACTTCGAACATTTTATTTAAAAAAAAAAACACTGTCTAGAATCTTGGTGTGAAGAAACATTATATCTGGAATGTTAATTTTGCTTTACTCCACATATTTATCAAGTTACACAATTGTATTTCATGTAAAGGGTGTTTGACTACTTAAACATAGCCTTATTTTTGGAGACGGTAAAATAGGGTTCCAATTTATGATCACCCTAAGTTAGCAGATTTTGGTATCTCAATGATATTGATGAAAGAAATGAATTAACACCAAAACTATTCAAATACCCTAATAAAAAAGAAAAAACGATGAAATTTTTTGAACAAGAAATTTGTTAATGTTCAGATAAAAATCTTTGTCATGTAATGTAGTTGGAAAATGCAATATTTTCAGAACTTTTCATTGATACATCGAAAATAAATTCAATAATTTTAGATGGAGGATGAACAATGATGACTATAAAATAAATTATTGATTGTTCATATTTACAAATCGCGGACAATGTCAGTTACAGATTAACCCCCAAAAGTAAGTCACACAGATTTTGGCAGTTTGAATGCAAATGTCACATGTGTAAACTGATCAATATCCGAGCTTTTATAAGTAAAGGGGATAATGCCTACGAATTTACTCGATTTTTGATAACGATTCGTTCAATCGAGTAAATTCGTAGAGCATTACAAACTTTAAAATCTTTGGTCATTGTAATATTATGACCCTAAACGATCTAGAACAATCTAGCTAGAGCATCCACATTCAGTCAATGCTATCAACTATTCACAACTTATGTAATGACTAAGAATTTTTTTAATACAAATACTAATGCTATTTGCATCGTGTTAGTTAGATCTAGTGATTTGAATATGATACATTAGTCGTTCCAAACAATTTGTTATAGGTAATGAATACAGTGTTTCAGTTTTATGTCATGACAATGTAATCTCCTACACAACTCAATAGCTGTGCGAGCTATTTAAATGTTTCAAAACCCGGTCATATAGTAACTTTATTATGTAGATGAGAACAGTTATACATACCATAAGATTCTTTATATATTTGAAGTCACTGTGAAGCCTCAAATCTTCTTAATCATTGCTACGAAAACACTGTATTCGTACGTTTGAAAAAATATTTTGGGAATTCTATTTAAATGGACAATATTGTAGTATCTGCCTACCCTCTGTGGAATACAGGCATAAATATGTATTATTAGAGATTTAATATAGACATCAATATAAGACAGACATTCAATGTAAAAACTCTCTAACCAGTTATTTATCGACATCGATATGAAAGTTACTCAATTATTGTATTTAGTTTGATGTAACCCATTACCAATATACTAGTAGAGTGCGCGGCAAACAAGTTGAAATATAATAGCGGCAATGCGCACGTTCTCGCGACCACATAGAGTCAAACCCTTATAAAAGGAGTTACGAAGGTCAGATGGCAGTCGCTTTATTTCAAAATCAGGTGACCGCATCGGGTTAAATCTAAGGGAAACGATGATAGGGTCGACAGTCGCTTGAATTAAACATTGCGCAAGTTCAATGCATTTGCTGGTGATTGTAAAAATAGCTGGTATATCGCAGCCGCAACTGCAACAAGTACAGTGATTGATAGTAAGTGTATGTAGGGTGGTAGTGTGACGTTGGTCAGTGCCTGGCGTCGCGGCGATGGTCCCGTTCCCTCTCGCGGTCAGCGGGAGGCGGGTCCCTCTCGCGCCGTTCTCTGTAACGCTCCTCGTAGTAAGGAGCAGCGGCTGCCCGACTCTTGCTGCTCGCTGCGTCTCCCGCTCCGCTCTCAGTTGCGCCCTCCACTGGTGATTTGCGTGGCCTGATAACAAATTAAATAATATGTGAAGACGACTTTGACCTAGTGCGAGATTTTCACTGCCGCCGTCACTAGTCAACGCGTTGTCGTAAACGCAGATTTGTATAGGATCCAAATAATGGCATATTTACATCAACGCGGTGACTTTTGACGGGGATTTTAAGAAAAATCGCACAAAGCATTCTAAGTTTCTTATTGATTCCTGTCAGCTTGTATTATGAGTTTCCGAAACATATATTTGATAGAGCGTCACTGAATAACATTTATGCAGAAATATTTTACCCGACAATTGTAGTAGAATACATAAAAACTTAGCTAATTTGGCTTGTGATTGAGTATAATAGCTATATAAGCTATCTAGATTCGTAAAAGATTATCACATTTTACAATTTATTGCTAGTCTGTTGGTCCATTTTTTTCAACACATATATACACACATTACCTCCATGCATTCCCCATCCATACCCTGCCTAATAGTATAGTGATTGCAAGCAATTCTTACCTCTCCTCGCGACTATGCGCCCTATTGTAATGCTCCGCACGCTCCCTATCCCTGGAGCGGGAACGATCGCGTTCACGCTCACGGTAATCCCTGTAGTACCTGCAACAACCATACAATACGTTTAACACATCCACCTAACCAACATACGACACTTGTATACAACGCTTGAATCACGAAACCCGAATCACTTATCGTTATTAACTGATATTAAAGTACCGATTTTTCTCTGTTAGCTGAAAAAACCAAGTAAAACTACCGACCGAGTTAGCGAGTTGGGCGAATAGCTATACTACCATTGCGCAAGGTGAACGCATACTTATCATTGCGATATCATGAGACGAACGAATCGAATTTGTAAATTAATTAAATTAATTTCTAGGAAACCCCCCATTCTTATCTGCACCAAATTAGTAGCTTTGCTCGGCGCGGATAATTGCGCGTTCACCTTTAAATTTTACCTAAGTACCTAATAGAGATATCAATAATATATGTATATGGTGCCGTCACGACCGATAAGCGCTCAGTGAAATTTGTGGTGTTAACTGCACATATATTTGTTCGCGTCGCCATACTGCGCATTCAAGGACAGCGCTCATAATTCGTGACATCACCTATATTACTCAGCCCTGTGAAAAGGATAATATCATATTTTCTTCCCTTCATTTTTTCAACTTCCATAACTGCCTTAGAGTCTAACTGTAAAATAATTCAAATATTTATCTTTCATTATCATCAGCCCTAACAATCTGTAGTGTATCACAAAGCTGTGTAAACTGTGCGAGGTGAACTTACGCGTCACGTTCCCGATCGCGGTCGCGTTCCCTCGATCTTTCCCTATACCTGCAATCAAATTGCGTTTACTCAGCTTTCTTATACTAATGTTTTATTCTGTTTCTACGCTCTAACCCAATGTTATTTCACTACTTACCAATAATGACAAATTAGTTTAATTACTGTTGCTTTGAAATATCGTTGTGACATCAACGTCTTTAATTCATCACTCGCTCAGCTTATTCAGAAATGTGTTAAGATTGTGCATTCCTTATACATACTATGCAATATACTTACCTTGTATGTACAAAGTGTCCTTAAAAAACGTTTTCGCTACTGATAACGTTGCGTAAAAGTTCTCCTAATCTTTAAGAACAACATTTATAGAGCATTCATTTGACTGTAATGTTCTGTGAAGTGGAGATAATAAAAGGTACATATGTCGTTACGAGTTATGATCGCTCAACGAAAATAGTGGGGATAGCTGCACATGTATTTGTTCGCTCCATACAAGCCCCTTGAAAAATTACTACCTACCTATAACGCATTTAGGGTCAGCGCTCATATCTCGTGACAGCACCTGTTAATCCTCCAGAACCTACCGCTTTCTTGCTGTTCACCAGATATTACAAGATATTCTAGGATCAAGCCTCCTACGGACGGGAGCAGTAACAATCACTCTATACTATAGATAGTTACGTGGAGAGTCCATTAGTCTATACGACTCTTCACGTAGCTTGTACAATAATAATTGTCGACCATATTGTGTAACACAAACATGCACACCAATATCACCAACACCATTTTACTTCATCGTATCATCCGCGCTCTAAACTACGCTTATCCTTATATATATAGTGTGTAATGGACACGAGCTTATACGAATTAACGTCGTGCGTACCCTTTGTTAATAATCACGCTTGCAATGCCAGGGACAACGCTTGACCTGTAAGAACCTATTTTTCACCCTTCATTAGAACCCAATGCTGAACTCTCGCGGGATAGCCACGTCTGGTAGCTAATTCTCCTTCTCTATTACACACCAATTAAATTTAAGTGTCTGATTGAAATTACATACGGTAATTTAGTAAACAATATTTTTTAATTTGTTGTCTTTCTGGCTAAACTTTAAAACGGCTGCACCGATTTTAAAGGGACTGTCACTGGCAGATAACTGTAGTTAATGTTATAAGGAAAAACTTAAGCTACTATTATTTTACAAAAAAAAAACACTCAGTAACATAATTTCCATTATGAATCCTACACGGATAAAAACCACGTCTGGAAGCTAATTCCCTTCATATAATCGTAAATTCGTACCTGTCTCTGTCTTCCCTATCCCGGCTGCGATCCCGGTATCTGCTAGCGGACCTTTCCCGGCGACGCGGCGCCCTGTGGTGAGCCCGTGCGTCTCTTTCCCGGGATCGAGAGCGTCGCGCGCGCTCCCCACTACTGTAAGACTTGCTCTCCACGCCGTGCAGCGTGTCTTGCAACGACGATATCAGGATCTTACACCGGTCGTCGTGCGCCACCTGACAAATAAAACATTCACTTTACCATCTTGTTCATAGGCCTTGATGTACAATTTGAAGCTTGAAGATTTCATCTCATTAATAGAATTTATTTTTGGGTTGCCATCAGCTTTGAAACTGCAGAAATCGAACGACTTTTTTCATTGCTACAAGCCTGCAGTCCACACGATGGTAAGAGGCCACAGCAGCATATGGACATGACCAACACCAGAGTGTCACACAGGCATTGCCTACCTTATAAAGACCAACATAGTAAAGTCCCACTATACGCTGGCACAGCGCTGCAGGAGTGGATCAAGGTGGTACTGACCTCCTCGCAAGTTAGCGTACCTTGCTCTGTTTGATGAGCGATATGGCGGTAACGAGCATCTCGATGGCGGAGGCGTACTAACCTCCTCGCCAGTTAGCGTACCTTGCTCTGTTTGATGAGCGATATGGCGGTGACGAGCGTCTCGATGGGGGAGGCGTACTATCCTCCTCGCCAGTTAGCGTACCTTGCTCTGTTTGATGAGCGATATGGCGGTGACGAGCGTCTCGATGGCGGAGGCGTACTATCCTCCTCGGCAGTTAGCGTACCTTGCTCTGTTTGATGAGCGATATGGCGGTGACGAGCGTCTCGATGGCGGAGGCGTACTATCCTCCTCGCCAGTTAGCGTACCTTGCTCTGTTTGATGAGCGATATGGCGGTGACGAGCGTCTCGATGGGGGAGGCGTACTATCCTCCTCGCCAGTTAGCGTACCTTGCTCTGTTTGATGAGCGATATGGCGGTGACGAGCGTCTCGATGGCGGAGGCGTACTATCCTCCTCGCCAGTTATCGTACCTTGCTCTGTTTGATGAGCGATATGGCGGTGACGAGCGTCTCGATGGCGGAGGCGTACTATCCTCCTCGCCAGTTAGCGTACCTTGCTCTGTTTGATGAGCGATATGGCGGTGACGAGCGTCTCGATGGCGGAGGCGTACTATCCTCCTCGCCAGTTATCGTACCTTGCTCTGTTTGATGAGCGATATGGCGGTGACGAGCGTCTCGATGGCGGAGGCGTACTATCCTCCTCGCCAGTTAGCGTACCTTGCTCTGTTTGATGAGCGATATGGCGGTGACGAGCGTCTCGATGACGGAGGCGTACTATCCTCCTCGCCAGTTAGCGTACCTTGCTCTGTTTGATAAGCGATATGGCGGTGACGAGCGTCTCGATGGCGGAGGCGTACTATCCTCCTCGCCAGTTAGCGTACCTTGCTCTGTTTGATGAGCGATATGGCGGTGACGAGCGTCTCGATGGCAGAGGCGTACTATCCTCCTCGCCAGTTAGCGTACCTTGCTCTGTTTGATGAGCGATATGGCGGTGACGAGCGTCTCGATGGCGGAGGCGTACTATCCTCCTCGCCAGTTAGCGTACCTTGCTCTGTTTGATGAGCGATATGGCGGTGACGAGCGTCTCGATGGCGGAGGCGTACTCCCCGGCGGCGGCGTCGGACACGGCGCGCGCGATGGCGCTGGAGGACACGGTGCGGTTGCGGCCCATGACCTCCTCGAACTCCGCCTCGCTGATGGCGGCCATCGGCGCCATCCCGCCGTGCCCGCGTCCCACCTCTCCCGTCGGTGGGTAGCTCTGAACAAACACACATAACGTTCAATCTATTATCTATAAATAAATAAAAATAAATAAATAAATATAGTATGGATTTTCTCCTTCGTAGCGTAATTGTAGTTTAGCAAGCAAACAAAATGTTAATAAGTATGATAAAATATAGTGTTGTAATACTGACTTGCGGCGGTCGTGCGTACGGCTGGCGGGCCGGCGGCGGGCCTTGTGCGGGCGGCGGCCCGCCGTGCGGAGGGTGGCCATACGGCGCTCCCGGACCTGGCACATTATACAATCATTATGAACATTCACCGCCTTACCTATTGCATAACATCGTCTAATCATAGATCACCCTCCGATTAAAAATTCTTTTTTTTTTAAAGTCCAACTCTGCGTGATATTGATTTCTAAAGGGATGGGTTAAACCATGACATGTAACTATTACTGGAATTTCAGATAATAAACCTCAAGAACTCTTTACCAGTATTCCGTAGTGGCATTCAGAACCACTTGACCAACATGGGAAACAGTCACTACTACTGTCTGATTACTGCTACTGTATGTATGTATGTTGTTTCAGTCTGAGGCGTCGGTACAAGATCGTGGCCAGAAACAGCACTATAACGGCAATTCCTCTCCGTTTTGCCAATCAAATAATGGACCTTATAGGCAATGTTTAGAGTTGTATTTTACCAGGTGGTCCAGCTTGCGGCGGAGGCTGGACGCCCGGAGCTGGTTGCACCGGCGGTTGTTGGTTGAAGAACGCAGGATTAACGTGCGGCGCCGGCGCTCCTGGTCCCACGCCTACCGACAATACAAACCACCGGTTATTTACGTACACTCACAAGGTATTATCATGATGTTGGAAGCACACCTCATTCAACTAGACGGGGAACCAGTGGTATAAATTATGTACTACGAAAAATGTTCAGCATGCATTCAGCTAAAAGTAACATCTTACAACCCTAGAATATTACGTCATTTGTCATCCAATCTGCATTCACGCAAATTTAATTAGTAATTAAAATTACGCGTGTGTGCATTTGTGTCAACAAACAGCACAGTATTGTAACATTCATAGACGGTCTCATTTCATTTAAGCAACTTATCATTACGTTATTAATAGAAAGAGTTCTGACACTCAATAGTCCAAAATATATATTTTTAAATCAGATGACTGTTAAATGTTATGCGTGGCCATAAATATATAGACAAATATACCAATGGGTTGACAGAGAATCTCCACCTTTTCTTCTTCAGTAAAAATATCTAGCGCCAATTTCCAACTCTATTGTGTTTTGAACTGTCAGAACTCTTCCTATATTAACAGCGCCTAAATAGCTTAAAGTTATGCATGCATGCCATTGTTTTCTCTAGACTATGTACCTACCTACTATGTGTCTTTAGAGCTGAGAAGAAATCTGAGTAGCATTGGTTAGGTAAGGTTAGACAGCAGTTCGATGGACTCACTTGTAAGGTAGGGAGCTAAATGTAGCTACCGAGTATTTTATATTAATAACTCGCCCTACTAGAATGAAGTGGATTCTTTACCATATACAATCATTATTACATTTCCCTCGAATGCTCAGCATTCTAGAAAAAAAAATCGACACCATGTCAGACTTTATAAGAATTTCTAAATGACATTCAAGTTTCAATGTCTGTGGTTGCAAACGTTAATCGCGTCTAAACTTTTACCTACCTGGTCCATTTTGATATGATACATTAATATATTAGTGCCGTCACCGTGTGTATCATGCAGGGTATAAAAACGTATCGTACCTGGGTAACCGTTCATACCTGCGTGCTGGGGCAGCGGCGCGGGGCCGCGGGGGCCCGGGTGGTGGGGCCCCGGGTGGTGGGGGCCCAGCGCGGGGCCCATTCCGCCCCCCATGCCCCCGCCCATGCCGCCGCCCATGCCTTGCCCTGGCGGCTGCAATAAACATACATTTACATGACAACATTCAAAATTTAAATTATATACCTCAGGAACAAGGGAAGAAAAATTCGTCGCATGAGGTAGGATCACGAGTAACTCAGTTGAAAGAGCCCGAACCTAGCAACAGAATGTATAATCAAATCATACTGATGGAAGGTAGATATAGATTCCGTCATGAGTTCAAAACAAGTAATTTTTTTCATTCAGCCATTTTATGAGCATCTGTCTGTATGACGCTAGACAAAGTCATACAGACAGATGCTCATATGCTCATTCTCAAACGAAAAATATGCGCATTCGTAACTCGTCACGAGGCTGGAACCTATACTAAAAGTCAAATCAAATAAAGATAAATTGAATTTTCGAGTAACAGCACGGCTCTTACCGCATGCGGCGGCAGCTATTAAAAGTGTAATCAAAGAAAGATATTTTCGAGTAACGGTAAGGTTCTTACGGCATGGGGCGGCGGCATTTGGTGCGGCATCTGGTGCTGCGGGGGCCCGTACTGCGGCGCGGGCTGCGGCGGCAGGTGGTGCGGGCGCGGGCCCCACTCCGGCCGCGGCGCGCCGCGCGCCATCTGCGGGGGGCCGCCGAACTGCAACCACACACGATCAAAATCAAAATCTATACTATTGTTTTTAAAATTCTTTTCTAACTCTCTCTCTAGTCGTTCCCTCATGTCTGAGGATCGTGGTCATCAACAAGTGGTCCACACTTGGAGTGAACAATTTGTTTCCATCGGCTTCTGTCCATCGCGGCCCTGACGACGGAGCTAAACCTCGGTGACCTGGAGTCTTTTATTTGATCGGTCCATCTGATAGGAGACCGGCCTCGGGCTCGTTTGCCATTTGTGTTCCCAACTACGATCAATTTCTCCAGACTCTCATTACCCCTTCGCATTATGTGGTCTTTTCTAACTACTGTCTAAAAATCACATCGTGAAGACATATTATACTTGGTATTCAATCAGATTGGAGAAGTCATTGACTCCTGAAATACAGTTTATACTAGTTCGGGAATCAATGGATTCATTAAAATAATGTAACACTATATTATGTCAAATAAAGATTTATTATTATAATTATTATTATTATACAGTTAAGTAAAATTGAAGTGTCTGTTTGTAATTCCTAAATAACAGCTTTTCACTAAATGCATATGAAAGTATACACGATACCGACACTAAAAAACTAAGTTTTAAAATTTTTCTGTCTGTCTGTCTGTTTGTTCCGGGTAATCTTTGAAACGGCTGGACGGATTTTAACGGGACTTTCACTGGCAGCAGGTAGCTAATGTTTCAAGGAGTAACTTAGGTACTTTTGTTTATTAAAAATATTAGGGTTCCGCGACAATAATGATGAAACTAAATGTACGCGAGTGAAACCGCGGGGCACAGCTAGTGAAAAATATTTATTCAGTTTAGGCCCTGGTAAGGCACTTATGAAAGTCAAGAATTTACCACCGGTTCGGAAACTAGCCTTCTGAGAAGAACCTAAAAGAAACTATACAACGAAAAAAAACGATACATCACTACCAGGAGTCAACTAGCATTACTTTAACTACTACTGTGTTCAAAGCTCGTGACGGCACCTGTCATCATGCTCTTTTTAATGTCAATACTCACAAAAATAGTGTCGGAGACGCTAGCAAGTGTAGATTACGAGAACGGTGGCAAACTTGTGATAGGGGTACTGAACTCCTAAGCTTTGATGTTTCATTTAGTTTTCATCTTATAGCTTGCTTGTTGGAATGACAAATGATAACAGGGTATTTGAAATATTTTCTTTACATTACATTAAGTGTTGTCATTTGTAATTATAAATGTAATTCACATTTAGTATTGCCATTGAAAAGAGCATGGTGACAGGTGTCGTCACGAGTTTTTAACACTCAGTGAAAATAATAACTGCCCGCACGTATATATTCGTGCTCGCACCATAAAATACTCAAAACTACTAATGCGCAGTTAAGGCTATCGCTCAAAACTCGTGACACCAGACAGTCTACGAGTGTTACAAGGTGTAAATATACTTAAGAGATCAATTTTAAAGTGTCCATACCTGCATAGGCGGCCTATGTCCGGGCGGGGGTCCCTGGTGGGGCGGGGGCCCCTGGTGCTGCATGTGGTGCGGCGGGGGCCCCTGGTGCTGCTGCATGTGGTGCGGGGGCCCCGGCGGGGGGCCGCGCAGCTGGTGGTGCGGGCCCCCGCCCGGCATCATCATGCGGGGGCCGTTGGGGCCCGGACCATTCGGACCGCCACCGAAGAAATCTGTGACCAAACATTTATTTTTTAAACAGAACAATTGGCAAACATAGTACATGTCCAAGGAGACATGTACAGTCGATATAAAATAGTAAGCAAATTACATAAGCTATATCTATTTTTATGCGGAATAATTACGCCGTAATATTAAGAAACCCGTCAACTAATACCACAGCTTCTAAAGTAACCCAGGGACCAGGGAATTCCACTGACGACAGAACCACTATTCAGCGCGGTAATTTTTACTGTAATTTTAGTCGAATGTAATATCCCAAGGCCTTACCTCTTTATAGCTTATCTAAACATATTTCCCAATGCTTATATGACCATAAACACGTGAATATCTGACAGATTTTAACTTGATTTCTTTTACCTCCAGGATGGGGTCCAGGCGGACCGCCAGGATGCGGGCCCCTCATGCCAGGATTGTTGGGTCCCGGGGGCGTCAATCTAGTCTTCGACTGGCTTTCAAACTGGTTCAATGCCTGGGGATCACACGTCTTTGTAAAGACCTAATGTATTTTATTAGCAGACGTCTCGCATAGTTCCCTTTCCCGTGGGAGTACGGAGATAAAAGCTTATGTTAAACTCAAACTCAAACTCAAATATATCTTTATTCGATTAGACTTAATACAAAGTACTTTCAAATCGTCAGAATGACACAATTACACAGGATTATACATGCTACCGCCAGGTTCGGAAGGTTGCTTTTACTGAGAAGAACCTGGCAAGAAACTCAGTAATTACTCTTTTAAAGAATATTATACAGTGTTACTTGTAGCTAGCTTTAAATGTAGCTATCCATTTCTAAATATTTTCTCTCTAAGATCGGTCCAGTAGCTCTGGAGCCTTTTCGATGCAAACAAGCAAACATCAACAATCTTTCATCGTTATAATATTGTATAGATAAGGCATTGAGAGACTTCTTTAGCTAGATGCATGACACTGGGAATGGGAATAGCCGTAAGTAATTTCTGTAACTGGAACTACATTCTAAACCAACTGCTTTGGAACATAATATATTGGTCATCAATCTCGCATTCTTATATTTGCTTACCATGCAACACACAATTCATACATACATATGCCCAACCCTGTAGCAGGTTATACTGATTCGATCCTTACATACTTCATTCACTTCGTCCAATTAGATACGAATTTCAAACTTTTTACAGACGCTTTTACTTTGACACTTCGAACAGTCACTGGTCAGATGGCGCCACTTTATTCAATAAAATTTTCACCTTTAGTTTGCAGACGCGAGGTGTTACGAATGTTCTAATATGACAGGTGCATATTTCACACCGTCTCTCAGTCACATGCCCAGTACATATGCCACCACGAGTGTTGAGCGCTCAGCTAAAATAATCTCATTAATTTTATTCACGTCGCGCCATACAGACAGGCAGATTTATAAAATGTCTACCGCGCATTCAACGTTAGCGTTCATAACTCGTGACGGTAGCTATACTTGTATGTGCAAAGCAGAGTTCATGACACGCGTTCTAATAGATATCTGATATATGCATCCAGGGCCTGTAGACAAAGTAACATTATCCTCACGCTTCGCTAGTAGAAACGATACAAAATGTACGGGAATGATACGCGTTACATGACTGATTTAGGTAATTTCCATACATTTTTTGTCGTTTCTATTAGCGCAAGCGCAAGAGAATTTTTTTGTTGCTTTGTCCGAATCCAACGTGAGTGGAATTGAGCGACAATGAAGACTTTTTAAGGCTTGTTTAAAATAAGTTTACCTGTTTAGTGGGTAAAGTAACGACGGGGTGTTGTCCATGTATTTCTTTCTTGGGCAGGCGGTCCATGACCATCCTGATGGACTGGTCGGAGCCGAGGGATATCACGCAGAACCCCTTGGACTGGCCATTGGCCCTATTCTCGAAGAACTTCACGTCTTGGAAGTCATTCACGCCAACGTCCGCGACGGCGTTAGCTATGTCCTGGTCGGTCACCCACTGAAAAAGGCGTCATTTACAACTCAACTCACTTTCAATACCGTGCAGCTCACTTTAAATGCACAATACATACGTGGCAATCCTTTGTCACAGACGATTTCAACCCTCACTCAACGATTATGTATTTCACGATTGTTTTTTTTTGAAAAAAAAAAACGTCCCTACTCGAAATTACGCTTTCGATTTGATCATTAATCTCGAAAAAAATGGTACTTTCGTAAAACGATCCTGTATATTCTATCTTTTTTTGTATTTATTTAAGATATAATCGCGCAATAGGATACGTCGGGAGAAAGGAAACAGTTTTGTTTGTTACTATTGTTTTATTTTCATCATCACAGATTGTCATTGGCAGCACTATGTTAGCAAGGATACCATAAATAGGACATTTGCAAAACTGCTTAGAAACCAACAATCCAGCATGCTCGGGAGTACGGAATCCCTCCGAACAATAAGGAGGTATTAATACAACTGATATTCTTAAATGAATTTTTTACATATCCAAAGAACGTAGAGTTAAGAAAACACTGAAAGTTATCAAGATATTTCACAACAGAACGACTTTACTGTCTAGGATACAATAAGATCTGTATTTATAAACAGGACGCCAGCAGATATTTACATTTTAGCTTCGATGAAACATACAAGATTGTATCTGCCATCAATAATATACTGTAACTTAAATAATCCTTCGCAATCACAAAAACGTCGCAAACAAAAATTGCTTTCAATCAGTAATTTAAATGACGCGAGATTTAATGTAAATCAATTAAATAGTACAATCCATTATTTTAAATAAAAATTCAGTTTTTTTAATGTTAAGACCATAACTGTTGTTGAATATACAATTTTTTAAGTAGTTATTTAAAGTATTTACAAGCTCCATTTTATGAAATTAGGTCAATCAACCCGAGTAGCACACGACATAAAAAATAGTACACATTATATGAATGTTAAAACAAAGATGGATTCGTTCCAACCGGCCGTTATAAATAAATACAAAGTGATACGCAAAAACTCCGAATTAACTTTACCAATAATAAAATAAAAATATTACAAGTGCTACATTAGATTAGATACAACAACAAGCCAAATAATCTTACCTCAACGACAACCTGAATAAGAAAGAACAAATAGTTTATAGGAAACCAGAACATTGGCTGGTATGCAAATAATATTTACGTACCATCCTAATATTCTGATTATTGACAAGCTGGGTTACACGGCCAATTTTATACACACTCATGTGACAAAATAGATGTACACGCGCGTATATCCGCAAATTTAGTTAGTCTCATTGCAATTTACTAAAGCATATAGACAGTAAACAATAGGACCCACAGAGCTATGTTACCTTGTGGAAAATAAAATAATACAAAAATGCAATTATCATGTATAAAAGAATAATGTGCGACGGACATAAGTGTATATCCGATATTAAAGCATTTGTCGAGTAGTTAACATGTAGACAGGGCAATGTTACACGTGTAAATATATAGATACATAAACAACACATAGGCATACATCATCTGGCATCATTCAAACATCATTTCATTTGCACCCTCTAACATGATCATGCGCCGAATTAGGATTCCAAGTAAACAACACATACTGCTGTAAGCAGGATAACTTACAACCTTATATCAATAATGTCTTTACAAATCACGAAACGTCTTATACCCAAGTACAAGTGTATACCCCCAGCATTTCGATGCAATATCACAATATTATTGATGTTATTACTCAATCAAATATAAGTAAGGATTGCAAATGGCGGCCTATTTGCCTCTCGCTCACACACTAGACAGATAGTGAGCGCTATTCAAATATGAGCGACTTTCAATCACTTTATTTATTTGACCAAGTTAATGTAGAAATTCATAAATTAACGAGTCATAATAATTATCTTATAAACTAATGTTTGTCTACCTGCATACCATACCATCCAGTAATGTGTTGTTTACAATACCCCTAATTTTAATATAATATAAGATGGTATATTAAATACCACATTATAACAAAATTGACACTTCAGAGATATTTTCAAAAATGTTATAATCATATTTTACATTCAGCATTTACAATATAGCTGCATTCAAACTTAAATAAATTATTAGCATTCAAATATGCTTAAACATTGTAATATAACATGCTATATAATGATGCTAATTTTTGATAAGAGCTGAAAACTTATTACATGTTGCTTAATTCAAACTTCAGTAAGAAGGGGCTAACTTTAACTAAGTATAATAAATACATAAATATTAGTAAGTATGCCATCTACTGACAATTATAAACTCTACATGAATTATATCTTCAAATGGAGGATAATATGAATATAAATACATTTGATTTTTTTATACATAACATGTATTAAACTTACAATAATTGCAAATATCTCTTTGGTGTCAATGTATGTTAACGATGAATAATCAATTAAATAAAAATAAAGAGCTATATTAAAAACAAAATTCAACAAGACACTAAAATATCACAGATTAAAATTTCCGCAAAGCAGAATGCATGATAAAAACTGAGAACAAATGTATTGTTTCATCACGCGAGCCGTAGTTATTTAATAATATATGTATATGTAAATTGGTTCACACACCTAGATTTTTGTTAATTACCACCATTCTATAGAGGATATGTGGAATCTTGCATCCAAGAATCCACCTTGAAGCGTATCCAGGGTGAAAAAGTGGAATATCATTCAGAAATGAATTCCATTTTTTCTTCTTGGCATATCACACATTTCCAAATATAGGTACTATGCTTTATTGTGGATGAACAGCATAACCAATTAGGAATTTGCTACACCAGGTGTTGGCTTACTGTATATGGTTGAATACAAGTAAAGATTATGAAATGGAACAGATCTAATATGAAGCTGGGTCGGCATACACCCTGGTTACCTAGGCTAGAGCATCACTAAGTTCTTTTGAAGCCCACCAAGCTACTATAGGCTTCAACCCACAACTGGCTAGAATAGGCTATGTCATTATGTTGAAATGTAAGACTCAAACAATAGCTGTTTGAGCACATTATTTATTGCCATCTCTGTAGATGTCAATGTGACACAAAAGCCATGCTTCACATGTTCAGCCCCAGTAACAATAAGAATGCTTCACAGAAGTTGTGCTACTATGAACACAGGGCCAGATTATCCAACAGATTAGGCAACAGCCCATGTTAGACAACTTCCTAGGGGCCTGAGAAAAGGGAAGAAATATTTTATAGTAAGTCCCTAAAATTGCAATGCCTAGGGGCCCCAATTTAATCCGGCCCTGACCAAACATGTTAAATGGCAAAGCAGTCTCCTACTACAGTTTAGACGCAAGTAATTGTAATGTGTGAACAATTTACAAAACAAAATTTAATTGTTGAAGCAAAAACAAGTTGTAATAATTACACTTAGCCACAGAATAAACAATTTATGTTTCAATAGTGTAACAAAAATGACACTATAATGTCACAATCTTACAAACTTCTTAGATGTAATTGAAGTAACAGACAAGATCTTACAACAGACTTTTATATAGGTACTAACCATTTTCTTTGACAGACAATCATCTGTATTAACATTCTTGTTTTTGCTTATTTGATTGTGATATAGCAAAATTTACTTTTCAATGTAAAAACATAAGATAAATTAGTAAATTGATCTAAGAATTTCAGTCTAATGTAGTCTTTTAAGTTATTTTGCTATATTTCTTTTTAAGTTTATCCGATTTTCCTTATAGGTAAACGAAATTATTTTTAAATAGGTATAACTTTAGCCAAACCAATTGCTTTATGCCTTTTATTTCAATTATGGTTATACTAACCTTATTCTTGGTAAAAGATATAAAAATATAGACTTTTGGACATATTCAATTGAAATAAAACCCATGAAGCTTATTATGCTACTTGATGTGAACCAAATGAAAACAATAATTAGAAATTTATATTGATATTCAATTTTCAAATGGTTCTTTTGAGTAGGACTGCCAAAAGACCAAGTTTCATTGCTTTATTAATGATTTTTTTTTTAAATACATACATTCTAATGACTTCAGTAAGTAGATAACAATGAGCCTGTTCCTAGATTGTTAACTAAATTTAAAACTTAGACAATCATCTTTTACAATACCTAGATGATAAACTCCATGCATGTTGGACTGTGTAGGTATAATGTACAGAACAATTTAGGCAAGTGGGCAGGTACATGTTTGTATGTCAATAGTAATATAATAGTTTATCAAAGAGTCAGTATTGTTATTAGATAATACTTTAAACAAAGATAATTAATAATGACAAAGATTAACGTATCTAACAAGGAATTTGGTGACAATTAATTTAGACAAAATAACAGTACAATGTAGGAAGCACTCTATTGCTATAAAATTTAATTATTTATTATCCACCGCAACATTGGTGAAAATTCACAGTATTTTGTGCTTATCTCAAAATAAATACATTTTGTTCTATACTGTATGAACAATGACGCCAATCGTTAGCTATCTTAGTTCTAATACCGCCCTCTACTCAAAGCAATGAAACCTGGCAAATTTGGCTGGCAAGCCTTCTCAGACATCTATGTTTGCTTTGATTACCCAAACACAGAAGTCAAAATCAAAACAAATTCAGTAGGTACATTATAACTAAATGAGACAAAATCAAGTACAAACCCATGTTAGGTTGCCGACGTAAAGTTGAAAGCGGCGGCCATGATGTCCGTGGTTTGACGAATTGTTGTGATAAGGAGGACCTCCGTTTGTTTCCTCCGAGGGATGCGAGTGCTGCGGGGGCCCGACGTTGGGAGGCCCGTCACCGTCGTCAGGCTTCACGGCCGGTGCAGCGATCACGTCGTCGTATAAATCCACGTTCTCGCCGCCGAAATCATCCTGCAAACAAGCCGCAAATTTGGGATAACTTTTGACGCGTAAAAACTTGATGCTATCAACTGAAAGTTATATCAACGAAAGAATAGGCATGTGGAATATGTTTGGTTTATTAAACTAACCTGTCTGTTAAAATCTGATTCAATATCATCGGCGTACAAATCTATGTCTACTCCTCCGTCCGCCATTTTGCGTCTTCTTTCTTGGAGAATGGACGACGGATGGATCGATCGACCGGGGCGCACGACCGACATAGCGAACGAAAGCTCTTTCCCGGAAAGAGCTACTGACCGATTAGAGTGATTTGCATTGTTTATGGGATTGCAATGTTACCAGCTGTATTTCCATTTAAATCAATCATAACTATTTAATATTTTTAATGGTAAGTGGCAAAAAAACCTTAGTAATCGACTAAAACTATAGCATCTGTCATATTTTTATTTTGGTGATTTTTCATTACCTTATCATGTACTCACTGTACCGGCTCCATTGGCTGACCTTAAATAAGGACGTCATGTGTGATAAAGGTCGTAAGAAGAATGATGGGTCATGCTGTCTATTATTAACATAAAATTATGGACAAAAATACATGTTTGGGTAGGACGTAAAAGATGACGTTTGGTAGAATTATCTAATAAAACACGAAAAATTACAACTGCGCATTCAAGGCCAGCGCTCAAAACTCGTAACACGACGGTAATATCGCATAGAAAGAGAAACCACCGTGGAATCAGAGGGCGCCACTGAGCCTAAACACCATTTTTGTTTAGGGAAATGAAATAACTCATCTACATTTCTACCTCTGAACCAAATCAATTTTAGTCAATACGTCTGAGAAAAGAAGAGAAGAACACATTGCACCGACCGCCGGATAAGGGCAGATTGAAAATGATAATAAGTCTAAGGAACAGTAAAAAGCCTACCCAGGTATTGGTTGCAATTTGGAAATCGAAAAGTTTGTTCACTTTTAGGCCGAGAGGGTTGTTTTTCTGAAGAGATTTAGAGTTGAATAGACAAGTACCCTGACTGCCTATTCCATACAAAATTACACATGTAATAAATAGTGTGTCAATTCGAAGCACTCCTAGTGATCGGTTCTTTTTCTCTTCTCCCTATCATTAGGTCCGATCCCTGTGAGCACAACTCCCAATATCAGCGCCAGAATGGCGTGAATAAAATAAGGGATTGCCCTTACTAGTAGCGTACTATATATTATAGGTCAGTGGATTTAAACTGAATTTAATTGTTGCAAGTACATTGTTTCTCAATCACAAAATACAATGGCAGTTTATAATAGCCATCCGTAGTATTAAGCGTACGCAGTCTTCTTTTGGTTTGGGTCTCATTTTGGTTTGACGCGAGCGCGATTTTATTATTACTTCCTCATTGGACTAAACACAATGCGAGTGACTGATCGACTATAAAAATTCACTAGATTTGAATATATTATATAATTTGCATTAATTCTGAAGTCCTTTCGTACACCGTGTGAAAGCTAAAGATTCATTAAATATAGCGACATCTGATGGCAAAATCAGCATAGTTTCTCAAGGGCATTATTTGTTATTGTAAATTAACGCCCTCTATGAATCACTTGTGAAACTACGACAAGCAATTGACAAAGAGTTGGTTGCAAGCAGGCGAGGCAAGTGGCATGCGCGGGGCAGGTAGCGGGCGGGAGGGACGTCATCCATCCCTCGCCATTTTCCGTCAAGCTCTCTGCTCAATTCAATCAAGTTAGCTTCTGTCAGTTTGGTCGCTGTGTTTGTGTATAGTGTTGTGAAAATTCTCTGTGTTGATGAATCTCAATGGGAAATCGTGCTAATTACGACTTGCAAACGATGGGTCGAGTATTGTGTATGTGTTTCTGATGTACGGCTCGTATAATAGTGATGATGGCCAAGTGATTGATAAAGTGAAGTGTTTTGTGGCGTATGCTGGGCTTTCACGGCAACTGTGAGATCCTTTCTCTGGATAGATCGTCAACGAGACGAGGTGGGATCACAACACGGGAAGGTGACGCACCATGTCGGCTAAGAGCATCCCGGGAGACAAGGTAGGCCTACATCCCTTCTAAACTATACCGTTGCCGTGACCTGCCTACGTCGACCAGCATTTTTTGGGCTCGAAAGGTCATTTTTTTGTTTCTAAACGCGCTCCTTTCTCTCGCGTTGGAATGGGCACAAATTTATACACATTGGATCTTTATTATTATACCTAATTTACGACAGGACACAGGTAGATTGTAAATTGACCTTTAGAAGGTAGATTCATAATACCACTTTGTTATAATGTACATATTTAATTAATACCTGACGTAAGTACAAATTTGAAATAATAGCTGACCCAATATTTTATGTTGGTATGATTTGAATATTTATTTACTTACTTACTGAAAAACTAGAGTAAAAAACATACTTAAGATTCCATAAACAAACTCCTTTAAAACTATTAAGTAATTAATTCTAAACATTGGAGATATACATACTTAACATACATTCTTTGTACATACATAAACACCAATGATAAAAGAATTTTGTATCTATAGTGAAGTCTCTATAATAACTAATTTCTAAGCTTAATACTTCATTCTTAATAATTGAAATGCATGTCAGAAAGAAAATTAAAAATTTCATTTTATTCTTACCACTACATCATAATTAGATAAAAGATTAGTATTATCTGTTAAGAACACTAACTTCCCCTTCCTTAACAATTTTATTAGTAAGTCCTTATTTAAGTCTTCAACAAAAGAAGTATATTTCCTTCTGTAACTAAGTAGCTGGTTTTTGGACACCATTTGCACAGGTTTTGACTCATAATGTTTATGTTTTGACCAAATCACACAATACCTTTATAAATTGCTTATGTTATTCAAAATAAAATAATGATGCTCATGCCATTCCCAGAAGGGCCCTGAAGGGCTAAGAATATGATTAAGTGCCAATGTAACAGAGTGAGTCCATCGCCGTCTCAGCCGCTTTACATATGTCATTGAATTACTTCTCAGACATATGCAGGTTTCCTCATGATGATTTCCTTCACCGTAAACATGTGGGGTGAAATGACTGCAGTTATTAGAAAAAGGCAGACCGCTAGGATTCAAACTTTCATTGCTTGCATAGCAGGCGACTGCTTAAACCCACGGCTGCCACTGCTTAATCTGATTGAAAAACAATTTTTTTAAGTAAGTACATTGGCTTCACTATCAATACTTAGAATTATATATTTTTAGAATGTCATTCTTGTCATGAGTTGGGCGATAGTCCATTGACATAGCCACCATGTTCCCTACAGATAGATCCCAATAAATGTGTGGGTACTTAATTATAAAACTGTCACTAAATAGAAGCCATCGAAACAATCCAGTTGCAACACACTTTATTTGCAATTTAAAAAGTGTTAATTTACCTTATTGTTATTATTTTTATGGTTAACAGCTGCTTGTAATAGTTACCTTCATAGATATATTATACATATATCGCCATAAGTAGTATATTTTGTAGCAGTGCCAAGGTCTTTTCTGCCATAATCTGAGCAATAACCACAACATACCCAAAGTAATGGATGTAATATTGTATGGGTATCTAATTGTTTTTCTTATGATGATGTTATTCATTGACCTTAGGAAATCTTTAAATAAAATAAAAACATGCACAGTATCCCCACTGTTTTCGCTGCGGCACCTGTACGGTCAAATTTCACCAACGTTTAGAAAGCATGTAGGTACCTACAACCTAGTTAGATACAATGGATGTAGTCACATCGTTCACCTACAGACATTGAACTGGGGGCCTACTCTAATCCACCGAAATTCGAAGTTTCGGTCGAAAGTTCGCAAAGTTCCTGACACGGTTCTTATTCGTTCTAAATTACGTTAGGAACGTGAAGATTATTTAGTTTATTTATACCGAGTTTCTGAGTCTATCATCTGAACATATACTTACTCAAGTAAGTACTTAGGTATTATTTAAATTACGAAAATTTTACTTTGATAAAAACAATATCATACTGAAACTTCATTTGAATTTCGTTCGTTTGTGAAGTTTCGTTTCCGCAGAAAGAGAGTAGACCCCCTGGCATTACGATAATAGACTGTAGTGTCACTGACAACTCTTCCGTATGAACGCACCACTGCACCTACGCCCACCTGACAACTGTCTCTTTACCATGGAATTACAAAGTATGCAAATGACACTGATACCAGTGGTAGCGTCCAAATGTATGTTAAAGATTTCTTTCACAAGAGACACAAATGCATAATTATGCAAAATTAAAACAAATACATATAATAATGCTCACGCCTGTATTCCATGGGTAGTCAGAGACCACCGTTCGCCACATGCTACGATCCTTTTTTTCGGAAAATTTATAAAAAATTACTTAAAATAAAAAAATTACTTAAGTAAGTTTAAGTACAGTAGAATAAGTAACATTGCAGATAATTTTTTATTACATTTTGATTGCACCGTATACGTATTCGCTGGTAGCCACGCCCCTGACTGAAACCTTGGCATACCTACAAAAACAGACAGAAAACTAATTCGTTCATTAACTAACATGGATATGTAGAATATTTCATAAAGAAAATTCAACGCCTGTTTTTAGAGCCGAAATTCTGTGGAGCTGAATATTTCCGCTTTTAAATTACGCAAGGAGTCTGTTTGGTAAGCCAGGCGACGAAAAGACAACGTCGGGTTAACCTACATTGTACAGAGTAAAAAGGAGCCAAATGTGCTGGATTTGTGAATTTATGGTGGTATAATCTGTAGTTACGTTTACTCCGCTCCCACGCAGAAATGCGGACTGCACGGCTTCTGCCTTATTGTATAAAAGGACCGCATTTCGGGTCTTTTAAGCCCTGATTCAGTCGGACGCGACCTTTGGTATACTGACCCAGTTTTAAATAAACTGATACGGACACAAGCTTCATTTAGAAATGTATGTTTTATATTTAAGGATCTATCTATCTTTTCGAGAATTACGGCTGCTAGCTGTGAATTATAAATAGGTACCTACCTGATCTAGGTACCAGTATAAATTGTGTCTCTGGTATCAAAATGATACGTCAAAGATTACCCCCCTTATTACTAAACTTAGACTAAAATAAACCTCAGTTTAAAAGTGGTTCGATTTCTTTTTGTGATACAGATTTCTAAAGAGACTTATTGTTAGTTCAAGTTTGGTAATGTCTTGGTTTAAATCATGTTTAGTTTTAAAACGATCACTCCTGTTTTATGAACAAACTGAATTTTGATAGCTACAAAGCCAACTTAGCAACATCGAGAAAACTACCAGCGGTTCGGAAACTTGTTTCTGAGAAACCCAGCAAAAACTTAGCCAGACATGTTGACATACATATATACCAACTACATAATAGTTGGTATATATGTATATACACTGAGTTAGGTCCCACTTTCGCACATTTTACTTGACTATTCTTCGCTAAAGATGTTTATAACCAACTCTATAAATTTCTAAAACATTAACAGGGAGAAATTGTACATCTCCCGTTTTCAAAGCAGTTAATATTTCTACTATTGTTAGCGCAGAAATTGCTGTCAAACTTACAGCAATTTAAACGCTTATCAGCAACATAAAATAATAAGTTCCGAGTCCTGTTGATGGTAACCGGTATAATGACTTTAACCCAGACCTTGCCATAGTATTAACAACACTGGTACATTACTGTTAGCATGTCATACCTACGTTATTTATATACATAAGTACTACTTTTACCCGCGAGTACGACTTTAAAACTATCCTTATGCCATATCCATAAAATTTTAGAACAATCGGTCCAGCTGTTAGGCCGTGACAACGTAACAGATACATAGAAACTTTTCCTTTATGCATACAGACAGGAGCCGCCATGAGCTATGAGCTCTGACCTTGAACGCGCATTATTCATTTTATCAGGACCCCTATCACGGGATTACCACCGTGTTCGTAATCTATACTTGCTAGCGTCACTCGCAATATTTGTATGAGATATTTTAATTGTTCACGTCACCGCTGGAAATAGCTGCACAATTTCTCAAACTAATATTGGGCGGAGACGATAGCGAGAATAGATTACGAGAACGGTGGCAAACCCGTGATAGGGGTACAGACAGTCCCTGTCTGTCTGTATGGCGCGTCGTGAAATACATACCCCCACTATTTTCGCAGAGTGCTCATAACTTGTGACGGCGTACAAGCTCTTATTTCATTTACTTTATCCTTCTTTCACCCAACAACATTGCGTCGAATGGCTGATGTATTTGGCATTGTGATAGATATATAGGTCCACTTCCGAACCCGGAAAATATAGGCGGTTCCCGTGGGTCAACAGGGCCCAAATTTCAAACAGACAGTTACCTTAGTAAGTTTAGAACCTATTTCAAATGTTTGCTGTCTTTTCTGTTCTCTGTATACTTAGTAGTTAAGTAAGTAATACTTTAATATTTGATAGATTTTTTTTTTCTGGATGTTTTTTTATCTACATTAATCCAAAGATTTGATCAATACATAAATAATACAAACAATGATTGCTTATGACAATCAGACAAAGAATAAAGAACAAAGTCCCTTATTTACGTGTAATAAACGCGGTGCGCTCGTTACCAAATCCCTTATATTCCACCCTTCAGCAATTTGCCTGGAGATATTCAATTCCTCGTCACGCATTTTTCTTGTTCCTTTTGTTTTATTAACTTCAAAACGTTCATCTTCACTCCGACGGAAATCTTTGTTTTGATCATAATTTTCATGCGTGTAAACATAATCCACATTGTCCTAAGAAAAATAAAATATCTACTAAACTCAGCTAACGAGAACATGTTAATGTATTCTCTTGTTTATTATGTAATGAAATAAAAATGAAAGTTGGAATTGTAAGTAAGTAATTGTACAAAAGACAACCGTGTTGCGTTAAACAAACACTCATTAACATTTTCTTTCAGCTTGGTCTTTACGTAAGAAAAAACTGTGCCTATACCGTTCATTACCCTTCCTACAGTCCTACATAATAGGGTCCCACATAATGGTACAAAATATTGTAGACTCTGAGACAAACATAGCCTTACCGAATCACTTTCCCTGTTCTCTGACGCAACGGTTCGACGTCAATGTCTCTTAATGGACACCTATTCATGGTGCTAAATCCTAATTAGTAAGTTTGGACTCATTACGCTTCCAAAAGAAAACAATTACATTATCCATTGTAACAAAGAGCGCTTAAAAAAGGGAAAAAGAAGAGACAATAGCCGATTGCGTGGGTAATATGAAACGTACATAAGCTGGATATTTGATAAGGCTTTTGTTGGTATTTTCCTAGTAGACTTGAGTGTGTAGGTAGCCACCCCCCACCCACGTTAGTAATGTATCAAATAAACGAATATTCAAAAGTTGCAGCCTGTTCGCGACTTATTCAGCGTGCGCCGCGGAATGAGATGTCCTGATCAAAAGTAAAAAACTGGTGATGGTCTAATTATCTGGCTAGCCACATAAAAGTTGGCTTCATCTAACTTTTTGTGGACTTTTTTAGTTGGCATGGATGTAGGGCAGTTTCACGAATGCCATACCGAGGATTTCGTTTTAATAATGAAATTTCAACATTATCCTCGTATGTATCTGTTTCTTGTAAGCGTATGCTTGTTCTCGTTAGTGAATAAGCAACATTTGTTGAAAACCAATTGCAATGGCATCGTGCTCTAAGTCGTACGACCAAACCTCCGTTTCATGCAAATCAGTGGCATTTGTACCAGCTTTTACATTCCCAGAAGCTTCGAAATGAATTCGTATCGCAATCCGATTTTCCACTAGGTCAAAGTGTCAGTTGTGCTCATTCGCCGTTGACCTCAAATTGGTGGGGGTTAACGATCTGCAATTATGACGAGATGAGACCCGCCTGTCTCGCTTCTTGGACTCGAACAATAGTCATAGTTAACTGTACCCACGTCGACGGTGTCGTGGTTTCGTCATGCTGACTGAACCATTGCTAAATTCCTGGTCAACGCTGTTCCACTTTCCGTGATGCCACCGAGGTGTGTAGTAGGCGTGTTTTGCCAGGTTAATGTTACGCCAGATTATTGTCTCATTGGATGCGGTGTTTCTAAACACTTATTTTAACCACAATGACGTGGTACTCAATTTTGTCAATATTTTAAAGTTCAATCACATCTTTCACTTGGAAAACTTATTTATCAATATACTTATGCATGTTAAAAAGAATCTATATCAAAACACCACCTCCTTAGCTCTAACACATTCGGAAATCCTTCTGATCTGACGATTGATCTTCAGCATGATCAAGTTATCCAGTAACTCTAGCGGTAAAATACCCCATTTTTGAATTGTTGCTTCATTGATCACTGGGTCTATTGGGGTCTGATTATCAAATCACAATTGCAAGCCACGGACTTGAAATTAGAACTCCAACCCTGCTCAAATAGAAACATGTGTCGGATTAGCCCAAAACTATTTTTTGAGTCCGTTCGTCCGTCAATTACTCTGTACTAAAGCCCTTACTTCCTAGTTCAGCTGACACTGGCCTGTCATTTCGGACTCTTAGTCGCAAATAGTAGTAGCAATGAACGAGCAATTAGTAGTACTGGTACTGCTACAGTTTTGTTCCATTGTGTTCATTTTCCTTTTCACGTGCAGCGAACACCGTGACGGCTTGTCTACAATAGTATTACGTTATTATGTAAATAGCCTGTGCTTGTCAGTGCTCGCCTTCGTGTGGTTTAGAAGCCGCCTGCGAAGTGATGCGAGTTCCAACTCTGGTCTGCATCTACACCTACCTACTAAAAAGTTTTAGAACTGGTGTATGTAGGTACAGTGATTTATGTACGGTCAAGAAAATCATCATGTTGATGAACTCTGGGTGCCACTTCTAAGTTGTGGGGGTAACAAATAGTGTTCAGTTCTGCTTATATTGTAGTAAAGCGATACGTTTAGTAGCCTTAATTATTAACGGACTTCTGCAAAAAGGAAGAAATTCTATGTTCGATGTGTATGTATTTTTTTACGTACACGCTAGCTAAAGTACTCTTGGTTTAAGCAAATCAATACAAGATGACGAGAAACTACTAAATTCATACTTTAATCGTTGATTGGTGATATATTTTATAGCCTGTGCTTTGCAATACCCTACCCAGGTTATAGTAAATATCATCGACCATAGATTAACTGTTTACGACTTCGGGTCTATTTGTGCTTGGCTGTAGAAAGTAGTTCCGGAGGCACATGTGTAAACTGAAATGCAATGTGGACCTAATTAGATATTAAAACATACAGTCGAATTGAGAACTTCTTTCTTTTTCTAAAAGTCGGTTTAAAGTCACAAAGTGTCGGAATTCGGATTAATTGTGAATATGATTGTTATCTGTTAGTTGTCAGAGTGGATAGGTACAAAATATAGTAGTATTTAAAATATTATGTAGATATTCCGCCTTAGTTCATATTTGCGTTTCCGTCCCAGACCTGCTATGAATTGCAAAGTAGATTGCTGTTTGTTAGGTTCTGATTTTTAATATAAAATGCGTCATAAATATTTCTACATTTTCTACCACAAATTCAACAACTTACCTAAGAACTACGAACGTTGAAAGTATCCAAACATAATTATATGAGGGTAAAGTTCTAGTTAATTAGAATTAAGGGGTTCTGGATTTTGATCATGCTATAAAAGTGATGTACTTATAAACTTTCGACCCCTATTCACTTCTTTGGGGTGAAGCTTTGTAGCGCTGCTATACTTGTACATCCTTAATTTTACCTTCTAAGTGTTGGAATTTTCAAGAATTCTTTCTTGGAGGATGCTTACATGTAGCAACTGACAAATTTCAAATTTATAGCCCCAGCGGTTAGCGCTCTGCGTTTAAGAATCAGTCAGGATATGTTAAGTATTTTCTTTGCTTAATATTTTGTTTAAATAAACGGGTTTACCAATCATTATTGAATAATCGTGCTTGTACCCTCCTCTAGTAAGCGTGCTATAATTATAACTGTTAGCAATGATTACCGCCCAGATCTGAACGATTGTGCGCGAAACGGTAACCGTTTATCGTGATTTTACTTATAAGTTTGTTCAACTTTCAAACAGAATGTAAGTGTTACTTTATGGTTACCCTTACTACACTTTATGGTGTAGATTTGGCATAATAAAGGCGGCGTAAGGGCGGATTCTTACGTTTGTAATCGATTATAGACGCGTGGGTGCGATGATCTCGGATGAAGTCTGACTAATTAGATTATTAGAGTGGAGACTCCAATAGTGAGACGCTCGTAAGAATGAGTGTATGTAGTGCCACCATGGTACGAATAAGGGCCGGCATTCTATATGTATACCATATAAAATACCAGCCTCTTTTGTGACATCGTCGACAGGTGAGTGTGGTACCTACACAAAAACGTGATGAATAGAAATATTAACAGTTGATTGAATCCATAGTTCACTTAGAAACGTGCTGATGGCCGCCTGCAGGTTTTTATCTAAGTATAGATACCGTCATGTGTACTAAGCGCTGATCTTGAATGCCCAGTAGTAATTTTTTGGGGTCTTGTATGGAGCGACCAAAATCATTTGCAGTTATCCCCACTATTTTCATTGAGCGTTCATAACGACACCTGCACTTTCGAATGATAGGATATACGAATTTGAATATAATCTAAATATGTTTTCCCCTCGAGTAAAATATGTACCCTACACTCAAACCAATTAAGCAGAGAGAGTAGGACTATGATCTTTGAGGTTCGGTTCTCTCAAAGCTGTTAATTCCACGTAGAAATCTCGGAGAGGATGCAAGTTTAATAATTATAATAATGGCTTCTGCTGCCTTTTTCATTGTCATAATCCTATTAGTATATAAAAATAATGAGGCAAAGTAAACGCGTAAGAGAATTAAAAACGTCCGAAAATAATGCGAAAACTAATTTGCTCTCGGTTTCGAAGGCGGTTCCTCTTAATTTTATCCGGGGCGTTCCAGCTAGACGTCGGAAGAATTGCTTCGTGCCGTATTAAAGTGTTTGCCTACCCGGATGTCCCGGGGGAGACGCCCCCTCCGCCAGGGGGAGAGCTATTCGCCCTGTTTTCACCTCCCGAGCGGCACAATAAATAAATTGGCTGCCGCCGACTCAGTTATAGGAGATAAGATATCTAATAATTTGTAAGAAATCCGTCCTAACTAAAATTTACTCCTTGCAGGTTCAACAGTACTTATATCATTCTCGTAGTTGGAGCTCGGTACGTTGTGGGGTTACGTCATTTGTATAAAATTTTATGTAAAGATATAATACTCCATTTTGATTGAGAGTGTCTAGCTTTGTAAAACGGCTATGAAGACAAACCTTTAGAGACGTAATCTGGCAAACTTACATCAAAATAACCGCTTATTGGTAACACTTAATATGTTACATTAATGAGTATAACCCTTATCTAACCATTCCTTATATCCAGAAATTTTAAAATCATCAAAATAACCGAATGGACAATTAATTTATTACAGGTTTTTATGCTTGGATGGCTTCGATTATAGCGTTCGTTATAAAACGGCAATGATCTGGATTATGTCAAATGTTTTCTCCAAAACAACTTAGTTTTTACGGTCATTGAAGCTGAAATCTGCAAGAATCCCAATTGAGCACCGAAGCAGAGTACTTAATAAAAAAAGTTATTTCATCACAAGTTTATAACGCAGCGTTTGGCTTTATGTAATTGTTTATATTACTTACCTAAGTATTTAAACCCTGCGATTGTCCTTTGAAACAATCGCCAAGACGCTCCAACAATGCTTGCACTTCGTAGAAACTTGTAGGGTCGCCCATCATACTGAATTTGAAGTGAGGAATGTTATGTACGCGTTTATATTATATTCAATAGTGTAGTGGTATGTATGCCTGACTGTTCTACTAGGTGTCGCGTGTTCGATTTTTGTTTGATTAGAATTAGAGTTGACATTGTGTCTAGGTGTTTGGGAAGTAAGTACTTAAGTACATAATGTTATGTATTATAGGGTGAATTTATTTAAAAAGAAGTTTTATGTACTTAATATTCAGTGTCTGGTACTGGCGTTATATATAATTATTTATAATTACTTAGGTATCTGATTACTTAAATTACATATTCCCTTTGTTTGTATGTTATTTGGTAGATAGATGTTTTAATCCTTAATTATAAATAAAACCTCTCAAAAAACGCGTTGAAATAACAAACGTGTGTCGAATTGAAAATTATGCCTAAAGGAACAATAGTTCGTTAGTTAAACCATGTAAAACAGTGAGTCAGATTAAAAAGCTAAGCTCAATATGATATTACTCCGATACAGTCCAAATAAGATAAGGGGTAGTTTGACAGGCCGTTAATAAGAACATTGCACCCTTGTTAGTTTTACACCCACCCCTTGTATGTGCTCATACGTAATGTTATACAGGCTTAGCTTGCCGCCTTCATTTGAACAATACTTTACAATAAATCTAAACTCATCTACTTAATATATAAAGATGAAGAGTTTGTTGGTTTGTTTGAACGCGCTAATCTGAAGCGCTATTGGTGTGATTTGAAAATTTCTTTCAGTGTTAGACAGCCACCTTATCGAGGAAGCCTATGTATTATATTATCTCATCACGCTAATACCAATCGTGACTTAAACTTAGCGTTAGCCCAAAGTATCTATTCCGCGCGGCCGATGTCGCTTCCAGAAGCTTTTGGATTTAGTATTACCATTAACGTGAACTTTGGATAAAGTCGATTGGGTATATTATTTTTGGATCTTGTTTTACTTATCTTATGGATTGGGATTGATCAATACAAAAAACTTTACTTAGTACTTACTTACTTTACTAAAATACTTACGTTTGATAAATCAATTGTAGATTACTGGAGCTTTTATTTCAGCATAGGATTTTTTTCTTCGAAATGCTAGAATATTTCAATGATATTTTTTCTGCTTTCAATGTTCAAACTTAAACCACTTAACCTAATATTGAGCTGCCACTTATCCAATCCCATTAATACTTTCAATTAAAAAGTTACACAAGTTAAGTACTTACAAAAATAAGAAGGACAGAATTAAAGATTAAGAAAATGTATTTTGCAAACATTCTATATGACAAATGATATTCTATATTTCACCAAATACGTTCAATCAAGAAATAATATCTTTAAACAATTAAGTACTTACTTAAAATTTAAGTAAGTTGTAAGTATTTTACAAATACTTAAGTACTTAACATTATTTTGTCCGTATTACTTAACGCGTCGTTCTTCTAAACTACGTTACGAATCTTGATACGCTTTTTTACTAACATCGAGTTATCTCATTCGTCGAAATAGTTTTGAAAAATCGTATCCCGAGGTGAAGAGGACGGGCGCTAGTATAAAATAAAAAGAAAAATTAAAATGTACACTTACGCCCTTAAACAATTAAAATGTCTAGAAACGTTCTGCAAGGAGCAAAATAAAAAGTCATTTTCGCATGGCTCAGTGAGTGATGTAAGAAGAATTGAACGGTCTCCGATCGCAGCAGACTTTTCCATTAGGACCCCTGCCGGCAACCTCACTCGGTCCATTACGTCGCAAATGACTTGAGCAAGAGCTGGCGAAATTCTCTCGCCATTACATTTTTTCACGCTGCATATTTTACAAAATATATACTGACATGACGGACGAGTGGCATACTTAGCATAATTCTAAAATCAACAACGTGAGCCGACCTGACATTGAGATTTGAGACGCGTATTACCTCATTGTACTTTTCAAGTGTATGTAACCCTGAACTGAATCATACATCATTCAAGAAGATGGATATTTGCACATTCATAAATAAATCCAAAATCGGTCGTGCGGGGCGCATACATACATACTTATGCTCACTTATGCCTGTATTCCCCGATGGTGAGTCTATCGCCGTCTCAGCCACTATACATACGTCTTTAAATTACTTCTCGGACACATGCCACTTTCCTCACGATGTTTTCCTTCACGGGTCGCATATAAACCTTAAAGTTACTTAGGGTGGTTTGCACCAACTAACTTTAGCTATAACAAATTATTTACTGGGTAGGCAAAAAAATTATGTACTTACCATTTTAAAATTGTCATATGACGTCATGAATTTTACTGATATAACTGACGATAGCTAAGTAAATACAACTTTTCGCATATTTTTTCTTCAAACTGTCAGCTAAATTTGTCAATTGAAAAATAAAGTAATGACTTTAGGCTTTACCAAATATTATCGTGCAACCCACCCTTCACCATGGTAGACAGTTTATGTCTACAATAATAAAGTTTATTTAATCATCATGTATTTTTTAACAGCTGAATTTATTTCATTTCGTACTTAATTACTTATGTGTGTGTATAAATAAACTTCGTTATTTTTGCAGTTCTCTTTTACGACTCTCCAGTGGCACATTTTAAAAGTATGATAAAACTGTTGGATTCCCAAAACGTAAAGGCGAATATACTTTTTACCGTAGTGGAATTTAATAAAACATGAGCCCTCGCATTCGATACTCCGTATTCGGCTAGTTATGATCCTAGGTAGTTTTATAAATCCGATCAATGTTTCTTTGTGGGGTCGTAATCGGATTATACTCTTACCAGCTTTTGGTGAACCTGTAACTAGGTATTGGCTTATCAGATTCGAACGTCTTGTCATGAGCAATTCCTGTTACTTTTGTATCTATACAGATAAATACAATCGAAATGTCTGTTCGTAATTCTAAATGAACATCTTTTCACTAATGCATATGACTGTAAGTAAAACAATGTTGTTTTTTTTATGTCTGTCTTTCTGTTTGTTTCGGCTAATCTCTGAAATGGCTGAACCAATTTTAACGGGATTTACACTGACAGATAGCTGAGTTTAGAGCGGAGTAAGTTAGGGAACGTATAATCACATTTATTAGGAAATTTTAAAAAATTGGGTTCCGCTAATTAAAGCCACCCATAATAATACCCACAGCTCTGCAATAAAAGTTTTATAAATTTTATATTACTTACTTAAATGATACCTGTATCACTTTCGGAAGATTTTGTAGAACAATATCCTTGTGTAATTCAATAATGTAGTTAAACAGCTCAAAGAGGGTTGCTTCGACAAATCGCTTGTATCGTCGGACATGAAACCTGCCGCAGTACTAATTGGTATAGGCCCTCGCCCTGATCGACATGCGAACTCATTTGTCCGTCCCGGTGACTCATCGGAAACTCGAGGGTGTTTCATGATATATGAACATTTCAATGACCGTAGTCAAAAGATTATTACCTACTTTGACTTCAGCATTCATATTGATCGACTTCACGTAACCTACTATACTACTAACTAATATAATAAATGCAAAATTTGTATCTTTAGATGTCTGGATCTGGATGAATGGAAGAAGTTTTATCAGTTACACCGACAAGAGTCACAACTATTAAATTTATGATGAGATGTCTGGATGTTTGAAACTCTTTCATACAAAAACTAAGGAATGGATTAAAATGAAACTGAAGAAATGAAATATCCTAATATCAGAATAAAAATAGGCTATAATTTAATTGTAAAGATGTTGTGTGAATTGTCCAAAATATAAAGATAATTCCAATCTTAAGCAGACAAAGTCGCGGGCACCAAGTAGTTTATTGATATTGTTTAAAATGCATATCTCTTTTGAGATGGTTGAAAGAAAATGGAGGACAAATAGGAAAATTTGACATCGAAGATAGTAGATTAATTTTGTTGTGACTAGAGTGAGTGCCTCTCAAGTTTCCCACTGAAATATATCTCAGCCAAAAGGGATTCGATGTGAAGATAAGTATTATTTTAATACATGCTGTGCCCCGCGGTTTCACCCGCGTAGATTTAGTTTCATGCGTCATGTCGCGGAACCCTTATATTTTCAATAAATAAAAGTAGCCTAAGTTACTCCTTGAAACATCAGCTACCTGCCAGTGAAAGTCCCGTTAAAATCGGTAAAGCCGTTTCTGAGATTACCCGGAACAAACAGAGAAAAATTTTAAAATTTGGTTTTTCAGAGTCAGTAGCGTGTATACTTTCATATGCATTTAGTGAAAAGCTGTTATTTTGGAATTACAAACAGACACTTCAATTTTATTTATCTGTATAGATAAAGATTGGAAAGCTTTTGTCAATACAAAAAGAGTCAGTAATCTTATCAATCTCAGCGTGAAAGTTGAGATTAGGAGTAATATAATGCTTTGTTAAGAGGAATACCAATAATCCTTTGCTAATACTTGGGGTCGGCTTATACACTTTTATCCGATATGAGACTCTATTGAGCAAGACTAGGGTGCTTTATAGAGTGCAGACCAATAATGCGCTTTAAAGCGACGGTCGTGTGTCGACGTCTTTGGGGTGTTATGTAATTTTATTTCACCCTACCTCTATGTGTCCTTTGGGATTTGCTCCTTGTGCGATAGTGAAGTGTAATCGAACCTTTTTGCTATGCAGATAAAAACAAAAAATGCCATATTCGAAAGTGTTCGCGGTTACAAAGTTTGAAATATTAGCTATCATGCCATGCTGCGTTATTGATGGTACGCCCCGCTCACTCATTACTCAGCAGCAACTACAACAATGGAATCTGGCGAACTAAACTCAGGGATGCAAGCTGCGCAAGAATTAAATTTAGGTCAGTGCTATCGAACAATGCCTGACCAATTTATCTGTTCCTCTCGCTGCTGAATCGTACATCAAGCATAATGGGCACATAATTCGCTTCTAGCACACCGCACTGACGCGGTCCGAATGTGGCCGAGATGCGGGCGGATCGTGAACGCCGATAACGTGGGTAGTTGGAAGTTTTATGGGACGGCCGGTAGCATAGCCTGTTTTCTCGTTATCGCCGACAAGGGGCCTTAAATCAGGAGTCTTTTATTCCTGAAGCTTAAGTCTGACCAACCACAAGCCTGAGGGAACGATGCGAAGGGTGATGTGCCGTAAAGTAGCCCATTTGCATCGCACATCCAACACTCCTTATATGCAACAATGGGGTCATATAATGTTCCTATTATTACGATGCTCTAATAGGACACTCTAGCTATACGTAATATTACTTAAGTGACATGAGTAGACTCATGTGCTCGATGATCCGTATTGGGTATTCCGATTATCACTAATCGCACGGATGCAATTACATCTATCTTTATAGCGTTATTAGGTATATTTCTGAGTAATGGGTTAGTACTATAGTGCCGTCAATCTATCACATAGTTGCGTGTCTGTTGATAGTGTAACATCGATGCAGAGCAAGTTACAGTTAGTTCCTTAACTGGGCATGAAGTCATTAAACTTTCTATCGATGATCCGCTGCGGACTATCAGAAAGTCGCCTTTGACTAGTCTTGTTTTGCAACAACTTGGTGAGTTGATCGCGTGGATAAAAGCAGTTAGTTATATATACAGTTTGAATAGCCATAGCTTGTATGATATTTTGTAAAACTAAAGTTCAAGGATGCAGCCATGATTCATATTGTATTTGTGTTGTTTTGTTTGTCATCAGTTAACCTTCAATGTAAGACCTTTTGTCTTTTCGGATCTAAATAATTTTATTCAACATTAGATGTAACTTAATTTCTTGGTTAGCTTTGTCTAGCGGAACCCTTATCAGTTCTTTGAAAGAAAAGTAGTGAATGTCCCGTTTAAATCGTAAGTAAATCGTAATCGGGTAATCTCTGAAACGGCTGTAAGATAAAGTCTCTATCTGTATCTAATAGACAATTTGATTTGTTTGCTGTTGTTGTCGTTGTTATAAACTAGTTATCTGGCGTATTTTAGTGTTAGATACACCGTTAGGTGGTATTAACTATAAATGGTTACGTACGCTCGTGTTAAATGCTCATTGTCTTTACTTGGTTTACAGCGAGTGTTTATTTGACGAGAGCAGCGTCGTGTACTACTAAAGTAAATGAGAATTCAGACGATGTTGACGTGAAACTAAATACAATTACCCTCAACCCCTTTCAGACAGCTCGGTGTTTCCTGAAATTTAATATAAGGTGAGACACGCTTAAAATTGTTTTACTGGAAAGTACAAACTGGGATTCCCTTGGGTCGGTAAAATTCAATGCATAACAAAGAACGCATGATGACGAGAATCGGCGACTACAACCATCAAAGGTAAGTTCTTTGACTATAGTTCGTGTGTGCCTTTTTAACCAGCTTTAAAAAAAGAGGTTTCTCAATTCGACCGTATATATTTGTTTCTATTGACAGAAAGATAGAAATAATACATTGTAAAATATTGGTCCAGCTATTTATTCTTGACCATAAAGTGTAAACAATGATTTTATTTTACCCTCCATCTTAGATATTAGAATATGAAAATACACCCATCTGATCGTAAGCCATTGTGTAAAGGAATGTCTCCCACAGGAGCGCTGATGCCATAATTCAAATGAAGGGGAATAAGGGGATCTTTTGATTTCGCACAACTGGATTATGATAATGGTGACTGGATCACACGAGTTGAAAGCAATAAGGAACGAGCTTTAGATGAGCATTCTTGATTTCGTGTGGTAGAAATATTTGAATTTATTGCCGAAACTACGCGCGTCACAGTTTTTCTTAGCTCACGATTAAATTGTTAATTTATGATGAGTGTTTTAGTGGTATGTTTAGGAAAGCAGCCTAGAATACAATGTGTGGATGCTGAAGGCGGAATGGACACCATTTTATTTCAGGAAGACTGCTCGACAACAAACTTAAATAAAGTGTCCTTATGTTCAAAAGCAGTCAATATTTTGTTCTTAAAAAGTAAGGCTTTAACACGATCAAACTCAAACTCAAAAATACCTAAAATATATTTGATTAGACATTTAAAAGGTTCTTTCCAATCGTCAGGACTTGATGATCTATCTATCTCTATTGTTATGGCGTGCATTGCATATAAGCAGGTATGATGTGTACGCCGCGTCACATAGGTATGGACTTAACCTGCCTACCTACCTACTTATTGTTTATGCCTACCCCTCTGAAAATCCAATGCACGTCCCTTATATATATGTAAGTATATACATAATCGGAATCTCGGCGAATCGGAATCGGAATCGGGGCGATACATCAATCTCGTTAGGTTTCATTTTAAGAATACTTCAAAAAAAAAGCTAGCAAAGCTCTGTCATACAGGTACTATAGAATTATACACGCTACCACGTTCTGTATGTACTATACATGAACATAAGATAGGTCAGTAACTTGATGTACAGTAACTTGACAGATATACATGCTTCAGAATCAAAAGGAACTATCCCGATAAGTGGTAATTTCACGTCTATTCCGGGAATAGGGGCGGTGCCTAAACAGATTTTAAGTGAAGTTACTCCACCGTGTTCGGTTACAAATCTCCGAGATAGCTGAGATGGCTCCCACACGGTTTCCGTGTTGTAGATAAATCTTGTTGACGCCACACTTTCATTCATTTAAATGGCGTTGCCCGATGACAGTTGGAATCGTTTGATAAATGTCATATAAGTAGCTAACATTAATATATAGCTATTATACCTATATTACCGCGATTGCAATATCAAATTTTTGCCATCAAATCATATGTGTTTTACGTTTAAAATACTATTAAATTCTGATAAAAAAAAAACCCTAAATATTCTTATGCTTCAATTTTTATTTCCTTCTATCTTGATATTCTAACGAGCTAGTAATTAATGGAACACACGTCCATGTCGTTAGTTATTTCCATCGGCAGACAGGAGCTAGCGTTAACACAATTTTTGTTTTGTTGCATAAAATTCGAGTATTTGAATAAAAGGCATGAGAATTGTTCTTAATTTGTTAGGTTGTGATTTTTAACTGGAAACGATATTCATGTAACCAATGATATTAAAAGAATAGATACCTACATTAAGCACTCACAAAACGGGCTAACGAAAAAATGTTCCAATCGCAGGTTTGTCACTTTTCAAATACAAAGTATAAAAACTTGAGAGCTACTGAGGACAGTGGCTAGAATTATGACAACCTGAATGACTCAATTTCGGCACGCAAGTGACATATCTCCTTCTTTTAGAAAAATCAAAGGGAAAACATTTTTTTTTAAGTTCTATTATTATTATTTTATAATTTTTCGTCTTACTATCCTAAGATATCTCTGTTAAGCTAAAATACAATTTTAGTAGGTACCCAATCTTTTTATTAATATGTGACATATTAAAATTCATTGAGTTCATTGTAGTTTACACACAAGTCTACGAAACTGTATAATATAAATCGACCATCGCTTGTTTGAAAAAGTATTCCCCGAACGTGACGTATTGACGAGAGACTTGAGTTTTAGACCATAAAACATCCAGGGACCGCTATTTATAGCTGCTTTTATAAAGGGAAACATGTGTTTTTCTTATTTTAGTGGTAAGTGTGAAAGGAGAGCGTATGTGCGCCACCTGCGAACGCGGTTAGATACTTTAATGAAATGTTCATATTTTTGCATAGCCGTTGTTTATTTTTCTGACGGCTTTCTACTACATGATGGGAACAGTTTATTTGTATTCATGGAATTTAACTGAGAGATGGTTTTTATATGGACGGATGCTCATTTGTTCATATATTTGAGCCCAACTAGTATTACGTATTGTTTCAAAATACCTAGGTAGGAACTAGGTATCAATTAGATATTTTGCCAATTCTTCATGGCAATTACCAATTATTTCCTCGGTAAGAAGTTAAGCGATGTCGTCACGAGATACAATTGTAATAATCAATCGACCGGTTAATTGCCTATAAAAAGTTTAACAGTAATAATACGGGTCAAGCCTCAATTTTTTGTCGTTTCCAGCAAAGTATTTACTATTGCGCAAAAACTGTATTTAAAAATAATTGACTAACTGACTAATTATGAAACAAGGCCTTTCAAAACGTTCATTACTGGCCAATAATTCTACGTAAGTCAAATTGTCATCAATTAATTACATGTTTAAATTTATTTAATTAGTAGCTTCTGCCTGTGACTTCGTCCGTGTGGCCACAGGCGTGCATTGGATTTTCAAAGGGGTAGGCATAAACAATAAGTAGGTAGGTAGGCAGGTTAAGTACATACTTATGTGACGCGGCGTAGGTACATACGTTTTGTTATAGACACACACTCAAACATAAACACACACACACACAAACACACACCACGACACGAGTGTATTCAGTCATCACAAATTGTAAGCATGTGTTATTTGCAATGCCCGCCACTGCGTGTGACATTGTTACTTTAAGCTAACACTAACTTTAACCCGCGATTGGTCTTATAATTTTTCGAAAGTTTTAGAAACGTTCTAACGTTTTTTTGTTAGAAGTCTTAAGTAGCTCAAAATTAACACATCTCGATACCTTTTTAAAAATAACAAGCATAATACGGTTGATCACAAATGGCGAAACTAGCGTAGGTATTCATTTATTCAATATCCTTGGATTGTGAGGTGAGATTAAACGCGAAATTTGTTGGTTGCGGCAACTTAACCTTGTTATTTGGTACAACGCAGAAACTGAACGCTTCACATAGCGACGTGTAAATTAACTCATCCGCTCTCATTCTATCGATATCGAAATACCGACAAAAAACCCAACTTACTTCGTTCTATCCGCCTTTTAAATTTTAGTAAGGTTAAGTAGTTGAATTAATGATACTTTTTTATTGTTATACGTCGTAGCAGTAATATTTGACCATTTTAATGATAATTGCCCCCACAATGACTAATACAATGACAAGAGTCCCTGATGTCACCGTTTCTGTATATTTCCTCATATACCTACATAGCGGTGCCAAGGTCTAATAATATTTATTGACTTTATAAAGAAATGAGATTAGAGTATTCAATGTATTGCCAACAGTATTGGTTAATCACCCACATAAAAGATACATGAACGCTAAATTGGCATTCTTGATTTATCTGAATTCTCAATTTGTCTCTAAGTACGCAATGTGATTGCTATATGTGCTTAATATACATATATTTGTAGGATAGGAAAATGTTGATGTAATGTAATGAAAGTATACGTTTATAACTTAAGTACTTTACAAAAATATGATCAAACTAAGTACATTCATACAACTTAGATGAACTCAAAGTATAAAATCTTAGATCTCTTTTTTTAGATTCATATAAGTACGCATATTTAAATATATCTTAAAACTTTCTTTCTGGTTGCTTTCAAGTTTAATGAAATGCAAGTTGCAACGTCTAGAAATTGTCAAGTGGATGATTAAAATTAAACACGTGTTCGGATTTCATCGCTCGGATGGTATTTGATAGGCTGCTCGTTGATGCCACACACGAACTTTATGTCAGTAACACGGATGCATTATAAGTTGGGATTTAAATTGATCAGCGCCTCTCCTTCGTTGGAATTTCACCTCCATCCTCTGAGCGATACGGTCGAAATTGGAAAGCCGGTTACTAATCAGGCTAAATATTCTCCGCATGTAGAGCTGACTCGTCTTAACCAAACTTGCTGTGAAGGGAGCTGAGTTAAATGATGCACACGTGACAGCTTACCTACTAGTGCTAGTTGGATAATCTGTATTCTATACTTACAAACTAATGTCATACATGCGAAAGTGTCTCTGTCTGTACGGCTAAACTGATTTAGATGAATGTGGATCAGATAAATTTAACTCCAAAGATGAACGGACTTATTGGGAACAATTTCTAAAACCTCATCATATTTTCTCCAATCCTAAAATAGACAAGTATATTAAGGTTGCCAGTGCTTCATGGAGGCGAGGAGTAGGAGTGTAGTCGCTGTGCTAGCAAAAATTGTCATTATGTTAGCACAGTGATATCATTGGCTGCAGTAGCCGCTTACCATCAGGCGGAATGCACGATTGTTTATCGCTTTTGCAGTATAAAAAAGGGAAGTCTAAAATCTAAAGCCGTCGGGCTGACAAAGTACGCTCTCAAAAGTATGAAAGAAATTATGTTCAGAGGATAGCCGTGGGCCACACCCTCTCTAACAAAACAATACATTCTTATAATATTGGGGATCGTGAGTATTGTGTAAGGAGATTTCCTATTTGTATATGATATTATTAAATTAAAGGAGAAGACGTTTAATGTCAAATTCAGAAAGTCAGAAGGGTCAAATTCAGAGCACTCGTAACTAAAGGAAGTGAATGAAGAGATGCACGTGGCGAACGGTGGTCTCTGCCTACCTCCATGGGGCATATGTATGTACGTTTAATGTGCCTGAAATTGTAGATTAATAGTTGTGTAAGCACTTTGACTTGACCTTATTGCACGATAAGGTTAAGATGATCTAAGTGATACAGTGCTGTTGCAAAACAATGGCTCATTCAAGTGTCGACAGTAATGTGAAGAAATACCTCATGCTCTGGCAATGGCATGTGAATCTTTTGTTGCGAACATTGCGTTTGCTTTAATTCCCTCGTGAGTTTATGACATATTCGTGAAATAAACAATGAAAATGTGACATAATTACTTACATACAAACTGATACAGGTCTGACAACTGACTTAGCCCGGATTACCGATTTTCCTAGGAAAGGAGGTTACGAAGATCAGTCACTCACTTGGTATAAATATCAGGTGATCAAACATGGGATAGGACCAGTGAGATGATACACTGATACATTTTATTATAGATTACGTATAAAGTGCTATTCCTAGCAGTTGGGTAATTTACCTAACGGTTCGGTCACACGGCTACTGATGACAGATCCATGATCTAACTATCCTCCACTATTGTTGTGTGTGAAACTAGCACACAATCCGACCAGATATATGTTGTGTAGTTTTCATTTGTTGGTTTGTAAACAAGGTTTCTGATGCGGCATACTGAATCATACAGCTGTACGATCGATGATTGATTGAGTTTGAGTACCATTCGATTTGTTACACAATCTATCTATGACAAGGATTTGCTGGTAACGAATTAACATGTTGTCAATTTATAATGAAAAAATATAATTTGGGTGAAAAAGTATCACGGGCATAATCACCTAAATTAGTACATAATATAGTAAGACCCTAGGACCATGAAGATGAAAGAACTAAATCACTTTAAACACCAATTTTAGACCAGCTTAATACTTTCAGATCCGCCATATGTTCAGTTTCTGTTTGCGCAGGTAGGTGCCGAATGAATGTTTAATGTTAATGTATGCTGAACGTGGAATGTCGGATAAGAAATCCATACTAATTACTGGCTAGAAATTTGAACTAATACGATTAACCCCGCGCTCAGATGCACCTGTGAACGTTTGATCCATTCTGTATTAGGACCACACAAAAAATCTGCGTTCGTCCCAAATTTCTTTCAGTTCTTAAAATATGTTTATTACTTAAGTACTTATTTTGTTCTTGTTTCGACCAATTCCTTTTTCATCTCATGTTTATATGTGGTCAACTAGAATAACAAGAAAAGGGAATGAAGCCATCGCCGGACGTGGAGTGGTGGACAAATGTGTCACATGTGCGCTCGCATTAATTGATCAGCCGTCGCGGATGTTGCTCGTTATGTTCACTTTCATTAGCATCATCTTCATTATCATAATGTAATGCCGTAATGCTTCCTTGCTGTACGTATTACACACTCTATTGATTTTATAGTGCGTTACTGGTTCCGCGGTTTTTGTCTTTTTCACCTACTTATTTAGGCTTACCTATTTACATGGTGATCAATTCTTCCACGTTCATAAGAGCCTTACCAAGGCTTAAACTGAATAAATCATTTTCATTTTCAAAGCTTTGCCCAAAGTAACTGCAGTAACTTTACGCAACTGCATGGGATTTAGATTTTTGTGTGGAACCCATATTCTAACATGCTTCTTGTGAGTTAAAGCAGACGCATCAAAATCGGTTCAGACGTTAAACACATTTTTTCAATTTACATACACATACATATGCTCACACCGGAATGGATATTGACAAAAGTACAATATGTTATATTTTTGTTTTTTTTTTTCAGGTAAGCCATCAAAGATATACGAGTGCCCATTCATGTGTTTAGTAGAGATGAAGAAACAGAATGAAATACAGGTATGTTTCTATTACGGCTATAACTCATAACCTATTTTATGAATGGCATTTTCTCTGAAGTTCTATGATATAAACAGGTAAAATGTCTCTGAGAGAAATGAGCAAAGGTTGTCAAGACAACTAATATGACTGGCATGCGGTTGATAAAAGAGTTATGCAAAGCTCTCCGAATATAAAGTCGTTTTCAAATCTCCATCCTACTCAATATCACAAAACGAGAGTAAAAATAAAACACGGAGCGAGACTTGAAAATTCAATATAAGACTGAGAGGTATGATGGAAGCTTTATTTTATTTTGATAAATCCGATGACTTTTTATACATCCTTATCATTATTCTAATCCACGTTTTTCTCAAGTCTATAACTACGATAAAAACACAGTGCATACGTCGTCACGAGTTTTGAGCGCTGACTTGAATGCGCTGATGTATTTATTTTAGTTTGTTTGTTGCGAGCGTGAAGTGAGTAGGTACTTTGTATTCCGATTTCATCTCATTCAGAATACAGGGTTAGGTCGCATATTTTCATATACCTAGCGAAATCTGATTTGCTGAGCGGATATCTGTAGCGCCGACTTTAGTATGTAGGGAGTCTGTGCTAGAAGAGTACCACAGAACCAAGATATCTATGTGTATACAAGTATATTGTTTGCATTGAATAGACTCCGAAACTTCTGGAGCAATCTTAATTTTTTTTTCAGCAAAGGATAGCTACATTATCAGCGAGTAACATAGGCTGTACTTCATCTCCGTACTGGGAGTGACCGTAACGGTGATTACGCGCGTGAAATTACGTGACGTCCGTTAGTTATCCATATTATAGACGGGAAAGTTTGAGTTTTCTCAGCTTGAAATGTGACAGTACGGTTTCAAAGTCAAAGTCAAAGTCAAAAATATCTTTATTCGATTAGACTTTATACAAAGCACTTTCAAATCGTCAGAATGACACAATTTACAGGATTATACATGCTACCGCCAGGTTCGGAAGGTTGCTTTTACTGAGAAGAACCTGGCAAGAAACTCAGTAATTACTCTTTTCAAAAATATTATACAATTTAAACAAAATAAATCATTTGAGAAATGTAAGCCCATGGACACAGTTCCAATGTACAAATGTCGATAAAAATTAACATAAAGAAAAGTCTAGTAGTTCTATTTATATCTAAATGCGTAGCTTGAGATGACCAGCCCCCACAAGCAGCACCTGTTCACAAGTATGACGAGAATGCCAGCCATCGCCCTCCTCAACCATTATAGAGGGAAGTGAGCGACCCGTCACCCTGACGCCGCCGCAAGCAAAGGCATTTTAGTGAGCATGACAACTCAAGCCAGTCAAAACAAAGATCAAAAGAAATATTAAAAAGAATTGTAGCATAAGTACAGTGTCCATGAGACTACTTACAATATTTGTCTGGTAATACATTATTCCAAGTTTCCTTATCACACATATAATCACTAACTGTATAATAACCCTTTTTAAGTAATACAGATTTTACAGTTTCTTTAAATTTATCAAAGGGCAAATTTACAATACATGTAGGTAATTTATTATAAAAGCGTATACTTTGCCCTAAAAATGATCCCTGGACTTTCAGTAAGCGGTGTGTAGGTACTACTAATTTATTTTTATGTCTTGTGTTGACATTATGTACATCACTCTTCTTTTGAAAAGAATTTATATTTTTATGTACAAGTAGTAAGTTTGCAAAAATATACTGCGAAGCCACTGTTAAAATTCCTATTTCTTTAAATTTTTCCTTCAAAGATGCCCTAGATCCTAAGTTATAGATTGATTTTACAGCCCTTTTCTGTAATATAAATATGGCTTCTATATCGGCAGCTTTGCCCCAAAGCAAGATAGCATACGACATAACACTATGAAAGTAACTAAAATAAACTAATCGTGCCGTGTCTACGTCAGTGAACTGCTTTACTTTCCTGACGGCATATGCTGCCGAGCTGAGTTTCCCCGATAGACTAGATATATGTGAGCCCCATTGAAGTTTGTTATCAAGTGTTACACCTAGAAAAACTACTGACTCAACAATATCCAGTTTTTCACCATTGATCATAATTTTGGTCGGAACAGGTTTAACGTTAGGTAAAGTAAATTTTAAGCATTTTGTTTTTTTCGCGTTTAAAACTAAGTTATTCACAGTGAACCATTTAAATACTTTGTCAAGGGCACTGTTTACATCGTCATAATCCGTTTTACCTCTGCTAACTTCGAACAAGAGTGATGTATCATCAGCGAAAAGTACAATATCACAAATATTCTTAACAAAATGCGGTAAATCATTGATGTATATCAGAAATAGAAAAGGCCCTAAGATTGATCCCTGCGGCACGCCCATCAGTACCGGGGACCCGGAAGACTTAACGCCATTTACCTCTACTTTCTGTACCCTCTGGCTTAAATATGAATCAATTAAATCGAGTGCAGTACTTTTGACTCCATAGTGTTTTAATTTGAGCAATAATGTCTCATGATGGACGCAATCAAACGCTTTAGATAGGTCACAGAATACACCTATCATATCATGTGAGTTCTCCCAAGCCCTATATACATGTCGAAGAAGTGCAACACCGGCATCAGTAGTTGACCGACCTTTGGTGAAGCCATACTGCTCATTGTGTAAAATATGATTTATGTTGAAATGGATAACTAGCTGATTTAATATGATTTTCTCAAAAATTTTACTAAGAGCAGGTAAAATTGAAATCGGTCTGTAGTTATTGGGATCATTAATATCACCAGCTTTAAACAATGGTATAACTTTACTATATTTCATCAAATCGGGAAATTTACCTAATTTAATACAATTGTTAAAAATTTCAGCCAGGGTTGGGGCTATTATATCTATTATATCGTGTAATACTTTTAGAGATATATCCCACAAATCACCCGTTTTTTTTAAATTTAAACTTTTAAATGTCCTAATTACTTCTAATGGGGTAACGGAACAAAAACAAAAGCCGGCGTCGCATTCTGACACACTTGACTTAAGAAGAGATTCAGCGTCTGAAGATGAAGAATGCAAAGAACAAGTTGTAGCTACCGGAATGTTAATAAAAAAATTATTAAACGTTTCTGCAATTTGAATATTATCGCGGATTAAATTATTATTAATATTCAAGGCTATTCGAGTATCGCGACTTTTTATTTTCCCTGTCTCCGCATTAATTATATTCCATGTAGCCTTAATCTTGTTATCAGCATTTTTTATTTTAGACGAGAGGTATAGAGCTTTAGCTTTTATACAAGCTTTCTTGAAAGTTTTTGAATAAGTCCGTACATAATTTATAAATTCTGGGTTATGATTACATTGTTTCAACCCATATAGCTCATACAACCTATTTCTACTAACACGTATACCTGGAGTTGCCCATTCATTAAATTTTGCTTTAATGTTTTTATGAACTGGTTTAAGTTTAAAGGTACTGTTAAACTCATTTTTTATAAGGTGAAATAGGCTTTTGAAATGTTTATCGGGATCAGTTTGTGAACATTGCAAATATGGAATTTTACTTTCTATGTTAGATCTAAACAAATTTAACCGTTTCTTTGTGATAGGCCTACATGTTACTTTTTGTGTATCTAAGTTACTTGTATACAAAACAGTCATCTTTTGACCACAGTGGTCAGATGTGAGATCACTAATAATAGCACTATCTGTGGCTTCGCAGTCGCAAAATATATTATCTAAACATGTGGCTGTAGTTGCTGTGATTCTGGTAGGCTCAGAGAATAAATGTTTTAAATTAAAAGAATTAAAAAGACTAACCAACCTAACCGTTAATGGCCCACTGTCTAGCAAATTGACGTTAAAGTCGCCACAAACTATTAAACTTTTATTAAGTACACAAACTCGCTGTATAGCATCTTCTAACAGAGATTCAAATAAGCAAAAGTTCCCTGAGGGGGGACGGTACACGCAAATAATAACAAATTTATCAAGTTCGATGCACGATAACTCAGCTGTGCGCTCAACGGAAATATTAACTATGTCTTTCCGTTCCTTATATTTAACTTCATTTGAAACAATGATTAATGAGCCTCCATGTATTGCTGAACGTCTGACAAATGCACTTGCAAGTCTATATTTTGTATTAGTGAGCAATAGCTCATGGTTCTTCAGCCAATGTTCGGTTAAGCATAAAATGTGAACATTGTGATATTCTAAAAACAAGTCTATCTCTAATTCTTTGCCAGCTAAGCCCTGTATGTTCTGATGAACAACATTTAAGCGACAACGCTGAGAGACACTGGGCACAGCTGTTGTCTCTGGTACTAGTTTAAAACACCAATAGGAGTGTTACTAGTACTGTTATACTCAGATTCATTCCTTAACCTATGTTTTGTTATATTTGCTATAACGTCGTTAATATTGTAAGCTATCAAAGTAGCAATCAGTTTAAGACATTGTTTAGGGATATAAAAGGAATCCCTAGTTACCCTAAGTCCACTAATAAATTTATTAGTGTCAAAAAATATAAAACCGTCACTATGACGGGACGTCGTGTGCAGTAGGTTATTTAACCTACTTATATATTGGTTCTGCCTATCTGTGTAACATTGAGAATATGGGAATGCACATAACATAATTTTCCCAGAGTTTAATTGGGAGAATAAATCTAAGCTCCCTAATAGATCACTTTTGTTAATACCCGTTTAATGTCCGTTGTCAGATTTTCCAGAGTCTGCACTCTTTTTATGGCTGAACTTAATTTTCTGAGAGTTTGAATTTGAACAGTCCTTGTCGGATATTTCTAAAGAACATACGCGGATGAAATCGCGAATGTTTGTAGTACTCCGAAATAACTAGTTGCTACATCATAAGCATATAAGCACGTAGTGAATTTATTTGTACGCTATGTTTTCATATTCATAAAAATAAATGCACATACGTTTTCGTTTTGAATTGGAGGAACGTGAAATATTCCGTTACATTTCGTATTGTTTCACAAAATTACAGTTTTATTTGATTCAATTGATATTATTGACATATTTTTCCTTTGTTCTGCTACACGACAATGTTCATTTTGCTGCAGGGTTTTTTTTACATGTAATTGGATCTGTACTGAAATCCATCGGTAAAAAAAGACTGGGAAACCCTTAACGCACTTCATGATACTACCTACTGGCTTTTATCCTCGACTTCGTCCAGGCAATGAGTTTTTAAGTACCTTCAGGATTGTATACCTATACCTATACTATACAATGTATACCTATTCCAGATTTTAGCTAAATCGATTTAGGCTTATATCGTATTTAAAAACATCTTATTACTTATTTTTAAATCGGTTAATAATCTCCTTATATCACAACTGACATGAAATTTAATACTGTTAAGAAATAACAAAAAAATATTTATTAACAAACAACTACTTACTACAAGTCTAGTTAAGGCAAGAATATGGATTTAGATGATACACGTATTTTTATACTGTATCGTAATATAAAGTACTGCGACGGTGGATAGTCAATAGTGTCGTTGTAAGGAGAGAAATCCAAAGGTTATAATGTCTGAATCACGATGTTCCTTTCACTCTAAACTGTAAATGATGCTGAATAGCGGTCGGTTACGACACGAATTTCGTATGACATTAGAAAACCAACAGTTTACCAAAATTATAAGGTAATCATCAACAGGGATCTATTTAAACATTTATATTATGACTAGCTGTGCCCCGCGGTTTCACCCGCGTAGATTTAGTTTCATCCTTCATGTCGCGGAACCCTAATATTTTTAATAAATAAAAGTAGCCTAAGTTACTCCTTGAAACATTAGCTACCTGCCAGTGAAAGTCCCGTTAAAATCGGCCCAGCCATTTCAGAGATTACCCGGAACAAACAGACAGACAGAGAAAAATTTTAAAACTTGGTTTTTTAGTGTCAGTAGCGTGTATACTTTCATATGCATTTAATGAAAAGCTGTTATTATGGAATTACAAACAGACACTTCAATTTTATTTATCTGTATAGATTCAGAGTTCTCTAGTCTTGAGTTTTTGTAGAAACTACAATCATGACTTCTTCGTTGGTCTACTAGTTACTAGGAAACACGAGGTCCTAGGTTCGATCCCCGTGTCGGGAAAGTGTTATTACGATTTTCCATTTGTAATTTCCCAGTAGCAGCTCGGAGTCTGGATTACATGGGACTTAATTCGTCCGAGGAATACGGGCGTGAGCATGTATGTTTGTTCGATCGAAAAATTATTTATACTATTGATTATGAGCCCTGTAGGTCTAAAACGGCCACTTTGGGAGAATCATAATGTGATCCAAATATGATTCAGGAATTATTCATATTTCGCAATTCACCTGTTTGACACTTTCCTATGAAGATTCATAAAATGTCCCACAAAATATGAATGCTTTTGTGACAAATATCAGAACCATAAAAAGTTACATAGGGACTAACATCTAAAATTATTGTAATCATTCGTGAATCATAAATATGAATTGCACCTAAGTAACCATTTTGTCATTTCAGTGATGAATCATATTCGGATCACATTATGATTCTCCCAAAGTGGCCTTTTTAGACCTACAGGTTGGTATCAGCGCCAGCATGCTCACTTTCTAAAAAACATTTGCTCTAATAACATTCAAATCATATTCATAATGATTTATTCAATTAAGTAAGTATATTCTTAGAGACTTTATTAGTAAGTAAGTACATTAGTAAGTACTTTCATTACTATAGCAGGTGTTATATAAATGCCTTTCATAATTAAACTTTCGTTCCCTGATACATCTGGTTGCACCCTTAGTACCCCAACCAATCAGGGTTAACGATAATGATGTTTCATACGCTTTGTCGCGACAGGCACGATATTGGACCTAATGAACCGTGTAATAGAACACATTGTCGAACATCACACGGAATTATGTAAAGTAATTGATTTTCTGCCTTGTCTTGCTTTGAACGCTAGGAAATAGTATCTCAGAAGCAGGCGTTAGTCTATGCAGCACGTAATTACTTGTTACGGCTTATTATTATGAGGTGGTAAATGGAAAATTTACCACGTCTTCCAAGACAAATATTTTACAGGTGTGAAGAATCCAGACAGTTGTCAAATCAGGACACTATGACAAAAATACATGGCATGAATAATTTCTTACCTTGCAATTATATAATGATTCAAATGGACATAGCAAAATTTAATGAAGCCGCATTTATTTTGAACCTGTTATAACGGTATCGAAACAAAAATAACCAAGAGTGGATCAAATGAGGGGTTCAGACCGGAATAACTCCCCTGATATATGTTTGTTTAACAAAGTTATATCTTTTACTGCATTTAATTAATATTAAGTCAGGTGCACTTAGGTACACTTCGTTATTATCACGTTATCGTGAATTAATTACAATTGCTATTATGTTGAACAATTTTGTTGATAGCGGCGCATTGTTTTTATATAATATTGTATTACCGCCACAAGTATTCGTTTAATGGTCTTGTTTGTAAAATAAATGTGCTATAATAATTATTACAACGATATCGTAATGCGCAAGGTTTAGCAGACGGCTTCGAGTGGCTATTATATGGTATTTGATTATATTTTATATGGTATTAACAATCTTCGAACATCTCTGTTTAATTTGATGCAGGTTATATAGCGTACCAGTAGAATTAATAATTTTATAGATATTTTATTGTTCAATACAGTAAAAAAATATTTTTTTTGGACAGAAATTATTTTAATCATACGTGATGATGATCATAATTGTTATGTATAAAAGATTAAAAAATAAGCTTGCTGTCTATCACTCGTTGCCTATATTGCAAGATTAAATCTTGAACCAAACGGTACGACGTAACAAATTCATCTGATCATACCATTTTGTGATTATTTACTACTTCAACATTAGCATTGAATCAGATTTTATAATGTTACCACAGAGAACATACGCGATACACCGATTGTTACCAATGATAAATAATCGATACTGCTTAGTAACGCGACAGATAGTCGATGCGTGTCGATACTCCCGCTAGCATTTTCCACTCGATTAGCCGTCGATGAAAAATTGACATCCGACTCGAGTCACGTACATCGACATGCTCGAGGTGAACCGATTATTGATTCCTATTATAGCCACCTCACAGATAACGTCGTCCGCTGCCGTAACTAGTTAATAACGACTTTAGGAGGATATAAGTTTGCTGAAAAATATCTTCGAAATATTCAGTAAATATACCGAGGAGAGGAAAAAAACTAATATAATTTACTACATTCTTGAATGTTCGACGGTTCTTTGGAGAAATATACTAAAATGACAGTTTATTTTTTTCATAAATATAAAATGAAGGCGATTGTCTTCAGTAATATAAAACATGTTTGTGATTGATGCGAAAAATAAGTGCATGAATCTTTAGAAAATATGCATATTTCACTCTTAGCTACGTCTGGAATACTTGCATGTTTAACGGTAAGTGAAAGTCTTTTTTTACTTCGTTTATCGTCAGATTTGTGAGATCATTAAATTATTAATATTTTTTTATTTTAAAATAGATAAAGATAGGACTCTTAATCTGAAATCGGACACGACAACTTTACGTGTCTGTCTTTCTGTTTGTTCCGGCGTATCTCTGTAATACAGCTGGACCGATTGTAACGGGAGTTCCATTGTCAGATAGCTGATACTATAAAGACGCACTTCAAAAAAATTGGGTACCGTGAAATAAACCAACCCATGAGATTAAGTCCATACATTATACCAAGATGATCTCATAGCAATGGAATGATCTATATTTCTGTTTCAGAAGTAACTTAGACACTGATGGATGATCAAACGAACAAGTCGGCCCTAATTGGGTGATTGATAGGACTTTTTGGGTTATCTGTTACCTTTCCTACTATGCAAGAACTTGCTTTACCTTAGAAATACTCATCGTTAATTTGCTAACTGATGCTAATTAGCATAACAGCTATCAAGAACTCGCTTAACTTCTTATTGTTTACGTTCGATTATCTATTTAACTGGTATTCACTTGAATGGATAAACATATACGTTTGGGAAGAGTTTATCAGCATTGCCATTATGATAACCTATGGACAATAATTAGTTAATACATAGTTAGATAATATCCAAGCGAAAACAAAGTCGTAAAATCCGAATCCAAATTATTCAAGCGATTTCAGATGATAAAATGTGTAGTAACAAATAAGTTATGTAATCATTATGATGACAGATGTAGATAGATTCTTTGAACATCAATGAAGAGTCTGGGTTCCATCAAGTGACATTAGTCATAACAAATTGTAAAGAACCATAACTGGTTCTTTAATATTTATTAAGCAAAAAAATTGTGTATTTTTTGAAAATTGTCAGATGACGTGCTTTGCCTGTTACCTTTGACCACCCACGCTTCTCTGGCTAGAGGTATTGCTAACGTTACAAATTTTGACATACATAATTTACATTGGCATCACCATTTGATCACAAAGCCGTAGGTATTATCATCGTCAAATTTTCCTTCAGCTTTTGCATTCACAATCATTCTCGTTCAACCAAGGCGTATTATAAATATCTAGATATAGGTTGCACTGATTTAAACCTGCCATGTCTGAGTTTGACCTAATTCTTTATTTTGGGCTGAATATTTCAAAGCGGTGGAGTATTAACGAGTGGACTGACGGGCATGTCGGTTTTAGCATGCCTGGCACATCTGTGAGTGACACTGTTGAAAAAGTTAGTTACGTGCCGAATTCGATAAGCCATCTCTTTGATGGAATGTGCCAGTGAAAATGTTGTATCCATGTTCTGTCGAAATATATGAACAACGAAAAAGGTGCGATGAGTTTAGATTTTAAGCAACGATATATTTTGTATAACCACATATAGGGTATAAAGGAACGTTAATCATCGAGCAAGCAAATTACGAACGAAAATATTAAACGCACACGCTTAAACGGTATTTTGAACATAAAATAGCACACTTAAAAGTGGTGTTTTCTTTGCAAAGGCTCCTATCTTCAACAAGGGGCTCTACCGTCGTTTTTCTCTCTTTTGCTTACTCTGTTCATCTCGTTTGCAAAGCAAGTATTCCTTTTAAAACAAGTTCCGCTAAAAATATCTTTTTGCCGTCCATTGTGCCCGTCTGTTGGGTCTCAGTCTCAGGTAGTTTCTCGTTAGGAATACTTTACTTTACGAACAAGCTTAATAGTGATGGGCGGACACAAATCAACGAGAAAGGTGTCTTTATCTTCAGCCTTTTAAATATTAACTGTATAAATACAATTTAAATAATGATAACAATGCATTTGATTTCATAAGGAAGGATAATTATATCGTCTAGATAAACACGGGGATAATGTCATAAGTTCGGTTTCGTAAATAAACCTGGTACTACAAGTACTGCGCACTCTAACTGCTACTAACAAGCAAGCGAGTTCATGTAGACCCATATTAAAAAGGACTTTTACAAGTTGACCTTCGACCCGACAAAGCACGCCTTATCCCATTCATTAAATTCTATACAAAAGAACGACGTGATCCCAGCGGCCGACACCTGGACTCAATAGATTGATAGTCTGGACCATAGCCGAGGGCTGATATGAAAAATTTGCATCCTAATGTAACAAAGGTTCGGCGGCCTTCCATAATGGATACCGGTTTTTTTGTGCGCCCGCTTTTGTTGTCCGATAAAATTAAACCGTTTTATACGAAGCAATCATTGAAGGGTTATATTATAAGCTTCATTCAGCTTTTAAAAGTATCGCCGGTATGGGTCTGAAAGATTTTTGCCTTTAATGTTCATGTTCTTCATTTTCCTACAAAAGCTAAAGGAAATATACTATAAACTGTGATCAATTTCCAGCTTTGAGATATAGGTCATGTTTCACATACACAATGTGTCAACGTACACCAGTGTAATCATTCAATAGATCGTCAATCAAAAACTAGTGAAGTGCATAGTGAAATACTGATCGACATATCGACGAAGCATCGTCGCCACGTTCACTCATCGACTATTCATCGTGGACGCGATGTCAGCTCATGAATATTGATGCTACTTTCACGGGTATCATGTAATCCCCATGATGCTGTGCCTGCGAACTGATTGGGTTTTGGGTCCTCACCGTTTACCATAGTTTCTGGATTAATGAGGTCCTTTGAGTAGTAATAGGTTATATTATAGAAGGAACGATCCGAGTCTATAAATATCTTTAGGCTACATCAGCGTTAACTATATAATTAAAATTTACGACACTTGTAAGTTTGTGAAATTGATGAAGGAGTAGTTTCGGAAACAAACCATCATAATTGCGCAGATATCGATTAGGAAACTCAAACAACTATTCTGAAGAATCTGTTTACTTTCCAAGTACCCCGAGTTACGTAAAATCCACTTAAACAAGCACCCGAACAAATTGCGTACGAGGAGTTAAACTACTTAATTCGAAGAGGAACGCACTCCCAAGTGGAGGCAAACAGAGCCTAATCTGAAACTACTTGCAAGCAGATCAGGGTAATGTAAGAGCATGCGGTCCTCTCATGAATACTGATCAGGCTCCGGTAGGGTGGCATGCCGGAAATAGAGGTTGCATTAATTGTGTACTACTACGTTTGCTGAGGATGCTGGAATTCAGATGGACGGAACAACATATCCATATATTAAGCATTACATAGACATTGTGTTCTTATACAGTCAAGTATTCATCTTGTGACGGATCTTATCTTAGTCAACACTTAAATGCACATGGATTGTGATAGTATATGTTACATTGTTCAACGTGAATAATCAGAACGATCATCGTGTATTTAATGTTTATAGTTCCGTCGTAAAACATGTAACAATACATTACAATATGAATTCATTCATCGTGTTTCTAATAAAATGCAATTTACGGCTGGTGTAGCAACATAAATAACTTTGAACAGAACTCCCAAATTCCGGGCGTAGTTATTACGCCTGTGGTGTGCATTGCACCGGGTAGGCACAAAACCCAGTGTGCTATTTCAAACTGTGTTTGCATAGCAGCCTACATCATTACCTTCCCACAAAAGGCTCTATACCAATTCAATATGCAGTTTAGTGGAAAATCTATTGGATCTCACACTCACACTATTTCCAAACTGAAGATTTTATAGGCAGTTGTGTAGGTAGCTTGTCATATAAATAAGGATTATTATTTACAAGCTTTTATTGGACTTACAATGTTTGTATGATCAGGCGATTGGGACCGCGTTTCCATATCTTAGTGGTTCCAGTAGCCAGCATCCTGTGCTTGTCTGGATGGAGTCTTGCAACTGAATTTTAAATCAGTTTATCTAGGTTCAATAAAATCCAATCTCAAGTCCAACTTTGTCGTATAAACCTGCAAATCAGAATCCTCTATAGACATGGTTCATGTTTGTGTATCGTCCACTTATGATTCCCGCTGCGCCGCTTCTGTGTACTTAGCTCTCCATGACGATGCAATGTTGGTATACTTTGATCTAATGTTTGGTTGATCACCAGGTCAGAATATTTACAGATAAAGAAGAATTTGAGTTGTGATCGCACAAAGAAAATTAACATATTGGAAGCATCAGAAATTTGCCATTTTTCTTGAATGAATCTTGGAAATTGTTTAATGACACACATTTCATCGATGATAGAACCAAATAATTGCCAAAGTGCAAGTAATGGTGCATTATCCTGTCTGTCTGCCTACGTGTCTTCCTCTGCGAATTCGGTATGATGTTTTGTATGTAAAGTACGCGGTGGAATATAGTCAGTCTGTCTGAGAACTACAAGAAGCACCCAATTGGATTTAGAATGCGCGGTCACTTTATTTATTATTACATTAAGCGGAAACAGCGGTAAGTTGAAAGGCGTCATGGTCCTTCGAGCCGGCCTTAGGGCGGAAGACGGGATAGCGCGCGGCCACGACCCCGTTGCGCTCAGTTGGACACCGCACATTTTACTTTGAACACTTAAACGTTCTTTATAATACTTAAGTGGGTGAGAAGTGTGCGAAGACTTTATTATATGTAGTTAAAAAGTATTTGTTAAATGTACTGTTAGTTCATACGCCCTTAGATCACTGGAGTTGGTATGGAAAAAATAAGAAATCGTGAATACCAATCAGTCTGTTTTGTTTGTAGGCTTAATAATGTAATGAAATATTCAAGTACGTACTCTCGTCTGGGCAAAAAAATATAATACCGCTATTTTGTTAAATATTTGGCAAGTGTAATAAGAAAAATGGACAGCAATAAAGGTAAAGCTTATACACAAAGGGAAGCTACAGTTCGTTTGGATACATTTTCAGCTCTCAGCAAATCAAATATCCTCGGTTTTCCTCGTTACTAGATTAAGTTCAGAAGGCTCTCGGTAAACTAGCACAAAATTAGCATTTTAGGCGAAACGGCTGTTTGTTTAATTAACGATTCATAACGTTATCTAACGTAGTAAATTACAACTTAACTGAGAATTACTGTAGTATTCCAAACAGGAGGAATATTTACAAACTAAATACTACCAAATTTTATTGCTTACAATTTGTATAAAATCGGTTTGTCTTTCTTTCGTAATGGAACAACATAGGGAATTTAAATGGTTTTATGGGTTGCTTAGGATTATTATGAACTTTCCCCATGTGCCAACACATATATATTTTAATTATTTTGGAACACTTGCCATTCGATATGGGATAATTTAACCGACTGCAATTAAATAAAAGATACATAGAAACTAAGCAAGTGAAACATGTTGTTTTATAAGTCTAGTACAATTAATTGATGAATAATGAAGAGTACTGTGTAGCACCAGTGTCGCAGTATCGATTGGCCGCGAGGCAAGGTCGCCCAATGTCGGTTCACACGTAACACTGCCGAGTTGCAGACACTAGCCACTAGTTTAATTAACTTTATAGCGTATATTTATATTTGATATAGAATGTTGTACACTAAGCATTCTATGGATTCCTGGAATGAAACAGTTGAGTTGTGAGTGGATGGAAGTAGCGATAGTGGGCGTCCAGGGAAAATCATGATCAAATCAACTATCTTTACCATAAAGGTCAAATGTGTAAATAAATAGAAAAAAATATTTTCACGCCATCCCAGAAATGTTCCTAAAGGTGTAAGCAGAGGTGTTGTAACAACAACACTCACATTTCACAATGTGTCTTTGAAAAAATTCAAAGTCATATGCAGGTTTCCTCGCGTGTTCTCATTCACCGTAAAGCACGTCGGAGGAAATTACGGCTCTTAAGTTTTTAGAAAAACTCATTGGTGCAGGCCGCTGGGATTCGAACTTGCGTAGTAGGTTACTGCTCATACCCCGCGGTCTCCGCGTCTCTAAGTTTTACTGTCAAATACTATATTACCACTCATAACCGAAGGAAATGTATGAAGATATACATGTAGACGGGATAGAAGTATGTAAGAATCGATCCCTGCCAGCCTACCCCCATGGGATACAGGCGTTAGCATATGTATGAAACAGTTGAACGCAAAAATAAAATGAAACTATACATAATCTAAAATTGCAGATGAAACGCAGACTCAGGACTGTAATGAAATAACATGTCATTTTCATTACATTCAGACAGAATTTATTAATAACAATCGCCCAACGAAAACACTCATCGCATTGAATTGTCATACCAAATTGGGGTGAAATTGGATTTGCTTGATTACGACGTCACGTTTTGTATCGATTCTTTACAATACAATGTTGTTACTTACGTTACGTTCAGATTCAATATGCCATTTGGTCTATTCCTAATAATATATTTTCTGAATCTTCAGTACTATCTAGTGACTACTGATTACGTCTATAGGACCTAATCAACTACTTATGTACCTACTTACTTATATTCATTCTCATAGTAGAACCATACTTTAAAAAAATATATAAACTATGTTACGCTTTGTAACATCAGCTATCTGCCAGTAAAACTCCCGTTAAAATAGGTCCAGCCGTTTCAGACTTTAGCCAGAACAAACAAACAGACAGACAGTATGTAAGAACCGTATATACTTTCAAATGAATTTAATAAAAAGCTGTTAGTTTAGTATTTCGACCAGACATTTAAATTTTATTTAAGTAAGTAACTTACGGATGTATATATTTTAACATTATCAACAGTAAATATCTCCTTTATTCATTCAAGCGTATTCATAACCAAGTTGGCATCTAATGAAGCAATGGTTCCATGGCATGTTTTATTTAATCTTCTGGAATTAATGATTGGTCAGCATCCGCTCACAATAATATCGAGTGTTTATTACGGCGTAAGCACATTTATGTTGATAAATTACATTCAGGTCTATGCGTTAATCTCATATTCCCCCTCCGTTATGCGTTTGATCACGATTTCATGAACGTTACAAATCTTTAATCTTGGAAACTTCGGTTGGGTACACACAAAATACTATAACGCCCTTTGTTCTGTCTGTCAACTGTTCTTATTATGCGTTCACATTTCCTTCACACCAGCTATTTGAACTGCTCCTATCAGCGAAGACCCTTCTTAAAGTGTAGACACAGTATAAATATAAGCTGTAAGGAATCTAGGAACAAATCGTTCGAAATGACACACTCACACAGACATGTACGAGATTGTAAGCAGAATGTTAGTAGGGTCAATAAGGGGTTTCATGTCGTGTCCGATTGCGTAAACGTCATTTACGTTTTGGCGACTTTTTGCAAAACTTCAAAACGACAAATGTAAATTATTTTGACAGTAGGTACTTAAATACAATTTGATTGATAACCCTCAGGCTCATTGGAGCAATCATAAATAAAATTAAATTAAACAAAAATACTCGTATGCCTTATTCATTACTGCTTTTAAAGCTTATATTTATACTGTGGTGTAAATCAGGAGACTACGATCGACCACTAACAGGGTCTATTATGAGACCATGCACATTTCATTTAAAACTTTACATCATACATGGATTTGTATACAGACATACATACAGTTGTTGTGAGCTTTATCTATATCCATCCAACAGCATTTTTCGATTCAATATCTAATTTTATCACTTTGTCAATCGGTTGACGAAAGTAAAACTATAAATAACGTAGCGTAGCGTAACCTAGAACTTACCGTGTATTGTATTAACAATGGACCGGCTGGTGGTATTACGCAGAAAGCCCGCAATATGTGTGGGTAAATTCTAGGTATTTGTTAATAAAGGTAAATGGTGTGGCATAGGGTTAAATGTAGGCGCGAATGTAGTAATATTGTGTGTATGCGTGCGTTGTTTTTCAGTGAATACACGAAATATTTTGTTGAAATAAATATTACAAGTCGTAAATATGGTTGTCGAATGAATTCTTAAGAATTATTAGAATATCTTTAGGTATGCTATTCATTTATTAGGACGTCATTCACAGACTATAAGGTTCGGTATTTGTAGCTTATCAATAAAGCTGTCTGAAGCACGAGAACTGAGGTATTGATTTTTTATAAATTATTATTGCACTTTAGGATTACCAAATTTTGGATCGAACATTTGTTTCTCGCACCTCGCATTATAATTATCTTTACACCCGCTTTGTATACACTCCCATTGCATAAACAAGTATGTCGACCGGCATCCCACTCGAGTCACTTTTAATATATTACTCGCAAAGATACGGCAGCACAGCCGCCCCGTTTTGGAATTGGGTCACAGTGTCAACGTAAACATCCAAGTTTCCTCAACGGTGCGGATCGATCGGACGACAAGTCGCGCAATTTTTAACCCATCATGCACACCCGTTGAATTAAAGCCAGATCCACTCGAATCCCAAGCGACTGTTAACTACAAATTACTTTAATGACGACGACGGGATTGATGCGGATTAATGCAAATTTGATTGGCCGTCTCTTTAGAGGTAAGCCGAATTTGGTCCACTTCAATTAATATAAATGTTATATTCAGTGGCAACAGGAAAATGGGTTTATATTTCAGGATAAATAACAACTACCAATGAACACGATAACTATTTGTAAACTTAAACGTAGCTGTGTCCTGTTTTTAGACTTAAGTACATAGAATATTTTCCTCTCATAGAATGAATAGTAGAACGTTGTGCACTTTTCTAGTCGACATTAAGTCGTTTCCTCGAGTCCTGTCATTAAGGCCCTATAATTCACTTTACATTTTACAGTGGCAGTCTTCATTTTACCCATCACAGATTCTTTAGCTTTCACGTCGTCTGACAAACGTTCAACGGAACATGTAACGAAATATAAAAAATCTGTTACCTCATAATGTGTTGTTAAAGTCGTGTTCTAAAGATGAGACACTTTGTTGAAAGCCACTTTTATTTACAAAGAAACCTTAAAACCTTTATAAGTAGCATCAAAAACGTGATTACCACATTATTACTTATAACACCAATAACATTTTCTAGCCGACGGAAAATTGTCACCTTTTATTTTCTTTGAGGAGCGGTATATTTTTCTCTCTGACTCTCAACTCGTAAACAATAAATTCTATCGAAGATCGCTGTCTTGATCAGCCTGGTACCCTTATCGATTATGTTACACGCACTGTGGAGAACAAATGAGACAGTTTGTTTTAGATGATACTGTGGTCTTGGGATTGTTAGTTCATTTGCAGAATGTAGTGGTCTAGTCGACCGATTCAAAAATGCTGTCAGGCGACTGGGACTGCGGTTCCAGTCGCCTGTATCCTCTTATACATATAGGTTTAAACAAAAACAGTGCTCCAGGTTTATGTTAACATCGCCTGCGTATTTTCCTCATTTTGTATGGGAACGTTAAAAAGCGCCCCAAACGGCGAGTATAGGAAGTTTTACGTCTCTATACAACAATGCTCAAAACGTTTCAACAATTTTTAAGTTTTTGATTTTGTAAACATTAAACTGTTTGTTTGTTTATTCACTCCTTATCTTAAGGTTTAGATAACATCACGATGAAACTTTAATGTCACTGTTACATTTTCACGGCTAAAATACTTATCTAATCAATATCCTGGGAACCCGCTGATAAAGATTATGTTATCAGCGATAAGTAATACACGGAAAAGTTGTAAGCAGAAACATACATATGCTCACGCCTGTATTCCCCGAAAGGCAGGCAGAGTTATTGCAATAATACCAACACCCCACCCACTTTTCACCAAAGATGACTACTGACTAGTGCCAACGGTGAGTCTATCGCCGTCTCAGGCACCATTCATACGTCTTTGAATTCTTAGACAAATGCAGATTGTTTTCCTTAACCGTAAAGTACGTGGTGTGAAATCACTGCACATACGTTTTTAGAAAAAAAACATCGGTACAGGCCCCGCTGGGATTCGAAATGTGTCTCTTGCGTAGCAGGCGCATGCTCAAACCACAAACATAGATTCATTAAAAACTACCGATCTAAGCTTTTTTTGTAAGTCTCGAAAATACACCAGGAGAAGTGCACATTTCCAGTGATGTTATTATATTTGTGACAATGGAAATATAATTGTAAAGGTCAGGTCGTTCATTTATCATGTGCGAAAATGTTTTCGTTCCTAATATTAGTCATAAATATTTCCGTTCTTGCGAACGTTATAAGTATTCCGAGACACTTTCGCTGTTCGCATTTGCTTTGTCTGATGTCTCCTTTATCTTCTTGGCTAGTTTATGTTACTATCATTCCTCTGAGAATTCCGTATGTTCATTTTCTTTGTTATTCAGACTCGTCCGAGGACATGTTGGCCAACCTGGATTTTTGCCATCTTTGTCTTTTATAAGCAATTTGTTTATTGTTGTTGGTTAATTGGTCTGCTTTCAAGATAATTACTGGATTATCCAATTATTATTTTATTACTTTCACTAAAACTCACTTTTGTTTATTATGCAATGAACTGGAGTTCGAGTCCATTTACATCTTAAGGTTTCTTTGTCAATTAAGTAAATACAGAATGTTTGTAATTTGAAAGCAAAAAACGCAAAGAAAATAGTGCTTCGAATTCATTGGACCGTTAAGGGAAACTGCTAAATCGTGAAAAGGCAGAAAACAATGCTGCGTTCAATAGTTGTTAGTGCGCGGAAATTACACGGGACGTTCAATTGGAGGCCTTAGGCGATTGGGCCCCGAAAACAACGCTATTTCGGAATTGAATCACTCTGTAGTTTGATTGCTGTCTGTTGAATGTTCGTCTTTTTTTTTATACTTCGTATGCAATTACTTGAATCATTTGTCTAACATTTATTTTTATCTAAAGGGTTTCCATAGCATTACGGCCGTGGTGGCCGTGGGGTGGGGAGCAGTCGCCTGCTACGCAAGTGACGCAACTTCGAATCCCAGAGGGAACTGTACCACTGTTAGCTTTTCTAAAACCTTATGTCAAGGAAAACATCGTGAGTAAACCTGCATATTCAAAAACGAATTTATAGTGCCTGACACGGCGATAGACTTACCATCTGTCACGTTGCCAATTAGTCATCTTCGGTGAAAAGTGGGTGATTTTAATACAACCTCTGCCTACCTCTTCGGGAATACAGGCCGTGAGCATATGCATAGCATTAAATCAGACAAGAAAATGCTGAAATTTTTCTTTTTTATTATAACCTGTCATTAATTGCAAATGAAAAACTAATCCTAAATTATTGGGTTAGCTTTTGCATAGTTGCATAGCACCTTATACTTTTTACCGACAGATTGAATTGAACCCTACGAAAGATTACAAATATAATAATATAGTCGTGACAACTGCATTGTTGTGTTGTATGACTTGGATGATTAATGTCTAAGGTTATGCGCGGGAATGACGCCCTGATCTTGAAACTCTGTGAGTAAATATTGGCACAAGCGTTAATCACACTCTACTACATTAACCCTTTAAAGTCAGACTATATACTCGTTTACCCAAGCATCTAACAATCGACTTGCCAAGAAAATCCTCGTGTCTAGGTTCAGTTATTAATAGTCTGTAGAGATCAGTGAGTAACCGTAAAGGTATTATTGTTAAGACTAACTCTCACGGATTTTTTTGGACTGTTACTCTTATTGTTTTTCTAAAATTAGCCCAAATAATTTTCTTGTATATATTGTACCAGTCAATAGAAGCTGCAATGAAATTCAAACACCAGAATATCACCTATATAGTATTAATTTAAGTATACTAAGTATTAACCACACTAAGTATTAATTTATTAGGTAAATTTATTTTGTTGAATGCGCAGTAGTCATTTTATGACTACTGCGCATTACATGCGTAGATACCCCCACTATTTACGCTGAGCGCTCATAACTCGAGACGGCACCAGTAACTGTACCCCATCTTCGTTGATCCGCCAACACCACCCACCACAATCGGCATTCAACCACAACCGGCATATGAAAAAGTATCAACTCATTTCGAGCCACACTCAAACGGAAGGTCAAGCGACGACGTTTAATCGTGTCACAACTTGGGTACTAGTGCCGGCGTTATATTTCATCAGTTGAGCCTATTAGCTATTCACCATCATGAGAATAAGAAGCCTTTAAAGGCTGTTGATATAACTAACCAATAGTGTAACGATGTGCCACCGTTACACTATTATGGTAATGGGAGCGGAATGAGCTGTATTAATTGAATGTCGGTCACTAGGTCAATGAGACCAACAGTTTCGACCATTTTATTGATAAACGTTAATGCCAATTTGAATTGGTAAACTACGTTGCAAGTGTCTCTTTTTTTTCCGCTGCAAAAAAGCGGTTCTATGTTCGTTGCATATTCGTTTATGTATACACCAGATTACTCGATAACGTCTGGACCGATTTGGATGGCTTTTGTAAAAAAGGAAGGTCAAAAAGTGCATCAAAGTCGGTATCAGGCACCTACATCAAAAGTTCAGGTTTCCTCACGATGTAGTCCTTCGCCGTAAAACATGTTGGGTGAAATTACGGCACTTTGAAAAATTCATTGGTGCAGGCGACTGCTCAGCCCCCACGGTCACCACGGCTCTCTTGCGGCATACTTCGGTTCATTAACAAAAACTTATTTATGTTGTTCTGTGTGTTTCTGTTTTTATTTACTTTTAATTTGGACTGTATCAAATATGAAAGTAAATGCAGTTAAAATTCACCCCAAAGTTCCCACTCTAGTCCACCATTTTGAAGTGCGAAGGAAAACTACGAGCAATAAACGTTTACTTTAAATGAATTGCTCTCTTTTATCTTGCCGTCCTAAATTTCCACTTGGACAAAGAAAAAGCTTACCTTTCCGAAACTTATCTTCATTATCGGAAGGGACAGAAACATGGGCTTGCTTGCCATTAGTATTAAAGGACGCTTGATTTGACTTACGGCTGGCAATTCCCTGGATCTCGCCAATTTATCCGGACCCTTAATGTCCTGTCACCTTGATTTAATTTGTTAGACCCCAATAATGAGTCGAAGATCATGTTACATTGGTTTGGATATACAAACGGTTTACATGTGTTTCCCTATGATTTGTTTATGTTTACAGATATTATGTTTTGTTTCAGGTAAAGAGACGGCAAAGACGTGAGAAAGATAGGCTAAGTTTAGTTTTCAACTCGATTCATTAATGAGTCATCAAAGACTACTGTTTGTAATTAAAACATAAGTAAATATCTTACTATCCAGAGTACATCCGTGTTTGTATCACAAATAAAGATAACGCAAAAAGCAATCTAAATATTTATTTAGATTGTACGGACTTTGAAAATGTATTCCAAAGTTGACATACATTTTATTGTATCATTCATAAAAGGAGAATAAAATTTAAATTAAATACTAGATATAAAAAAAATACTCCTTCGGGGAATACAGGCATGAGCATATTATGGTATTATGTATTCTTAATTTTACAAGGGTAGTGTCGGCTCCGGTGGTTCGTTCGTAGTTCGGCGGGCATGGTCAAATCTCAGTTCAGTAATGTTGGGGTATTAATTTTAAGCATACTTCACAAGTTCAAATATATCTATTTATTATTCGCTTAGTAAGCATCTTTAGCAAGCACTATTCATTTACTTTAGTAAAGTTCTGTGCGCAACTTTTTCAATATTACCTTTTACAAGCCTTCCCGCTACTTCTAACTCGACCCGGTAGTTGCTTGTGCTATTCATTGTTCTTAGTTGATAATGTCTGCCTCCCAGTAATAAGATTGTAGCTATACTATACTATAAATTACAAAACACTTATTTGTAAGCCTTTATATTATGCTCACGCCTGTATTCTCTCTCTATAACCTTTGTCTTTATTGAACTGTAACTGTTTTGCTAACTCCAAATATTAAATGAATTATTTTGACGTTCTTACTCATGCTGGTTCATGATCTATAATACGATTTGTATCTTCATAAGAAACTCATCAATTGCTGGGAACTCGGAAAACAGTGCAAGAAAATGACAAAATGCCAGTTCGCTTCTAGTTCGCTTGCAGTGGTGCATCTGTTATTTGTAGCTTCAGTCTCGTGGGGCGAGTTTTAATTACCTTCGAGATTGCGGTTGTCGACTGCCTCAGTCTCGACCGTCGCACTATGCTAGTTGTAAATAAGTTTTTCCCTCAACCCACTTCGAAATTAATCCTTTAACGGCGCATCTTCACAATACTTCATTGTTCTTTGTCTATCCATATCAACACCTTGGAATTAACGGAGGTATTCAATTCAGACTAAGTAACGTAATCTACGTTACCAATACAATGAGCTGCTGATTTCCCTAACGCTGCGTACCTTCATTACTTACATATTGTGGCGAACGTGTACATAGTTGTTTGAGATTGTATACAAATTGGAACGCGGCTTATGTAGATATAATTTCCTACAAATATTCCAATTAGAAGTTAGCAAACCACATTCAGAACCACCTAGTATGCGCTGCTAGGAGGAACTACTTTAAATTCATTAATAGTTCGATGACGTAATATGTCGTTCGCAGCTATGAGCAAACTTGGCGTCTTGTTTGCGGAAATTTGTATCAAAATGTGTTGAGTTACTTCATCCTGGTGGTGGATTTAAACCCAAGGCTAAATGTTATAATGTGATCCATAAGTGCCGAAAGTCCAAATATACCTACTTGCCTCCAATTGATAATACTCGTACGTCTACCATTAAATAAATGGACAGTGCAAAATGTTATTAGGATTCTATTCGTACCAACTCAATCTCAATTATATTGATGAAACAACAAGGTCTCGGTTGTGCCACGAGTCCAATTCGAACCAATCGCATCCGATTCATACCGGATTTTATTTGCATGACCTAACACTTGTGCCGGTTCACGGGCATATTACAGTTTTATTGGCATCCCCGGTTCAGCTGGAGCTTTCTAATCGACCTGATTGCTCTACAGTCTGCACACTTAACGTACCGTGTCCATACCATTGTATTTGTGTTCGTTCAGTTATTTTATCATTAACTAATTGAGGTATCGGTTCTTAGAGTGAATTATTCCCTTCACGAGTTCCGAAACGGGAGGCTAGTGTACAAATACAATCAAAACCCATATTTCTTTCAGTGGAGATATATTTAAGTGCCATCGAGACAGATTGTGAGTTTGTGCCTTCTAGAGGAATACCCATTTTGCAGTCCTGCCCGAATTAGATGAAAGGCTTTTATTTTGTACCTTAGGATAATATACAGGCTCGTGAAATCAAGAGGCGCAGTTAGTACAGTATTAGATGGAATAACGTTGTTTTTTATTTATAGATTCTGTGTTTTTAGTACGCGGCACGTGTAAGTGCTTATACCGAGGTTAAGTATTCACTAGCGACTAAAATAAAATCTGATAATCATTCGTTTACGGTCCTATGCCAATTGAATGTTTTTAAAAATCGCTATCATTTTATACGTACATATAAATAGAACTTCTACGAGTATTACCGTCAGCTTTCCCATATCTTTAGAAATTATCATTGCAGTAAACTGCATGTCATTACCCTCTCAGACCGCAATGACTTTGGACTCGACATCGACTCATTAATCCCGACGACTCAATGCTCTCCTTTAAAGGTACGGCGACCATTACGACCCACGTCACTTTGCTGATCACGTATCACGAATCATCACGATATTTTCCTAGATATTATGACTGCACGGGATCATTTCTTGACTTGTATAAGCTAAGCTATAAGACGTGTGAGAAAATAACTTTCAGGCACTCCCACGTAACGGGGTAGGTGTCCAATATCCATGCATTATTTCATTGGCTTGGCAGAAACAGTCATACATAGTCTTAGCCCTTGGACTTGAATATGAAGATATTTTAATATAGTTGTAATGACATTACTATTGCTCACGTTTGGAACTTCTATCTCGTCGGATTTTGTAGAGGAACTGTAGTTTCGACAGGTCCTTGCATATTGGCAAAACCTCGCAACAAGAATATTTTTCTGGGCATTGTAAATATCTTTCCGATCGGTTATGAAATATAATACTGCCGGTCAAAAATAATTTGCGGAAATAAATTAACATACATTAGCACATGCTGTTAAAAAATCAATTCACGCAAGACTGCTTTCAATCTCATTATCAAGTGCATTAACCGCGATGCGCTTTTATAAACAAGCGTATTATCAAAGGGAAAAGGTTCAAAGTGATGAACATTTTAGCTTTGTTGTATATGTTTATGAATAAATTGATGCACTACAAAATATCCGCTGGCTGGCGTGCTAATTGAATATTAAAATATTCATTACCATATCAGTGTGGTGTGTGATTGCACAGGGTTTTGCGTTGTTCCCATCCTACATTGTTTGATCGTCACATGACATTTCTCGGCACCGATATTGTTCCGCAGAAAGAAATCCTTTCGTTGCTGGAAAATGGCTAATATAAAGGTACTGACGTCTTCTACCATCTACTTTGTTTGTAGGATGAAAGGCCCGGATGGAAATGTTTTACAATTGCCTGCATTTGCGGTTTGCTGCCTGATCGGAATACCCTAGTGCTGTGGCTTTTGTATTTCCTTTCTCTTACACCGTTTAGTATCGCGAAAGTTTATCTTTATCTATAGAGTCATTCGTTTCACCTTTTGTTTATTTATAAATGTTGTCAATTGAATTCGATTCCCTGCGGCATGTATCGATGAGTTTTTAGAACCTCGGATGCAGTGATGTGATACCACGAGCTTTACGGTGAAGGAAAACACGTCGGGTGCGTGATTCTTCATGAGACAAGTCTAAGAAGAATCTGAAATCAAAAGTTTAAAATCGAATAGTGTAGTGCCTGAGTGGACGATTGACTCACCATCTGTCACGTTGACGGTTAATCATCTTCAGGGAAAAGCGGATAACAACACCACTGCCTCCCCACCTTTGTAACTTTACAACTTCTGGAATGGCTAGAGCATTTACAACGTCTTTGGCGATAGTTACATGTCAGTTAGAAGCCTATGGAAGTCTGGCAAATGGACAAAAGAGTATTGATTGGTACACAAATTAGATAGTATAATATAAGACCAGAAAAATTAGACAATGTTAGCCATAAAATGCAAACAAAGTATTAGAGATAAACTAAAATCTTAACTACAAATTATATGTGGTTCATTCTTTGTATCAGATAAATTGAGTGTCGCGCTATGATCTTGAACCAATCTCAAGAAAATTGTCCAATCTCAATTTACCGTCGTACAAAATGCGGCGTTAAAAGCTTTGGCCGTTTTGTTGCTGATATTGTGCAAGACAGCGACGGATCGTATGTGATGTCGCAACTATTTATTTAGCAGTTTGTACCACGCTAAGCCTTTGGTTTAAGAGAACGGCTGAGAACGATATTTAAATAATGGCTTGTATTCCCTTTACGGGTAAATTGCAGGATCGAGGGATACCATAAGAATAATAACCCTATAAGCGTTACCCTTTATTATAGAAACGTAAAACTAGGTACGCCTGCCAAAGTTAGGGTTAAAAATAATGTTGAGTGATCATTGAGCACTTTCTTAACATCTCAGAACTGAATTGTTCTGTGCATGTGTTCTTATTGTTAATACTATAATATAATGTTAGTCTCCATTAGTTTATCTCAACCAAAGATAATGTGATCATTAGTGTGGCTTTCAAAATATATTCTCACATCACTCTTAGATTTAACTGTTTTTATTGTGTGATGTCATTACCATCGGCATTATGATTGTGCAAATTTACAAACGTGTTTCGGTTTGCCAACGACTAGATTGGATTGAAGACGAATGAAGACAGCCAGACGTCTGGCTCGAGTGCAATGCACCTGTTTATTGAAAGAAAATATTGCACATTTACTTAAAAGTTTAGCTGTTGTTGTTCTATTTCGTAATCGTATAAATAATCTGGATGAAAGCAAACAAGAAATATGAAGGCCATCATATTATTCTCATTCCAATGATTTTACTTATGTCATTTAAATATTTTCTGCGGCTTTGCCTTGAAGCTTGACGTTCGAGGTTATAAATATTAGTCAAATCCTGTTACCATTCGCTATACGTGTACCTATCATATTCTTCCATCGGCTTCCTTTGTTAATCCATCATTTCGGACCGTCTTCATCCTTTGAATTTCGATATAAAATCAAGCATTGCCAGTTTGGGTTACCGTCTCTATTGTGCTAAATGTATTTGATGTCCTTACCTGCCCGACGTCCTTTTACGCTGCTCCATCGTTACATATGGACACAATGGTTGGTATATATAGAGGTATGGTATTGGTGCGTCCACACAATAACCCACGGTCATCTATTCCGGGCGCCCTCCTCTCGCCCCTCTACTCACTCTTCGGCTCGTATAAACAACGTTAAGAATTTAGATTGCTTTCCGGTGCCCGTGGCCACCAATAAGGAATTTGTCCTCTTCGATTAATTTGCCGGAGGTTCAAGACTTGGCCGTAGGACCTGATGTATCCTTGGAATGGTTTAGCAAATCTCATTCCACAAACTTCTGGAAAATGTTCGTTGCTTCATCGACTGTAAAGCAAAGCAACAGGATGCCAAACTGCTGTTTACTATTGCTTAGTTCCAACACAACATTAATTAATGTACAAATAATTTACATTTCATGTAAACAGTTCAGATTCTGATTAACTAGCAATGGAAAATGTATCCAATAAATGTACCGACTGAGCGGATTAGGCATAGAGGCTCAAGGCTCTAGGCACAAGGCCTCTCATAAGCAGTCATAAGCAATATCTATTCACGAATAACATTAATCCTTCTCGTCTCAGAAAATATTCATCTTTTCGAGTTTTCCACAAAATAGACGCGATATTTGTGCTCATGACCCATAACCTTTCCTTGGCGAATATATTTAGTTTAGCAATGTGAATAGTGATGCGCGTATATATTTTGAGGATAAAACATGTAGTGAACGTATAGTCTTATTTTCCATTCGATTTTGGGGCCTAGCTATTTAGCTAGGTATCGATTGAATTTGGATATCGACTGATTTCAGTCGATATCCAAATTCAATCGATACCGGTATTCGATATGAGTCCGTCGTTATTCTATAAGCATGGTCATGTTAACGTAATGAAACAGTACGCTTGGTGTTGTGCAATCCTGGCGGGCACCCCGCGGCGATTTATAGTCGACGGCTACAGCGTAATTAAATTCAGTAGGCTTGGGTGATGAAATGTCCGGGACGATTGGAGGGCGTGCATTGTATAGGTGTCCTAAAATTCGTCGGTAGTCAACGGCGCTGATTGAATTTTGCAGTAACAACCCTCCCCGCTATTATGTACGGTAATAGCCGTCGATAGCAGTCATTGTAATTTGGAATAGGGATGTGGAAACGTGCGCAGAAGATATTAGTGATAATGAAGAAGAGAGTACTTATTGTACTTTTCATATTAGAAGATTGAAATAAACAAAGTCATAGTTCTAGTATTTAGTCACTTAATGTAGAAATTTTGTTCGAATATGTTGTTGGACTCAGCGACATTAAAATTCCGAGGTTCTAGTGAAGAAGACCAGACATCGTTGCTGCAATGAAATGGCTAAATAAGATCTCCCCAGATTCGTGTCAGCATCGAATTTGCAGCACGTCTGAACGCAATATCCTGCATTCAAGTCGACGTCCACTGAACTGTATGGGCCAGTGGCCGGAACTACGTCGCCGGCAAGCCACTATTCATACTGCATGTCCTGACTTGCACAATACAAGCGCATACATTTCAAAACTCCATTCGAGCGGCAAAGCAAAGTCATAGCGATTGTTATAGAAATATTTTTTATACTAGTTATATTAGAGTAGTTATATTATTCATGCCCTGCGAGCTGCTGAACCTACTTTTATTAGGCTTGAACATAATAACGTTGTATGACATTACTGGAAGATATATGAATTCATATTTGCATCTTTTCAGAGGCATTCAACATTCACATAGCCCGTAGTAAATTTACATAACACTGATATACAATGCCGCCATGTAACATGCTAGATAATAGATTGCTATAATTTTCCTACGATACACGGATTATATTGAATGCTACTTGGGACACCTGAGTAAATTACAGTGCCGTCAATTTGAACTACCAAAGATCGTACATAATTGAACTCCTAAGTTCAGTCGATATCCGAATCTTTATCCAGCCTTGCTGAGTTTATCGTAAATCTCAAGGTTGAATTGTCAGTGGTTGTAGTATACGCTGTTTGTAAATGTGCAGTTTAGTTAACTTTATTGTATGCTTTGTTGTCTTCTAAGTTACTCCATTAGTTGAATGCTCCACTAAGCTCCAACTTAATGTAGTCATAAAACAATGTAACGTCACGTCTCGTCCTGTATAGTTCGTTGTCCGCTGTGTATTCACTTTGCAGACCGCACACTAAGCCCTGTCCTGATAAAGTTGACAATACCCGTCGACAGGGACATTTCAAACTGCGGCTCCCGAGTTCCTGACGGCTATTGACAGCATTTCAATATAGCGTGCTTGATTCGTGCCGTCAAAAATGAGTTGCTGACAGATTTCCGATTAACACACTCGAGAACATCAACTCGAACAGAACGGTGATAAATAGTTGATGGTCGTCTTACCATATACTTATTGTGACATTAGTTCGACTTCTACTGCCACTTAATCGGATCGGAAGTATTCTGTTCTCAAAACGATTCATTGCTCCATTTCTGTTTTAATGTATGGCGAATTGGTCACTTACACTATTAATCCATTAGTTGGCACTATAACTTTGCATACAACTGAATAGTAAACATTGCTCAAGCCCATTAAGTCTGTAATCTAATCTATACGGTTGCAATAAAAGCTATCTCCTTCCTCATTACTGGCGATTCCAGAGGCATTATCAAATCCTATTTTATCTACTGCATCGGTCGGTGAACATTCTACCGTCTAATGACCCTGTCTTTATACTTCTTTAGTTTTAACCGTAATCTTAGCTCCTTTTCTTTCTTTGTTCCGTTCCGTCCGTCGACAGATATGAGTAAATACCTTCTCAACGTCTTCGTTGACGTCCTTACATATTGACGTATACGTCTCATAAACGTATATTTTTTTACATAACCCACAAACAGTCAATGATAATAACAGGTTAATAATGTACAAAAGATGAGATTTGTTGTAGATAATTATGTAATTGTATTAAGTATAGTCTTACGAATAACAACAATGACCAATTGCACAATACTTGCTGAACAAATACGTATACTAATTACGATGATTATAATAAATGTTCATATTATCGTAATAACAGCACACAACTATAATAATAAAACGTTATTTGTGGAGCAAATAAAACTGACTAATGTCTTCTTTGTTTCAGGTAAAAATATATTTTGGCGGCGGTTTACAAGGGGGACAAGGTTATTATTAAATACTGAAATAATAAATATCACATATTTCTTGGAACCTTCCATATTAATTGTGCCACATGAAGTTCCATACAATATAAACCGTAAAAGCCTCACCCAAAGAGCATGTAGATGACCGTAACATTCGTACAGTATAACTTATAACGAAATATACTTATAATGCAACTAGCTGTGCCCCGCGGTTTCACCCGCGTAGATTTAGTTTCATACTTATTGTCGCGGAACCCTTATATTTTTAATAAATAAAAGTAGCCTAAGTTACTCCTTGAAACATCAGCTACCTACCAGTGAAAGTCCCATTAAAATCCGTCCAGCCGTTTCAGAGATTACCCGGAACAAACAGACAGACAGACAGAGAAAAAATTTAAAACTTGGTTTTTTAGTGTCAGTATCGTGTATACTTTCATATGCATTTAGTGATAAGCTGTTATTTTGGAATTACAAACAGACACTTCAATTTTATTTATCTGTATATGTAGATGAAGTAGTAAAAAAATAAACGAAGGAAAGATTCCAAAAGATAATTTCAAGAGTCGTTGTAACGATAGTAAATAACATTCCAATAGTCTTGAAATAGCAGATGAGGGATTGGTTCCAATAGTGATTCTATTATGATTCAATGCGTGCAGTGGCCGAGGTCAGCCGAGGTCGGTGTTGGAATCCAACCAGTTTACTGGTCATCCAATACCCAATGTAGATGTGGCGACGGCGAGGGCCTTTAATTGATATCGAGTTTCTTTAACGATCCATCCTTGACTTATATCAGGTGCTGGAAATGTTATACATCTGTTGACACTTATCATCATACTAGTTATTTTCAGTAGTTATACTGAACTGAATAACTTCCATTAACTCTCACATGACTTTTTTCCGTCTTTATCTTAATATTGAACACGTTTTATAAATAAATTGTGGGTAGTTTTTATTTGGTAAATGAAAGTATTCCGAAGATCATTCCTCATTTGGGTTTATTTAAGCTTATCAGAGTGTGTGTTCAGGACTCTCATTCATTTCAGAACAATTACGCACTACTCTTTTACACACCTTTTACAATATAAACTTTTTACAATTACTGACTTTACATCATCATTATCATAGGCCACTTCATGTCGTCAGATGATTGTGGCAGTGCTGTGTCCGCAGGAGAAGGATGGTGCAGGAGAAGATGCATGAGATATCATGCATCTTCTCCTGTGACCCATCGCGGCCGCCGTAGCCGCTGCGTTCACCCCCTTCACGGCCAAAACCACGTTCCCTGCCAGCACCGCTACAAAAATCATTTACGTATGAGATATCATGCATCTTCTCCTGTGACTTAGCAGTTCATTGGCACCACGGCATCTCTTGCTCATCTCTATGTTATCACATTCTTGATATTGTGTTACATTTTAATAAAATATATTTCAGACTAATATAATGAAGATTCGTTGTCTTAAGCTAATCCTCAATTCTGGATTATCCCTTTAAGTAATGAATATGCAAGGGTTGTAAATCTTCAACGGAGGATTAAAGTAATAAAGCAACATCGCTATCCGCACAATGTGATACTGTGTTTTAAAGTAATACAAGTTATTACAAAATTGTTCCCTTAGCCGCTTGATGCCAAGTTTGATCGTAAAAGAGTTTCAGGTGTTCCGAAGACGGCGTTTATAAAGGAACTTTGCCGACGACACTGCAAGATTTCTTTACGGATAATGTATTGTTCGGTTTAAGCAAAAAACATTTTACTTTCAAGAGATACGCTCTAAGTTTTCCAAGGTCAGCTTTATCTGCTCTTACTGCCTTGGTATGGAGTCTTGACAATTTTGGCTCCAAAAGTTTTTATCTCCAAAGTTACACTTACGCCAGATTGATCACCTGTAGTATCCTGCTTTGCTGCTGTTTAAGTTAAGGCAATCTTGCAATGCGAGTCGAAAGTATTTGATGTAGTTTAATTAGCATTTGGAATTTCTAAAGTAACAACCAGTTAGTTCATTTCCTAAACAAGCGGATTACTTCTTGCTAACGATTTCAAGATACTGAGAACATGTTGAAAGTCCATACCTTTCATCGTGTTCCCAGTATCATGAATGAAACACGTCTTAACATGTTTGCCCTCATCTCTTGCAATTGGACGATCAATGTATGTTTGATTGAACCCCTTCCTTTTTATTTGTGAAACGATTTCTTCATTTAACTCCTCGGGATGAGGGACATTCCCTCTTATACCTACTCATGTTACATTGAATTGCTTGATTAGTTCTTTTTTAGGTGTTAAAATTTATAATTTATTTCATATTATATTTCTTAGATAATCTGATACGGACGAGACACCACTGGCTGCTATGCTAATCAATATTTCTTTGAATGTGAATATGTCATCAATGAACGTTTCATATGTAAATAAGAAATTGAAAGTTATATATGCTAATAGTTTTTTAATTTGCCTGATGCAATGTTTCTTTGCCAGTACAGTTTTCTCTCCCGAAAGTGCTTTTTATGATACAAACACACGAGGTCAGAAGAGAAAGTTTTTCTGTTCGACGCAATGTCTCCAGGCAATCGTCCATTCGTCACCAACGATTTACTGTACAGTCAGTGTATTCACAAACTTCTTTTTAAAACAGTTTAACAGTTTATATTGAGTGATGCAAAACAAATATTTGCACAAAATAAATGTGTATTGTTAATATTGACTCATGGCAGTCACGACAATAAAATAACGTTTGGCTATGAATTACCGTTATCATGTTTACATTTCGGTAAATGTAGTAGTGGACATTTCAATTATCGTAACACTACAATACAATACAGTGTACGTAAAACCGGTTGTAGTATTATCGCGTGATATTGGAGCGGTACCTAATGTTAGGCGTCCGGCGCGCGTCGCGGGTCAACGCGCTCTGACTCACATACGGGCGTGAACTATCGGCTCGCATGCGCACGATCACACGTGATATGCGGTGTGCGCTCGCGCAGACCGGTGCAGCTTTTTAAACCGGTACTTTGTACTTTTGTCTATCCCATGCTTATAATGTCGACGTTACTATAAAATGTAATAGTAATATAACCAACCATTCATCTAGCTAGTCCATTTGATATAAGGGATTAAGATAGAGGAACTGGAGAGTCATTCAGCCTTATTCGGCTCATAGATAAGATTCTGTTGTTGACCTAACATTAAGCGTTCTTTTGTTGTTAGTACAAGTACGATACTATTATCCTATAAGTAGTTAATTGACTATCATAATTGTTTAACTTTGATAGCAGCAGACAATCAGTCAATTTATAGACCTGTACGTCTTTGAAAAACCTAACATACCTGGGGGGATTCAACCAATCTTTGAACCTTTCATAAAGGGTCTATAAATCCTATTTGAAAAGATTCGAACTTAATTGTGAGGACTTACCTACGTACCCTGAATTTCGGTCGATAATCTGTCCTATTTAGTATGAGGTCATTGTGTACTCAAACATAAAGAGGTATGGATGATAATTTCTAAGAAAGGCGTCTACCAGATAACATTGTTTGATTTGTTCTTAATTAGTATTAACTTAGTCACGAATGACTACTGGATCCCAGTCACGAACTGCAGTTGAAACAAAGCCATTGATAAGGCCGTGGTGATAAGATTATTTAAGCTTTTGTGCACACACTGATTAACCGAATTTATTTTGCAATATAAATATGTTTGACCTAGTTTTCTTTTTAAATTAAGCCCATGGGTTTAAATTTTAAATTTTAAATAATATTTATAATTTTTCTAAATTGCTAAAGTCATCGCTTATTTAGCAGTGTTTTATATGTCTACTTTCTAAATTATTTGATTCAAAGTATCCGTATAATATGTGATTCAAACCTTCTGACAACTATTAATAACTAGAAAATAATTTAATAATATATTTTGCCCATGTTTTAACAATTCTTCCTTAAACATAATAATGTTACTTTCCGAGCGAATCCTTGTGTCCGAAATATAGTGTCTTATTTTGATTTTGGTAAGAAGACCAGTAAAGTGTAAAACATTAGAAAAAAATAAAAGATTATCTATTAAATTTTTGTACCATAACATAAATACTTACTTAATTATTGTCAGCGCTGAACGTATCAAGGACTTTCGGATGCCTTGCTAGACTACTTGTGGGCGTAAAGATATTCAAGTCGGAAATTATTTTTTGATCGCTTCACGTCCTCGCCCTCACGTCACAGTAGATCGTAGCTCTTTGTACGTTCTTTGTGAGTTGTGACAACAGTTCCGGTATTCAGACGTTTCGATTCAAATTGCTTTCGTTTCTCGACTGAATGCGACACAAAGTAAGGAAATAGTTTTTTATATCGCGTCCGTGAAGCACATAATATGTTAAATGGAAACGTGACTGCAATTTTCCACTAAATACTAGATAAGTAAGTATGATATTTTTTGCGCTCAACTTAGTAACTTTTAAAAACTATTAAATGTACTGGTGTAATATATTCTCGTTGATTACAGTGGGATTATTCATTCACACCTATTGAAAGTATTAATATACTTTATTTACGATGCCCTGCGGTTTCACCCGCGTAGATTTAGTATCATCCTTAGTGTCGCGGAACCGTAATATTTTTATAAAATTAAAGTACGTAAGTAAGTAAGTTACTCCTTGATATATCAGCTACCTGCCAGTGAAAGTCCCGTTAAAATCGGTCCAGCCGTTTTGGAGATTACCCGGAACAAACAGACAGGCAGACAGAGAAAAAATTTATATCTTGGTTTTTTGTGTCAGTAGCCTGTATACTTTCATATGCATTTAGTGAAAAGCTGTTATTTTGGAATTACAAACATACACTTCAATTTTATTTATCTGTATAGATTTCCTTTTACCAACTAAAAAGTCCAAAACCAAATTTTTTGCAGCTAAATTATTGAAATACTGCAGCAACTTTTAAATTATAATATAATCATTCGACTAAGGTAGGTTGAGAAGGTAATACCGAAAACTCCACTCATCCTGCATCGGGCGTGACTCAGGCATTTTGACCCCAAGATCGATTGGTGTTCCAGCCACAGATCCACCTAATCCTTTACTTATGGGCTGTCAAAACGTTCCCACCATTTAACGCTGCGCAAAGTGTAGCTAGAACCCATATCACCTGTGGTTTATTTTTCCGCAAATAATTGACACTGACAAGGGTACAATAAGATGTATTGCGTTCCGAGATTAAATGACCGTTCTTTCAGTTCGCAGGCCGTTCCGTAAAATGTAACATTGGACAGGTAAGATTACTTTAATAGACATTGTCTAATAACGAATTCAGATGGAAATCCTTTAAGTGAAGCTATATATTCACCTAAATACTAGCAAAATCCGATAAGCTATCATATCTGTATTATATAGGATGTATGCGCGTCCCGGTTCATTCCGTTGCTCACGAAGGTCATGTGTTGGCTGACCTTAATCCAGAATTTACGACGCTTTCAGTTCACAACAAATGTATATTTTTTCTTATCAGTTTTATGTCAGACCATCATATATTTTTGGCGAACATGAAAAAATTGCGGATGCTACTTGCCGCTGAAAGTTTTGGCGTGTCAATTGAATTTACTGAAGCGGAAATATGCTCGGCTGATATTAAGTCGTGAAAGAAGGTTTTTTGCGACCTGCTGTAAGTGACTCTTTTAAAAAGGACATAAACTAGCCGCGACACATTTATTTTTATTACGTTTATCTACCTTTAATTTATCTACAATTTCGATGGATTCCTTCTGAATGCTGTCGCTGAATTACTCTTTTGAAGACTATGAGGTTTAGCTTAGGAATCTTACATACATACATACATATGCTCGACTGTTTGCCACCTTAGCAATCTTATCCATCGTATATAAATAGTATAAAACTAGCTGTTTTATAACTATGATTGATTAACTGTGCCCTGCGCTTTCACCCACGTAGAGTAAATTTTATCTATGGCACTATTTCCAGGAACCCATTTTTTTATATCCTATATTTCTCCCCGTTACATCAGCTACTTGCCAGTCACGCTTTAGAGATTAGCTGGAACCAACAGATTGACTAAGAATATTAAACTATTGTTTCTTGAAAGTACCGTACTTTCATATGCATTGAGTGAGAATTTGGAATTAAAAACATACACTTCAATTTTATTTAGATGTCTGTCTAGCTACATATAGATAGTGTACCTGAATGGAGTGTTATTAAAATGCAGTAACATAGGCTATTGGCATCTCGTAAATGTTTCGGTGTATCACACGGTGGGCTTAAATCGTCCGTGTTCGTCCTTTGAGCGCAGGTCACTCGGAAACTCCCATCAGCGGAGCGTTTGCTAGGATTAACGGCAACGTGCCGTCGGACCAACACGGAATATCCACATTTTTAAGCTCGATTCGGTGTGAAAACATTTTATCTTTGTTTTATTTACGTGAATAATTCTGTTTTAGTTATATTTTGTACGTGTTTTTTGTATTTAAAATATAGCCTATTCTGAAATCGATTTTATTTAAAGCACAGTGCTGCTGTGCGTTGAAGATTTTTATCTTTATTTTCCTATAAAAATATTGTTTGTTATTATGTACTTACTTAAATAATTCCCTGTGTGCCTTTACCCAATTATATGTTTAACACGCTCGTCAGTCGTCACTTCACATTTTGAATAACCGTAGGTTTATATATGTGGTAAAGGCAAGGGTAAAAGTTAGCAATGACAAAGAGCGGGGGTTCTTACTACCCGTGCAATTAGTCGCCGGTTCTGGGCGCTCTGAGGCGCTGAACAAAGCCCTATCCAGGTCAACCTTGATTAGACACACTAACCCTGCACTGACACTCCCGCCTTACAAGCAAGCACACATAGGATGCCTATATGTTTTAGTAAATCTCGCGGTATTCTTGCAGATTTAAAAATATATGGCTGTCTTCTGGCACCTTTATTCTATATCCCATGACGCGAAGGCGTGCGTCATTTGTGATATAAAAATAAAATACATATACAATATAAACTCAAATGTAGAATTCGGAAAATTCTCAACAGTGATAAATTGAGCCTTGTAAAAGAAACAGATAACGGAAAGTTATTTATTTGTATCAGGAGAAAAAAGTTAAAGTTGCTTTTACTGAGAAGAACCTATATCTAGTACCTAACTACGTATTAAACGAATATCATTGCACATTAGCAAAACTGTGCTACATTCCTACCGCACAGCATGGCACAGCAATTTGATTCATATAACATACCTCAAATAACATTACATGCAAACATGCCTAGCATCCGGACAAATATAACTAGATAGGTCGGTATCGGTAGGTAAAACCTACCCTCGGTCATCTTCAAATAGCAGAATTTCCGAATTTGCATCAACGGATCTATGGTTTGCAGTTAGTTTACAATGTAATTATAATGCATATTTGTTTAGACCGCGCGTTTGCTTTAATACAGTGTATAATGGCCGCAGCGGCCTCTGCGGCGCGACGTGCGGTGATTAATTGTCTAATTGGGTTCACTACTCTAGTGTGGTTTATTTGTGCGAAATTATCGCGTGCCACATCCACACGTGTCATTTGACTGTCGGCTTTAATAAAACTGGAATTACATTAATTAAATTATATTTGCGTGTCGTTTGTCCAAAACATATACGGATCTTGTGAGACCTAAATAATATTACGTTTTCGCAAAGATCCCACTCCGCAATTACCTACATTGCTTTACGCCGTCGTAAACGTTTCCCAAGACGATCCTGAAAATGGTTATTCCTTTGGAATCCCGATATTCTTATCAGTCCTTTTATTCGAAGATAGTGGTCAGCCTTGAATTCGGAAGCGGCTTTATGTCCTCTTACAGCCCTCACGTTGTATGTCGCCAAGCCCGCTTTTTGTGTCGATATCACGATTGAAGACGCGGATAACTTGCCCATTTTCCCGGCGCTATTGTCGGGACTCGTGAGTGGTTTTTGATGTCATCAATCTCAAACTGGTATGGTTTCGCGTTCAATTCATACTTTGGTGCCATTAAGGTTATCAAATGTCACATTCAATTTAAAAAAGGTAGCTGTCCTGTTATCCCTGAAGTTATCGTAGTAAAAATAATATGTTCGCCATGCCCTAGTAACAGACACTTCTCTAAATTAGAACCATATCCAGACATTGAAAAGCACACGTATCATGTATCGAAATTGTGAGTTAGCGACGACGTCTATTTAAGCCGTCCAGTTGACCTCGATGATTCAAATTAGCACCAATTAACGAATCAGCTTCACTCCTATCATACATTAGGATTGATTGACTGTCGACCCCTGCTTCCAAGCTAAATATCTGAAAAGCAACCTATTAAAACCAACTCTGAAATCTAACGTGCATTTTATCAAATAATTTAAAGGAGATGAATGACAGCAAAAAATTGAGAGGTAATATTAAAACAATGGATTGTGCAAAGAAATAATCCAGTCTAAAAGATGCTAATTATTACGTATAATTTTGATAAAAGTAACATTCGCAACCCAAACCGAAACCTTTCTCAAGATACTGAGAACTAAAAACTTAAAAAAGGGGACGATAAAACTCATCCTATTGCGTTTCTAGCGTTAAAAACCAAAAAGATTTAATCTAACCATGCATTAGATGCAGCTGGAGATTTTATGCAGAGCCCAGCTGTTACCATATCAGTTGCGGAATAGACGAGGCATGCATACGGATTGCGGCGAGATGAATTCAGCAGCTATCGTACGCGCAGATTATGCATTATAACTTTGGATGTTCAATTCTCTACCACATGGTGAGGTACTTGTATGCCGTGATTTAATAGTTTAAGTTCAGTTCGTGAGTTTAATTGTCTTTGTCTACATTATTATTGAGTTAGCTCTCTGTTGGTTCAAATTAGACTCCAGAATATCGAAGGATAGGAATTCGTGTTACATTTAGATCCAATTCGCTCGAATTACTCGTATAAGTGGGATGAATGGCCATTGTTTCGAGTCCCTCCGCGGTCACTGTGTGTAATAATCTTTTAAACGACTCACTGTTTACAATATTTTTACAAGATTTAGATTACTGTCTTAAGGATAACATTAAAGGAGGTAAAGCAAAAAACCAAGCAAAGAGCGTAACATAGCCATGAACAGTTTCCAAATATATTTTAAAGCACAGCAGTTTTTGGGCCGCCATAAAGGAAAATAATATCTATATCTATATCTATACATACAGATAAATACATTTTAAGTGTCTGTTTGTAACTGCAAAAGAACAGTTTTTCACTAAATGCATATGAAAGTATACACGCTACTGACACTAAAAAAACAAGTTTTCAAATTTTTCTCTGTCTGTCTGTTTGTTCCGGGTAATCTCTGAAACGGCTGGACCGATTTTAACGAGACCTTCACTGGCAGGTAGCTGATATATCAAGGAGTAACTTAGGCTACTTTTATTTATTAAAAATATAAGGGTTTCGCGACAATAAGGATGAAACTAAATCTACGCGGGTGAAACCGCAGGGCACAGCTAGTATTTAATATATAAAAAGAAAACAGGAAAGCAATAAGCGTGGATCAGATACATCAATATAACCAGCAGATTATTTGAGTTTGAGTATTGTGGGCTAGGTAGGGCGGGGTTGCTTGTGCAAATACTTCATTCATTTCAACGGTGCCGACCATTACTCTAATGAACGTTAAGCCTAGCTTATGCCATTATCGGAATTTGTGCTTGTGGTTTTCAATGCTATTAAATTTCTATTCATCGATTGAGGTTTGTCATTTACCTATTATTTGTGATTGGAACAGATTGATCCACATAACGACAATCTTTATCCAGCATTTCTCTTAAATTGCTCTACTTATTAACAGTAAAGCAAGTTAGAAGGGCAGAAACAGCAGGAAACACGTCCATTCCTGTAACGGTGTCACATTTACAATACTCCCGTACGTATTAAAATTTAATGCCTTCAAAGGGGTGTACCTTAGCACCAAAATATGAAACACGTCCGCCCGATATATCCCTTTTAATAGCTCCCCAGTTTCCTTTCAGGGTCCTGTTCTACTGTTTGTTACTAATTTATAATTTAGTGAATCACGCCGATATGACGTATAACGGGTGCGGCCGTTAATTAAATGTTTCATTAATATCTGCTTAGCACTATTACCGGTATATTGGAAATAATATTTGCTCACTGAATTTGTGTATATTGTCGATGTTCAATTAAACATTGTACGTTGATAAGTAAATACCTGGTTGGATTATAATCATAATGTATATCATATTAATATACTAAATAGCTTTGTTTAATTTGCGGTTCTCTCGCACGTTTATTCGTTGTGCACAAAGACGTTATTTCACCACTAATCAATATTTATGGTTTTGCAACTCATAAAATAATGTACACATTAAATATTTGTTTACGTGTGGCCTTGAATATCCATGACCTTTATCTGACAGGTATACCTTATGAAATCGTAATGTTCTTTGATCGTAGCAACCCAGTAAGTATAAGTTCGCAAATTTACAAAGATATTTTTTCATTATACGTTATGAATAGTAGGTACTCCGTCGTACTGCGTCAATTTCCGATAATATATATATATATATAGATTGCTGAATTTTGCATAATAAATTTTATCGGCGCGGTTTATTCCACAGAGGAATAAAGTTGGCGATCTTAAAATTCAACGGATTGATCGCGATACGCTTTTACTTCGGCCGTTGCTCCTGTACGTGCTCACAAACACGCTGCGAGCTCAGCGAAACATTCTTTGAAATCCCCTTTTATTCCACTCTGCTCCCGCAAGAGATAAATGATTGTCGCAGTGGCAAAGTTATCTCGTCGCCGTTTCTTCTAATTTGTGTCGCCAATGACCCGCGGCGCCGGAGGGTTAATTAAAGAATTAATCGCGATTCCGGCCTCTAGGGACCCGGGGATACGCCCGTTACTGAAAATTTGTCTTACTGTCATCAATTCCACTGTGGCATGATTCGAATATCTTTCTTTACAATCACACTAAAAGGCTTTTTGATGTCGATAATAAATAATGCAGTCAGTTTTACACGTTCTCGCAACAAGCCTGTGTGTGTACGCACACATTATTTATTCGATTTAGTATAGAATGGGAAACAACAAACTCTCCTTCCCGCGAATACATTAATTATGTATGTGCATCTATTGTGCGGGGCGAGTGAGCAAGCCGAAAATATCAGTGATTAATGCACATTCGAAACGCAATTTGCACAGACTGCTGAATCTATGATAAGGTCCTATCTATTGGAGCCGATAACGATTACACGAATAACCAACAGTTCGCCATTTGATTAATTTTGCTACGAGACCAGAGACCACCAAGTGTGCTGAAGACATTTTGTTTTATACATGAAATTGTTAAAATAAACTAGATGCCCCGCGTATACTTTATTTCATGGATATATCTCGCGTAACCCAATCTATACAGATAAATAAAATTGAAATGTCTGTTTGTAATTCCAAAATAACAGCTTTTCACTCAATGCATATGAAAGTATACACGCTACTGAGACACAAAAACCAATTTTTAACATTTTTCTCTGTCCGTCTATCTGTCAGTCTGTCTGTCTGTTTGTTCCGGGTAATCTCTGAAATGGCTGGATCGATTTTAACGGAACTTTCACTGGCAGGTAGCTCATGTTTCAAGGAGTAACTTAGGCCACTTTTATTTATTAAAAATATTAGGGTTCCGCGACAATGGGGATGAAACTACTTAAATCCACGCGGGTGAAACCGCGCGGCACAGCTAGTTTAAAATAATAAACAAATCCTATGCTACTACTGGTAACATCAGGTATTTGCTAGTGTCAGTCCCGGTCGTTCAGAGATTGAGACCGAGAATAACAAGTACCTTTTATACAAACATGCTAAATGCCTTGTGAATCTATAGATACAAGATTATAAAAACAATAAAGCCAAAATGTTCTTTGGTACTACTGCTGAAGTAAATTTGTATAATTTGAACCTACTCTCTCAAGTCTTTCGGAGACGTTTGTTTGTGAATTTCTAGGGAAGCCAAACAAGCTAGAGGAGGTCGTGACATACTTTTCTATTTTCCTTGGTAGCTTTTAATAATTTAAAATTATTTCGAGGAAAGATGAAAAACCTTATTATTCTCGTCGTCTTTGAGATTGTCTGATACTTAGAGGTCGTTTCTTTTTTAATTAAAGTAACATAAAGTAAAATAATTATATCATCTAGATAAACACATTGGATGACCCTAAATAACATGGGATAAGGGCAGGAGGATGATGATTAGTACGATAATTATATCATCTAGATAAATTAATGTGACGACATAACACGACAGTGAATATGATAAACAATTTGTTGGCGCACAAGCAACCGTTATTCACACGGAATAATTGTGAATATGTATGAGAAACAAAATAGACGAGCACTTCGCCCCGGGATTTTACCGCCAAATTGGATTTAGAACATGCGGCAAAAATTATTACTCGAGAATGTGGAATACCGCAAGTGAATTCACGAGCTTAATATGACGCTTCTTCTGTATAAGTATTTATTTATTCATATTCATTTATCTTGCTTTAATGATGCCTATCAATCAACAATACATTATATGCCAAAATTTGGGCTGTTTCCCCTTCTATACTTAGTATTAACACGAATGAGTATTAAAGCTTTATTTGTGTAGGGACTTCACCGGCAACAACTTAAAAAAAGATGATCTTTATTTATTTCTTATTAAGTAAGTACTCTCTTTAAGTAATTTGGCATGGCATTTTTCCATACTAACTCTTGCCTGGGTTAGGTTTTCAGGATCCCATGTTCCATTTATGGCTATTGTCACAATACTTGATTAATAATGAAAGTGAAAATTATTTATTCAGTCTCAAGTCCTGATATGGCACTTATAAAGTTAATTTTCAAGAATTAACCACTGCTAACACTGCTTCACCTTTGATTGAGCAAAATTTAACTTCTAACAGCAAACGCCTAATACGGATAGAGCGTTTTTTCAATTCAAGTGTTCTTCCACGAATGAAATGTTTCGCTGTTGAAAATATACATTATCTTCCTTATCCTTATACAACCTAACATTTAATAAAATAACAAGAATCATGAGAATAGGACAAAGTCGAGTGGTTTTCATGTTATTAACGTACAAAGGGACGATAACATAGGAAAGTTGTTTTATAATATGAAAGAAATATATTTTTATGATAAGTATTGTATATTGAAATTCGCTGGAGTACAAGTAAATAAAACAAAGGATGTATCATCATAATTATGATGTTTTTATTCAATTTGACTTTAGTATAACATTTGGTCCAAGTAAACGTTAATTTAATATTCATCTGTCTCTGTGATCGTATAATAAACGAGCATACAAATTGGAATATTATATACTACTAGCTGTGCCCCGCGGTTTCACCCGCGTTGATTTAGTTTCATCCTTATGGAAACCTAATATTTTTAATAAATAAAAGGTACGAGTAGCCTATGTCTTTTCTCAGGGTCTAAAGATTATCTGTGCCAAATTTCATCAAAATAGTTTGAGAGGTTTAAGCGGGAAAGCGTAACAGACAGACAGACAGAGTTACTTTCGCATTTATAATATTAGTAGGGATTATGCACGTATATTGTCTGTAGACTTCGTAATTTTTTGTCGAAGCAGAAAAATATCGCTTCCATGTATACATATGAACAAGGCAAAGCATGGTTATGAAAAAAAGGACAATAAGGGACCACGCAAATACGTGAATAAAGCCATACTGCTCTGTTAGTAAGACCGGGAAAGGCATATAAATGTAGGGAGCATCGACACACAGGATCGTCTGCCTTTAGACAATGGTTGAAAGCATCGTTATTAACCTAAAGGGGCCCTCTGTACCCAAAGTCCGTATAATAAATCTCCATCGGATCGGTAAAGTGTAAAAATTCTTGTGTTGTCTAAAAGTCTCCCCTCCTCGTTAGCTTCCTGTTTTAATGAGCGAAAGTTCATCATTATTGTCTCTTTTCAAGTAATGAAGTTTAGTTTTATCGGTTTATTATTGCCTTCGATAAAAAAGCGACCAATTAGAGTCTTACTGTTTCACACCAATATTTCAATAAATAATCCCTTAATTACAGTTCACACGTTCGTACGAATTAACTAACTAACCTATTGTGGTAATGTATGGTAATTATAGTGAATATGACATAAGAGGCAGTATATAAGCAAGTAAATCATAAAGTCTGTCCATAAAATATCAAATATGTCAGCAGCAAGAACCCGAAGTTACAAATGAGCGTCACGTCCGCCAAACGTCATTGAAAGTTTCCAACAGCAAATAAACTGACGGGGCGGGAGTCTTTTTACACAGACCTCGACTATTATACCCTCGGAATATATTTCCGTCACGTACACCCTGTGATAAACAATTAAATTAATTTCTTTAATCAACTGTACGTAATTTTAAACTTGGTTGGCAGATGAAATACCAAGCGTCTACTCAACTTTCTTGCAAACTTCATTAAACTCTTTGATTATATTTAACTATACAACTTTGAATTTTAAACTGACTTTACATAAGTTTGAAATTACTTTTTCATTTCGTGTTTTTCTTTTAATTCATATGCCAGTGTCAAAATTCTAAACATTAACTTTCATCGTGCATGATTGAAATTCGTAATTTTGTTGGGTGAATTTAGATTTTAGGTACTAATATTCCAGATTTGCTATCCAACTGCAAACTTAGTCGATTTCTGCGCTTGACTATGTTGTGAATTCGTTGAACATAGTACCTAATACACTGCTTTGAACTTTGTGTATACCATAACAAACAGCCAAGAATATTTCTTTAGTAAGTATAGTGTTCGAAGTCCAACTGGAACTAGTTTATCTATGTCTGTTTGTTTCTTTGTCTTATGCTCAGAAGTTTGGTTATTCATGTACATTAATTCATGTGTGAATGTCTGTGAGTGTACTTCTCGAGAAGTATAGGAGTTGAATTGAGAATAGGCCTATAAATCATAGAACTTCTATACAAAATGGGTAAGAGTACAGAGGGAAATGCAAATATAACTATGTAGTTTATAATGGGTCTTAAATCTGGACTGCAAACGGGGTCACCGTGTTTAGAATGTTTTAATGGACAATGAACGAGAGATCTATAATTTAGATCTACGATTCAATTCCGAGGCTACACTTTCAATATAGCCAGATCCGGAGTCGTTAAATTGACTATGAGGGTTTATGACAACAATTTTTTATGGTTACTGTATTGTTGATGACGTCTTTAGCTTACGAGTAGCGTCAGACACTACTTAAAGAAGCACTAAATAACTAAATAGGCTACTACTCAACTAGAGCATTATATTTGGATCTTATGTAGATACGCCGACATTTTTTTTAATAGCTAAAGTTGTTATTAAGTTTTTACTTTATTTTGATGCGAGGGCGAATAAAGTAGGGTTGTCAGTTGTCGTTACATATTTGTTCTTTTGAAGTGCCATCAAGAAACATTATCCTCATCCTCATTGACCTCTTTCTCATAGCACCTAAAATAGGACTGTTCCCAGATATCCACAGCCCATTGATCTTCAGAAATAAACTTTAATATATTAGCTCACTCGACAATTAAAATGAGAATATTACATATTATTCTGTTTCCCACGATATCCATACACCACCGAGTTTTTAAGTATGGTCATTAAGAACAGCATGGTTTCCGAAGAGAAAGCTTGTGACAGAAAACAATCACAAATCCGTTTTAACTGAAAAGAGGGACACTGACAAACACACTTCAGCATTCACTTAATTAGTAAGTATGATTAAAGTCTTTATTACCGCCTAGTTGAAGACTAATGTGGGATTGGTCACGATCACTCCTATAGCCATGCTGCAACTTGTTCCAGATTCCTTACTCTAACGGTGACCCCCGTTACTCTGACCATTTAGATAGCTGCAGTTACTAGCAGAGACAGTGGTGCCTATTTGAGCACAGTAGTAGATTGCATCCATTACACGAGAAAGAGGCTTTCAAGTATTATAATTTGTCATCACATGGTAAACCTCTACATACGAGGTGAATGTGAATTTTGTCTAAATTTTGATATTGTATTATAGCACACTCATGGACATGATGTCTGCTTATGTAACGTCAAAAGCATTTGCGTTTTCCAGCTATAAAACTTTAGAACAACTTTCAAAAACAGATAACAACTTTACTACATCTGGCAGTAGCGGCATTATAAGTAAATGGCGTCACGTCACACATCAAAGCAACTTTATAGGAACCATTATATGCAAACACGATATTTATACGATGCATCCATCGGAGCGTGTATTTGTGCAACACTCGTTGTCGAATGTTGGTCAGCTCTGACACGCCTCGCTCACACACGTTAACTATAATCTGCATACATAAAACGAAAATCTGTTTGTCGTCAGCGTCTCGTGCTGAATTTCAATGCGATGAATGAATTCCAGCATACATGTTGTTTACTCAGCTTTAAACTGGGATCCGGAGTTGTTATTCTGGTATTGAATTCACGTAACGTGAAGTTTTGATTTTATAATGCACAATACTCAAACTCACAACAAACTACTTTCAATTCGTCGGAATGAGATAATTATACAGGAGTATACATGCTACCGCCAGGTTCGGAAGGTTGCTTTTACTGAGAAGAATCTGGCAAGAACTCAGTTATTACTCTTTTCAAAAATACTATATTTTTTTTAAAATACACAGTAAAGCACATGATAAAAGTAACCCCATGGACACAGTTCCAATTCACAGATGTCGATAAAAGTTATATAAATGTTTAGTTTGAGATAACCTGCCCACACAAGCAGCACCTGTTCACAAGTATGACGCGAACGCCAGCCATTGACCTCCTCAACCATTAGATGGCAAAACAAGAAAATTGCAAAACTACTAGGACTAGTGCGCAATATTCGAATCTATACCTACAATTTTTGAGCCAGTAATAGGATCGGTCCGTTAACTCGTTCACCTATTCACTAGTGATCGAAAGTATATTGCGTTCACGTCTCCATTTCATATCTCCCCTTGATATCAGCTCGAGATCGAACGAATGTCGTTCGACGATATTACAAATATCGAACGCGAGAATTGAATTATAATTCAGAATGTACCTACTTCAGGTTGGAATGGATAACTCGTCTAATTTCCTTTTAGTTATAGTGTATTGTATGGTGCACGATATTTAGTTTAAATAAGCAGTGTGGCTTTCTACATGTCTTTATTTGGATGTAATCCTAATTCATAAATTCTTTGTTGCAGGTACGAAATCAAATTACACATGGCGACAGGGATATGAGTTGGTTTACAAATGACAATCGTAAAGCATTTTTCCCTTGCAACAAACCAACGCTGCAATGGGCGCGCGTGTCGCTTGTTGACATGGTCCTTCGAGCCGGACACGCCGTTAATTGAGCGCATACCGTAGAACTAATTACGCAAACAGTGTAAATTGAATCTTCGACGAGCCGCTATATTTAGCCGACTACTGACATATGTAATGCCGTATGCCGTCAGCAATTGACTTTAATCGGCCATAGTACATACGATCAATTAAGAAAGATGAGTTGGAGAGTTAGCAATGCAGTCTATCAATGAATTTGTTAATATCTAGTATTTGCTTCGCTCTATTTGATTTATTTTTCACTAAAAAAAACGTAATGAATGTCTCTTTCATAAACTAAAATAAATTGAGAAACTATAATATGTTTTTGATGATCGATTAATTTAATGGCTTTCCCAAATAACACCGAATTCTTCCGCATTTAAGTTTTTCTACCAAAACGTGAAAAATCATTAATCAATCTATCCAATAGGGTAATTTTCTGCTAGATTTACCTGAATTGCATTAACCACGCTAGAGGTATCATGCCAACGAGCATTATTGATGGTTATTTGTCTAATTAGCCGAGTTGACGCTAAGCTAAGTGGCCCAATTACTGGCTGGGACATATAATTTATGGGCAGACAAAGAGCAAGTGGACAAAACGGTAGCAATTTAGTACGAAAAACGGTGAAGAACGGGTGCTTTGAAGCAGAGTTCCGTTAAATGCACTATCTACACTTTACAATCTAGATATATCTAACGGTATTAGTAGTTGTGACATTATTTGCTACCCTGAATGATGATGGTTCTGTGGTTTGTTGACAATTTGAGGTGCGTTATAAGTATCTCTACTTAACCATTATGTTTTTTGTTTTGTGAAAGTTAGTCATGATTTTCTGACTGACTGCTATATGAGTGTTATGAGATAAGTGACGTATATTTTAACGAAACTATATCGCATACTTGTTATACGTCATGATCAAACTATAATAAGGGTTAGTTTTTCCTATTTGACCGTAAATAAGGACCAATACATTTTTCGAAATCGATAACCTATGAATGATTGCTGTTTTGCTTGCCATCGTAGGGGAGACTATCACAAAAGGGAGTATCCTCGAACCGAACCCTTGAAAAGGCCAAAGTAGGGACTTTTCCTCGAGAGTGTTTATGTTTAGACGAAATTCAGGTTACATTTTATCGAACTTTCTCAACCGGTGGTAATTTTTCGACGTTCATAATTGCCTTACCAGGTCCCAAACTGAATAAATAATTTTCATATCTGCAGGCTTTGCCGTTTCTATATCACTTGAATTTGAAGTGTACAATCAGCCAGGCTGGCAACTGAGTTTACAATCAAACATATTAAACCAACCTAAATGTAATCAATCGTCACAGCTGCTGCGTACATTTGTAAAAGCGTCCATTTTTCCTCAACGGCAATGAGGTTAACAAGAATACCAAAAAAGTAATTAAAACCCCGATTGTCGATTACCGGCATCCTTGCAATGAGGTCGCCGCGGACAATACGATGTTTTACGGCCTAGAAGCTATGGTTAGTTGAGGCCTTCACAAGTTTCTATAATTAAGAGGCGGCCATCTTGATGATAACCAAATCGCTTTAGTTTAGATGTTTTCCCAGCGGTAGAATAATTCTAATGACAGTAAGTTTGACACGAACCTTACAACTGTGGCCGTACTATAAACTCTTATTGCTATGATAGTTCTAATGTGGGACAGTGACATTGCTATACACGTCATATACATCTGTCTCATACTACGGGTTCAACTATCATGGCAATAAGTGATCGTGGTGAAGCTCCAAGCTACACCTTTATTGGGTTGAAACTCAATTAGAACTATATTGGAACAGTGCTACTAGTCCTTGAACTGTTTTCCATAGGGAAGCACGAGACGCAATCTACTTCAAACCGTTTGCCAGAATCGATACTAATCAGATTGAACCGGAATTATCCTATCCCCTGACTGATACCAAACTAGTCGTGTCCCGCGGTTTACCCGCTTCGGTATAACACAATAGCTTGTGTTAATCAATGATAATGGTCCAGTTGTTTTGAGATTTTTTCTTATTTATATCTATAAGTAAGTACGGTACCCGTCACCGGTCATATGAGTAAAGAACGCGCAGCGAAAAATAGTGGGGATGTTTTTAGTCGCCTCGCACCATGTTTATGGACTGAGACAGACTCATAACATGACTACTGCGCATTCAAAGGTTTTTAACTCATGACGGAACCTGTAGTAAGTATAGAATTATTCACGACTAGACTAACGACAGATGAGGGGAAACGTTTGAATTTAGCATCTTGCACATCTTTAAAAGATTGCCCTAACTCGAAACTCAATGCCCTTTTGAATAGTTGAACGGAAGATACATTTAGTTCAAAATCAATTAAGTGGTTCACCTAATCGCATGACTTCCTCAATCTGACTGAACGCAATTCAAATCAAAAGGTTGAAGGTCTCGTCCAAAATAGCAACTGAAGCCGAGATAATCTAGTGGCCCTTATTATTGGTGCATTGTAAGGATTCCGCCGACTGTGAATTGATTGAATTTGCTACAACATGCGTGAAAATAGGATATCTCCTATTGTGTGACGAAACTGACGGACAAATTGCTGTTAATGCGAGTTCATATTTGGTTGATTCTTGGGTTGGAACTGTTTGCGATATGGGTCATGCTAATTTTAATTTTATTATTATTTATTTATCAAATTCACTATCCTGACAATAAGGTAAGTGCATAATCCAATTACAAAGAGGGGAGTAGTTTATACACTGCAAAACCCAAATCAGTAAGAAAATTAAGTTAGGGCCGATTTTTCAATACAGTACAATGTAACACCATAAATTCGGGACTTATTTAAGCAGGCCAGAGTGCAATACTCCTGTCAGACAGCGTTAATGCAATGAATAGCATAGGTAATAATGAGTTTTCAATCGTCAGATAAGCTTATACTGTCTGTAGTATAACTCGTGTGTCTTAAAAATTACGTTCAGGTAGAGGTTCTGAACTTCTTTATTAAATAAAATAATTGGGAATTTTGAATCGGATGTCAATAATTCGTTTAGTTATACGCGTTCTAGCAATTCTAGCATTGTCGAGCACGTGACCCATCGCAGGAATTAATTTGATCCCCCACGCCGCACGTTGCCGTCTGATTTTCAGTTCAATTTGAATTTAATTGGATGACTACTTAAGTCTTCCTTAAATCAATCTATATGTTTGATACTAGTTGGAAATCTAATCGAAAGTAATTTGATGGTTTCACTGAATTAAAACTATGTCAATAAAGATAAATAAAATTGAAGTGTGTGTTTGTAATTCACTACTACCAGCTTTTCACTAAATGCATATCAGAGTTAATACGGTACTTACTTAATTACTTAATTTAATATATAAAAAATTGGGTTCATCGAAGTAAAGCCATCCATGAGATTACATCCACGTGAGTGTATCCGCGGGGCACGGTTAGTGTAAAATAAAGTTGATCAATTAATAAAGAGGGCATAAGAAAATGTTAATCAAAGATACGATATTAAATGTGGACTGTTTTGTTCCGGACTCAACGGAACGTAAATTGACTGGAGATAAACCAATTTTGTTTGCTAACCAATATTCGTTTGTATAATATTAATATTACAAACTAGCTGTACCCCGCGGCTTCACCCGCGTGGACTTAATTTCATAGGTGCATTGTTTTCACGTTATTTAAAAAAAAAGTACTTGTTAAATCTGCTACCTGTCAGCGAGTCCCGTTAAAATCGGTCTAGTCGTTTCAGAATTTACATACGTCTATATGACAGAAATGTTTTATTTTGTTTATTTATGTTATGTATGTAGGCAGTATGTACCTTCATATGCATTTGGTGAAAAGCTGTTGTATTTGGAATTACAAACAGACAATTAAGTAAATGTTATTTATCTGTATAGATTATTTCGAATTATGTTGCTCCGCGATACATGTAAAAAATGTTAAAAGAAATTGTTTCCAATAATTGTAATGTAATGGCTTACGTAACGAATGACTTGAGAATTGTTTGTCAGAAGCCACAAAAGCCGAGGCTTTGTTCCAATACAAAGCATTATGTCGGTAAAGGACGTTTGATGAACAAGGCTTACCACCAAAGCCTTGGAATTGCCTATCAACGTGTAACTAGACGCACGATCTCCTGTTCAGCCTGTCAGACCCGCTGCCTTTAATAACGACGACAGGGGGAGGACACGCGAGCATTAATATCATCTCTTCATAAATCATCGACATGAACTTCGGACACATTATACAAAAACCTTTATAGGTAATTATCGATTACTTATCTCACTATTCAATACGCCATCCTGGTATATTCCTTTGCTCATCAATTACATGAAAAAATCAATGGTGCTGTTTTTTTTTCATCAGAGGTTTTTCCTTAATTTTATCGGATATTGGTGCCGTGCCGTCACGAGTTGTGAGGACTAATCTCGATATTTTTTTGAGTCTGTTTTGTCAGTCTGTATGGTGAATTACATACATACATATGCTCACATCTGTATTCTCCGAAGGGTTAGGCAGAGGTGTTCTTAACATTCACTTTTACCGAAGTTGATTAAGTCGTGTTAAGTAGGTACGTCTTAAAATTACTTCTCAGACATATGCATTGAGGTTTCCTCAAGATATTTTCCTGCACCGTAAAGCACGTGGTGTGAAATTACTGCACATTCGTTTTTTGAAATTGCTGCAAATTCGTTGGTAAATGCCGCAAGCGGCTACCACGGCTCAAAAAATTACCACTGCATTCAAGCTCAACCCGTGACATCACCTATACATTCGATAAATTTTCCGCCATTTACATAGATGTAAGTGTTTTAAGAGTGGTGCTTCGCGAGCGTGTGTTCCCTGAGGACACGTGTGACATAGGTAGACATATTGGGCCATTAGTGCAAGTGCAGAGGCCGGGTGACGTCACAGTCGTGCTCGAGGACCGCCGCCCGAGCCAACTAGGCCACTGGGGTACAGCATTGAACGGGATTCATCCGCAGTTTTGTTTTGACCCTCAAGCGTTCGCGCACACGTGTATTGTTTATATGTGTCATAGGCGAAAGTACCTTTACAATAACTTTTACTGACTTGTTTTATTGACGAATGCAGCAAACAGGAATAAATTATTGGATAAAGAGATTTCGTTCGCGTTAACAGAGACATGCAGTCCGCATGATGACGGTATTTTAGGCAAAACGTATTACATATTATAGTTTATGACTAACAATGAAACTGAGTACTGTCTGTCAAAATTATCTTTCTGGTAGCATTTATGACGATTTTATTTATCTGTATAGATTTACTTACTGTAAAAATAATGTAGATATTTCTTTTTGTTTTTTTTTTTAATGTCGGTAAAACACGTGAATGACGTATACACCATCGGCCACACCTCTTACTGTTATTTCGCTTATTGCACCTATTATTTTCTCGTAGATGCGAGCGACTGTGTGTGTCTTTTCGAACGACTTGTTCCTAGTTTCTCAACTGCTATTAAAGCTTATATTTAAACTGTAATATTGCTAAGAAATTGAGCCAGTGATATCCTTTCACTGTGTGGTGTGTGATACATTAATTTGAATTATTCCATTATATTCTGTTTGACTAGGAGAGAACATTTTGCAAATAAACCGACACGCATTGTATGCGCATTCTAACAGCACTTTGTGTCGTGTTAATATTTGAGGAGATATTACTGATAATAACTTTTTTGCCACTCATAAAACCCCGGGTCATTCAAGGTTGAGCATTTAAAAATATCGGCATTCCATTTTTCATGTGAAGCAGGAAATGAACGCGTTTCTGATATCGTATGTCACGTCATACGCAATACAGTTTTTGGTGAATTAGACGAGTTGTATTTAGGGTTGCCAGGTCGCCAAATCAAATAGTCGAACAGGCCTGCCAGTTCGGTAAAAAAAGTCGGACAGCCTGGACTGCAAAATCCTCAATTAAGGATTTTTTCCAGTTTTAATAGTACAACAAAAAAATCAACCTTTTTTATTATTACCATGACTCTTGATAAATTCTATTGAAATACAAATAAATAAATAACATCCAATACCAAATCAATTCAAGTACTCTATGACTGATCTGTCAAAGTCATTTCAACTTGGCTCCGCTTGGCGATCACTCGTTTGCGAAATGTAAAAAAGCCTAACAAAAGCTGGACAAGCCGGACACCGTTTATTTTGGCCGCACACGCAACCAATGTCTCAATATGTATGTCTGGCAACCCTAGTTGTCATTGTATGGTGGTATTGTACTCACGCTAATCGTTTTAGCGCAGTTGCCGGAAGCGTCGACAACAAACTGTCGGCTCGCTACAAATTGGCCTAAGATATGATTCGCAGGGAACATTTATCATCGCTCCGGTTTATCCCGTCTCGCCATCTTCTCCCTGAAACCTTCAGCAACAATTTTTAGTAAAAGATGAATTGAGTATAATCATGGCATCGCATGGAATTTTACCCAACGCAAAATCTGTTTGTTTGTTTGGTTGAACGCGAAGGAACTACGTTTTTGAATTGAAAAAATATTTTTTTGTTGAATAGTTCCTCAACTGAGGAAGGCTTTAGACGATCACACCAAGAAAATATTAAAAAACTCCAAAAAAATCACTGAGTTAATAGATTTTATTGTAAATCACGAGGTAGAGCTGTAGTAGCTGAGTAAAGCCCATGATTTCATCATTTATAAACATACTTACTTACAAATTCCGATTTTGTTCACAGACGAAGCCACTGAACCTTATGCTGATAATCTATTTGATAAAGAGATATAACTAACTTAGCTGTAAGGAACAATACAAAGATATAAGAAACTTCTAAAGCCTATAATCTTGTTTCGATCTAGATTCCCGGATACAAAACTTAGCCTAGTAGTTTTATTCGACTAAGGTAAAGCAAAAAGGAACTCCTTGATTTCAACCGGTATGTGTGTATGTTCATCTGTTCTTTCAGTACTCCAAAACTTATCACACTTTGGCAAATGAGGTATGGTTGGATGCTTCTTGATTGTCCCCTGGACTACCGGCTCTCCTCTGAACATTACTCTTGTTTCATACTTATGAGAACCTGATTTTCACCCAACTGACAAAACCAATAGAGAATCAAATTGCTACCAGTGTTATTATGTTGAACACTGATTTCGATAATATTTCTTCGTAAACAGCCTTCACATGTTTGAGTATCAAATTTTACGACTATTAAGATACAAAAGGGCCTTACATCCCTCGTGGGCTGCTCATTAGGGCCCGATCGTCCATTTCCCGGGCTTTCCCTCGACCGGACGTCCTGTATCCGCAGTGTACCCGCAACGAAAGGAAATAGTTTCTTTTTTCAGCACTGAAGTTCTTAAGAAACCTTTTCTAGAACGTTTTTTAGCAAGGACGTAGCGTCTGTCTGCCTATTTAGGTTTATTAGTTCTCGGGAGCCGAGTCTACTGGCAGTTAATGGTTTTGTTTTAGTTGGAGAAAATATTTTCTTAATTTTTTTTTTATATTTAATTATACGGTCATTTATGTAGTTTTACTTCAGGGTTCAAAAATATCTCTAAACAAATCGATTCATCCGTTTAATTCTAGTTTGCACGCGGAGGAGTTAATATGGTGGACTATTTAATAAAAATATTTTACCAGCTTCTGCCCGCGTCTATGTCAGCATGGAAAAGTTACTTTAAGCTAACGCTATCTTTAACCCACTATTAGTCTTAGCGTGATGATATATAACCTAAATAGCCTTCCTCGATAAATGGGCTATCTAACACTGAAAGTTAATTATGTATTTCATTTCGGACCTATATTAGCGCGTTCAAGCAAACAAACTCTTCTTCAGCTTTATATGTATTAGTACAAATAATTGGCTAAGGATCTAAACAGGTTTATTTTACGGACACTTCTTCAAAGAATAAAAGTAAGACTCTACATCTGAAAGATATCATTATGTAAAGTCCTCTCACGTTCGCTCCTCATTTCTTCCCATATTTCAGACGTGGTGCACCAATAAAACTGCGCATCTGCTTCTCAAGGCTATGCTCAAATCAAAAGCGACCCGAGCTATCTTTCTAAACTAATATTATTTAAAGTGTTGTGTTTAAAGGAGTACACTCATCCGACTTTTAAGGCTATGCTCTTTTAAGGCTATGAAGGATTAATAATAAACACTTTCTCTGAAATAAAACTGCTTAAGTTACTCCTTGTAACATCAGCTATCGTCCAAAGAAAGTCCCGTTGAAATCAGTCTACCCGTTTCAGAGATTAGCCGGAACAATCAGACGGATAGATATTGAAAAGGTGTTAATTTTGAATTACAAACAGACCCTTAGATTTTATTTATGTATGTATAGATAATATAAGAAAAATATAAAAAGACGTAACTTATTCTGTCGCAGCAAAATATATGTTGGCGTGTAAGCATGGTCGTCGCTTATAGTTTAGTCCACACGTAGCTGGTGTTGGATCTCTTGGCCCTGTTGGCTGCACTGCGGCTACTTGAACACGTCGTGCCCCTCACACTGTTCTCACTGATTGGAGTTTTTACACATTTTATAGGACAATGTGAAGTGCTTATGCTTTAGCGTGTAAGTAATGGTTCGTCTTAAGTTTATTGAAAGCTAGTAGGTATGTGGAAGTATATAGGAATTATGTAAAATTTTTAGTAATTGGATGACCGTTTTTCTTTGACGTTTGCTCAAACTGAAACCTAGATTGATTTATCGCCCCCGGAACCTCCTGCATACTTAATTAAATGAAAATCTTTGGAATCATTTCCGAGATTCAGATTATATATACAATAATTGCTTATTTAAAGGTATAAGACAATTACATCGATAATGTCTTGCTTGTGACGATGACACACCTTTGTGATTAGCAAATTGCAATTAGGATATATCTATTACATTCATGACAACAGCCTTAATACCGCACAGTTGTTCTTAATTCTCAATATATAAAAAAAAAACATGTCCATGATCACAAAGCATCATACATATCTAATTCAGAATAAGCAAAACGTCTACTACAATTGTCCATCACATAAATGTGTACTATACAAGAATCAAACCCGCGGAATGTGAATGAAAGACATTAGGTAAAGTTAGATAAACGGTGGATTTTTTCTCAGAAGTTTGTTTCGGGCTCGCAGTAAAGGCATGTCACGTAGCGCCTAGAATGCTCAGAATTCAGCACCATTAAGTTCCGTATATTGCTTTGCTTATAATAATAAAACTGGGGGGCTACTCGCTTTCTCCGAAAAACGAAGTTTCGGGCGAAAGTTCGCAAAGTTGCTACCACGGTTCTTATTCGTTCTAAAATTACGTACGAAAGTGGTCTGCTATAAATTTTTTGACGATTTCTAAACCTAATTTAATTATAGTTAGTGGTTAATTGTATAGCATGAATTATAATTTCCCTTTAATTGTTATTAAATTATTAAACTAAACAAGATTTTAGTTTGATAAAAACAATGTTCTGAAACTCGGTTTGATTTTTGTTCGTTTGCGAAGTTTCGTTTTCGGAGAAAGGAGTAGACCCCCTTTTTTGCAGTTCAACGTATTCAACGACCGTAATGATAGCTTGATTTGTGGCTTCTTGGAACTTATTTGTAGAAGTAAATTTCACCTGAATTAATCGAGTTTGAATCAAAAGTGATATTACAGCGCATAAGTTTGTCTTGTCTGTGAGAAGTGAGAATGAATCAAAATAATTTAATTAAATAACTTTTAGTACGTGTCCTGGAGTTAAGTATGTCTTCTAAATACATTGGTATTTTTCTAGATTTATTATTTTAACAGTAACAGTTTTCGAATAAACACACGAAATAAAACACTACAAACTTGCTCTCTGCGACAGAGCTAAAGACTCATCAATATTTACTATGTATTGAAATAGTACATGATGCCAGCTGAGTTTCTTGCCGGTTCTTCTCAGAAGGCTAGTTTCCGAACCGGTTGTCAATCGACTTTCATAAGTGCCTTACCAGGATCTAAATTGAATAAATCATTTTCATTTCCACTCAATAAAAACCTTTGAGCATTCTCCTTACGATATTTTTATGATTCTTGTAGTTCAAACGTTCAACGATTTTACCGCGAGGCACTTTACTATGTTTTTGTTCGCGTTGATGTAATAAGTGTTCCGGACAGCGATGGTAATTAGAAGAGAATCCTTGGCCCAATTGGCCCGCGGCGAAAGGCGGTCTGCGGAACAGGGCAGTGACGTCACCGCCCCAGCCCCTCGGGACCCGGTCATAAATATTATTACGTACAATCGAACACAAAGAAAGTTACGGTCAAATTAATAGAATACGTTACGTGTGCCATATTATGATAGGAAGAAGAGTACTGATTTTGAACCGCTTTGATAAAGTTATTTTCTATTCAGTTTGCAAATACAACCCTGCCCTTCAATGGAAATGCTACCACAAATGTCAGGTTAAATTATTCATACGTTTTTTTGTATGTTCAATAATGTTTTTATTAAATTTGCTACCCTATCAAGATACAGAGGGTTTTACATTATTCAATTGTGTTTTCCATTACATAATGGATACAAAGTTTTTTATTATGCCAAGGTAGCAAGTACATGCTTGGTCAAGCTGATCGCAGATTTCGCAGGTTATGATTGCTGAAAATTTGTGACATATTAAATTAGTAAATTAGACCTGATTAAGATCATGAGTGGCATTATTTCACGGAACCCTATTTTTATATAAATAAAAGGGTAAGTCCCATTAGAATCGGTCAAGCCCTTTCAGAGATTGGTACGAAACAAACACAGAGACAGAAAAAATTCAAAAAAGGTGTTTTTATATACTTGAATACTAAAAAGACTCTTAAAATATCTGTATAGATACAGATTTACTAATTTAATATGTCACAAATTTTCAGCAATCATAACCTGCGAAATCTGCGATCAGCTTGACCAAGCATGTACTTGCTACCTTGGCATAATAAAAAACTTTGTATCCATTATGTAATGGAAAACACAATTGAATAATGTAAAACCCTCTGTATCTTGATAGGGTAGCAAATTTAATAAAAACATTATTGAACATACAAAAAAACGTATGAATAATTTAACCTGACATTTGTGGTAGCATTTCCATTGAAGGGCAGGGTTGTATTTGCAAACTGAATAGAAAATAACTTTATCAAAGCGGTTCAAAATCAGTACTCTTCTTCCTATCATAATATGGCACACGTAACGTATTCTATTAATTTGACCGTAACTTTCTTTGTGTTCGATTGTACGTAATAATATTTATGACCGGGTCCCGAGGGGCTGGGGCGGTGACGTCACTGCCCTGTTCCGCAGACCGCCTTTCGCCGCGGGCCAATTGGGCCAAGGATTCTCTTCTAATTACCATCGCTGTCCGGAACACTTATTACATCAACGCGAACAAAAACATAGTAAAGTGCCTCGCGGTAAAATCGTTGAACGTTTGAACTACAAGAATCATAAAAATATCGTAAGGAGAATGCTCAAAGGTTTTTATTGAGTGGAAATGAAAATGATTTATTCAATTTAGATCCTGGTAAGGCACTTATGAATGTCGATTGACAACCGGTTCGGAAACTAGCCTTCTGAGAAGAACCGGCAAGAAACTCAGCTGGCATCATGTACTATTTCAATACATAGTAAATATTGATGAGTCTTTAGCTCTGTCGCAGAGAGCAAGTTTGTAGTGTTTTATTTCGTGTGTTTATTCGAAAACTGTTACTGTTAAAATAATAAATCTAGAAAAATACCAATGTATTTAGAAGACATACTTAACTCCAGGACACGTACTAAAAGTTATTTAATTAAATTATTTTGATTCATTCTCACTTCTCACAGACAAGACAAACTTATGCGCTGTAATATCACTTTTAGAAGGTTAGACTTAGAATGAAGTTAAGACATAGAATAATACGCATAATTTAGAAAATACATCGATTAATTTTGACCAGAGGAATGAGTTGGTATAATTGATCCAACATTAAATATATTTTGGACTAGCTGGGGCCCGCGTTTTCACCTTTGTAGACTTAAATCTACAAGTCTACAAAGGTGAAAACGCGGGCCCCAGCTAGTCCAAAATATATTTAATGTTGGATCAATTATACCAACTCATTCCTCTGGTCAAAATTAATCGATGTATTTTCTAAATTATGCGTATTATTCTATGTCTTAACTTCATTCTAAGTCTAACCTTCTAATATAAGAATTTATTTATGAATAATACGGCAGATTCATTAAGACGAACACACATTAACTTAAACCATACGAGTTATATGCGGTCGTTACATATTTTTTCTGATCATGCAATTTCCGAATATTCTGATTTAATTAAACACTCTCGCAATCTGCTTAATTAATCTAAAGGGTCCTCTTAATTATACATTATGGCATGGGGATGCTAACGCCACTATTAATATAATTTACTGGTCTCGTTAGCACGTAATTTCTGCTCAAAGCTCCAGGACATTGTTATCAATTACAACTTAAAGGAGACCAAGGACTATCTTGCGGCAGTTGTGGTTTGGTTACTATTTCATGATAATACTCACTTAGAAGGCTGGAGTTATGATATCACAGTGACACAGAGAACGATCGAAAAAAAGAGGAAAAATGGTTAGGATATTTCTCGTGGCTGAACTCTTTTGCCTAACTTATTTGACTAGGAGGAACAACGCATTTGATGCGATACAGTCGACTACATGTAGTACTGGAACGGATAATCGAAGGCAGAAGAGGAAGGGGAAAACAGAGGAGCTACATGGACCAACTTAAGGAGAAAGGGAATCTCGCATAGAGTCAAGGATTGTGCCCAAAAGAGGCAAGAGTGGTGATTGCTCCACGGATTGATATGCGTGAGGTGTAGATGATTTTAACGTTGTAGGTATTTCGGATAGTTTAAATTATACTGTATAGACGACTTCCTTCTTCGGAGAACATAGATTTATGAATAAATATAAAATAATGTTTGATAGAACCTGAAGTCAACTCATCATCACGATTCGCCTGCCTTTTATAGTATGGTTATTTAGGTCGCACAATTTGTTTAATTATGAAAATCTAATTCAAACCTAAAGTATTATAATTTCCACCAATATCCAACATAAGAAGTGAAAGTCATGAAAATTCTATCTCCCAAATTCGGCTTATCGCGGTAGGAGTTTATAAAACAGGCTATTTAATGGAGGCGACACGCAGGCCGCTTCGTTGTAATTCTAGACGGGTTTGCCCCGTCTGGCACCGGAATTGGATATCACAAAATTCATTTCTGTTCAGTCATAGTAATTAGAAAGAAATAATTATCTAACTAATCTACACAGATAAATAAAAGTGTCTGTTTGTAATTCCAAATTAATAGCTTTTCACCAAATGAATATGCAGGCGCTACATAAAAAAAAAAATTTTGAAACTTTTCTCTGCCTTTCTGTCTGTATGTTTGTTCGTTCCGGGTAATCTCTGAAACGGCTGGACGGACTGGAAGCCAAAGTAAATTCCGACTTCAGACTGGATTTAGTAGATAATGCAGATTAACTATATCATGGAAGAAAAGGTCTTCTAATTCTTCTTCCTATTCTATTATTAACCCAAATCCATGCATGAATTTACTATGAATTGGTTAGTAGAATTTTCGGACTATTCGTATTTTGTTTGCCTAAGAATTGTAAATAGCAATTTAAAATTGTTTTTGTAATTACGACCAGGTAATCGACTTCCTCGGATTTTTTATAATAATTTCTAACATGAGCTTGATATGTGATTAAGTTAAGCGTTTCCCTGAAACATTTAACCAACAACGGTGAAAGTAGGTGTCGGTGCAATGACGTCACACCTGCGTTTCATATCTATCGATCGGGTCTAGACTTGGAGGTCGCACGTCACTTTCCTTTGTCTGCAAACAATCGATACGGACATATTAAACACAGTATCAGGCAAACTTCAAATCATTATTTATTGATAGGATTTAGGTAGTAAATAATGTTCCATGATCAATGTCAGCCCGTTATCCTTATAATGAAGGTACAGGGGCCTTCATAGTTCCACTGTGTGACAGTGACAGAATTACTTGACAGAGGATATTTTGCCGTGAATGTGAAAAATTTAATAAATGTTTAATATTTACATTTTTTTAAGTCTACAGTATACAGGTAGAAATGGAAATAATTTACTCAATTTAGGCCCTGGTGTGCCGAAGAATGTCGAAGACCTGAAAGAAAGGTATTCCAAATATTCGGTTATTTCTAAGAATAAAACTGCACGGCCAATCATATCGTAACTTTCTTCAATGACAAACAGACACATCTATCGTACTATTATAATAGTGAAGTGGAAGATATCGAGCTACGAACCAAGTAACACGTTCATTCTATCCAAACATTATTTGCTAAATGTGTTTGTGCTCGAAATTCTGTGCTCATCTCGTACGTGGCTCCACATACTGCATCTAGTTTTATCGAAACCCGTGGGATTTCATGTTTTACGTCTTTGTCTTATTTTACAAATACATACATACATATGCTCACGCCTGTATTCCTCTAGGGGCAGGCAGAGGTGTTGTAATAACCAACGTGACTGATAATTAATCTATCGCCGTCTCAGGCACTATACATACGTCTTTGAATTACTTCTCAGACATATGTAGGTTTCTCCACGATGTTTTCCTTCACCGTCGAGCACGTGGTGTGAAATTGCACATAAGTTTTTAGAAAAACTCATAGGTACAGGTCCCGCTGGGATCCGAATTTGCGACGCTTGCGTAGCAGGCGACTGCTCAAACCCCATGGCCACCACGGCTCTCTGTCTGTACTTTACAAATCTAGCTACTATTTGGCTTCAGGGGTAATAAAATGCGTAGGTAATGTAGTTCGTGACTTTAGACTATCGCGGTAATCGGCCAAAAGGTTAATGATACGCCACCGGATCGTGTCTGGACTTAATTTCAAATATTTATGGTTTGGGCTTGGAGCTTGACAGACGGTATAATTAGACAGGCGGGGTCCTGGGTCAATAATTTGGGCTCCATGTGATACGGTTTATGTGGAATGGAATGGTAATTGCTATGGTGATTCATTTTCTTCTTTGTCACAACAATCTAGTGTAATTTGCAGCAATTGTTATCCAACATTCGTGGACTTTTCAAGACAAAAATGACAAACAATCATTGTGTAACTGGAACCAATTTTGTTATGTCATTGTGTTGACCAATAGTTATGTTTGTTCAAGCAATATGATTTATGTGCTTCGTTAAATGCTGTCAGACAGAATGTTATTAAAAAATGCGATTGATTGCCGTATGATAGCAATCATTAGAATAACTATTGCACACCTTCTACTTCGTACAAATCCTTAAAATCGTAAACTTGTTACTGGGGGTCAACTTTGGTCGTTTAAGCAGAGCGTAATAAGAACTTCTTAGCTCTGACGTTTCATTTTACGACACCGAAATTAACCCCTGGTATATGTCCAGTTACAGGTGCCGTCACAAATTATGAGCGTTCTGCGGAAATTGTGGGTTGCATATATTGCAACCCACAATTGCAATATATGCAACCCACAATTGCAATATATAATAAATATTAGAGCGCACACAAGTATTTGTGTGCGCTCGCTCCATACAGGATCTAAAAAATGACTACTGCGTGCTTATTCAAGGTCAGCGCTCATAACTTGTGACGACCCCTATATCTAGCGATATTTTTACGCCATCTGTAATACATTGTGCGAAACAATGTTATCAAGATATTTCAGAAATAATGGGTTGAAAAAATAGTGTGCCATTTTTAGTGGCCCATCTAAGGGTAGCCATCGACAAGATACGTACAGTATGGTGGAGAAATATGCCCGGGGCGATAATTGGTTGATTTACGACACCCCAAGCCCAAATAACCAGGTCAATGGGCTTCGAGGCGCTCCCTAATTTATTAGAGCTTTTTTCACCAAATGCCTATGTCAGTTCTAAATTGCCCAAGAAATCCACATCTCTACCAGTGTGGTATTTTAGGTTTTCAGCCAGTTCTGAGATTTATTTATCTATTGTAAATCCAAATTAAGTACTTACTTAACATATTTTCAGTAAATGCATAAGAAAGTAAAAATTTTTTTCGCATTGTTCTTGTATGTATTCAATTGTCTGTTTGTTTCGGCTAATCTCTTAAACGGGTGCAGATAGCTGATGTTACAACTGAATAAATACTTTTGGCTAACGCTAACTTTAATCCGTGATTGCTCTTAGCGTTTGATATATAGCTTAATTTGATATATAGCCTTCCTCGATAAATGGGCTATCTAACTGAAAGGTTTTTTAAATCGGCCAAGTAGTTCCTGAGATTAGTGAGTTCAGAAAACAAACAAACTTTTTAGCTTTATGTATTAAGTAGTATAGGTTTAGGTAGGACTCTCGTCATTGTATACATTTATGCGACGAATTGAAAGTTTGCCAAATCAGTGTTGCGTAAAGTTGCAAAATAGTCAAAAGATTCGCAATTGTTACGATCACGACAGTAAATGACGTATCCGTCGTTACAGATGAAATACTTTCACAAAATGCAACACCGACACGTAACCGTGACTAAGTAAATCGCATGCTAAATCAAGAGCATTGGGTTCGCAAAATTATTTTGTTACATCACAGTTCACAGGTAGAGACTAACTGCTGTATGTATTCTATATTATTTTCTGAATTTATTCCAATCATCAGGAGAACTTGTTCATGTAAAAGGCATGTGTCAAAGGACTCAATCGACTTTGGTCCCAGAAAGATGATGATCTATCTATTGTCGGATTTGACTGGCTTTTTAATAACGTTTGAAATATTTTGCTATTTACTGATCTTATACATAAAGTATGTTTGTAGGGCCTGCTCCCTATATAATGCACTTGATGACACGACAGAAAATCATTTGCCACTAATACATATCATATTATCAACTAGAAATTGAAACTTTTGCGTGGTGCTTACGATCTGAAAATGTGTGGCACATTGTTATCGACATGCTGTTTGGCACCGTAATTTGAATATCCCCATAAATTGGTGTTCTAAATGTGGGTTTGCAGCGAACTTTGACTTTTGGCCAGCAATCCCAAATACGCTGGAGTGATTACACGGGACAACATGCACCGCGCTGGCACCTCGCCAGGGAAAGTCGCGTGTATAGCCCGCTCTGCGGTCACTACGTCCTATATTTGCACCAAATAACTTCGGGACTTTTACATTTATTTTTTATTACGCGCACAACACGACAAATGTCAATGCCAATGAACGTAAATAACATTGTTTGCTACTTAATTTAGATCAAATTGATCGAAAAAGTGTAGGTAGTTTAGCTACGGTAACGGAAAATGTTGGTACTAAAAACATTAGGATACGTTAAATAATTGATCATAAAATGTGATGGTGAAAACTGAGAAGCATGTTATTAATTCGTGATAACGTTTATCAGCTGTTGACACACATTTATAGTTATTTAATGTTTTGTAATGCTACGAAAACAATAAAAACATTATTTGGTGTCCGTGGATATATTAGTTTTTTTTATTTAGGTTAAGAAATTAAGCTTTTTGTAATGCAATTTTTTACGTTGTAGTGAGAGTATAGTGAAGCATGCTTATATATATTTTAACTTTGTATCCCTGTGTTGGTTCCACACGAAGTACCTAACTGTTTATGTATGCATTAGGTTCTCGCATATTTTCTGTTGCAGTGATCAATCATTACATTGCAGGGGTGGGTACGAAACGGTGGGTTACAAACACCGACATTCCTTTCTTACTGCATTACGGATGGGACATAATTTCGATGTAATTCAATCATCCTTCTTGCCTTTTCCCAAACATTATTGGCGTCGGATTTCCCAACCCGATACTTATACACAAAACGAGTGTATTTAAATCTTAGAATGCCAACAGTATAGTAGTAAGAGAGGTAGGCTATAACGGGATCTGCTGTTTCGAATTTCTAAACCTACGCAACCAAATAACCCTTGAGTAACCAAATAGCCTTTGAGTAGTGCTTTGAGTAAGGTCGGAAATATGGAGAAGTGAAGATGCTGTGCTAATGTAGAGTGCAACCCTTTCGTTCTGTGTTAGTATTGATATTCTATGGATTATAAGGAAGAAGAGAGAGAGACTCATGGAGTCCTTTGGTATTGCAAGCATTCGTAGGTCGCAGGAGTTGCTTAACATTTATCAGGCGGGTTGTAGGTTTCTTTGCCAACTTAGTAGAAAGTACTTTTACAAAAGTGTTAATTTTATATATATAAATTTCACTGCCAACTCTTTAAATATACTTTTGTCAAAGTCTTGGCAAAGTTGGTGAATGGATTTCCTTTTCCTCTTGATTCGTCCTTTGTCTAGTTAAATTTGTTGTGAGTTTATTAGTTTCAAAGGCTTCAAAGTTTCTAGAGACAATACAATTTTGTATTATATAGGTAATGATAATCTTCTAACCTTATTAACTTTAAGACAATATTTTTTTAATAAACTAAACTTCGGATTATAAAGGCAGAATGTCGTACATACCTAATCTTTGATTCGCGCAATTTTTGCCCTATTGTCCGTATATAGCAAGCACGTAGGGATAGGATCTCGAACTAATTTGGATAAGAAAGAAATGTCAAATATTTCTATTCGAAAAACGTCGCTAGGATCGCTTAAAATTTTTACAGTTGTGACGTTAAATAAAGGAGTAAATTTATAAACTTCAACTCATTCAACAATTACAAGTTGAAAAGTACCAGGAGGGCAGAATGCTGCAGGAGGTTATTCGATAGGTTGCCTATCTAGCTGTGATTACAAGTGTTGACCGAGTTGGTATGAGTCACGTGCTATGCGATTGCTATTTTATATTTTCAAAAATTTCCAATTTTAAACCATTCGGGCCAATGGCCACCAAGAAAATTGTGACTGTAAACTCGCCCACGGACCAGATATTGTATGGGCCAGTTGCCTCATTAGCAAACGTTTTATTCCACAAAATTGGTATAAGATACCATTATGTTTAGTAAGCTTATATTTTTATAGTAGAGGTCAGTGTTAGAAACTCTCTTTTACAGTATGCATTGCATATGAGTATCCGCTTAGTCATCCCTAAAATCAATGAGGGGAGGGTGTGTGCCACCAGCCGTTCCATCTCGTAGATGTCTGTTTGCACAATTTAAACAATAAACAACGCCGACCCCAGTACATTGACTGCACTCTACCATAAAATTTTACCCTCTTCTGTAACGAACAACTTGCAATATCTTTTTGTGCCTTCCGTCGTGAATAATGAAGTAGGCTGTTCTCTCATATTCAATTAACAAAGATGTAAGAAACATCGCCTGGTCTGTCTGTCTGTTTGCACCAATGCGTTTTTCTATGTCGCACCATGAGCTTTATGGTGAAATTCGAAGACTACGTATGTATAGTGCGTGAGCCGGCGGCGATGTGATTACCGTCTGTGACATTGGCGCCTAATCATGTTGTGAAAAGTGGCTGTTATGTATAATGTAACATTTCCGTCTAATATACTTTCCAGAAGAGTCCTACCTATGCGGGTTTTACTTTTGGAAAGTATATTTATATAGGTTTCTTAAAGATGTTTTCCGTCACCGTAAAAGCTCTTAATAAATTGCATTACCTTATTGAAGTCAGTTGAAGTCAGTTGAAGAGGGAAATGGCCGAACTACATCTACAATATACTGTAGTTGAGGAGGAGCGGAACCAGTTGCAGAACATTGTTTCATCGTTCAATGAGTGCAGCGACACCCACGAGAGGGCCCTGACTCGCATCTCTGAACTGGAGAATAGCTTGAGTCTTGCTCACACACAGGTGACCAAACTGGAAACAGAGAGGGACATCAACCAGACCACCTCCGCGCTCAGCCTCTACGATGAACTGGTAAACACCGACTCCGGAGCCATGCCAACCGACCATCTGGTTACTATTGACCTTACTGATGATGTTTCTTCGAATGTACATATGTCTAGCCATAATAAATTAAAAAAGTATGTTAGGTATAATAGGTTAATTAAAAAAACTAAGAAATTAATTAAAAATCATAGAAAGTTTTTCAAAAATGTAAAATTAACAAAAGACTGTTTATCCTTAAGAAAAACAATTGATTCTTATGAGTGCAGTTTATCTAGCTTAAATTTAAGATATGACACTGACATCCAACGATTGCAATCTGACTTGCAGAGCAAAGAACAGTATTTAGTTGATTTAACTAACAGATACATTAGTGCTCAGAAACAGATAGATGAGCACATTTTGGCTACCACCGAACTAGTCGATCTTTGTAATTACAATGAGGAGCGCTTTCAGTCATTGACTAATAAACACACTTGTGACTGTGTGCCCCCATCATCACCATCACCACCATCCTGCAATAGTGAGCCGCTGCCACTGCCCTGCAAGTTGCAGGTTGCTGAGTTGAATGAAAGTGTGGAACAAATAAACTCAAGTCCACCAGAATACAAAACGGTCATGTATTCAGATAAAATCGGTAGGGATTTTAGTTGCTATTTAAGAAATAAATTATCTCATGCTGTAATAAATTACTGTATGCCAGGAGCTTCATATAGACAAATTGTAAATAAAATAATTAAAAACAATCATGACAGTCACACAACAATCATAATCTTAGTTGGACAAAACCCTAGTATTACCAAACGGGAATTAATTAATAGTTTTGAGGACTTGACAAACCTGCATGTAGGCAGGGTTGTATTGTGCACTATTCCATATAGTATTAGCTATACTGAGACACAGAACAAGCATTTATCATACATAAATAGCTTATTGCATAACATGACGTGTCATAATGAACGATACATACTGTTTGACACTAATAAATTTATTAGTGGTGTAAAGGTAACTCGGGAATCTCTTTACATTCCCAAGATATATAGACAAAAGCTTGCTACATTGTTAGCTTATAATATTAACACTGTTATAGCCAATATAACAAAGCATAGGTTAAGTGACGAGCCAGTGGTAGATAGATGTTCTACTAGCACTGTGACCAATCTTATTGATTCTTTAAACCATTAAGTCAGACAACAGAGAAGTCAGGTGCATGTATTATGCGTCTGCTACACCAGAATATTAACCGCTTCTCTGGCAAAATTCTTGATCTAGAGTTATTACTAGACAAAATACCTATTGATTTTCTCTGTTTTACTGAAACTTGGTTGAAACCAGATACCATGATGTTTAATATTACTAATTATACCATTGCCAGTTCTTATAACAGACTCTCAGCGGAGGGAGGTGGTACCATCATCTTACTGAATAGTAACTTTAAGTCCAAAGAGAGAAAGGATATTACTAGTCTTTCTGTAGAGCGAGTCTGTGAAGCGGCTTGTGCAGAGTTGGATAATTATATAATTGTATGCGTATACAGACCTCCATCCTCTGATATTCACTCATTTTGTTCAACAATGGAGGTCATTCTTAAGAAAATATTTCGAACGAATAAACAAATATTGATATGTGGTGATTTTAATGTAGACATTTTAAGAAGGTCTTCTGAGGCGCGTTTATTTATATCTCTTTTTAAATCATTTAACCTGGACTTTGTATTTAATGAGCCCACGAGAATAACGGCCACTTCCTCTACTTGTATCGATAATGTAATAACTAATGGTAGTATAATAAAACAGTCTCAGATAAGTGGAATTCGATCTGACCACATGGCTCAACTAGTTGAGTTGCAATGTAGTAGGCAACCTTCTAAATCTTTTAGGGAATCTAGACCTCTCTCTGTCCATAGACTGCTGAAGTTTAAAAATAATGTTGAGTTAAAAATTAAAAAAGCAGAGTCTCGCGAACCAAACAAATATTTCAATAAATTACATGATGTCATATGTACAGAATTCAACAAGGCATGTCCTAAACAACAATATAAATTAAATAACAGATTACAGTTCAACAACTGGGCAACCAAGGGCATAAGGAAAAGTAGAGACACTTTATATGAGTTATACCACAAGAAAGCCCAAACAACTAATGTCGCTTTTCATAGTCACGTTAGAATGTACTCAAAATTATTTAAAAGAGTTTGCCAGATTGCCAAATCAAAACATATAAGTAGTGAAATTAGCCGCTCTGATGATAAAATAAAAACTGTTTGGAAAGTTATAAACAGGGAGACTGGTAGAAATAAAACTAAAGAGCAAGTAAGTAAGCTTAAAATCAATGATAGTATTATATCGGATAAGTTAGAGGTCGCAACTGCTTTTGAGATTTTTTTCGCTAACATTCCCACAGAGACTACCAAACATCTTAACTCTAGTCCGAATACAGCTGAAAGCTTATTGAAACAATCGTTACGAAAAAGCTTCCCAGATTTTAGTTTTAAACATGTACGTCCTATTGACATCATGAAGGCATTTAAATCGCTTAATATTAAAAATACGGAGGACTTATGGGGACTCTCAATTAAAAGTATCCAATCTATTATAATAACGATTGCTCCCGCATTAGCTTCTATTTTCAATTTATGTATAGATCAAGGTATATTTCCTGATATTATGAAATATAGCAAAGTAATACCGATATTTAAAGCAGGCTCTAAAGAAGATCCTTCTGATTATAGACCTATATCGATTCTTCCCGCGCTTAGCAAAATATTTGAAAAAATTCTGCTTAATCAGATGTTAGCTCACTTTAACGTACATAACATCTTGCACGATCACCAATTTGGCTTCACTAAAGGTAGATCAACAACGGACGCGGCAGCAAAATTAATAAAACACATTTTTGAGGCTTGGGAGGGCGCCTATGACGCAGTAGGAGTCTTCTGTGACCTTTCTAAAGCTTTTGACTGTGTGGATCATCGTACGCTACTTCTTAAGCTAAACTATTATGGAATTCGCGGAAATGCTCTCGACCTTTTATCCTCGTACCTATCAAATCGTCATCAGAAAGTTGGCGTCGGTGGTGTAACATCCAAGGGGTCAATAATCAAAACAGGCGTGCCGCAAGGCTCCATACTAGGCCCATTCCTGTTTCTAGCGTATATCAATGACCTACCACTTGTTGTAGAAAATATCTGTGATATTGTTCTATTTGCAGATGATACATCTTTAGTTTTCAAAGTGAGTAGAAAAGACAAAGATCTTAAGGCACTAAATGAAACTCTAACATCTGTTTCAAAATGGTTTGATGCCAATAATCTCGTTTTAAATTCTAAAAAAACAAAATGTATCCGATTTTCACCACCTAATACATCGCAAATAGATACAAATATATCATTAGTTGGGAGTCAATTGGAGTTGGTCGAAAGCACAGTATTCTTAGGTCTTACCTTAGATTCTAAATTACAATGGGGCGCCCATATTGAAGCATTGTCAAAAAAGCTTAGTTCAGCTGCGTTTGCGGTTAGAAAAATTAAACAAATGACGGATATTGATACTGCTAGATTAGTCTACTACGCTTACTTTCATAGTGTCATGTCATATGGCGTATTGTTATGGGGTTCCGCAACAGACTTAGATTCAATTTTTATACTTCAAAAGAGAGCCATCAAGGCAATATACTCGCTGGACCCCCGAGATTCTCTTAGAGATAAATTTAAAGAAATAAATATTCTCACCCTACCGTCACTGTACATTTATGAGAATTTGCTATACATGAAAAAAAATATTCATCTATTCAATTTAAACTCGGACATTCATTCAATTTCAACACGAAATAAACACAAAATTGTAGCTCCTAGATTCAGGTTAGCAAAGGTAAATAAATCATTCATGGGGAATTGTGTTCGTTTCTACAATAAAATCCCACAGTCAATAAACGCGTTAAATTATGATAAATTTAAGACACACATTAAAACTGTACTGATGAAGAAAGCTTATTATACAATTTCGGATTACATAAATGATAAAGACATATGGAATTAAAACTCTGCACAAGTAGCTCCTGGCAATGACATGGTATGCAAACATGATATGTAAATCATTTGGTATTGTTTTTACGTTTTTAATTATTATTTTTTACACATGCATGCTGATACAATTTTCACTATTGTGAATAATTTATGATGTTTTTTTTTTTGTAATTATTATTATTTTACTGTGTAATGAAATGTACATGATGCCAGCTGAGTTTCTTGCCGGTTCTTCTCAGAAGGCTAGTTTCCGAACCGGTGGTAGATTCCTCGACGTTCATAAGTGCCTTACCAGGGCCTAAACTGAATAAATCATTTTCATTTTCATTTTCATTTTCATTTTCATTGGGTTGACCTGAAAGCATGAAGCTCTTGGGAATGCCAGGAAGAGGGCTAATAGCGCGATGCATGTAAACGATTACACTCATATACAAGAGTCTAAACTGATTATAACTCCGTACCATTCCCCGATCAGTGTGCCAATAATAATTAAAATAACACAATTACCGTGTAAAAAATGTTTTTGAATAACTAGCAATACTGTGCTTATTTATTTTAGGTAACATTACCAAGTAAGTGGTTCATTGTTAGGTTTTTTGCTCAGAAAATGAAGTAGTTGTAGGAAAGCCCGATAGATGGCACGAGGTTGGCAGAGACTTTGAAATAATTTTATCATCACCGCATAACCAATATTAGCAATAAATAAATGTAAGTAACTAATAAACTGTGTTTTAGAATTAGTTAGTTACTTAGAGTCAAAGATGTTGATAAAAAAATAGCCTGAATTGAATGTGTTTGAAATCTTACATAAGTTTTTTTACAGAATAAAATGAATTATAAAAACAATATTCATTTAGAAAATTAATTCTTAGCGTCAGTTCATTATGTAAGATAGTTTCGACATCAGTGTGTATAGGCCCTGTGGCGCAATGGATAACGCGTCTGACTACGGATCAGAAGATTCCAGGTTCGAATCCTGGCAGGGTCGGGCACAAATTCTAGTCCTTTTTTGTGTTTTGCGCATTTTGGAATACATGAATCGTATGCCTTATTAAATTCATGAACTGAGACGAAGATATTTAGTATTTCTCCAAATGTTTGTAAGACATTAAAAGTTCTCAAAATATACAAAATTTTACAAATAAGTACCATTACGGCGGCGGTAGAATACAATTAAGTATTTGACTTCGGTTCTAATAATATAAATTATTTTTGTATTAAGCCTGTTGTGTCCCACTGCTGGGCAAAGGCCTCCCTTCCACTGTTCGGTTGTAATATTCGGCTATAAAAGCAATAACCTTGTTGGATACGGTTAAGGTAATTTCGAAACTTAAGTAATTAAATTGCGAATTCATAGAAGCAATTACGTAATAATTTAAGGGATTTATATTTTTAAGAGGTTTTGTTTTAGTTTCTGTTTAGTTTACAAGACGTTGCTAAGTAAATTCAAAATTTCTTCATAATTTCAGTAATTTTATTGGATTTTATAAAATTACTAGCGAGTGCCCCGCGGTTTTACCCGCGTAGAGTAAATTTCATGGATGACCCGCGAAACCCTAATGGTGTTTTTAAATAAAAGAAATCTCAGTTACTCCTTGTACAATTAGCTATGTGCCAGTGAAAGTCCCGTTAAAATCGGTCCAGCCGTTTCGGTGATTAGCCGGAACAAACAGACAGACAGACAGTGAAAAAAAAAGGCAGTGATATGTTTATTGCTCTCTCTGTTGCTTATAAAACTATTTAAATTATTAATTCCACTTTGCTCCAATATTCTGAAAGTGGTCGCGAATGCCTATCAGTGCAGATAGTAGGTATAAATAACATGACATTGCATCTAATAATAACAATATTGTATTTGTTGCAGATAAACTTGCGTTTGATACTGGTGTCCGGCAAAACAAAGGAGTTCGTGTTCAATCCGGTGGACTCGGCAGGCGACATCGCCATACATGTTTACGACAATTGGCCTGAGGGTGAGTTACTAGCGCCACGGAATATATTAATACTTCTATATCACTATGTACTACACGTCTCGCATATATCTACTAGCTGTGCCCCAGTATCACCCGTGTAGACTAATTCCATGGGTACGTGAACTGCCATGTTATAAACTAAGGTTTCTCAGCGTAGCACACGTCCTCGAGTATCGGTTTTAAAGTTACGATATTGAACCTTATCCTGTATGTATTATGTATCAGTTTCCTATGATTGAAACCAACGCTCGTCGTCGAGTTCGACGCTGAGAAACTTTAGTGAATAACGCGGCTGCGGTGTTCAAGATCAACATAATGAAAAAAAAAAATCTGTGATTTCACCGATGTTTTGTTTCATTGATATTCTGCTATTTGGAAATCATTGAAATCGGTCCAGTTTTTCTTGTTTTAAACCGGTCGGTTTAGTTAAATGGTGTGACTAAACCGACTTTGTTTTACATAATGAAAAAATCTTTAAGTTATGTATTTAAGAAAATGTCACCATACTGCTATCTAACTGACGTGTGGCGCCATCTATTGAGTAAATGTCTGTTTTATTTTCATAGTTAAATCCCTGAACTTGGAATAGTGCCTCTTTTTCAAATTTCACTACATACTTAATATTAGTTAAAAATTAAAACGAGGACGAAGTCGCTGGTGAAAGCTCAGTCAGAGTGCCTAGTGCGAGTTTTTCACTGCTTCCGTCACAAGTCACCGCGTCAAAGTTAACGCAGATTTGTATGGGATCAAAACAGCGCCTCTGTCGGCCTAAAGATGACACTATTGTGAGCCCATACAAATCTGCGTTTACGTCGACGCGATTAGCTCCCTAGCTCATCCCCCAGCAACGCCCTAAGCCGAGGTCCGAGCCCCGCACCGGGGCGCCCTTAGCTGTGTTGCTTAGTATATAAGTTTAAGCTCGGCTGGAGGCCCTTGGGTCTCGCCCTATAGTCCGGTTAAGCAGTGGAGGATACTCCCCCCTACCAACTGCGAGAGACCATATCCTAAAAAAAAAAAAAAGTCGACGCGATGACTTGTGACGGCGATTTTAAGAAAACTCGCACTATTCACTCAGATCGTAAAAATAGGCTACGTGCGACATTATCAAAGGTCCTATAAAAGTTCAATTTGAGTTACATAGACCTTTAAAAGTAATACATTTATAATTGCTTATTTTCCGGATCCATTCAAAAATAGGTAGTTAAAACATTGAATGCCAAAGTGAAGCTCAGAAATATCGAAATCAGTTGCCATTCATCGTAATATTGGAACTGACATTCAATAGGGTAAGTTATACAGAAATCATGTCGTTTCGATTGATCCCATATTAAGTTTCATTTTCGTGTTCTTTTCCTTATCAAATTCTCGAGTTTCATTCGTAACCTTATTACAGTGGAAAGTAAAAATGACAATTTAGTCTGAAGGCAAATTGTTTTAGTCATTATCACATTCTTTGTGTTACGGGGTCAGGGTATTGTAAGAGCGTCTCCGTATTCAATACGTTTAGGAATGCCTAGAAGTTTATTCCCGTCGCACTGAATATTTCCACAGGCAAGGATTTATATAGAAATTCTAATATTGACATTATTTCGCCGCATACCAGTTGAATCTTGAATTGCAAAGCTTTTCTATTTAAGAAGAAATCTTTGGATTTACTTGGGAATTAAAACATGTTTGACTAGCAGTGCCCCGCGGTTTATGGATTTAATGGATTGCTCACAGAACCCTATTAAAAAAATATATATATAACCTTAATTACTCCTTGTAGCACCAGCTAGCTGCCAGTGGAAGTCCCGTTAATATCGGTCCAGCCGTTTCAGAGATTACCCGGAATAAACAGACAGAATTAAAAAAATATGTTTATTTATGCCAGTAAAGTACGTTACTGACATAAATAAACATATGCATTTAGTAAAAAGCTGTTAAATTGGAATGACGAAAAGACACTTCAATTTTATTTATCTGTATAATTATATTTTCACTGGCTTCTGCCCGCGACTTCGTCCCCGTGGAATAGTTACTTTGGACTAACTTTTTAACCCGCGATTGGTCTTAGCGTGATTATATATAGCCTATATCCTTCCTTGATTAATGGGCCAACTATCACTGTAAAAATATATCAAATTGGCCCAGTAGTTCCTGAGCGCGATTAGCGCGATCAAGCAATCAAACTCTTTAGCTATTGAAGTATTAGTTTTTTATCGTAAGTAACTGCGACAAGTAAATTTTCTACGTTATTAGTTTTAAAATATACTTGTGTCCCAAATAAGAGCGTTTTAAGAGTGAAGATAACAAAAGCAGGACTAATTAATAAAAGTTAGTTGTTTGTACGTTTCGCCCACATCTCCATATAAATGACCGCGCGGGGAGAGTTAATTGTTTGTGTCAACAGACTTGTCTGCACAACGGTCCGAATGGAGCTCCAAGAAACTTTGTCTATATTATGACCTCTTTGTGCTCGAATAACACTGAATTCCCTAGAGATAACAAACGTAGCGCTATTGAAATTGAAGTAAATACAAGGAAAATATCATTCGTTGGTTCGTTATTATGCCTATTGTAGGCACTTGTAGGGAAATGACATTTATCTTCTCTGTAACGGTCCCTTTGTGTTTTAAACCCTATGATACAGTAACCCTATCACCAGTTTGCCACCATTTTCCTAATCTACACTCGCTAGCGTCTCCGTCGAATATTTGTATGAGAAATTGTATAGCGCCTCCAAGCGGTGACGTCAAGAACTAAAATATGTCATACAAATATTGTCGGAGACGCTAGCGAGTGTAGATTAGGAAACCGGTGGCAAACTCGTGAATGGTACAGTTTAATGCAAGGCAACGAGCATGTAATGCTCCTGGCGTTGCAAACGTCCGCGGTAACCACTTACCATCATGTGAATTATAACCATGTGCAAGGTCCTACATGGAAAATCAGATGCTCCGGAGCTGCATGACGAGTTGTCTAGGATATTTGTCCCTAACAACTTCATACGCGACCGGAGACACAATTTATTAGCAGTGGGTACAAGTCGCACTCTCTCCGCTCTCAACGCTCTCATGGACTCCAACCCTGATTGTGACGTTTTCGCGAATGAATGGCAGACGATAATGTCAGCATGCCTGGAGTATTGTGAGGGGAGCGAATGATTGTGTTTTTTGTAAATATTAATATTAAGTACTCTTAATTACGTAGTGTAATAGTTAGGCTTTTAGCCGTTCTAATTAATACATTTATAAAAAAATAAAATAAATAATTAAATGTGACGTATGCTTGTTTGCCACATTAGTGATATAAACAGGCAGTATCAGACATATTTTGCTTGTGTTGTCATGATCATCGTCCTCCTGCCCTTATCCCGTTCTTTTTTGTGTCGTATGAGCTCATTAAAATGAATGAATCTGCCATTAGAATAATTTTCCATAGTCAACTTATGGATTCTTAAAAAAAATTATTATAATATGCTCACGCCATCCCAGAAGGGTCCTCGAAGTGTTAAGCATAGGTGTTGTACCAACAACATCCACGTTTCCCCTAAGTAATATGATTAAGTGCCAACATTGCCGGTACTTCTCAGAAGGCTAGTTTCCGAACCGGGGGTAAACTCTTCGACACTCATAAGTACCAGGGCCTATACTTATAGAAGAGATTCTTAAAAAATAATTTTGAATATGTATTCGTGTGTTACTAGCGCTATTTTCAAACGTGTTGGGTATAAAAATGCGTGCACTTGCCTCCGAATCTTCTTCGGGATGTTTGCAGTCGACGTAACGTGACGTTTGGGATTTACATATAAACTTTAAAGAAGTTGTTTACTTTTGATAAAACACATCAATCAAGAGATTATGATCATAAAGTCGAGGTCATTCAACTAGTTTTAATGAAAAACAACCTAAGCTCGGACAATCTTTATGTGATCAGATGTCACAAAAAAGTGTTTAACATATAAATGACTGACAAATTACATGTTGATATATCAAAACAACATGCTTACCGCTTAGTTAATACTCGTATTATTGAATAGTGTCACGACGAGCACCTAAAATTATTCCATGAGATAAATAAAATTTAATTGTCTGTTTATGATTCCAAATTAGGTACTTACATAAAATTAGTCAATCTATACATCTATTTACACAGCTAAATAAAATTGAAGTGTCTGTTTTTAATTCCAAATTAACACCTTTTCACTAAATATGAAATATATTATGAAAGTTTATCATCATCTTCCTGCCCTTATCCCATGTGTTCTTCTCTTCCATTTCTCTCTATCACCTGTCATATCTGTATTCACTCCCATTCTAGTCATATCATCTTTCACGCAATCCATCCATCGTTTCTTAGGTCTTCCTTTGCCCTTGTAATCATCCACATTCATAAACAAAAATTTTTTGGCAACATTATCCTCATCCCTCCGCATAACATTATGAAAGTTTATTCTATACTTATACTTAAATACTAATCCTTAAAAAAAAACTTCTTTCACTGGCAGATAGCTCATGTAATAAGGAGTAACTTGATTTTTTGTTTTAAGAAAACAGGGTTCCGTGAAATACAAATAAATTATTTCCGGTGCGTAAACTAATTCGCGTTTATAATAGTACCGTAAAAATAACCGGTCTTAGGTCCGTCTGTGACTCTTCGTGGTACAACAATTTCGCTCGTCATTTGACCGTTACTAATGCTAATCACATATTCCATGATAAAATATTCCGTCCATAGTTAGGTGTACATTAACCTTTGACTACGGTCACGTCGCCCACTGAGCTTACCATGGGTCATGAACTCAGGGGATTCATGTATTCCATGACTTAACTTAAAAAAATATATACACCTATTACTTAATATCATAAAATTTAAGTGTCTGTTTGTTATTCCAAATTAACAGCTTTTTACTATATGCATATAAAAGTATATCCGCAACGCATGGCGATTAGCGCTCATGATAAGGTCTCTGCCGTGTTGTTCACTAAGCTTCCTCAGCGTCGAACTCTACGACGTGCGTTGGTGCGATCATAGGGAATTGGTATATAATACATAGAGGATAAGGTTCAATTTCGTATCTTTAAAACAGACACTCGACTACGAGTGCCTTAGTAAAACGGCTCATCTCCTGCTCTCAAAGATGACAAACGTAGTTAAATTGAATATAGCAACATCATTATGTAGGTTTCAACACAGAAAATCTTTTTATTGGTGTGGCAAACCACTGCGTTTGGCCGATGTATGTGTTGTATATTATGATTTTATTTGTGACACTTTCTGCTATCGTAACTAAAACTAGTTAAAACAATTTCTGGCTAACATTAGGAGTGGTCCCACTCGCCTGATGGTAGGAATAAATAAAACGTAAAAAGGCATCTGAGAACGCGTTCCCAGTTAGTTAGTGGTCCCAGTTGCCTGAATCCTTCGTAAGTGATAAATTGCTCTGTTATAAATTGATATAAAATTCATACTTAGTTGTTCTCTGCAAGTCATATTGACGTTAGCTCCGTATAAGCAGTCGATATTCAGATATTCAGATGTACATACATACATAATTATGTAGATTATGAAAGTGGGCGTGGGTACATTAAAAACATATTTATACCGTTAATAAAAATGTATTTTATGCTCCACACCCACACTATGCTATCAACACAATCTATTCTGTTATGTACGTCAGCGAATGTGAGAAAAAAGCAATTAGCCACGTATGCGACCTTGTTCAGGGTTTAATGTTAAGTCAGGTCAGTTACCTAGTGTTTGCTACTCCTCGTTGATGGATCCTCTTATATTTAATGATTTACAGACAGGACATACGACCGCAATACGTTTTGTAGGTAGCTTTTACCCTCAGGGCCTGTAGACAAAGTAACATTATCCTTCTACTACGCTTCGCTAGTAGAAACGATACAAAATGTACGGGAATGACATATGTCACGTCACTGATTTATGTCATTTCCATACATTTTGTATCGTTTCTATTAGCGCAAGCGCGAGCAAATATTTCTTTGTTCTAGGTCTACAGGGCAGTATACGCATCCTGCCGAGAAAACGAATTGTATAAATTAAATATTGTAATTAAAAAAATGTGATTATTTATCATGTTTAAAAACATATTGCAGAGTTAGACAGATAGATGCCGCTTAGATGTTCTACTCTTTTAATGTACTTACCCTATAAGTTATCAGATATTGCATTAAACAGCTGAAACTAAAATGTTCAAATAAACAAGATTTCTGTAGATTACCTAAAGATTTCCACCGTTCGAATAAGATATCATTGTTTTTGGGGAATTAAGTGTGACATTTTACGAGTACGGCGCGACGGTGGCGCCGCCCTGTGACCGGTGACTTACATCGCCAACAAGCATTGTACTGTTATCTTCGTTCGCCAGTAACTAAATTTAAACCAATGTTACTGGACAATATCACGCGATAGATACGGACACTTTACGACTTCTATAAACTACAAATACACCAATAACTGCTAAGGATTGCACGTTATCAAAACAATCCTGTAGAAAGATATATTTTATGGTATATTGTCTATGCTAATACATGAAAGTGGAATGCCGAATTGATCATGACTTAAAAAAAAACGCCATCGTTGTCGTGAACAGCGCCATCTATCCGCAAAGCAGAGGAAACAAGTAAAACAAGAACATGGACGAATAGTCAATACGAGTGAGCATTTACGACACTTTACCGCGAGCCTCCATAGCTCAGGGGTTAGAGCACTGGTCTTGTAAACCAGGGGTCGAGAGTTCAAATCTCTCTGGGGGCAATGATAATTCTGTTCTTTTTTTTATTTTTTGTTACCCACACGATATAAATTGCGATTTTTATAGTAAATTTTATATAACATATATTTTTTTCATCTAAAGCACCAAAAAATGTATATAAATATTTTACTTCATTACACATCCTGGCTTACAGTATTGCTTGCTACTCGTATTTTATCTAATTACAAAAAAACTACGAATTTCGATCTTTGATCTGAGCGCCGATTTGCATAATTTTCTTTCGTTCGGCAGGGAAGTCTTTATTGTAATTTTGTGAATATCTGATGAAGGAGACAGAACGGAACTCAATAACTAATCCTAAGGGCCTATCATTTAATCAAAAAAATCCGTTTTTTGGTTGTAAAAATTTTATTTAGTTTTGTGTTATAAAAACTTCTTAATTCATTATTTTTAAATCCATACAGATAAATAAAATTGAAGTGTCTGTTTGTAATTCCAAAATAACAGCTTTTCATTAAATGCACATGAAAAAACCAATTTTATTTTTTTTCTCTGTCTTTCTGTCTGTCTGTTTGTTCCGGGTAATCTCTGAAAGGCTGGACCGATTTTAACGGGACTATCACTGGCAGATAGCTAATGTTACAAGAAGTAACTATTATTATATACTATTATTTAAATAAAAAACATTAGGGTTCCGCGGGACACCGCAGGGCACAGCTCGTAAGAAATATATTTTTACCCATGGTGTTACAGGCAACCATATTCTTAAATTTCCTTCTATTGTGAGTGCTCCGAATTTGACCTTTATGGAGATTAATTTATTTGGTCATGATAGCTTTTCCTTTGGCACCCGCCCTCTACCAATTCTTACATACATATGCTCACGCCCGTATTCCTCGAAGGGGTGAGCAGAAGTGTTGTTATATCAACACCCCCTTTTCACCGAAGATAAGTCAGTTCACCGGCGTCTCGAGCACTATACATAAGTCTTTGAATTACTTCTCAGACATATTCAGGTTTCTTCATGATGTTTTCCTTCACTGTAAAGCACGTCGTGTAAAATCACAGTACATACGTTTTAAGAAAAGCTCATTGGTACAAGCCCCGCGGGGATTCGAAATTGCTATAGTCTATATTTGGTACTAGCTGTGCCCCGCGGTTTCACCAGCGTAGAGTAAATTTTATAGGGCGATTATTTTTTCGGAACACTAATTTAAAAAACGTTAGTCCTTATAATATCAGCTACCTGTCAGTGAAAGTCCCGTTAAAATCGGTCCAGCCGTTTCAGTGATTACCCGGAACAAACAGACAGACGGACAGAGGGAGATTTTTTTTAAATTGATTTTTCATTATCAGTACCGTGTATACTTTCATATGCTTTTAGTCAAAAGATGTTATTTTGAAATTACAAACAGACACTTCAATGTTATTTATCTGTAAAGATTAATGTCCTCTCTTCGTTTTATTTAACCTTTATGGAGATTAATTCATTTGGTTATAGTAGCTTTTCTTTTGGCGCCCTCGTGTGATACTTCCACTATATTCATTAATACATATAGTTTAATAACGTAACGGTGTTGTGTTACAGCGGACTGGGCGACGGAGTGCGTGTCCCGCGCGGAGATCCTGCGGCTGATCTACCAGGGGCGCTTCTTGCACAGCTCGGTGACGCTCGGCGCGCTCGGCCTGCCGCTCGGCCGCACCACCGTCATGCACCTCGTGCCGCGCGAACACCTGCCCGAGCCCAACTCACACGGTACCTACACACCTATACAACTATTGTTGCACCGATACTATCGTCCAATACTACACAAATGGAAGGGCAGCTAGACTATTTTTCAAAACGAACTATACAAGATGAGAACACAAGTACCTCTATCACAAGTTTGACACGGTGACAACCGTTTAGTAATCTATAATAGCTAGCGTCTCCGCCGAATATTAGTATGAGAAATTAAGCCTCCTAGCGGTGACGTGCCGAACTAAAATATCTCATACACATATTGAGGTGACGCTAACGAGTATAGATTGCGAAAACGGTGCAAAACTCGTGATAGGGGATAAAGATCACTAGAGTGTCTACATCAAAGTCTTCTGACTTCAATGCATACTAGTATAACAACACACATGCATAGTGTGTTGTTATACTAGAGTTAGCTCGTAATATGGGCGCTTAGTTGATATATAGGGCTGCCAGTGCTAATGTATCTATGTATGTACAGTTAGGACATTAATTCCCGGACTGTCGCTGTGGAGATCGCGGACATAAATGTTCTAACTGCATAGTTATATATAATTTATGTTATCGTTATTATGATTTCCTAATTTCGTGCATTTGATATTGTTATCGCAAGTACCAATGTATTATTTCCTTTACAGAAGTCCGATGGAGTTAACATATCCTAACCTGTCCCATCCTATCTCCTTATTCAATTATCGTAAGTCATTTATAACGTAGAGTTGTTCTTAATCCCATTACGTATTTCGTTTTAGGCTCTCTACAAATAGGTATGTAGTTTTATTATAATATCTAGATACAGTATATATAATGTGTTTAATGAGTGTTTCAAGTGCCCCTTATATTGAATAAAATGATTTTATTTGTAGTTGCAAAACGGCTTCAACGATTTTCATGAAATTTAGTATTCAGGGAGTTTCTGGGGCAATAAATCGATTTAGCTAGGTTTCATATTTAGAAAACATTGAAGAAAACAAGCAGTGCTGCATAATCCAGGTACTACATAATAGTGGATAGTATATAATGTAATGAATGTAATGTTTCAGATCAACGACAAAAGAGTAAAGGAGGTTCGAGCAGTTGTTGCTCAGCGTCGTGCTGCATATTGTAATGGGTGTCCGGCGAGAGCGGACACCGGACACCGGACAGCGGACAGAGGGTGACTCGCTCCACGGACGTTATGTGTTCACAGTGATTAGAATGGATTCCACGTCGCCCAACACTTGCAATGTTTTAAACAATATCTACAAGATCGTTCGTATTATTCCTCTGTCAATTCAATTATAAAAACACTCTCGTAAGCACAAAAGAAAAGGCATATCCGCTATCATTTGAGAATATCGCAAGTTAATTAGTAATTAATAATAATCGTCACCGTTTTATTTCCCGGATAGGCTCGTAAGGGATTGTACTGTATACAATATTATCTCACCGCGTATATCATACTTAGCTGTTTAGGTAATGCTGCCGACGTGGTGTTGTCATTTGGCAACGAGATGCAATACTAGGGATGTACACGATATAATGCCTCCGAAGGCTCGTCTAGCCTCCATCGCCCAGCTCTACGCCACGGAATACAAAACATTTTAGTATTATAATTTAGGCCATTTATGAATTTATATTGTAACGTTACTATGAGATATTTATAATTAAAAAAAAGGTAATTAAATGACAAATTAATCAGTAAAACGTACGTAGTGTAAAAATTACATTCATTTGCAATTGTACATAGTATATTTGATGTAATTCATTAAGGAGATGTTCTAGCTGTATTAATTTTATTGTGATGGATTTCATGCAATATTTATGGGGAATGGAATATTGGCAAGATATATTTTTTATTCTAAATTATGATATTTACCGCGCTAGTTGTAGTATGTAATGGTGGGATGCGCACGCGACGTCATGTTTACATATTCGAATGAACTGAACACGGCGACTGGACGAAATTCGACTACGTTTAAATTTTAGTTGTAAACAATTAGATTAATATCGAACAGTCTCGCTTAAATGTAAACAGTAAATTGTAGATCTTGTGAGCAGTGCTGCGGGCTATTCGCTCCTCCTATAATTTATCTCCCAAATGCTTATACCGTTACCAGAGTTATTGCTTTGTAAATATCATATAGAGCTTTTTATATATGTTTTAAAATACATCACATAGTACCAGCAGTTTACAGATAATTCCTTATTATATTTTAATTAGATGAATTTTTACTATAAAATTGGTTTAAGAATTTGAGTTGTCGTTTACAAATTATTTGGCTTAGCCTTAATTATTTTCTCGTTTGTAAGTTTTAAAGTATTTTGGTGGATTTTAATTCTTCTAAATTTCAATACTTACTTGCGTTGTAATACGATATATTCTTGTGATAGTACAAATATCTACCTTATCCATTTGCAATAGAGTCAAAATAGCTCAGTGATGTACTTTCACATGCGAACAGTATTATAGAGAGCTGGAATACGTTGGCTATATTGCGGCACGTTGCTTCATTTGTTCCAAAACCGTCTATAATTGTATTAGATTATTATGTTTTAATCTGTTTGTTATAGATTTTAATATAGACACTTAGATGCCGTGAGGTGTAACGAAATATATTATATCGAACCCCGTCAGTAATATCCCAAGTAACGTATCGATGTATCCAGGTCATTTGGTACCTTCAGCATCAAAAGCTACGATCAAAATTATTTGTTTATCTTATTGTTTTCGTTTCAAAATTAAAGTCAATCGAAAGTTATTCAATGTTTTTATTACGTATATCGTTTTAAATGTCAAAAAATATTAGCAGTAATAACTCGTTAATATTTAGCATATTGCTTTCAGAATGTGATACTTTCCGGTGATCAAGTATTTAGAAACCCCTCTAAGTATGTCTGATACTTGCGGAAATAATTTAGTTTTGATGCTGTCTGTACCTGTGGTTCACAATGTAAGCTGACTGAATAGAATCTTGCCATTATCGAGCAAAGGAATTAATGCAGCAATGTGAGCCTCTGAGGCTTACGCCGGTGTGAACGACATCATATTTTGGTTGCTCTGATTATTTGATGTATGTATGTATTTTGTTAAGTTGTGTAAAAATACGTAGTTTATATAAATAAAATAATACAAATTTATTTTGCACGTTTCATTTTATTTGCGCTTGTTTACCTCACCCTGTATATATGTAGGTGTCGCTTGGATCGTATGTATAGGTGGTTGCAATTTATTCACACGAATATGTTTAACATCGAGATATAATGGTGCATGTAAGTGATTAACACTTATTCAATATGTGCATGTGAAAGCTGTCTGTAAATTTATTATGTATTATAAGGGATTTTTAACAATTTACAAGATTTTTTTCCAACAATCACATGACATTAGCGGAATAGCAGTACTCAGGCTCGCCATTAAATAAATAAAAGAAAGAAAGAGGGGTAAGGGACTGCCAAATGTTGTAATGCAAAATGTTATATATACAAAATTTTACATCTAACTAGCGGACCCAACAGACGTTGTCCTGCATACCGACTGCAGCGCCATCTGCCGGCCTGATTTGTGAATTTAAACCATTCAGGGCGCAACACAAACGCATACGATAGTCTTTCAAATCGGTCCGGCCTTTTAGGAGGCGTTCAGTAACACACACGTACAGTAGAATTATATAAAGATATATAAATTCGTGAAAGATTTATGAATTTTGTGTGTATATCGGGTACGTACGAATCGGCCAACATCTATTTTTCACACCCCTTAATGATAAGGGTGATCTACCCCATAAAATATACGGCTAGTTGTTGTATACATACCTATGGTCAATATTAGAAAAATAATAATTCATAATCATCTCGTTTTTTTAAAAGCAGTCAGAGATTTTATTAATTCATTATCAAAACCACGATAATCAACCTTATTTATAGGTTCACAAAGTTAGTTTTTTGTCACATCCAATCATAAGATATCAGAGAAAGGGAAGGTAATGTTGCAACCATTCTTATATAAAAGCAGTGTGTCTGAAAGTATGTGCTTCTGTAATCAAATATGTATAGTACCGATATCTAGGCAGGTTAGCCAGTTAGATCGATGTCTTCAACATAACTTATATTAAACTATACCTATCGGCTCTTTACTTACATATATACATATAATAATGAGATGTGTATCGTACTTTAAGCAATAAATGAATAATCGAAGCTCACGGATGAATAATAACTTAACAAACATACTAATTGTAAATTTTATGAATATTTGTTTTAAATGCAATGCGAGATTTGTGGACTGCTTCGTTAAGAACATCCTTCAAGAAAAGTAGCTGATGAGCCAACTTAGCTCAGCCAAAGTATTGAAAAGGTGTCTCATCATGACTTACAAACAAGGAAATCCAAAACAGATATGAAGACGCATTAGGGGGAATGTCTGAATAAAGAATATTGCTATTTTATAACTTATTCTTAAAGGTTTCCCTTCACGAATATTCATTGAAATGAGATATGCAACTATTATTAACAAAGTAGGTACTTGTGGTTTATGTGAAATGTAATTTAAATGTGGTATATAAGTAAAGAGAATATAGGTATATATAGCTGTTTCCCCCGCCCTTTAACAATTAGTTTAATATTAAATACGAACTACTGTTGATATACGCACAAGTAATATTTATATATTTTTATTTTAACCACGTCATATAGTTTCTTAATCTAGTAACTTCATTGTAGTGAAATTACAGAATCGTTAGAAGAAATGTTTTAGTAAATTTAATATTAAAATATTGTTTGTTTACGACTGCATCGCATTGGGGGAAACAACATAGTGTAAATATTCTAATATTTCTAATAATATAGTCGAATCTAGTATAACATTTTAATAAATAGCTTGACATGATCATTTCTACGACCGTTGGCTGAGCAAGTTTTGATATCCAACAGGAATAGAGGAATGGTTAAGACATTTTCGTGATCAAAATCTTGAAGAATAGTTTGATCTGTGTCTGTAAACAGTAAGCCTAGACAAAGTAACATTATCTCACGCTTGCCGAATAGGAACGATACAAAATGTATGGGAATTACATAAATCAGTCAAATACATTTTGTACAGTTTCTATTAGCGAAGCTTGAGGATAAAGTTAGTTTGTCTACTTGAGCTGTTATTGCATTGAGTTTAGTTGTGTGAAATGACACATCTGACATATGTCATCTGTCACCGGTCTAATAACATGAGTCATACTATCATGGCAATAAGAGCTCATCGCGCAGAAGCCATAAATAATAAGTGGGGAGAAGGTCCCAGTTTCATCGTTACAGAACATAGCGCTATCATCCAAGTGCAGTTTTGATGGTCTGACAAGCGGGCATCCATTAATTACGTGAGCCGATTTTGTTGACCCCCCCTCACCAATTTTAAATAAGTTTTTAATAAAACTGTGTTGTGGATTTATTTATAAAATGAACATAATTTTCTAAGTTATTTTTATCAAAGTTTAAATTAGGTCAAGTCTAAAGTAAGTCAAGTAAATAATGGACGCCTCCTAACTCAGTTACGCCAGCCCTAGGGCCTTACCACGAGCTCTTATTGCCATGATAGTTTCACTCATTTATGAGACAGATGAATGTGACGTGTGTACATCTGTCACTGTCGCACAACTGAATTATTGCAATAAGAGTTCATGGTTGGGTCCCAGGTTCCAAAGCTAGAGGTCGTGAGTTAGATCACTGAACACTCGGTTTTGAAGGTAATATGTTATTTATATTAATAACAATAATGTCTCGTAGAAAAACAAATCTGTTGTAATTCAAAGTCGTAAAATTGAAGCACTAACTAATTATATTCAGCGCAACGGTCGATCTGTGTAATAAATAAATAGTATATAAATCATTATTAGGTGTCACTGTTTAACAGGTGTTTAACTACGTACATACATAATCTATATACTTGTTACTATTCATTAATTATTATAACAATGTTAATTAATTGTCTTTTTGGTTTTTTGTTTAGGTCCACGGGGTGATGACACGTTAAGCCTTGAACTGTGGATACTATCGATGTAATAAAAAAGAAAAAGATATACGCGTCGAAAATAGAGCTCCCTTTTTTGTAGGTTGCTAATAATATGAATCGATATTAAAACGTATTGTTATATGTCGATATTTTGGCCGGATCATTAGGGGTTTTGGGCTTATAATTAATTGATTGAGAATTTATGAATAGTAAATACATTTATTTCATTGAATATGGTATAGAATTGAGCATAATAAATGCAAATTAACAATATCTCACTTTTTTCGTGTTAACTGAATGTTAATCATACTACAAATTTTCTTGTAACGCGTCACATTTTAGTTCTTTACGTGATCGCTAGAGGCGTTGTCATCTGATAAAAAAAGATCAAGTAAAATATCCGTGGACCTAGCCAGATCTAGTTAGGACATCATCAGTTTTCATACTTCAGGGTAGGAAATTTTGCTTGAGTGAAATAAACTTTTATCATTGTGTTCGTGTGCCGTTTCTGTAGATAGACTCTTATTACGTTAATTATAATGAATTATTCATCGATTATAGGTTGTACATTGTTTCAATGACTATTGAGTTTCAAAGGGGTCAAATAAAATTTTAAGAATATAATTAACGACTTTTATTGTTAACCAATATATTATAAGCGTATATTACATCTTACAGTAATTTAATTTCACATCTCATGCAACGCAAATAATTTGATGATGAAAATACAAGGTAAGCTTAACGATTTTTCATTTTTCAACATTATTTATATTTATTGACTAGCTGTGCCCCGCGGTTTCACCCGCGTAGATTTAGTTTCATCCTTATTGTCGCGGAACCCTAAACTTTTTAATAAATAAAAGTAGCCTAAGTTACTCCTTGAAACATCAGCTACCTGCCAGTGAAAGTCCCGTTTAAATCGGTCCAGCCGTTTTGGAGATTACCCGGAACAAACAGACAGACAGACAGACAGAGAAAAAATTTAAAACTTGGTTTATTAGATTAAGTAGCGTGTATACTTTCATATGCACTTAGTGAAAAGCTGTTATTTTGGATTTACAAACAGACACTTCAATTTTATTTATCTGTATAGATGTATAGATTTTAGCCGCAGCCGTGGTGGCCGTAGTTGAGCAGTCGCCTGCTACGCAAGCGACGGAAGTTCTAATCCCAGCGGAGCCTATACCAATGAGTTTTTCTAAAAAACTTTTGTACAGTGATTTCACACCACGAGCTTCACGGAAAACATCGTGCATGTTACGGCGATAGACTCACCATCTGCCACGTGGGCACTTAATCATCTTCGGTGAAAAGTGGGTGTTGTTATTACAACACCTCTGCTTGCCTTCGGGGAATACAACTGAATATGGGGTACCTTCTAGATATTTCAGTGATGGCGATAAACTTTTCCAATAAATTTATTAGAATTAATTATAACTAAAGTCTGTAGTTATGTAACATGATGAAGGTAATGTCAGTGCGGGTACATGAAGTACCAGTTCAGTATAAATAGGTTCTTATCTAGCTCCAGTTCGGCGGTGCTCAGCTGTTTCAGTCGCTTCTCCACGTCGGCTAGCACGGCCAGTTCCGGCGGAGTCAGCGTTTCTTCAACCTACAATAATATATATTTGTATAACTAGCTGTTTTACCCACGTAAAGTAAATTTCATGGGTGTCCCGCGGAACCCTAATTATATTTTTTTTCAATTAAAATTAGGCTATGTTACTCCTTGGAACAGTAGCTATCTGCCAAATTCCCGTTAAAACTTGTCTAGCCTTTCGGAGATTACCCGGAATAGACAGACAGACAGACGGACATACAGAAAGAAAAACATTTTATAATTCCTTTTTTTTGTCAGTATTGTGTATACTTTCATATGAATTTAGTAAAAAGCTGAAATATTGGATTTACAAACAAACATTTGAATTTTATTTATCAGTGTTATTTAGTACCTACAAGTAGTATAAAAGACAGTATATATATATGTTAGTTACATCGTGTATGTTCTGTATAGGTTCCCCTCGCAGCGTCATGCCGTGCACTATGGTCCGCACGCGGCGCTGCTTGTCCACGAGCCTCGCGTGCGCCGCCCGCGTGTGGCCCGCGCGGGACAACACGTTGTGCAACGCGCGGTAACACATCTCCTGCCCTGTTTTGGCTACCTATAAACAATTCCACGCAGGGTTATGCAATACCTACGAGTAAATGATGATCGCACTCAGCCTTTGTAAAATACAGGGTATCGGGGAAAATAGGACAGCTGTTAAAATATGTGATAGGGTATAATTTTAGAAAGCAAAGAAAATTATTATGACAAAAATATCTTCTTCCGTTTTCGAGTAATTGACGTTGTAAGTTGACCATAAGACCTTATTTTCGCATAAAAATCTGCTGTAACGTAGAGTTATTCACGTGAAATGTAACTATGTTTTTATTTTTTTTCTCCCACTATTAAAACCTGAAATAATCCCTTAAAACCATTTTTCGAAACTAGTAACTTTCCCTTTAATTTAATTTCCGCGAACGTAATGTAGGTAAACGCGGCCGCGCGTTCATTCAATCGCTTAAGGCCGCGAGCTCTTCGGCCTATAACTACGTTATCGTTTTAGCTAGATATTTTACGACTTCAGTATAGTGATATATTCATAAAACCCTACAACTTCTATAAGACAACTGTTCCTTTTTCTCCGACACCCTGTATATACATAACAGTTTGTTCACTCATACACGCAGTTAGTTTAGTCACAAGGCATTATATACAATCATTCTAAATTCTTAAAAATACGAACATGAAGCGGGACTCGAACTCACAACCTCTGTAAACCGTGCAGTTGCAACTGAGCTACTCGTGATCTTATTTCATGCGTCGATTTTTTCCTTAACTTGTTTTGCAGTTTTAGGGGCCGCTCAATACACTCGGTCAACACATTTACGGTTAATAACATAAGTACTTATCACACCGCAGATCAATAATATCAACTTAGTGACATAAAATATGTCACCACAGATTGTACACCCAATTCGAAAAATATTTAAGTCGATAATAGGGGCGAGCCAATTGCCATTAGTCGGGCACTAAACTCAGGGCTGCTACTCAGTGGCGTGCATTGCATATGAAAGAAGTTACAATTTGCGATCACTGAATACACTCGTGTCGTGTGTGTGTTTATGTTCGTATGTGTATCTTTACCAAGACGGACGTACCTACGCCGCGTCACATAGGTATGGAATTAACCTGCCTACCTACTTATTGTTTATGCCTACCCCTCTGATAATCCAATGTACGCCCCTGCTGCTACTGGGATATTACACATGGAAAACCCCAATACGAGTAATACTGGGTATCGAAGCCAAGACCTCGCGATCCACTGTAGCGTTTTCGACCACAAAACCAACAATCGAGGCATGTTTATGGTATGTATTTAAAAAAGCAATAAGATAGATATAGGTATTATACCCGTTGTCTGGACCCTGGTTAGTTTGGGACTAAATGGGTACTTACTTCTCTTAAGTTGATGTAGTATAAATATATAGCTTTCGCCATGCCCCCCGCTGATGCCGGTTTCCTCATTGTCTGCGAATTAAAATTAATATACTATTATGCTTTCGAAGTTATGTATTAATCAAAACGGAATAGGCTTAAAAATAATGTCTGTAATTTTGATGACTTATTAATGTTCTATTCAACCAAAGTTACAAATTGCATAATGTCACGCTAATATTTTCTGAGATTTTTAAACTTGTCGATCTGAAAGTACGACGGATGTACATTGTACAATGATATTTACCATATACCTAAAAGTTCGGAAGGTTACTTTCACTGAGAAGAAACTCAGTAACTCTTTTCAAAAATACAAAATAGGTCACATACGGAATGTGAGTCCATAAGACACAATTCCAATGCACAAATGCTGATAAATAGTTAAAGTCTAGTAGTAATATTTATATCTAAATGTGTAGCTTGATATGACCATACCCCGACTTGCCTCTCCCAGGGCAGTTGGGTACCTTTTGAAGGTTTTCTCTCCTCGTCAATAAAAACAAAAACATGAATGTTTGGATTGTATAATGATTATTGAGTTGTGATGTGCGAGCTCAATGGAGCTGACATTGTCTATGTTAGACAAAAGTTCCGTAAAAAAAAAGAATAAAAAAAAAGATGACAGTTGCAAACTCGTGATAGAGGTACAATTCTTTGACGTTCATAAGTGCCTTACCAGATCCTGATCTGAATAAATAATTTCCACTTACATGTACGTTAATGAAGTGTTGTTCGAGCAGTTTGTACGTGAGCTCCTTACACTCCTTGTTCATCAACATGGCGTGCTTCTGAATGTCCTCCTCTTCTACGTACTTGCGAGTGCGGATCAACCTGACATTACCACATCGATGAGTGCCTCCACCAGTTATGAGCGCTGACTTTGAGCAGTAGACATGAGGAGACAAGAGACCTCATGAGTTTTTCCTTCGTCCCGTTAAAATCGGTTTAGCTGTTTCAGATATTAGCCAGAACAGACTGACAGACGTACTTATACACTTTCATTATGCATTTAGTGAAAAGCTGTTAGTTTGGAATTACAAACAGACATTTCAATTTTATTTATACCTATAGATGTATAGATAGGTTGTATAGATATAGATGTAGTTTATATTAGTGTGTTACCTGAATATCCTGGCCGCTTTGGATCCGAGCCGCTCAGTGACGGTATGGTCGAGGAGTGCGGCCGTGAGTTGCTCCGAGGCTTGAGCCGCATTCAGTACGTACTGACCGCCAGACGCATCGCTCGTGCGACGGACAAACCCACACCCATTCTCCTCTGAAATATTATATAATGTACTAGCTGTGCCCTGCGGTTTCACCCGCGTAGATTTAGTTTCATCCTTATTGTAGCGGAACCCTAATATTTTTAACAAATAAAAGTAACCTAAGTTACTCCTTGAAACATCAGCTACCTACCAGTGAAAGTCCCGTTAAAATCGGTCCAGTCGTTTCGGAGATTACCCGGAACAAACAGACAGACAGACAGACAGAGAATTTTTTTTATTATAATAGTATTTTTAAATGAATGATAAATGCTAATACTTTCAAATGAATTTAGTGAAAAGCTGTCAATTTAGGTTTCCATTACCCTTCAATTTTATTTATGTGTATAGTGCTACGCAGAAGCTTGTAGAAGTTACCTAGAACCTTGAGATATTGGTCCAAGTACTGGTTGAGCAGCGGTCTCTCGTTGGCGCCGCGGCGGCAGCAGTCCCTGAGGTCGACGGCGGCACTTGGTGCTGACTGCGGAGCCCACGCTGGGGAGTTCAGATATAGCTGCTGCAGCATATGGCGGACTAACTCACCAGCTGGAGAACAAAAAATTAATATATGCTCAAGATTTTCTAGAAAAAGACCTGTAGGAGTAGGCAGAAGTGTTACATCAAACAGTTGTGGAGATCTCAGAAACAGCTGTTGCAGGATATGTCAGACTAAATCGGTGGAGAAAAAAAAATGAAAAAAAAAAATCTATGTCTGTGCTTCTAGGAGGGACCCCGAAAGGATAGGTAGATCTATCATAACATTTTTTTTTCTTGGTTCATATATGCTCACGCCGCCATCCCAAGGGTTCTCGAAGGTTTTACAACAAACAATATTCACCGAATATGATAAGTGCCAATGTGACAGATAGTGAGTTCATCACCATCTAAGGCAGTATATGTCTTTAAATTACTTTGATCTCAAATACATAATTAAAATACCCTGTGGTAATTTATGAGTGTGTATAAAATAGTTACCGTTTTCGTCAATCCGCCGCGATATAGCTTTGATGATTATCTCATCTCTGAAGTCTTGGTGGAACCTATCGTAGTTCACTTTCCAGTAAATATCTGAAACATTATATTAAAAGTATGATAAGTAATTGTTATATATATTATGGAATAAGAGTATAGGTAACTTACTATCATTAGCCTCAGCGACATTGCCAGTGCTCATAGCTTGTAGCAGCACTCTGGAGTCCAAGACGGGCACTATTGTAGCTACGGGCACCAGCGTGGGCACCTCACTGCCCTCCTTCAGCTCAGCAACTGGTGCTTGTTGGATGTACTGCGCTGTCGTCAGACTTATAAAGGTGTCTTTAAGACTTACCACTGTAAGGTTTTTCTCCTGAAATAATTATGCATTCATGTCTCAGTGTCGTTTATTCTGATTACTTAGAAAATATTGCCACTGATATAATATAGGGAATATAGATAAAAGTCTAATTTATGGTATGTTATATGCTGGCAAAACAACCAAATAAAGTATGTAGTTTATCACTAGTTAAATAAGTAGCATAAAAATTTGAGGGCAACTGAGGACAAAGACTAGAGTTCTGACATTGATCATCTCAATTTTGGCAAAAATTGTTTTGGACAGAATGTGAGGATAGATGTTTCTGCAAATGTGTATAGACTGAGATAGTGGTGGTTTCAGATCTTGAAATTGATAAATGATAGGCAAATATGACCTAGATTGGCAGGTAGAGTAAAAATGGAATAAGAAAATACATTTCAACCAACATTTACATAACAAAGTATAGAACACCAGTATGTATATTGCCTTACTTTGTCATCCTTATATTTAGTGGCAATTGTAACAAGCAACATGGTGGCGGTGCAAGACGCCTGTTGGAGCAACTCTTCCACTATCAGCTCAGCTTCACTGCCATATTTACTTTTCATTTGGAATAAATATCTGAAATTTTACAATCAATTGAAACAAATGTTTTTTTGCTGAAATTCATCAACACATATATTATAAAGAGGAAAGATTTGATTGTTTTTTTGTTTGTTTGTTTGCATTGAATAGGCTCCGAAACTACTTGACCAATCTTGAAAATTCTTTCAGCAATAGATAGCTACATCATTAGCAAGTAACATAGGCTATATTTTATCTCCGTAGTCCCACGGGAGCGGGAATTACGCGGGTGAATCTAAAATAAATGTGAAAACCAGTTTAACATAAATTACTTATTTGTGATTGCTGGGCCAAGGTTTGTATTTAAGAAAATGGTTACCTGGGGTATCTTATGAGGAGAAGTACATTTTCAGGGAGTAATTTGTAGTCGGCCGCTACATCATTTATTGACTCAAATGTGGCCAGATCATGCTTGAGTAGGGTCCGTAAGCTCTCTATAACCTGCAATAATTTTTAGAGCTGTGCTAGTAAAACGTGTAGAAAATTTCTCAATTTAAATTAAAAACAAAATGATACTTATGTTACCTCATTTCTAGGCAACCCAGTGCTCCTTACAATTAAAATAATAGGTTTACTTCCATATGTGAATAAGTCGCTGCCAACTTTTTGAACAATTTCACCGAAATACCGCTGTAGAATCATTGATACCACACGCCCTAGCTGATGAGACATTTTAAAGTTTTATAGCTACAGTTTTTGACTAAACATACAACATTACTCTTAATTAATTAAATATACATCGTGTAATTATTTTCAGTAAATTTAATACGTTATTGATAACCTATGATTTTGTTTATTTACTTTTTTGACATTTGTTTGAAGGCATTTTATTTCATTTCCAATTACACCGTTACAGGTTCTCGTTTATATGAAATTTAGCAGTAATCATCACAATATTCTATTCCAGTAAAAATAATGTCAAGAAGTACAAGTTTAATATGGAACGCAACATCGTATCATAGACAAAATTGCATCATAGATCACAGCCCACAAAAAAATATATTTTCTCTATATTTTAAAATATCTATGCTAGTTATCTTTCATCTGTGAAATTTTCTTTCACAGACAAAGAAAAAACGACCATCTATGGCAATATTTTTTTATCTTTGGTATGGTTCAGATAATTATGTTAATTGAATGTCAAATAAAATTTGCTAAAGAAAGTTATTAATTATTTAATTAATTAATTAATTAAGTTATTTGCACAAATTGCACTTAAAATTAAATAAAGTAATTTGTAAAAAAAAGTAAAGTAAATTTATTTATTATTTGAACGAGCAGTATAGTTTTATCTTTAAAAATAACGAGCTGAGCTTACTAAAGTAATAATAAAACCGTGTAAAAAGGCAGATAGAGGTGAACTTGAGAAAGTTTGAAACAAAAAATATTTCAAGAGATGGTTTAAATCCCAAATCTAAAGAAAATGAATATTGAAAGTGCAGCAGTAAACATTCTCAAACGAGGAGTTGAGTTGGATACAAAGAAACGCTACACTGAGGCTCTGGTGTGCTACCAGGAAGGACTTCAAATATTGGTGGACAAAATAAAAGGTAAGTTCCTATTGTATTTCAATGTAATCCAATTTGTATTTATAGCAACCTCAGTTAACCAACTTGTTAAATAGAAATAGAAGTGCAGATAGAAGATTCCACACATAATAAATAAACAAAACAGAATACCAAAGCATACAAAACTTTTACAAGTTATTTCTTGCACTAAGAGTTCATGGTCATGTGGTCTATTTCCCACTTCTGGTATTGTCACTGACGTAATTTGTTGTTAGTAGAACACTTAGTTGTAGTTTTTATGATAATCTGTTTTTATAATAGGGGAACATGAAGAAACATCAAGAAACTACCTTAGAAAGAAAGTAGAAGAGTACATGAACAGAGCAGAGACAATAAAGAAACTAGTGTTGACCCAGAAGGAGGCTGGACAGTTCCACGAACAAGTACACATTGAGAACAACTCAACGGGACACAGTTATAAAACTTTGTTCGGTCGGTTTCTAGATGAGGATGTATACTATGTTGTTGTTGAGGACCCGTATATAAGGAGTTTTCATCAGGTATGTGTATTTTTATGTTACTACTATCGCCTTGTGGTTTTAATCTATATATATATAAAAATGAATCCCCATTTCCCTTGGTCACAACATCACGGGTGAATGACTGGACCGATTTCGATAACATTTTTTTGTTGTGTTTGTTACTGTCCGGAGATGGTTTTTATGAAATAAAAACGGAGAAAATTGTGTGGAAAATTTGAAAATTTTAGAATACTTAACCACCATATAAAATTATTTCTTTCTTCTTAAATCTAACCTTAGCGCTTTGGACAATAAAAACTTTTTGATGTAACCTGATGACGTTAGATATCTATATCTAATGTCAATTCTAATTGACAGAATATGTGATGCATTCTCACAATTAAGATAGGGCAATGTCTGTCGGGACAGCTAGTATAAATATAAATTAGAAATATTTTGTCCTGTTTTTATCACATTTTCTATTAATACTTGATTCCACTTCCAATGTGGAATCAAGTATTGGCTGTGATGTCATAAAGCCGTCGGTGATGAACTATCCACCACAAAAATAATTGATTACATTAGCATGTTCAACTAAACAAACAAACTCTTCAGCATTATAATATTCATATAGATAAAGAAACTGACAATAGCAAATATCTCTAATATAGTAACCATAGTTTGATATACGATTACTTATCTATTAACGACGCACCTGCGCGTCCAACTGTAAGACAATTTACTAAGAAGACAAAATTTTAGCAGTGAATGTGTTAAGCTACAATACTTTGAATCATTATTGTTATACTGACACCAATGTAACAATTTGTCAGAATACAAAGTAACACTCTTGGTGTTGATTTCCAAAAATAATAAATCTTTATGTGATTACTTCAGATCAAATCTTCAGAAGGATTATAAATGTTATAATTCCTAGCATTACTGTCAACAGCACTTGCTGTATTCTATATTTTTGGGCATATCCATTTAAAGACAGATTGACTAAGAATGCCTGACAAACGGTAAAATATAAACATTTTTTTTTTTCAGTGTCAAAACTTCTTGCGTCTCACCGAGCTGCTAGTGAGGAGTTGTAACAACTTGAAGCACATAGAGTTGATAACATCCAGGGATAACAGATCGGAGGGCGACCAGAGAGAGTGGTTCACTAACTTAGCTAATGATTTGATGAAGTATAAAGTTCAACTTATCATTAAATACTCGGAGACTCTTCATGACAGGCAAATTACGTAAGTATTACGTAAGCTACAATTCATTTTTCACTGCGAACTTTAGAGCTCTATCTTGATGATATTAATTAACTCTCTTATGATTATACTACCTGTGCCCCACGGTTTGACCCGCGTAGATTTAGTTTCATGTTTAATTTTGCGGCGACTTAATATTTTTTATAAATAAATTAGCATGCAAAGTCTCAGCCCGATCGGTATAAAATTGACAAAGTTTCATCCACTATTTTATCCCCTTGGGGGTAGAAATTATCAAAATCCTTTCTTAGTGGATGCCTACGTCATAACATCTACCTGCATGCCAAATTTCAGCCCGATCCATCCAGTGGTTTGGGCTGTGCGTTGATAGATCACTATGTCAGTCAATCAGTCACCTTTGAATTATATATATTACGATATCTATAGAGTCATAACTCGAGACTCGTGAATACCCGTGACCTATGTTACTAATATCTAGTCTTTCTTTTGCAGGCTAAGCTCCGGCTGGATAATAAAGATAGGCCGAGGTCTAGACTTTTTCAAAGCACCGGAGAACAAGTTCTGTCTAGGAGTTTATGACTTAGACCTAAGGCAGTGTCATGAGACAACAGTGGACATAGTGCATTCTAAGAATGTTAAGCAGTCTTATGGGTGATATTTTGTCCATGGAATCACTCTTGAAATTACCTTATAATGGGAATTTTGCCTTATTCTAAAATGTGTCCAAAACTCAAAAAGGATTGGGGAAATGCGTTAAGCAACTGTTAAGCATACTGCTTGAAAATTGCAATGAAACTAATGAGGCTGGAGAAAATGAAAAGTAATTTTTTTGAGTGATTTCATTAAATTAGATTTTAAGTATCTGTTTGTGATATTTTTTTTATAATTCAAATAGAATTAAAAATAACATTGACTTTGAAGTACAAATAACTTTTACTATTAAAATGTGAATATTAACTTAATAGAGTTTGCCCGCGACTATGTCTGCGCAGGATTCGACTTATCTTTATTTTTTGTACACCCCACACAATATTTATTAGCTGTGCCCCACAGTTTCACCCGCGTAGAGTTCTGTCACGGCAATATATTAAATTCACTGTAATGACAGTGGCGCCATCTATCGAAGATTGGTCGTACCAACACTGAAACCTTCGTGGGCTTATGCACAATACTTTACTGAAGATCATTACATGAGCAAATGCATAGCTAAAGATTCTATAAAGGACATACAGACAAACATTCATTTATATTATTGTAAGTGAAGTTGCGCCATCTATCGTGGAGTAGCTTAATTAAGGTGCCAAGCGAGCATAGTCTTCAAAAGATGTCGCTATAAGGAATAACTAAATGTGACGAGAAAAGAGAGTGTTTTAAAACGATAGTTGAAATAAAAATACTTACGAAGTTGAATATAATAAGCTTTATTTTGAAAACAGATAACAAATAGAGCGATAAGTCGCCTGTTTATATGTAATTACAATGTATAAGTAATTTCTTTACAATGTCCAATAATACATTACAACTAAACGCGTATAAGTGGTGGTATCGTTGTCGGTATACTTAACCATAACTATACAATAAAGAAAGAGATTTTATTTCATTTGTAATGTACAGAAAAGTTGATCAAATAATCACATATAAGGAGGAATTTATTCTTTAAGAAAATTCATTAGCTTTTCCGAAAACTACAATCAATATAAAATAATGAAGCTAAATCAAGGTTTAATAAAGTTGGAAATACTTAACAAAAAGTAATATAAAATAGTATGGCCTCCAGTCATTAAAAACAAAGGTTAGTAACATTGATCAAATACTGAGAAGCAATATTTACAAAGCGAAGTAGGATATGCCTATCTAATAAGTTTCATACATTGTAACACTTTTATTTAAAAAAGTGGAATGTATAATAGTTATCCGTCAAATCATTTAATTTTGTCATATTATATGCAGTTAAAATCTGTGAGACTAGGAAAAATACTGACTAAAATAAAAAGACTTTTCAGACTTGCCTTTTTTGAAGTCAAATGTCAAAGATGTTTTTCAAACAAAACGATTATAAATTTTACATGCATAATCACTTTCAATACGGAAGCCTAACTGACAACTGGTTTAACCCAGATTATCAATTTCCTCGTAAAATAGGTAAAAGGTGATCAGGGGAGATGATGATAATTTCCTTTGTGTCTCATAACCCGACAAAATTAAACATAGCTCTCTTGTTTCGCCGAGAACAGCATGAGTGATTCCATTAGATGTGGCCGGATCATCTCGTCTACGTCTTTTTGATGTTCTTGGAAAGCTTCAGGGCATTGTTTGTAGATGACGCGCAGCGCCTTGAGGCAGTGTATGAGGGTCTGGTCCGGGTTCGATTCCGCGTGGGGTCTGGTTCGCTGCAGCCTAACCATGCGGATAAGGTGCGGAACACCTTCCAACTGGACTATCTGCTGGGCCACGTCGGGGACTACGGCTAGTCTGGACAAATTAATGCAAAATTAATCTCCATCCAATATCAAGCAAACAGGTAATTGTTTGGGAAAATCTTATTCTTCCTGTGTTTCTATGAATGAAATTGGGTAATCGCTTTCATTTAATAATATCATTTAAATCAATAAGGACTTTATCAATTTGTTAATACTCAAATCATAGCTAAGAACACTCGATTACATCAAATAGCGGATTTATTACCTGTGTTCATACCATGACCTCTTATTGCCATGATAGTTTGACTATATATTTTGACTACACCTGTCACTGTCACACAGAGTATCAATTGCAATAATCGCTCGATTGATCTCCTGGAGCGACTTTGATTCAGGTTTGTCGGTCACACGTCAAATTTATTTTCGTCGGGGTCTACACATTTCAGTCATTAGTTTTTTTCAAGATTCAACTACCGCATAAGGATGTATTGGTATACTGAAAAAAAGTTCCTTTTAAAAGGAACCGTGTAGGAATATGTACCTGGAGATGGCCTCAGCGGCATGACAGTGTAGCCGCGCCTGTGCCCGCAGCTCGGCGGCGCGCGGCGCGTGGGCGGGCGAACTGCGCGTGAAGCACACCAGCGCCACGCTCACGGGGCGCGCGCACGACAACTGACGCACGCACCCTGGGACGCGACACAACGATGCTAGCAGGGATGCCGTTTGCTCCTATTACAAAATATAACATTGTTTTTGTTATGTTCTATTATCTACGTCATCACAAAAAAAGCATTATATCCGTTGTCTGGTACCCACATACGAACTTTGCTTATTTAGAGATAAGATGGAGCTGTGTGATAATGCTCGAACATTATTTATTTATAAGACACTAGCGGACGTCACACGGTTTCATCCGCGTAGTTCCCGTTCCCGTGGGAGTACGGGGATAAAATATAGCCTATGTTACTCGCTGATGATGTAGCTATCCATTGCTGAAATATTTTTTTAACATCGGTGTAGTAGTTTCGAAGCCTATTTAATGCAAACAAACAAATAAAAAACAATCAAATACATATACAAAAGGTATAATTTATTATAATATGAGTGCCGACCTTAACTGGGCAGCAGTCATTTAAGAGTATGTCTATATCTGTCTGCATGGGGCGATGCGAATAGAATACATGAGCAGTTACCATACCCACTATTTCAGCTGAGCGCTCATAGCTCGTGATGTGACCTGATCTCTTTACTCTAATTCCCAGCCTAACGGTTACAGAAATATTTCGTAAATTTTTGCACATAATTTGAGTTTCATAGTTAACCTACCTGCAAGAACACGGATATGTTCGGTCCACGTCTCTTAACAGCGTCTAGTAAACACTCCACCGTGCGATGCTTAGTGATAACCTCCACGATGTCAGACTCATTACTGTGTTCTTCGTCTTTCTTCTTCTCCAATTCCAATTCCCGCACCAAGTTTACCAAACACGCCGTACAAAGTAAGAGCAGCTGGCAACATTCCGTGCGGGATAAAATCCCTAGAAAAAAAACAAATTTATTGAGAACTATTTCCTCTATTGTTTTACATTTTTTTTACTGAATTTAGCGGCATTACGATACGTCAAATTTACTCAACAGATGGCGCTGTTTTTTTACAAAATCGTAGATACGCAGATTTTTATAAATAGTAAAAATGTATTAGTTTTGAATGAGAGAAAGATGGAATTTTCTACTTTCATTGAGTTCGCTGTCACAGTGTCACTACTCGCCGATAGATGGCGCTACTTGTATAAATCCAACTCACCAGTGATATTAAATAACGAATATTATTTTGAACGAGAGGAAGAGAATTTTCTACTTTAATTGAATTCGTTTTCACAGTGTCGCTACTCCCCAAAAGATGTCGCTACTTGTCTGAAAAAATCCAACTCACCAGTGATATTTTCGACAATGGTGTTCAAATAAACGTGTAGTTGAGTGAGGTCATAGTGCCCTCGGAGCCAGGGGGCGGTGATCTGGGTGAGCACAGTGATGGCTTCCCGCATCTGGGGCTCGGGGTTCGACCGGTCTGAGATAATGTCTGATAGGATCTCTATACCGCCACCCTAGAGAAAGAAAGACTAATTAAATATACGTATTTAATATGTTTTTAATGCATAAGTACATAATTTAATTCTGTTTTTAAATGTAGGTAAACATTAAGTTAAAAATTCAACAAGATCTGCTTCATCAGTTGAGTACCTCAGTACACTCATCAAATGTAAACGATAACTTATAAAAGTAAACTAAATTCGGAGAGAGCAGAGAAAAAGCAGCTGACATGAAATAGTTTTATCTGACAACTTTTGAAAAGTAAAATAAATAATTATCAGATACAAATCAATAGATGTAGTTTTCAACATCAAATGAGTAGGTATAGTAATATGTCAATCAATTTATTGGGTCAAAGGACGTAAAACAATTATTAGTGACATTTACCTCTTCAAACTGTTTGACAGCTTCCCCAGTGACGCACACAGTCGCAAGCGCACGCAGAGACAGCGCTTTTATAGAGCTCTTATTGCTCTCTATAATAGCCGTGAGCAGAGCTCGAGGCACTCCGCACTCCACGAAAGGAAGCTCTGTAATGTTCTTCATAATCTGAGAACATTTCTCGTGCAGCGAGCTCTCAATATTATCGCTTAGCATCGCTAAATGACCTATTGATGTCAATGTGCTTTTTAGTATCATGTCCGATGGTGGCTCTTCTATTATCGACACTAGAGTCTGTGGAATAAAGATTATTATTAATAAAATTATTCATGTTTTTTTAAAACTCGCATGAAAGGCATATTGTTACACCACTAGCTGTGTCCTGCCGTTCCACCTACGTAGACTTGATTTCATCTTTATTTTGCTAAAAGTATATCTTAAAGTTACTCCTATCAGTTATCTGCCAGTGAAAGTCCCGGTAAAATCGATCCAGCCGTTTTAGAGATTAGCAGGAATAAGCAAACAGACAGACAAGCGGAGAAAATTGCTTTGATATTGGAATTACAAAGAGACAAGTAAATTGTATTTATCTGTATAGAAAAAAAAAAATTTGTTTATATTCTCACCTTCATCTGTTGTACCAGGACAGCTTTGGTCGTCTCCATGAATATTCCGATCAGCGTGTCCAAATGTTTCTGCACCACGCGCCACTCAGGGCTGCTCTCATTCATCTCTATCTTAACGTCCTCTCCTATGTCTATCAACTTCTGCAAGTACACTTGTAGTGACTTCTTTATCTTATCCCAACGTTCTGGCGTTTCTCCAGGTGGTTTCGTGTTAAGTGTTATACTGTGAGCCAACACGAACTCATTGATGTTCGCAACCAGTAAACAAATTTGCTCCTCACTCGATGTGTTCACCTCAATTTGCCTGGAATTACGAAATTGCATATTTATGCGAATGCTAAATCCGTCACGCGCGGTTACTTGCAGCGTAACATGTTCCTATTTTTTTATACCATTAATTAAGCGAAGCATAATCATTTGATTCCTGTTTCCTATGAATTATAATAATTATATCTTCGGTTCAACACTAATTAATTAACAGTCTCCAACAAAGTAAAGTTAGAATATCCATGATTTAGATGCAAAATTTCATGTCCAAAATTTTTATGAATGAGCTTAGCAGGCAAGTGCCTCTGATCCCTGGATATCAAGACATGCTTCGTCTTACCTTAATACATCGCTGTATTGATGCACGATGATCTGCCCGTGAGTTTGGACTTTCTTGATGTTGCCAGTGATGGTGGCTGAGCTCGCCGACACTAAGGCTTTCATCTCTGTTCCCAGGGGCTTGCTCTGCAACGTAGTCATGCACTCATTCTCGCAGGAGCTGACGAGATCACATAGCCAGTACTGCACAGGCTCTGGCTTCCTCTCGCACAGACGCTCTAAAGTCGTCTGATCTATGCTCCTCTCTCGGTAAAGTAACTCGTTCTGGTTGTTCAGCACCACTCTGTTAAGGAAAAATTAATTGCAGATACAGGATTTTAAGAGACCTAAGAAGGAAGGTGGTTGGGCACGTTGTTTGACACGACAGCTAGAAAATACTAGAAAGAATGAGAGAGGAAGAGGACGACCAAGATTTAACATACACGAGCTTAAGTTAAAGAAAAAGTGTCATGGCGTAATTTTAATAGACCTGCCAATAGGCATGTCTAATAAAATTAAGAAAACTACATCAAATACACCGACAAGAGTAACTCTTAAATTCATGATGGCAGTATTTGAGATTGTTGGTATCGTATGTTTTTAATTGTATTGGAACTCACCCGCTATTGAAGTTGTCCAGTAGATTCACCCTGCGTGTAAGTTTCCTATCGCTATTTGGTAAAATGTTCTTAAATTCATGCGGTGCCAACATTTTAGGCGTCGACGTACAAGCTAAGTTTAACTGGACGTCCAAGAAATTCATGTTGTCATCGTCTTTTAATTTCTCTCTTTTAGAATCGTGTGTAAAATGTTTGTCTGTTTCGTAAGGTGTCTTTTGTGTGTCCTGGAACTGTGGAGGTGGGGTCACCCGTCTGTTTTTTAAGTAGTAGACATCTTCAAAATCATTGTCTTTTGCTTGCACATTGTCACCGACCAGTCTTTCGTTATAGGTGGGTATTAACATCTCTTGTTCTGGATAGCCAACTTCAACCCAAGAGTTAAGTTCGTTTGTCCTGGGCAAGCCGAGAGATGGCACTCTGCTTCCACTTAGTATACCACCAGCATGACTGTCTACAGCGCCAGGTTTTGCTTTCTTACCCGGAAATAACTTGAAGAGGTCTTTAGTTCTATCTGTTTTCGTCGCCATACGTTGCTTGGCTTTTGGTCCCGCCTTTTTAGTCGGTTTTAAATGAAGACTATCCATTATATTTTTACCTAATATCGCTTTTGTAGGTTTGTGAATTTGTTCTTTTTCGTGATGTGACTCTCCGTTAGGCATTTCATCTTCATCAATGTATCCTAGCGAATGATAGCCATCTTGAATGTCTAGTATTTGCTGGTCTAGTCTCTGCGCTTCGAAATTTAGTGATTTGTTCAACCTATTTCTTTGGAACTTTGGTGTTGTGGCTATTGGAATGTTTTCTTCTATAGAGGCACTACGTTTGTATTCAATTCGCATTATTTTTGACCTCTCAGTTGGAACGTAGGACACGTTAGAGATTGGAGTACGTATTCTCGGCTGGTTGATGACGGCTATCTCATTGTTATCCGCCAATTTTATGTATTCCATACTATCATCTGCCTTATTTTTACTAGTCTCCAAATCTTTAACCTTTGCTACTTTAATAACTTTGGTGCTGACATTATCAGTGTTGGATATAAATGTCTTCTTAATAGGATACTTTTTAGATGGACTTATTACATTAATGTTGTTAACTGGTACTTCTTTGGTATCTTTTTGTATTGCACGTTTGTTTGGAGTATTTTCTTTATTACTACTGTTCATTTGAGGGACTACTTTGTCCTCTACTTTTTCCTTTTTGATGCTACAGTTACTGTTATTGGAGATTTTTGAAACATCTGCTGATTTCTCATCATTGATATTTTTCGGTGATGGGTACTTCTGTTCAGTCTTATTTGTTTCACCTGTATCTTTAAGTAACTCCATGTGTTCCTCATCGTGATGAACTTCGTAATATTTTTGTAGATCGTATGGTGTTTGTATCACACTGCTGCTACGTAATCTAGGCTTAGGAGTTGGAGCATTGGCGCTGATATCCGCACTTCTGCTGTGATCGACAACATCGTGACTCCGTGGGCTGTTTTGAAAATCTATAGCTTGTTTCACTGTAATATTTTCATTATTATTGGAGTCACTGCTGTTCGCCGACTTGTTCTTAGAGTCATTAGATTCGGGAGAGGGGTAGTACTGAGAGGGCGGTGGAGAGCTATCCGAGTCAGAAAACCCGGAATCTTGGCTTTTATGGCTGCCAGGGCTGCCGTGACGAAGAGGCCATTGGTTTATCTGAGCATTGTTTTGTTGTGCAATGTTATCAATGCTATTGTTCCTTGGTTGTTCAGGCTGGTTGGCGATCCAGTGTGGCAGCTGCGGCTCCCAGTCCTGTTCCTCCTTAGAACGATTGTTCTTCCATTCCTTGTTTTCTGGAACGGGACTCCCAACGTTCGGCGGCGAGTCACCCCACCACACCTTGCTGCGCGTGCGTTGAAAATTCGACATCCTGCAAAAGAACAAAAAGAATTACTCGTGGGAAGAGCTTGTCTAAGGTGACGGGTTAATGATCGGTATTGAAGTGACGTAATGTCTTGGTCCATTATAAGAGGTGTAGTTTGGTGCGCGTGCGGCGATGCGTGGCGGCTAGTTGTAAGCTTGAGGCCAAATTCCTTGTTTGTTTATTTTTTGTTTGGTCAGTCATGGGAATTACTGCGTATATTGTGTTGATTCACAATTGACATTGAAAACAAGGAGTGAAGTTATGACGGGATTTCGTGGGTCTTAGTAATAATGGCACGGATTCGGCAGATGTTAAAAACCGTTGCAGATCCCATTGTGCTTGTATGCAAGGGCGTTCACACACGGGTCGTGATTTGTTCCCCTCCGGTTGACTCAGGACTAACGTACCGGTAATGCAACATTGGTAATTCAATCCGTATTTTTTATCGATTGGTATCGTTACATCGTTATTGCACGTTTGATCGATTGTTGATGCTTGGAAGTATAAACTGAACACCATAAAGAGATCGGTTGGCTTTGATGACAAAAAATACTCAGTAAATTGATTCAGGTGTCTCTAACTTCATACATACGTGTATTTACTCAACTATCATATTGCTATCTATATAAGCATGCAGTAGCTCCTTATTTGGTTTTGAAATTTGAGCTATGTATTCATTTGTTTTGATTGCTAGAATAAGAAGTAGATTATTATTGTAGTTTAATACCTTCTTTACAGTTGTTTACTTTATAGTACTGTTCATTTATCGACGTTCATAAGTGCCTTAGGGCCTAAACACAGACTGTTTTAAGAATTAGGTGTTTTTATTTGTGTATATTGGAGAACGTAAGAATAATTTATTCACATCTAGTACATATTTGAACAATCATTATCCTCCTGCCCCTATCCCATGTTATACTGATCTGTGCAATGTGTTCTTCTCTTCCATTTCTCTCCATCAGCCGTCATATCTGTGTTCACTACCTTTCTAACCCTAATCATCTCTCAAATAGTTCATACATGTCTTATATATTCCTCTCCCCTTATCCACGTTCATACAATTATTCAACAAATTTTATTTGCATACATGTGAACTAGGTACAAAGGCAATAAATACATAGGTTAAAAAGTGAACAATTAAACAAACAGTCCACTTAGCACATTATTTAGTTCTTACGAAGCATATCGTAATGCAGGCCTGTGGTCCATGACTTCAACTCTGATTCACACCGCTAACACCATATCTGAATAATGCCAAATGATTATACCTATCAAGACATAGCGAACATATTATTGTGTTCAGAGACAATTTAATACATACATACATATATGAAATGTTTCACATTTCGGCAGTTATGTAATATGGGTCAAACCTATTGCGATTAACTGGGCTCTTATCCAGACTCCAGGCTACAGATGGAAAAACTGTTCGACTCGGGAATCGAATTTAGGATATCGTGTTCCTCAGAAGCGCTTGCGACTACTAGACTTACGAGGCAGACAATTTAACGTTTTTTGATATTATGGATTTTCAACTTACTAGGTATCAATCTTATCTTGACATTATCAAATTCTTTCGAATGAAAATATTGAGTTTCGTATGTATAAATATGTCGCTTATCCAGTATCCACGCAGCACCAAATTTAAGGTTATATGCGGTTAGGTACGCGATCAAAATAACACTCGAGTAGCTGTAGAATACTAAACAATCTTAAATTATTAAGCAAAGGTTAAAGATTTGGAGACTAGTAAAAATAAGTCAGATGATAGTATGGAATACATAAAATTGGCGGATAACAATGAGATAGCCGTCATCAACCAGCCGAGAATACGTACTCCAATCTCTAACGTGTCCTACGTTCCAACCGAGAGGTCAAAAATAATGCGAATTGATTACAAACGTAGTGCCTCTATAGAAGAAAACATTCCAATAGCCACAACACCAAAGTTCCAAAGAAATAGGTTGAACAAATCACTAAATTTCGAAGCGCAGAGACTAGACCAGCAAATACTAGACATTCAAGGTGGCTATCATTCGCTAGAATACATTGATGAAGATGAAATGCCTAACGGAGAGTCACATCCAAACGGAGTCATAGTTCAAAAATACTAAATAAATTAAGTACCAAAATTCGTCATAGCTAAGTATGTACATAGTTCTTACAACTTAATTGCTTCAATATTCTCACGGTGAGATATTTAATAGTAACTCCGGAAATACCAATGTAGTGATTAGTACGCTTGTCCTTCTGTTTGTCTGCGTGTTCATACAGAATGTTGATAGTACCTAAGTTGACTAGAATTTTTGTAGATATTAGGTATATGTATATATATCAATGGCGTTGCGCGCCTTGGAGGAGCCTGTATCAGAATTAGACGGAGAGCCAAATGGAGGGTAAATATATCTCACAAAAATTATAGCATTCCACTTAAATAAATATTTACTGATGTAAGTTATCACTTACTCGTATAAATTTAGTTCAGCCGTTCTGCGGCTTGTCTCGGAAAAGTAACAGATAAACAGACGAGACAATTTGAAACAACGAAATTATAATATGAATCAAAATATCTCAAATTTATTGATACATTTTCAAAGACGGGTTATGATTGAATTCCAAAGATGGCGAATCATTACATTTCGAGGAAAACCAATTACTTATATCAAATCGCGTTCGAATATCGAAAACGTTAACATATTCAAATCTATACTATATTACAAGAATAAATGGTAAGTAATTATGATGTAATATGACAATTCAATAGTTCTATGTAAAAGTCATTAGTAAGTAATTTATTCAAAAACCTCAATTTTGCTTTTAAAATTCCCATTAGTAATGGCCAGTACCTACCTACTGTAATTTTCCATTGAAATTAAAATCAATTGAATAGCATTTAGCGGTGGGCGAAGATGGTCAGATGCGGCAATTAACAGACGGACACTAATCCGTATTTCTCAAACTACATGGACCATATTGTGAAATAGTTCGTTTTGCACTAATAGCTCGGTAATCAATGTTAACTATTGCTAATAGCGTGTTCGAAGAACGCTAGGATTATGTCGTCACGGCATATGAGAGACTAGCGGACGTCACGCGGTTTCACCCGCGTAGTTCCCGTTCCCGTACGAGTACGGGGATAAAATATAGCCTATGTTACTCGCTGATGATGCAGCTATCCATTGCTGAAAGAATTTTCTAGATCGGTCAAGTAGTTTCGGAGCCTGTTCAATGCAAACAAACTAACAAACAAATAATCAAATCTTTCCTTTATACTATTAGTGTAGTGTAGATAGTTCTTTATGAGTAATCGCTGTTAGTTAAGTTTTCTGGTCTAGATAACAGTATTCTCATTTTCTACATTTTTTGCGCGTGGATTTAGTTAGTGTTTGTTCATCGATCGCATTCAGACAAAGCAATTATTTTTTCAACTTGCGAGTTGCATTTTAAATTAAGAATCTTCTGATCTCATCTCTTAACGAGACGATTATGCGACTGTGAAAAAAGAAAAATACTTTGAATTTATGGGTTGAGAATTGATAGTTTTTTTTGTCTTATACACATTTTTATTTAAATAATATATTTTTATTCTGTTCGGAAACGCATTGGTCCATTTAACTCGATTCTACTGAAATATTTAAAAAATTCCCTCCTATTATTCAATGTTTTTTTTAATCATAACTGAATATGAAATTAGAAATTCAAGATGTACTAAATATTTATTTTTTAATTAATTCGCTATTTTTTAACTAGGTATAATTACCTACTTCACGGAGCACGCCTAATCTAATGATTCATGTTATATAATCTATTATGTTGTAGTACATAATGAGTCACTATTTATCTATGTATTTTAAATTAAAATGTGGTCTTTGTCATAGGTACCTAGGTAATGATAGGTGGATGGATAATACGGGCATACGGGCTAACGTTTATTTTTTATCACTGTTGGAGAAAGTAGGCACAAGTTCTTTATAAAGCTTTGTATCTTTAAATAGTATACATTTGAAGTCGATTTAAAATAATGTTGTCTGAACACTTTGAACGCATCGTTCTTCTACACTACGTTACTTGATACGGTTTTTCTAACAAGTAGGTTTTTGTTGAGTTCCGATGGACTTTAAGGTACTTAAATTAAAGTTGATTGGCGTGAATAAAATCTTCAATCATCAGGTATCATTCAAGCAGTACCTATAGAAGGAAATTATAATTTTTAAGACAAGATGCTTGGTAGGTATATTGAATGTACTGCATAGTTAAAACGTTGCTGTGGTTCTGTTTTCTTTATGGTCCTTCGAGTCGCGACTTCTTTACTTTACTTTAAGAAGATAGCAATAAATGTAGCATTTAATTCTGTGCTCCAAATCCTTTGCTATATCCAAATTGAATACTTGACACGAACGTTCAACTATCAGCAAGCGAAAAGAAGACCTTGAAGGTATATCATCAAGGTTACTTTTACAATGCGATAGGATAGGAAGCCCTTGTATACTTCCTTTCTTTCCGCCTTCTGGCCGCCTGGTACATAATGCTTCATTGGCGACAATACAGAGAATATTATCTACTTCTGTCAAGGATTTTTCACTTAAAGACGCATTTATTATTGTCAACGGGCAATGATATTATATCCTTCGATAAGTTGCGTTCATAGTATATATCGCCGTAAAATTGTTCGGGCGGTAAATCTATATCTATATCTTATATATAAAAATGAATCCCCATTTCCCTTGGTCACGACATCACGCGTGATCGGCTGGACCGAGTTTTAGACCGGTTCCGCGAAATAAAGCATGAAACTAAATCTACGCCTGTGAAAAGAATGAGTAAAAGAGATAGTTATCATTTAAACAAAGTTTGTTTAGGACGTTTTTGAGTCTTCACTTTAGGCACCCTAATATCATATGTGTATGTGCCTCATCTCCCTGACCTTATCCCATGTATTTGGGGTCAGCGCTTGATTCAACCCAATGTGGCTGATCACCTGATTTTTATACGAAGCGACTGCTATCTGACCTTCGTAACCCCTTTTTCGAGGAAAATCGGCAATCTGGGTTACACCAGTTGTCAGGCTCTCTTAAGCCTCTGACTGACCTGTAACGATTGCCAAAGATGTTAAATTGGCAACCGGGACCGACAGCTTAACGTGCTCCCCGAGGCACGGAGGGAACTCGGGCGGTCACCCACCCATCCAACTACTGGCTAGGCGTATGGTTGTTTAACTTTGCTGGTCGCATCATATGCGTAATAGCAACTGTGCCACGAGCCCCTCATGTGTATGTGTCTCTTTAGTTGAATATAATATCATTGGTGACATATTTACTTAGTAGTTACATGTAAATTGCTGAAATGCGTCAACAATTTTGTGGATAATAATAACGCTATTGGCTCTAAGTACCTTGGGCCTAACCATGAGCTCTTATTGCAATGATAATTTAGCTGTGTGATAGTGACAGATGTACATCTATCTCATAATAAGAGTAAAACTATCATGGCTATACGAGATCATGGTAAGGCCCCATATACTGCAACAAAAGTGCTGTTGCAAGAAATATATCCCTAAAAGACTTCACCTTAGATTAGTTTAGTACATTTACGAAGAAAATTATAGATTCAGTTTAGCTCAATTTATCTCAGAGACAATCTAAAGAAATTACTGTTTTTGTTTTGAGTTGAATGCTCTCGTATTTTACAATTGATTTCCATCAATCATTCAACGAAATCGTCAGTCAGGATATTGACGTCATTAATGATTTGCCATTTAGTGACTGGCAACAATTTACCATTTTAATAAAACTATGACAAACGTCAAAGGCGGTTGTGTCATGGGGAATAGCAAATTTCCCCATGACAACACTGGTTTTTTGACGTCACGGGGCGAACGAAGAAACTAAGCGTACTGTAAATGTATTAAAACAAATCATAATAAATGGTAGAAAGCTCATAAATAGCGAAAGCATGACAAAGCTAGAGATGTGCTCTGGTAGCACATTTCCTCGCTCCATTAGGAATGCCCGCTATCGTTTTTAAACGATTATCGGACTGACTGAATGGTAAACGCACGATTGAAAAAAAAAACAAAAACTCTTAATTTAAAAAAAAGTATGTGCCAAAGAGATTGGGAATCACGCAAAGCAATTAAAGGTGGCAACATTGGTAACGCAAAAATCTCTCCTAATCTTAATTGTAAGTAAAGAAAAAAATTGCCATCGCGATGTTAATGCTGAAGGTCTCCGACAAAATTAATCGCACCTTGACCGCTAGAATATGTACATAGTAAAAAAATTGTGTAAATATGGCGGTGCACCTGGCGCGTAACGGTCGCGTGTCATCTGCTCTTCCATACGCCACGCTCGGCTGTACGGCACGCGTCCTATGTCCCACGAGGGAAATAAATAAAAAAAAAAGTTTTGAAAATCGAAACTCATTTTTTGCGCAATATTTTTTGTTAGTATAACGGTTCGGTTTGACAATCATTCTTATTTTGGAAAATAGAGCAAAATATAGATGTGTGGAAAGACTGGAGATTTTGTCCAAATATAGTTAGTTACCGAGATTTACTTGTGTTGAAAAATAAAAATGAAACAATTATAAGTTTACGTAATTCCATCGCTGAAGTTAAACCTCGCTCATAGATTAGCACTATTACCGGTTAAATGCCGCCTGCATTCAACGGCTCCCAGCGACCTTTAATAATGTTGTTTATAACATACATACTTACATACGTAGGTAAAATGTATGGCATCAATTGATCATCGAGCTATCTGTGAAATAACGGCGAGATAGCAAAAAACAAATTTTCCTCTTACACGGAGAAGAAAAGCACCTACGGAACATTTGCCATTCCAGTATCTATAGATTACTTATAAATCTTTGACCCTATCCATAGACAAATAAAGTCATAATGCAATGACACACTTAACTTTTCCCGCGTTTTTCTAATGACATTTCATAAAAAAACAAAACAATACAAAACCGTTACCTTTCACACGAACTCTCAATAGAGTTGCGCGAGTGTCATCGATACCGATTATTTTCTTGATGAATAAATTATATTTAACCTAAAGCTTATGGGCATAAAACACATAATGCTATGGTGTTAGATCTGTAGTGATTTCATCTCTATGGTTACGGCCAGGTGTGAGCGTGTTCCGCTTTTTTCTGCTAATAGGGGGATGGGGTCAGAAAGTGCCCTTACAAACTAGAGTGTGCTTCGGTTACTCTACAGGCTGTTTCTTCTTTCGTTACTTCTTAAAATTTTGGCAAAAGTTATATTATTTCAAAAAGTATAATATATTTAAGTATACAATACTAGCGGACGTCACAAGGTTTCACCCGCGCAGTTCCCGTGGGAGTACGGGGATAAAATATAGCCTATGTTATTCGCTGATGATGTAACTATAACTATGTGTTGTTTGTGATTCATCTGAATACAATTTTACCTCGTGTCATTATCTGCCGGTATTTATAAAACAATATGGCAATATTGATTATTCTAAACAATATGCCCAACTTAAAAACGAAATTATATATTATTAAATGTATGTTCCCAATCACTGCAAAAAACACAAAAATACCGATTACAATTATGCTAATGTAAATTAATTATATTTTGCATATTCGGTTGAGAATTTATTGTATGTACTCATTACCATCTGTATACACATCTCATACACAAACAATGTTGCCAACTAATTAAACGTACCGGCATTGTTACGAGTACGCAAATCGGGATTATAATTAATTATAAACAGTAAAGTGATTTTAAAATTTTCCATTACACGCTTCCAGACTCTAGTCATTTAGTTATTGGGTATTTTAGATACTTAACTTAACCATTAGTTACTTACCTATAACATTTATTTTATTATTAACTAGCTGTGACCCGCGGTTTCACCCGCGTAGATTTAGTTTTATCCTTATTGTCGCGGAACCCTAATATTTTTGATAAATAGTAGCCTAAGTTACTCCTTGAAACATCAGCTACCTACCAGTGAAAGTCCCATTAAAATCTGTCCAGCCGTTTCAGAGATTACCCGGAACAAACAGACAGACAGACAGACAGAAAGAGAACAATTTAAAAACTTGGTTTTTTGGTGTCAGTAGCGTGTATAATTTCATATGCATTTAGTGAAAAGCTGTTATTTTGGAATTACAAACAGACACTTCAATTTTATTTATCTGTATAGATGTGAGCCCGATGTTTCCCACTGCTGGGCAAAGGCCTCCCTTCTGATCCAGGGCTTACTCAGGCCAGATTATCAGGCACGCGTTGAGTTCTTTCTGTCATATTTTTGTATTTATAGACCTATAACTATTCTTCTACTTCATTAGCTATCCGAAATTATCAGGGTTATACTTACATTAAACTATTAATTAAAAATAGGAAAACAATATGAATTAAAAAAAAGTGTTACAATAATTTTAAGCATCCTGTAGCGACACTCGCGCACCCCATATTTACCGAATACCGCTCCCTAAACTTAATAGTAACTTTACCGTTTCCCAAACATCTGTCAGTCCGTGTGTAAGAATGTAACCCGTCTTTACGAGTCGAAAGACGACACGGGACTTCCTAGTCGGACATTCCGATCAGTGAAAGTAATTATGTAACTTTGAAGAAACGTCCGTAGACACGCTAAACATTATTTAATAAGAAAAATAAACAGATTGCCCATAGACAATCATTTGCAGATAAAAAAGACATATCACAGTATTTGTTGATTTATTAAGGAACGGTCTTTGACACAAATTTATATTTTTTTTAATTTCCGGCATATTAATTTGAATATTAGTTATATGATATGAAATCGATATATGAATTATAATGATGATTAAGTGCTATGGGAATTTGTTTGTAAATTTTACAAGATCGTTGACATGGTTATGAAATAACGAAATTACGTCTCGGATGCCAAAAGCTCGTTTACCTTGTTTTTGATGTGAATGAAAAATATAAATATTCCAATCTTACGACACTGGCACCTTAGAATGTGAATGTTTTCGTCTATGTTTGGATGCCATTAAAGATAAAGTATTGATGAAAATAACATTTAAATTTAGAATACCTTAGCTCACTTAACTGCATGACCGATTATCATTTCAATGCTTGGATGCCCTCCCTCTTTTCCACCCATAGGGCACGCGTCGGTACCATATGGCCGATAAAATGTTTGAAAAAAAAGTAAAACCAGCCAGCCACGTGCCATAGATTAAAATTAGTGTTTTTTCATTAATTCTTTTTGAAGTCTTCTACTTAGTTCGAAAAAGGAAGATTTTTTGAAATTACGCTCTATTCTCTGCGCCCATTTCATCTATATCTATACAGATAAATAAAATTGAAGTGTCTGTTTGTAATACCAAAATTACAGCTTTTCACTAAATGCATATGAAAGTATACATGCTACTGACACTAAAAAACCAAGTTTTAAATTTTTTCTCTGTCTGTCTGTCTGTTCCGGGTAATCTCTGAAACGGCTGGACGGATTTTAACGGGACTTTCACTGGCAGGTAGCTGATATATCAAGGAGTAACTTAGGCTACTTTTATTTATCAAAATTATTAGGGTTCCGCGACAATAAGGATGAAACTAAATCTACGCGGGTGAAACCGCGGGGCACAGCTAGTTTATTATATTTTTTTTTTCTTTTAGATCAACGAAGCTGGAATGCAGTCTTCCTCGGCTCCCGGTATCAATCAATGTGCTGACAGCTGATTTTGCAATTTCATACCAACGAGTTATGTAAGTTAAGCTCTTAGTTAATTGTGAGCGAGTTCATTTAATGTCATAATTTACATTCGACGCACCTCCGACTACTTATCTTGCGAGCCTGTCATATCTGGTTTGCATACAAGACTTTATAACTACTAGAATTTCCTCGCTATTTTTAAAGGTGTTCTTAAGATCTCATTTATACTTAGGCTAAGGGGTAGGTCTTTTCAGAAGGTTGTCTAAAAGCGTTGACAAAAGTGTTGTTACATCCATCTTCACCAAAGATTATTATACAGGGTGTCGGAGAAAAAGGAACAGTTGTCTTCTAGAAGTTTTAGGGTTTTATGAATATATCACTATATTGAAATCGTAAAATATCTAGCTCCAACGATAATGTAGTTATAAGCTATAGCCGAAGAACTCGCGGCCTTAAGGGATTGAATGAACGCGCGGTCGCGTTTACCTACATTCTGTACGCGGTCATTAAACTTCATTTTTAAATTAAGGGGAAGGTTAATGGTTTCGAAAAATGGTTTTATGCGATTATTTCAGGATTTATTAGTGGGAGAAAAAAAATAAAAACGTAGTTAGATTTCACGTGAATAACTCTACGTTACAGCAACTTTGAACATCAATTACTCAAAATCGGAAGAAAATATTTTTGTCATAATAATTTTAATTGCTTCCTAAAATTATACACTATCACATATTTTAAGAGCTGTCCCGAATTCCCCGACACCCTGTATACGTGTCAACGTGACGGAGTTCAAGATCATCGCCTTTTCAGGCACTAAATGCTTTGGATATCAAAATATCCGGTGTCTTCAAGAAAGATAAGATTCGAGCTTGTGTCCCTTACATGACTTCTCAAACCATTCAACCACCGTATAAACAGGTTATATGCTTAACGCAAAAAAATAATTCAAATCCTATCCTAAAATTTGCGGTTATTTTGCAGTTCACTTAAAAACCGGACTTATTTCCGTTAATTGCCGGTGTATTAAACGGTACGACCTTGCAGTTGTTATTGCCAATGAATTGATTATGGGTGACATTTAGCTTTGACGTTGGTCAGCTGCACCAATTAACGACGTACTTATTTAATTCTTCAGAGGCAGATGTCTAGCCGTTTACGGGCTGCGAACTAAGCCTTCTGTAAGGCGTTCTGTTTTTACAAAACATGTGGCTATTACATTTTATGATGTTAACAAAACTGTATTTTCTCGAATGCTTACTAGAAAGAACTATTTAGAAGCTTATGCATATTTTAATTCATAGTAGCGGTGTCCCGCGGTTGCAGTTTCAACCGTGTAGACGAATTTCATCGGTGGCTTAATTTCGCGGAACCGGCTATCTGCCAGGTTCGTTAAAATCGATCCAGCCGTTTCAGAGATTAGCTGGAACAGACAGACAGATAGACAGACAAAGAAAAACATCAAGTATTTTTAATTTTATGTCAGTACCGTACCTATATAGGTATACTTTTAATGCATTTAGTGAAAAGCTATTAATTTGGAATTACAAACAGGCACTTCAATTTTATTTATCTGTATAAATGAATCAGAGGAAAATGAGCAAGTTTCGCTGAAAAAGGAACATTGACTATTATAGCGGAATTTCTATAATATTTAGAGGCCTATAAGGACGTTGAATTTGCATTCCAAGGAAGTGAACAGCATACCCATTAGCCACAACGTGATTTATGCACATTGAGCAACGTATCAATTCTGATAAAATCGGATACATATCGATACTAACTTAATATCGGTCAGTTACGGTTTATTACCCTACTAGCTGTGCGTGTGTTTCACCCGCGTAGTCTTAATTACAAGGCTAGCCCGCGGATCCCTAAATAAAAAAGTAGCCTAAGTTACTCCTTGAAACATCAGCTGCCTGCCAGTGAAAGTCCCGTTAAAATCGGTCCAGCCGTTTCAGAGATTACCCGGAACAAATAGACAGACAGACGGACAGAGAAAAGCGTGTATACTTTCATATGCATTTAGTAAAAAGCTGTTATTTTGGAATTACAAACAGGCACTTCAATTTTATTTATCTGTATAGATGTATAGATATAGATTAAGCCTCGTTCACATTCTGAACCCTGAGAAGCGGCATCAGCTGAGAACTTTACACATCACGTACGATGACAGTTATTTTTTATTGTATTGGTAGTACACATTCTATGGTATAATGGGAATTGTGATCTACCTACTTACCTGGTTTTTTATGTATATGTAGATCTTCGAACATGAACCCCCTTATTACAAAACATGGTTAAACTGAAGACACTAACCTCGGACTAAAGCTAGGTCCATCGCAGCATTAGCTAGCAGCATAAAAGTTTAATATAACATAAGGTTTTTTTTATTTTTTTTTGTATTTGTATACTCACTATATATTATTGTGGTAAAATGTTGTTGTTAACGGTTACTAAATGCTTATTGGATGATATGTGGAGCAAAAGATTCTAAAAACTATAATACCTCAATTTTAATAAAATAATCAACGAATAATTTAAAAAAAAGTTTAGTAATATTGTATTATTTTTAAATTGACCACCAAGCGATGCTCTGTGCCGAAAATGTGCGCTTAAAAAGTCTTCACTATATATACTGTGGCCATACTTTAGGCAGACTGATCGATCATATGTAAAACTAGCTGTTCCTTGCGGTTTCACCCTCGAAGATTTAGTTTCTAATCTTTAGTTTACTAGTATTTTTGATAAATAAAAGTAGCCTAAGTTACTCCTTGAAACATCAGCTACCTACCAGTGAAAGTCCCTTTAAAATCCGTCCAGCCGTTTCAGAGATTACGCGGATCAAACAGACAGACAGACAGACAGAGAATTTTTTTAATTTGGTTTTTTATTGTCTTTAGCGTGTATACTTTCATATGCATTTAGTGAAAAGCTGTTATTTTGGAATTACAATTTTATTTATCTGTATAGATAACACTGTAATTCATGTCGCATGACAATTCTACTTCGCGATCTAAAGCAGTCTACTTATAAGAAAAAAAGCAAGCCATTATTTGCTAATTCGAACGCTACACAGCGTTTGACATGATCTAAACCGGCTTAAACTGCAATGGAAATAGCAACTAGGAATTAAACTTGCTCCTACACGTTTTTAAATGGCATTTTCTTTAGCTCTTGAAGGTGCTTGGTAAAACCGCTGATCATAGATTCATGATCCCGTAAATACCATGATCATTTTAACAAAGATGGATTGCTATCCCCAGTTAGCTGTCAGATTTGATCTTTATACCTTCAATTTCATGAATGTCAACTAGATAAGTTATTGGAGTGAAAGTAAGCATGAAATGATTGATTTGTTTATCATTAGTAACCTAAATGAAAGATGAATAGAATATTGAAAACGACCCTAGGTAATTATCGAAGATCATTTGCTTATTCTTAAATTTCTGTTAACATGGCTGATCTCGGTACCCCAAGTTGCGATTTGCTTGGCTCGAAATGTGTTGATATGCCATTTAACTGCAACCCGCTTTCGAAAAAATATCAACACATATGAGTACGTTAAAACGAAAGGTCAAGCGAGTATTTGAACGTGTCAAAACCGGCAGAGATCACACGCACATCTTCATGGCTAAAGATGAAGACATTTTAATAGTGGATTACACTATTATCACTATATTATCAATATATTATACGCGATATTGATGCGAATGATAAGTCTCCCGTCCCGGTAGGACTTACAATATTATCGGTATCAAAGTCAATCCTCCTCTCACCGTCATCACTTCAAACAAAAGCATTATCGTAAAAGTAGCTGTTAGGTTTATGTACCATATCTTGCATATTTCAGACAAGAACCACCTTTCCTTCTACAAATTCTCTTTCGATGAGCAGAGGAATTTCCACTATTCACCGAAGACATTTCATTTTCTGGAATCGTTAGCGTATCGTGTTCCTGGTAAAGGTTGAGGCAAATTCTAGGTTTTACACTCAATTGGCCTACATTTTGTTATCAATTACATGACTAGTTCGCGTCTAATTATAGTACAGGAAATTAGACGATTAATTTACACATGTAATGTTATATTTTCCACTAACTGTGCCCCGCGGTTTCACCCGCGTAAATTTAGTTTCATACAAACTTTCATCCCCTATATTATCCCCTTGGGGGTATAATTAATCAAAATCCTTAGCGGATGTCTACGTCATAACATCTGCCTGCATGCCAAATTTCAGCCCGATCCGTCCAGTGGTTTGGACTGTGCGTTGATAGATCACTATGTCAGTCAGTCAGTCAGTCACCTTTGAGTTATATGTATTTGTTGTAATAATTTCGCTATTAAAGTCAAAAGTGTACTATGTTCTTGCATAAGAAGATTCAGCTTCATTTACCTATATTTTTTATCTAGCCTTGGAATGTAAGTATTTGTCATTCAGTAAAGATCTCAAAGTAGAAACTATCCTGGTATATGTATAGAAAGGCATGCACGTGTAAGCGACGCATTCCAGAATTGTTATTAACTCGCCAAGTTTGGTGTGGATTGGACAAAGAGAATTCCGTTGCAGTAATATGAAACATACTATCTATGACTGGAACAATACATTTGATACATGCATAAGTTGCATACATTTATATGTAGATAGATGCATCTTTGTACGCCAGTATCCCATGGGGGTAGGCAGACTACTGTGCGCCATATACTACAATCCTTGCATACTTCTTCTCTTCGTCTACATTACTCTTTGTTTTTATGCATTCTTTAGATTCAAACAATTACTTAAGCACAAAAAATTATGTTTGTCAAAATCATGGAATTTTACAGCATTCAATTCAATTCGAAATATCTTCATTTGATTAGACTTTTAGCACAGGATTATACATGCTACCGCCAGGTTCGGAAGATTGCTTTTACTGATAAGAATCTGGCAAGAAAATCAGTGTTACTCTTATCAAAAAAAAAATTTTACATTGTCTAAACAGTATAATATGGCGCTTAAGCGTTTATTGTTATCGGCAGTTGTCCTTCCAATTGTGCGAATTGGAGAAGTGATCACACACAGGTGGCTTACAATTACCGAAAGGAATCTCATTTATGTAACATCTGTGCTAATTGCCCATTTAACAAGCAAGTATATTGAGTTTAGCTATTTATTGAAAGCATCGTATTTGCCGGCGCTGACGCATAGCGTGGCTTAGTTGTTACGAACGGACGATTTAAGGAAATATTATATTTAAATTATATTATGTTTTTTCATTGTTCAACTAATTATCTGCATTGCTTTGTGTTTTATATATTATAATACAAAGTCCTGACTTACTGACTTATACATAGGTATATTATATGACCGCATATGCATCAAGCTGTTTTAGGCATTACAGAGACATGGAATTTGGAGGGAGTGTTCTTGGTGAGGTGTAGGTGTCTAAAATGCCAACCCTAAGGGGGTGGAAATAGGGGTTAATAATGTTCAAAGCTATTCTAATGATCCATAGTAAAGGTTTGGCTTAGCGCGGCACTAGATGGCACTGTGTGATAATATCCGAACATTATTATTCATTATAATTTTATATTATTTACAACCCCACAGCTCTACAGTATAATGATACTATTCCAAATGGCAATTTTACTATTATTCATCTTAAAAACAAGGAATTTCACAATATACGCTTTATTTCCATTTCGACATCTCATTATTATCATTTCATTTATCTAATCTGAACCTTTAGTTAGATCGGTCGTGAGATGTGATTACAATGTCATGTATCTCTCATATCTATATCTGTAGATAAGTACTTGCATTTTTATTTAAATAATTTTAGTAGCATTGGAATGGTACTTATTTTTGTTTGCATGCTAGCGGATGTCACGCGGTTTCACCCGCGTAGTTCCCGGTCCCGTGGGAGTGCGGAGATAAAATATAGCCTATATTAATCAGTGATAATGTAGCATTCAAATGGTGAAAGAAGTTTTAAAATCGGTTCAGTACTTTTTGAGCCAATTCGTTACAAACATACTTACAAATTTATGATGTGTCATCAAAAAGAAAACAAAAACGCATCAGTAATTTGCAGAATATAATGATAATTATTTAATGAATATTTACGTCTAGTACCCGGATTTATGTTAGAAGGTCACTTTGATAATAATTTAATTACTTATATGGTAAACAGAAAAACTATGGGAATTTCAATAACAATGAATTTGAGACTACAAAAAACGTTCAAAGTTGATAATTGTTAAGCAAACATTTAAAAAAAAAGTAATGTGAGATTTAGATTTAAAAAAATGAAATAAACATTAAAAAATTAAACAAACAAATAGTCGCTTCATGCAATGAAACAATTCCCGTATTACTTAATTATTCACTATTCGAGCTGATGTAATGATCGATTAAATGGAAATCGTTTTAATAATCGAACATTTTACCGATTGTAAAGTAGCTAACTAGTAATCGGTGATTAAATCGATTCATTGTCCGATGGAATGCGGTTAGCATCGTAAAGATCACCTGTCGCATTATTCACTAAGGTTTCTCAGCGTCGCACTCGTCGTCGAGTGTCGGCTTTAAAGATACGAAATTGAATCTTATCCTCTATGTATTATGTATCAATTTCCTATGAAACCAACGCTCGTCGTCGAGTTCTACGCTGAGAAACCTTAGTGAATAACGCGGTCTTATTCGATGCTGATTCTAGACTTGAATAGTAATCTTATGATCACATTGTACAGGTGTCATCTTTCCTTAAGCAAAGATCCTTAATGTAATGTCAAGTGTAATCAACATGATAATTAGAGACGTCACATCACATGTATGTAAAGCTCATCTGCGTTTGAAAATGTTTCCCTGTTGGTGACTTTTATTTGATGAAATAATTCCCATACGCCAATAGTGTAAGTAGTCATTTTAATTGTTTATGTAATTAGGAATAGATTTTGGTGTTTTAAATATGTAATGGATTCAAAAATTTCAGCGTTTCCGATATTTTTACTAGATTTTTAGATAACTTTTTCCCCAAGAACAAATAACATTAAGAAACGCTACAGGTTCATATTACACCTGTTTCCTTAATAAATACTGCGTTATACAGAGAAAACAACCAATTCAAGTCAGTATTCTCGGTAATAGGTACATACGTCAACAAACAACCGCCAGTAGCTTCCTTTGACGCTGAGAAAAGGTGTCAAATTCCACATTTTGTATTAATGTTTAATATTGACGAGATTATACAAAAATAATAGATGACTAAATATTAAAAATGGTTGTATAGTACGTTGGGGGTTAGTCCGACCATTGTTTAAGACCGGATAGACATTTCTAGCGAAATGAAATAGGCCTGAAATATTTTGTGAAGCGGGCAACATTGGAAACAGCCTCATTTTAATCCTCATACCAGCGTCGAACTTACCCCTTCTTGGTAAGCTAGTTAGCTCACTTTAGTTAGCAGCTTTTACTTAACTGCTTGAATATAGTATTACCTATGTGCCTAGTGGTTTCTCCCTGACATAATACTCAAGTGACACGCATGATTCATTTGTACCGATCATGACAACATTATGATTTTAGTACAACAAGTAAATGAATTGTCAGCTTTGTTATTAATTTTTATTGTGTCATTAGTTCGCTTTAACTTAAATGTAAGTACCTCTATGTAAGTACGTTAATGCATCTGTGCTGGGCCTGTCCTTCCATGAGCTCTTATTGCCATGATAGTTTAACACAACTATTATTATACGACAGATGTATATGACGTGTATAAGTCTGTCACTGTCACACAGTGGAACTATGATGGCAATAAGAGCTTATGGTAAGGCCCCTGTTATTGCTTTGGACACTGTCGAATAACAATCACAAAAGGACTCACAGGATATTCCTTTTTTTTATTTCGGTAAACGTGACATTCCTAATGTTCTAAAAGTTACTTTTAGATGAGATGTGGTCTTTATTGCAATCATCGCAGTAATCATTTAAAGGTTAAGTACCTTCAAGTATTCTTCATCCACTAACATCGTACGCCAAATAAAACCTTATAGCAATTCAACTATTAAATTCAATCAGATTTCAAACAAACTTCAAAATTGTATCCTGATTTCCAGGTTGGCTGCTATTTTTAACAAGTAAGGTTCCAAATTACCGCGGAACAAAAGCCTGTGATCCGCCATTTTAGAAACATGAATTGATGAGTCAGTTTGGATGCGAATCACGTATGACAGAGGAGCTGCCACTGCGTTACGAACTCAGTTACGTGTTCGGTCAGTGGTCTACGAGGAAGTATGGCGCTGACTTGTTTAGGTATGAATTAATAGTGGGTTTATTAATATGTAAAATATTAGGCATTCGGAGGCCCTCGGTAAAATATTTAATGCAAGAAAATAATAATAGTGCGAGTCTTTTTGATTTTGACTTGATTAATTTTTCTTTCTTTGTGATTCTTAACCAACATTACAAAGCGAGTTCGGTTGAAAAGCTTAGTGATGACTACAGATGACTAAGTTACTATAAAATATCTAATCTTCTTGAGATTCTAGCCTTAATCTTGAGAATGGAACTGGTATATTTACACCTAATTAATCATATTTTTCTTGCCTTACCTATCCTAGCCTCTGCGTAAAAAATACTGACACAATATTACGCGCGTACACAATATTTTAATGTTCAAATATTCGGGTGCTTTGTAACCACCATTTTTGGTAAGTAAACCCGGATCCGGCTAGTGACATGATACAGTTATCTATTTGGAATTCATTCGGTGCTTATCACAAGGTTCATACATAACTTGAAGACTACCGGCATGTTTTCTTTGCTAGCAACATTAATATCTACGTCTGTACCACACATTCCTGCCAGCAATAAGTTTTGACGCCCTACCATGTTCTCATAGCTTTTATTGCCATGATATTTCGACTCATTATGAGACAGATGTATATGACGTGTATACATCTGTCACTATCGCACAGCTGAACTATCATTGCAATAAGAGCTCATGGTATGGCCCCTGATGGTCTTTCTTCTACTAAGTTACGTGAATCTACTCAGATTTTTTTAATTGAAACTGTGTCAAAACTCGATTGCTTTCGATTGCTCGATTGCTTACATACGTTACGAACGTAAATGTTAACGCATCTAGGAAAATACGTATTCGTTCTTGTAAATATTTAGTTATTACTGTTTGGATTTGTCTATTGACAGTTTTCACTAAAAGACAACTCTTTGCGCTATTTAGTCCAAAGTCAACACATTTGATTATGGTCTGGCGACCGATTGCAAATGAAAAAAAAAAAAAAAAAAAAATTTGTCCAAAGAAATACCAGTTGTATCAACTCTAAAGCTCGTTGAAATTGTTCGTTATTTATGGTACATCGACCACTTTAAAGTAATTTCTGCAGCAAAAGTTTAGATAGCATCTTCTTCTACAGATAATACTAGAATACTTCTTTGATCACCAACCTACCTCCAAGAGTATATTAATGTATTGATTCTATGCGTAACCTTATCTTTCACTCAATCCCAATTCCCAATAGAAGAGATTTATTATGTCCGTAACTACTTTCAGATACTTGCATAAGTCTATAAAAAATTACTTATACTACTTGAACAAAGACACTGGTTAAATCTAGGTGTAATAAATAAACGTTTACCATATCAGGCAACGATTCCCGGAGTTCGAGATGTTACAAAATGCTACAACCGTCTATTCGAGTAAATTTAATATTCATGAGTAGAAAATTTTAATTATTCACACCAGTTTACTTAGTTTCAAGTATCGGGCACCTGTTTGTTATTTAACTGGTTTTAACTGTTAATCAATGTTTAGCGTAACACGCTTGATTCGACGCGATTTTATGTAATCCATTATGTCGATCATAGTAATACGATGGTTTTGTGAATTGCGGTTAGTAATTCAAAGTATACGTGAATATAAATCCCACAACAGACGGTGCTTTGTATACATCAATATACCGTAATATTCTATACAATAATATAGCGTGCTATACAGTAGTATACCTTAATATGCACCTTACATCAATGCACCTTAAATCAATCAGCTATGACGAGACTGAAGCTTTATGCACACAAACATACACACACCCACACATTCACAAAAACGCGCGCGTACACACACACACGCTCACACACGCACACTCTCTCTCTCTCTCTCAAACACACATACTTGCACCGCACACTTACATTTTAATATTTTAATGTTAGATTACTAAACTGTAAACTAGTAATAGATAATTACATAATTAAACATGATATTGTTATGGAAGAGCGGGGTTCCCTAACACAGGTATTTTTATACTTAAAAGGTAGCCCCATCCACATTAAAGATACTGTAAACAACCTGGTTAATGAATAAATAATTTTGTATTTAAAAAAAAATATGACGATAGTAAGGTATATGTCGCACGAGCTTAACGGGAAGTAGGCAGTTTAAGCCTGAGAAGAAAGTGAAAATAAGTATGTGTGGATATATGAACAACATAAGTATACAGTCTTCAATGCGAAATTAATTTAATGTTTATAATTAAAGTAATCGTACCCATAATAAAAATTAACAAATCATTTCTCTAGTTTCGGGTACTGGTTTTTAATTATGCAATACACACAATGGCTGTCGTGCTCACCAGTGTTGCCATGAAATGCATGTGACATATCGAGGTTGCATGCACAATGTGACTGTGCTATCGCATTTGATGTCGCGATTGACATAGCTGACTTTAAATTAATTACGGATAATGTATTCCATTCTAATACCTGCCATTTAACTGTGCAGCAAATTGCAATTTAATTTATCGCGGAATCATGCACACGTCAAAATTAATTACGCTTTATTTAAGACAGAAACATTTAAAAATCGAATTATTTGCACCGCCAATTGTTTCAAATTGCTGTGCATTTTTTAAGAACTTTCACCCATTAATAACCTATTACTAAATGCCGTTGGGTTTTTCATTTACTTAGAATTAAGAACGCAATTTAAAAAAATCATTTAAGTATGTCAAAATGGCTCGTTAGATAATCATTCAGCCAGTACCGTGCCATTGTTGTTGAAATAAAGCCAAAATGTTGCCCCGAGCAAAGAAAGTTCCCAATTCGTATAATACGCTCACATTCACACGAAACGTAAAACGTATTGACACTTCCTGCATTTTGCTGCGAGCTGCGATCAAAACATCATTATTTATATATCAATGAAAGTGTTGCCAGTTAATGACGTATATTATTGCGACACTTTACTTCAGTGCTCTTGTAAAAAGGTGCTCAATCATTATATCCAAGATGGTGGCAAATTGACGTGGGAAATAATTTATGATCGTTGAAGAACGTTAGAATGTGTGAAAGAAAAACTGATTATTAATTTATTTTGACTTTAAAAGTGGAGGCCGAGGAACATTACATAATTCAATATTTAAAAGAAGACGGTTATTTTCGGAAAAATATATCAAGTATGTACCAAACTAGTTGTGTCTTACGGTTAAGTATATCCGCGTAGAATTGACAAAACTATGTAATGTACTTAGTGATAAATTTCCCCGTTTTTGTACCATTTTCCATTAATGTTTCGCTCTTATTGGTCACAGCACAGTGTGGTGTTATAAAGCCTAATAGCCTTCCTCGACGGATGCACTATTCAACACTGTATTTTTTCAATTCAATCTAGAGTCAAGCCATAGTTCTTGAGATTAGCGCTTTCACCAAACTAACAAACTCTTTTGTTTTACGTCTCCATACAAAAAAGAGGAAAACGCAATGTCAAGCGACGACATTCAAACGTGTCAAAACCTATAGGTACTTGGGACACTGGACAGATAAAACATTTTTTTAAATCATTCGAAATAAACCGGTTGGTTCTGTTGTGTGTATACTTAGCGCGAGTACAGACAGATAGATTCAATAGAATATAATTGAATAAAGAACAGAATAGAATAGAATGGTATAATGTCGCCTTATGTATGGACCATTGTACGAGATTTTATCTCGTCCGGTCAATCTAAACTTTTAATCATACAATTTCATTGAATAATTGCATTTATTGTGTATGGAGGCTTTTCTGATTGAAACTGTATAAACGATTGTATGAGAAAACGGAACACCGTGGAATGATTCAATTTACAAATAAATTATTATAATGTTTCTGTGCGAGGAGTTAAAAAATAATGACGTTGCGCATATTACGTTTATTCATTTCGATTCTACCAAATCATAAATTGTCGTAACAATTATTACTTAATATAGATTTTAAATTATCAATGATTGTTGAGTTGTGATGTGCGAGCACAATGGAGCTGACATTCTGACTGTCTGTTTTAGGCAAAGGTTCCAAACAATTAATAAATAAAATAAAATAATAAAAAAACTTATTTTTGTGGCTTTATTTTGTTACATAATCTATACTTCTATGATGATCTCCTACCGAATTTCGGTTACGGCGGTTAATCTCAACGGGGATTAGCCATGTACGCAGGAGATATTAAAGTGCATAAGTGTGCGCGCAAACACAGGTGCACTCTTTATTCCCTCACTCTCATAGTCCGATGGGAGGCAATCCGACACGACCGGAGAGAGATCAGGCGTAGGACCAACGGCGTGCTTTCCGAGGCACGGAAATACTTCTATACGAATATTATAAAGAGGAAAGATTTGTTTGTTTGTTTGTATTGAACAGGCTCCGAAAATTCTAGACCGATCTTGAAAATTCTTTCAGCAATGGATAGCTACGTCATCAGCGAGTAACATAGGCTATATTTCATCCCCGTACTCCTTCGGGAACGGGAACTACGCGGGTGAAACCGCGTGACGTCCGCTAGTTAAAAATATTAAGGTTCCGCGACACTAAGGATGAAACTAAATCTACGCGGGTGAATCCGCGGGGCACAGCTAGTAATATAATAAATAGCTAATCACATACATATAAAAAACTTGACCAACTTTAATGCAGATTGTTATAAAGTAGTTGCACTCTATTTCTTGAATGGCAATACATGGATCAATTTAAAAAAAAAACTATGTCAGTAGTAAAGTTCAAAGCCCGTGAGTCACACGTGACGTACTCCATTCATAAGGTGAGTGTGTTCGATTCTCGACTCGAGAGCTACAAAATATTCTCGGAATGATCCCGCTCGGAACTGAGAGTGACAGAGGAACATTAATTTTGAATGACTCATAAGAAATCTTTGATTACGATTAGGTGCAGTAGATTGAGGTAAAATAAAAATTTATGTCAAGCAGATTTTGAGTTCGATACAAACTAACTACTTTAAGGAGAGAATACGTTATCACGGTAAAACAAGTGAAAATTATGTACTTTAATCACTTACAAAGTTGTAACGTAATTTTGTCCGAGTTTTATTTCTAACCGACTTCACAAAAAAGAGGAGATTATAAATTCTACTATTATGTTTTTTTTCAGTAGGCAATGATAACAAGTACAGCCAGCAAAGCTGTAATATTTTTCCTGTTTTTTTAGTTTTATTGTTTTGGATCTAAGTTAAAAGTATGTTATAATTTTGTAAATAAATTCATAAGTGAAAATAAAAATTACAATGTCAGCAAAGTCAAATGGAGTTTGTGAATAAAATCAAGAAACACAGGTGTCGCTTCTGTCTGGTTATCCGTTTACCGTAGGGATATCTTTGTATATTCTATCAGCAATGTAAATACGCACTCATATTCTTTATTTATTATTAACTAGCTGTGCCCCGCGGTTTCACCCGCGTAGATTTAGTTTCTTCCTTATTGTCGCGGAACCCTAATATTTTTAATAAATAAAATTAGCCTATGTTACTCCTTGAAACATCAGCTACCTACCAGTGAAAGTCCCGTTCAAATCTGTCTAGCCGTTTCAGAGATTACCCGGAACAAACAGACAGACAGACAAAAAATTTTAAAACTTGGTTTTTTAGTGTCTGTATCGTGTATACTTTCATATGCATTTAGTGAAAAGCTGTTATTTTGGTATTACAAACAGATACTTAAATTTTATTTACCTGTATAGAAGTGTCTTTATTTGATTTAATTGCGTTTTATCTTAACATAGGTACCTACTATCGATACTATTTACCATCATTTGTATAAAGGATGTAACAGGTTTTTAATTCAATGTCAAACTTTATTAAAAAAAAGATTAGTAAAAACATAAAACCCGTCAGTGAAAAGGATTAGTAAAAAAATAACTAATGTCTAATTTTATCCAATACCATAAAGTTAAGTCGGGCTGATCCGAGGTTATTTGGTATACAGACATACTTAATCGAGGATTTAATGTAGTGTTAATCTATACATCTATACAGATAAATAAAAATGAAGTGTCTGTTTGTAATTCCAAATAACAGCTTATCACTAAATGCATTTGAAAGTATACACGCTACTGACACTAAAAAACCAAGTTTAAAAATTTTTCTCTGTCTGTCTGTCTGTTTGATCCGGGTAATCTCTGAAACGGCTGGACGGATTTTAACGAGACTATCACTGTCAGACAGCTGATGTTTCAAGGAGTAACTTAGGCTACTTTTATTTAGAAAATATATGAGGTTTCCGTGAAATAAAGCATGATACTAAATCTACGCGGGTGAAACCGCGGGGCACAGCTAGTAATATATACAGGCATAACTAGAATATAAATATATGTAAGTATAGTATGGAATGCTTGATATGATTTATTTATGTACAAGCTGTGCCCTGCGGTTTCACCCGCATAGATTTTAATTTCAAGGTTGCCCGCGGATCCCTACTGTTTTTAAAAATCTAAGTAGCCTAAATTACTCCTTGTAACATTAGCTATCCGTTAGTGAAAATCCCGTTAAAATTCGTCCAGCCATGATCTCTTATTGTCATGATAGTTTCACTCATTTTTGAGACAGATGTATGTGACGTGTATACATCTGTCACTGTCGCACAACTGAATTAATATTGCAATAAGAGCTCATGGTTGGGCCCCAGGTCTAACGGTGAAAACCATAAATAATAAGTAAATGAAAGGTTGATACGAAGTTCACTTAAATAATGTCTTCATAATTAATGGAATCCCATCAAGTAAACATTACATCAAGTGATATTGCACTTGAAGAGTGCTTGAAATTATTTTATTACTTTCTAAGTAACGACTTCGAAGTTCTCACGTGTGAAAACGACTCGAGTACAAACTTTCGATTATTTCATGATCGAGTTTTGAAGTTGTCTTACGTAATTTGCATAAAACATGTCATGTCTGACGCATATACATTTAAATTAGAAAATATTTAAATTTGGAACAATTGCCACTTCACCATTTCAATCTTATTCTTAAAAAAAAAATGTTTATGGTCGTGTCAAGTGTTGCGTAGTGTTGCACCGACACTCCCTTTAACGATATCGATGACGCATCGCTAAAACACTTGAGTTGTAAATATAATGTGTGTCGTTATAGGTCTCACCTGTATTTTTCCAGACGACGCTTTCTCAGCGGAAAAGATATTTTGTCGAGTTCGGACCTGCGGAGGAAATTACATGTATTACTAACCATTTACACGACACGATTCCTCTTAAGTATTTAGTTTCGTTCCGGTTGTGTCGCGTGCATGCAATGACAATATCTATAAAATACGCAGGGATCGTCTTAACGACGATGTTGTTGTAGGTATTTAGAGTTAGAATTAGTGAATGTATTAAATATCGGTTTTACTCGTATACGTATAGGATGCAAATCCATAATTATAATCAATCCTTTTTTATCGTCACCCAAATTTTTTCAATATTTATTTTATTAATCTAGGTACCCAGAATCTGAAAAATAATGGACCCGGATAATGGCAATGGGCTGGCCTACAAGGGACTTAAACATTCCTGGGGAAATATGGGTGTACTTACTATAAGTAAACCTCTGCCTGCCTTTCGTGAAATCCAGGCGTGAGCATATGTATGTATGTGATTTAATGTATTTATTATTTCCAATAAAAAATAAATATAATTATATTAAAACATCGCGTGCGGTCATTTACGCAATTTATCAATTTACGCAAACTATTTTAACAGCTAAGTGAAAAAGTGTCTCCCATAAACAAGTTTCCATAAATGTAGCTCTATGTACTGTGCAATAGAAGAATATCTTCAAGTTGACAAATAACGCTGTCCGTCTGTCATTTGTCAGTGATGTAGATGAACATATAAATCTTGACATCGTGGAGTCATAAACTGTGAGTACCAACTCTCGTTTAGCAAAAAAGAACTGTCTGGCATATCACATAGACGACATACTATAATAATGTTTAATGTTTGATTGTGCTGCAAAAGGAACGCAGTTTGTTTTTTGTATCGTACGGAAGCTGAATTTGATTATAGATTAACCGTTACAAATTGCGATTTCATCGATATCGAGTCTTGGGAATCGGACTTATCACAGCTCATTGAAATTTCTAAGTTTTGAAAAACGAATCGAAGACCCGGGAATCAAGAAAACCAGTTTACCTAATTAATTGGAGAAGTCAATAAATGAGGAATTAACAAGAAGATATAATAACGAGGCTTTTAATATAATTTCTCTGTGTTATGTTTGGTATAAAGTTTAAGTAAGTATAAAATATTTGGTGATAATAAAATATATAATATAAATATGCTCACGCCTGTTTTTCTCGAAGGTGTAGGCAAAGGTGTTGTAAAAACACCACCCATTTTTCACCAAACATGATTAAGTGCCAACGTGACAGATGGTGAGTCAATCGCCGTCTCAGGCACTATACGTCTTAGAATTACTTCACGTGCAGGTTTCCTCACTATGTTTTCCTTCACCGTAAAGAACGTGGTGTGAAATCATTCTTCATAAGTTTTTTGAAAAACTCATAGGTGCAAGCCCCGCTGGGATTAGATCTTGCGTCGCTTGCGTAGCAGGTGACTGCTCAAACACCACGGCTCTTAAGAAAATATATGATTATGATTATTAGTCTTGTCATTGGATAACAAAGGTAATTTTATAATTGAACGTAGCTGGGGCTCGGGTCCCTGAGTCATTCTCTGATTACAATACGCGTTTTATTATGTATTTACATTTTAATAACTGATTTGAATATCAAATAATGAGAGCTGTGGCAAAGGGGTTTGAGTACCTAGTCGGGTCACAAGGGTCCATTAGTTTTCAAATTACACCACTCCTAAGTTACTCCTTATTATGTCAGCTATTAGCCAGTGAAGGTCCTCGTAAAATTAGTCCAGCCGTTTCAGAGATTAGGCGTAACAATAATCAGAAGAAAGTTTATATCGATTTAGTTCATTTGGAATTACAAACAGACACTTTAATTTTATTTATCTGTATAGATATATATGAAGAGATAGATGCATTGCATAGATAGCTCTATGCAATGCAAGTTTTGCCTTTGTAAAATATTTGACGAGATGTTGAAAGAACCTATGTAAGTACACTTGTATGAGTGCGTATGTATGAGGTATTATTGCATTATCACCGGATGGATGATAAGAAAAAAGTATTTGTTTAAATCTAAGTTGAAGCGACCACCCGCAACTTGCACTGGCGATACTTTTTGTAACTTGAACTTAAACTTAGCTTAAGTAATATAATACCGTGCATCCGTGAGATCTTCAAATGATTCGCAAGCTAGTATTTTATTTCAGTAGGTGGTTTATTGAGCGATAAATGAGTTAGTTTCCAGCCGGTTATGATCGTGTTAGAATTTATATTGGAATAGATGTGCACTGCGGTTTTACCGGGATTAGGATTTATAGATATAGGATTTACTAGCGGACTTCACGCGGTTTCACCCGCGTAGTTCCCATTCCCGTAGGCGTACGGGGATAATATATAACCTACTTTACTTGCTGATGATGTAGCTATCCATTGCTGAATGAATTTTCAAGATCGGTCAAGTAGTTTTGGAGCCTATTTAATGAAAACAAAAAAACAATCAAATTTATCCTCTTTATAATATTAGTATGGATTATCATAACACATTGTTAGGATCCCAAACTAACCCGATTTGATTGATCCTAGGGAACGAGGGATTAATCTCAGGATCAATGCAGAGATCAAGTACATTTTCAGAATTATATTTTTTCGTAACATTTACTTATAATTATTTTGTTTCTACAAGATCAAATTGTTTATTTATAAACAAATTAATTACATAAAGGTGGTACTATCACTTAAAAAATCTATTATTGAATTATATTATTAAAAGGATTCCCTGTAGGCAAGGTTCCGAAGATACTGGCAGCGTCACGGCTTTGGATGGCTAGACTAATTCTTTGTCCGAGGTAGCTGCCGAACTTAAGGTAGATAAAATTATGGCATATTCTATATCGGTTTGCAATAAAGATATGGGAAATGCAATAATATTATAAGCGAAACGAAAATAACACAAATAACGTTATGTAAACATTCTGTCACTCTCATATTAACAGCCAATCAAATCATCATATAAATTCTTCTCAAACCTGTATTTTATTATCCTTGTATTTTACATAATACGCTCTGATATAGTTATTATGATAATTGTATATTTATTCAAGAACAGTTTTAAAATTAGCGGTAAAAGTCTTAATCTTCCGGTACCCAATCGAAATTTAATACGAGAATCGTATGGGTTTACGTAATAGCCGGTTTAGAGAGTCAATCTAGTTAACATACCTCTAATCAAATTGATGAGATTATCAGAGATGGCTGTTGCAGAGGCTGTCAACAATTTTATTTTGACCATTGGACACTCAATCCTTTTATTACAAAAAATAAGACTATGATACTCCTTGGTTTAAAGGGAACTCCATCGCTTTCTGTGATACGAATTTCAAAAGGGATGGACATAGTTTTAGTCTGAATTTAGTTTCTTCGTTCTAACCATGTTTTTTTTAATGAGATCAACATTCGGGGGACTTTTGGGACCGGGATCGCGGTACCAAACTGAACAGAATTAATTCAGGTTTCAGAATGAACAAATCAAAGAGAATATGATCCAAATCGGTGAATCAGTTTTTGAGTTTTAGCGAGACTAACGTACATCAATAAATTTTTAAGACAACTACATAAGCCTCATTTAAATTTGGTGGTAGATTCTACTTATAATTGTGTTTTTTTTATTCAAGTAGTTTTTATTGCCTACCGTTTTATTCGACATATGAAATTATGTTGTCATTGTAAGCACACAATTGTATTGTGTTCATCGGCATACAGCAATCAAATTAACAAACTTATGACACAAATACTATCCATCTCTGCCTCAGGATGTTGTTTACAACCACTAGATGAGTTGTGTTATTACGTGACTAGAACTCATTTGGTTAACAAACGTTTTAATTAATTACTATTTTATAGACAACTTGTCTGTCTTATCGGAGAAGGGTTTCTAGGGTTGAATCAAGTAGGTATAAACTAGTCACATTGACACTTCATTGATTATACTTACACCTCACTAAGAATACCCGCTCCAAATTGTATGTAAGATCAGCGGTTAGGCTTTGCGTTAGAAGTTAGTCAGGACTTTAAATTTAATATGTATGTATGTATTAGCTGTGTCCTGCGGTTTCACTTATTTTTACCTCTCTAAATGACTACTCGCAAAGACTTAATTTTCCACAGGGTGCCTTTATATACTTTTATAATGCACTGAGTGAATAGTAGATACGAATAAAAAACAGACACTTCAGTTTTATTTATCTTTATAGATGTAATATACATATTGATTGATACATTAAACGCAATAATTTACCAAAACCTTTAAGGTTACACTACCCCAAATAAATTAATGAATAAACTAACTTACCTGTAAGTGAAGTTCTATCATAATTATACGAACGCCTCGTCCTATCTCCTAATGGACATTTAACTGGAGATTCTACTCCCCTCAGCATTTCTAAGCCTTCCTTATGGTGTAACATGTACTTTAATAGTGAGATTACAGGAAGTTTATTTACATTCCTTGCGAGAAAGTACGAGTTAATCCCTGGATTCCTATACACTTACCGGGAGGTGACCTGTTTAAAAGCTTTTTGAATATATATTATATCTATCTAAACCTAATCTACACTTAGTAGGTATATTACACATGAATATTGGGAATATAATAGTTAAAATGAAAATATTTATATAATAAATGTTGATAAGTGCATTAAATACATATTTAGAAAATACTTAACTAGCTAACCCGGCGAACTTCGAAATGCTTAACCGACGATTTCTTAATAATTTTTTTTTATTACGAATCGATTGTATATCCCATGCAATCGATATAGTATCTAAATAGTATCTAGTCTAACCTAACTTAGAATAGTATCTTATCTAACCATGAGATGTTGGGAATTTATTACAATTGTTGTAAGATCATCCTTTGACATACCTAGATCTAGAATTCTAATACATAGAGTAGATTCGAGAGTCAATATACCATTGTTGATCTTTCGATTGTAAACAAACTGATATCGTATCGAAGCGGGTCGGAATTTTCATTTTCATTTCACCTAAAATAGTGCGATAAGCTTATCCGTTTCCATTGGCCTACATTTATGGACATCGATTTATCATATTTTGAGTATATTATACATGTATAGGTACAAAGGAAAATTAAAGTTCTCTCAGGCCAAAAAAGTATTTGGGCAAAACACACAGAAATATGGGCAGGAGATATTTGACGCACAATGCACTAACTACCTACTCGTATGTCGGAGCAACTGCATGGTTTTCAGAAGGCCGTCGGTCGAATTCCACCTTGCAGCATTGGTAAAGAAAAATAATAAAAAGTATTATTGCCTTAACAAACAAAAAAAGCCGAGGTGGCCTTGGGGTTTGACGCAAGTTCGAACCCAGCGAGGCCTGTATCAATGAGTTTTTCTAAAAAACTTATGTGCAGTGATTTCACATCACGTGCTTTACGGGGCAGGAAAACATCGTGAAAGCTGCATACGTCTCAGAAGTAATTCAAAGACGTATGTTTAATGCCTGAGACGGCGATAGACTCATCTACCACGTTGGCGCTTAATCATCTTCGATGAAAACTGGGTATTGTTATTTCAACACCCCTTCGGGGAATACAGACGTGAGCTTATGGATGTATTTATTTCGAGCCTAACAAGCTAAGCCTTTGTAAGGCATACAGTTAATTTTCTACAATGATATTATATAACCTTGTTGTAATAAATCTGCCTCGCCTTGCCATTTGTAGTGCTTCTTCTACTAACGACATTAGGGCGATCAGGGAAGCCACAGTCTAAAGTACAGTATGCACGCATTGCGCATTGCATATCACCATGTGTTAATATATAGTTGAGGAGTTATTTGATTAGCAATAAAGCAAGAAACAGTATCAAAACAACTCAGTTTTGGGTTTCGTGATAATATAATAGATATAGGTACAAAGTAGTTTGAACTTCTATTCTCATATTGTCCCACAAAATAGAAATATCTGTCCAAAAACGTTTTTAGATACCATGATTATAATGGAATCTCCCCAAGTATTGGTCATGACATTGAACTAATAATTCTGAATAGAAAACAATATATTGTTTTCTATTCAGAATAACACCCACGGAATAGGACCGTTTATTCCTCTTCCCTTTTTCGTATCTTTACATGTACCTTCATGTGATTGTAAAATCTGTATTTATACACATACATAAAAATTACAGTGTCAGTTTATAATTTCAAATTATCTTCTTTTCACTAAATGCACATGAACGATTATACGGAACAAAATAAAAATCTAATTTAAGAAAAAGTCTCATTCTCTCCGTCCGTCTGTCTATCTCTCCCGGCATCGCTTCCTATCTGTTTGTCCGGCTAATCTCTGCGATGGCTAGACCGATTTTAACGGGACTTCGCGAAACCAAACCAGCCATAAAATAAAGTCTATGCGGGTGAAACCGCGGAGCACAGCTAGTTGTAAAATTATTATTGTTGATTAGTATTACAGTTGTGTACATCGCTATGACAGGAAGCTAACCACTGTGTCATAGAACGGTTGTCCGATAAACCTACTCCCTCGTTCCCGATAAAGACGCAATTAAAAATTACTCCACTTACCACTCATTCAATTGAACGACTGATCGAATGATAATGATACTGCTCTGTGACACTAGATGCGTTATATATTTGTCTTTTTTTTTACACATATTTGACATTACTTTGTAAAGAAATGTAGATGATGCCAGCTGAGGTTTCTTGCCGGTTTTTCTCAGAGGGCTAGTTTCCAAACCAGTGTGACCACTGGTGTGGAAATTTTGAAAATTCTACGACATTCATTAGTGCCTTGCCAGGGCCTAAACGGAATAAATAATTTTTATTGTAATTTCTAGCGATATTAAATCAAATATTTTTTTATTCAATTTAAGGGAAACTTGGACTACTCATTGAACGTAATTTTTAAAGCTAGCTTAGTTTAAAATGTACTACTGCTTCCAAGTTGTATTGAACCAGATACCTACTTTGTTTTCAAACCAATTATCCTGCTAATAACAATAAAAGTAGGTAATATTGTGGTTTGAGTAGCGCAACACGGTATACGCCCAATATTGTCTGAGACATCGAGTATTTTAAAGTTAATTTTAAGTTGTTCACATTATATGAATTACATCGTAGCTTGACTCGGGCTCGTGGCATATTGCTATCACGAGCAGCCCCAACCCAAACCAGTCCTATAGTGATAATAGGATGGGTGCCCGCCCGAGTCCCCCCGTGCCTCGGAGAGCACGTTATGTTGGCACATAAACCAATTTAACAATCATTGGCAATCGTTTCAGGTCAGTCAGGAGTCTAAGGAAGTCTAATATCTGGTTTAACCCACATGACCGATTTTTCCCGGAAAAGGGGCTGTAATGGTCAGATGGCTTCGTATGAGAATCAGGTGATCAACCACATCGGGTTGATTCCAGTGCCGACCCCAACAATGTATGGGATAAGGCCAGGGAGATGATGTTACATCATAGCATAGGTACCTACTCACTCAATTTTATTTTCTAAATATTGTTTAGGTCTCCTTACATAGTATTTTTTTGTTCATTTCAGATTTTTATTGGGATTCGATTTGTTCAATGAGTTATTCAATAATTACACATTTTGTGATCAATCAGGTATTTACATATTTTAAAATAATTGGGAAAAATTAAGAAATTATCAAATCACTACAAGGTAACCGCTTACCATCAGGCAGGTTCTAAGGGCGTAGTTAGTTACACATAAAATTGGATAGGACACAAATAAGTTGTAACTTTGTAAGTAAGAACTTAAGATAAAACTGTTTGCTGACCGCATTAAAGCATAGTAGCTATGATTCATTCAATATTGTTTTTTTTGTGACACACTGTTTGTATATCTGTGAAATAAAGAAATCTTCTTGACTTATGAATTAAGGTGGTAAGTTATTTTAGCTCATTCACCAATTTGCCGACACAAACCTAAGTACACTATTCTTGCACTAATTATATTTAATTTTATAGGAAATTTAAAAGAGACAGTAACTGTATAACTAACCTCATTATAAAACAATACATTGTTTATAATTAACTCAGTAGGTGCGTGGATAGATTGTTTATATTATTTTTGATTACCTATCGATTACCTATATTATCCATAAAGACGCTTAAATTCAATTTAAATGTCAATTCAAATATTCACTGCACGTATTTAAACCGGTGTATCGTCACTTACCTCGCAATCCTTAGTTATCGCAGACCACAAAATATCACAATATAATTGTTTTCAACACGAAACTATGGTCATTACATAAACAATAAAGCACAAATTTCTCTTGTAACAACTTTAATTCACACTGTTTTGTTTTAGTTGCATGTATCGCACTGGCGCGGGAATGTTTTCGCGTCGCATTGTAATCGAATCGTGCGCTACCGTCGCAACTCGCACATTCCACACGACTCAACACTAGCGATTACGCTCGAGGAATACAAAACATTCACGCCGCCCCTGTCGTGAGCGTTCCGGATTCGAGTACCTAGAGTTGACTCATCGGTGAGTGTACGTGAATTCCATACATTATTACTAGCGCCATCTACAGGGAAATATTTACGTTTCAAATTTAAAGTAGCGACATCTTTTGGTGAGTAGCGGTACTAGTGAAACTATATAGCGTGGTACTTACAACGTACAACTTATTCCATCGGTGCACAGCAATAATTAGGTCTTTAGTTCTTTTTTTAATGCCACAACTTAATACCAAAGGATTTTAATATCTTGGATAGTAAATATTATATGTACGTATATTATTTTCAATATAATTGCGCAACTTAATTTATTTTTTAAATAATTTTTAAATTACAAAAAAATACTATAGTATATTATAATAATATAGTAGTGAAATTATTTTAATATTCTGGTGGGAATTTTTAGAGGTAATAATTTTTTTTATCTATTCTAAGGTCCCTTGTGGCACAGATCAACTAATATTTTGCATATCTATGACTATGGCAAAAGTATCAGCATAGACAGATATCTTCGACGTCCGTTTATTGTTAAACCCGTAGGCTTTGTAAGAAACAAATAATTATGTGACGTATTATTATCCAGCTGTATACGATTTTACATTATAAAAAGCTTTAATTTCATTAATTATATTAATCATAAAACATATCAATACGAAAATGCCTATGGTCAATTTTGCATAATCGACTAAAATGATTTCATTCAATGACTATAACTTCCGTCTTGGTATATTTTATCTGTTCCAGAAAATTTTTCTTCTTTATCTTCTAATTTCATTCATTCAATCATTCTTTCTCTGTCAAAATGGCTGCCGTGCAGGAGGTGCGAGTCGTTATTCCCTCAATAATTTTGTGATATTTTCTGGTTCACCTCATTACTACCATGAAAGTGTTGTTCTTTAACATCACACTTTGTCTATTTTCAGGCGAGACGCGAACCTATTCAGGCTGTCCAAGTCTTTGGACGTAAGGTTAGTATTTTTGTGTGGCGTCCACGTGTTGGTTAAGTTTAATACTGCTCTTTCCTGTAATTTGTGCTATTTCCCGTCGTATTTAATTATTAGACGTAACTTAAGCTTGTCTGTAGTATGTTTTCTTTGCAAACTGCAAGGGCAAACCGTGTTTACTCAACTACCGGCCAAAATCCTCTACATGAAGGTTGTAATTGGTTATGTACAAAATTTCAAGTTTTACGGAATGCCTTAACCTACGTAAACCAAAATTATATTTGAACCGGGCATATAAATTCGATGTGTGAGTAAAAATCGTCAATACTGAGATTATATGGTGCCTACAAATTTTGTTATTAGCGAAACAATGGCATAACCAAACTTTCCTGCGTGTTCGAAGTATGTCATAGTTACGGTAACGTTTTCAGAAAACCGCCACAGCAGTAGCGTACTGCAAGCGCGGACATGGCGTGCTCCGAGTGAACGGGCGCCCCCTCGACCTGGTGGAGCCCCGCCTGCTGCAGTACAAACTGCAGGAACCTATTCTACTGCTCGGCAAGGTGAGCATTACACATTCATGTACTTTAAGGCTTTTTGCAATTCTCTTTGTGTTCTTTGCCTCAGAAAGCTAGATTCTATACTGGTGATAGGTTTTCCACATTCATAAGCGCTAGGACCTATACATACTCATTATTAAGAAATAGAGTGCCTATTTGATTCCGAAAACCATTTTAACTTTTAACCTATGTTGCAGTTATTCATACTAATTTGTAAAACAAAATTATAAAGAATGTTTTTGTATCCTGACAATGATTGGTTTGCTTTGAAGAATGTTTATTTCTGAGGGGGCTGTGCAAATCTAACTTGCATTCTAAACTAAAATTGCTAACATTTGCATGTGCAGTATGTTTGGCTTCGTTAGATATTCAATTGTTTGTATGTATTAACATGATAGTTTCATTGCATGTGGTACCTATTTAAATAATTTAATCATATATTATCAATATATTAATATATGTATGTAATGTAATGCTTTTAATTTATTGCATAGTGTTTTATAATTGTGTTTGTATTTTGTTTATTTCACATCTTTAATCAGCTCAAGTTAACCATTAACTCTGTATAGATTAATGTGTTGTAATATTAGTAGTGAAAGTCTAGTACTAACATTTCAGGGCATGTAGACAAACTAACATCATTCGCACACTTTGCCTGAACAAACTATACAAAATGTACTGGAATGACATATTATGTGACTGATTTATGTCACTTCCATACATTTTGTATTGTTTCTATTAGAAAAGTGCGAGAGAATGTTACTTTGTCTAGGCCTACAGTACTCACCAGTAGCCAGTGATTGCACATTAGAATTTGTATAATATGCATGGATTGCTTATATCTTACTGACATTTTGCAGTAAAATTTATGCAATGCAATGGATTCTGTCATGTTTGCACGAGATAATTTTATTTATCTTTCTAATTTTTTTTTTTTATATTTGAAAAAGTGTTTAATAATTATGATGATTACACTTATTCCGAACCTGAGCATCTTTGAGATGTGAAGTAAACAAGATATCTGATTCTTAAACTATATAAATTTTGTCATATTTTATTCTCAACCTTATTCACAGAGAGTTGTGTGTGTTTTCAGGAAAAGTTCTCCGGCGTAGATATCAGAGTGACTGTCAAGGGTGGTGGTCACGTGGCACAAGTGTACGCGATCAGACAGGCTATCTCTAAGGCACTTATTGCTTTCTATCAGAAATGTAAGTTGTATTTTATAAGTACATGTGATGTCATTAGTTTTGGGCACTGGCCTTCAATGCAGTAGTAATTGTTTGGGTCTTAGCGAGTGCGAAAAATTGCACAGTAATCCTCACATTATTCGCTGACCACTCTGAACTCATGACGGCATCTATACTTACATTATATCTCATTACAATACCTGTTGCTCTCTTTCACATCAAGTTAGATTCGGATAATGACCCCAACTAAGTATGGAGCCCGATTCAAATATTCACGACAGTGCTTTCATATTCATTATATAAAAGAAAGAATGGAATAGCTTTGTTGTTGAGGAAACTTCATATTGAGGTTGAAGTCCTATTGAACTATGTTGTCGGATCACATGAATATTACATTGGAAGATTTCAATTGAAGTACTGTAATTGTTCAACTATATATCGATCGTTTTTACGTGAATCGGAAGACGATCGGTCGAATTCAATAGTGTTATTAGTAGGACACACTACCCCTCCTTTCCAAAGCTGTCTTACCACTATGTAAGTCAGTCATTTCAGGGAGGGCAGATCAATGTGACATTTACCAAACGGCAACGGTTCTCAATGCCTTGCTTGTTTGAAATGTACACAACATTCTAATCATTCAAAAATGAATTTGTTTAATGATTAGGCTAAAACATTAATGATTTAGGATTGAAATGGATTCCCGCATAGAATCAATTTGTGTTTAGCAGTGTTTACGAGATTCCAATGTAAATGTGGATCCTGTACTATAAGGAATCCTAGTGTTATTGGTGTGTTTCAACAGAGAATATGCGTAGCTTGGGATGTGTTTATTATGTAATAGAATGCCTTCATTTACTCACATTATATTGGTTTTTAAAAATGAAACTGATTTTTCCAGTTTAGGCCCTGGTAAGGCACTTGTAAATTTCGAAGAATTTACCTCTGGTTCGGTAACGGTTTTGTAACAAACACATCCCTCACTATGCATACTCGCAAATCTCTGGTGGAAACGCACCCAGGTTATACCAGCATTATTGTTTTCGGCATTTGTTATGCATTTTCTACCAGTCAACCACTTATGGTAGAATATAAGAGGGATTTTTTTTCGAGTTACCTGTTTCTAATTTACATGTTATCCTTTTGCAGATGTAGACGAAGCGTCCAAGAAGGAGATCAAGGACATCCTAGTACAGTACGACAGGAGTTTGCTGGTAGCCGACCCTCGTCGCTGCGAGCCCAAGAAGTTCGGTGGTCCGGGCGCCCGCGCACGCTACCAAAAGTCCTACCGTTAATACTACTCCTTGTGCATCGTGTGGTATCGCACTGCTACTGGCTCTCAGTGCGATAGCATTGGGTGTTTATAATAAAAAAAATATAAAAAGTTTCTGTTTGTTTTATTTATTATGTTATGATGCTGCAATATTAGTACCTGCCACCCGTGCACTCACTGCTGAATTTTTTTTTAAAGATATCTTAATATGTGATTACTATGTCTGAACATAAAACGAACCTAATTTTGTATGGTCATCGGGTTAGAAATTCATATTGGTGCACGAGTCGCGAGTTATCAAATGTTAGCCTACATATTACTTTCTCAGTAATAACCCTCTCTAATCGAAATGACTTCGTCTCTGGCAAAATGAAATTAACCGGCTTCGATTCTTGAGTGGTATTGAACCGAAACTGATAGACGGTTCTTTGACGAGCGAATTTCGTGTAGATCGCAGTCGCCACACTAGGCTATGGAAGTCGCAGATTCGTTCATCATTGCGGGCGCAGTGACAGAATCAAGCGGCGTCAGGAGTAAGTAGGCAGGTCCTCGTAACCTACGTCTTTGAATTGGCACCGTAGTGGTCGATATGCACCAAAAGCTCAAATATAACTTTGAAAACTACCTCCTTTAACTTCTGGCGCCCTAGTACTTTGTTGATATGCCCAAATATTGCAAGCATAACTTTGAAACCAACACCTTTAACTTCTGGCGCCCTAGTACTTTGTTGATATGCCCAAATATTGCAAGCATAACTTTGAAACTAACACCTTTAACTTCTGGCGCCCTAGTACTTTTCATCAATGCACACAAAAAGCTTGGTTGATATGTTTTAATATCTCAAACATACATTTTAAAACTACCTCCGTTAACTTCTGGCACCCACAATGATGTTCTAATTTCTCAAACATAACTTTTAAAACTACCTCCATCAACTTCTGGCGCCCTAGTACCTTTGCTTGATATACGAGTACCTATTCTAATATCTCAAACATAACTTTGAAACCACCTCCTTCAACTTCTGGCGCCCTAGTACTTTTGGTTGATATGTTTTAATATCTCAAACATACATTTTAAAATTACCTCCTATAACTTCTGGCACCCTAGTACTTTTGAATGATGTGTGCTAATCTCAGACATAACTTTTAAAACTACCTCCTATAACCTCTGGTGCCCTAGTACTATTGGTTGCAATGCACAAATAGCTCAAACATCTTAATCTTAACTGCAATAGAGAGGCTGGCCTAGATTCTATAAAATAAAACCAATAAAATTAATGTAACGAGTTTATTTTTCACACACATAATGGGTCACAATAATAACATGTCTTTAATTGAGGGATAATTTTAAAGGGGATTAAATGCATTCCAACAATGTTTGACTACGGACGGGGCTTTACCATGATCTGTTATTGCCATGACAGTTTGACTGTGTGACAGTGACATGTCATTTACATCTGTCTCGTAATCATTGTCAATAAATCACGGCTAAATGAGGCCATGATAGGTATTTGTTTCACAATGTACGAATAAGCTACACTAACAGAATAAGCTACACTACTACAGAAAGAAAAAAATTGTCTATGGGCAATTATTCGATTTAAAATTGTGATTTTAATGAAATATAAATTTAAATTGTCGATGAGAAATCATTAGATCGTTCTTGTTTTTTTATTCTCATGGATAGTGCTTATTCAAACATTGTGACACAAATCCTAATAGTTAATAACACAGGTGGGTTAAGCAGAATAGGTTAGTATTATCCGATGTGCTTAGATAATTAGTAAAAACCTGAAAATCACGTCTTCAAAAAAATATTTCTCGAATTAGATCCTAGCGAAACGCTAAGATACTGACACTGTTATGTTTTACCGTGGCGAACATACTAAAAATAGTATTAAATACATACAGCAAAATAGAATTTAAAACTAGCAAAATCTTAGTAAGTAAGTATTTATTTAGTTAGTATAATGTCTTTTGTTAACATGTAAAATTTAATAATTATTAACTAGTATATAATTAAATAGTTAATCATAGCGCCATAACCCTCACGGGGTTATGATAAGATTCTTATTACAGATCTTAAAACCTATTAGTAACATTGGCGTCATTTTAAATATCTAATGGAAACAAATTTACTTAACTCTAAATTTTATTCAAAAAGTAATTCCAGATGTGTGTTCCTCTACGGTACCCGATTAAATATTGCACATACCTCTGTCTGTTGCACACCTGTGCAACAGAGATAGCGCTCTACCGAACCGAATTTAGCCGATTGCGATCGAAGTATATTATTAGTATTTACTAGCTGTGCCCAGCGGTTTCACTCGCGTAGATTTAGTTTCATCCTTATTGTCGCGGAACCCTAATATTTCTAATAGCTGTGCCCCGCGGTTTCACCCCCGTAGATTTAGTTTCATGCTTCATGTCGCGGAACCCTCATGGTTTTTTTAAATAAAGGTAGCCTAAGTTACTCCTTGGAACATCAGCTACCCGCCAGAGAAAGTCCCGTTAAAATCGGTCCAGCCGTTTCAGAGATTACCCGGAACAAACAGACAGACAGACCGACAGACAGACGGACAGACAGACAGGGAAATTTTTTAAAACTTGGTTTTTTAGTGTCAGTAGCGTGTATACTGTCATATGCATTTAGTGAAAAGCTGTTATTTTGGAATTACAAATAGACACTTCAATTTTATTTATCTGTATAGATTACATTTTTTCATACAAATATAAAGCGGTGACGCGTCGAATGCAGATTACGAAAATAATTACAAACTATCAGTAAGGGTAGCTACACTAATGTAGCTGTCACTCTAAATTGTTAAGTACCTAATTCCATTTCATCATTATCTCCCTGGCCTTATCCCATACATTGTTGCGGTCGGCACGTGATTCCGATGTGGCTGATCACTTGATTTTTAATTCGAAACAACTGGCATCTGACTCTCGTAATACCTTTTAACGAGGAAATTCTGTCTGACTCTTTGATTGCCGGCCAATGATTGTAATGATTGTTAAAATTGGCAACCGGGACCGACGGCTTAATCTAATTCCATTTATGGCACTAATATGACGCCACAGGTTACTAACAATGTTAAAAATAAAAGTGTTAGTCACATTCATACAATACCTTAAATTAATATTACGTTATCCGTTACCCAAAGAAATAATTATGTATAGTAAATACATACACAGTGGTTTAATAAAATAAGAATATAATTAATAAAAGAATATTACTTTTAAAAGTTACTCGGGACTCACGTATTACGTTTCGATTGGGTTACACCAATCGTGGTCGCGAGCAGACTGTCGGGATACGTTATTTTCAAAATATTATCGTGATAAGTCACGAGTAACTTTTAAAAGTAAGAATAATGTAAAAGATATAAGTTTATTTGGTTATTAAAGTTACCAGCTACGAAAAAGGCAAAAAAATAAATAAATATACCGTCGAATTGAGTAACCTACTCCTTTTTATGTCGGCTAATAAAAACGACCACGGAAGAAATATTGTTAGTAAAGGAGTTACCTAAGTAGGTACAAAACTTATTTGAATTGGCACCTATGGGAGAGGAAAGTAAACTATTTGTAGGTAATGCTTATGGTAGTGTTAAGCTACAAAATTAAAATCTTTAATAAAATAATTAGGTAAGTAGGTCCCTATTTAATGAAATTCATATTAGAAATTAAGATTAAATTAATTTATCGTTTTTATAATGATTTTAGTGAGATGCTTGCTTGAGATTCATTTAACTACGAGACTCTTAAAATGTAGTATAATTTTATTCGCGTAACTACCTAACAATATTCATAGCCTCCTCATTGTATTAGAGATTTCCTAGTTATTACGTAAAATGAAAATATCGCTCAATTTGGATTAGAAAATCTCTAAATAGGTATAATAGTGCGCATAGGTATACAAAGACCTAGTGTAACAATAATACTCTCGTGTAATACAAACTTTTAGGTTTCGGCCGATTTATGCAATACTGGGGCCTTACCATAAGCTCTTATTGCACTCATAGACATAATAGTGCCATTGTCTGACAGTGACAGACTTATACACGTCATATAGGTACATCTGTCTCATAATAAGAGTTAAACTATCATGCAATAAGAGGGCCCCTGTTGTATTTGTGTGTAAGGCCAAAAACTAATGCCTTGCGCACCCGTGTAGTTTTAACTTAAAAGAATATTCGTCATAGCCAATAACATTAAATAAGTAACTAAAATTAAAAATATATCCTAGACTACATCCGGCGTTGGAAGGCGATAGCCATGATAACAATGTACAATCAGCACCCAAAGTAGATTATCTGCTTTTAGTTGCATAATTATGCCAGTGACGCCACATTTATTTGAAAATCGTATCGCATAAGCTTTTGCAATGCATATAAATGCAATAAAATTTTTGATGCTGAGCGTACAGATGTCAAATGATATAAAAATTACAGCTAGGGGTTGACGTCACAGTCGTATACGTCCCGGAGAAACAAATTAATAATAACTTGTTCTGAGTCGCTGTCGTTGAGAATTCCCGCCGAATGTAACTGTCAGTTGAAAAATCGGCCATATTTATTTCCCGTCATTTTTACCAGCTCTTCCGTCGCTGACGTCATCGAATTTGGCGCCCATTCTCTTGAGTGCGATGACAGCTGCCACCGCCTTCGCCCATCGTTTCTTGATTACATACCTCTTTAGTTTTGTCTTGGTGACATGGAGTTCAGTGCAGAGCGCTGATTGGATGAGCCATGGATGCGTCAGAGTTGCTGAGGCCGAGAGACGGTCCCTATTGGTGGAAATATAATTTAATTTGTTATAGAGATTATTTAGGTATCATAGAGCAGAAGGCAAGCTTAAATTATTTTTTGACTTTATTCGGGGTAAAAATAAAACGAAAAATTTAATAAAGCCTTATATTTTAACAACATACTACCTATGTATAATGTATAACAATAAGTTACGTTAAGTTACATACACAAAATGTAAGTACATGTAAGGAACAAACTCTCGTACATAATAAGCACGCAGTAGATACGCAGCACGTTTTCTTTTGTGGAAGTATTTACAAAATAAGTAAGTATAAAAATTACCTAAAATATTTCCTATTGTCAATGTGATTCACTGTATCTGTAACACTCAATCATCTCAGTCTTCCCAAACGGACATTCGCAAAATTATTCAGACTAGAAATCTTTCGTAATTGTCATTTATCTGTCATTTCTAACAAAACCTATAAGATTAAATTAATCTCCGTTACTTTGGTAACACAGTGTCATGGCACTTAAGTCCCTGTTTCCAATGCGATCACTAAACGAGTCATTTGGAAGATTGAACTTCAGTAGATTTCTTCCTCTGTTTCTTCTCATCCGATGTTTGTCTTTGGAAGAACGCGTGAAGACTTGACATGGAATTCTGCGCAAGTTGGTTGGACGGCGACCACTCTAAAGATATTGACTGGTGTCTGCCTCCGTTGGACGTCCCGCCCGCTGTCCTCTCCGCTTCCACTTCCTCCGACTCCCCCCATTTTTCCAGGAGATGGAGCAGAAGGTCCTTAGTCCTGTGAGCGTTGTTCTCATCACCTCGCCTATAAGGCAGTTGCCTGCCATTTTCATTACCATTCACCAGTTTATCGATCTTCTCCCTCCTTTTATCAAACTCCTGGAAGAATGTGTTACGTTTCTCAACCGGCTGGTCAGGCACGTCTCGGCTCATATTAGTCACTCGCTTAGATTTCGTTGTAATTGCTGACCTCACCCAAGGCATTTTACTCGTCATAGGCTTTTCTGGTTCCCTTTCTGTTAGAAAAGCTGACGATAATTTATGTGTGGACTTTGAAGTGAAAATTCTCTTTCCCTTAGTGACTGTATCGCCGTTGGTTACAGTCTTGATGATGCTCGTTTTGGTTTCTTTTTTAAAACCATTAGGTTTTTTTTCTTCCTTCAAAAACTTAGACTCTGTAACGTTTTTGTCGAGCTCCTTCATGTTATTATTGTTCGCGAGGTCAGTGTTCATTGTCGAGAGCATGTACAAGTGGTCTGATAGCTTTTTTATTTCTTCAGCTAGGTTTTTCCTTACGAGTACGTCCTGTCTTTTGTGGAGGAAGCATGTGCTATCAGATGCGCGCCTCTCCACCTGGTTGTACCTCGGGGTTAGCACATTATGGTCTCGGAAAACGGATGGCGGGGGAACCAGGTCGTCATCATCAAAGACTATGTCTGGCGAGCTGCCTAATGAGCTTCTGGGTGATGGAGAACAGCCACCTATCGAAGACCTTTCACAGTTTCCGTTCGCAAGGCAAGTGATTTCATGGGCTTGGTTGTCGAAAACGTATGGGGAGTTTGGATGTTCGCTCCATCGTTCCACGAATAACCTAAGATTGTCCTTCGCTACGTCGAGTTCGTGTTTGGGCGAGGGAAGTGGCCGGGGCGGTTCTTTCTTCACTGGGGGTCGTCTCACGAGCCACTGGTGACGTAAGCACTCCGTCGCGCTCGGTCTTGACCTGCGACAAAGACCCTTGTTACTATAGCCCCAACACCCTTAATGGAGTGCAGTTATGGGATGGATGGGTGGGACGAAGGTGCGTGCGTGTACGTCGAAGCTTTATGAAGGATTCAGTGACTCAATATGGAGATGGTTGAATATGGGAGTGTGTGGGATGGGAAATAAGACAAAATATACTAAATATCTACTTTGTGATCTACTTAACTAAATATAGATTGGTTAGCACAATATATTATAGTTAGGCTACATTCTAAGATGCAGTGAATGTATTGGTCGTATTATGTATTGTTAGTTACTGGACATTTCAGTGTTGGATGTAAAACTAGTAACAAGGGTACTTTATCGGCAGGCTGTTTTGCGACAGCTTTATAACAAGTTTCGCGCGAATTTACAAATTTGGATTCATTATCAAATGTATTCGTTTTAAAAAGTAATTGTACGAGTATGTAATTGCATTAGAAATTCCATGAATTTACGGATTTTTTAATGTTTAATCCTAATACATTACTAAGAATAATTTCTTGCTCCAACTCGAACCAAATCGCATGCGGGACCAAAACTCAGCGGACACACAATTTTCTACTTAATCTCTAACGGAACACGATTTAAAATCCAAGCTACATGTAACTTACTCTTTGTCTTTGACGAGTAGTTTGCTGATGAAGTCTTTGGCGTCCTCGGAGATCTCGTTGAAGGCTTCGTCGTCATAATCGTATTTGGCCACCGTCACATTGGCCATTGTCTCTATGTCTGTCTCACCCATGAATGGTGACAGCCCTGACAATCTGGAATAAATTAAATGTAAACATGAGCAACGAATAACCAGTCAAGTGAGAATAAATTTCATGAAACCCTAAATTGTTTCATAAAATAAAAGCCTAAGTTACACTTTATAACATCTGCCAGTGAAAGTCCCGTTCAAGTCAAGCCGTTTTAGAGATTATTAGGAACAAACAGACAGAGAAACATTATAAGAATCGTTTTTTAATGTTAGTAAAGTATACACTTTGTATCATATTCATTTGGACACCTAAATTTTATTTAGCTGTATTAGGTCTATAGACAAAGTAACATTATCCTCACGCTTCGCTAGCAGAAACGATACAAAATGTACGGGAATGACATATGTCACGTGACTGATTTATGTTATTACCATATTTTTTTATCGTTTCTATTACCGCAAGCGCGAGAGAATGTTTCTTTGTCTAAGCCTACTAATATAGTAATGATATAAATGTTAACTTACAGCACATAGCATATAACGCCAACTGACCACATGTCGGTCCCGTAGCCGATCTGATCAAAGTTCACCACCTCGGGAGCAACGAACTCCGGGGTCCCGAACAACACTTGTAGTTTCTTCTCAGGGTCATAGAACCTCGCGAGCCCAAAGTCTATGATCTTAATCCGGTTGCCTGTCTTAGTGAGGCAGAGGATGTTTTCTGGCTGTAAGAAGAGTTTTGGGTCAAATTGAGTCTTTTTTTGAGGCTTAAGCAAAAATTGTAACAAAAGATATGTTCATAGTTATCGACGCTTACAATGTTCTCAGAAATAATCAGAACCTAAGTATAGGTATGTAATTTTTTAATCGTTTAGAGCCACGTAAAAAACCAGGTCAAGCTGCGATGTTTGATAGTGTCAAAATACTTGGGGCATAGTAAAAGATATTGGGATGTTTCCGTGTCTGCACTTTTCGCGCGTTAATTACATAATTTATCTGCCTTCTTGGTTTTTCATAATATCATTGTCTTTAACCAAACTAAGGCTTCAGGCTTTAACCAAACAGTGTTTTGTACAAGGTTCCCCTTATCCTAACTTTGGAGCATAGATTAAAAGCCAGTTTCTTATCATTCATTTGTTATCTGTTCATTCGATTTGTACGCGAAATAAACACAAAATTATGGCTCCTAGATTCAGATTAGTTAAAGTAAATAAATCATTCATGGGGAACTGTGTTCGCTTCTACAATAAAATCCCACAATCAATAATCGCGTTAAATTATGATAAATTTAAAACACATGTCAAAACTGTTTTGATGAAGAAAGCATATTATAAAATTTCGGGTTATATAAATGACAAGGATATATGGAACTAGGTAAATCACTCTGCACAAGTAGCTCCTGGCAAATACATGGTATGCAAACACTTGTAAATCTATCTGGTATTGTTATTTTTTTATCTCTTTGATTTTGTTTTATAATGACTTGCATGCTAATACAATTTGTCACTATTGTGAATATTTATACCTATTAACAATTTGATTTTGTATTATAATTTCATTATGATTTATATTGTTTCGATGTTATGTACATGATGCCTGGCTGAGTTTCTTGCCGGTTCTTCTCAGAAGGCTAGTTTCCGAACCGGTGGTAAATTCTCGACTTTCATAAGTGCCTTACCAGGGCCTAAACTGAATAAATATTTTTCATTTTCATTTTTTCATTTATGTTCTGGAGTAAAAATGGCGGTGGGGTCCAAAATACTAGAATGTTGTAACTGAGATTGTAGCGAGTTCCAAAAGTTCAGACGTCAATGGAACCTATTAGATAATTTAGCGTTGCTCTAGTGTTATTATTAGTATATTTTATATTTTCGTTACAAAAAACATTCTGCATGTAGCCAATCGCCGTGTCAATGTAACCTAGGCAAAATTATTTTTAAGAAGAGCAAGATATTTCTGTGAATGAGTACCAACATCGTTGACAGAAATAATCTCTAACGCATACAAAATAAACAATTTGGTACGATAGGACAGCGAAGACAAGGCAATCATAAAACTCCCGCGCATGATTTTCCGCCATTTTTATTTACGACTTGGAAGCGAACCAAGGTAGCGCTGCGGGAATCGTCTACTTACATTGTTATTGTTGGATATTACACTTTTATTTCTTTGGCATTTTATAAAAAGGTACAATTAACCTTCTAAAAGTGTTGGTAAATATTCTATTCAGTCATAAAATCGGAGAATGCTTGGAATGTTAGAAGAATAAGATTTGTCAAGGCTAGATAACATTTCAACATAAAAGCGTTATGCGATGTAGAATTGTTGTTACATTTTGTATCTTATCCACAATTATTAAGATATAGAATGGCTTACCTTCATATCCAAGTGCAAAATGTTCTGCCTGTGCACAAACTCGATTCCTTCGCATATTTGTCGCATGAACACAGTGCATGCACGTTCGGTCAGCACGAAGTCTTCATCTATGACGCGCTCGAACAGTTCCCCGCCTGTGATCCTGAAAACAATTTGCACTTAATTAAAAGGTGTTAAGGATCATTATGGCATAACATCAAATGCATCAGTCATCCGATTAATCATACTGCAACTTATCGTTTTCCCTTTTTTGGCTTTCGTCAGGCTTAAAAGTATGACTCTGTATCCGATGAGAAATAATATTTATTTAAGAAAGTTAAAGTACACCATCTTGTTTATCTGACAGTTGACTACCAGAAGAGAACACCTTGACAGTAGTTTTTATATATATATCTTTGAATAAACATTATAGCAAGAACCAGAATATTGGCGAATTTGCTGAAAGTGCTCATTTGTTTCTTCCTAGCGCCCGTAGACAAAGTAACATTATCCTCACGCTTCGCTGGTAGAATCGATACAAAATCTACGGGAATGACATATGTCACGTGACTGATTTATGTCATTTTCATACATTTTGTATCGTTTCTACTAGCGACAGCGCGAGAGATTTTTACTTTGTCTATGCCATATTTGTGCATGTGATTGACCCCTAGACTTGACATGATCCTTTATCCAATGTACAAACATTGCTTTATCAATTTTCAAACTAAAGATCCGTTTGTACATTAAGCTTTATACCCACTGAAAATAATACACAACATTCTTTAAAAGAACCAGTAAATAGAGCTCTTCTCAAGCATCTGCTTAAATCACTGTCAATGAATTTAAGCTTTGAATCATTATGTAGTAAGAATGATAATCCATTAACGAGTATCCTGTTTCTGAATCATCGTGTCCCATCGCTCACATGTGTGGCGCCAAAATAAACTATAAACACAAATGTAAAGTGTACAAGGTCGGACCATACGTCCTCGTCAATACATCGCTCCGGTTAAAATATTAATTTTAAAACAATTTTTGGCTGACATTGGGCCCAATACTGCAGCCTTTGCTAATGATGCCGATCTTTCAATCACTTTGTTAGTAACGTTGACATTTTGGCGTTTATGGTACAGATAAGACGGGAAATTTGTTTATTTTTAAACACACTTGATTTTACTATCTATGTATCCATAAATATATGCCGTAATAGAAATATTCCGTGAGCTGAGGCGAAATATTTTTGAGTTCAAAAAAATTATGGTATAATATATTGGTATGAATAAACAAAGGCTAATCAAGTCACAGTGAACTGTAATCCACCAATTATGGTATTAAGTAATAAACATAAGCGCAAGATCAAAAAGTGCCAACGGGTACTAGTTTCTGCCTGCGACTTCGTCCGCGTGGAATAGTTGCTTTGGGCTAACGCTTACTTTAAGCCGCGATTGGTTTTACCGTAATCCCATAGCCTTCCTCAATAAATAGGCTGTCTAACACTGAAATAATTTTCTCAAACTCTTCAGCTTTATATATTACTATCGAACGTCACGCGGTTTCACCGGCGTAGTTCCTGTTCCCATGGGAGTACGGAGATAAAATATAGCCTATTTTAATCAGTGATAATGTAGCATTCAAATGGTGAAAGGGTTTTAAAATCGGTCCAGTACTTTTCAAGCCAATTCGTTACAAACATACAAACCTGTTTATAATATTTGTACTTATAGATATAGAAAGATTTTCTGCCAAATAGATGTCTACCTAATAGATCTCCGAGACACTCGACTTCCGAGTGCTCACATTTTGTTCTCTTTAACACTAGGTATTATACATTTTGAAAACATGTTATGTGAACAGTATTACGTATTCGTATTATACAAAAATTCGGGATGACGCAATCGAGAATATCAAACAGTTAAATAAATTTGCAGTCGAACCGCGACTCATCGCTTCCACAATTCGCGTAAATCTACATGCTGTGCAAATATTTAGTATTCGTTCATGCGTCTACCTATCCACAAAATGACGATATGTCTAGAGGAGGAGCTCGTGGCACAGTTGCTATTGCGCATATCATTCGATCACCTAGCCAGTAGTTGGATGGGTGACCGCCCGAGTTCCCTCCGCGCCTCGGAAAGCACGTTAAGCCGTCGGTCCCGGTTGCCAATTCATCATCTTTGGCAATCGTTACAATTCAAACAGTTAGTAGTAGGGGTTGCGAAGGTCAAATGGTAGTCGCTTCGTATAAAAATCAGGTGATCAGCCACATCGGGTTGATTCAAGTGCCGACCGCAACAATGTATGGGATAAGGCCAGGGAGATGTGTAAATCTCGGGTAGCCTGTAAATTCACATAACAGTGACTTTTGTTTACGTTAAGAGTCAAGTCATGAAATGTTCCTATAGATTGTAAACGGGCATTGGTATTGCTTTCTGCAGATTCGCAAGGAATCATAACAATATTTCTACATTATTTTGTTCCCTTTTTATAACTTCTTTGACACTTAAGATAGATATAGAGGTATAACATAACTGGTAACCAACCTACTCCAAAAACAAATATTTTTAGTTTTTTCTTCGTCATCAAATCATAGTTAAGTAGTAAATAAAGTACCTATGGCCCGTCCGTTTGTTTTAAAATCAGAAAATTAAAAATATTTTTATTTGATTAGACTTTCAACAAAGTACCTAATTTAAATCGCTAGAACGACAGGATTACGCAGGCTTATACATGCTACCGCCGGGTTCGGAGGGTTGTTTTACTGAGAAGAACCTTACTATACCTACTTGCATAAATAGTCAATTCTGAAGACTTTACCTAGTTGTCAAACTTCATATCTAGGTACTTCAAAACATCTTGTATCTAGAAGTTGAAAAGCCGCGTTATTCACTAAGATTTCTCAGCGTCGCACTCGAGTCGTGTCGATTTTAAAGATACGAAATTGAACCTAATCCTCTATGTATTATGTATCAATTTCCTATGATTTATCGTCGAGTTCCACGCTGAGAAACCTTAGTGAATAACGCGGCAGCTCTGCGGCTTATCTATATTACGTGTATGAAACCGTTTTGTTTGTTTACATCCATCCCAGAATTTCACGTTTAGAAACGTCATGTTTTCGTTAAATGTTTAAATATAGAATGCTTGAATGGGTTCCACGTCAGCAGCTGATGTTTTCCTATATTTTTTGTTTTTAGTTAGAGTTGCGTCATAGCAACGACTTTCATGGCGTACCGTACACGACTATAGCATAAACACATATTACCGACTAAGTAGGTCTCAGGAAGAATAACTTATCAATACCTTCACATAAATAAAATGTAAGTGTCTGTTTGTGATTTAAAACTAACAGCTTTTCACTACATTTATGTATATAAAAGTATACCTAACTTTAAATACAATGAATATTTTTCAATTTTCTCTTTCCGTCTGCTTCTTTCCAGCTGAGCTCTGAAACGGCTGGACCGCTTTTGGCTTTATATGAGAAAACTGAATAACAGAATATTGGTATTGTATTTTTAAAATATGAATAGGGGAACAGAAATACTAATTACTCAACTGAATAAAATATTTTTTAACTAATATTTAGAACATTCTTGTAGAATCCGCGGACAATAGCTATTACTTATCTACAAACGAATATTTTTCAATATCGAACATAGATCAATCATCGTTGGCGTCAGGTAGTTTTCTACTACATGTTTACTATGGCAACACTAATTGGTATGGTAAGCGCCCACTACTGCTATTCCAATCCCACCCGTGGGCGTGGGCTATATCTGTGCTGGGAAGACAGGAAACCGAGGATTCCATTTAATCTACATGATTTTTGGCACTGGCAACGAATGTAAAAAAGTTTTATTATGACAATGCTTCTTACGAAATAATTAAATACCTTCATCTTCATGCTAATCACTATTTATATATTTCCATCAAATTCATAAGGTGTTTTTCCCAGAATATTATTTAGTATTTTAGTTCTCTAAGTATGTAATTAATCAAGTTATAATAAGTTAAAATGCAAAAAAGAAAGTCACTCGTGACTATGAATTTATGACGTCACAAGAATATAATTATTTAAAATGCTTTCTACAGTGTTGTTGTGTTAAAACGTAGCTATTAATTGATAATATCCAACATTAAATAAAGTAAGTTATGAGTCTTATGAGAAAAACAAATATACATTGTCAAATAAAACACAGGACATTTTTTACCTTTCAAAACTCTTAAAAGTTCTAAGGATCACTAAAAAAGAGAAAACAAGCGCAACATAATATGCTAAACGATCAAAGGTATTTGAATGAGTCAGAATCAGATGCAATCCCCTCAGTAAAATATGCAAAAGAACGATTTTTTTGTCAAATACCTACCTGGAGGCATAAAGATGACGCATTTTGACACATGTTTTACCTTAGGATAGCATAGAGCACTAATCACTCTATATTGCATAGATATTAAGTACCAAACCAACATCAGGTGGTTGCGGAAAAAACATATTTACCAACAAATATAAACGGTTCTCTCGCCATAAATTTGCGACTGCATTGCCGACCAAGACTTACCTATGTAGCTGGGCCCACTCCGTACCTTGTAAGACTTGGTAAGACTAGGGGCCCAGCCCCAGCAGAGATCAACGTCTATATTTTGTAACTAGCTGTGCCCCGCGGTTTGACTCGCGTGTTTTATTTAATAAAAGTCGCGTGAGTTACTCCTCATCACATTAGCCAGTGATTTTCATAATTCGTATTTAATTTGGTCTAGTCGTTTCGGAGATTAGCCGGAACGAACAGACAAGCAGTAATTTTATTATCAAATTTTTTTTTAATGTTTGATCCGCATGTACTTTCATGTGTATTTAGTGAAAAGCTGTGAATTTAAAATTACAAACAAACACTTTAATTTATATGTATATACATATATAGATGATAAATTCCAACATTTATCATGACTAAATATAGATTATAATCGCATCAAAGTCAAGTGCTTCCCTAAAATGGCGAGGATACACAAATGTCTCGTAATAAAATGAGCGGTGGCGTCAAGAAACGTCAGTGTTCGCGCGCATAGTTGGCGAGACGCCATTACAACGCCATCTCATCCGGCGATACGACCAACAATCATAATGGTATGGAGTTATGCTTTATTTATCTTTGATTGAGGTACTATGTCTGTGGTAAAGTACTTATATTGTTTTAAAGATATTACTTCCAATCTAAAGGCTGTTGGAGCATTCGTCTGTAATGCGAAGCAAATTCCAATCCCAATGAGAATCCTAGATAATTATGTTTTATTCTTTGTTTATGTTTATATTTATTTGCTACTACTGAAAATGCGCTTTATCGCGGTTTTTTTTATTGAAACTGTCTTTAGGCCTAACCAAAGTCATATTCGCTCGCGCTTGCTTTAATAGAAACGATAAAAAAATATGAAAATGAAATATGAATATAAACGAAGCCCGACTGCCTGAGTTGGGCAGGTATAATCTAATTTTCATTAAGACAATACCCAACTTGTATTAATTAACAATTAAATTACTTATGTACTCAAAGCTATGTAGACATATCAATTAACTCACATTAATTTTTCAGAGTTCCCAGTCTGTCTAGCAAAAAGTCCGACCTTCGAGTTGTTTTTTTAATGTTGCCATCTATTTTCGCACAATACTTTTCTTGTTAAATAAAGATCTGTCTATGTGTCCTACAGTTTTTTTAATGCGACGCCTTGGTCATGTCATTAGTGTTTTTAGTCTGAAATAAGTCCGCTATCAATTAAATTTAATAAATTAACAACATTAAAAAGGCACGGAGTAGCATATTTTGTGAGTCTGCTTTTATCTAGATCGTTTGTGCTGATAAATGTGTACGAAGCGAGACAAATCTGTAAATATAGTGTGAAATTAATGGCAGTCTAAATCTGTCTAGCTTAGGAATTCCACGTTATCTATACTTATATTATAAAGAGGAAAGGTTTGTATGTATGTTTGTAAAGAATTGGCTCAATAAGTACTGGACCGATTCAAAAAATTCTTTCTCCATTTGAATGCTACATTATCGCTGATTAATATAGGCTATATTTTATCTCCGTACTGCCTTACGGGAACAACGCAGGTGAAATCGCGTGACGTTTGTAATATAAAATATTAGCCATCGAAAAGATTCAGTCGAATTGAAAACCAATTAAACAAGAAAAAAGTCAATTACAAACATTTGTTATTGCAAAAAAAAAAAAAGTTTTTTTTTACTTTTTAGTTTTTGTGAATTGGTTCAAAAGTTTTGTGCAAAGGCATGTGTTTCATGGCAAACGTTCATGGCCAAGCTTTTCATTGCGTCGTTCCAAAAGTTGAGTGCTTACTCTAATTATCATAACAACATGTGTTGCGTATCAAGTTCTTATACGGGAATTGTATGATAATATTGTACGTGTGCGACAGAAATATTTAAGTAACATACTTTTAATTTTTTGCAGACCTTGAAGTAAGCGTTCAAACTTTAAAATTCAATTGTACTAAGAATGCGATATTGTTATTCAATACCACAGAATAAATATAAGAACATTTCGTAATGTATTATTGTTGTTTTTAATAACAAAAAAACACTTTGTTCTTAAATCAATAATAATGTTCCGTAAAAGTTTTCCTTTTTTTTACCGACTTCAAAAAAGGAGGTTACTCAATATGACCGCAATTTTTTTTTAAAGTTGTTGTTCGATACCGACTTTTGCGCTACATTTGGCATCGACTTCAAAAGTAAGTAATTTATTTCACATAATTTTATTTTTCTCTTTTTGAAAGACTTTTCTTTACGTAAAAATGGTATTCCTGGCGCTTTATAGCCAGCTATTATTTTTATTGGTCTAACCGTCGGTTAGCCATAAAGTAACAACGCAGTGTTGTTTGAATAACCGTACATTTTCGTGTTACTTTCGAAGTGATCGGAAAGTAATACTTTACAGATGACTCAGACTGTTTGTCTAGCTTTCACCGTTTTGTGCCCAATTTTTATTTACAAAACAATTTTTGTAGGAAATTTACTTTTTTATAATCTGACAACATTGACGGGGGCAGGCAAAGGTCACCTGAATAATCTACTACAGTTATCAGTACCTACCCCTAATACGAGTTGTTCGCTAGCGTCAAGAACAATATTTGTATGGGATATTTTAGTTCTTCACGTCACCGCTAGGAGGCGCTGTACAATTTCTCATACAAATATTCGGCTGTGACCCTGTGACGCTAGCGAGTGTAGATTAGGAAAAAGGTGGCAAACTCGTGATAGGGGTAGTTTAAAACGATTTATTTAAACAAATGCTTGTTAATATTTTGTATTATTGTACAAAGTTCCAAGGAAGAAATACCAAAACAAACGTAATTATTTGTTGAGGTACCGCGACCCTTCATCCACACAAGGTCTACTGCGAGTTTTCACTGCTGCCGTCACAAGTCACCGCGTTGACGTAAACGCAGATTTATATGGGATCGAAACAGCGCTATATACGTTTGTAAATTAAGAAAAACAATTTCGTTTTCTCTGTCCGACTGACAGTCTGTCTGTCCGATTGTCCCGGCTAATCTCCGAAACGGCTGGGCCGATTTTAACGGGACTTTCACTGACAGATAGCTAATATTACTAGGCGTAACTTAGGCTACTTTGGTTAAAAATACATTAGGGTTCGGCGGGCTACCCATGAAATGAAATCAAAGCATATAAATATACGTACAGGGAAAGTAAAAAATTGTGATAAAGTTACGTAATTAGATCACATCATCCTTGCATCACGCCACTGACTCAATAACAGTAGGTACCTTCTTCAATTGTGTAATGGCAATATTTTTAATTAATCACGTACGGAAATATACAAAAGTATAATAAACCACGTTTCTTCAAACATTGATCAATGTGGTATAGTTGAATGATTCAGCACGGGTCACAATTTCGAATCCACTCGTTTACTAGACTAGGCTACACCCCAAGTCACACTATAAATATAAACTTCACAAGCAGGGAGAAATCTAGGCTTATTTATATATCTAAACAGATAAATAAAATTGAAGTGTCTGTTTGTAAATTTTAATTTAACAGCTTTTTACCTAATGCACATGAAAGTATACACGGTAGTCACAATATTTTTTTTACTAAATGCACGGTAATCAAACAAAAATAGAAAGACAAAAATAAAACTGCCTGTCTGTTTATTCCGGCTAATCTCATATCGATACTAAGTCAACGCGGGTGTAAACACGAGGCACAGACAGCTAGTTTTGAAATAAAAACGTTTGCTCCATTGAGAGTCAGGGTTGATAATTTTAATGATTTACTGTCCAAATAATTTAAACTTGTCGTTGTAAAGTTTTGAAAAATAGGTATCAATAATACACGTGAATGACATATAAGTACGTGACACTTACTGTCATTACGCCTATTCCTCTCATTTTCTAGCAGATGCACAATTTCGCTGTGTGTGTGTCATTTTGAACGATTGTTCTTAGATTCCTAACTGTTTGTAAAGCATATTATTAAACTGTGCCCCAAGTACAGGTGCGTGAAAATTCCTAAAGCTATTCCAGCGACGTAATATATGCCTTAATGATGTCATTATAAAAGTGAAAATCCGATAATTAATGAGTTAGGGCGCGTCCACACCTGTCGACTGAGTCTGTCAACGACCCAATTACACCTGACTTACTCTTCACCTATTAATACAGTGTAAACATACTCTCGGAAAATGTTCCACGGTACCTACACCCGTACCTTTCATGTGTTCTGAGCGCTCAGCAAAAATATTGGGGATGAATGCGGATGTGTTTTATTAATGTCGCGCCATACTGAGAGAGAAAGACTCATAAAATGACTACCTACTGAATAATGCAGGAATAATTATTGTATATAGGAACATTCAAACAACAAACATATATTTGTATTAAAAATAATATCCCAAAAGATCTAACGTGGTAAAACAGTACTTTATTGAAGACGAATAAACGAAAATATAATATCGAAATTACATTGTATTAAAAACATAATAATATCAAGATCGGGGGGCCTACCCGAATATCTATTACCCGTTCAAAATGAACGATAGGTATAAATTAAATGCTTTAGCTTACTTCCTTTGTGACCAAGCAAGTCAGTCCTGCGTCCTTAGCCTACATTAGTCTTTGCAAACGTAACCCAGATTACTGAGTCACATGAAATCTGAATGAGCGTGTGATTTTAGAAAGTCACGAGAAATTAGTCCAGTCATAAGAACGGAAAATTTGCTTTTGAAATCAAAATGTGATTGCTATCGACGGAAATAATAATAATTGTAGCAAATGGTCTAGACTTTTTTTGGCGATCTGTTTTGGACCAGAGCAGAGGTGGTTCAATATTTATTTTTATTTTTAGTTTTTAGAATTTCATTTTATAGCAAAAATAAGCATTATATTATGTTCCACATATAAAGTACTAAACATCGAACCTTTATTAAGCCCTAACAACGACACTTTACTACACAAATAAGTATAAGGATTAGGACGGAAAAATAAAAAAAAAGTTGATTTTTTAATTGATATATTAACAACTACTTACTAAGTTTAAGTAATGCTCTGAGACAAAAATCTGCGCCAAAAAATTTTACACATCCTATATATGGATTTCACATACAAACTTTCATACCCTTTTTCACCCTCTAAGGGGTGGAATTTTCGAAAACCCTTTCTTAGTAGAAAGTCTACAACTCATAAAGAACACACCCCTTAAATGTAATGTCTCTACGACCTAGTGACCTATTAAGGCGTATTTTTGTACCAAATTTCATATGACAATTTTTTTTGTTTTTATTTCTATTTAGTAACTACCTAGTACCTAGTACCTGGAGAACGGAGCTTAGCTGGGTATTATTTTAAATGAATCCTAGCTAGATCTATTTATCTGCCCCGAAACCCCCTACATACAAAATTTCATGAAAATCGTTGGAGCCGTTTCCGAGTTTCAGATCACATAATATATACAAGAATAGCTCGTTTAAAGGTATCAGATATAATATAATGCACAAATAGGTACCCAATCAACAGACCGCCAAAATAATTTGTAGTGATAATGCACGAGTAAGGTGATTCATAGCAGACGTTACTCCTACGTTCGCAGCATGATAAATATACGTTTCAAAAATACATTCGCGGATTGCTCGCTCGGTGGCGGCATTAGAATAACCCGTATGACGGAAATTCTGATAAATGGAGATATTATGAGTGCCGTGTGATTTCATGATCGCCTGTTATTTGTGGGCGTCCTTGAGTCAGGACCAATTTAATATCGGATTCATGTTCTGAACGGTTCACGGGTGCCTACTCGATTTCTTCGAAAAACTAAGCTTCGACCGAAAGTTCGCAAAGTTCCTACCACGGTTCTTATTCGTTCTAAAATTACGTTCGAACGTGGTCTGCTAGAAAACTTTTGACTAAATTTTAATTAATAAACGATAAGAATGAAAACTTGAGTTTGATAAAAATAAAGTGATACTGAAACTACATTTGATTCGTTTGCGAACTTTTTTTCGGAGAAAGATAGTGGACCCCCAGATCATACTACAAATACCGCTCCATCAAGCTAAGGAGCAAATGAAGCAGACCTACTTATATGTGATCTGTCACTGTCACTCAGTTTAATTATTATGACAAGAGTTGATTGAACAGATTCTGATTTGGAAAATAAATGTGGTTACGTGCATACTATTTATTGAATAGTATATTCACACGACGAAGTTTTATTATTCAAATCCGATTGTTTTGCAAATTGCTTCAGTTGTTATGATTAGCTAGTTAACAATAGTGTTTATACTATTGGCTATCGTAGTTATAAGTAGGGCTACGGAACGGAATCGGAACCGCGCTATAAACGATTCATTCTGATTTGACAATAATAATTTTATTCTAACAGCAATTAACAAAGGCTTTGTTCTAGTATGACGTCGGTTTCATCTCTAGTACCTGGATTCCAAATAGACTAGCTTTGCTCGATTCTTTTAGAAGATTTTTAAATATGAAACCTAGCTAGATCGATTTATCGCCCCCGAAACCTTCTGCATACTAAGTTTCATGAAAATCTGCTTCCGAGATTCAGATTATGTACATACCAGAATTGCTCGATTAAAGGTAGACTCGCCTGTTTAATGGGTCTGTTACTTCTATGGCAGATCAAAATGTCCAGTGCGCTGGTTAATTGATGCCAATGACTGATAGCTTATAGATAAACTGGACCTATTTTCGAGAACCTGCCAATAAGGATAGCCTTTAAAGTAGTGACAATAATAATAACTCACAGTTCCAAGACGACGCCCATATATTTGCCCCACTCGTAGGCGTCGTACAACTGAATGAGCCTCGGGTGCCTGAGTCTCCTCATCACATCCACTTCTCTCTCCACGTTCCGTCTCTCGTCCCTCCTGTTCACTAACACCAACTTGGCTGCCAGCTCCAGGCCTGTGCTCTTCTCTCTGCACAGGTATACTGTCCCGAATTTGCCTCTGGAAAAAGTGCATAGGAATTTTATGAATGAAAATGAAAATGGGGCCAGGGTCTAAACTGAATAAATACTATAGGCCCTGGTTAGGCACTTATGAATGAAGACTATTTTTAAATAAGGGATTTCTGTATATTTAAATATACATCACTCACTCTCGCCATTACTTATAGGTACCTTTTGGAATGAAAAAAGCTAACAAGCATTGCTCATTGGTGAAGTATGCAATCGATGGCCATTTCACAGAAATGTGCTCTAATTTAAATACTCGTTTTGTCCTTCTTTTGACAGTTAGGCTTTTGTTTTTAATTTGCTATCAGTTTTCTAAGCACACAAGGTCGCACTCAAATAAAATTGGACTCAAAATCCGAAAAGTTTAAAAGTTCGAATTTCAAGATATAGTTCTCGAATCATATTTCAAGATCAGCATTAGCGTCATCTAATTGATAGGTACCAGAGAAGAGAAAGCGGCGATGATTATTTGTAAAGAGAACAGTCATTGCCAATTACTACCGTACTACCCACATTGTATATGCATATTTCATTTAATACTTTTAAGTCATTGTTTTAATGACACACCGACGCATGTTTAAGTATTTGGAACGATCGTAATTGTTTTGACAAGACAAATGTATGACATATGTCATTATACTATTGTCATCGTTTATTAATGACGTTAATGATTTCCTCTGATGTTTGTTTAGTATAGTTACTATTATAAATTGGCTTTCGAATCACTGGTTTTGCATTTGGAGACTAAATTCTAGATCATGGCACAATTATTTTGTTTACTTTCATTAGACCTGATTAATAAAATAATATCTTACATCTAATTAGAAGTAGGTCGGTTACAGATCTAATTATAATATTATGTCATTTCTACATTTTATCATCTTTGATAATTTTCATTGCAGCCACATTTATCAAATTCTTCATGTTTTGTGGTTTCAACTTTACTTTTTCCAGCCCCGCCTTTTCCTACCCCAAAATACACATTAATAAACAAAACTCTTTTATAACACTGTCCTTGTCTCTCCATAATAGGAAGGGGAAACAATTTGTTTGTTTCTAACTTCTCAGTTAAGGGTGTGTTTCACATTGACATGCAAATGCCTGATTCTGTAGTAAATATAGTATTCGAAATCTGATTTTTATTCTATTTATAGGTAATATTACATTCTTTATTATGATAACAGTAAGACTCACCGGCCGATCTCCGAGAGCATTTCGTAAAACTCGTTGACATCCGTGTTCCTCTTGATGGTGACATCTCTGCAGGGGAATGGGGGCTCGATTTCTGCAAAAATACAACATTTTAGATAAAAGGCTTCCTATGCAGTAAGTATTACTTGTAACTAATAAATAAAATTACTCCAATACTCAGGCAAGGCATTTACGAAGCGCACTGCAAGATTTTCTCTTAGCCCTGCTCAATGCGTGATGTTTAATGGGATATATTTACAATAGGTTCCTTAATAATGTTCACATTGGCAAGTGGAAGGACAAACGATGTGTGCTTTACATATCAACAGAACACGACGATGAATTGGTAGGAGTGGTTAACAAAAGAGGTCAAGTTCTTGCTAAGCCCTCAGTATTCGTGTATTACAACAAATTTAAGTCTGGCACCAACCTTCAGGACCTGTCCTACTACCCATTGAAAAGGAAAACATTGCGGTGGTATAAAAAGATATTTATCCATATGCTTCACATGAGTCTAACTAATGCTTTCTATCTGTATACTAAGTATTCCGAAAAAAACAAAATGTATCTTCATGATTTCCGCCTTTCAATTTTGGAGAAGTTGCTACCAAAACAAAAGCCAAAGAAAAATGTGCTAAGAATCGAACACAAATTATCAAAAATTGAAAACGTAAAGCTTCGTGAAAAGAAAGAAGGGGATCGCATAAGAATAGTAAGAGAAGTTTTAAGGAAGGAATGCAAAGGCTGCAGAGAGAAGAAGCGAGTAGTCACACTTTATGAATGTAAAGGATGCGATGGTTGTCCAGGGTTCTGTACGCAATGTTTTTGTGAAGTCCATTCATAAGTTTTCTTGGATATATTGTTATCTAGTTTTGTAGGCAACAAATTTTGGAGTTAGATTTAATTAATGGTTGCATTGTTTGATGATCCGAAATTGGTTTTTAGATTTTCTACTTCATGTGATTTTTATGTTTTTTGTGTAATAAAACTAATCATATTAATTAACCAGCTGTGCCCTGCGGTTTCACCCGCGTACATTTAGTTTCATCCTTATTGTTGCGGACCCCTAATATTTTTAATAAACAAAAGTAGCCTTAGTTACTCCTTGAAACATCGATTCACTTCACTCAAAGGAGCGAAATTAAGTGAACTATATTTTGTGTACTAAATAACTATATAAACTTAAAATTATTTGTTCTCATCCCCTCAGTTAAGCGGTAAAACGTAAATAAACAAATCGGCATTTAATGTGTTCATGAATACCCAACAATACCATAAGGATATGATGATAATGAATCATGAGGATTCAGTTCGACCGTTTACACTCAACCCAAGATGCATCTCTATAAATGTCAGAGTGTAAAAATATAATTTATTCGCGGCGTACGTTACAAATACAATAGGGTTTAAATTAGACATTTAACCTTACTAAAGACGAGTGTCGCGAGTTGAACGCACCCAATGCGTCCGAGCACCTTTGCCACGTGGGGATTACTCATCCGATTTATCGATACAATCGAATCGATATTTATTGCGATATCGATTTAGTTGCATTTGAATTGATAATATAGATTTTCAATTCCAAATTGAATATTTAGAAACTAAAGAAATAAATGCGGGTGTTGTAAATTTGAATACGGTAACTGCTTACCATCAGGATTTGGGTTTGTTTGCCACCTTTGTGTTATGATATTTTGGAGAAGATTAACATACACGGCTTCCATATCGTCGTTGGTCCTTCGAGCTTTTTAAATGCATGTATTGTGGAGATTTATTTTGGTAATTTAAGTATCAGTATTGAAATGTATGAATTTGAATTTGTAATGAATTTGAAAATGACAGACGTATTTATCACCCATCATATGTGTATATGATCTAAAACTCTTTTGTGTCTTCTACTTACATTAACAATACGAATGTCGAAATGGTTTGAAGCAAATTCATAACTAAACATTGATTTATGTACTAGAAAATGGATTTCACGAATTCACTGAAGTATCCGTAACGAACTCGACTCGACTATATTATCACAAAATAAACACATAAAGAAGTCCAGCTTACACTACTAAGTGGTAATAGATGCCGTATCTCTTTCTGTGACGTGGAATTTTAAAAGTTTGGGCATAATTGTATACCTACTGAGATAAAGAATTTTTCAATACAGGGGCCGTACCATAAGCAGTGACAGACTTATACACGTCATATACATCTGTCTCATAGCCATTGGCCCCACTTGTTGCCCCGTTCATTATGGTGGGGCCCAAGGACAACTGGAATTACTCTGATACGATCTGAGATCCACATTGACCAATATGGGAAGCTGTCGTTCTGTAACCATTTTTTAAATGACGTCGTCAGTTGAACTAGAAATAACAGATGAATGGAATGGCCCGCACTCTGCCAACTTTGGCCAAAGTTTGTAACCTTCTGGTGAGGTAATAACTTCACAATTCTTGGCGACTAAATCGGGACACGTGTTTGCTTGCAATATAATATTATGAAAGCGAGCTACTAGGCTACATTAGGCATACATCTTCGTTTAGCTAGGAATACAATATCACCCTGTATCAGTTTGATCTTTCTGACATTATTTGTTCAAACATACATACTTATGCTATGCCTGTATTCCCCGAGTGGGTAGGCAGAGGTGTTGTAATAACAACACCCACTTTTCACCGAGGATGATTAAGTGCCATCGTGACAGAGGGTGAGCCCATCACTGTCTCAGACACTTCATCACGAGTAGGTTTCATCACGATGTTTTCCTTCACCGTAAAGCACGTGGTGTGAAATCACTGCACATAAGTTTTAAGAAAAACTCATTGGTACAGGCCCCGCTGGGATTGGAAGTTGCGTCGCTTGCGTAGCAGTCGCCTGCTCAATCCCTAAGGGCACCACGGCTCTTCCTTTAGTGCTCTTAGTATGTAGTTAATCAAGTATTAATAAGTTAGTAAAAAAGCGAGTCTATCGCCGTCGCAGGCACTAAATTATACATCTTTGAATTACTTCTCAGACATATGCAGGTTTCCTCACAATGTTTTGTATAAATACAGTTGAGTTAATAGATCTAATCCGTGTGCCAATCCAATATCTAAGTCTAGAACAGACAGTAGGTACCTGCAAGCCATTATTTACATTCACCGTGACATTTCCGAACTAGGTTAATTTGAATAGTTATAACGTTGCTATAACGTTATAAGTGCTATAAAAATACCTGTTATTTTTATTATATTTGTTTCGAATATTTTATTGATGTAGATTCGACTTTATAGACGGTTTGCTTAATTAAATTTCTTCCCATTTTGTACGTTGTGTTGGAACTTTAATATTATTGTGTAGGTGGGTTAAATGCATAATGATCAATTTAATTAAGTGCCTTATTAATTAAGGGATAGACCGAAGTTTGTAATATTAATAAAAAAAACTCGAACCACTTAAAAATCCGATGAAGAATAAAATGCAGATAAGTTACCAATACTTTTGCGATGTCGATAATAGGCAATGAAGGTTACAAAAATCACTCGCTAGAGGGCACCATTGTCACATTTATAAATGTAATTAGAAAAGCAAAAATATGCATTTACTAATAGGTATCTCCTACACCTCGTGCTGTACGGTGAAGGAAAACATCGTGAGGAAACCTGCATATGTCTGAAAAGTTATTCAAAGACGTATATATAGTGCCTGAGACGGCGATGGACTCACCATCTGTCACGTTGGCACTATCATCTTCGGTGAAAAGTGGGTGTTATGATTACAACACCTCTGCCTACGGCCTATGCATACTACATATCTCATACGACGACCTAAAGAAGTCAGGAAACTAAGGGTAATGAATGTAAAGACTAACTAGTGATTGGAATACCTACTCTTTTGTATAATGTGTTACACCACAACGCATGTACACAAGTACCTATTGTATTTAGATCTCGCAGTTCGATGCACCGCCGAGTGCACTGGCATTTGAAAACATTTTTATTATTGCAACTGTTAAACAACCCTAGCAGATATTATGAGAATTTAACTTTTTAAATTGACGTTAATTTTAGCAAGTAATACCATTAAAATGTTTAAAAAACATTAGTGGGTCAAAGAAAAAAAGTTGAATTTGTTTTTTTTTATTAGCCTTGCTTTTTGATACAGAAGCTAAGGTTAGGGCTCAGATATATTGTACTGAAATCCCAGAATTGAATCTTAATTGGTTATGTACAGAAGACAATGTGACGTATAACTTGCGTCAGAAGACTAAACACGAATTTGTAACTCTTTCTATAAGACTTATCCAAAGGAATATTTCGGCTCTGTTTAAATATTCTAAGTGATTCTACGTTACGTTAATGACGTCAAATGTATAACCATAGTATATTATAAGCTTAAGAATCAGTATGGACACTAGACTAAGATTTTGTATTAAGAATTTTTGCTCCATAGAGCTTGAGGTTTAAGTTTTTAAAATACACTCCTTAATATACTGTCAAAGTAATGTCAAAGTTCTGAAAAATACCTGTTCTGATATATAACGTATACGTTATCGGCCTCTACGTGACATCCCTTACGGACATTAGCGCGGCGTCTTTGAAAACGTGTGTCATTTCAAACGGTTTCTTCCTAGTTTCCGCACTGCATGTAGTAAGCTCATAATATGTACACTGTGATATGACGATACCATATTGATGGATGACCGGTAAGACGTGAGCCCGATATACATTATAACATGGTATGTGGATAGGACGCTGAGACAAATGATTGTTTCGACAACTGTCATCGGTGGCGGCGTTCTGTCGCCAGAGATACAAAACGTTCGGACTTCACGAAAATAAAATTGAATTCCGCGTCTGTGCCAAAACTTTTATTTGTTTACTTTATTTTATGCCACAGTCACAAGACCGGGCGTTATGTAGTTACTACTTTAATATTACCCAAGTACTATAATATTATGTGCCAAGGAGACACTATTTTGTTTATTTTCTTCCAAACAAAACTTGTTACCAAGTTATTTACAGTGCCACAAGTAGCTTTAATGTCGTCGCTTGACCTTGCGTTTTAAGTTGGCTCAAAATGTGTTGATACTTTTTCGGAGACGAGTTGTGGTTGAATGCCGAAGATGGGGGACCAACAGTTTTCGAGCCACGCTAACATTTAAGCAATTTTACAAACCAATACTTGGTATAAGTACACGGTGCCTAGTGCGAGTTTTCTTAAAATCGCCGTCACAAGTCATCGTGTCGACGAAAACGCAGAGTTGTATGGGCTCACAATAGTGTCAACTTAAGCCGATAGAGGCGCTGTTCCGATCCTATGGAAATCAGCGTTTACGTCTTCGCGGTGACTTGTGATGGCGGCAGTAAAAAACTCGCACAAATAGCTGTATTCTAAACTAAGTGATACCTAAAAAAATGCCTTTGTTTTTTTGTACTGAGACAGACAATGTAATCGGTATTTAAGTATATTGATTAACTCATTAACTAATCAAACGGATCTTACCTCCAACAGGATCAGTTTCATCGACGTGGATCATGTCTGATGATCTGTGGACAGAAAAAATATAATTTTAATATGATTAAGTCAATAAAATAAATATAATGTATCAACTTAGATAAAGAGAGTTATCGCACGGGGTTGAAAACGGATGATTAAAAACTTTATCGTAAGTATTTATTGACCTAAATCCAATCAATCACCAAATTATCGACGTAAATAAATATAAAACCATTTTTATAACATGCTAGCTTCAGTCCGCAGCTTTACCTGCCTGTTATTAGGGATCCCTAAAATAGCCTATGGTCCTCAGGCAATAAGAATGTAGCACCTATTAGAAATATAATTTTTGAAATCAATTCATTTGTTTCGGACCTTATTCGTTACAAAGTTATCTTTCTCTTTGTAATATAAGTATAGATAAATGAAGACTGGGGTAGATTCCCACAAAATAAATTGACAGTTAAGTACGCTTTCTTTCGTTTGACCACCAATTACGATGTCATTAACGTCCTAAGCTCCTTACGTCAGCAAACAACGTAATAAATGTCCCAAAAACGGGAAGACAATGTTGCGCTTGCGACGTGATTCGGACTTGTACGTACGTTTTGTACCTTCCATACATATCTCGACCTTGAATGTCATATTATATTGTACACGCAGACAGTCAGATTAAATTAAGTGAGGATATGATTTTTAACGATCCGTACCCGAAGGGTAAAAGAGGAGATCCTATGACTACGATTCCGCTGTCAATCTGTCTGATTCTTGATAAAATAAATATTTAGTGGGGCTCTAATACAACCAATGTGTTTAAAGATAGTATGGAACATACTCGCACTTCACCGGTTTTTTACTTAATAGATCGTTTCAAATAAATAATCTGAATCTACTTAGGCGTTTCAGCATGTTCAAGGGCACTGGATGTTTTCGTTCTTAAACCTTTAAGAAAGGTTATTGGTCTTTTTAATCTTTATTATTCTCATAATTCGGGATAAAGACTTTCACGAGCGGTGCCAAAAATTCTGTCAAACAAAACCACATTTGTTGCATGTCAAGTAAGAATGGAATGTATTTAGGATCACGACAATATACAAAGCAGTCTTTAAACTCAAGGTAGTAGAGTGCAAATTGATTCAGCCAGCCAATGGATAGACATAATCAGCTAGGTATTACTATAATAACATATTTTTTAAAACAAGCCTTTACGAACATTTCGTATCAAAAGAAGAAAAAAAAACATTTTCTCCTCAGCAAGCCTTTTCATTTCATACCCATATTGTTGTAGCATAAGAAAAATAACTAGTCCGCCATCTTGGATCATCCGCCATATTGGAAATGGAATGACGTCACCTAGCTTGCATATATTGTCATTCAAAACAAGCGTGTATATACCGAATATTAGTTTAATCGGTTAAAGATAACTGATTAATTCAGTTGCATGATTCCACCCTGACAAACATACATACATACATTGCAAGCAGTGCAATAGAAAGCTTGTAAAAATTATCCAATATTTTCATAAAGGTGGGAACAAAATAATAAAACGTGTGTGAGAAAAATGTTATGTTGGGAATGGGGCAAGGTTGGTTCGAGGAAATTGATGGATTTTCTAGATGCATTGATGTTAAGGTTAACAGACCTATTAGTTTATCTTAGATATACAGTTAAGATAATGCTGTTAATAATTAATTCTATTCTTGATAATTAATATATCGAGGTATATCTTTGATAACATATTTAAGGAGCCATGGCCTTGGGGTTGGAGCAGTCGACTGCTACTCAAGCGACGCAAAATCGAATCCTAGCAGTTGAGTGAGAATGAGTTTTTCTAAAAACTTATGTGCAGTGATTTCACATCACGTGCTTTACGGTGAAGAAAAACATCGCGAGGAAATTGCTTTTATATAAATACTAGGGTACGTCACGCGATTTCACCCGCGTAGGGATTCCCGTTCTTGTGGGATTACGGGCATAAAATATAGCCTATATTACTCGCTGATGATGTAGCGATCCATTGATGAAAGAATTTTCAAGATTGGTCAAGCAGTTTCGGAGCCTATTCAATGCAAACAAACAAATATGTATTAGTGTAGATATGCTCACGCCATCCAAGAAGGGTCCCCGAAAATGTAAGCAGAGCACAGTTCACCGAAGATGATTAAGTGCCTACGTGACAGAGGGTGAGTCCATCGCCGTCTCAGACACTATACATATACATCATTGAATTACTTCTCAGACATAAGCAGGTTTCCTCAGATTGCCGATTTTCCTCGAAAAAGGGGTTACGAAGGTCAAATGGCAGTCGCTTCGGGTTGAATCAAGTGTTGACCCCAAATACATGGGATAAGGCCAGGGAGATGACATATGCAGGTTTCCTCACGATGTTTTCCTTCGCCGTAAAGCAAGTAGTGTGTAATTCATAAAAAAAAAAGTTTTTCTCTCTAATCATATATACCGACTCTTCATACATAAGATAGACAAATGGCGAGTCACATCCTCTTATAAAGTGTTGTACGTTTGTACTTATTAACTATACGCAATGATGCAATGCAAATAACGTATTTGTAATGCATAGGTTGTCCAACATTTCCCCTCTAACGATCAACGGAATTTTATAAAATGGTAATATTGACCAGTCTCTGTTAATATTCATAACAACCTTGTGTATTTATTTAAATTATTAATCGTAATTTTATTATGGTAATTGTCTATTGGCGCCATACATAGGGCCATAGATTTCTTGTCTATACATCTATATCTATACAGATAATTAAATTGATGTGTCTGATTGTAATTCCAAATTAACAGCTTTCACTAAATGCTTATGAAAGTATATACGGCACTGACCCAGAAATCAATAAAAAAAAATCAAAATCAACATTTCTGTCTGTCTGTTTGTTCCGGCTAATCTCTGAAACGGTTGGACCGATTCTAATGGTATTTTGATTAGCAGAGAGCTGGGGCCCTACCATGAACTCTTATTGCCATGATAGTTTAAATCTTATTATGCGGAAGATGTATATAAGGTGTATAAGTCTGTCACTGTCACACAGTGGAACTATGATGGCAATAAAAATTATGATAAGGCCCCAGATGTTACGAGAAGTAAGTTATATCACTATAGGTGCCGTCATTAGTTATGAGCTCAGACCTTGAATGTGCATTAATAATTGTATAATATCTCTGTCTGTCTGTATGGAGCGACGTAATTAAAATGTGCATGCGCAGTTACCCCCACTGTTTTCACTGAGCGCTTATAACTGACTGAACCTGTATCATAGTTTTTATTGTTAATTTTACACGGGTAAAACCGAGAAGCACAGCTAGTAAAGAATAACATTATAGCTTATCTAGCTCAAAGCTAAAAGATCACAGCTCTTAATGCCATAGCTATAAAAGTTCAAGGTACGATATCTAAAGTGCAATAAATAATACCGGTTACCATATAGACCGATATGGTCCCTCCAGCTGGGGCTGTAGACAAAGTAACGTTAGCCTCACGCTAGTAGAAACGATACAAAATGTACGGGAATGACATATGTCACGTGACTGATGTATGTCATTTCCATACATTTTGTATCGTTTCCATTAGCACAAGCGCGAGAATGTTACTTTGCCTACAGGACCTTAACATTTGAACTTAATACTTATTGCTGAGGCTGAAGAGTTTGTTTGTTTGTTTGAACGGGCTAATATCTGGAACTACTGAACTGATTTGAAAAAATAATTCAGTGTTCAAAAGCTCATTTATCGAGGAAGGCTATAGGTAATATCATTAAGCTAAGACCAATCGCGTGTTATAGTTCGCGTTAGCTAGTTAATAAATATTTCAACCAAACGAAGTCGCGGGCAGTAGCTTGTGATATTTAAGTATAAAGCTTTAGAGATTGTTTGTTTGGTTGCACGCGCTAATCTCGGGAACTAGGTTTGGATTGAAAAAATATTTTTGTTTATGATACTTAGTTCTTTCATCAAGGAAGGATTACATCACGCTGCGACCAATAGGAAAGAAGCATCAATGAAAAATGTTGCAAAAACAGAAATATAACACGACATAATTGTGAATCTTAAGCGAGTCAAATCGAAAGGCACAGCTAGTAATATTATACACGTAGAGAGCGTTTCCGCTAAGCTGATAGATAAAATATATTTTACGATTTTCCATGTTTATAAATTCATACAAAATTATGAATTTAACACAAAGAGTATGAATATTAATAACGCATTTTATGTTTACATTCAGTCAAACAGCTGTGTACACACACCATCCGTATTCTTAGCGGCATAAAGTTCAAATTGGTACGCAAAGGTCATTAGCTGGGTCCCAATTCTGCATAATGCAGCTTTCGCGATTCAAGGTGAAATTCTCTGTGGTATACAAGAATACCAGTAGTTACGTAACGTTCGAGAGAAATTATATCGAGTTATGTTTCGAAATAATCGAATATTAATCGGCAAGAAGAATATTTTTTCATTGTGGGTGTTATTTCTCCATGCTACTAATCGGTCTTGGACATTTTCATGACATTATTTTAAAAGACAGCCGCTTTATTCACTAAGGTTTCTCAGCTTTGGTTTCAATACTTGGTTGTCCGATTGGTGTCGTGGTGTGCTGCCAATGATATGGTTCTTAACGTGTCTAAATGCAATGTCATCCAGTTCACACGTAAAAAGTCTTACCACGATGCAAATTATTTTATCAATTCTAACCTTATTAAGAATGTGAATAGTATTCGCGATTTAGGAGTAATTTTGGACTCTAAGTTGCGCCTCCACCTTCACTCTGATAATATCGTGAACAAGGGGTTTAAAAACTTGGGGTTTATTTTGCGGAACAGCTGCGATTTTAAATCACCTCGAACAAAAATAATACTCTTCAATAGTATTGTTCGTAGTGGGCTCGAGTATTGTAGCGTGATTTGGAACCCACACTATGATGTGTATACAAAAAGAATAGAAGCAATCCAGAAAAGATTCCTTTGGCACCTCGTTTATAGATGTAATCTTGGAACGAAACTGAAAACTTATAATGAGCGACTTAAATACTTCAATATGATACCTCTCGCCGATCGTAGACAAATAGCCGACCATTTAACTCTCTTCAAGCTCGCCAATGGTATACTGGATGCTCCTAATATTTTGCAAAAATTAAATTTCAATGTCCCAACAAAATTGCCCAGAGCCTCCAGATATAACTTATTTTTACCTTCTCATAACAAGTCAAATTTGGGCCTATACTCGCCAATAAACAGATTAATCCGAAACTTTAATGCTATTGCTAAAACTAAACAGGTGGATATCTTCGCACGCAACCTCTCATCTTTCAAAAGATCTTAAAAAAAAAAAAAACTATTCATACCCAGTCTTCTATACAAAAACATTGTCTCTGTTATTTTACTGCATGCTGTTGCTACCTATAATTGTAGTGGCACTTACTTATGTTACATCTATCATGTACTCAAACTAATGTATTGGTGTTCTCTATGTTGGTAAACTTAAAAAAAAAAAAAAAAAAAAAAAAAAATAGGAAATTGATACATAATACGTAGAGGATAAGGTTAAATTTCGTATCTTTAAAACCGACACTCGACGACGAATGCGACGCTGAGAAACCTTAGTGAATAACGCGGCTGGTCCCGTCACTAGTTAAGAACGAATTTGAATGCGCAGTAGTCATTTTAAGAGTCTGTCTCTGTCTATATGTATGGCGCGAGGCGAATAAAAACATGCGGAGTATCTCCACAATTTTTCCCTGCGCGCTCTTTACTCGTGACGAGACCTATAAATGTAGGTACGAACGTTGGGATTAATAATTATCTTAGAAAAAATATTCTCAACCAATATTTAATTAATTCACAAAGAGGCTTCTCCGCTGAACGAAGTTACCAGTTACGATATTCTGTACTAGCGGTGCCCTGCGGTTTCTCCTTAGTGGTTTCATTTTGCGGAACTCTATTATTCTTAAAAAAATAAAGCCAGTGAAAGTCCCGTTAAAAATAAAGTTGGTCCAGTCGTTTCAGAGATTAGCTGCAACAAATAAACAGAAGGACAGACAGATAGAAAAATGTAAAAAAAATAATTGAGGACGCAGAAACAAGAACGAATGGTAGTTTATTTTACGTAAATATCTTATAGTAGTGTGATAATAATATTTTAATGCCATAAGTCCAGTCAGAACTACTTACAGTTGCCGGTTTGTTTTCTTAAACACGCCTAATGGGCTCATTTCCGCCACGTTCGCTGACGAATATAGTTAGCTTTTAACATTTGCCATCACTGGAACGAAATCAATCTGACATCAACATTCGCGGTATAAATTCCACTTGACAGTTGAAAATTTCAAACCCCGTAAAAAACCTTTTCCATGAATTTGAAAATTAGAACACACTTATTATAAAAAAAAAACAAGATTTCACACATTCCTAATTTAATTTCTAAGAAGTTTTCCACTCACGAACAAACTCTTTTATCTATGAGACTGTATATTGTAATTTTCCAGAAACATAAAAAAAAATAACTTGTCGCCAGAATTAGAAACAAAACACCAGAAAGTGACTTCGAAAGTCTAGATTTCACACGTTCCAAAATTAAATTTCTAATAAGTTTTCCACTCACGAACAAACTCTATAATCTATGAGACTGTAAATTTTTCAGAAGCGTAAATAAAAATCAAAACACAAACACCAAAAAGTGGCGTTCGACATTTAAGTCATGGCAAATTAAAAAGATTTTTTTAAAACTTCCATAACATTTAAGGCAATGGCTCATTGAGGAAGTAGCCGCGTGAACTGAATTGATTGCGTTAGATGTATCAATTGGCTCGTATAAGGAACGCGGTGTCAATCTCAGTCAGTTCGAAGCCAATGTAACGAAATGTATACATACGGAAGGAGAGCTCTCATAATATCTTCTATCTTTAAACTAGCAATTCTTGTGCATATATTATATCTATACAGATAAATAAAATTGAAGTGTCTGTTTGTAATTCATAAATAACAGCTTTTCACTAAATGCATATGAACGTAAATATAACCTAAGTATATTTAGTTTCATACGTTACTGACACAAACATTTTTTTTATTTATTTCTCTGTCTGTCTGTCTGTTTGTTCCGGGTAATCTCCAAAACGGCTGAACCGATTATAACGGGACTTTCACTGGCAGGTAGCTAATGTTACAAGGTGTAACTTAGGCTACTTTGAATTTAAAAAACATAAGGGTTCAGCGGGACACCCATGAAATTAAGTCAGCGCGGGTGAAACCGCGGGGCACAGCTTGTATATATATATATATATATGATTTGAATCTCGGAAACGGCTCTAACGATTTTCATGAAATTTAGTATGCAGGGGGTTTCAGGGGCCATAGATCGATCTAGCTAGGTCAAAGCTCGGTCATCCAGGTACTTTACTGAAGCAGGCGCGCTTGCACACAAACACGCATACATACGAATAGTGACCTGATTCAAGAGCCTTGTACAGTGCCCCAAGTGGGTTTTGGCACCGTCAATGTCGTCGCTCGACCTTGCGATTTAGCGTGGCTCAAAATGTGTTGATACTCTTTGAGAGGCGGTTTATGGTTGAATGTCAAAGTTGGCGGATGAAAACACTTTCGGGTACAGGGGCCTTACCATGAGCTCTTATTGCCATGATAGTTTCACTCATTTATGAGACAGATGTATGTGACGTGCATACATCTGTCACTGTCGCACAACTGAATTATCATTGCAATGAGAGCTCATGGTGAGGCTCCAGTACTCGGCGATAAATATTGCAAATCGATAAAGTAAAGGGACAATCGGCTAATTTCGGTTTTATAGAGTGAGATTCTGCTGTACAAAGCCGAAATTAGCCGACCACGACTGAGACATGACACTTATATTGTTTGTATATGCACGTGCACTTCTGTCTGCGTCGATTCTCGGCCAATATAGTAAGCTGCTCTATTGTTACATTTCCATTTTAGTGCCAATACTCTTCTACGTTATAAGATGACGTTCACATGAACTATATTATGCAAATATTCGTATGAAAGGTACTATTGTGTACGTAGCTGCATTGCCCGGCGCGATGACGTCTTCCCTTTGTTCAAGTTTGGGTTATAGTCAAATTTATTGTTCATTTTGACATTAAAATATTTCATTTTATGAGGCTTATGAACGTTATTTAACACAATGAAGGCTTGGACGCTATTAACCGACTTCAAGACGAGGACGTTTCAATTCGACTGTGTTTTTTTTGTATGTTTTCTTTATTTGTTTGTACCCGAAGTATGGGTTTATTATTCGGTATCGTTTCTCAGCGTTGAACTCGACGACGAGCGTTGATTTCAATCATAGGAAATTGATACATAATACGTAGAGGATAAGGCTGCGAAACCTTAGTGAAAAGCGCGGCTACTTATAATCTCTTAGATTTGCGCATCTGAGTGAGAGTGTCATTTTGAACGATCCGTTCCTTGATTCCTTAGTGCTTGTAAAGGTTATATTTCCTGTGCCCAGGTTTTTGGCATGTTTATTCTCAAATCTACTTTCCATTAAATGTTTTTTTTTAATTCGTTGCTTGCTGTGACAAACCAGCTTCTGATAGGAGAATGTTTACGGGTTCATCGACCTGAATACGCTTTCGAAACTCGTTTCTCGATAAAAAGGCTCACACGGAACGGTCACGTTACACATATCCACCTATGTTATGTTGTTTTTTATTGTCAACCGCCTTTACAACAATGGCCGGTCAGATAAGGCGGCGAGCCATTTATGGTCGATAGTATGGTCTAATGACATGGACCGAGCTGCAGCAATAAAATTAATAAAACTATACGCTCAACGTTTAAATAGGCGTACAAATGTATAGCCTGTGGCGTCTAAATTGACAGATGTCAAAAGTGACATGTTTTTGGCGCTAAAAATATCTGGCATTTCGAGACGTTATGAAAAATGACTTTAAAAGGTGTTAAAACTGATTAAATACGTATAATAAGTAACTTTAACAGGTAGATACTACGTCTTTTGTATGAAGAGAATCGGCTCTAATGAGAATGACTCATAAAATATTTGCTAACAAACGTGACAAATCAAGTCGGTCAATACATTGAGCGAACGTTGAAGAAGCGAATCGATATGTGGGAGGTACAGTTAGGACATTTACGACTAACCTCCTTAGAATAATACCTTCTGTGTGAAATAAAATATGCAGGCGTGTACAGTCAGAGTCGTATGAGCGTCTAACTGTACACGTGGTTGTGTCAATCGCGCGGTATGCGAGCAGGCCGAGGCCGCCAGACGAGTTATTTCCGAACTACATAACGCTTTTTGGTACATAATGCTCTATCTGAACGAAGCGCAGCGAAAAAAGTAGTTTAATCTTGCTAAATATCATAGAACTTTAATCTGGTCTGTCAGGAGCCTTGATGTTTCCTTTACAGTGATGCCAAATTCGTTCGATATCCGCATTCAATGGTTGATGATAGCCAGTCACATGGACGGTGCTATTTAAAACGTATAAAAAGTCGTACATAGAATGGCCGTAATAACTTTGAGATCGCATCGCGACCATCGCGTCGCTTCGAGAACAGCAACAAAAAAAACAAAACACATCTTGATTTTTTAAAGTTCAATAAACACAAACTGAGTGACAGCGGAGATCAGTTTATATCGCGACTGTACCTCTCCTCATTTCTAAAATGCAAAGTACTTCGGGACGCAGTGTATGAAGATTTTTAGAGAAGGCCCATACGTAAAACTAAGAATTCGGGGCTTATTTTAGCGGTCCAGCCTGTAATACACCCCTGACTTTTGACGGTGTTTTTTGCAGTTCAGACCCATTGGTTATTCGCCTGGTCCTTTTACATTAAGATCCGTTATTATCAACCGGTAAGCAATCAAGAGTTTCGCGCTTTGAGACAGGGTTCTCCAGTGTTTTTATCAACATACAACTATTCCAGTTCCAGTATCATCTGTCCTGTTTGTCTATATTCAACTTGTTTACCAATTCAAATTCAGACTCATAAAAACGGCCGTAATTAGAATTATTTTCGAACTTCTCACAAGACGAAAAGGTTTTAAGGTTTGTAGTTTGCTTAAGACGTTCTCCAAAAAATATTTCAGACCCAACATCCATACACTTGCTAGGTGATGAAAGTAGATTCGGAAGAGGTCTATCGAATATAATAGTCCTTATCTTCATAAGCAGCACTATGAGATGTTAGGATAAGGTAGAGTGGGTCTTAGCTATACTACTACACCTACTATTAAAACCTCGTTGTCCAAAAATATATCCAATATTGAGCCTTAACAATGTACACACCCATTTTAGGAATCTTAGAAATAACACAGATTGATTGCAATTTTACATCTTAAAATTTCAACCATATGAAAACAGTTCTAAGTTCTAATATCGATACTATTTTGGATTCTTCTTGGTTCTATGACGTAGATGCATAATAATATCTAGATTTATGAATGGACAGGATGGTATCAAAACTGTTTAGAAGAAAGTCGCCATAACCAGTTTTGATTTATCAACTGTTTCATTGAAATGTAAAATAAAAGAAATCGTCTTGGTGAAACGGTAGCTATGGGCCTGTTCTTTGAGAGCTGAGCTGACAGGAATTTAAGATAGCCAACATTTGATCCAAGTTTGATAATCCAGAAGTCAAAGTAAAGGCTTGCATTGCATAAAAGACTAGTAAAATTCGGAGCACTCGTAACTGACAGAAGTGTATGAAGAAACGCGTGAATGCGGACGAAGCGAAACAAGTAAGTATGTAACGATATTGTGGTGAACGGTGGTCTTTGCCTACCCCCATGGGATTCAGGCGTGAGCATATAATATGAGTGTGGTATATTATGACGTCTATAAGTCTGTCACTGTCGCATATCCATACTATCATAGCAATAAATGCTTATAAAGTAAGCGTATAATAGTAAGGATCTAAGGAACAAATTTAATGCACTTGACTATTCCATACAAATTGTGCCTGCAGGGGCCTTACTATGAGCTCTTATTGGCATGATAGTTTTACTCTTACTAAGAGACAGATGTATTTGACGCGTATACATTCGTCCCTGTCACACACCTGCAATATCATTGAAATAAGAGCTCATGGTTAGGCCCCAGAGATGTTGTTCCAATGAGTTTTAATATTAAACGTGAAAGTACCTTATTATTTCATAGGATAAGGACAGACCTAGGTGTGCTTACCATTGTCTATGAAAGAATAACTTTCTAAACAATAGGCAAACTTCGTGCAAGGCATCTGCCAATAATCTTTTGTTTTAAAAACAATGCGATTGTCTCTAGCCGGACTTCAAGTAGGGAAAAGGATGTAGCGCGGACTAAATAATGCAATACCTACGTGTAATTTATACACTTAAGTCACATTTATAATCTGATAAGTCAACGATGTCGACAATTACTGACGAGATAATAATGTTTTGTTTACCTACTAGTGTTTCTTAGGTATGCAATAAACCTAGTTTCAGTACTATGTGCTGATTTCATTAAGAATCCACCCTCAGCTTTTCGGTTTGAAGGCGGTTAAAAGGCTGTAGCTATACTACAGAGAGGATTTTTTTTAGCATTGAAAATATCCAGATTTTTAATAATTACGTACTAAATGTTGAAAAATTACCGTTCTCACAATCACTAAAAATAACAGCTGGCCTAGACAAAGTAACATTCTCTCGCACTTGCGCTAATAGCAACAATACAAACTGTATGGGAATGACATAAATCAGTCACGTCACATATGTCATCCCCGTACATTTTGTATCGTTTCTACTAGCGGAGCGCGAGGATGAGATACTTTGTCTACAGGACCAAAAAGTTCTTTGTAACGGTTGTGTAACGACTCTACAGTATAGGTTTAGTTTGACACCTTCGCTTGACCTTGCGTTTCCACCACGCTTCTAGCGTGGCTCAAAAGTTATTGATACTTTTCGGAAGAGGGTTGTCGTTGAACGCCAAAGAGTGCAGATCAACACATTTTGAGCCACGTGACGACATTTGAATATTTACAAATGTATACTTTTATACTTGGATAATGTATATTAGAATACTTAAGTAAGAGGTTCTATGTTCTACGCGTTGTTTCTTATACCTAATTAAAACTATATGGTTTAGGGAGGTTCCAACTAAGCAGCTAACTAACAAAAATATTGCTCGGTCTATAGTCTATGGTGCGCGAAAACAATACATACGCAGTTATTCCCACTATTTTCGATGAGCGCTCATAACCTCTAAATTCGTCTGTTCGTTCATGACGAAATCAATAAGATTATACTTAGTCTTAATACAAAAACACCCACTCTTTAATTAGGTAATTTTTTTAGACGCACATCGAAAGAACTGTAAATTAAGCAAATAGGTATTTAATGACAATAACACTCGAGTGGGTACGGTACTTGCCTATTAATTGACTTTGTATCGAAACACGTAAAGTACGCAATCAATTATGAGTCATTATCTACATCTTATCAAATATTAATATCACCTTGCAGTTGATAAGTAACCTAACATTATTGTATTTTGGTCGATTGCATTTTGTTTTAGGAATTCGATAATAATTACTTTTTGTAAGAATACTATAAAAAAATATGAATAAATATGCTCAGGCTCACGCTATTCCAGAAGGGTTCTGTAGAGGTGTTGTAACAATAACACCCACAAGTGCCAACGTGACAGAGAGTGAGTCCATCGCCGACTCAGGCACTATACATACGCCTTCTTGAAAAACTTCTCAGACATAATATGCAGGTTTCCTCACGATGTTTTCTTCACTGTAGGTATATATTATACGAATGCTATAAAATAAAAAAATACAAAGGGATTTTGGAACACCTACCTACATATTAATTTGACGGCCTACTTAGTTTATTGATTTAATATAATTGTTACTTTTAAAGGGAACTTTTAACGGAAAATGATTGAACTTTAAAATATTTTTTTTAGCTATGTAATCTGACTATTTCTTCAGCAGCATGTTGGATTAATAAGGACAATCTTATTTATACAAATATTATAAAGAGGAAATATTTGTATGTAAGTATGTTTGTATCCAATTGGCTCAAAAAGTAAAGGACCGATTTAAAAAATTCTTTCACGATTTGAATGCTTCATTATCACTCATTAATATAGGGTATATTTTGTCCCCGTACTCTAATGGGAATGGGAAATATGAGAGTGAAATCGGCTAGTATTCAAATAAACGAGTAATCAAGAGGATGATAACTCCCTAGCCTAAATGAATATTTAAATAACGAGAAAGTGCATTATTAACTACCTACACAATAGATACATATGATGTGTCAATTAGTAAATGACATAATAGTTCTTAAATGCACATTTAGGTAATAGCCATTTCACAACACCTGTATTGTGATATCACTAATTACCTCTTTAGTATACAGAGTTTAATACGGAAGACTATGCATACACGAGCCAGAAAAAAAAATCAAAAAATATCTGCCTGGCCTCATGTATGGGACATTGTTGGGATCGGCACTTGATTCGACCCGATGTGGCTGATCACCTGGCTTTGTAGACCTGCCTGTGTCGCTAACGACTAACATTATCTTTTTTTCAATATTATAGAAGGAAGAATAAACATATGATTATTTGTTACTAATAATGTTATTTTACAATACAAAAGCAAGTTTTATTACACTTTCGTGCTTTTCGAGTCTTTCTTGTTTTTTGTTTCCAAATGTAGGCTTTACCCAGACCTCCAGGGTTTTATAACTACTTTGTAGTTGATACATTAGGATGCTACATGTACCTTATACTTACTAGTTAAGCGCTAGTCAAGATTCAGTAATTAAACTGAATCGAACCTTAAGCCACCTTTTGTTTTATAGATTGTTTGGCGTCTGTCAATCGAGATAACGTAAGAATTTCCTCACTTTTCAGACACACGGATACGTTACCTACCCAGCAAGAGCGGCCATCAGCATTCTATCTAGGTGCAGGTCAGATGCGAAAGTATGACGGACACCGCGAGACGACAAGCAAACAGAATGATACAGCTAGACGTTCACAGACAGACCCACTTACTTGATCATTTTTATATTTACTTTTATGTCTTTGATACTTGCTCTACAGACACTCTTTATCTATATGTATTCAATAGACAAAAGTGATCGAATGATGCATCAACGCACAGGCTTAAGGGTAGTAAATTGCAATTTTAGCACACCTATTCCTCACAATATGACGAAAGTATCAATATATAAAGGATTTTTCGACACTCAACCCCCAAGGGAAACTAGACTATAAATAAAAAAAAAAAAGTCCTGACTGACTGACTTATACATCAACCCACAGCCTAAGCCACTGGTCATAGATACATGCAATTTGATGTGTGTTCTTGTTGAGGAGTAGGAATACACTAAGAAGGGTTTTCGACTCCTGAGGGGGCGAAATAGGGGTTGAAAGGTTGAATGTGAAATTTGTCTGCCACGTAGGCGAAGCTGCGGGTACAAGCTATAGTTTTAATCGCTAACGGTCTAATAATGAAACGTCATTGAAATGTCACTGCCTTATTAATAAACGAAGCGTAGTGCATAAAGGTAATCCGAGGATTATTTCGAGATTAGTATTAATATCTCTTTTTGTATTGTAATGAGAAATGGATGACAATGGACATAGCTATATTTATACCGATTTAAGCATTGTTCATTAATGAAGGAGTAAAAGTCCGTAATTACTAATGTCTAGAACTAAGCATATAAAATGGGAGTGGCAACCGTAAGAATCAAATCAAAGTATTTTTTGATAAAGTTCCGATCTCAGAAGACATAAATACGCTTCTAGTAGGGGCTTAAGGTAATGAATGGCTTCTGTCTTGTAAGTGTTGTTATTAAGCTCTTCATACTAATAGTAGGGTTTATGTTTTCAATTGTGGTAGTTACGGCAAAATTATTGTCCGAAACCAACAGGAAGGAAGACACTCGTACAATTTGATTCATAAATAAAATATTTACCTACCAATAAAAACTTCTACCTACATAAGCATAAAATATTTTATGCCAGTGAGGCAGTTTTTGTAAAATAATTACAGAATTAAAACAAGTCCGCGCCGAATCCTTGGAACGATAGTTTACGGTTTCTTATCTACTAATTAAATAACTTACCTTTAAAAACTTCAGCACATGCACATCACTATCGCATCCAATATTGAAATAAGTACCGCGATTTATTGACTTCACTTAAGCACAATAACACTGGCACAATAATTTATAATCTGTAATAATTCACATTCACTGTGCAGGTATTTAAAACCAAACAATTTTTATTATTCTGTATTCGTGAGCGCACGTCGCAAGCGCTTGATCGCGACTGGAGGTGCGCCGGCGCCGGTCTCTACCGTTCGTTTCTAATTCCGTCGTGCTAGTAACACGAGATAAAGCCGGTTTATTGAAGAACTTTTCATTAACTATATTACATTTTAATACGAAAGGAAAATCGATTATTCCACTAATACGGCGCGTTATCGTAAAATCAGTTAGTAGCCGGTCTTATAAACGAAATTCACCATTGAATTTAAGATGTTTAGATCCAGTAGCCGAACAATTTATCTAGGCGTAGGATCACCTTGGGACGCTTTTATGCTATTTCTTAGCCTTATTTAAATAAATAACTTTAAGAGATTAGAGAGAATATCTCTAATCTAATCTAATCTATCCGACTTTTTTTGATGTTAAAACTATTCTAATCCTAGTGTGCTAATGAATGCTATAGGGAAGTGTTCTAATCTCTCATCAATCTTCATCTCATCAATTGTCTATGGATGGATGGAGGACACTGCCTTCCTTATATTGAAAGGAATTCATAACTGAGTTTTAAGCCAGTTGTAAAATTTAATGCAATACAATTAGTGACTCTTAAAGAAATTCAAATTAGATTTTTTTAAGTCATATTTTTTTTTCATCACGACCGCTAAGCTTATGGTGAATTCAAACTCATTGCTGCACATAAACTATTTTTTTGGCTAGGATTTGAACTTACGTCGCGAGCGTAGCGGGCGATTACTCAAACCTTACCACGGCTCTCTTCCGAAATAAATCTTAGGACTGTTACAAGGTGAACCCGCGTTTCATGATACGTATTGAGGTTAACACGCGGCTATAAAACATGTCGATCCGAACTTGCGTTTCGCATTCATGTTCGAAAACTAATTTCCTGTTTTTTTTGTTCCGTTGGAGAAAAAAAAAACCACCGGGTCGCTAGGTACATTCGACGAAAGCGGAAGAATATAACCGCTCCTTTTGTTTCCTATGTTAGAAGGGGTGCTTTGCAAAAAATGAGGAAGAAACGCAAACGCCGCAGTTAACGTTAAGACCATTTTGACCAGGATGCTGAGTCAGAACCACAAAGCTTAACTAGATTGTTAAACTTAATAAATTATTATAGACCGGATAGGTAATTACTACCTACCTAGGTAACTTGGGTACACACATTATTGCTCTCGAATTCATATATTGGTCTTGTAAGTGTTATTGTTTTTGTCTAAATATAATATTGGTATTGAAAGTTAGCCTATTTTATTGATATTGACGAATTGGTCTTATACAAGTACCGAAGAAAACATTTGTGGATAAACTTAGGGTTCATTCATTGGTTTATCTTTGAAAATATTGTAATAGTTAAAAGCCCTCTACAAAGTTAAAACGCTTGGTACCTAGATAACATTATTCACGAACTCAATACATTGTCCTGTAAATTTTCCTTAGGGAAGGTACCTACGTAATTTGGCTACGTGTGTCACGTTATTAGTCACAGACAAGATAATTTAAATAATGTATCAATTAGCTAAGTAATTAGAATTATGATTCGGTATTGCAAAATAAGTAATCTATTTATAATGTAATACGTAGTAATTGGCTTGGTTTGATCCAATAAATAATCTGGAAAACTTTATAGTCTCTAACTGTGTCTCTAAATGTTATTGGCTGTGGAATGCAAGGACGATCCAGGATATTATCTGTGAGAGGCACATTAGGTGGGCAATATAATTAGCAATAATTTTTAGATTTATATATTGTAACAACTCTAATAATTAAAATTGTTTCATCACATTCCATGGCACTGTAATGGAATGAAAATGAAAATGAAAATGATTTATTCAGTTTAGGCCCTGGTAAGGCACTTATGAACGTCGAGGAATCTACCACCGGTTCGGAAACTAGCCTTCTGAGAAGAACCGGCAAGAAACTCAGCTGGCATCATGTACATTTCATTACACAGTAAAATAATAATAATTACAAAAAAAAACATCATAAATTATTCACAATAGTGAAAATTGTATCAGCATGCATGTGTAAAAAATAATAATTAAAAACGTAAAAACAATACCAAATGATTTACATATCATGTTTGCATACCATGTCATTGCCAGAGCTACTTGTGCAGAGTTTTAATTCCATATGTCTTTATCATTTATGTAATCCGAAATTGTATAATAAGCTTTCTTCATCAGTTCAGTTTTAATGTGTGTCTTAAATTTATCATAATTTAACGCGTTTATTGACTGTGGGATTTTATTGTAGAAACGAACACAATTCCCCATGAATGATTTATTTACCTTTGCTAACCTGAATCTAGGAGCTACAATTTTGTGTTTATTTCGTGTTGAAATATTTTTTTTCATGTATAGCAAATTCTCATAAATGTACAGTGACGGTAGGGTGAGAATATTTATTTCTTTAAATTTATCTCTAAGAGAATCTCGGGGATCCAGGGAGTATATTGCCTTGATGGCTCTCTTTTGAAGTATAAAAATTTCTCCACAGTATACAAAAATACCGTTTGGCCTTGACGTTTCTGGCTCCCTAAATCCGCTCTTGGTGGAATGAGCTCTAAGATGTCCCAGGCGAGGGGTACTTCAAGAAGGATGTGGAGAGTTATAGGTGCCGTCACAAGCTATGAGCGATGACCTTGAATGCGCAGCACACTGTACCTAGTCATCGTCTGGGTTTTGTAAGGCGCGACGAGCACAAACACATGTGCAGTCATCCCCACTATTTTAGCTGAGCGCTCAATGTGACGTCACCTGTAGTAAGATAAAGGTACCCACTTAACAGCAGACAAACTCGCACTTACAATACAACACCAGAAATAGATGTTAACATGGTGACAATTTGTTGATATTCAATGGCAAGGTTCGGGAAGGGAGCAACGTTATTGTTTTTGGCAACACATTCTAATTAGAACAAGCAGTTGACGAGCTTACGATATAGGAAACACACGTTTTACAAATTGTCAATAAACACATTACAATTGAGTATAGGTTGAATTTGGTTGAATTAATTGTTGGGCATGAAATTTTACAAACTTTAGGGGCGAGGTGAATTAACAAATGTAATATCCACACCTATTTTCGCTGCGCGTTCTTAAAATGAAATGGCTACACACAGGTATCTACTCTATGTAGAACGCGAAAGTTTCTTTATCTATGCCGTAGACCGCGTTCCGAGCATAGACCAATGTTTATCAATTCGTTGCCATGACAACAGAAACTTCAAAACCAGAAATATTCCTGTACAATGCGAATGGTGATATTATAGTGAGTATACGTAAATTGCAACTGTTCTGATCAATTAGCAATGGATTTAAAACTAATGGACAAGTTACGTCTCCTTAAAATCGACACGGAGCTGCGGCCTCAGATTAAGATGAAACCAATGAGTAGGTTCTACTTCATCACCTCCACGAACCCTGGTGAGCAGTTCTTCGTCTTCGCCTCCACCGCCGCTTGGCTCATCCGGAAAACTGGTAAAGACTTCGAACAACCCAACGAAGAAGACGACCCTAACACCTGCATCGCAAACATCCTCGATGTCTTGAGAGAGAAAGACATAGCCGTAGATTTCTCCTCACACAAACTAAAACAGGGATTCGGAGATCAAGTCTGCTACATCCTAAACGTCTTAGCTGATGAAGTACTTAAGAAAGAGAATTTCGAATGGCAAAAGCCTGTTGTAGATATACAAGAACCTGAGGAATCTGCCGACGATGTTGATCAAGTCGAAGATGAAACTGAGATTATTCTAAACAAGGTCGAAGAAGAAATGGCTATTTACTCTGAGGAATCCAACGGCGAATATGATGAGGAGGAAAAAGAGCCTAATAATTTAGCCAGTAAGGTTCATGATTGGGAGGCTTGGAAGCTGGAGTTAGAACGAGTGGCGCCGGCTTTAAGGTTGAAGATATCGGCCGATGGACGAGACTGGCGGGCAAGGCATTCGCAGATGAAGGCTTACAAAGACGAACTATTCGACCGTTTTAAAATTACAGGATCTCAATTGAATAAGCTTCACGGTAGCATAACATCTGCAATGGATAAAATTTTAGCTCGAGAAAATATATTGAACGAGCAGTTTGAGCCTTCAGTTAAGGAGTACGGAGCGTTGCTTGATGAACTGAGTAAAGTGACGAGTGAGTACAAAGAGGCGAGTGTCGGAGTGTCTGAGAGACAAGAGATGTTGAACGAGCTGACGGCTAAAGTGGAGAATATAAAGCAAAGGACGGAATCTAAGGGGTCTTCGATGAACGATAACTCTCCTCTAGTGGTCGCTAAGAAGGCAGTCGGTAATTTAAAGAAGGATATACAAGAATTGGATTTCCAAATAATCATTCTCCTCTGGTTGTTAACTACGAAAGAAAATCCTAACAATAATTTATTTGCAAACGCAGAGTCCAGAATGATAAGCAATGAAGCCTAATTATAAATTTGAGGCGTGTTTCACAATGTTCGATTCTAAACGTCAGATAACATTAAAAGTTATCTTTGGAAAATAATTAGATATTTATATATTTTTTTATACTAAATAGATGGCAAACCAGCATAGTCAGCCTGATGGTAAGCGGCTATTGCGATCTATGAACGACACCAGACTGTTACTCTTGCATAGCCTACCTTATAAAGAATGGAATCACTGTACCAACATAGTACGAGACGATAGAGTCCTGTGTGCCTAGTGCGAGTTTCACTGCCGTCGCCACAAGTCACCGCGTCGACGTAAACGCAGATTTGTATAGGATCGGAACAACGCCTTTTTGATTCCATACAAATCTGCGATTCGTCAACGCGGTGACTAGTGACGGCGATTATTAAAAAACTCGCACTAGGCACTCAGCTAGCACAGCGCCTCCACTCCTCCCCCCAAGAAAGCCCTTTATACTTTATCTATAATTATGGAGCCTTATATACAAGTAAAGGTGCCTTCACCAGTAATCAGCGGTGACTGATCGCGCAGTAGTTATTTTATGAGTTTCTATTCTGTTTCTAACTGTCTGAATAAAATACATGCGTAGTTACCCCCACTATTTTGGCTGACCGCTCATAAGTTGTGACAGCACCTGTATTATTCCATTTTGTTACATTTTTTATCACGACCTATGGATAAATATCTATAATGTTAATTAAAGTTGTTGAAATAAAATGACACATTCAATGACAATTTTAATAATTTTATTGGTATACGAGTACATGTAAAAATAATCTCATAATGCCTTCATGAATTTTGAGCACTGGCCTTGAATACGCATTAGTAATTTTTCAGGTCTTGTATGGAGCGCGAACTAATACATGCGCAGTTATCCTCATGATTTTCGCCGAGCACTCAAAACTCATGACGGCACATATACAATGTCCAATAATCTCGTATATTTATTATGGCAAATATCTCTTAACGTGTTATTTATTTACCTTATTAACTATAAAATATTTTTAACACAACACGAGAAAATAATACGAATGAGTATTTTAAAGAATTTTAACACAACTTGAGTAATTTAGAGAAATGAGTATTTTTAAGTTTTGAATTTAAGACAAGAATAAATGAATCTTAAAAAATAGCTTATGGGTTATTTGACTAATTTTATTTGGTTTATTAAAATAAGAATACGTTTAGGCATTTTTGTAAGGTGCGTTCTAATGATTTGAATTTTCTCCACAGCGGTGTTTACAAGTTAAAATTTAAACTAAGATTTCTTTCTATGAAAAATGGGAAATCTATGTGATATGAAAGGATGTGCCACGTGTGAAAAATATATGTAAGGCTATAAGTTTCTAAAAACATCAACTTTATAGTGCAGCTTAAAGCAACTCACTCTTGGTACTATTCTGTGACTCGGGTTCTACATTAGGGACACTACATATTGTATACTAGCGGACGTCACGCGGTTTCACCCGCATAGTTCCCGTTCCCGTGGGAGTACGGGGATAAAATATAGCCTATGTTACTCGCTGATAATATAGCTATCCATTGCTGAAAGAATTTTCAAGATCGGTCTAGTAGTCTCGGAGCCTATTCAATACAAACAAACAAACAAATCTTGCAAGACAAGAAATTATTCACTAAAAAAAGTATTATATCCTGTCAGGTACCCTTAGTATAAGCTTTGCTTAGTTTCGGACATTCATAAAAAGTGTTAGTTTTTATTTTTAGGGAAATTACGTGTTATAACTTCGGTTTACCCCTTCAGGGACCCTTGGAGAAGGGTGTGATGATATATTAATCCAATAACATACAAATTATTATAACTCGGTCAACGATTGGAATGACAACACTTTAATTTAAATTTTATCTACACACATCCTGTAACGTAATTGACATATTTAACTCTACTTAAATGCTCTAAATCTAAACAAATAAATACAATTGTAGTGTCAGTTTGTCATGTCGAAATAACGGGTATTTTATATATGTAAGTATATACGGTAGTTATAACAAAGCAATAATAATTTGCTGTCAATATTTAAAACGACCGATTTTAACGGGACTTAACGATTTTAACGAGGATATAACTAAAATTTATAAAAACTAATTTATTTACCACATGTTAAGTGGTCACCTAAGCCCGGACATTACACATTCATAATTTTGTCAGACTCAAAATTCCCATATAATATTGAGATTCAGTTTATTTTATCACTGTTTGAGTCTGCTCCTTGCCATGTGGGTTGATCTAATATCGTCGTTATACGGACTGATTAAATTGTTCTCCCGAGGCACGGAGGTCAGCCATCTAACTACTTTTGGTTGTTGGTGTTGATTAACTTCGCTGAGATAAGTTTACCCCACTATATATTAAAATTGTGGGTAGAACGAGTGATCATGGTCATCCCCAGCCAAGTGAGTGTCATGCCTAGGGATCCGCGTCTACAACTGATCGAGTTGGAAATTTGTGTATATACTAATGCACTCGAAAACTCTTATTGCGCGATTTAGATTCTCGTGTATTTGTACTCAAATATTGCAATCGTTAGCGAGTAGCGCCATCTATGTAGTGAGTGATGAAACGCTGCTACAAAATATACATACAATGCAGACACTACAATGCTATAAATAAATACTTAGAAAGATCTTTGGTTATGTAGGAACATTAGAAAATAAAGATGTGGCTAAGAGTAGCTTTAAAATTGTGCTTTTTTCCTAAAAATTGGTTTCACAAACTTAATATTATTTTGACTGTTATTTATTTATTTCGCTTAAATAAGCTGCCTCGTTTAGGCATTTATTATTATGACTTTGATAACTTATGTATTATTGTAGGAAACAAAAATATAACTTTAAATAATACTAATATAATGTTACTATTATGTGTTTTGTACGCACACGTTTCAATAATAAAATAATAATACTTATTCTTAATCAATATTCCCGCTATTGGAATGTAAATAATTATAAAAATATTCATTACGTCAATTGTATCAAAATAATTCATTTTTGCTCACAAAAAATATTATGTAAATTAGGAATTGTAAATAATAATTAAGCAATATGCCTTTTGTAATAAAGTTGACAATAGTTTGGGGCTCTTTGTATTAAAATTAAATTCTTGGCTTAAGATTGATAAAAATCTCACATGATTTGGCATCTTAGCATATTAAAAATTACAAAAAAAATATAATTGACAAGTAAAAATTAGACTTTACACTCTTAATAATAGGGTTGACAACTAATTGTTTCTACAAGTTAACAATTAAAAATAAACTGTATATTATAAACAACAGGGTTGAAAATCGCAACTAGAAAATCGATTGAATTTCATTATGAGTTGTCAATTAAAATGAACTGAACGAAAAAGTTGACTAGTTCTGTTTTTTCAATTGAGTTATGTGACAAATAACACTGTACTGTATACCTTTATGTAACAGGGTTCAAAATAAAATGATTTAAGAGTTGTTACGCACAAACTTGACACTCAATTGCGTAGTCAATAATATTCAAATAAATAAGTATATTGGCAACAACTGGTTTAGGTTAGGTAATAATATTAAACTGTATCATTTAACAACAGGGTTCGACTTTAAAGTAGTTAAAAGTTGCCAATAATACCGTTTATTATGAGTTGTCAACAATGATGAATGATGAACAAATGATTTTTTTTGATTAGCAGTAATAATTAACTGTTTACTTTCAACAGGGTTCTAAATCAAATAATTCAAAAGTTGTCTATTAAAATCAAACAAAAAACAATGTTGACAACTGTTTTGAATGATTAATAGTAAATGAACTGTTTACTTATAACAACAGGAATCAAACTCAAATGTTTAAAAAGTTGTCAATTGAAATTCACTAACTAACTATGTTGACAACTATTGGTTTTGTTTGATTATTAGTAATAATGAACTGTTTACCTTTAACAACAAGGTTCAATTAGGGTTAGCTTGGTTGAGCAGTAGACTCTTGGCTTGTGCCAGGAACGGCGAGTCCGGCTTGGGTGGCTCCACTGTGAAGTTATAATTCCTGCTGAGATCTTCCATAAACTCTTGTTTTAGGAGGGCGAGGCATCTGAAATTTATCCAACCATTTTTTATATTGTATTGTTGATATTTTAGATCAACAGTTACTGAGCTACCGTCGGTAGAAGACCAGGAGAAGCAACTTGAAGGAAAATCTTCTATGGATGTTTTAGTAAAGTTCGACATCTGAATCTACACTAATTAATAAAGAGGAAAAAATTTATTGTTTTTTTGTTTGTTTGCATTGAATAGGTTAGGCATTTAGTGAAAAGCTGTTTTGGAATTATAAACAGACACTTCAATTTTATTTATCTGTATAGATATAGATGGTATCAAAACGTAATGGGGTGACATGGGGGCATGGGGTTACTATTAGTGGACTTACATGCGATACCGCGAGTCTTGTCTGAAGGCTGATATATCCGGCGAAGGAGCGTGCGGCGTGTGGACCACGAAAGCACCGGGCAGTACCACGCAGCGGTAACCGTGCGCGTGCAACTCTACACTATGGGACACCTACAATATCGAACCATAACAATATATAAATCAATATAACACGCCATCCCAGAAGGGTTAAGGGTAAGCAGAGGTGTGACAACACCCACTTTCCACCGAAGATGATTGCCAATGTGACTTAAGGTGAGTGCATCACCGTCTTAGACACACACGTGTATATGAATTACCAATAAGTTTTTCTAAAAACGTATGTGCAGTGATTTCACACCACGTGCTTTACGGTGAAGGAAAACATTGTGACGAACCTGTATATGTCTGAGAAGTAATTCAAAGACGTACGAATAGTGTCTGAGACGGTGATAGGCTAACCATCTGTCATGTTGGTACTTAATCGTCTTCGGTGAAAACTGGGTGGTGTTATAATACCTCTGCCTACCCCTTCGGGGAATTCAGTCGTGAGCTATGTACTAGCTTTGCTGTAGAGTAACCGCTTACCTTGTTCCAACCGAAGCCGGAGAAGCGTGTATCGTATTTAGGAACTGTTCTGTGTACCACCAGGTAGGGCTCGTAGTCAGCTTCCCACTCCACCTACGCATAAGCATTGTATGATTATGATTGAGCTATACATTTAAAGCTACACCATTCTATACAAAATCTAGAAGGATCCATAACTTGGAAACTCTAAGCATCATTTTACCGAATATGAGTGCCAACGTGACAGAGGATAAGTCCATCGTGTCAGGCACAATACGTACGTCTTTGAATTACTTCTCAGACATTTGCAGGTTTCCTTACGATGTTTTCCTTCACCGTAAAGCAAGTGGTGTGACATCACTGCACATAAGTTTGAAAAACTTATCGGTGCAGGTTCCGCTGGCATCCGAATTTTCCTCGTTTGCGTAGCTGGAGACTGCTTAAACTCCACTGCCACTAAGGCTCCTGGTATGTGAAGATCTGTACCTATTTACAGACCTCATAGGGAGTGGTGGCGGAGGCCCAGCGCGTGTAGTTGGTGGGCCGGTGGCCGCGGGGCCATTCCCGCGCCCTGAAGGGCCCCACGTCTCGTCGCGCCAGAAGGGCCCCCTTACTACGTGGGGGGGACTCTCGGTACCGTTGCGTTTCGAACGCTGGTACCACGAGACACTGGAACCATTACATACATCTTTAGGTAGTATACATTGAAGTCATCAATCGTCGCAAACATGTTTTTCTTGTTTGAATGTATCGTTCTTTAAAACAACATTATGGATCTTGATACGGTTTACTCATATTTTTTTAATAATGTATAGAAGATGAAATCCGATATATTTATAGCTAAAATTATCTATATTCAATTTGAAGATCGTTGGGAAAAGTCTTAAAAATCGTAACATGACCAAGGGTAATCTTCTGTAGAGAAATTACCTTTTTCTGCGGGTATGGATTGATGAGCCTAATGGCAGTTTTCAGGTGGTCGTACAGCCCCGCCATTGGCACGAAGTCCACATCTATCAGAAATACGTATGGCGTTTTCACGTTCTCCAACGCCACGTTGCGGAGATAGTTCACTGGATAATGTACCTTATGACAGAAAATTTAGCTAGATATATATCTTATTTATTCGTCGCCATAAACACTACATAAGCACTTACAGGATTGAAATTCTTAAAACCTAATAATTTAATCTAAAATCGTAAAAAAAATTTTAGAAATGTATAGTTAAATGGACCCACGACCTCTGCAAACCGTTTAGTTGCTCTGCCATCAGAGCTACTGTTTTTTAATCCAAACCCACTTTATATCATAGTATTCATCCTAACCATTTTTAAGGATTCAGAATATAACCATGTGTCATGAATATAAATTTCATATTCAGATAAAGTTATTTCTAAATTTGTAGGGAAGGTGTTTACAAATTTGCCATGTAACATGTTTTTTTATTGTAAATCCTAGGCAGGCAAGTCCACAAGGCACAGCTAGTTAACATATACACATTGTATCGACTCACCGAATCGTGTTTGAACACTAAATGATATCCAATGTTCGTCCTGGTACTCATGCTGTCCGACCGGTGGTTGATGAAGCGATCCAACTCAGGCACGTCACAATCCGACAAGTAGATTGCTACGCTTAGCGGACCTGGGGAATACAATAACTAATATTTTAAAGCCAAACTTTCAACCCCTTCTTCACCTCTATGCATATTACCCATCTATAGAGATAAATAAAATTGCAGTGTCTGTTTGTAATTCTAACATAACAGCTTGTCACTCAATGCATATGTACTGACACGGAATTTCCTTAAAAAAAATTAAGGAAATTCCGTGTCAGTACATACATACTCTCTGAATTTCTGTCTGTTTGTTCCGGCTAATCTCCGAAACGGCTGGATCGATTTTAGCGGGACTTTCAGAGGCCGATAACTAAGGCTACTTTTATTTTATTTTTAATATTAATTTTCCGCGGGTCACCTATGAAATGGACTCTACACGGGGGTGCCCCGCGGTTTTAGGCTAGGCTAGTCATCAATAATTAAAATTATCACTAATATTATCACTAGTATCGGAAATAGGGTATTAGGGAAAAAGGGATATATCTTACTAGCACAGGTAAAGAAAATTGGATGAATTTAATTCCTCATCTGTTCTTACCTTCCCAGTAATTGAGTAGTCTATGAAGGAACTGCAGGCGGTCTACAGACAGTTGCAACACGAGCGTCACGTCGAAGGCGTCAGGTCGTGAAGGACTGTAGTCCATGTAGTACAGGTGTGTCCGCAGCTTTACACGCTGCGCCGCGCAGAAACTTCGACACAACTCCGAGTTGATTTTGGACAGGTTCATCTTTGAATTTTAGAAGGCTCAAATAAGTCTGCTGATTTTTAAGGTTCAATAACCTTTGATTGTAATTTACTTTAGGGTGTATTTCCATGATTCATGACATCCGAATATATATAACTCAAAGGTGACTGACTGACTGACATAGTGATCTATCACCGTAGGCATCCGCTAAGAAAGGATTTTGATTAATTTTAATTTTATTTTATTTTACGTGGGTGAAACCGCGGGGCATAGCTAGTATCTTTATATACACAAATCTACTATATGTGTGTATGTCACTGAACTCTTAATGGGTTGGACCGATTTAAATGGTTTTTTTTGTATGCCTTGGTTTAGATTGAGAAATTAATCCGGCAGATGGCGCTGCAGTCGGTGTCTAGGTTATTTATTTATGCATGACAACGTCTGTCGGGGTCGCTGGTATTAATATATATATTCTAGTAGCGACCCGCCCTCGCTTCGTTTCGGGTTACAAATTTTATAATAGGTATATATATAAAAATATGTTGTCAGTTTGTATGCCACCTTTTCACTTTTGGATTAGTATTCTTCAGGGGTACAGACATTACGCGAACGAAGGTTCGGGTAAAAGCTAGTAAATATAATAATATTTATAAGAAGGTTTACCTTAGGAGTAGTATGTTCAGGAGGCGAGCACCTGTGCAACTTCTCCCTCAACAGGTCGCCGTCCAAGTTGACGTACGACTGGTGAATGCTCCTGAAGAAATCCGCGTCTGTCACGTTTATTGAGTATTTCATATGAGAGTTCCAGTGGACTACCTGGAACAGGTGATGTATTTTACATAGTACGTGACGTCACACCACGTTTTATGGTAAAGAAAAAACGGTTAGTAAATCTTTATGTACATTAATCACGCCTGTATTCCCCGAAGGGGTAGGCAGAGGTGTGCGACAGATGGAGATGGAGAGTATCGCCGTCTCAGGCGCTATACATATGTCTATGAATTACTTCTCAGACATATGCAGGTTTCCTCACGATGTTTTCCTTCACCGTAAGCACGTGGTGTGAAATCAGTGCAGTTTTTTAGAAAAACTCATTGGGACAACCCCCCGGGAATCAAACATGCATCGCTTGTGGAGCACTCACGCCATCCTAGGAGGGTTCTCGAAGGGGTAGTCAGAGGTGTTAAAGCCCGCTTATCACCAGAGATTAAATGCCAACATGATAGATGGTAAATCCTTGGTATGCAGGTTTCGTCACGATGTTTTCCTTCACTGTAAAACTCGTGGTGAGAAATCACGGCACCCACGTTTTTTAAGAAAATTCATTTTTGAGATTAGAACTTGTGTGTTGAAGTATGTCACTTGCGCAGCGGGCGACCACGCAATCCACTCGGCCATCACGGCTTTCATAACTCGCGACCAGACATACCTTAACATTATTCCCGTCTTCACCATAACAGCTCTTCACTTTAGTCTGTGTGGACATTTGTACATTATAATGACATGTTATCTTGTATAATATCTTAGGATTCCTCTTAATAACAGCATTGATTATATCCTGGTCTGCGAGCTGGGCTGATATGTTGCTGGCTTTCACAGCCTCATGCCATAGTGCTGTCCAGTTGACGTTGCTGCGAATCTTGTGAAGGTCGAGTAGCATAACACCAGTGTTGTAACCTCTGCCTAATGCTGGCCAGCGCTTTGCTTTTACATCTAAGTACCACTGGCTTTCATTCTCAGCGAGACCTATGAACTGGAACATTTTATTGCTAGGTATTTATTCTTAACATACAAACAGTCTCGGTTCGTAGAATAAACATAGGAAACAATCTTAAATAATTACGTCAACCTATCATGTTTTAAAAAAAGCTTTTAATAAGCAATCAAATGTGTTTTTGAAATTCAAATTGTAACTCATTGTCTTTTCATGATACAATAATATACTACATCGATAAACATGTTTAATCACTTTGCCAGTGTATTGAAGGCACCAATTTTAATGACGTAATCTTATTCAATCGTAGGCAAAGCGTAGGCGGAGTGCATATGCTCACGCTTGTATACGCCTGTATTCCTGTGCCTCGGAAAGCACGTTAAGCCGTTGGTCCTACGCCTGATCTCTCTCCGGTCGTGTCGGATTGCCTCCCATCGGACTATGAGAATGAGAGAACAGAGAGTGCACCTGTGTTTGCGCATACACTTGTGCACTATAATATCTCCTGCGCAGATGGCTGATCCACGTTGAGATAAGCCGCCGTAACCGAAATTCGGTAGGAGACCATTATTATTATACCCTGAAGGTGTAGGCTTAGTAGTACACCCACATTTCACCACTTATATGTAAGTCCTCCTGTCAATTTGGAATGAAAGATGTGGTATTCCTCACTTGATCTCGCGTCATATTCCTAAACATGGCCCATAGTTCTATGACGTCACTGAGGAACGTCAGGTCCGAGTCCAAAACTATGACGTGTTTCAATGTGTTTGGCAGGATGTCTGGGAACAGGAGTTTCAACAGCGGGAACACCCCAGAGTAATGCGTGTTTGGTATCCACCGCACTTGGGCGATACGGTTCTCGGAGTTATAGCATGTGTATTTTACTGAAACAATGCATTATAACAAGGTTAAGCTTACAGTATGATAATTTTTCTAATCCCAGACTGTTCTTTTATATTCTTTGTACACTTTTTGTGGAACACAGTTACAGAACTGTAACCTGATTCCTAATTTAACCTAGGTTCAACTCAGTAATAGCTACATTTCAAACTTGTTGGTAACATTTATAAGAAGTCTAATCAAATAATGATATTTTTGAATCAGGCATACTGGCTCACAATAAATGGAAAAATACTTACCATCAGGCAAATCCCAAGTGTCAAACAATTTACTAATACTAAGATGCGATGCAGCATCGACCATGAAGTGGAAATGCAGGGGGTTCTGTCGGTGACGCAGCACCGACTTCAACATGGGAGTGATCTGTCTGGTACACTTCTTCATGCATATTAGGGCGAGGTGCACAGTCTCACATAGAGTGCCTTCTGCATCTGGAATCTGATACATAAATGTTATTACAGTTAGTTAGTTACCTGATCGGTAAAATTTATAATCCTGTATAATATTGTGCAGTGGCCTACTATGCAAGCAATGAATTCTAACAGCCTGTACAAATGGGTTTTTCTAAAACTTAAGTGCTGTGATGTCACACTATGGGCTTTACATTGACTAGACTCACCATCTATCATATTGCCATTAATCATCTTTAGTAAAATGTGGATGTTGTTATTACATCACCTCTGCTTACCCCTACAGGGACCCTTCTAGGAAGGGATGAGATTATTAATTTAGAAAAAAAATTATCACTGACAATTTGAGAGTCTAATAAATATATCTGATATTATAAGGACTAACTAAGGTTTTCCTTTATTTAAAAAAGAAATTGTACCACTATGGAACATAGTTTTTATTGTTAATCCTAATATAAAACCACAAGGCACAGTACTTACAATGGGAACTTCATATTTAGCTTCAGGTACACTGGATATCTGCTTCATGATAGTCTGAGATAATTGAAGTTGAGTTTTGATTATTTTATTCTGTGATTCCAGGACACTTATTCTTGATATAAGCCACCAATAATAAACTACAGATACTGAAATCCATATTGCAAATGGCACCCTTAACCAGGGTCGGAGAAATAAATAAGAGACCATATTTTTGTAGTATCTGAAGCTCATTTCTAATAGATCCTTTTTAGTGAGCTTGGTTGAATGAAAATTCCATTGCTTAGAAATTAAATTTTAATCTTGAGAAATTGTCTCTGATTATGCTGTAATATAAAAAGAAGGCCCAATTATTTTCTTAGATTTTGATACATCAAAAAAAACAATTTTATTCTTAATTTAAAAATTACAATAGGTGAGTATCTGGTGGGCCGCATGCTAGTTTGCCACCTTAGTGGTATAAAAAGAAGTCATAGGCTGCAGGAGCCTCTTACCGACAGGCCTAATGGTAAGTCTTCCCTACTTACAAATTAAGAACACCAGTTTTACTTACCATAGTATTGTAGTTAAAAACTTCATAGTTATTACTTATAAAAGGTAGAGTTAATTAAATGTGATGTTTTTTGTTTTAGTTAACACATTTATACTGTTTACGTTATACGTTATATTACGTTTTTGAAATAGAATTTCAAAACATGTCTATTTAAAAGATTAATCAACCATCCGCACCCGTACTGTATACAGCCAGAGCACAAAACATAATTATTATGACTTAGTTATTTTATTATTATGACCGGGTACCGAAGTAATCATGCATTGAGTTTAATTAATTTCACTTCACTTCACTTCACTTCTTGTTTATGGCTTCTGCGGTATTGCCACAATTTCGCCAATGTCGCGTGGATAGAGTAGAAAACAAACGACGGAGATTGATCGGTGGGTGTAGAAATTGGCCGGTGGAGTTTTGAAATTTTTATTGCAAGAGTTTCGAGCTATCTGTAACAAATAGGACAACACACACATTTACAGCATGTAATATACATATATATTTTTATACATATATCAAAAGTAATTACAAAAATAATCTATAGGGATTAGTGTTATAATTTTATATTGTTAATTGTAATAAATTTACATAATATATAAAGGGATGGAGAAAACGCGAGGGATAGGATTGGGCTAAAATTGGTAAGGCGGGGAATTTCTGGTGGGAGGACGTCATATAGAGAGTAGCGCAACCTTGGACATTCAAAAAAGAGGTGTTCTGTAGTGCCTTCTTCCAGACCGCATTCACAAAGAGAGTGATCGTGGATTCTAATTTTGGCTAGGAAGATTGGGGTGCAAGCATTTATTAAAACTACTGCACATCTATGAACTGTCGGTTTGTCTGTCTATTGCAATGTCACTCAAATGTCAACAATAACACAGTTCCACAGTAAGAAAGCTTATTAAAATCTCCAAGAAGCACAGAGTAGCAACAAGCAGAAGACGGACTGAGGTGTAGAGTGATGACTACGATCTGTGAAGCTGGCAAATTAAAGTTTTATTATTACGAATACGGTGATAAATCGTAATAAATATATTTAAAAATTTCCAAGATTAAGACAAGAAAGTTGGAAGCTAATTTAATTTTAGCTATTCCATGCGGGCTTTAGGCAAAGATAGTGTTTTCCATACAGCCAAATCTTGGAGTTGAATGGATCCTTGGATAAGAAAAGAAACCAAAATACTGATAGTACATAAAATACAAAATGAAAATATAATAAATTCTTTAATTTTTTATTACGATAATGGTGGGATACAAATTAGAAGGTACAAACATATAAATTAATTCAGGGTGACGACGTGACCTTAAAGAAGATATTATGTATAATCAAAAATGCTACATACCCTGCTATCAAAACATAGGTACATCTATAGATAATTCCTTGTTACTTTACATAGAGGTGACATTTAATAAAATAAATTAGGGATGGCGATTCTTTCCAAAAAAGATCGATTTTTAAATCGATTCGAATCGTAACTTGATGAATCGATTCATAAAAAAATCGAGGTCAAAAAGATCGTTTTTTTCTCGATTCTGCATTTACAATGTAAATATAAACCCATTTTATGAAAAACAAGATACCAAAATAAGCGATCACTTAGTATTAAAATCAGGGATTTTTTTAGTTCAAGAAATTCGATGATCACAATCATTTTTATAACAATATGAAAGTATCAGGTAAAAAGAAGACATAATTCTACTTTCTAAATGTATTTGTTATATTAAGTAATATTTTTAACAAAAAAAATACTGATTTCAAATTTTAATTCTAAAACTACTGAATAGATTAAAATCGTGTTGTGAATAGAAAAAATCGAGTGTCGATTCTCTAGGGTGAAATATCGATTCACTGAATCGATTCAGTGTAACATATCGATTTATAAAATCGATATATTTGGCTCGAAAAATCGATTCTTCGATTAATCGATCTCAGATCGCCATCCCTAAAATAAATTAAGAACTAAAAATCAAAAAGTCATAGACTATGATAGTCTGTGTTAAAAAAGGCACGCATATATATATTTCGGACTTACATATATTTATATGTATATAATTATATACTTATCTACCTTTGTATATAAGTACATATCTGTTTAAAATCCGTCTTCTTACATTTTAAGTATCCTATTTTTAGGTCCCTATATGTATCTAAGTTAAAGACGACATAAAATTCTTAAAATATAGCTAAAAATAAATGTCATTCTCAATAGAAAATACCCAATTAATTTTGTACCTTAGTAGAATTTAGACCCAGTCTTACGGAACCGAAATAAGTCTACGGAATTACAGGTGAATATTTTCTTAACATCTTGAACAGTTGAAAATAGAAGAGGAAAAATGGTTGGACACTTGATACGACACGACAAGCTATTACAACTAGTACTGGAAGGAAAAATCGAAGGGCGAAGAGGAAGAGGAAGACCAAGGAGAAGCTACATGGACCAACTTAAGGAGAAAGCGGGTGTAGTGTCGTATCAAGAGGTCAAGAATTGTGCACAAGAGAGACAAGAGTGGCGATTGCTCCACCGACAAGAGCAAAGCTCTTAAATTAAAGAAGAAGATCTTCTTAATTAGGTTCTTCAATATTTCAACGTTAAATTAAATCTATGCTATGTATAGCCATGTGAAAAAAAATTAGAAGTTAGGGAAATATCTTAAAGTAATTTAATTTTAATTAATCTCCGTCTCGCCTGCCCACTGCCTTTGGGCGGGTTGTGTCGGGGTCCCATATTGTTGTTCGTAAGGGTAGTTCTCTGCCGTGTCGACGACTTTAACGCCCTCTGTTGGCTCGGGACTGTCTTCCGCGCTGTCCTTCTTATACGGAATGCTCTCATCATCGGAGTTAATCTTCACCGACTCGTCCGGGTCGATGGGACGGGTCCTGAACAAAATTACAAAAATGTATTACCGATGTGTCTAGCTGTAGCGCGCAAGACTAGATACGTAGTAACTAGGTATATCTCAAACCAGGGCTTAATGCGAGTTTTTCATTGCCGCCGTCACAAGTCACCGCGTTGACGTAAGCGCAGATTTATACAGAATCGAAACAGCACCATCTGTCCGCCCTCAGATGACACTATTGTGATCCCATACAAATCTGCGTTTATGTCAACCCAATGACGACTTATGACGGCGATTTTAAGAAAACTCGCACTAGGCACTCAGATTGTAAAATCAAAACCAAATTTGCTTAACCGTTCAATTGTCTTGTGAAACAGACACACAGAGTAGTGTAGTGGCCTTTATAATATCAATGTTATTTTCCATCATCTGTAACCAAGTATATGACATGTTCAACGTAGACGCTGTGGCTGGAAATTTTATTTATTTATTTATTTAATATACATTTTGAACGGCCAGTAACCAATTACACAAAACGTAGCAATATTACACAATGTATACAGTACACAAGACATTGATTTATATACAGCATATTATAAAAAATACAAACACATTTAGACATTCGACTCGCAATACTCCAGACATGCTGACATGATCATCTGACATTCATCCGCAAACAAATCACACTCAGAGTGTGACTCCAAGAGAGCGTTGAACGCAGAGAGAGTGCGAGGGACGGGAGAGTATGATCGCGACTTAGTACGACCTGCAGATATTGAAAACAGCCTGTGCTTCCTAGCGCGTGTGTAGTTGTCAGGCACAAATATTTTAGTCAGCTCTTCAAGTAATTCAGGAAATGTGTTGATACCTACTTTATCAGTACCTCGCTAGCGTCTCTGCCGAATATTTGTATTAGAAATTGTATAGCGCCTCCAAGCGGTGACGTCAAGAACTAAAATATGTCATACAAATATTGTCGGAGACGCTAGCGAGTGTAGATTAGGAAACCGGTGGCAAACTCGTGATAGGGGTACAGATGCGGATTGTGTTTACTATCCAAAGACGGCGGCTCAACACTTTTAGTAGGTAAGTTAAATAGTTTTCCTCACTTGATTCCCAGGTATTCTTCCTCCTTCTCCTCAGCCTTCTTCCTCAGCAGGATCCTCCAGCCGATACAGATGAGCACCACCACTATGGGGATCATGATGGCGCTGATGATCCCCCACGTTGCGCCGAGGGTACGCGACGAGTACTCTTGCTTACCTGGTGTTTAGATATTTTGTTGATCAATAGGAATATCTTGATAAAGCCATTATCCCAAGTTAACCTACGTAGATTCGAAAAATTCATAAAAATACTTGTCTTCTACAATATGTACTGGGAACACTAGCTATGCCCATGCCCATTTTAATCAATAAAAGTCTAAGTTACTCCTTGTAATATAAGCTTCAAATTAACCCAGCCTTGATGGAGAGAGAACAAACAGACCGACAGAGAGAAAAAATTAAGAATAGAAATAAATAAAATAAAATAAAAATAAATTATTATTCTAACACACGGCTGTGTCAATATTAAGTAGGTACGTATTACCTACTTTCATTATGCATTTAGTGAAAAGCCATTCATTTGGAACTGGATTCATTCAAACAGATAGATACAGATAGCGATTTATTAATCTGTATTGATGTTTTTTAAAATTAAAATTATAAGCATATCGATATAGGTGTCGTCATGAGTTATGAGAGCTGACCTTGAATGCGCAGTAGTATTTTTATGGTCTCGTATGGAGCGTTTTGTGGTAGTTATGCTATCATCCTTCCGAGCCCGTTTCCACACTAAGTAACTAAGTAGTACATTATAGTAGGTAGGTATAGTAGGCTTTATAATTTCGTTATAGGTATCTGCATGGAACTATAAGGTATACCCTCACCAATGATTTATGCATCTTATCTTTGCTAGGCTGAATATCGTAGTTTATCCTCACGCAATATTATCAGGTACCTTTTTTATCAACGCATCGCCCTAATGTTTATCTTTAAACTGCAAATAAAAATTGTGACACTCACCTGTTTGTGCGACCTCAATTCCTTTGTTTGTGTTAGATAAGAAAGCAAGTAATAAACTCACTAATTCAGGATTGAAAGTCAAATAAAAACACATTAACACGCAGAGAAAATTTCTATTCCACAATAAGTGGTAGTTATTTCTTGCTTTCTCATCCAAAAGTACAATGTGACGCCAAGTGGAAGTTATTCTACCGAATGGGAACAGAAATTTCCTCCAAATGTGAATACCATAATATAATTATGAATATAATTTATTTATATTTAAGTAATTTATATAATTTGTAAATAAAATTTATAGTAAAACACAACAACAATGGGAAATTCACAGTAATTACCTATCACGATCACCTACGTTTAAATAAGAAAATAACAAATTGTAAGTTAATGTGCAAATATAATTGTAATGTGCGACTTATGAACTAGATTAGACACAGTTTCTAAGTAAGTAAAACATATTACTCCCACAGACATTGTCATTGAGACAGGCAGTGAATTATTACCATACCCTAAATTTAGTTCTATTCTACTAACGGTGGCTGGAAGTCCTTAAAGGAATTTAAATTTCCGCGATGTTTCTTACACCATAGTGCTCCGAGGGCTCAGAGTAGCCAACTCAGCCACTGGTGGATCTATTAAAGTCTCCATAGACTTACCCTTTGTAGCAGGCATCGTGAAAGTCTTTATTTCATCAGCCGGAGCACTCTTAGGCGCTTCAGGTAAACCAGGATTATTGTACGTATTCCTTGGACTTATATCAGAAGTTGGACTTATAGGGGGAGAATAAATCTCAGAGTAGGTGGGGGAATATTGAGAAGGTATCGGACTGTACTGTCCTTCATACTTCGGAGCGTAAGGATCCTCTGAACCGTCTTTAGTGGAATAACCAGAGTCACTGGCAAGGGCATGACGACCAGTCTGGCGGGGCTTGCTTAAATATTCTATATCTTTTGCGGGACGCGTTAAAGTTGAATCTCTATTGGATTCAGTCTCAGACGGTGAAGTTAGGGAAAGTAAGTCTTCTTCAGACAAGTCCCAGAGTTTCTCAGGGAATTCAACGTCAGGTGCATTAGCAAGTGGTTCGTTGGTTCGGTAAGTTTTATCGTAGCCGCGACGTTTTTTCGGTAAACTAGATTTATCAGATTTGCCAGAGTCACTCTTGCTCGAGTCAGGGTAGCCTATGCCTGAGCTGTCCCCGTCTTGGGGCTCAGCGGGTGGGAGGGGAGCTGACCGAGTCACTACACCAGACCTAGTGATAGGTGTCTCTTCTGTGGGAGTAATTGGTAACTTATCTTTTACATCGGAATCACTACGAAGCGTAGAAGACTTCATCGTGTCTGTGATATTTCCCATTGATGTCGACCTAAGATTGAGCCTGGAGGCAGACTTAGAGCGCGGTATGTCTTCGAAATGGAATCCTTCTTTGCCTTCGGACTTCGGCTTGTACCAGCACCAGAACCAGAGGAGGCAAATCAAAAGTCCCAATGGTACAATAACTGCCACTATGACGCCCCACGTCAAAAATAGAGCACGTTGCGAATACTCTTGGTTACCTGTTTGGATATAAAGTTATATCAACGAACATTTTTTTTAAATGGATAAATTCTTTACCTTATGCCTGAATATTATGTTGATAAGTATGGAATGGTCTGTAGCAATGGCCGATCTACCGTTGTTCTTGTTTTCAAAATTGTGCGTGATTCAATTTAACAGAATTATCTATTTATTCAATCAACTTAAATTCCCATAGGTACTAAAGTATCTATTGAAAAGTTCCGAGACGAAGATATTAAAGGGTTAAAGTACTCACGTAAGCACTCTGTGTATCCATAATCAGGCAGGTTCCACCGACCGTCGTCTTCGCAAACACGTCGTTTGTCTCCGATTAGAATGAAGTCTTGGTTACATTCGAAGTTCACCTAACAATATAAACAATGTAAACACTATGACACATGAGGAAAAATAAACTGTATTCATTCATCATATCTATACTCGCTTCTAATTCCATCGAACCGGGGAGTTTTCAAGAGCTTTATGGCGGAAAATATAATATCGGTAAAAAACATTACTTTCCGTCATGACTTTCCATTGCAAACGTATTGAAGCTTAATTAAAACTATAATAGCCTCGCTAATGGTTAGTGATCAAACAATCTAAAATATTTTGAGCAATTAAATTGCAACAATTTAACCTACTTCTTAATTCGGTGTCTCAAGACTTGTGTAGCAACTATGACTTCTTATTGCCATGATAGTTTAGCTCTTATTATGTGACAGGTGTATATGACGTGTATAAATCTGTCACTGTCAGACAACGGTACTATTATGTCTATGATGGCAATAAGATGGTATGGCCCCTGTAATGAAATTTCTATTATTTTATTATTGAAGCTTACCCTCGTTCCAGGCGTGAAGAAGAAGTTACTCTTCCTACCAAATCGTGGAGTCTCCAGAATTCCACAGCTGATGACGCGACGCGCGTTTTGTTCTTTGATATTGGTCTAGGAGAAAAAAAAAGTACCGATTATTTCATTCATCAAATAATATATAATATAATAAATAGGTACCTACAAATACTTTAATAACTAAGTAATTACAAATAAAACATAATCCCAATCTCTCGGGATTACGCCCATAATACACAGATAGAAAAAAATTGGCTTCCATTTAAGTACTTGAAGCATCCTAAGCGTGGCAATACGCTGAGCATAAATACTGATTTTCTTACATTTATTACTAATATTAGGTTAATAATGTGCTTTATTTTTATATTTCCACTGATTACGTACCAACTATAAATCCAGGAAATTACGTGACGATGGACACGACAGAACTAATGCTAAGGCACAATATATTGTGAATGGAAATGTCCTAGGTGGAAACTACGTGGACAGTCCCATGAGGGACCTTGACAGATGCCTCGCAATTAGAGAACAATAGCCCAAGACAGCACGCGAACTTTGTATGGAAATTTCAAAACAGTACTTAATCCGTGGTGGCCGTGGGGTTTGAGCAGTCGCAACGTAAGTTCGAATCCCAGCGACATGTACGAATAAGTTTTTCTTAAAACGCAAGCACAGTGATATCACACCACTAGCTTTACGGTGAAGGAAAACATCGTGAGGAAACCTACATATGTCTGAGAAGTAATTCAAAGAAGTATTGTACCTGAGATGGCGATGGTCTCACCATCTCTCACGTTGCACTTACGTCTCCTTCATATTAATAATATCTTTCAACCAGTTACGGATTTACGCCTACACCGCCAGTAAGTACTTAGGTTATCAAAAATTTACCATCCCAGCATTCAATATCCTAGTTCACAATCATATACCCGCATATCAAACGCCCGCGCTCCATTGTGGTCCAACTCACGTCACCAACAATTCGCGATGAACTGCTTGCATCTGTTTCTAAATACAACAAAGCAAATCAAACAAACAAACTCAACAGTTCTCATCTCGGATATTCAGGAAAAACCCCCATTTATGTGATGGAACACCTGTCGCCGTCAAACAAAGCTCTTCATGCTGCTACAAGAATTAAGGCTAGAGAAAAGGGGTATAAGTACGTATGGACACGAGCGGGTAGAATATTCGTAAGAAAGAATGACGATTCAGCATACATAATGATAAAGAGTATAGACACTGTCCATAAATTATCTTAGTAACTTTCCTTAAATGCTTGTCTTGGACCATATCATATGGTAAAATTCAAGGAGTTAAAAATATATTTCCAAAATTGCAGAGGCTTACGCAGTAAAACAAATCATTTTTATAAACATGTATGTTGTAATAGTTACGATATTATAGTTTTAGTGGAAACATGGTTAAACTGTTCAGTCCTTAATGGAGAGCTGTTCGATGATAGATATGAGGTTTACAGGAGAGACAGGGAATCTTCAGGTTTCCATTGCGGAAGGGAAGGCGGTGGAGTTTTAATTGCAGTCCTAAAAAAATTCAAATCCCAGCGTGTTGCTAACTGGGAAAGCAGCTGTGAAGATTTGTGGGTAAACATTGATGCTCCATTTACTACTTCTGCCCATCGAATGGCTGTTTGCGCGGTCTACCTGCCACCTCCCGTCAATCGGGATACACTTGAACACTATATCTCACATTGTAATTTGGCCATAGAGGAGTCGAACTCACATGTATGTATACTGGGTGATTTTAACTTAGGAAGTATTGACTGGAAGGTTGTAAATAGTGGTGAACTTAGTATTAGCTTACCAAGCACAGGTCAATCTTTGCTTGATTTCATTAATGTGAATGAACTCCACCAATGTAATTCTGTCACAAATACTGGTCGTATACTTGATCTTGTACTTTCCACAGTCCCTTCTTGTAGGGTAACCCAAGCATACGCGGCGTTAAGTAACATAGAACTAATACACCCCCCTCTAGAAGTAACATTACCACTCACAAATGAACCTAGCCTTCCTTACAATACTCTAAACTCAAAATTGAATTTTCGTAAAGCAGACTACAATACTATACGTAAACTCTTGGGTGACATAAAATGGGATGATTTGTTAGAACAATATGAAGACGTCGATGATATGGTCAAAAAGTTCTATGAAGTTCTGCAACCAATTATTGCAAAATATGTTCCTAAATGTAAGCCTAAAAATAATTGCTACCCGATATGGTTTAATAAAAATCTTATACGCGCACTAAATGAAAAGAACAAGATTAGGAGGCGGTATAAAAAATATAGGAACCCAAGAGACGAATTTGAATTAAAGCTGGTTAGTAAACGATGTGAGAAACTAGCTACAAATTGTTATAATACTTACATTGAGACAACCGAGAAACAAATTAAACAAAACCCAAAATTGTTCTGGTCCCATGTGAAGGCCAAGCGCGGCGGCTGTAGTGTCTACCCCACATTTATGAGTGATGGCCCGAATACTACAACTGTTGGAGACGAAATATGCGAACTATTCGCCAATTTTTTCTCATCGGTATACAGTCCTGCTATTGGATGTAACCTAAATGACAATAACACGGTAGATGCTTCTTTGAGAAATAGTAGTCATTGTTTGTCAAGCTCAAGGGTAGATCATGAACTATTACTAAACAAACTGAAAGCCTTAAACTGCGATAAAGGTGCAGGGCCAGATGGGATTCCACCATTTTTCGTTGTTTCTTGTGCGTCGATTTTAGTTGTACCTCTCATGATCATATATAACAAGTCTTTATCAACGGGCGTATTCCCGAAGGTATGGAAGGCTGCAAAAGTAGTTCCGGTTCATAAGTCAGACAATAAAGAATGCGTCACGAATTATAGACCAATATCTATCCTATCTGTATTTGCAAAAGTGTTAGAGTCCATTATATGTCAAACATTGCAAAGACATTTACAGCCTTATCTTAGCAATCATCAGCATGGTTTTATCCCTTATAGGTCTACTATTACTAACTTAGTAACATTCTCAGAACAACTAACAGGCGCAATAGATAATGGTAAACAATATGATGTCATATACACAGATTTTAGTAAAGCTTTCGATAAGGTATCGCATAAAATGTTAAGTCAGAAATTAGTTCTATACGGTATCTCTGGTTCATTGCTGGACTGGCTAACATCATACTTGACGGATCGTACTTTCTATGTGGTTGTTAATGGATTTCAGTCCCACTCTCATAATATAACATCTGGTGTTCCTCAAGGTTCACATTTGGGTCCTGTACTATTTAACGTATTTATTAATGACATTCCCAACTGTTTTCACTTTTCTGAACCATATATGTATGCAGATGACTTAAAGTTTGCTAGAATAATAAATTCAACTGCAGACGCTACCTTATTACAAGCTGACCTGAATAGGCTTATACAGTGGTGTAAAGACAACGGAATGGAGCTAAATCACAAAAAATGTTCGCACGTTAAATTCTCGAGGAACCACAATATTATTGACTCAGAGTATCACATAGGGAACAGTATAATAAAGGAAAAAGATTTTTAGAAGCTTTGCAGGCTCCTTAACGAAATTGGTGACGTCGTAGATATCTATTTCGACTCACTTAGTGTATTTTACGCTAAAGTGAGTAATCTCCCTACGGTTTCCAAGTAGTTAAAATAAACACTATCATGCAAATATCATGCTTCCTCCCAAGCAGTAGCGTAGAGCTGAGTAGGCTGATACACACATGCATACGCACACATACACCACACACACACACACATACACACACACATACACACATACATACACACATACACATACACACCCGCACACACCTATTTACACGAACATATACTCACACTTGAACACTCGAGCACACACATACCCAAACATGGTTATTATTATTATTAAATATTTGTACATTATTTGTCATACGCCTTGTTCTGTCTCATCTGCCTTGTGTAATTTAATCTAGTTTAATACATATGTTAAGGAATGTGCTTTTAATTTAATTTATGTAAAAAACAATGTATAATTTAATGTGTACCAACTGTACAACTGTATGTAAGCATGCGGTGTTCACCTTTAAGTAATTGTACATTTAGCTCCATATTAATATATGTCGTTTATGTGCATGTAATAATGTAACAATTGTTGGTGATCCTAAATAAATAAATAAAAATAAAAAAATATAGCCATAGTAGCAATGGCACATTGTAAGAAGACATAAGTAGGTACTACATTTTCGGTTTAAAGTCATTCGTGTTGTATGTCAACGATTGACGTTTAAATTTCTGTGGAGTATATGGATGGACCAATAGCCTTAATTCCAGATACGAAACAGACTTCTTTATTATTGATGCTCACTATTGGATACCGTGCTGAGCGAAACAGACGAAACACTTGACCACCAAACCAACAGGGTAGATAATTGTGGGAAAAATGTTAATTCTACGAGCACAATGATCGACTATAAAGGATGTTATTACGTTAGTTAATTGCAGCTCGATACAAAATTGAGTAAAACATGATTCACGTGGTGTTGTTTTTTCGTGATGATTGCATACCTTCTAAAGATACCCGGCCGCCCTGATAGAGACAGAAAGTATGTGGGATTCTTACCGTCAAACTAGCCAACATTACTCATTTTTTTCGAATTATAGCAGTTTTATGAAAAAGTTATAATGGTGACGTAAGTATTGTACTTCATCAGCAACAAGTGTAAGGTCATACACATGTGTTAGTGTAGCTAAAGTTAAACATTTTCAACATTTCATTCGATATTTGATCGATTTTGAGGTCCCTTGAGGGGGCAATCTTGGCGTGTTTGACGATACCACACTAAAACCTCCCCGGTGGCCATCCAAAGTGCTTAGTGCTAGGGGGAACACTATTCTAAATGATCATTATTTTTTTTCCTAGCTCTATTAAGCTTTCGCTTTTACACTTAATTATTTTGGTAAATATACTCACAATAGAAGCCAAATAGTTCTTAGTAAACTCGGCCATATCTCGATTCAAAGTCATTCCGTAGTCGTATCGGCATTGGTAGGAGTCCTGGCAGATTTCCGTCGCTCTGTCAGCATCATGCGATCTGTTCGTTGGTAAGAAGTCGTGTGGTTCTCGTATAAAGTTGGGTATGAACTCGTTGTCGTTGTAGTAGGCTGCTGTTCGACCGTATTCTCTAACGAACATCGCCACGCCTACATCCTTCACTTCTCTGTCCGTTAGTTGCCCTGGGAATTGCGAATGGTAAAGGTAAGTTTCAAGCTTAATCACGTGATGGAGAACATCCACGAAAACCTGGTGTTGTTTTGACAAATAAAAGAGCGACTGTCACTCACATCTTCAACGCTAAATTCTACTTTCCTTTCGTATAGATTGATCGATTAGATCTAGGAAGAAGCAAGGTCAAATATTAAGGGTTGAGTACTTCAGTACTTGTTTATGTATTTATATCGATCACTAGCACCTCTTGGCTAAACATAAGTAGAGATTACGAGGAGACAAGATTTATCACACACACAAACTTTTCTTTGAGATCAATGTATCAAAAAGCAAAAACCGCAGGTCCATTAGGAAAATTCAATCGTGAAATTACGCCTCCGGCAACTTCAATGTACCGACAGGTGTTGTTTGTGAAATACTTACAATATTGTGCGAAGTCCCTATGTGCTGACTGGAAGTTATTCAAGTCGACAGTAGCCTTGGTGCCGTCGGGTTTTGTGAAGTCATCGTTCACATCCAGAGACCAGTTACCGAATAAGCCTCGCGTTTGATTCTGCAAAACATAATGGTTAGGTAGTCAAATAGGGGCATGTCTTGGAAAGTGAAGTAAAATCACCAAACACATGGTAGTATAGCAGCGATTCTCCACTGGCTACATAGATGGCGCTACTCGCTAACAATTGCAATGTTTGAGTGCAAATACACGTGAACCTAAATCGGGCAATAAGAATTTTCAGCCGCGTATACAAGTATCCAACAAGAACAGTTGGAGAGTTGGAGTCGGTTCCGCGGATGAGCTCCCAGAGTGAGTGAGAGAGTGAGATGAGATCCCAAAGTAGGTACGGAACAATCGTTCGAGCAATTTTTTTTTAAACTTCTTATAATAAAAAGGATCTCTAGCTCTTAATTATCAATCTTCCTTCAAGTTATCCAGAGCGTGAGAAGCTGCTTTAGAAGTAAGTTAAGGACAATGTTCTAAGCTATAATTCCATACCATATAGGTCCAAGGTAGATAAACCCTCGCCGTCATGAACCCTTTGTTCTCGACGATCTCCACCCCAGCTCCCGATGAGAACATGATCACAATTTCCGACTGGTTCAGGATGTACATAGGCTGGTACACTGTTACACCTGGATGGAGACAATAATGTTTTTGAATTTGAATATAACAGAAAAAAATGGCTGTTCGACAGACAGGTAAAGTGGAGGGCTTATAATAATTGTCGAAACAAATCATGAAGATTTAATAATATCAATTCTAACACTTTTGTCTACCACTTCAGGGACCTGATTTGAAGAGGTAGGCAAGTGCTAGCACCAACTTTTCACCAAAGATGATTAGGTGCCGCCATGGCCGTCTCAAGAACTATGCCTGCAAACGATTCAGCTTCCTATCAGACAGAGGTTTCCTAGCGATTTTTTCATTTATCGCTAAGCTCTTGGCAAGTGTGTCATCACTTTAGTTAAGTTTATAAAAAATCTCATGCGTAGCCTGCAGCCACTACGGCAATAAATCATAGAACCGCGTACTCACCTGGGAAGTATTGAACCCTAAGAGCAGATCTGTCGAAGTATATTCGCTTCTGGTCAGCAAACACGTCCAGTCTGTACCGCCATTGCGCATGGGTTGGGCGCAGACGAACCTACAAAGGAAAATATTATTAGTAAAAATGAAATTCTTAATACTTTTTATAACCATTAATAATACCATAAAAGCAAGGTTAAATAGATTTCCATGCAACGAATCGGGTTAGAGGTAGTACCCAGAACTACGAGGCCCCCGTCCCGATGTAGGTACACCGATTTTCTTAAGCTTGAGAAACTCAATATAAAGTTCAGAGAACCGTTAGCAGAAGCATACGTAAATTAACTTTACCTATTTCTCCAGCTTTGACGTTTAACTTTACGGTACTAAAATGAAACGTCAAAGCCCAGAAGTTCTTAATACCATCTGCTTAAACCGATGATGTTAGTCGGACCCCAGACCTAATATGAAGACTAATTTGGAACTAACAAAAATAACTAATTACCTATATGAGTTGTATCATAACAGAAGTGAAACTTACTTCAATAACAGCAGAATTATTAGACGCGGCAACGACGGATGTGAGGTGAGTAGCGTTGACGGGTCCATAGATGTTCCTGGGCACTTGTTCAAACCTTCCTTGGACGTCCAGTTTCAACTGAGACTGATCGACGCGGACAAGGACGTATTCACCTATCAATATTTTTATCTATTAATATGCTTAAACAAACATAACAAGGTAATATGAAGAACAATAAGCAAGGTACAGTAAAAGATAATATGGAATTTGTTAAAATAATTGAGACAAGGGGTAAAAGAGCTTGGGGACTGAATAATCCTGAAATCTTTCTTAAGTAATGCTTTTGAAACCATCTACGTCCAATTTTATTAACTTGTGAATTAAGCCTAGTTCTTGATCTATGATCAGGAAGTTTCAAGTCTTTTCGCTGTTGCTTTGGTGATGAAAGGATAGCTGTCTTGAATTTTGTTTTTAAATTCCCTCGATTTTCAACAAATCCGTTACCTTTGCCGTTGAAAGTGTATTGAAGATCATCAAATGAGACAATGTGTGGATCTCCGAATATGCCAGCCACGCCAGGAGATTGGTAAGCAACACAATCTTGAGAAGGTCGCCGTTCAAACCTGGATGTAAAAGATCACAGTATAGTACAAGATCATTCTAGCAGCTTCCACTTACCCCCACTATTGTCACTGAGCGCTCATGACTCGTGACGGCACCTGTACTACGCATAAATCTTACCTAAATGTTTCGCAGCCGACAGCTTGTTCATCTTGCCACATACAACACTGGTAGAATGGAATCATGTCGTGGAACCAGTTGGATAACGATGGTACCTGCCAACGACACCATACAATTTAACCAACAATTCTTGGAATTAGCAATAATCGCAAGTATATAGAACACCACTAGAACGTACCTTATTAGCCTCATTATAAGGTGTAAATCCGAAGTCATGAGATCTTGAGGGACGTGATCCCCACATCTGATCGTAGGATAACATGAGGAATCCGTTCTTGTCGTAGCAACACTGTTGTCCTGAACCCTCCGCACTGAAACCATCATTTATGAGATACTACTACTAGGTACTAACTACTTGTAGCATGTTAGGTCCCTTACAGGGCTAAAGTGAATCGTGACTCCAGTGTAATAAGTTTGTATTTACCTTGGACTTCCACTCCTGACGCAATGCACACTGCCCCAATGGTATCTGCAGGTGGGATTTGTATCTTTGTCGCAAGCAACGTCAGGCATGAACCTGCCCTTATCTAGAAGTGCGTGTTCCAAGGTACAAGGGCACACCCAGACTTGAGAGGCAAAATTCTTGAGGAAACGATCTGTTCTGAGCCAGTTGTTACACATATTCTGTGGCCAGCGTAGACCGTGGAGTCTTTCCCATTGCGGAGCAAAGTACCAACCCAGTGGTATAGGGCGACTCCAGAGCACCCTGAAAATTAAATACATTAACAGAGCTTAGACGGAGTTAAGATGAGTGAATTATAGAGAACGCTTTCGAATTCTAGACTTACGGAGAAATAGAGACTCCTTTGTACACTTCAGGCGTCGTCAAATTGATCTGCAGGAATCCGAATTGCATATCATTATGCATAATGTTCTCTCTATTTCGGAAATTTTGAGGATTAATGACGTATTCTCCAGTGTTAGCTACCCCAACCTCGATCATGTCAATATACTCAAGCTGTGGACGAATTGTGACTTCTTTGTAACCCCACAAACTGATTTGCAGTTGGACGTTGAGGTTTGTAGTCAAGTTGAAGCGGTCCCAAGTTATTCTGATCTCAGGCGGGTATCTCTCGTGCACAGCGTTAGTCGGGAAGAAGATCTTTTCGGTAGCAGTGGCAGGTGTTTCTGGAAGAGATACAATATCATTAAGAACGAAACAAAGAGAGACGTAGAAAGTAAAAAATTGATGAAAAGACAAATTAAAAGTGGCGCTGACTATCTACTCTTAGCAACATTAGTTTGTAAATGATTTCTTTAATCTCTGAATCTATTTTTATTCTTACCAACAAAGAATTTCCCCTTCCATTTGTAGGGTTCGTTGTTAATGGCCACTTCAAATCTAGCGTAGCCGTTGTGCCAGAACCGTGGCTGCACACAGATGGCCCTGTTCACATCAACAACGGCCCCGAGCACGGACTCAGTATCGAAACGACAAGTGATCCTATCGTCAGGGTTGAAGCACGGACCGGTGATGTTGACTATTGTGCCTCCGAGCATGTTCCCGCTCTCCGGAGCGAACATCAAAGGCAGATTAGCACCATCTGTGAAGAAAATAGGACATGAATATGAGATTTTATAGATTTGACGCATGAAATAATTTGATCTATAATTGGCTTGATGGATTTCAATAACACAGACTTCATCGACACTAACATAATTTGTTAAGACTTTAAAGAACCATCCCATAAATTTGACAGGGAAATGGGAAGGGGAGTCTTTGCTCAACAGTACCTACAACAGGTACCTAAGGCACAAACAAAGGCAAATGCTTCTAATTAGCAATTATCAGATAAGAATAGTAATATTTTAAACTTTACTCACCAATATCTTTATTACACGTCCCCATGAGTATTTTCTCATCCAGTCTGAATATGTGTCGTCCCGGGAACCCGTTAGCCCATCCTCTTCCTGTGAGGTCTCTGAGCACAGAGGCTTGGGAGTAAGGCTTGTATTCGTAGCTCTGAGTGCCATTGCCGGCGTTGAAGCCGATCTGTAGAAAGAGAAGACGTTTAGACACATGCTGCATGTTGAAAGTTAATTGGCTTACAGTGAAAAGCAATAACTTCATGTTCTTAGGTGATGCACAAGCGACGCTCCTGCTGTGGCAAGCATTGACAGGATGTAAAGCTTACAATGTACCGTCACGGGTTATGATCGCTGAACGAAAATAATTGGGATAACTGCGCATGTTATTCTGCTGCTTCATACGAGAATTAAAAAAATACTCACGACGGCACCTATATCGAGGCTTGCCGCTTTGGTAATATAACAAAATATATACTTACGTAAGCTGGTACACCACCTTCTCCTGTAGTGGTGTCACCGCCAGCCTCTGTGTGGGAGCTCCAGTTGATCTCGAGGTAGTTGAATATAGCGTACGTGAACACTTCGTCTGTCGCCAGCACCATTTGGAACGTATTTGTCTGCCAAATTGGAAAGTAAATTAATATAATATTGTAGTTTTATAATGCAATGATGCTAATTGCTAACAAGGCGGTCTGTACAAAAAGATTCAAATGACAATTCCTCTCATTTAGGTTAACGGAGGGAAGCCTACCTTTACACATCGAAGCAAAAGGAATTACGCATTATTTGACATACCAATTTCAGGATTGTTAGCAGACACCGTATGGATGATGGCTCATCATTGGGTTGCTTACCATGAAATGAGGCCATCAAATACTTACATATTCTTAGCTTAAGGATGTATTAGGACATACCATAAACAACGAGTTGTCAATGCCACCAGCGAAGGACATGTTCTTCCAAGTGATGGTAACAGCGTGCTTGGGGAAGAAGGATTCGGAGCCGATGACTCCCTCGCGGATATCCCAAGTGATTCGTTCACGCATCTCAACGCCGAGCTGGTCTGTGCGAGTCTGGTGATAAATTATCATAGTGTAGAGGATAAAAGATCAGAATAATGAGAGATTAAAAAGCAGATGTTTTCTATTTCATTTAACGACATTCGTTTGTTACCCAAATTTTATATGTTTTTATTACTCTTATAGTAATGAAGGACAAAACAGACGAAACGGAACATGATGTTTTACAATATTCTATTTTTATAGATATGAGGCATGATATGGAAAAAGGTCATGATAACAAGTATTAGATTTAGATAAAAAAAGACCGCATTCTTTAAGAGAACATATTTTTATGTATTCAATGGACTTTCATATTAACGCTGAAGGAGGAACGACATGATATTAAGTATATCTTCTGTGTTATAATAATTTGGTTACCTGCAAGTCTCTGTCCATTCTAAAGTAGATACCAGGTCTCCTCTGGTCAGGGTCTTCGGGTCTCATGCTACCGATACGGCACTTGCTGAAGAAAATACCAATGAAGGAGGGGTCGTTGGCCGTGGGCCAGTCCCGGACGGGGAAAGAGAGAGGGTAGGTGTAGTGGTCTGGGGGATCACTAAAGTAGATGTAGCCATTCATAGAAATCTGGAAAGTGAGTCAGAGTAAATTAGTACAAAAACAACTGAGTTAGGTAGGTATAAACCAAATGTGGAACAGTGTTTAAATGTGATTATCGTGAAGAGTTTATTTTAGATGATTAATCAGAATGCGAAAGAGACTTTGTAGAAACGTCATAATTCCTCACCCTTGTGTAATTGAATCTGAACCCAAAGAACGGAAGCTGAAAGTTGAAGTTCTTATGAATCTGTGGTGTCGAAGAGTGAATGTCACTCTGGTAGTCGCCAATGTTCTCGTTCCCGCCTTGGTCGTAGAACCAGTACATGAAGTTGCCTCGGACTTGGGCCAGACGTTGGGTAGTGATGACGTAAGGTTGGCCATTGTTCTGGTACGTCGTCGATGGGAGTATGCGACCGTCGATGTGAGCTGTGAATAAGATATAAAGAAATTCCTTCAACTATTGGAATAGAGATTTTATTATTATATAAAATCACCAATGCTTTCAATAGTTTGGCAGTATGAACTAACTATATGAAGTAATTCAAAATGAGCAGTTGCGAAAAGAAAATTGAATATGTCTACTCGTAGAAATATGTGGGTAGGTGCTTTAATTCTTATATGCACTATATCATTATTCATAACAGAAGCATTCGTTTTGTCTATCAGTCTATCAATCTCATCATCCATTCCAATTCAATGTAAATCACCTTCATTTAACAAAGGTACCTGTGTCCCAACAAACAATATACCATGCTCTGTCCTAGCAAGTATAGTCATATCGATTGGAATTGATAAGTGATAAGTTATCAGTTTATATCGTACCTGCTGGCTGTCCGTAGTACCTAATGATGTCATTTTACTACTTTCATACTTTACTTGATCTAATTGTAATATGAACATGTTTTTTCTGTGGTTAATCACACGCGTACAGTACCGTAAACGCGAGACTTAAATCAGTATCATCCTCCTACAATTATCCCATGTGATTTGTGGTTGGCGCAATACGCATTGTCTTCTTTTCTCTGTATCAGCCGTCACATCTGTATTCACTCACTTTCTAGCCTTCTCTTAGGTCTTTCTCACCTTGTATCCACGTTCATTAAAAGTTATTATTTGCAACATTATCTTCATCCCTCCGCAAAATATAATGGTAAATGCTTATTCTTCAACGTCTCAGTTCCAGTTCCTGGTCGGAGTCAATATACCATATTACCTATCATTGATGTATATATAATTCGAAATTACCTTTGAAATAGTGCACAAAGTTAACAAATACTCATTATAAAAAAACCTAATCAGAAAGTTTTTAAAATGCTTCTGTGTTCTAACAAGTACGAACTACATGACACACATTATGAACATCACGGTTGTAGAGAACAAACATTCGTAGATTTCATAATTGTGTTTCTTCATTCTCATATTATGAGTCAAGCCATGCTGTACCTACGTAGGTACAATACAATCAGACATGTTTGTTGTAGATAATAGCATGATTAATTTAACATACCAAGAAGTGACGATCATTTTGAGATCAGACATACGCCTAAGAGAATAATAAAGTGGCTTCAGCATTTACGAGTAGCGCCCGCTTAATAATTCAACGAGCGCCCAGATCGAAACGCACGAGGTTTTTCTAATCCTTCGAATTTTTGGACATATAAAGCTCTGCTTTAAGATACAAGCAGGAAGTAGTTCAAGCAAAGATACTCACATATTATATTACATTTAACTCGTAACGAATAACAAATTACAACTTCTAAGTATTTTTTGAATTATAAAGGTTGGAGGGTTGTTCGTTGCAAACTGCATAGACCCTAACTGTGACTTCTAATTATCATCATAGATTGATTATCAGACGCCCAACTATCGTAGAAATAAGGGCTTATGGTAAAACCAAAATTTTTATACATTTCAATATAATTAATTTTTCGCACGTATCCGAAGGATGAGTACGTAGTGTAGACGAACTGAAAGAGAAAGTATGCAAAGATCGTAGCATGTGGCAAATCGCTTAGCCTACCCTCATGGGGTACAGGCGTGATCGTGTTTGTATGTAAAATTTTCAGCATTATTGGTTTTACTTGTTTGTTGTTTAGTCTTGTTTCATGCGTGGGTTCTAAATAATTGATAGAACTACTAAAATTCTAGTAAAAATTGTTAAAACTAGTAACAGGCATTAAATGACCTTCAAATATCATCAAAATGACGACATAGCTGAAGTACTGACAAAGTTAGTTGACATGACCCCATTGCACAGCTATGGCCTAAAAATTGTCGAGCCTTCAGCGACACATAAAATCACTCATACTATAACACATGGTACATTTTGAAACAGTATTTTTATCATTATAGCGATAAAATACGTAGCCCTTATCTGTACTTAATTGGACACATTTTAGTTTGCCGTATTAACCGACCCATTGAAAACGTTGTGCGAGATAAAAGTAGCGTAGGCGATGAAGAATATAGCCTTAATTAATCGTATTATGGACGCTAAGGTGCGGCCCTTATCGGTGATTATTTGATGATAATAATGTTAGTATAGTGGTAGAGAGGCAAATAATATTATTAACTAACTGTGCCCCGCGGCTTCACCCGCATAGATTTAATATAATGGGTGGCTTGATTGCGCGTTACCCAATATTTTTTAAATGAGTGTATTCTATATCTGCCAGTGGAAGTCCCGCTAAAATCAGTCCCACTGTTTCAGAGATTAGCCGGAACAAGCAGAAAGACAGAAAAAGTTAATTTAAAATAAAACATATTTTTTATTTACCATTTTTTTCCGTGAGAAATTCGTCATGGATACGCCAACCGCCACATTATATTAAGTGAAGCTGGTTTTTAGAACAGGAACATTTTTATTTATTTGTATATGTACAGATACAGATAAATACAAAACCACAAATTGATGTGACAAAACAGCTATTCGATTTAAGTACCTATTTGCGTTCAAGATTATTTGATGATTATTTAACTCTGACGTCTTTTAAATCACCGCTTAGTGACTTAACTTTAACCTAAACAACCGCTATTTTGTCAAGTCTACATTATCAATTGCACAACAGATCAACTGAGAGAAACCTTCTGTTTTTTAATTGGCGAATGCTGATCTTTCTTAAATTGCATGCATTTGATCTATAACAATCCGACCACAAGTAACATTATTCATTTTATGAAGAAACTACATTGATAAGTGAATGTACTCAGCAAAATGTTAAGCCTCGGTTGTGTACACATGCATTAGCTCATAGTGTGACTCATTTTAAGTACATATACAATCAAAGTGCAGAACTAATATGACCCGCTTTAGTCCTGGTGGGATATATGCTGCTTTTTCAAGTGCTAGCCAATTAATAAAGGTATTTCCAATACTAATTGAGTTCACTTATCAGTGCTAGTTATGTTATTGAATCATCATCCAACTGCCCTTAGCCCATGTTATTTGTGGTCAGCGCAATGTGTTTCTCTCTATCGGCAACCATATCTGTATTCATTCCTTTTCTAGCTATATCATCCTTCACACAATCCATTCATCACTTCTTAGGTCTACCTCTCACCTTTTATGTATCCACATTAATAACCAAAACGCTATGTAATATGAAATGTATTCAAATTCATAGAGCTTCACTTGTTGTGAGGCACATGAACATACTTTGATTTATTTTAAATTGAATCAATCTCAATAAAATGGTTATTCTCTAAATCTTACCATATTCGCTGTTCGTTACATCTGTAGTCCCAGGCATCAGCAACTGCTTCTCACTTTGACTGCCATCTCCAATCAAGCTCACAGCTTCTAAATTAGCGGGCTCTTCACCAATAAGAGCATCATTTAGAACTTGATACTTTCCACTCCTCACTGCCAATGGCGCCGGTTCTATGACTTCAACCGGAGATACATTATTCACTATTTCATCCAGAACGTTATCTTGTGTATCGACATTAGGTTCACCTATCGTATTATCACCATCCACAGTTCTTTCGATTAAATCTACATCTTGTCCTATTTCGCTTTCATTTAAAACCACATCCTGTCCTAAAACACAAGCACTTAAAGCTAACAGTAGTATAAAACCTAGTTTATTCACACCCATTGTAATGTCTACACTTTTATTATCATCACATTATTTGATGTGGTTATCGATTTTTTCAACGACAGGTGCACAGCTTTTGTGCTGGTCGACTAAAGTGTTTGTACATTGTGAGCTCAATGATACTACGTTATCTGTTGAGATATGATAAGATAGCAAATAGGAACGTTTAGGTGTGCCAAATTCTTTGTACTACCTTATCCAAACCCTACGTATATGGGGCCGACATTATTTATATGGTTCATTAATTAAAAGTGTAGGTCTAACTATAACTATGCTTAGAGACCTTGTATGAAAAGGGTGTTTTTCACAGTACCCAACTGTATCTCTCTCTCTGGTTTACAAACCTATCGCATATCACTTAATGCGACTAGGAATAATTTGCGTTTGTATAAATACAATTTCAGAAATGTGTTTGGATAGGCTCGCCTAAGTTATTACTTGCATGTGTAATGGGAGCGACGCCTGCTCTTTCTAATTAAATTGAAAGGTTTTCGATATGGATTCCCTTTTTTTTAATATCACTTCAATATTTAAGAATACCACAGGAGTTCACTCCATCATGCATCATGTTACTTTTGCACACATTATGCAAGTACGTTGAACCGCTTAAATTATACGCGAATAACGTACCAAGTAAATGTTACTAAATAATCAAACAGTATAAATTAACAACAGTAAAAAAACAACATTATTTGGTCCGTTAAAACAGGTCGTTCTTCTAATCTTTGTTAGAATTCTTGATAAGGTTTTCACAAGGTGTTATAGTAAGGAGAGAGAAGTCAACGTTTTGTAGGTCTTTGAAAATCCCGAAGTGAAGCGAGGGCGGGCCACTAATGAAATATAAAAATTAAAAATAGCTTATAGTTCCGCTAAAACAGAGACGAATGAAGTTTCGTAATGTAAATCAATAGCGCCCACCATACCGTTTCTTATCAAATGATAAGGTTGTTTCTGAAAACTCTAGTATCTGACTAATCATCTACTACTAAATGTATTGTGACTCAAAGAGTACGTCATTGTTTTGACTACTGGTACTTCCGGTATGGAACACTCTTTTAATCTGACGGATGTAGGAAGTTTAACCGTAACTTAGCCTTAACGCGAACAATCTAAGTAACAAAATATATTCATTTATGCCCATGAAACGTTGGGGGTCTTCATAATGTAAAGGTTTCAGGACTGTGTGTGTTTGTGCCCCAAGTATAGGATTTAACACGTTCAAACGTCGTCGCTTGACCTTGCGGTTTAGCCCAGCTCAAAATAAGTTGATACCTTTTTATAAGCGGGATGAATGCCAAAGATAGCGGATCAACACATTTTGAACCACGCCAAAACGCTTGACCTGGCGCTTAGGCGTTGCAAAGATGTTCGAAAATTACAAGCCTATCCTTGGGGTACAGAAGGGGTTGATGTTACCAAAATGCAGCATTTTCATCAATGACAATACCTTTGTAAAGTGTCAACGATACAGACTGGCACGTATCACTGACCTTTCTATTTCGTGATGTCATCTTTTCAGCCTGTTGAGACTGGAAATTGACAAAAAACACTGTTGGGACTTCGATCTCAAGTCAAGCATATTATTTGACCAGTTTCTCCTGTGAAATAGGTAGTTATGATAAAGTTAAATAAGAATTTAATGAAAATGACCACACGCATCACAGATAAAAAAAAAATTACTTGCGAAAAGGCGAGAAATGTTATTGTTGCTTTTGAATCTGGCCTAATATGGAGACGTTATCCCCAGATTTTGGCAGTCTCTATATTGCATGAGTTGCATAAAGCATACGAGTATATGAAAAAACACGATCGTCGCATAAACCTTACTTACTCTTGGAAGTCGGTTTTCCTTTTTTACAAAATAAGTTGTTGGCATACCTGATGGTCTTCACTTCAATAAAGAACCTGAGATAAAAATCTGAGCAAAGTAATTTAGATGCGTGAAAAACTTATGAAAGAACAGGAACAATCAGCGAACAAACAGAGTTTAATATTTCTGAATCTACATGTCTCTAAGTCATCAGAATGATTTGGCTTAAGAGTAAACAGATACGCAAATAAAAACATTACTGAGTAGGTACACACATTTTCACCGAGGATATACTTAGATGACTATGTGATAGATGGTATATCTATTGCAGAGTTACTTTCGAACTGAAATCATAAGACTAGTGGTAAGGCAAGCAATACATTTGTAATTATATCTTAAGATTACTTAAAAAATATTTTCTTTTGTCATTCATCTAATGATACTGCTAAAAGTGGGATACAATTCGCCTATACTACATTGGGCTTTATTATGAACCAATTACGATTGCGATTTAATTTAAAGTTGTTTCACTTCGATAAAGACGCAATTATTAACATCGTCAATTGAAGTGCCACTCTTGTCCGCGTGATAGCTAACAAATTTCCACTGAATACAGTACAGTGTGCAAAGCAAATACACGGCCCCAAATTCACCAATTGCATCTCAACTTTAACTTCAAAACAATACTACATTTTTGCTTACTAACCATTGCATGTTCTGTAAAGCTAGATGTGAATACTGGATAAAGAAAAGGAGCATTGGATAAGTCATACTGTCAATATCCGTCAAGACTATATTGTTCGACAAGCAAGTAGTGAATATTGCAGAAATGATCTATAGATTGTTATGATTGGGTCTGAGTGGCTGCGTTCGGAAATTTGTCACGATAATTTTTATTGACGAATGAACTAGTGGATCCGACCGGCTACGAACGGGAAAATTACTCTAGCAACGCTCAGCTATTTTTTTTGTTAATTATACACACATATTATGACAAAAAACTCAATCTCCTTGTATCTTATGTTGCAAATCAGGGAAGGAGGTGAAAAATCCTTACAAGAAAGTGCTTGACTGACAGCTTCATAATAAGTATTGAAAAGAATGAAGAATATTACTACTAGAATTTGATCTTCATGATCCTTATAGTCCCTATTACAATACATGGTTTAAACCAAGACTAGATAAAACTTGGACCAATGTCTATACAAAGGGATGGTAGGATGGTATGGAATATAAAGAGTGATACCGTCGAATTACAAAAGAGAAATCCGCATCAAAAAGAGAGAGAAGGCCCATTACCAAGGATTATCTTATACGATTTTTAGTAATAATGGGGTATGTATTGGTTACCAGTAGTCCAGTAGGGTCCACAATTTGCCTTAATAAAATATTTTTTGTTCTCACCTTCCACACACTATTTTCGTTAAGTTTTTCCAAATCCCATTTATTTTTGCGATTTTCGTCCATCATAACACATTGAGAACGTTCCATCTGAACGACCCAGACTCGAGCAGCAGTACCTTAAATAATAATTACCTCGTTCTAGCATAATATCGGAACATACACAGTGCATACAAATTACCGATAACAGTTTGCACCGGTTGTAAGTATAAAACGCATACGAAGTCCTTTTGTCGAGAGGTTGCAACGTGCATTCGGACAACGACACACGTCGATTAATCTATTTGTTTATTCGTTTGTTATTATTATAAACAGCAAACATGCCGTGTGGAGGATGCGGAGACAGTAAGTTTTTAATTTTCAAATATTATTTATCGATTTAAAAATTCGAATGATTTTTTTTTTCATTATATGGCTGTCAATTGTTATTCAAAAGAAGGTTCGTTGTTCAAATTTAATTTGTGTGGGATTAAGGCTGCTCAATATATTACTTTTGTTCTTTGTTTTCCATATTATTATCACAAATGACAGGTAATGTCATACTAGGTGTAATCTTCGAAGTAGTTACTAAAACAGCTTAATTTTTATTTATAAAAGGTAGAAAGGTGAAATTAGATCAATTATAAGCCCACCCATTTCTGTGTTTTCTGAAGGGATTGAAATATATATTAATGATTAAGAAAATACTTTATCGTTATATTTGCATGATTGTGTAATTATGCGTGAATCGAGCGATTGAATAAATTAAGTTAGTAGGTAATCGATTTTTTAAGCTTCAAATTCAATATTTAATTAATCCTGATTAATGATTAATAATGGCTATAGCCAATTTTTGATTACATATTTGATACTGACAAACGGAAAAAAAGTGGAGGTATAGTTATCGGCTGTATGACATAATATTTTTTCAAATACCAAAATACTAAAATGTGAATCTGTGGTTGTTTCTCAAAACGTATTCGCATGTCCTTGATTTTTTTAATCGTTCTTACGTCCAAGTACCTTCCTCAAGAGCCCATAGCGTACTCACCTTCTTACGACTATTTTACGACCTCCTTATCTAAAACAGATGTTATCAGTCCTTTAACGGGCGTCCAAACAAAAGATTAGCAGAACCTTATGTGTGACATGTTTTGTAAATCACAAGGCGGTTTTATTAAACAGAACTCTGATTTCTTATTGTTATGGATGGATTATCGTTCAAATTAAAAACTATGTTAACCTTGCTTCACCAATTAGACCTACGTACGAACTAAGTCTATGTATTAAGTTTGATTTTTTTTTACGCAGAGATCATTAAAATTTTTCGTATAATTTACTTCATTGATCAGGGGGCTAACTATGGTCGTTTAAGCAGCGCGTATTAAGAACTTCTTAGCTTTGACATTTTATTTTACGTTACCAAAGTGAAACGTCAAATCTCATAAATTCTTAATACGCTCTGCTTAAACCGTTAATGGTAGGGCCAAAAACAGAAATGTGCGCCTACAAATTCTCGACTCGGTATATAAAATAATAAGAAAACTACTTATAATACAGACAATATACAAAAAAACCTTCTCAAACTATGTGTATGAGATACTAAGGAATATTGGGTTCTATATTTTTTTCTTTTTTTTTCAGATTGCAAATGCACATCGAGTCAGTGCGGCCAGACGTGCAAATGCGATGCTAACTGCACGTGTACTTGCAAAAAGAGTTCTTGTGCAGCGGGAGACTGCTCTACCAAGGCCGTTAAGAAGTAGAGCATTAATTACACTTTGAAGATGCATGATTTTTTTAATTATTTCTTTATATACTTAGTTTCAGATGTTGCTAAAACTATTTTTTTATATTAAAAGAAAATGGGAAAAAGGAAATTCGTTTCCAAATTTAATGATAACGACGTAAGCAATAATAACCGTTAATGCATTTTACTTATGGTCTGTTTTAGAATGTTCATATATTTATTTTTGCCAACGTGTGTGATAAAAAGTAAAATAATACTTATCACGTATTATTTTTCGTGAAAATAAAGACTTTCAAATGTAGCGAATATTGTTTTATTTCACCAATTAATTAACATTTCAACAATAAGTTAAATATTTAATATTAATTTATATGCTAATTTCAGTCCATGTTTTTCATATTGCAGGCAAATAACGTACGTATTATATTCGTAGGTATTCTTCGTTGAGTATTTCATTTCATACAAGTGCCTGAAAAACGAATATTCAATTTATTATAAGTATTTTAGTTGGTACTGTTAGAGGCGTTGCCTAATTACACTCTTAAACTAATTAAATATGATGATTTTGGAAGCTAATCTATATAGTTGAATAAAATTTAAGTGTTTGTCAGTAATTCCAATTAGCGGCTTTTCCCTAAATTACTTATATACGGCACTACATTAATATTTTGCTTTTCTGTCTGTCAATTTGTTCCAACTAATCTCTGAAACAGCTATTAACTATTTAACAGATCTTTCTCTCTTGAGTAACATAGGCTACATTAAGTTTTATTTTAGAAAATAAAGGTTTTGTACATAATATTTACTAGCCCCGCGGTTTCACCAGCGTAGATAGTTTCACCCTTATTGTCGCGGAACCCTAATATTTTTAATAAACGAAAGTAGGATAAGTTACTCCTTGAAACATCAGCTACCTGCCAGTGAAAGTCCCGTTAAAATCGACCCAACAGTGAAAAGCTGTTATTTTGGGATTACAAACAGACACTTCAATTTTATTTGTATAGATATAGATTAGTTGTCCTACGCGGGAGGCACTTGTTACCCATATATTAGAATTAAGTTTAATGTTGGTAAGTTGTACTACTGGCAAGTACTTACTGTTAATGTGTATATCGTGACAGTCACAGCCTGGCACGCACCCTTCGCTCCAAGTGGTGACAGGGTGCAACTCTGAAATATGTTGCCATTATAAGTGAACAGAATTAATTATAAGGCTCAGTCTAAATTTCAGTCCAGAGTATGATATCTATCTTACTTCTTTATGTTTTAAGATAAAGAAATCTTCCATTCACGCATATTCGCAGTTTTGAATTTGGCTCCCATTTTTACTTTTTTTTTATTGGGAGTTTACAACTATAGTGTCAATGCTGGGCCCCAACCATGAGCTCTTATTGCAATGTTAATTCAGTTGTGCGACAGTGACAGATGTATGCAAGTCACATACATCTGTCTCAAAAATGAGTGAAACTATCATGGCAATAAGAGCTCATGGTAAGGCCCCTACTGATAACATTATGAACTAGACTAAAGATGCTCCCACACAGCTGTTAGAAAACATTCACACACGATTCACAAATATTCAATTACATTCACAAATTAATAATAAAAATCTATACAGATAAATAAAATTGAAGTGTCTGTTTGTAATTCCAAAATTACAGCTTTTCTCTAAATGCATACGACACAGTCATAGAAAAACCAATATTTTAAATTTTTCTCTGTCTGTCTGTCTGTTTGTTCCGGGTAATCTCCGAAACGACTGACCGATCTTAACGGGACTTTGACTGGCAGATAGCTCATGTTAAAAGGAGTAACTTAGGCTACTTTTATTTAAAAAAAAAGGATAAGGGTTCTGCGGGACACCCATGAAATTAACTGTACGCGGGTGAAACCGCGGGGCACAGCTAGTCTTGAATATTTAAAGTTTTAGAATATTACAAATTATTATTCCCAAATTATTATTTGTGAATGTAAGTAAATATTTGAAGTGTTATAAAATATTTGTAAACATTTCCTAACAGCAGTGTGGGAGCACCATAACATTCAAAATGAAACTTACGCGTTTGTTCGTCATATATTTTCATTTTTGTATTGAGTAAGATAATATCCAAATTTCAAAATCGATGAATATTCAAAAAGTTCACGTGTTTTCGCCGTCACCTTATCACCGAGAATGAGTCTGAGTACAACAATTGTCTATATCTCGAAGCTTAGTATAAAAAATGCCCTCTTTTCAAACAAAAACACTGACATTGATACCAATCATCTACAATACAAGTTTAATGAGGCGGAACAAATTGATTTCTAATGATGCATCCGAAGGAAACACTTAGATACTAAAATAGTCTACGGCCTTACTGAACATCTCTGAAGAGAAAATGTACCTATAGGTTGCTTTGCTCCGTGTTGGTAGGATGAGAGAGGATAGAATGCCCCGTGCCAGCCAGCAGGACACTTACTGGCATGTATACCTTTGTATATGATAGGATTGGCAGAGGTGTACTTAAATAATACCATTTCGCCACAGGAGCCCTACCATGAGCTCTTATTGCCATGATAGTTTGACTCATATTATGAGACAGATGTATATGACGTGTATACATCTGCCACTGTTGAACTATCATTGCAATAAGAGCTCATGGTTGGGCCCCTGTAATAGGGAGAGAGCGTATTGCCATTTAGAAGCACTACTCCAGACTCTGGGCTGCTACTGGTAAGTAACAGATAGAAAAACCCAATAACACTTTGTCCGAGCTGGGAATCAAAACTAGGACGTGTTCTGCAGTAACAACTTCGACCATTAGACCAAGTAGGCAGTCATTATCACGTTGGCGTACCGCTGTTTTCAATAATCCATTAAAGTTTACAGATGGGTCGCTATCAGTGTCAGGTTGGATCTATCCATACCTTCAATTTCATAATAATGTTAACTAGTGATAAGTTATTGAAATGAAAGTAAGGACAAAATTAAATATTTGTTTATAAGCCTGTCAGGGTTCATCTAGAAAATGCTTAAACTTATTAAAAAAATATTTTGAAGTTCTTCACCTACCTAATCCTAAAACTAAGAATCCATTGTTGTAAATGACACAGAGTAAAAACGCCGAGGTTGCCACCTTGCATTTTTTTCAAGAGTTTTTATTAAATTTCAAATGTATATAAACTTGGAGTATCCGTCAGTGTAGTATCATTACATTACCTGTTTTCAGTTCATCACTTGTTCTACTCTGCTCTAACAAAATGCCTGCCCCGTGTGAACCCTGCAAAGGTAAATAAATACATTTAAAAATTTACCAAAACTGCAATTAAGTTACATCATAATTCAACGTACTTACTTAAATATTTTGAAAATTGACCAAATGCGAGTTTTTGGTACAATTTCACTCAGTTATACCACCTGATAGAACTTCAGATGGAACGTTACCAAATTTCAAACAATATTTTAGGTCCACCAGGTTTGAGTTGCACTTTGGTTGACAATCGTATTACATGGACTTACATTACTAACCAGTTTCCAAATAAGTACTTAGCCTAAGTGCCAACTTTAACATGTACTTTTTAACTACAATGAACATTATTCTAGATTCGTGCAAAGATGTTGCTGACTGCAAGGAAGACTGCAGCTGTGAAGCCGCCTGCTCGGACTGTCCAACCCCAACCCAAGGAGGTAATACTCAAAATAACGCGATTATTTGAATAATGACAGTACAGCCTTTGGACATGAATTAAGTTTGGTCACGAGAAGGTCACTTTCAGAATTCTATGAAAAATAAGACTATTCAGCTGTCCTTTTTTTCGTCATCCACTAAGTACATGGCGCTCCAAAATGTTGTTCTGCAAATCTAGGGATGAAAATCGTTTATCTATATCTATACAGATAAATAAAATTGAAGTGTCTGTTTGTAATTCCAAAATTACAGCTTTTCACTAAATGCATATGAAAGTATACACGCTAATGACACTAAAAAACCAAGTTTTAAAATTTTTCTCTGTCTGTCTGTCTGTCTGTCTGTCTGTTTGTTCCGGGTAATCTCTGAAACGGCTGGACGGATTTTAACGGGACTTTCACTGGTAGGTAGCTGATGTTTCAAGGAGTAACTTAGGCAACTTTTATTTATCAAAAATATTAGGGTTCCGCAACAATAAGAATGAAACTGAATCTACGCGGGTGAAACCGCGGGGCACAGCTAGTTGAACAATATATTTGGAGCTCATGGGCATAGGTAATTCGATGGAGTTCATAAACTTGATTTGTACATGAAACCTCCTAGGGGTGGATTTAATTTCCTAAAATCCCATCTAGTGAGTCTACGTGATAATGTCTTCCTGTATCGTCTTCCCAGTTCCTAAATCAATCAAATTGTTAATTTCATTTCAGGTACCTGTTGCTGACCACAATACTTCAGGATTCTGAATGGATTGACTTTGTTAATTTAATTTCGTTTTAACATGCAATAAATTGTTGTATCCATTATATATTTGTTTTGTTCACAGGCACCCTATAAACGTACGTTGTCTAACGAATAAGTGGATAACCTGGATTTATGCAAACTATTCAGCCACCATGCTAATCCTTTCTTAATCGTAGTAAATCTATACAGATTTAAATAAAATTGAAGTGTCTGTTTGTCATTCCAAATTAACAGCTTCTCACTAAATGCATATAAAAGTATAAACTCTACTGACACTAAAAAAACTAGTTAAAATTTTTTTCTCTGTCTGTCTGTTTGTTCCGGGTAATCTCTGAAAAGGGCTGGACTGATTTTAACAGGACTTTCACTGACAGATAGCTGATGATACAAGGAGTAACTTAGGCTACTTTTATTTATTAAAAATATTAGGGTTCCGCGACAGTAAGGATGAAACTAAATCTACGCGGGTGAAACCGCGGGGCACAGCTAGTACAAAATAAGTCACTTGAGAAATGTAACCTGGATTTCTGCAAACTATTCAGTCATCATGCCTGATCTTATTCTTAATCGTAGTAAATGTAATAATACTAGTTTTATGTAAAGCATAGAGTCGATACAATCTTAATACAATCCTAAATAGATCCTTTCAATATGACAGATGTTACTTAGAACACCATCACACCGGTTTCCATCTCAAGCAATGACAAGCCTTAAAACCAGTCACTGGACAATCATTTTTTCTAATTTCTGCATTGCTTTCTCACACACATTAATAAGCAGAATGTAACAAGTTTCTATAATTAATGATTATGACGGGCTGAAGTGCAATATATCAGGAGTAAAACTAGTTTATCCACTTCTTTATGCGTACATTTTTATGCGTTTATGTGCATTCTTTCAATCAAATGGTAGTTGTTAAAAAAGCAAAACATACTCGTATGATTATAGAAACAAGAACCTATTTAGCAACATGACTGATGGCGATTAATTCAAGGACATTCGAAGAAATAAAATGGTTCGAATATATTAGTGGCAAACAAGCGTAAAGTCCGTCTGCTGATAAGCGGGTATGAAGTACTATGAATTCACGCTTTCACTAAGATTTCCTCTCGCATGCCGACTGCCGGCACCTCAATGAAAAGGCAAAAGAATCCCATTATAGCAAGCACAGCGCCTTCAGCCCTCCTTCATGCTCAATTGGAGGTCTTGGAGGTTGGTCCAACTCTCACTCTCAATTCAAACCTGGTTCTGTAGGCTGTAACGAGTATTTTTTCTCGCAAGTTCAGCGAAGAATGGGATAGCCACGAGAACATTTTGGTTCTCTCAAGGTTGACAAAAACACACGACTTACTTAGACTCGCAATCTGCGTCTATACCATCCAACAGTGGGTAAATGTGCCGGCACGAGCTATGAGCGCTGACCTTGAATGCACAGTAGGTAGTAATTATGTGAGTTTGTCTCTGTCTTTCTGCATGGTGCGACGCGAATAAAATATATGCGCAGACAGATACCTGACTGCATCTGAGGGCCAACTATGATCGTTTAAGTAGCGCGTAAGAACTTCTTAGCTTTGACGTTTAATTATACGGTACAAAATTAAATATCAAAGATGACAAGTTAATACGCTCTTGGTACCCTATCGTAGGTTCTAGACAGTAGGGCTGTTGATGTGCATAGCATAGCGACTATACCTGTTATCAGATAAGGAACCTAAATTTAGTACTGCATAAGTATTACTCACATTATTAATTACATAGTATTTATCTCATAATTGACATCGATGTTGTCAGGATAACATACAAGCAAGCACTCGTCTGTAACAACAAAGGAGGTCTTGTGAAAGGAAATGGAAACTAATACTAAGCTACGTATCTTGATACGGTTTCTCACATGGGATTTGATTGAGCTCCAATGGGCTTAAAGCTAAAAAATCCATATTATTATTTATTGGCAATAGAAATGTCGACGTTCCCTCATTAGTCTTAAAAACTCGTGAAATTAAGTGAAGCGAGGGCTATAATAATGCAGGAAAATGCAGTGTCAGTTGATGATATTAGTAAACGACAAACGTACAAGTAACGGCAATCTTGTGGTGTGAATATGTTGTCTGTCTAAAACACAGGTCTAAAATCTTTCGCAGCCAAGCCGCTAAAAACGGAGGGATATACTATAGTGAAAATTGGTATATAGGAAAGAAAACATGTTAATATTAAGTAAGAGTCATTATATTATACAGTAGAATAGAGCGATTGTGATGAGGAAGACGACGGAGAAGGCGATAGGGAAGCAGGTTTCCAGAATGCCAGACACGCGCTTGGAGAAGGGACGCCGGCGTCGGTCAGGGTCCATCTTAACAGCAACCACCTGGAAACATCAGAGGAGTTTAAAATCAACCCTAACTAGAAGTATTGAGGTTGATATTCCATTAGTTATGCTGAAATGGGCAAAAGATAGTAAGGTGACCAACTAGCTTAAGGCCCACCTGAATTGATGATTAGTGGCTACCGCAACACTCGCGATGTTTTGATCTTTTCTATCACTAATGGCAGGTAAAGTAAAGTTTTCCAAGAATTATCTCTTCTACTCGGGAAGTTTGAGTTCCAAAGTTTATAATTTGAATTTAGAAACAAAAATTTTATGTGTGCCTGAGAATCTAATTATTTGATAACTTTAGCGATAACAAACATAGGTAAGTGGAATGTTTGTTTCTACTATGATTTAGTTACCAGTTTACATAACATTACTTCTTCAAACGCAACAACACTATGTTACGCGTGCTTTATAGCAAAATTTACTATGGCAGCAAGTTGCTCCACTCTGATTTTTGACAGAGTTAAGTTCTCTCTCTCTCTTCTTTAAGAATGTTGGTTACCTTTTTCAGAGCAGTCGTTACAGCCAGACTCCTTGCACGCGCAGTTCGCTTCACAGGAGTCTTTGCACGAATCTACAGAACAATCAAACCATTCTTGAATCAATAGTTACTTATTTGGAAGTTGAAACGGTAACGTGACACGAAAAAGTCGAAATTTTAATCCATTTGATTAAATACTAAATCCACTAATTGAGAAACTGAAATACTTACCTATTAATGGTTGTGCTTATAATACTGTGTATTAACACTGCACCTGCGTCGTCTAGTGAGAGCCAATACCTACTGAACTATCGGGCGAAGGCTTGACATTCACGAACAATGAACAGTTAGAATACAGTTATAAATAAAAAAAGCAACAAGAAATGAACAAAAACTATCATGCAACTAAATAAAGCTATAGATCATACAAGAGTGTAACTAACAACATACAACAAATAAACTGTTACCTTATTTATTTTCAAGGCTAGTCAATGTCAACGAGTGGAAACAGGCTTGAATGATGAACATACTTTCAAAATACTTGAACATAAACCAAACACTACAGACGTAAATAGCAAACACCTTGCTTTTCTAGATTGTATTTCATGAAGAGCATCTATCGAAACTCTATCTTCTTTACTCCTTCGGAATGGAATCGCAAAAGATTCCTCATATGTTGAAGTCCTTAAACCACACCAGAGTAGAATTTCTAAACCTCAAATCGCTTTAATAACCGTAGCCCGTTAAGTCTAGTCTAAAGCTTTACATAGAAGAAAATGAAATGATGAAACATTTGGGAAAAATCTTACCTTTACACGGTTCGCAGGGAGGAGACATGATGAAGACGAAGAGAGATGTCAACTATGAACCACTGCAGTCACTACAATATTTTATACCTCTGACGATGGACAAAAACTAGATCTAGAGCGAGGCTGATGAAAAACTCATAGCTATTATGTTCTATTGTACTAACTACTGGCTGGCAAGGGAAGTGCAGCGTGAACTTACAGAATGGGAGACTTACGATGACCTAATTGTATTGACGAAGATTCACATTGGTTCTTATTTCAAGTTTAGGGGTGAATTAGAATTCCAGTCAACGTCAGGAGATCAAGTAAAAATTTAACCTTCTAAAGATACTCTCATTTACCAGAGTGGTCTGTAGAATGTGCTAAAGGTACGATAGAAAAGAACAAGGAAAGGTTTGTTAGTAAGTAGACAGTAAAACACAAATATAAAGCGGAAAATAACAAGAAACTCTCACAAGGCATGAAAAAATTGTTTATTTACTTACCGTTGCGAAGTTATCAGAAGCACCTGATTATAAAAAAGGCAGTATCTTAGCAGCTCCAGAGTTTTCTTTAAGTCTCGTAAACAGGAAATATAGGGCACTTTTTCATCCGTTGAATAGCTTCGCGTATTTTCCGCACGATTACACCGACTGATCGCCACGGAAGCAACTCCTGACTTCCGTCCCTTGGGCAACCTTCGACAGTATTGTCGCGGATGTTTAAAAGACAAATATTAATTTCATTTGTATCATTATTATTCAGGAGTTTGGAAGTCTAAGATGGCAACTATCACCGAAACAATTAAAGGTTGGTTTTATTTAAAATCTAATTTATTCTAGTTCTTAAATACTCTGATATTAGCTCACATGTACCGTTTTGTTTCTTTATTATATCTTAGCACGAAATAGACTGAATATAGCGCCTAGTGTATTAAGTTTGCTTTTTACGATTTGATGTATAATGTGAAATAATGCTATTAGCAGGTGATAGGCATCGAAATATCGTAAAAGACTCAAAAATCTTTTAAAATTAAGTTAACATTGCAGGAAACCTGCAAAGGTCTGATACATTGTTTCAATGCAAAGTGTGTGTTGCCTATTTCAACCGCTTTGGCCCCTTGTGGTATGCAATAGGTATCTACAGACCTTAGGGTCCCGCTGTTAAGCAAAAGCATTTGGATTTTTTTGATATTTTCTCTTCTGGTTTCTAGTTCGCCAGACTTAGCCTTCGTCTGTCAAATGTTTTAAAAGGCATCTAGGTAATTGCGCTCTCTTCGCATTGGGTCGTGAAAAAAATTACTAAAAATATGTGTATATTATCCACAGGTATTTACCAAATGACTCTAACGAAGAAAGAGATGAAGCTGCCGCCAGCTCCAGCCCCGTCTTTGAAGACTGAAGTCTGCCCTCCGGACTGTCCTTGCAGGAACTACTCTAAAAACAAATACTCAATCACGTCACAAGTATTGTTCAATGGATTGGGGATTCTTGTAGCCGTTGTAGCCACCTACCTCTTAATCACCACAGACTCAAAGCTCTATTTAATCTTCTGGATATTTTATTCTGTGCTCAGGCGAATGATAACGAGGTCTAAGTTGTCTACGCCTAAAGTGAACTTTAAGTCTGATTGATTACTATTATTTTGTCTATTTATTGTTTTTGCACTTAATTAACTTATTGTTTTTGTTTAATTGGTATCACTATAGCATGCTGGGTATTCAATAAATATTTCTTGGTTTTAGAAGCTTTGTTCAGATTTTCCCTTAAAAAATTTGCTCGTTATGAGTTACATTCTTCATCGTGAGTGTTTTATCAAATTTTGGTCTACAAAAATTTCTTAATTTTCTCAAATGCTTTATAATCAGGTTCAATTCAGGTTTGCAATACATTTATCAGGATAACATGATTTAAGGAAGGATTTAAAATACTTACTAAAACATGAAAAGTGTCTCCCTCAAAAGAAAAAGAAATCCTTATAAAAATAAGGAAAGTGACTAAAATGACGCTTAGAACAATCTAGACCTGATGCTAACTGTGCCCCTAGTATAGGTTTTGGCACATTCAAACGTTTCATGAGACATAAAACTTCCTAAACTTGCCGCTTGGGGCGCTTTTTGACGTTCCCATACAAATGAGAAAAATACGTAGGCGATATCGTCTACGTAAAAACGTGTTATAACCCATACTTGGTTACAACACACTGTTCTCAAGTATTATACGAGTGTCATCTTTCGCTTCACAAATAGCAATCTTGAAGCTAGATCGCAAATCATTACAATTTAAAGTTATTGTCGTGTTGAGACTCAACTCCATCATAGGACAATGTCAGCAAAACACCGTAATCGCTTAAAATTCTGTGAATTAGGTACGAACTATCGAAATACAAGTTAAAAAAATGTGTTTTGATAGTAGAGTGACTACAATAATCGTGAGAGCAGTCACGGTCCGGTTGGTGCGACGGGGTCGACGTATCGTGGTAAATACTTGCTGTGCATAATGCATTAACTTACGTTGGACACCCGACTTGTGAGTTTTCTTAAAATTGTAGTCACAAGTCATCGCATTAACGCAAACGCAGATTTGTATGGGTTTAAAATAGTGCCATCTGTGGGCCGACAGATTGCGCTGTTTCGATCCCATACAAATCTGCGTTTACGTCAATGCGTTGACTAGTGACGGCGGCGGTAAAAAACACGCACTAAGCACTTTGTGCCGTAAATAGGGCGGTGTCACCGATGTCCAGGCAGGGGCGTGCACTGGATTTTCAGAGGGGTAAGCATAAACAATAAGTAGGTGGGTAGGTTAAGTACATACCAATGTGGCGCGGCGTAGGTACATACGTTTAGGTATTGACACACACACACACACACACACGACACGAGTGTATTTAGTGATTATGAATGGTAAGCACTGCTTATATGGAATGCTCGCCCCTGTATACAGGCATAGGGCGTAGATTTTGAGGGTCGCTAGAATGGCGAGACTAGGTGGGATTTTTATTTTTTCTGTTTGCAAAGTACATATTAGATAATGTGTCTGTCTGAATATGTCTCACTGCTGGGCAAAGGACCACCAACACCAAAGGTCCTTGTGCTTTATTTTTCACCTTGAATAAAATAAGAGCACTGCTATAGAGACTTAGCATTGATCTAGGTAAGGTTTCTAAGGTAGCTATAATATCTGAAAAAAACAAGGGTGATTTGTATTTTCTAAGAATTTTTGCGTAACTTATTTATCTGTAATGGCAATGTAATCACAGCTGGTTTTTGCCTCAATCAGACTCGCCACCGGGTTCACTGATCTTAAATTAACGCCGCTCCATAGTTTTTTGTTTCCAAAGGAGATTTGGACGTGAGATCTTAGATACATGGCTTTGTAAGCGTTTGTTATTTTTTACCAAATATGACATCATTACATCATCATTCTTAATTTGGAAATGACGAGAGGGTTGGTTGAAACAAATTGCTTTTTACTATTTACTTGGTTTTTACAGAATATTAAAATAAAGGATTGAATAAACTCAGACTGTAGAACCGGTTGATTTGAAGGAATTTAGTGCACTTACCAACATAATGGTAAATTCCTCGACATTAATAAGTGCCTTACCAGGGCCTAAACTGAATAAATAATTTTCATTATCAATAAAATAAATTACAAGCTACGATACAAGTCTAATGCTTAATATCTTTAACACTGGACGTCGAGTGGGACCCTGAGAAACCTAACAGAAAAACGCGGAATTAAAGAAGTCCTTTAACACACTTTTATATATTACTAGCTGTGCCCTGCGGTTTCAGCCGCGTAGATTTAGTTTCATCCTTATTGTCGAGGATCCCTAATATTTTTCATAAATAAAAGCAGTCTAAGTTACTCCTTGAAACATCAGCTACCTGCCAGTGAAGGTCCCGTTATAATCGGTCCGGCCGTTTCAGAGATTATCCGGAACAAACAGACAGACAGACAGACAAACAGACAGAGAAAAATTTTAAAAATTGGTGTTTTAGTGTCAGTAGCGTGTATACTTTAATATGCATTTTGTGAAAAGCTGTTATTTTGGAATTACAAACAGACACTTCAATTTTATTTATCTGTATAGATATAGATGTATAGACTAGCTGTGTCCCGCGGTTTCACCCGCGTAGTTTTAGTTTCACCCTTATTGTCGTGGAACCCCAATATTTTTTATAAATAAAAGTAGTCTAAGTTACTCCTTGAAACATCGGTTACCTGCCAGTGAAAGTCCCAACTTTCCATGCAGTCAAGGAGACTGACGAAAGCAATCTGTCAGATTCCGACGAATTAGGACCCACATCTTTTATGATATACCCACATGTTCCGTCACGAGTTATAAGCGCTGACCTTGAATAAGCTGCCGCGTTATTCTGTAAGGTTTCTCAGCGTCGAACTCGACGTCGAGTGTCGGTTTCAAAGATACGAAATTGAACTATATCGTCTATGTATTATGTATCAATTTCTTATGATCGAATCTTAAGAATATAAAAGAATAACTTGGCAGTAGTCATTTTATAAGTCTGCATCTGTCTGTATGTCGCGATTATGGTACATGCGCAATTACCCTCCCTCCTTACTTTCACTGAGCGCTCATTACTCGTGACAGCACCTGTGTTAAAATGCATTTAAGTAAGTAATTCCGTATCCTTCAAACGAGTTCAACCAGTTTTACGATCTGATTGAATAAATGCTTTATCTCGAGCACTTTACTTCACTAATTGGATATCTACCAACCAACGGATACAAGCAAGTCGAAATATAAAGTAATTTATGGCTTTATAGCGATGAATCAGATTGCGGCCATTGACGCCGCTCCTGCTCACTTAGAGAAAGAAAACTACGTAGATATACACCTATATATCTATACAGATAAATAAAATTGAAGTGTCTGTTTTTAATTCCAAAATAACAGCTTTTCACTAAATGCATATGAAAGTATACACGGTACTGACATTAAAACACAATTTTTTTTCTCTGTCTGTTTGTCGGGACTTTCACTGGCAGGTAGCTGATGTTTCAAGGAGTAACTTAGGCTACTTTTATTTATTAAAAATATTAGGGTTCCGTGACATGAAGCATGAAACTAAATCTACGCGGGTGAAACCGCGGGGCACAGCTAGTTTATAATAAAGCAGAAACTCATTGTTTCATACCTTTCGTGAGATTTATTTGTGGATATAGAGAAAATTTATTATAGAATAATTTATTTTTAAATTAATATCTACCGCCAACGGATGCTTTGTGACAAAATAATCGGCTAAAAATTCTAGACCCTATATATTAGCGCACGGTCTAAACAATTGATCATAAATACATGACTTTTGGTGAGTGTGTTTTTGGTAAGTACTGCTTTCTTGTCCTATTTTTTTAATTTTAGGGAACTGATTATCAACGTCCACATATCTAGTATTATAATATCATTGCGTAGTCCCCTTTATCAATACTAATGTAAATAGTCTACGTGTCTGTGTGTTAGTGGGGACCGGTTTCCTCAGAGTCTCGCTGTTTTTGTTTACGGCCCTCCGATCATTTTATTGTAAATGTATACCTGACCGTACACTTGCTATAAGTTACTTAACTATCTTATTCTAGGCCTGGAGCTGGGAGCTTCGCAACATGTTGAAGTGAACTTAAGTATTCTTGTGAGTATTCTGGTTTAATTTCTAGGATTTATTTTTTATTTCTTTAAAAATGAGATATCTCTAATCTAAAGTAAACGAAATGAAAATCAGCATCTTTAGACAATCTAAGTTTTGACTGTAATCAAACTCGCAGTTTCATTCGCGTAGTTCCCGTTCCCGTGGGTGTGCGGAGATAACATTCTAATGGTGAGAGAATTATTAAAATCAGGCAAGTACTTTTTGAGCAAATTCGTTACAAACATACATACAAACCTTTCCTCTTTATAATATTAGTATAGATATTCGTTTCCAGCGTAGTATACATGAGGAAGATGATGGTGATAGACAGACACCATCTCCCAGCCTATTAGTCAGGCACCGATCGTCCGATCCCCCCGTAGCAACTCAGTTATTGACCCGGCCGAGCGAGCGCTGCGCGCGCAACCACATTACTCTATCTTCACAGACCACTCCGAAGTCATGCCTGCACCCTGTGAGCCTTGTAAAGGTAAGATTTTATTTCAATTTAAATTAGGAATGATATTTTCTTCTTTTTATTGCTAACACAGATACAGATAGCATTTAGGAACTTGAATTTAGAAGAATTTTTCCAAATTATAATCTGTTGTTTGGTAATTTCGTGTTTGCGCTGTTACGCAGTTAGTGTTATGAAGTGTTACTTATACTTAAAGGCAGGTCCCTTCCTTCTAACTTCTAAACGTTTGTGGTAGATGGGTGGTATTTACAAACGTATTATAGAGAACAGGAGTAGAGATAGAGAAGAATGAGCGTAGTTCAGAATACGTAGAGTAGGTCTAAGAAGTTTATTAGTAGTGGTCTAGAAAGCGTGTTATTACTTATTATTTTCGTACTCCCTTTTTTTTAACAAAGAACAAAGATAGGTGTATGTTTAAAAGTAGGTAATTAAGTACTTAACCGTATTAATGGCATGAACTGAACAAAATCAAAAGTGCTTAAGTACATGTAACATAAGTAAAATAATTACCAGTAAATACCATTGTATATTTTAATCACGGTATCAGGAACAGGCAAACGTACAGCTTGCAAAATGAATATTTGGAATTTTTTTTTTCAATTATCGTAATAAATTACCTATTAATAAAAATAATATGAGCCCTACATACCTGCGTAGGATCCAGGGTAGGAGATGACCTTGCCCTCTATTTAAGGGCAAATGGAATGCTCTCGACTGTATTATAAGATTGTCGTGTGTACATGTTTCTGTCTGACTGGGGCTACGTAGCTCCCAAATGAAACGCATGGTCGTTTTTTTTTTTCAATTTGTATTTTTATTTCTTAACTACTTAGCTGTGCCCTGCGGTTTCGCCTGCGTAGCTTTAATTTCATGGGTGACCGGCGGAACCCTAATGTTTATTTTTATATAAAAGTAGCCTAATTTACACCTTCTGCAAATCGGTCCAGCCGTTTCGAGGATTAGCCGGAACAAACAAACAGACATACAGAGAAAAACTTTACAAATTGTATGTTTTATGTCATTACCGTGCTTTCTTGTGCATTTAGTGAGAAGCTGTTATTTTGGAATTACAAACAGACACTCCAATTTTATTTATCTGTATGATGTATAGGTGCGCGAGTGACGTTCTGATATCTATGTAGCCACTATTTGGTGGACGGCATGTTGGCCATATTTGTATTTTTCTACATTTTATCTGAGTAGCATTTCAAAGTGGCAATACTACCAGCCCTCTTGACGCGATCCCGACAGACACCGATTTGGGCCAAGTTTTCTACTTGCAATTAGCTAGTTTTAAGTACTCGTGCAGAGTGCTATCATCGTTATAGCAGTGACGTCACAATAACTTCTTAGCTTTGACATTTAATTTTGATATCAAGAAATGAAATGACAAAGTTAAAAAGTTCTTAGTACGCTCTGCTTAAACCGATGATGTTGGACCCCTGGGGCCCTACCATGACCTCTTATTACCATGATAGTTTAACTCTTATTATGAGACAGATGTATATGACGTGTATAAGTCTGTCACTGTCACACAGTGGAACTATGATGGCAATAAGAGCTTATGGTAAGGCCTCTGTTCCTTGTTTAACTAAGTTTTTATTCAATAAATGTGAAGACTGCATAGTAATATGATTTGTATATTAAAGAGCATTGGTGGCTTTGGGGTTTGAGCAGTCGACTGCAAGCGACGCAAGTTCGAATCCCAGCGGGGCCTGTACCAATGAGTTTTTCTAAAAACTTATTTGCAGTAATTTCACACCACATGCTTTACGGTGAAGGCAAACATCGTGAGGAAACCTGCATATGAGACGGCGATGGACTAACCCTCTGTCAGGTTGGCACTTAACATATTCGGTGAAAAGTGGGTGTTGTTATCACCACACCTCTACCCCTTCGGGGAATACAGGCGTGAGGACATGTATGTATATTAAAGTTAGTCACTTTTACCTAGATACGTGTGGCGGTGGCGGGAAAGCCGCGTGTGGTGCCAACTGCACCTGCGGCCCGGCCTGCGCCTGCGGCGATGGCAAACCTTCCGGTACTTCTACACACACGACACATACACTAACATAATGAAAAAAATGAAAATGAAAAATATTTATTCAGTTTAGGCCCTGGTAAGGCACTTATGAAAGTCGAGAATTTACCACCGGTTCGGAAACTAGCCTTCTGAGAAGAACCGGCAAGAAACTCAGCCAGGCATCATGTACATAACATCGAAACAATATAAATCATAATGAAATCATAATACAAAATCAAATTTGATAATAGGTATAAATATTCACAATAGTGACAAATTGTATTAGCATGCAAGTCATTATAAAACAAAATCAAAGAGATAAAAAAATAACAATACCAGATAGATTTACAAGTGTTTGCATACCATGTATTTGCCAGGAGCTACTTGTGCAGAGTGATTTACCTAGTTCCATATATCCTTGTCATTTATATAATCCGAAATTTTATAATATGCTTTCTTCATCAAAACAGTTTTGACATGTGTTTTAAATTTATCATAATTTAACGCGATTATTGATTGTGGGATTTTATTGTAGAAGCGAACACAGTTCCCCATGAATGATTTATTTACTTTAACTAATCTGAATCTAGGAGCCATAATTTTGTGTTTATTTCGCGTACAAATCGAATGAACATCACAGTTTAAATTAAAGAGATGAATGTTTTTTTTCATGTACAATAAATTCTCATAAATGTAAAGTGAGGGTAAAGTGAGTATATTAATTTCTTTAAATTTATCCCTCAAGCATTCACGGGGTTCCAACGAGTATATTGCCCTGATGGCTCTTTTTTGAAGTATAAATATAGAATCTAGGTCTGCCGCGGAACCCCATAACAATAAGCCATATGACATAAGACTATGAAAGTATGCGTAGTAAACTAATCTAGCAGTATCGACATCCGTCATTTGTTTGATTTTCCTAACAGCAAATGCTGCTGAGCTAAGTTTTCTTGACAATGTTTCAATATGAGAGCCCCATTGTAATTTTGAATCTACTGTTAGCCCTAAGAATACCGTACTATCAACCAAATCCAGTTTACCACCATCTAGTGATATATTTGTAGCTATTTGCGATGTATTAGGTGGTGAAAATCGAATACATTTAGTTTTTTTAGAATTTAAAACGAGGTTATTGGCGTCAAACCAATTTGAAACAGATGTTAGTGTTTCATTCAGAGTATTAAGCTCCTTATCTTTCCTGCTCACTTTAAAAACTAAAGATGTATCATCTGCAAACAGAACAATATCACAGATACCTTCTACAACAAGTGGTAGGTCATTTATGTACGCTAGAAATAGGAATGGACCTAATATGGAGCCTTGCGGCACGCCTGTTTTAATTAATGACCCTTTAGATGTTATACCACTGACGCCAACTTTCTGATGACGATTGGACAGGTAAGAGGACACAAGATCGAGGGCGGTTCCGCGAATACCATAATATTTAAGCTTCAGAATTAGCGTACGATGGTCGACGCAATCAAAAGCTTTTGAGAGATCACAGAAGACTCCTAAGGCGTCATAGGCGCCCTCCCATGCCTCAAATATATGTTTTATTAATTTTGCCGCCGCGTCCGTTGTGGATCTACCTTTAGTGAAACCAAACTGGTGATCGTGCAATATGTTATTTATGTTAAAGTGGGCTAACATCTGATTTAGCATTATTTTCTCAAATATCTTACTAAGGGCAGGAAGTATTGATATGGGCCTATAATCAGAAGGATTTTCTCTGGAACCTGCCTTAAAGATTGGAATTATTTTACTATATTTCATAAGATCCGGAAAGACACCCTGATCAATACACGAATTAAAAATAGTGGCTAATGCAGGAGCGATCGTTGTTATAATCGATTGAATAACTTTAATTGAAAGTCCCCATAAATCCTCCGTATTTTTCATGTTAAGTGACTTAAAAGCTTTAATTATATCACTAGCAAGTACATGTTGAAAACTAAAATCTGGGACAATCGTATGAAATGATTGTTTAAGTAATCTTTCAGCTTTATTCGGACATGAGTTTAGGTGTTTAGTAGTTTCCGCTGGTATTTGAGCAAAGAATTTCTCAAATGCGGTCGCGACATCTAACTTGTCTGAGACAATATCATCATTAATTTTAAGTTCACTAACCTGCTCTTTATTTTTATTTTTTCCCGTCTCCCTATTTATAACTTTCCATACAGTTTTTATTTTATTATCAGAACGGCTTATTTCGCTACTTATGTGTCTCGATTTAGCTACATGGCAAACTTTTTTGAATAATTTGGAATACGTCCTAACATGGTTGTGAAAAGCGGCATTGGTTGTTTGGGCTTTCTTGTGGTATAGTTCATACAGGGTATCCCTACTTTTCCTAATGCCCCTAGTTGCCCAGTTACTAAACTGTAATTTATTATTTACTTTACTTTGTTGCTTAGGACATGCCTTGTTAAATTCTTTACATATGACATTATGTAACTGATTAAAGTATTTATTTGGCTCGCTAGACTCTGTTTTTTTTATTTTCGACTCAACATTATTTTTAAACTTAAGCAATCTATGGTTAGTCAAAGCTCTAGATTCTCTAAAAGAGTTACAAGATTGCCTTCTGCACTGCAACTCAACTAGTTGTGCCATATGGTCAGATCTAATGCCACTTATCTGTGAGTGTTTTATGATATTTGCATTTGTTATTATATTATCAATGCAAGTAGAAGAAGTGGCCGTTATTCGTGTGGGCTCATTAAATATAAAGTCTAAGTTGAATGTTTTAAAAAGAGATATAAATAAACGCGCCTCAGAAGTATTTTTCAAAATGTCTACATTAAAATCACCACATATCAAAAGTTGTTTATTTGTCCTAAAGAGCTTCTTAAGAATAGCCTCCATTGTTAAACAAAATGAGTGAGAGTCAGAGGACGGAGGTCTATATACACATACAATTATATAGTTGTCTAACTCTGCACAAGCCGCTTCACAGACCCGTTCCACAGACAGGCTGGTAATATCCTTCCTGTCTTTGGACTTGATGTTACTATTCAGTAAAATAATAGCACCACCACCCTCGGCTGAGAGTCTGTTATAAAAACTGGCAATGGTGTAATTACTAATATTAAATATCATGGTATCTGGTTTTAACCAGGTTTCAGTTAAACAAATTAAATCAATTGGTATTCTGTCTAATAATAATTCTAAATCAAGAATTTTGCCAGAGAAGCGGTTGATATTCTGGTGTAGCAGTCGCATAATACATGCAACTGACTTCTCTGTTGTCTTACTTAAAGGTTTAAAGTATCAATAGGATCAATCACAGTGCTAGTAGAACATCTATCTATCACTGGTTCGTCACTTAATCTAAGCTGTGTTATATTCACTATAACAGGGTTATTAATATTATAAGCTAACAATGTAGCGAGCTTCTGTCTAGTTTTCTGGGGAATAAAAAGTGATCCCCGTGTTGCCTTAACATTACTAATAAAATTGTTTAAATCGAAGAGCACAAACTTGTCATTATGGGAAGTCATGTTATGTAATAAGCTATTTATGTAATATAAATGCTTGTTTTGTGCTTCAGTGTAGCTTATGCTATACGGTATGGTACATAATATAACCCTACCTACATGCAGGTCTGTCAACTGTCCAAAACTATTTATTATTTCCCCTTTACTAATGTTTGGAGTTTGTCCGACTAATAAAATAACTGTGGTGTGACTGTCATGGTTGTTACTAACAATTTTTTCGACTATTTGCCTGTATGAGGCCCCTGGCATACAATAATTTATTACTGAATGAGTTATACTTTTATTTAAAAGGCTACTAAAGTTCCTACCAATTTTATCTGAATACACAATTGTTTTTTGTCCAGGTGGACATAAGTTTATTTGTTCCACAGTTTCACTCAACTCAGCAACCTGTAACTTACAGGGCAGTGGCAGAGGCTCACCATCTGATGCTGTTGATAGTGAGATCACACAGTCACAAGAGTGCTTGTTAGTTAATGAGTCAAAGCGCTCCACATTATAATTACATAGGTCTACCAACTCTGTGGTAGCCAAGATGTGTTCGCTAATCTGTTTCTGGGCACTTGTATATTTATTTGTTAAGTCAATTAAATATTGCTCCTTGCATTGTAAGTCAGATTGCAATTGTTGAATGTCTGTGTCATATTTGAGTTTTAACTTACTTAATCTACACTCATATGTATCTAAACTATTTCTTAAGGACACACATAACAACACCATTGAATAATTAACACACTGTTCTCACACTACAAAGTATTTAAAGAGTTTTACTTGAAACTAAGGGCCGTATTACACAAATGTATTGTTGTAAACCTTCAGTACAATCAACGTTAAAGATATTAAGACAATTCGTGGGTAGATATACAAATGTCAAAATACCTCAAAGGGAAGTTATGTCACAGACTATTATTTATAGAAACGCAGACGAATGACTGCATACTGAAATAAAAATAGCAAAATATTAGATTAAGTACTTATGAAAATACAGACTTAATTCATTATTGTGAATATTTCACAGCAATATAATTGTGTGATATATTTTAATTCTTACCGTCACCGCTAGGAGGCGCTGTACAATTTCTCATACAAAATGAGTGGTGACGATGTATGAAAAAAAATTGTTTTTTTATTTGAGTACCGTATATACTTTCAAATGCATTTAGTGAAATGCTGTTAATTTGAAATTACAAACAGACACTTTTCTCTATCTGTATTATTTGTGAAGTTACTATTTCAATAAGGAAATCGAACTTGCAATTGTTATTTCAGAGGGCAAGCCATGCTGCAAGGGCGGTGCCAAGAAGTGAGCTGTCACTACAAGGGCGGTGCCAAGAAGTGAGCTGTCACTATGGCACCTCAACTACAACTCTATATAATTAATTATATACTTTCTCATATAATCTAGAGTACTGCAAATCGCAATGGATGTTAGTGTAACGCATAATAATGTAACGTAGTTGTCTAAGGTCTTATATTAAGGTAATGTTGTGTTGTCATGAAAAAAATGTATTTAAAAATTATAAATTCAATGTTAAAAATATATTCTTAAGTAGTAGTATATATTCATTATTGTGTGTTTAATTGTTAAGCTTGGTAGGTTATATTCTGCTTAAAGCATTTAGGATACATTTAGTAGTAATCTTATCACATTCAGTGTTTAAAGCAAGGCTTTTTCTCATAATAAATGAATCAGTAGTACTTGTAATACTCATTAGTATGTAAAGGTGTATTGATGTGGGCACGCACACACGCATGGTGTAATGTATTCGTGTTGTAAACAAATAAATGTAAGCTAATTAGGTAAGTAGTGGTGTTTCAATTAAATCCTACTAAGTACTAAGACTGCTGTACTATGTTTCTTGCCAGTTGAAAATATAAAAAAGAAAATAAAAAATATGTATTCAGTTTGGGCCCTGGTAAGGCACTTATGAGTGTCGAAAATTTACCACCTGTTCGGAAACCAGCCTTCTGAGAAGAACCGACACGAAACTCAGCCACAGCGTTGGGGTTATTCCAATAATCCTCATCAATGGGGAATTGCTCAGTTGTTAGATGAGGAGATTTATGAAAACGTAATAATTGGGCCGTGGTGGCCTCAGGGTTAGAGCAGTCGCCTGCTACGCAAGCGACGCAAGTTCGAATCCCAGCGGGGCCCCGAGAACACCACGTGTTTTACGGTGATGGTAAACATCGTGAGGAAATCTGAGAAATAATTCAAAGACGTATGTATAGTGCCTGAGACGGCGATGGACTCACCCTTTGTCACGTTGACACTTAGGTAATCATATTTGGTGAAATGTGGGTGTTGAAAATTACAACACCTCTGCCTACCCCTTCGGGGAATACAGGCGTGGGCATATGTATGTATGTATGTAATAATTGAGCGATCTGATAAATAGGTAGTCACATATTTACCAAAAAGTTGTTTGCCTCTTTTACCTTTTCACGACTAAGCAAGAGGGAATAAATTTTATTGTTTTTAATTAACCTTAAGGTCGGATATCAGACTAGGATAATTGCGTTAATGAGAATGGGGTAGTTGTAGTCAGAATGGGTAGTAGAGCTCCTCAGAATAGGGTAGTTGCACTCCTCAGAATAGGTAGCTGCGTTAATTAGAATAGGTTGCGGTCATAAAAAATAATTTATATTGAAACACATAATATTTAATTAAAACATCACTTTATTTCATACGACAAAATGTATATGAATACAATATCAATGGAAGCTATTTATGGGACATTCACGACTTAATTACAACAATTACTTTCACATCAACTTATATATTTACCTTACTAACAACTTTATAATGCAATAAAAAAGATACCTATGTTTTAAACATGACATAATAAAAAAAAGAGTCAAAATAACTAGAAGATTATAATATTAATTCACGAAGATATCAGTTCAGTCTAACATCAACAGCCACATTCCATTTTCTTTATTTTAATGGAACCTGATTGTTGATGTTGCCATTCATAAAAAAACACCCCATTCGTTGTAAATATTGAGTGCGTTCATAAATAAATATAAAAATTGGACTCGCATTGCAAGTATTTGCTAATACAAGCAAAAACTATTGTTAGGAATACATAGGCCGATTCCTTTACTGAATAAAACCGTGTTTTAATACTAAAAAGTCAAACATTGTATATTCGAATGTATATTATCTGATAAATATTAGGAGACCATCTTGTTAACAATAATACCAGTGCTTTTAAAGCAACTAGTAAACTTTTCAAAAAATAATAACTCACTTCGACAAAAAGCTTAATCACTAAGTCTTTACCCCATTACTCATAAAAACTGTTAAAGTTATATGCTATCTCTTTCATTAACAAATTAAAAGAGTGAGGTAGCTTCCCAACGTTTATGAGTAAGGAGGTTAGCATGTACATAAACGCTTATCTCGCATTGCTTGCTAATAGTAATGAACTTGGGGCCAACTTTGATCGTTAAGCAGCGCGTAAGAACTTCTTAGCTTTGACGTCTCATTTTACGGTTCAATGATAAAATGTCAAGCTCAGAAGTTCTTAATACGCTCTGCTTAAACCGATGATAGGCCCCCTTGTATCTATATTCTAAGTAAAATGTGTTTATAATTTTACATCAAAATAGTTTGTTTGGTACTAGATGTACGCTTCGTCTACCTTACACTTAGATAAACTTTATATTACGAACAATAAATATATAATGTTCCATACAATCTCAAAACACATTAACAACATTGAAAAATATATTTCGTCAACACTTTAGCAAACTCTAACAAATGCACTTCTCCACATCTGTTCATAAAAAATCGTACCATTCTGGTAAGGACTTACCTATATGGCAACACTAAGCAAACTTAATCACATAATATAATACGCAAACTTTTAACATTTTTACTTGTTTGCAAGTAAAATATATCACTCGGTAATCAATCACAAGAGGTCAATATTTTACGTACATAGTAGAAACTAGGTGTCAACATTTTGGCGGGACGTTTGACGTTTGTCTATGGCACTGGTTCCTCTTCGGTTCCTTCGTCGGAATCGTACACTGGGGCTCCATTCTTCATTTGAATCACCGATTTCTTTCGGTGTCTATGCTCTTTCAGATCTTTCTCAATGTTCCTGTAATTAAGACATGCTATTACTTTCCAGTAATTACTAAAAACCTTTAAGTTAGATTTTACAACATATTTTTTTGGATTCACTATCAAAGTCATAAATTAATTCCTCTCAAAATATTAACCACGTTTTATAACCAAGAAAAAATATTAATATTTTCGACATCGAGTTCATCGACATTATCACGAGTTTTGCGTAGTTTTCAAAATCTATACCTACTTCTTTAGCGTCATCCAAAATATTTGTTAATGAGATATTTTAGTTCTTAACGTCACCTTTACATAAGAGGCGCTGTACAATTTTGCATACAAATATTAGCAGTAGGAAACCGGTGATAAACTCGTGAAAGGGGTACCCTATGTTTTTATTTAAAACTAGCTGTGCCCCGTGGTTTCACCCGCGTAGATTTAGTTTCATCCTTATTGTCGCGGATCGCTAGTATTTTTAATAAATAAAAGTAGCCTAAGTTACTCCTTGAAACATCAGCTACCTGCCAGTGAAAGTCCCGTTAAAATCGGCTCAGCCGTTTCAGAGATTACCCGGAACAAACAGACAGACAGACAGAGAAAATTTTTTAAACTTGGTTTTTTAGTGTCAAATGCATTTAGTGAAAAGCTGTTATTTTTTAATTATAAACAGACACTTCAATTTTATTTATCTGTATAGAAGATGTATAGATCTAGACAAACCTGGCACTGATAAGCGGATGTAGAGCAGCCTTCAGACTGGCGAACAGGTACGGGTAGAGCCGCTCGTGGTCGTAGAGCAGCGCTCGCGCCGTCCCCCCCGCCGCCCCCAGCGCGCACGCCGACCCACACGGCTCAGACACTGAGCGCTCTAACTGCACTTCTTTGCTGGAGACCAAAAAGTAATAATATTACTGACTACGGGGGGCCAACTATGATCCTTTAAACAGCTCATATTAAGAGCACCTTTGGCGTTTAATTTTACGGTACCAAAATGAAACGTCAAAGCTCAGAAGCTTTTAAAACGCTCTGTTTAAATCGACGATGGTAGGCCCCCAGGTAACTATTAGGATATTGATGAATATTTCAATTGCTTATGGCAAACAAATATATTAAGTCGCATGGTCTTAGATAGAGGAGCTCGTGGCACAGTTGCTATTGCGCATATCATTCGATCAGCGAAGTTAAGCAACCATACGCCTAGCCAGTAGTTGGATGGGTGACCGCCCGAGTTCCCTCCGTGCCTCGGAAAGCACGTTAAGCTGTCGATCCCGGTTGCCAATTTAACATCTTTGGCAATCGTTACAGGTCAGTCGGAGGCCTAAAAATAATCTGACAACTGGTTTAACCCAGATCACAGATTTTCCTCCTAAATGTGGTTGCGAAGGTCAGATGGCAGTCGCTTCGTATAAAAATCAGGTGATCAGCCACATCGGGTTGAATCAAGTGCCGACCCCAACAATGTATGATGATGGTCTTAGATGGACGGTTATTTTGTCTTGGAGCGCTTGCAACAACAAGGACAAGGAATAATAATATTTTCTTTTTTATATAGTTTCTTTTGTTTTTATACATATAAGCGGTGATACAGCCTACAGCTCACTCAAAAAAATAGTAAATGTTCACAATAAGATACAGTACTAGCTGCTCCTCGCAAAGGATAAAAAATAAAAAATACTTTAAGTTTTATCATTTTCCAAAAATCAATGTAGCTAAAGTTACTCCTGATAACATCAGCTATCTGTCCATTAAAATCGGTCCAGCTGTTTCAGAGAAAAGCCGGAATAAAAAGACAATTAGACAGATGAAAAAGGAATTTTATACAAGTATAGGTCCTCGCACTCATGCGTTTAGAGAAAACTTGTTGATTTGTAATTACAAACAGATACTTCAATATAAAGTTTGGCAACCACTGCAGATCTGCACAATGACGTCTAACTGACCATTATTTTGCTACTAGAATGTCACTCAAAACACAAGTGGTAACATTGTATTTACCCAAGGTCCCCACTATCGTCGCTGTGAGTGGGGCTCGGCGGCGATAGTTCCCGGTCGCTGCGGAAATCTGGCAACATTCGCGCGCGACAGAACGACTGCAGCGCACGCTCGCGCACGTAGATGAACGGCCGGATGATGCGGATCTCTTGCTCTCTGTAATAACACATTAAAACATAAATAAACTTTTAAAAAAATTGGTACGAGTACTAGGGTGTATTCCAATACCAAAATAAACAAGTGGTAGATCGCTACTTACGTAAACAAGTACGGAAATAAGGCTATCGCCTATATATATCGATAGCAGTACATTGCCGGTCAGAAGTTTGCAGTATTACACCTTAAGGGTAAAAGCAGCTAGAGTATAGTACCACTATCTAGCCTTACAGATAAGTACCAACAAAACACAAGAATTAAATTTTCTTTGCCTTCTTTGACAGTAAATAACGGAATAAATTTTATAAACTTTAAACGTGACAAAACTTACGATTGATTGAGCAAACATTCTTATTACAAAAAATATGATCTAGAATCCATACTTAGTAAGCGCACACAAATTATACTGTGCTTCAGGGCCTTGGTGCACTGCGACACCTTACTAAAAGATAGCTTCGCATGAATAATGTAGACTAGCTGTGCCCTGTGGTTTCACCCGCGTAGATTTAGTTTCATCCTTATTGTTGCGGAACCCTAATATTTTTGATAGACAGACAGACAGACAGACAGAGAAAAAATTTAAAATTTGGTTTTTTATTGTCAGTAGCGTGTATACTTTCATATGCATTTAGTGAAAAGCTGTTATTTTGGAATTACAAACAGACACTTCAATTTTATTTATCTGTATAGATATATATACCTGACACGATAGTGCGCCTTAAGCGTGTGCAGTTCGCCGCGATGGAAGAGCGCGGTGAGGAAGGCGCGCGCGGCGGAGTCCAGCGTCTGCGCCAGCGCCGCCACGCCGTAGCCCTGCGCACGCGCCGCCGCGTAGGCCCTCCGCCGCACGCCGTGCACCGCCCAGCGACCCGCCTCGGCGCCGCGGCCTGTCCTCACTACTGCTGGGAACACAACACTTTGGTTACGACACAGGCCAGGGGCCTTACCATGACCTCTTATTGCCATGATAGTTTCACTCATTTATCAGACAGATGTATGTGACGTGCATACATCTGTCACTGTCGCACAACTGAATTAACATTGCAATAAGAGCTCATGGTTGGGCCCCAGGACGGCCAGGTAGGATGAAGATCTGCGAAAGACTGCAGGTAGATGCTGGGGCAAGCTGAAGATAGGGCGCTATGGTGCTCATTAGGGCCTATGACCAGTAGTGGACTAAGGTAGGCTGATAATGATGATAATGTTGGTACGACAAATAAGCGTGATGATACGCGCTTATTGCAGAATATTAATGCAGTGATTTCACACGTGCTTAACGGTGAAGGAAAACATAGTGCGGAAACCTGCATACGTCTGAGAGACGTATGTATAGTGCACGAGACGGCGATAGACTCACCATCTGTCACGTTGGTACTTAATCATCTTCGGTGAAAAGTGAGTGTTGTTATCACAACACCTCTGCCTACCCCTTCGGGGAATACAGGCGTCATCATCCTTCATCAGGCCTTATCTCATGTATTTGGGGTCGGCACTTGATTCAACCCGATATGGCTGATCACCTGATTTTATACGAAGCGACTGCCATCTGACCTTCGTAACCCCTTTTTGGAGGAAAATCGGCAAACTGGGTTAAACCACTTGTCAGACTTTCTTACGCCTCTGACTGACCTGTAACGATTGCCAAAGATGTTAAATTGGCAACCTATAATATTCAGCGGTATCGGTGTTCTAAAAGCTCTGAAATAATACTCACTGCAAGAAACTGTCGCTTACAATCTGCTATAATAGCAAAAATACTCATGTACTCACTATCTGACGTATCCTCATCCAGTTTGTCCTGGTAGAAGAACTTGACTCCCAAGGTCCGGCAGTACGCCATCAGGTGCAACGGGTCCACTTGGGACTTGGGCTCGTGGACGAATAGGGCACCTGAGGACAACATGATATTTATTAATGTAAGTATAACATAAGCAATGCAATTCTACTTTAAAATGGCCGAATTTGTTCCTTCGAGCCAGATCTGCAATGGAAAGTCGGACAATCTATGAATAAGAAGTCATTTTATGTTGTAGGAACTTTAAAAAGGACACAAATGCTGTGTTTCTAGACTATTAAAAATGTTTAGGAAAAATACGAATATGATTCAAATAGCGATAAGAACTTGTTCGTATATTTCCTAACCATTTTCACGAAACTAGTATCGTGGTTAATGTGTAGTATCTTGTCAAAAGTGCACTTACCGATGCTAAAGTGTATCCCCTTGGACCTGGCGTAGAACTGGTACTGGTGCATGGTGTGGAGGAGCGCGATGGACTCCCTGCCTCCAGACAAACAGACCAGCACCTTATCTCCAGGGCGGATCATGTTGAACTCGTGGACTGCCTGCAAACAAGTCAAAACATGCTTGTGTTAATATATCAAAGTCAAAGTCAAAAATATCTTTAATCGATTAGACTTTTTACAAAGTACTTTCAAATCGTCAGTAAGACATAATTATACAGGATTATACAAATACATGCTTCCGCCAGGTTCGGAAGGTTGCTTTTACTGAGAAGAACTCCTGCAAGGTACTGCTCCGCGTCATACATTTTTAGACACATTGTAAATTCTGGATTCATGCAATAGCTGCAATGGAACGCAACAGACAGATGGGCAGGGTATTTCTTACAACCTCTTCGGTAAGTGTCCATTTAAGTACCAGTGATTTGACATTTTCTAAAAATTTTTAATATATTCAGTGCAGTTCATACAGTTTTGAAAAATTATATAAATTACTAATGTATGTGATGTGCAATACTTTATAGTCGACATCTACAAAGGGGGTCATTTGGTTGCAAATGTCCTCTTCTATATCCTCATAATATATTGCCAATAGCCTTGTATACTATACGAGTATATTAGGTACACAATAAAATGCGCTAGTTTAAAATTTTGGATTTAGATCGAACGATACCAAAATACCACGAGTAAAGTGAGGTCGTACAAAGGAAGGCACGTCAGTATACTCACCTCAACAGTAGCTTTCCAAATGGTCTTGGGCGGGCAATGCCACTTGCCCTCGTCGTCGAAGGTGAAGTCCGTGAGTGAGGTGTCGCTGCACGCGCTGCTGTCGTCCTGTTCCTCCTCCCACTCTGACTTGAACACATTCGAGTCACTGCGATAAGGACAAATATATTGTTATGAATAAAATAAATGTGAGTGGTGGGAATTGAGAAGTCGACTGCTACGCAAGCGTCGCAAGTTGAAATCGCAAAGGCCTGTACCATTGATTTTTATAAAATTCTTATATGCAGTGATTTCACGCCACGCACTTTACGGGGAAGGAAAACATCGTGGGGAAACCTGTATATGTCTGACAAGTAACTCAAAGACGTCTGTATAGTGCCTAAACGATGATGGGCTCACCATCTGTCTAGCTGGCACTCAACCATATTCGGTGAAAAGAACACACCTTCGGGGACTATAGGCGTGAGCATAAATGTAAGAAAATCAAAATACCTATTCAGTTTAAAAAGTAAATATATTTAATTATAATTAAAATCTAAATGTTAGTCCAAGTCCATTCTCAGCATAACGATGATAATTATAACATAACATTATACAAAGAATAAGGACAAAATTTGACGAGTCCAAGCAAAAGCTAGATTATTCGCACAAAAAACCAACGCTGTAGAGTTGTCGAAAGAAAAGAGTGTAATAGTATTTACCAAACTGAGACATAGCATCAAGAAATATTAGAGTCAAAGCAAATCGAACAGAAGATATGCAGATGAGAACAGAACACTCAAGACATTGAAACCACACACAAGGTATTCCAAAGACTGACCTTCTATCATAAAAGCGTTCCTCTTGCGAGGACCTCTGATCAGTGCCGTAGCCACTGGACCGTGAGCTACGGTCCGAGCAGCTGGACGACGCATTCGAACACCGACTGGAGCGCTTGGAATCGGTTACTGATGTTCTGTAAGTACCAGAGGAAGTTGAGGAAGCAGGTATAGAGCAAGGTATAGAAGGCATGATGCCATATTAGATCAGAATGTTAGGTAACATTTTTGGAGAAATTGCAATGGGTGATCAGGATTCTAGTTATTACAGCCATAACTTAGTAGCTGGAGAAACAAAAGGGATGGTTAATGAATGGAAGTAAAGAAGTCATATATTTTGGGTAAACCATCTCAAAGAGCAAACAGGTGGAAGATTTCGAAAAATTCTAATACACTTTTTACTCAATTTCCCGTCTGGTAAGATCGGACCAGATATAAAGGAAAGTCGCCAAGTTTATATTTAGATATTATCTAGTAATATACTCTTTCTCCATACGAATACGATACCTATTTTGAATAAGTTCCAAGCAAAAAAATATTTTTTTGCGTAAATTGTAAACGGTAGTATTAACAGCCGCCAGATTCCTGTCACGATGAAATATCGCTCCAGAGATTAATGTGTTGGCCTACAAACACTGCTGACGGGTAATTGACGGGTAATTTACACCAAGTCTACTTTGCAGGACGTCATGATAGTTCAGTTTATTAACCTCACAAATGAAATCCTATATTCGTAGATCCACTCGTGAAATGTCATAACTAACATCTGTGATATTTGAAATGATATATGTATATACTTTTCTTGCAAAAAACAGATAAAGCAATTGAAAGATATAGGAGAATTTGATATTACCACGTGAAGGTATTTTAAATAAACAATTTATGTCATCTTTAAGACTATTCGAATTCTATAAACAGCATCAATAGTGTTACCGTTTCAAATTATCTATGTCTATTATATATTTTTCGGTGATATTAAAGAATGGGCATTTCCAGTGCTTTCTTTATTTTCATCCTTCTATATTTAGCATAAGCAATTACAAGAGTAATTGAAAGTTTGTTAAAAGCCTTCATTGACTTACCGTTGTTTGTCGTCATCAGCTTGGAACACGTCCCCACTATCAAGGTCGCATCTCTTGCGCGTGAGGTCCGAAGAACACACCGGAACACCCTCAATGATGTCAGGGACTTCACTCTTCTCGTGCTTCTGGCATATCCTCATCCGGGACTGCATTCGTCTTGGCCTCATAGTCGGATCTGGGGAACACCGCCACTTTACTGCAAGTGTCAATCATTATAATCAGGTTACGATGTACCTAATAGGCAATGCTTAGTTGGCTGCTCCATCAATTTATCCTTTAAACCCCTACCATCAGTTTATATATTATTAATAGTTTTTAAATCTAGTTATATTTTCAAAACATTGCGACGGACAGCCGAGTAACTATTGACTTAAAGACTATATTTTATTGTCACTTAGCTAGAGCTACCGTCTGTAAATTTGTGTCCTTCTCTTCTTCATTAATCTTAAATTAAATTACCACTTGATTCATATACAAAACATAACTTACCGTAATCCAAATAAGATTCAGTTTCAGTGAATGTCATATTGATGCCACTGTCTTGAGAGCTGATTGATGGATTTTGGCACCAAGTTTTCTTCATACAGCATTGTCTACATGCTGCATCGTTGCAGCTGATTTCATCGTCCGACAGTTTGTTTGAGCTTAGAGACTTAGGCATGTTGGGAGAGTTGGATGTGGTCACGACTTGGATTATGGTATCCGGCGTCGATGCATCGCTTGAGTTGAATGAGATGCTGTTAGGACCAGAAGCTTCGTGTGACGGAGTGCATTGTGCTGATTTAGGCGACGAGGTTGTCGGTGATCTTTTGCAGAAGCGAGATTCATCCTCATCATATTGAGAAGGAAGTACTGGACTCGTAGGGCACTTTCTCAAACGCTGAGGAGTTTTCTGTAAATCCAATCCCAATTCCGGACCAGAGCCAATTCTCTGTCTTCCCCTTTGAGGTGGAGAACTTTTTCTCGAAGACAATCCAATGTAATCAGGAGATATCATCTCATCCACCTGATTCACCATCTCGCGGATCTCGTGTTTGACCTCTGATGCCATTTCCCTGGACATCCCCATTAAATACTCAGCCACATCTATGACGGACACGGAGTTTTTATCACTTTGACTAGATATCGAATTAATGCTGATATTGGATTGATCAAGGGAGTCAGTATTATCAAGAATATCATCAACCCTTGATATTACTTCCCGTATTTCTGACTTGATCTCTGTTGCTATTTCTCTGGTCATCTCTTTAACGTAAGCTTGCAGATCATCAGACGTATGTGAGTTGAGAGAAGTAGTAGGTGAAGCACGTCCTACTTGACTGCAATCAGACGCAGAGGTGCTGCTCTGTGTGCTATACAAGAAGACTTTTCCGGGTGAGATCATTGGGTCGTCGAGGGACTGCAAGTCAGTCTGACTGCCGCAATTGCAGAAACTACTCGTCTTCTCAATAACATTATTTGGACTTGTTTCTTTCAAGCCTAAGTTCATTTTAGTTTGTGCACTTAGAGGTACAGGAAGACTATCGGAGCCCAAACTGTAACATCTGGATCTCATCAATAAAGGTTGCTTAGAAGGACCCAAGCGCAGGGGTGAAACTGACTCCCCGACAACAAACTGAACGGGGTGGGACTCAGTTTCTTCTTTTTGTGTTTCCCTGAGACTAGACTCTCTTGAAAAGAACTTCTGTTTCTGTTTCAGTCTGAATATTTGACAGTCGTCTATGGCTGACAGACTAAAATGTCTGGCTGACGCTCCTAATATTGGTGAGCAAGTATTGGAAGACCTTGAGAAGTTGAGACTCTTTCTCGCTCCTGTGTAACCTGATGGGTCGAATGGCACAATGTGTTTGACATTAGCCGACCGACCTAGGAGCAACTCATGAGCTTCTTTAGGTAGCATGAACCACCTAAGGTAGTCAATTCGCGGATTGAAGCCAACTTCAGGCTGCACTGCTGTACACTTCATAGCCAACTTTCTAGCTCTGTTGAATAGATTCCTAGCAGTTTGTAAGCACTCTGTGTATGTTTGAGGAAATATACCAGGACCTGAAAGATCAGTGATACATCGTGGTTAATAATACGCACTTGAGCATTGATAACAATTATTACATGTTAGTCATTCTCACCAGAAACCCGGCGTTCATGAGCTGTAATTTTGCCATCATGGAACCTTAAGGAATGCAGAGACTTCTTGTCCCGCAGCACCGAGCAGGAATGATGTCTCCATTGTCCGGTCTCAGGATTGACAACATATTGCGGTAATATCTTCCAGCTTTCTGTAGCAACCATCTTAAGAGCTTCGAGTATGAAAGCCACTTCATTATCCGACATGAAGAAAGGTAGGGAAACCCTACAAAATCCTGGACGAAGATGCTCATTATGTATTGGCACTTCTGGTGCTTTCACATCGCTTAGTTTGCGGACTCTTGCTATTTCTCTTTGCCTGGAAAATGAATATAATGAACCATTAGCATTTCATTGTAACTTCACTATGCCTAGTCTTCCATTTCTACAGTTCTCTTAGTAAGTAAACGACTCGTTGTCTTCTGCTGTGTGACTTCGATTTTATGTGTGTCAGAAAATAATCAACTGCTTTAGTTGTTACTCGTATATTTAATTGAACAGTATTACATACTTACCTAATAGAAAACTCGTATCCTATAGCATTCTTTCCTCATAAAGGTCGGCAAATGCTTATGTAGGAGGTGTTTTGACATGAATAATGTATAATCGTAGAATTATACGACTGACGTAATTGCTTATAATGCAACGCTGTTCCTGTGCAGTTTGCGTAACAACTCTCATTGACATTTCTTTGTGATGCCAGACAGTATAATAAACAGCTCTCATATATTATCTTATCATAAATCCTCTTAATAAAGACAATGAAATAGTACTTCTAGCACTTACTATCTACTCCTAGATATCTCTTTGAGACTGTCTTCGTTAGGAGTACTAGGTATTAGATCTAGGAATCATATCTACATCCCACTCAAGTTACTCACTTCCTGGCTGGTTGCTGGTCAAGAATATAGTGATAATTGATTACCATCAATTATACTTAAGTAATTATAAGATTGACTCCAACATAGTTTTTCGAGTCCTCGTACAGGCGCCACGCCGCCACGAGATATGAGCGCTCAGCGATAATAGAGTGGGGGGTAACTGTGCATGCAATTATGCGTGTTGAGCCAAACAGACCGACACAAACTCATAATATGACTACTGCGCATTTAAGGCCAGCGCTCTATAGTCCATGACGGCATTTATATAACGGTATAATGTATGAATTACAAAAAGTTTAAACAAATAGAACATAATTATAAGACTGATAGTAATACTAACACTTCAACATCCAACAACTTCTCATACTCCTTAAGTAGCTGATCATCAATGCCGAGGATATCAGATCCGTAGTTCAGATTGCTGGTGAGTCCACCTCTCGCCTGAATCCCGAAGACGTCATTCAAGACTGTGCACACGAAGTTGTGATGCAGGAAGGTGCCTCGAGGGTGCTTCACCATGAGGGAGAAGATCGGCAACCTCCGGACAGTTGGAGGCACGTTGCCCAGGATTATCAGCTCTGGGATGTTCTTGATGTGGGATAGCACTTGTCTGGAACAATAGTAATGCTTTGTTATCACTCGGTTTATTAACAAAGATATCCTACTAATACTATAAACGCAAAAGTTTGTATGTAGGGATGTCTGAACGTATGGTTGCTCTTTCACGCAAACGACTCAATGGATTTAAATAAAACTTTACAATAATATACGTAATATGTAATATATACATCCGAACAACAAAAAAATTATATAGGCTATAAATTATAAAGATATTGTAGGTATTGTACAAAACATAAGGATAAGTAAAATCCTGCGCAGACGGAGTCGCGGACCCAGCTAGTACATATTCCCCGAAGAGGTCGGCAATTATGCACTTTTAGTACACCCATATTTGGCCAGTTATATTAAAGTCCCATGTAACAGGAGGCGAGCCTATTGCCATTAACCAGGCACAAGTCACTCCGGGCTACTGGTAAATAACACATGGCCCAGGAATCCAGGAGTTCTGCAGTAGCACTTGCGACCACTAGATCAGCGAGGCAACAACTTGACCCAAACCTATATCCAAGTCGTATCGAGTGCAAAGAAGGTTGGTGGTATTGGCACGTGGAATAGCAATGCTGCATCTTTGAACGGGAAAAGCCTCAACAAGCTCGTCATAAGAGGCCTCTTTGAAAAGAATGACGTTCCGGATCCCAAGATCCAAGAATTCATTGGAGGCCTTTAGAAAATGATCGATTCTAGTATTTTCCTTAATAGATTTGAATCATTTGATGTTATTTCATAACATTTCTTAGTAATAAAGGAAACAAACGTAAAATATGCTGCTCAAACGATTGTGGAGTGAGGAATAAATTTGCAATGGGCGGACGAGATCTCATAATTCGCCAATTAGCAAACAAATTACTTTGCCAAGGTCCTGACTAGCGCACGTTGATGTAATGTAAATAATCGTATCGTATATACCTATAAACCTACCCATTATATACCCTACTAGCAGTGCCGAGCGATTTCACCCGCGTAGATTTAGTTTCATCCTTATTGTCGCGGAAACCTAATATTTTTAATAAATAAAATTATCCCGTTAAAAACGGTTCAGCCGTTCCAGAGATTACCCGAAACAAACAAACAGACAGACAGAGAAAAAATTTAAAAATAGTTTTTTAGTGTCAGTAGCGTGTATACTTTCATATGCATTTAGTGAAAAGGTGTTTGGTTTTGAAATTACAAATAGACACTTCAATTTTATTTATCTGTATAGGTGTATAGATTGTAGGTATTCAATTTTATTCGTGCGAAACGAACCAATTCAGATAGATCAAAATCGATGATACCATTTTTTTTGGAAAAAAGTTGGTCGAAGTAGGATAGGATCTAGTCAATAGATACTTATTATAAGTATGGCTTTGGTTATAGCACTATTTAAGTAGGTACCTGCGTAACAAGAAGAGTATGAAACGATTGCTACGCGTTATACGGAAGTACAAAGACGTCACTGACAGTTGAACACGTATGTAACATCTCATTGTGAATACGGTAATAAATTATAATATTGTGTGAAAACATTCACCGATTGTTATGAGCGTTCTAGAATATCGTGGCAAAAGCATTATTAAGTCATATATACAGTAAACACTTGAATTTAACAATAAGAAAACAGATACATTATAATAATGTAATAAAATCTCCTGACAGGCTTATATTTGGAAACGGTAGTAAATGAACCTAAGTTAGCGTAAGAAAAATGACGTTCAATAAGTGTTCCAAGTGTCCCTTATGTTGTATAAAACTTTTTGATTTGATTTGAAAAATAATTTGCATATCTCAAACATACATACATACATATGCTCACGCCTGTATTCCCCGAAGGGGTAGGCAGAGGTGTTGTAATTTTGAACACCCACATTTCACCGAATATGATTAAGTGCCAACGTGACAGGGGTGAGTCCATCGCCGTCTCAGGCACTCGTGTGTATACACACATCTTTGAATTATTTCTCAGACATATGCAGGTTTCCTCACGATGTTTTCCTTCACCGTAAAGTACGAGGTGTGAAATCACTGTACATACGTTTTTATAAAAACTCATAGGTACAGGCCGCGCTAGGATTCGAACTTGCGTCGCTTGCGTAGCAGGCGACTGCTCTACCCCGAGGCCACCACTGCTCTCAAAAAGTAAGAAAATAGAAAATCATTCAGACCTATTATTCAATTCCGTGTTTCAGCCGTCTGACATATAAAACATTTATTACGTGAAGACTCAGGCCATATTATGTCAAAAGTCCCCGAAGTTATAAAACAATGGTCACCTAATTCGACCGAATAAACTCCGAAGAGACTGCTTTGTTTAAGTAACAACTCCTTTAAGGAGGTCAGTAAGGACATAAACCGATCGGGAACTTCTTCGGGATGTGGCCATTTACAGACATTGAGAGTTCTGGATATTTTCCAACCAAAGGTTTAATAACACTTTACCATTCACCTACTTTTAGTGGTACTATAAAAAATGTGAACCGACTTCACATCTTATTTACGGTTTCTAAGGGGTTGCCCGATTTTGCCAGTGTTGCGTGGATATAGTGGTTCTTGCAATTAAATTAAATATGACATTGCAATATGTTGTCTCGCTCACCCACATCACAGTATAAATATAAGCTTAGCTTACTTAACAGTATTCCCCGAAGGGGTAGGCAGAGGTTTCGTAATAAAAGCACTTGTCACCGAATAATATGATGAAATGCCAACTTGACAGATGGTGAGTCTATCGCCGACTCGGGCACAATACGTCTTTGAATTACTTCTCAGGTATATGCAGGTTGCGCCACGATGTTTTCCTTCATCGTAAAGCACATGGTGTGAAACCAATGCACGAAAATTTTTTTTAGAAAATCTCTTTGGTATAGGCCTCGCTGATATAGGAACCTGCTTAGCAGGCGACAGCTTGAAACCCACGGCCACCACGGCTGGTTTCTATTTCATTTTAAAATATATGATATAGAATATCCCCGATCAATTAACTGTAACATCGCAAATAGCACATTAGCCACACGAATACATCATCAATCACAAAACATTACCCGCTGGAAGGCAATAGAATAGCCGTGAAATGAATACACAAACACCATATCAAATATCGCCTCGATTACTCACCGTATGGCCCTGACATTGTACTACACAACACAGACCCACTGTGTACAACTAATTAACTAAACACTGCGCTAAACAATGGAGCTAACTAAGCAAGTAGCGCATTAGTCGATCGTAACCACTACCATATGCTACTTACGTACTAACTTAAAAAGTATTTTTTTTATATAGGTACGTCTAACATAACCTTTACTAGTAATCTACGAAGAACAAAGGTTTTTTTCGTATACTCGCATCTACTCGCTTTCATCGAAAAAACGAAGTTTCGAACGAAAGTTTCCGAAGTTCCTACCACGGTTCTTATTCGTTTTAAAACGTCCGCTAGAAATTTATTCGACGTCTATTTATTGTAAACTGACTTAAGCGTACGAAAAATTGAGTTCGATAAAAACAAAGTGGTACCGAAACTTATTTAGCGAAGTTTCGTTTTCGTAGAAAGCAAGTAGAGGCGAGTATACGTAAAAAAATAGTAATCCCGTCACGAGTATAAATGAAATTGCTTAAAGAGAGATCGTTTTCAGCAGCCGATATTTTTACAAACAAGTAAGCAGAAAATGACCATAAGTTCGATAAAAACAGCTGTACATACAGTCATGTTTTTATGTAATCATTTGCATGAATTTAGTAGGTAGTATAATAAAATTGATAATATTTTTCTACTTCAGTTCTCAGAATTGTACGATTCGGACGAGATTCCTAAATCTATTGCTCATTACCTGACCGCCCATCTGGCCTAGACAAAGTAACATTCTCTCGCGCTTGGGCTGATACAAACGATAATATATGGAAATGATATAAATCGGTCACGTGACATAATATGTCATACCCATACATCTTGTATCGTTTCTATAAGCGAAGCGTGAGGATAATGTTACTATGTCTACAGGCGCAGAAAGGATTACTTATTATAAATGAATATTCTACAAGTAATTCATTTATCCAAGTTCCTGAATGTATAAATTTATGCTGATAAATAAAAACATTGTAAGCGAATATTAATTTCAACACAACCAAAACAGGCTTCGTATATTCCCAGAATCCGTAACGTAGGTAAAATTTGTGCTAATATAATTTCCAGTCTGAGTAAACCTCAGATTCAAGTGAAGTTCAAACTCGTTTGCAGAATAATTGAATATCGATTAGATTCACCGGATTTTTGTTTTGTTTTGATGGTTTATTTTGTTAAAGATTACGATATGTAGAGAATAGTAGGTAGGTACATGGATTAACTAGACCAGACTAGATACAATTCTATGTAGCTAGACCGTACTGGGTTATGAGAATATTTAAAAGGGATATTCTGGTACGTACGACAATACTGCCTTCTCAGTAGTAGACTCCCCCATATTCATTGACGTTACATCTATACTAAAATATAAAACTGAAGAGTTTGTTTGTTTGAAAGCTAATCTAAGCTAATCCACCGCAAAACTATCTTTCACTAATTTCACTGTTAAATACATAGCCCATTTCATCACGCCGAGACCATTCGAGGGTTAAACTTAGCGTTAGCCCAAAGTAACTAACTATACCAAGCGGACGAAGTCGAAGACAGAAGCTATTGCCATAATATGCACCAAACATCCAGGTCAAATGTGTCATATAATGGATACCCTCGTTCTATAAACATTTTTAAAAAGGACACCAAAATATCTTCTGTACATATCTAAATTTATTCACTACTGTCAAATAAGTTTGTACAACGGCTGGTGTTCTGAGGAATTGTTTGAGATGATGCCCGCAGCTTTCTACCATCGCACTTCTCGCCATCGACGGGGAGTTAATCGCCACACTTTAGAATCCAAATGGTCTCACACATTTCCAAAAAAGCTTTCTTCCCCGGACGTTCAAGCTGTGGAATGAACTCCCTTCTTCAAGAAAGGTGTGAAGAGATATTTACAGGGCTAGCAACGCGCGTTATTCCCTGTTTACAAGCGACCATAGGCTGCGTTGCCTTTGCCAACTTGGTGGTATACAAGGGAGAATCGATTTGTATCATGCCCAACCACGTAACGTACTACGCGACACGCGTTAATCCAAGAATGCATAGTGCCCCAAACACAGTTGAAAAGCTCTTGGCACGAATTCAGGAGCATGTAGTTGTTACAACGATCCCTAATTAGATTGATGTATGTAAACATTCGCTGGACCACCTTTATGTAACACTAGCGGACGTCACGCGGTTTCATCCGTGTAGTTCCCGTTCCCGTAGGAGTACGAAGATAAAATATAGCCTATGTTACTCGCTGATAATGTATCTATCCATTGCAGAAATTTCTAATTATTGAAAGAAATTAATAATTTTCAAGATCGGTCAAGTAGTTTCGGAGCCTATTCAATGCAAACAAACAAACAAACAATCAAATCTTTCCTCTTTATAATATTCGTACGAGTACCTATAGATAACATTTTACTTACAAAATACTCTATAGTACATATGCCATGGTGATGTTTAAATTACGCGGTTTCCTTCAAATCATTGTTGTATTTTTTCACTATAATTGCCTAAATTCTCTACCGCAGCATTTTATCGTCATCAAATTTTGTCACATCCAATAAATACCCCTTAAAAACCTCACGACTTCAACACTTCCTACATTACTACGTAATGACACACGCCTAGAAGTGTTTCCAGATGAAAAACAGTTATTATCTAACTCTAATAAAAGGTGACATATTCCCGAAATAAATTGCTACGAAAATGTTTTTCAAACGAGTACAGAGTAATAAAAAGATGTTTGCCCCATTTGAGAGAACGACGAACTCAAATACATAACAACATACGTAATACATAAGAGTATTAAAAATGTTTGGAAAACAATATTTGCTAACCTTATTATTCATTGTAGGTGCCATTCCGGCAATACAGGGCAATTTCACATTTGATAACTAGACTGCTTTGCAGATTTCGCAAACAAACTTTCAACCCCCATTTAACCCCTTAGGAGTAACCCCTAAACAAAACCCTTTCTCAGTGAATACCTACACCTCACAAAAAACGCACACTTTGAATTTCATGTCCATAGGCCCAGCAGTTTAGGCTGTGCGTTAATCTTTTATACCTAAGTCTAAGTCAGTCAGTCACTCAGGACTTTGAATTTCATATTTATAGATGTACATTTTGTCACAATAGATAATACAGTGGTAGGGTGTAGATTTTGGATATTTCTTTAAGGAAGAATTTACTTTACTACTATTATATACTAAATTAAGTAGCTTTAAAAAAAAATGCTTGTAGAAACGTTCCGAACCCGGCAGTAATTTCACAAAATTGTATCGTCCCGTCTAATCAAATAAAGATTTGAATTTGTAGACGCCATAGAAGGAAGCATTTGATTAGGAAACGAATAAAATAGTTTTGTGATAACCATGAACGTAGATAACACTGGTTAGTTCAATTACTCGACGTGTGTTTTACGTAGAGCGCGCGCCGCATAGTAACATCTATTCCTAACCGCGCTGACCCATTTACCAATACCTATATGGAGGGCACGCCACTGCACTGACCCCGATTCGATTCCACGACTTTGAATGACGTTTTTACACACTTTTCGTCCTTGTGTCGTTTACTTCTTTGTAATGCTTGGTTGCACGATAATAGGACATATTTGACGATGGCAATAACTATGAATTTAACAGATGCTGGCTGTGAAAAGAGTAATTATCGAGTTTCTTGCCGGGTTCTTCTCAGTAAATGCAACTCTCCAAACCCGGTGGTAGCATGTAAAATCCTATATAATAATGTCCTTCTGACGATTTGAAAGTACTATGCCAATAGTCTAATCGATAAAAAAAAATTGAATATTGACTTTAGAATGCGTTGCATCAAATTACGCCGTCAATTGGATAATATTTCCGTCAGTGTCATTTTTGGTATGTATAAAGTTGTAACTTTAGCAATAGTTTTAACCAAACAAGCATAGGAAGCTGATGCTATGACGTCATCTAGCAATTTTGAAATGTTGCAAAATAAGTTTTTTGAAATTTTGCTAAACAGGTCTAACAATATGAACAACAATATGATCTATTGAGAATTGTACCGTACAGGTGCCGTCACGAGCTAGTACCTAGTCATTCTATGACTGTTCCTGTCTGTCTGTATTGCGCGACGCGAATATAATACATGCGCAGTTACCCACACTATTTCTCGGAGCGCTCATATTTTACGTTAACGATACCTGCGTATTTTCCTAATTTTGTATGGGAACGTTAAAAAGCTCCCCAAGCGGCGAGTGTAGGAAGTTTCACGTCTCTACTTGTACAGAAAAAGCGCAAAACGCAAGGCCAAGCGACGACGCCGACGTTCGAATGTATCAAAACCTATACTTGGGGCACTGCACATAGTAAATGATTAGCTCAGAGAGGCAAATAGTTAATCAATGGATCAATTAACCAGCCGGTTATCGTCTGGGAAATGAGGAAACTGGATAATCGTACTCACTAAGTACTTCCTCGGTACAAACGTGACCTCTACATTTTCCTTTCTGTCCTATTAATAATTCATAGCATGCCTTTATTGTTCGCCATTCTGACGTTTTCTTGTTATGACGAACTTTATTCAGGTCTTCGGGTCATGTTTATTCAGTACCATATGCAATAAATCTCTCTGAAGCAGTTTCACGATATGTTGTACCTACTTACCTATTATGTACTATTAGAGAGAGATATACAAATATTATCTTGGCGCAATTGTTTTAATTTTCTTTACATGACACAATTTCTTGATATAAATATGATCGACAGTTGTCTCGTGTCGATTCTTGTTCTGCATATTTCTCTCTTTTACGGCATCGATATGTTTCTTATAAATAGCCTATAATATATATAGTTATATAGAGTATAAAGTTAAAATATCTGAGAGAGGAGCTCGTGGCACAGTTGCTATTGCGCATATCATTCGATCAGCGAAGTTAAGCAACCATACGCCTAGCCAGTAGTTGGATGGGTGACCGCCCGAGTTCCCTCCGTGCCTCGGAGAGCACGTTAAGCCGTCGGTCCCGGTTGCCAATTTAACATCTTTGGCAATCGTTACAGGTCAGTCAGAGGCCTAAGAGAGTCTGACAAATGGTTTAACCCAGATTGCCGATTTTCCTCGAAAAAGGGGTTGCGAAGGTCAGATGGCAGTCGCTTCGTATAAAAATCAGGTGATCAGCCGCATCGAGTTGAATCAAGTGCCGACCCCAAATACATGGGACAAAGGGAGATGATGATGAGTTAAAATATCTGAGAGTGTAGGGGCTGTTGGTGGAAGGAAATTATTCAAACGACTTGAAGGGTGCCCAGTCACCCTAGATGACGTAATGCAATCGTTTCTGAGCTAGGAATATGAAGTAGTAGCCATATCAACTATGTGTTCACTTAGTAACTTTACATAATGCTAATTGTGCTCCGCGTTTTCACCCAAAACGTAGTGTTAATTTTAATGGGTGGCTTTTTGGCGGGTTTTTTTTAATGGCGGAAATTTTATATATGCGCGAAAATTTTTAATTTAAAAAGTATCTCTGTAACATTAGCTATCTGCCCGCAAGTCTCGTTAAAATCCGTCCAACCAACAAAAAGTTTAAGAAATTATCCGGAAAAAACGGACAGACTGACAGAGAAATACTTAAATGCATATATATAATTTGCAATTACAAACAGACCCTTCAATTTTATTTATCTGTATAGAATTCAAAATATTATTCCTACCTAGTCACGATAAAATCCTTATACGGCGACATACATCTTTATTAACGGGAGTTACCATTTATAGTATATCAATCAACCATTATATTCGCATCATAAATAACTATTGAATTGTTCATACATTTTATACCTTCGCTAGAGTAATGCATGGATTTGCAATTCAAGTTCCAACGACCGATGCGACGCTGAACAAAGGGATTTACAAATTTAAATATTACTTAATCCTACAGACTACACGTCCGGTAATAACTCTGATGTTCAAAGCATTCAACGGTAACCAATTTCCATCAGGCAGGCTATGAACTTAGCTTCCGCCTCAGTGGTATAAAATAATGTTACAATAATTGTATATGCGAGTATCCGCAAATACATTTTTTATAAAACTTACAAGCATTGATTAATGTTGACACTTCCTACATATGTATATTATAGTGTTGAAAAAACTAGATATTCTAGTGACTAGGTGATTGACGCCAATGGTAGTGATTAGTCTGGCGCCTAGGCAGCAGGTACATCATATTGTGCCACTGCATCGTATCGTGTATCTACGATCATATTTGTTTGTACGCCCACATAAAACAATCTAGACTTCTCTTTGGCAAAAAGGCATTTGAAGTGTCAATCGGACCTAATAGTGACAACCCGATCCAATCGTGGCAACCCGACCCAAAAGTGACAACATGACCAAAAATAGCACTACAGCATGATAAAGACAAAGGGATTACGCAACGAATGAAGCAGAGTGAATCCTCTTGCATATTGAAGCCAAAATGGTTCTCGGGCGTCTCCAAAAGAGCTTCCTCTATCCGACGAGGTTCCAAATGCACGTATTATATATCTATCTAGATGTAACTATTAAAATACATAATTTATAGGTGACACACAATTTGTGTCATGTGAAAGTTAAAACATTTGCAATCGGTGCCAAATTCTAAACAAACACGCATTTGGTCGCTCTGCCAGGCTGTCTGCTACGATAGGTTTACGATTTATTTATCAATCACTCAATATATTTATAGATTTACTGTTGTTAACAACAATACCAAGAAACATCTACAACCTATAAAAAATTATTCTATTATTCTAATATATAGTGAAGACACATTTCATAAATGATAAGGACTTAATATGGACCTGAATCAGTTCGCACAAGTGGTGACAATTACATGGTATGCAAACATTTGCAAATATACGTATCTATAAGTATATTGGACATCTATGCATACTAATGTGCTAAAGTACTTTGAAGCAAGCAGCATTATGAAATAATCAAGTTTTGTTACAATACCATTTATATTATGGATTGCCTGATCAATGCCCTTGACGGATAGTCGACATTCTAGACCATAACATTCAGAAAGCTCAAACAAAAGACTTGACAATTTCTAACAGTTAAATACTGCGTCGCAAAATCGAAGATATTTATGACGCTCCCATGGTTTTATTTAAAGATGATTATGTTTATACGCGTGTGGATCCCGTTCCGTGTTTTTCCTAACGTTACTATTTAAAGCTTGTAGTTAGAGCTAATGTTTGCCAAGCAGACCTTAACATAGATGACATACATGCAATGAGATCTCGTTAATATGTACAATAAACCAATTTGATAGTGGAACAAAGCGGATCTTTATTGGTACATCAAGGACATGAAGGTTTGCCAGAGACAGGAACAGATGTCATCAGCTCATTAAGGAGATGGCGAATCACGACCCTCAGCACTGAGAATACCCACAAGAAGAGGGAAGTGACATTTTCCTTCAGCAACTGAGACGTACATAACTCAGAAAATAGGTCAAAGATCCAATAATAAAATGTAAGTACAAATCTTGCAAGACCAATCTGTCCTCAGGGCCAATGATTGAATATGTTTACTAAACTGAAGTCTCCATTCAAAGAGACCCATGTTTGCAGCAGAGTGTAAACATCCCTGGTAATTTTCCTACCTCGGTAGTGCCGATTTGCAAACATTATTTAAATGTGCACAAATATTATTCTTAACCAATGCGAAAGAGCGACCAGCACATGATCTTGCGGAGTTGTTAATTTTAAAGTAAAGTTGATATTGTTGAGTTTCAATAACAAAACGGTTAAAGAAAGTAACTTTCTCAAGCAATCTTGTAATGTTACATTAGCAAACATAGCTTCACCCGAACATGATAATGAAATTTTAAAGAAAGCAAGAGCAATGCAATCATGTATATCTAGACGTTCTTCAGATAGGTTCACGAATTTGAATATTTAAATTAGGGCATCGTATAAAATATGTAAACCTTACTTTCGCCTAAACCTTTTCTTAGTATATTGGAATGGATTTTTGCAGCGTTATTCAAGATGTTACCGAACCTAATACGTGCCTGGATCGGAAAATAGATCACGTTCAAACTTGCACTGAATTTATAGAAAATACAAAGTAGTTCTACATTTGAACGAAGCGCTGTAAAATGTTCGTTACTGCCATAACTGTGTAATATATTTACACTTTCAACCATTTTACCAGAGTTGAGGAAATTTCCTATTATTTGTTAGCTTGTTTTGTTGACATTGTTATTAAACTACGCTGCATAACGCAGCACATTCTTGCTACGCCACCATTAGGAAAATTTCCATTGTTACGCTGAATAAAAATGACATTTTAGTCAGTTTTCGTAGTAGACTTCAGGATTTAAATTGTTTTTTTTTTAATATAATGTAAATGTTGGTTTATATTTAAAATAACAGAGCTTGCACAGTTAACTTTTTATTTCCCTGAATATATTCCGTTTTTAAAACCTTATGTTTATTCTTTTCATATTCTCTACTATTAGATTTATAACCATAGTCTGTGTTATTTCAGTGTCTTGTTTTATATCTTCATTAAATAACTTACTATTTACTTGTAACTTACTTCTTTACTTACAACTTTCACTAACTGTTTCTAAAATTACTATTTCGAAGATCATATAGGGGCCATTGTATCAGTATGACGTCAAATATTTACAGTTTATTACCTGGCGGACAAAGATTGTCTGAAATGATAAGCCAGGTCACAGCTTTACGTAATAATTAGATCTACTCTTACCTGGTGATATTATCCTGTCGCTCCACAATGTTCTGAAGCCCAACAGCATCTCTCAGCTGCATCACTATTGCTGCTCTCACAGCCTCACTTGACTTCAATTCTTCGATCCTTTCGCTCAGTACCTGTGGAAATAGATACCATTAATAATTTCTATCTTCGCAAATAAATACTTCATTGTCGTCTTTATTATCGTCAATATTAAGTTTCATCACATCAATTTTTATTTGGACCACTATTGTTAAATATTGACAGTTAAAATTAATATTTAGATAATTATTCGGTACAATACTTACTCATCTAGAAATTTTCTTTTGTAAATATTCATGATCATCAGTCTCTGCAAGATGTTCTATAGACAATTTAGAAGCATTTAAGTGGATTTTCAAGTTGCATTTTTGTACTAAAAGTGTTTTAAACTACTAGCTTACGTCCGCAGCTTTGCCCGCGTGATATATGTATAACTTTTTCTCCTTATAATATGAGTATATAGTGCTTACTTAATTTAGATTGATTTACCTCAACATCATCAGAATATAGAACGTTATTCTTGAAAACATCCTTCTTGACCACAGCCACGTAAGGTCCTTGCACTCCGCCGACAAATTTCTCACAATTGAAAAACAGAGCATCTTTCTTCACCACCTCTTCTTCAACTCCAGGGAATGTTGGGTTCATATCCACCGCTAGCGACGGTGCTGCTAAAGTATAGTCCCAGAAAGACCAGGCTCCGTACTGATGCAATAGAAGTGTTGTTGCCACATCGTCTGTTAAAACTCCAGTGAGCTTTGACGCTGCTGGGAAGAAGCCGATCATTTGCTTCCCCGTTCCTGCATGCTCTCGTAATCTCAGCTCAAGATTGTTCAAATCTATGAACCCCTCTTTTGTTTCTGCAATCTTGATTATCTGGAAAGTAAAGGCGAGGTCAGTGATGTGACGTCATTACCACATTATACCTAAGAGCTTACTACAAGCAGTTCGGAATCTAGGACAAATCGTTTGAAATGATGAAACCGAACCCTACGTAATGTCAGCATGGGGTTTCACGTGACCAATCGCATAATATAGGTCTTTTCCGTGTTTTTCGATAACTTTTCAAAACGCCACTAAATTAAGAAGTAAATAGAAAAATTTAAGAGTGTCATCGGACCCAATGGATCGAACGTTCTTATTATTAATGTTCCATACTGCTTGTAAGACTATAAATATATTATGACATTGCCAAGTAAAGGGTTGACTGTTTGTTACGCCAGAAACGCTTAAGTGGGTTGTAATTTACAAGTAGGGTCAAAAGTGTTTCAACTTATCTAATTAAATCAACCAAAATGCGACATAAAGAGAAATGCTACGATTTCTTTAGAAACGTCTATTGACCTTGTTGGCAAACTTGATTGTTATAAGTCGTCGTGAAAAGAAAAACCTGTTAAGTGCTACCCAAACTCGCACACCGAGGTTTCCGCACAATATTTTTGTGCGACGTAACAATAAAAATGATGATATTCATGGAATTGATATTAGTTATTGGCAACCCTAGATACTTGTGTATGCGGCACTGCCATACTACCTTATAAATTGCTATGAGAAGAAGGTATCAAATTGAGAATTCACATCACCAAATTCTGTTTTATTTTCCATAAGATTCTTTATTTAATACTAGCTGTGCCCTGCGGATTCACCCACGTAGGCTTAATTTCATGGGTGGCCCGCGGAACGGCAATGTTTTTTTTATAAAATTAGCCTATAATATGCATTTAGTGAAAAGCTGTTCATTTGAAATTACATACAGTATTATTTAGTTTCATAACTTAAAGCATTTAAGCGTCCATTTTACTACTAGCGTGTGTTATGTGGCATGTTTTGATTTAATTAAAGCCAGCGTGACCTAATAAACTGCTCGTTAAGGTGCAAACATTTCCAGGAAATTGGTAACAAGCGAACAAAACTAAGCTGCTTGATATTGTTTTAAATATTACAAATCTAAATATATATAACCCAAAGGTGACTGACTTATAATAGTGATCTATCAACGCACAGCACAAACCACTGAACGGATCGGGCTGAAATTTGGCATGCAGGCAGATGTTATGACGTAGGCATTCGCTAAGAAAGGATTTTGATTAATTCTACCCTCAAGGGGATGAAAGTTTGTATGAAACTAAATTTACACACAGCTAGTTTTAATATAAACTTGCTAGTTTGAACACAATTGAAGGTATGGACACATATTTAATCATAGCTATCAATGGAAAAATTTCAATGCTGCCTTGTCACAGGTAAGCCACTTTCCCGAGTTTGCCGTTTGGGATTGATCCCAATGATATGCATAGAGTATTTAAACAAAATACGGTAGAATTGAGTAACCTCCTTCCTTTTTTGAATTCGGCTAAAAACGCGGACACAATCGCAATAACAGACAGACGGACATAAAAACATAAACAAAAACTTAAATGACTTATACAAACACTTCCATTTCGCTTATTGTTATTTATATAAAGAGAATATTGCCCTACGAAAACTATTATCTCAAGTTCAAAGACCCATTACATAATGACACAAAGAAAATGTATTACATAAGACCTTGTAATGATCAGTTAAGTATCGTAGTTTGTTTACTATATTTAGTGCTGAGGTGATTAGGAAGGTGGGCCAGTGTGCGTGCGTAAAAAACAAGGCTATTTTCAAGCATTATGACACGGTTTCACCACGAGGTGAGTGTGTTATATACACAATTACATATATACATACACGCATATGTATTTATAATAAGGATCAACAACAGAAAAATTCAAAAGCATTATAAACTTATATATAAAAAAATATATACTGGATTAGCACCCCCGAGTCTGGATCAGTCAATGGCAATAAGCTCGCTTCTATAACGTGTGTTATTAACGGACCCAAACAGAACATTAATGTGGGTTTTCTATAAGTATAACTCTGCCTACCTCATCGGGGAATACAGGAGTGAGCACATGTTTGAATTGACATAAGTATTGCACACATCTTGCTTTAATATTGTGACAGTCTTCAGTCTAATAAAGATCTTGAGTAAATATTCTCCACATATCAAATAAAACCGGATGATAAACGGAAATACACGACACGTGAGTAACATCATAAAGCCAAATATTAATATAAAAAAAACATAAGTAGATATGAGACTCGGTGTGCTCAAATAAATTATTTTTATTCGCACTCAAGTATTCCTATTTGTAGCCGTTTATTCTTGAATACATCAAATTTATTAGTTTTAGCGAATAACATACAGTGTAAATTCTAAATGTCACGTGTTTTAGCGTGTGTCGTACACGTGAATACTAGTTATTATAAAAAAAACTGGCAACTTGCAAAATAAAATATACATGGCTGGATATATTGCTACGCGTTACGCTACAACGATTTGCATAATATACTAATACTTACTACTGCACAGAGTTAAAACTATAAATCAAGCTGTGCTAATGATATTTACAATGTTAGCTCATACATCTATGTAATATACATTTATTTGGAAAGTCGTCAAATTTTCATGTTTGCGATTTCGCCGTATCATAACACGCTTTCAATAGATTTACGCTTGTATCAATATGATATGACCCACGTGGCACAGTTTAAATTGACCCCCAACCGATGCTCTGAGCCAAAAATCGCCTTAAAAGTCCAGACCCTATATAGCAAAGGCCAGCAGTGCAGAAGGGCAGTAAATATCCCCACGACACTACCGCGGTAGTGCGGCTTAGAATGCCTTGAAGGAGGGGAAATATCGACAAACAAGACGCTATACAATGTGTGCCATAAAATGTATTGATACTTTTTCCGAAGCGTGTTGTGGTTGAATGCCAAAGATGGAAGATCAAAACATCTTGAGCCACACTAAAATGCAAGGTCAAGCAACGACGTTTTTACCGTTACAAACCTTTGTGGTACATACAATAAATCAAATCAAATCAAAAAGTTTTATTCAACATAAGGGACACTTGGAACACTTATTATATACTAGCTGTGCCCTGCGGTTTTACCCGCGTAGATTTAGTTTCATCCTTATGGTCGCGGAAACGTGTCCGTATAGCTAGCGTACACATGGTGGAATCCAGGGTCGGGAGTAGCCTTAAAAAATAGTGCCTAAATAGTGCCTAATTAGTGCCATATTTACAAAAGTCATTTTGTATGTAGAAGTTTACATCGATTTTTGAGCGGTTCCTCTGCGAATTTCCAGTATATTTTTGCAGATCGGGAGGCACTATTTCAGGCACTATTTTTTGGTATACTCCTCATAATTAGTGCCATCGCCTTTCCCTATGAACAGCGTGTGTACGCGAGCTTGACGATGGGACGAATGTCATTTGAGTTGCTTGCCTATTTGTGAAGCTCTCCGTGGAGCAATTATTCTGAAAATTTGCATTCCGGAGGCACTATTTAGGCACTATTTTTTGGCAGTAAAAGCATCATCCTAGTGCAAGCCGTTATCGAGATCTAGGATGTGTACGCTAGCTTGACGTCAAGCTAGCGTACCAAAAAGAAAGCCCTATATTTCCCTAAATATTGTGGCACTATTTTTTTAAATATGGCACTAATTAGGCACTATTTTTTAAGGCTACTCCCGACCCTGGATTCCACCATGTGTACGCTAGCTATACGGACACGCGGAAACCTAATATTTTTAATAAATAAAAGGTAGCCTATGTCCTTTCTCAGGGTCTAAAGATTGTCTGTGCCAAATTTCATCAAAATCGGTTGAGAGGTTTAAGCGGGAAAGCGTAACAGACAGACAGAGTTACTTTCGCATTTATAATATTAAGTAGGGATGTACCAACAATACATATACCAACTGTATACAGTGCCCGAAGGTTTTGGTATATTTTTTCGTTGACGATATCGTCTGCTCGTTTTCTTTATTTTGTACGTTTAAAAGCGCCCCAAGCGGCGAATGTAGGAAGTTTTACGTCTCCATACAAAAAAGCGCAAAATGCAAGCGACGACGCTCGAAGGTGTTAAAACCTATACTTGGGGCACAGTACTGAGTGTATCTAATCTATCTATTGTTTTCTGTAATGTTGCCAAGTGATATTATTCTTAATCTATTGTCTATTGCAACGGCATCATGTGTCATGTACTTTATAATTCCACAAGTGCAAGTGGTCATTATTTATATATTAATATATTTAAATCAACAACTTACTACCTTTTTATATTTACTTGCGACAAATATGTATGGAAATAAAACAGTGATGACGAAATGACACTGTGACAAAAGTACACTAACCCCTTTTATAATCGCTGTAACATTTTTGAAGTCGTCAAATATACTATTTAACCGACTTCAAAAAAAGGAGGAAGTTTCTCAATTCAACCGTATGTTTTAAACTTAGGTAACCCATTAATAGCGAAAGATACACCTTGCTCTGCTAAAACAAGACTAATACAATTATTACAATTCGATCAGGGTCTTGTTAATTACTCACTCATGTAAGAAAGTACCAACTACCCATGTTCTATATGCAACTTAATTATTAACGTGGAGTTTAATTAGCCTCTAAGTATTGCAACGAGTCCCGGTACGAGTGTAAATAGGTATATTTATTAAGGTTTATCGTTCGCTTTGACCTCACGTAGGCGCTAATTATTTCTACATGTATTAAATAACCTAAATGTTCTGCTTCTAAAAGGTCCTTACACACCATACCCAAGATGCTGAGGATGAATAGAGACTGTTTATCCTAGCACTAGGATATCAAATTAGACCTATCAAATTATAAGTAACCATACCATGTAAAAAAGGCTCATGCCATCGGTAACGACACGCGTTAAAATAACCAGATATTACACCAAAGGGTGTTGAGTGAATTTATAGGATATCTAATTGCTCCGAAATGTTGTCCCTAGCACCATAAGTATAGTAAACATACATTTTATTTCCTTAATAAATCTGAAATTCAAAATTCTAATCAGGAAAACTCAAATGATGTATATGTGTATTCCAGCTAGAGTAGATTAAGTAGTCACATAAAAAACTAATTTGTAATGACAGTTCTGCCTACTTACTGCTGCAAATAAATAATTAATTTTTTAATTTATTTTTACTTGGTAGATCTTTGGCGAAATTTTTTTCGAACGGTAAGTAGTTTCTCCTAACCGCAAACAAAAACATACACATGTGACTAATATGATAGTAAGTGATAACAAAACACTAGACTACAATAGTTATGTATACTCAAAGGAAAAGTGTGCACAAGTAGTTGGAATCTCAGTCTAACGAGTCACGTGCAGCACTATGAATGCATGATAACGAATCAGGCATGCGCTTTGATAACGTGCTGAAGGAATTTGCCGTCATACACAAACTTCATATATAGGCAAATGTTACCTTGTTATATATTACGAGTATAAAGAGAGAGTATGATATAATAAAAAGATATTAAGAAGGAAGAAAAATAAAAGTAGATTTTTTTAGATATCACTACATAGTATAAAACAAAGTCGCTTTTTCTGTTCCTATGTATGCTTAAATTTTTAAAACTACGCAACGGATTTTGATGCGGTTTTTTATAATAGATAGAGTGCTTGAAAAGGAAGGTTTATATGAATAATAGTAACATCCATTAAATAGTGGAGAAATACTGTTATTTTTGAGGTGTCTAACAAGAAAAGTTAACGATTTGTAATAGTCTTAAAAATCCGTCCCCATGCGAAGTGAGGGCGGGTCGCTAGTCTACTATACTTAAATGAGAGTCATCATCTCTCTGGCCTTATCCCATACATTGTTGGGGTCGGCACTTGATTCAACCCGATGTGGCTGATCACCTGATTTTTATACGAAGCGACTGCCATCTGACCTTCGCAACCCCGTTTAGGAGGAAAATCTGTGATTTGGGTTAAACCAGTTGTCAGATTATTTTTAGGCATCCGACTGACCTGTAACGATTGCCAAAGGTGTTACATTGGCAACCGGGACCGACAGCTTAACGTGCTCTCCGAGGCACGGAGGGAACTCGGGCGGTCACCCATCCAACTACTGGCTAGGCGTATGGTTGCTTAAATTCGCTGATCGAATGATATGCGCAATAGCAACTGTGCCACGAGCTCCACGAGATACTTAAATGAGAGTAAGATGAGATTATTGTTGAGAACGAATTGAGGACGGGTTGGGATATTATTTGGTTTTAATAAACGGAATTGTTAGAGCAAAATTAAAAGGAGAAGGAAACCTTTAAGAAGCTACAAGAACCAAAAGAAACACGAGTGTAGTTACTATTAAAAGGCCAAGGACAGTGCCTAAAGAAGGCAAGTGGTACTTTCGACAGCTTCTCGTCTTCGTCGTTGCTCTATCGTCAAGAAAATCCTTAAATTAAAAACAATAAGACCATCATACAAGAAGCCTTACCTCCGCATCGAACTCTCTCCATGGCGCCAGCTGCCTCTCAGTCTCCCTAGACGTCACGAAGAGAGTGACCCTCTCAGGCCTCAGCGCTCTCAGGAACCTGGGCAGAGAGGCTCCGAGTACCAGCACGTCATCGGGACCAGCTCCTACTGCATTCCGGATTATTGACTTCGATTCTGATCTGTGGGATGAGAACGTTAATGTGGGAATCGGTGATAAAGGATACGGCTCGACTTAGGGTAAGCTCTTAAGTTCTGACAACGAAATAATTAAGAATAATTTATTGAATCCACTGAACTCAAATTTAGGGCACAGATGAAGTCATGATTATGTACGTATAACTATGAGTTTTCTATTGGTAAGTTACCACAGCCTATGATTACTTTCAATTCCAGGAGTTACCTACGCGCTGTCTTTATGCTTGGTTGACTCTTTTCAGTCCCTCTACAACTAGAACACCACCTTCTAAACGAGCTCTGGATACCTTACTTACTGAATTCCTAAAAAAATATTATATTTCATCAAAGAATAAGTACCTGTATATCTCGCTCTGTCCTGAGGTGTATGAGAGAGCAGTGCATATGGTGGCGTGTGTGGGAAGAATGTCCCTCGCGAGGTAGTCTTCAATCCATTGCAGGGTCCGGCCAGAGCCATTGTAGTCGCAGTACACCACTGTAGGCAGAAAAAAACAATTAAATCTTCGATTATGGAAGTAAATTACATTTTAAAGACTTTAAAGATGAAACAGATGTTGAAATTATTTAAATTTTAAGTTAGAAAAAATACGATCACAAGGCGGGACACGAAATAGAAAGTTAATGTATACTCATTTTAAACAATCGGCTACTCAAAACCATCGAAGAATCGCTTTAAATCAATGAGTCAAAATCAATGTATTTAGTTTTTGTCAAAACGATAATCGACGACATAAGACTTTGGTTTTCAATGTTTATTTATGTAATGTGTTTGAACAAATCTTTGAGAACCATACTGAAAACGGATAATGACTACATAAAAATATTTAATGAGCAATTTCAAAATGGTAAATAATATTCATGACTTGCCAAATATTTGTCCAAACTAATTGATACAATAACCTAAGCAGCCGAGTTCGTCGAACCTTGGAGCCAATGTCAGGCACATGACCATGAGCACAAAGCTATCTGTGATGTTATCTAAACACAACCTGAATGCTAACACGATCGGACAGACGGACAGACCCTATTGTATTGTCCACTACACTCAACGATAGATAATAAAACTGTTATATCAAAACTACACGTATTATTACATAGAATACTACGCAAAAACTGTGACAAAACCCACCCGATTGGTGTTTATGAACATTAAAAGATTGGGCCAACCTTGGTGCTCTGGTTTAAGAACACTTTTTTTATAGTAGTAAGTTGGTACAAATTTAGAAAATCTATATATCTATACAGATGAATACAATTGATGTGTCTGTTTCTAATTCCAAATTAACAGCTTTTTACTGAATGCATGTGTAGGTGATCACATAAAAACAAACTATTTTTTATTAATTTCTTTGTCTACCTGTCCGTTTGTTCCCGCTAATATCTTCTTTTACTGGCTGGCAGATAGCTAATATTACAAGGAGTAGCTTAAGCTACTTTTATTTTTTAAAACATTAAGGTTCCGCGGGTCACCCAAGCAATTTAGCTTAGTCTACGCAACACGGGGCACAGCTAGTCAGAAATATGCCGAAAATTTAAATTGTAGTTTGCTTGTATTGTATGCATGAAATAGAGGTCAGCCCCAACTTAGGACGACAGCGGAAATTATTCGGAAGTAAAATGAAATTTCAAGGATCAGTGTTATAATTATCAAAACAATATGTAAATACGCACAACTCTTAGCTAATGCCATTGAGTCATGCCTATGCCTCAATTTCATAGGACTTATTGTTTTTTTTTCTATTCTTGTCTGTGGCTTCTTAATGTGTACAGATGAATTGCTATCCCCAGTCATCTCAAATTTTCCAGACCTTCAATTCCATAATAATGTTAGCTAGAGATAAGTTATTGTTATGAAAGTAAGGACAACATGATAGATTTGTTTATCTTTAGTAACATAAATGACAGATGGATAGAACATTCAATACGGCCGTAAAAACCCTAAGGCAAATTACAAAAATATTTTCTTAAATAAATACCCTATCAATTTAGTCTCTAAAAAATCGATCATGACTCTTACAAGTGACTTAAGGACAATATTGAAAAATATTGATATAAGAATATTGAAAATAATAAAAGCGGCGTTCGAATAACGCTAAAATAATTGCTTATTAAGCCACATGCCTCCGTATCAGATAACAAATTAGATAAACCAATAACACGGCACGGGGATTCTACGATACAGATAGAACCCACTGACCCACAAAGCGATTGTTCTCAATTACCAACTGATAAGCGATGACGTCAGAGAAAAAATACATCGATGTCTTTATTTACTGCTAGAATTAAGTAATTACATGAAGTTAAGAGATTACTATATGCAGTACGGAATTTAGTAACAAAACATTCAAAATACACACACAGACGCGATAATTGCGAGATTATAAGCGACTCCTTTTACAGTGACTTGACATCTCTCACGCTCCACAGTTTAAATTTAAGCTTCACAAGCAGTTAGGAATCTAGCAATTTATCTCTCGAAATGACACACTCACACAGACGCGCGCATCTACAAGAAAATAAGTGGAATAGGCGTAATTACAGTAAGAGGTGTCACGTCGTGGCCGATCGCGTAAACGTCATTCATTTGTTTTTCAAAACTTCAAAACGTTTAATCTTCATTATACTGACAGGAAATAAAAAAAAATTAAATTGGCAATCCTCGCTCTCATTGGATTAAACGTACTTACTTATTTAAAAAATAAGCCTAGTTTTCATATTGCAGCTTAGTAAGACTAATTCAAATATAAATTATAATATCAGATATAAGATATACTGTGTAGGTGAACAATTTTATAATTAATCGATTCCATTTTCAATTGTACCACTCACTTATCAAATTAATTCTATTTTTGGCCGCCATTATGCCATAATGCCTATTCGAATTTAGAAACGAATTTAAATATGGAACTTATGTAAAACATGTTTTGTTTAATTTATTCGCCTCATTTAGCATAGTGAAATTAACACTACGTTTGAAAATCAAAGCCAGTATTCGACTATCACGTGTAATGCCACATGCTAGCGAAATAAATGTTAACGATGTTTACTCGAAGGCGCGCGAAACGTGATGGGTATTGTATTGTGGCGATATAATTTTATTGAAGTATCGCACCGAACTCAATTTGCCCTTTACTACGCAATCAAGTACTTGCCCGGTATTTAATTTAATACATTTGAATGTTTGAAGCTTATTAACACAGTTGATTCAGGGCCAAAATGCTATTCATTAAATCTCGGGCTTAGTTTTAGTTGAAGTATAATTGTTATATTTTTTTCTAATTAATTTAATCATATAAGAAGTTATGGCTGTCCATGACCAAAAACTTAACTTCATTGGGTCACAGACCTCCTTTCGATATAAAAGGTTTCATTCCTGTCATCTTATAGGTACCTACTTTTTATTAAAACATAAGGAGCAATGAATCGAGTTAATTCCTTGAACATTATCGTTTAATCTGGCGCAGGGCTGCGTTTATCGCACGAACTTGACACATTCTAGATTATAGTGAACTCCCTCTCACATCCGTGCACATCGCGGCCGCATTCATGGCCTTATAGGGAGGTGCGCAGTCGAATACTTTTAGACGATTAATCGATAACAGAAGTGAAGTGATAGAAACCAGGTCCTGCAAAATTTTGTGAAACATTCAAAGTTTTTAAGCGCATCTTGCAAATAGCTGCCAAAACTTAGTATACTACAGCCCCGCTGGGATTCGAACTTGCGTCGCTTGCGCAGCAGGAACTGCGCAAACCCCACGACCACCACTCAGACAAGATTGTTCCTTTCCTTTCCTAGTAAATATTCCTATAATGTTATGTTACCTAACATTACCTACTATGCAAAAGACGTAGCTTGAATGTACCAAAATAGGCAAGGGTCGTGCCGTATTATTAAATATTGAAACGTTGTTATTGTACCAAAGTCACGCAAATATTAGGCTGGGACGCACGTAGTAACAAAATAATTGGTCGCACAAACATACTGATACCATTTGCTTTGACAATTTGCTCAACTTATTTACACTGATAATGTACAGTGTGCCTTAGGCTCAGCATAGACTTGTTGACCTATTTTACTGTATTCATTACACACTTTGCATATTTGTGTCACCTTAAACATATGTACTTTTTAAAAAAAATACTTGTGTCATTGATTGACAAAGCAGTCCTTTGTTAATTGCAAACCCCACGCTTCAAAGTATTCAGGAATAAGACGTGGATTCTCTTCAAAAACTTCCAAGTCTCAACTCCCATTCCAAATATAAGCCTCATTAGGTCTGCCAATATTCTCTTCAATGAAGATCAATCAATTACTTTCCATTCTTTAGAAGTTTTTGACATTGACGATGACTTGATAGCTCAGTCAGAGGCCGTCTCAGAGGCTAGAGGTCAAGAGTTCGATATCCTTGATGAGGACAAATACTGCGATGAACTATGATCAGTGGCAGTTTTACAAATATTTATCTGTATTTACAAGGATGTATATCGTAAAACGTTTTTAAATCAGACAGTACTGGGGACCATTGACCAAATAGTCTGAGAAGAAGCAAATTCAAATCTGACCAGTCTGTCCCAATTCCAAGCAATTTATTGCAAGACACAAACATTTTAACATAAATTTTAGACCAAACTCTTAGGCGATGCTTTGTAATAGAAGGAAATAAGTTTTTCTTAAAACTTGAACGGAGTAATGTAATCCTTAAAGGTGCCTTAAAAGTTTGACGGTGAAGGAAAATATCGCAAGAAAACCCAAAGGAAATCAAAATAATGAAATCAAAGACGCTAAAGTGCCTTAGAGGGTCACAACTTATCTTTATCTTTGGCACCAAATCGGATAAAAGTGGATGTAAGGCATGAAGAAGATGAAGATTTACATCCCACAGTACAGGTAGTGCTTTGTCGACTAGTTCATTCATCTAAGTGAATGTTGCAAATGTCTCGCGATACTGTAATATCCTACATAACCTTGACACGTACAAAGCAAAATGTAATAACTTAAGTCAAGGTGTGGAAGAACGCAAACAGGAAACGTCTAATCTCGAAGATAAACCTAACAAAGTAATAAAGGACTTGTCCGTTTTGCAAATAATTCCATGTGTCAATATTTGTGCGAATATGTACTTAGATAAATTTAGTATTTACATATTTGCTGTGGCGTTTGATCACTCAGTGTTCGCGTGATAGGATGGTTTCTCGGGTTAAAGCGGATTATACCAGATTATTAAATTGCAAAGATTAGTTACATAGTAAAGTTTACTCAAGTGTCACTTCAATATAGTCACTTATCTTTAAGAAATGTCACCCTTTGAAAGAGTTTACAATTAGGGCTACTTTACCGTCACCTTACATCGGTTCTTTCGCATTCACTAAGCCTTCGAGCACTCGTGTTTTAAATAAATTGGACACCTTTTACGACATGATGCTTTCATTAAAAACATCATAGAAGGGAAGATAGAAGGAAAGCGAAGACCAAGGATTAGTTACATACAACAGCTGAAGGAACAACTCAGCGCCAATCGTACAAGGAAGTCACCGACTAGAGCCTAGCTCTAAAAAAAAAAAAAAAAAAAGGATGATTACAATGACTGTTATATCTACATTATTTAAAGATTTATGATAAAAACTTATGCATCTTTCAAAACCCAAGTGTGAACGAAGTCAGAACATTTTTTCGATTTGTATTTTTTTGTAAGTATCGTAACTAACGAAGATTAATAATTCAATAATAAAAAAAAGATAGTAGTATATAGATAGCAATTGCTTAGGTGTTCATAAAAAGGATACACATATTCTGTTCTTGACCGATATAATGAAGATCTAATAACAATCTAAAAACACTCGCGTGATATTTATTTAATGATATTTAACGAGTTGAGCAAATCCTTTATCATAATTCTTCATGTAAATAACGATGATCATGACAAGTTTTTCATCGTAAAATTAACGAATTTGTCATCGTACACATTAAATTTACATAAAAATTATTACCTATAAAATAAACTTTTTATTTTCTACTCTACTTTCTACTAACATTTAATAGGGAACGATATATATATAAGGGGTCGATTTAATTTTCGAAAGAAATTCTGCAAGACGATGCATACGTACATAATCATATATGCTCCGGCCTGGTACCCCATGGGGGTAGGCAGAGACCACTGTTTGTAGTTCAGCTCTACATACAGTCCTTCGAAAACGACAACGCTATCTAGACGACTTATTATTATTATGTACCTAGTATGTCACAGAGAATAATTTTTCCCGTTTTTGTAACATTTTCCATTTGCTCCCATCGCAGCGTGATGTTATAAAGCCTAAAGCCTTCGTCGATGAATGAACTAGCCAATACAATATTTTTTCAATATAAACCAGTAGTTCCTGAGATAAGCGAGTTCAACCAAACAAACAAACAAAATGTTCATTTTTATAATATAAGTATAGATTATAAGATATAAGTATAGATTATAAGATATTTTTTAATACATATCGAGTCGATATTAAGCTGAGTAACATTATCGCGTCGATTCATGTACCAAAATAGCCAGATGCCAATTGTGACCTTGATCGCCATATTGAACTTGATAATAGCAACGTGTTGTGTTATATAACACGTTGCCATAGACACAGAGAAAACACATGTCAGTTCTAATTTCGCAAAATAATAAATGTATTAAAAAACAATAATATTGTAAAGCAGCCGTGGTTTGAGCAGTCGCCTGCTACGTCAGTTCGAATCCCAGCGGGGCCTGAACCAATGAGTTTTTCTAAAAACTTATATGCAGTGAGTTTACACCACGTGCTTTACGGTGATGAAAAACATCGTGAGGAAACAAGTAATTCTAAGACGTATGTATAGTAGTGAAAGTAGTATCATAATACACTTACTTAATAAAGTAAATTTATGTAACTAAGTATGTAAGAATCGTGTTATGTGGCAAACAGTGGTCTCTGCCTACCCCCATGGACTATAAGCGTGAGCGAAGGTATGTATATATGTATATGTATTTTGAATTACAGTCCGGAGTATAAAATCGAAACGCATTATCAAAAGCATATACAAATATACAAACTGTACTGATGAAGAAAGCTTATTATACAATTTCGGATAACATAAATGATAAAGACATATGGAATTAAAACTCTGCACAGGTAGCTCCTGGCAATGACATGGTATGCAAACATGATATGTAAATAATTTGATATTGTTTTTACTTTTTTAATTATAATTTTTTACACATGCATGCTGATACAATTTTCACTATCGTGTATATTTTTTTGTAATTATCATTGTTTACTGTGTAATGAAATGTACATGATACCAGCTGAGTTTCTTGTCGGTTCTTCTCAGAAGGTTAGTTTCCGAACCGGTGGTAAATTGCTAGACATTCATAAGTGCCTAAACTGAATAAATCATTTTCATTTTCATTTTCATCTTCAGTCGTATCGCCGATAAGCTGATGAAGCAATCAATATAATATTGGTGCAGCATATATTAACGCCGTATCTATAAAAATATATCCACCGCAAGCTACCGGGAGCCAAGACCTTGGCATAGAGCCGATCAAAATAGTTTAATAATAAAAACAGATGGTTGACTACGTGGATATCAAGCTATTTTTACTTAACTCGTGTGGTTTTAATGAAAATTGTGTTTAAGTATCGCTCAAAACATTGTATACTATACAATCAATCAGCCTAAATCATTCAGGTCATCAGTCCATCTTAGCTGGAGAGAATAAATGTGTGTCTCGCGTGGTCTAACACTAAACGACTCGTCTGCTCTTTCACACATATTTGGAAAGAATATCACAAAACATAGTTTAAACGAAGAGTAGACTAACTCGGACTTAAACTATGTCCATCTCTTTTTAAATCCGTATCTCAGGAAGAGACAGAGCTACTTCTAAACCAAAGCGCGGTGCCTTTATTTTACGGGTCTATTGACCTAATCCCGAAACGTCACTCAAATAAACTCAAACTACAGGTTTTGCATTCGAAATAGGAGGATTCTCAAATTTGGTTTGGACTAGTATGTAGTTGACGTTAGTAGCTTAGGTTTCATTAGTTCTACTCCGGATATCTCCTCTTAGTGCTACCCTAGTTATGACAAATGACAGATGTATGTGACATATTTAACTCTGTCACTGTCACTCAATCGAATAGTCATCGCAATAAGAGTTGATGGTAACAAAAATATATTTCAAACTAGCTGTGCCCCGCGGTTTAACCCGCGTAGATTTAGTTTCATCCTTATTGTCGCGGAACCCAAATATTTTTAATAAATAAAAGTAGCCTAAGTTACTCCTTGAAACATCAGCTACCTGTCAGTGAAAGTCCCGTTAAAATCGGTCCAGCCGTTTCAGAGAATACCCGGAACAAACAGACAGACAGACAGACAGACGGACAGACAGACAGAGAAAAATTTTAAAACATGTTTTTTCGGTGTCATTAGCGTGTATACTTTCATATGCATTTGTGAAAAGCTGTTATTTTGGAGTTACAAACAGACACTCCAATTTTATTTATCTGTGTATAGATAAGCATAATTTAAATTCGATTACGAAATTTGTAATGTCGACAGATTTACACGATACGCTGAAATGCTTATCCACATAATATTATGAAACGGTAACACTTTACTCACGTGTGTATCAAATGTGATATGTGTGCCAAATTTTTGCGTCGCAGATCCAATACAAATGTTATGTGGCAGAAGGTTAACAATTAACATCTGGTCTATCAATTACAAACTGTTTTTATTCAGCGAACTGCTTTGTTTGTTGGCGAGTTCGTGAATCATTATTTAAATGCCGCCATTTTAATAGGGCCATTTCCAATAAAAAACAGGAAGAGTTGTAATAACAAGATACCTAGTCATTAGAATAAATCGATACTGATCAATTTTCATTTGTGTCAAATTCATACTAATATACAAAGCTGTTGAGTTTGTTTATTTGTTTGCTTGAACGAGCTAATTCTAGGAACTACTGGGGGCCAACTATGATAGGCTTAATACGCTTTGCTAAAACCGATGATGGTAGGCCCTCAGGTCCGATTTTAAAAATAGTTTAATGTTAGATAGCCCATTTATCAACGAAGGCTGTTTATGCTATATATATACTATCACGCTTAAACCAATCGCTAAAGTTAGCGTTAGACCAAAGTAACTTTTCCACGCGATCGAAGTCGCGTACAGAAGCGTAGCGTATTTTTATAATGCCTGAAGTATCTAACACAAAAATAATTTCCAATTCAAGACACCTCTAAAGCGACCATAGCTTTATAATATGTAAAAATGAAAATTAAGATATTTTTTAGAAATTGTTAGTAGGATTAAGTTCTTGACGTCCTAAAGTCTGCGAGCTAGGCATTTGAACACTAAAACATTCTACAGTACCATATTAATCTAAAGGCACATTTCGCAAACCAGACGTTCGAAAACAAGTTCCGTATAACCTTGGAAGGCAGAATTTATGTCAAACACATGTTTTGTTATTTAAACTTTGGCATGTGTGGTGTTTCTTTCCATGCAAAGAGTCGCAAATGTTTAATTAATTTTAATTTATTCATGGACTCCTGACAACAATTCTTAATAAACAGGTATAGTTAGGCCGAATTAAGAAGAAGAAGCTATTTTTAAAACAATAGGTAAGTATTGGGCATAAATTAAAACAACCACGTGGGTGTCGTTACAATTTGTCTACTGTGGAAGCAATTTTAAAAGGAAAGTACCTACGTAAAAGATTCCATAAACAAACCATTAAAATAAGGGAACATTTTATATCAGCGCCCCAAGTATAGTTTTAAAATGTTTAACTGTGACGATATCGCCTGCGTATTCTTCTCATTTTGTATGGGGACGTTAAAAGGAGCCCCATGCGGCGAGTGTAGGAAGTTTACATCTCCATAACAAAAAAGCGTTCGAACGTGTACCAGAACCTATACTTGTCTTTATAGGATTCCACATCTACCAAATCAAACATCTATATGAACTGCAAATCTAGCTGGATCAGACATTGGATCAATGAATTGTTGATAATAGACGCTTCTATTATCAACAATTCATTGATCCATTCTAAATACAGCCGTATGAATCCGCCGAATAATAATTGCCAATTATTCTGACCATGAACAAAAAGTATTACCTAGGTCCTCATGTGGCATATTAATGAAGCGAACCGTGTACTCGTTTAGTTTAGACGTCAAACGTTTTACTTATTTTTAGTATTGGCAAAGAATATTTAGTGCACTCAAGTGTCTCGAATGTCCAAAGAGATATTGCAAAATGGGTCCAATCACTTCTGAATATACAACAATTTAGTCTGACACCAAGAAATCTGAGAATATAGTTCGCTGGTTTGGTGTGCATATACACCATCAAATATTTTTTCATTGTTATTCAACTGAGTGTCTAGCTGTTTGTTCGTCCGTGAGTGAGACAAAATGTATAATCCATATTATTATTATAAAATAAAAATCATTGTTGGGATGTTAGCTTACACAGCTGAACCACCTTACTGATAAGTTTATTATATAAAAGAAAGTCGTGATATGTAGTTACACTACTCAAGAACGGCTGAACCGATTTGGCTGAAAATTAGTGGGGAGGACACTTTTAACCCGTTCCCGTGGAGTGAAACGTGACATGAAAAGTGGTATATATAACACAATAAAATCTACGCGGGTGAATCCGCGTGCCACAGCTAATAAGATGATAAATGACCTTTAATCCTAAGGTTAAAAAAATAAAAAGTGGACGATGTCAAAGGCAAGGCTAGCATCATATACTCAGGTACATTACAATGAGCCCTTTATTGGTCTTAGGCTGTATTTCTATCAAAGATGTGCGAGTTAGCTGAGCGGTGCATGATGCGTAATGAAAATGTAGAACTATGAGAGCGTATCCACCAGGGTTGGTAACGCAGCCTTAAGGGCAGTACCGTCATCTCTTGTGGCATTAGTTCGACTCACTGTCAGAGATGTATATATGTGACGTGTATCTTATGTCACTGTTACTCAATCTAACTGTCATCGGAATAAAGTTGATAATAAGGGAGATCGTACGGCCCTTGGTAATTCCACCATAATACAATACACGCACGTGATAGACCTATCAGAGATATGAGTGAAATTATTGACGTCCACGCACACGTTTTTATTGGCAACAAACGTTAAACCGATTATTATCTGTCAACCACATTTAGCTAATAATATGATAATGATTGTTATCGCCGTTCTAAATGATATCAAAACACATTGTGTGACGTAATGGAAACGATGTAGACACGTGAATTAACTTCATGAATGAACATGGAAACAAACAAGTTTTATCAATTTAGCCAATTTGGATGCGAATGGTTTGGTAGCACACCGAGGACGTCTTTGTACCGGAAGGAGGTGTTACTTTATAACCTTTTTTTGGTCGCAATACTTTTTTAAATAATCTGTATTATGTACCCTATCCGTCCTTGACATTATATCTGTCCCTATATTAAACTACTGGACCTGCTTCAGCGGTCTAGTCATGAAAAGGTGAAAGACAGATAGATCCACTGATATTTAATTTTGTTTTACGGACCATCATAATCTTCATATGGGTCAAGCAGAATTTAATAACATAAAATTTTACAGAATATAAATTTTATTGATGACTTTTTGATTGCTTACATGAATTGTTTGACTTCCTTTATATTCCAATTATTTCCAATAAATCTATACAGATAAATAAAATCTGTTTGTAATTCCAAAATAACAGTTTTTCACTTAATGCATGTGAAAGTATACACGCTACGGAAACCAAAAAAAATTGTTTTAAAATTTTTCTCTGTCTGTCTGTCTGTCTGTTTGTTCCGGGTAATCTCTGAAACGGCTGGACCGATTTTAACGGGACTTTCACTGGCAGGTAGCTGATGTTTCAAGGAGTAACTTAGGCTACTTTTATTTATTAAACTAACTATATATTATTAGGGTTCCGCGACAATAAGGATGGAACTACATCTACGCGGGTGAAACCGCGTGGCACAGCTAGTAGGTAAATAAGATTAAATCAGGAACGCTATTAAATGCCATACATAAGCCATTTTCCAACGCTTCAGCGCCATTTATCCGAGTCGCCGTGGTCGCCATGACCGAAATTGGCCGAAACAATCATCAGGATTAGATCTTAAAGCCAGTAATGGAAATCGCGAAGGATACACAATTTATACAGCCGCTAAATATGAGCGAAATAAAAATAACTCTACTGCCAAATATGAATACATAATCATAGCGGCAATCGATATACCTTTATCTATAATAGTATGCAAACTGCGTGTCACCTTCCCAATAGCACCTTGAGAACAGCTACGGCCCACGTCAGATTACTGGCTACGATTCTCAAAGTTCATCTAATGGAAATCAAAATGTGACTTGGTATCACTATTCTCTTTATAATAATTTGAAGGCCAGTTCAATGTCTTGTCAAATGCAACTGTAGGGAGGGCCTAGACAAAGTAACATTCAAAATGTATGGAAATTACTTAAATAATTCACGTGACATATGTCATTCCCATATATTTTGTAGCGTTTCTATTAGGGAAACGTGAGGATAATGTTACTTTAACGTTATACCTAAAGAAATAATTAAGTTAATAGTGCATATCCTAAAATTGAGTGCAATATGTGATCATAAGACTTAAGAAGATCTATTGTTGTACCATATTTCATGTGATTAAATATGATTTATATTTATTTTGCGCAGTTGTCTGTTCCGTTTTCCCTATCAACCGTCGTCTCTATATTAACTTCCCTTTTAACCTCAACACCATTCATACAATCTCACTTACTAACTAAGTGGACTAAGTGAACTGAGATCTAACTCCTACGTGCATTTCAAATTCAAAATTATTATTTCAAAACTCTTACGCTATCATATTATCCAAAAATGAAGTGATAATACGTAACTACTCGGTTATACAAAACAGAACTTAAAGAGATGAGGTCATCGCGATAATTATCACTATTACAACATTTATTTTGTCAAAAGTAACGCATTTGTACGTGACTTTAATGAAGTTAATGTTTATCAATTAAACGTTGTCACAATTTCAAAGGTCACTTGTATCTATATACATATACAGAATACAGATAAATAAAATTGAAGTGTCTGTTTGTAATTCCAAAATAAAAGCTTTTCACCAAATGCATATGAAAGTTACTGGCACTAAAAAACCAAGTTTTAAAAAATTCTGTCTGTTTGTTCCGGGTAATCTCTGAAACGGCTGGACCGAACGGGACTTTCATTGGCAGGTAGCTGATGTTTCAAGCAGTAACTTAGGCTACTTTTATTCATACAAAATATTAGGGTGCCGCGACAATAAGGATGAAACTAAATCTACGCGGGTGAAACCGCGGGGCACAGCTAGTATAAAATATACATCCATGAGACGCTAGTTGACTCTTTCAAAGGCAATATTACATAAACATATATAAACAGCAATAAAAGAGACGTATATTAAATTGAACATCTATATTTGGCGCTGTTGCTCATAAATTATGAGTGTGCGACTATGTGGGCGATCGAGCAGCTCTAAAAACTTTGAACACAACTTTTTGTATCGCATAGCGGTATTGAAAAGCACCTATCATTTCAATTTAATCAATGTTCCATTATAGAAGCTGGAGTGTTTACTAACTGTTATTTTTGACGTGATGTTAATGTATATGATTAGAGAATTCATTCGAAATTTAATAACGTAAGACGAGTCTCAGTCAAATAGGAATTGAAATGTTAAAACTGCTCTTAGGTGATTCCAAAATCGTCGAAATAGTCTTTTAAGATTCTTGATTCTTTTCAATAATTTGAACACAAGCTTTCATATTTGTTGAGGGTGCAAATATGGACAGAGAGCATAATATGGAGTTAGATATTTAGTAGGTACAGGGGTCTTACCATGAGCTCTTATTGCCATGATAGTTTCACACTTTTATGAGACAGGTGTATGTGACGTGTATACATCTGTCTCATAAATGTCTCATTATCATTGCAATAAGAGCTCATGGTTGGGCCCCAGCCACTTTCATATTTGTTTGCAGAGGGTGCAAATATGGACTGAAGTGAGGATATGTGGATATGTACTCATTTCATTTTATGACCTCCCTCTTCCGGACATCTCTCTCTTTCCATCCCATAGCAACATGTTCCCATGACCGTATTCGCTCTGACCAAATCAATAAGTGTAACCTTCTAAGTTATTGAAGGCTTCGTTATTGCTTGCCGCACGTATTCTTTGTTCATTTGTAAGTCGAATGAAATTGAGATGTATTTTTTTTTTAAATTGCGTTTCCCGAAATTGATTACAATAACTTATCTGGTATTTTCCAAAATATTAATTTGTGCAATTATTGGCATCACAAATTGTCTTTGAAGTCAAAGAACATCTCTCATGCAATCATTTTTGACTTACCTAAATACCTAATAGATGAATGATTAGACAACTATAATGTACCTACAAAACAATAGAATGGTAATGAAATTAATTTTTAGCTTAAATACACATATTTGCATTAAAATGGAAATCAATATGAAATTACATAATATCGAAACTTAATTCATAAGATGGTCAAAGAAAATCATCACATTACTCAAAAACAATCCCAATAAATTTACAGACAACCCAATTCTCCAACTTGTAAGGAAATTACATTAAATCAACTCGATCAAAAGCAGAATCTCTTTGTCCCAGCAGTATTGATCCTGGTTTGGGACTAGGCCACGATTACGTTCAGGGTCAACTTTGTTTTGTATCTCTCCCTGTCTTTCCCATGGCTGCTTCCCTTTCAACCTTGGCAACGACCGGGACCCTATCCCGGAAGGTTTTTACTACGCCATTACCATTCAAGGTTATTTATATACCTACTCTACCTACCATGGCTTTTACGCAGTTGTCCAAATGAAAATTTCCGTACAAAATCTGGCTGTTTGTAACAAAACTGATTCATTCGGATATTTCTGATGGAACACTCGATAATTCATCAAGAAATGAGATTCTATACTGTACCTACCATGGCTACGCAGTTGTTCAAATGAAAATTTCAGATCAGGTTTGGCTGTTTGTAATAAAGCTATTTCATTCTCATATTTCTGTTGGATCACTCAATAATAATGAAAATGAAAATGATTTATTCAGTTTAGGCCCTGGTAAGGCACTTATGAATGTCGAGGAACCACCGGTTAATTTTAATATTACTTTAATCAAGAGTTGAGATTCGGTTTCATCTGTAGAAATAGAATCGCCACATAACTCGTCCCTTGTCTATTTTCTAGGGCGATTGTATAATATTTCCACGCGTCACGCAGACACAAACAACTTCATAAATCTCCAATCCACATTAATTAGATTCATAACCACTTATATTTCTTATATCGCTAACGCCATTTCAAATAATAGGTTTACTGGTAATGGATTATATTAAGACATGTTTATAACATACAGACGTTCTTAGGTTTATCTATGAAGTGTAGGTACCTACCTACCTTATTATCCATTGTTCGTGTGATGGACTCGAATTATTATGATCGTTTAACCAGCACGTATTGTGAACTTCTTAGCTTTGACGTTTTAGTATCAAAAGATAGTTGGCCCACAATGCCCTGATTCACGTAAACAAACGATCGACGCGTGATGCGAAATCGTAGTACGATAAGATTTCAACTCAATAGGAACTTTTCGTGCCGAAGCCTGTGTCATTCCCCTTTTCTTTGATTTGTATACAAAAACACTGTCAACGACTAAGTCGCTACGATATCGTCATGGTTTTATTACGCGAATCGGCCTACTGGATACCATCTCATGGGTAACTGTTTGACGTGTTATTAGACGCTGGAATGTGTCCAACAACCAATGTGTATTTTAATACCCAATTTTATGGTACATTTGCACCAGTTTGATTACTCTTAAATTTAGGACCAGTACCAGAAATAATCATAGTTCTGACTGTGTTAAGGAAATGCATAATTTGTTAATGGGAACACATAAAAATAGTGTCCAAAGTGTTACACCACAGTCATAAAACTATATTTAAATCTACCGAAAAATTCTGAATTTAAAATTCAACGATTAGGGTACGACTGGGAGAATGCGAGATTTTAAATTTTATGACAATGTTTTGACAAAAACATTTCCTATTTCAATAAAATAAGCAGTTTATCTACATTATTCTAGAAATGAAGAGTAGCCAAGACTGTCATTCAGTTCCTACGTAAGTGTTAAGAAATTTAATAACAAATAGATTTCGATCCAAGATTAAATTAATTCCATTACTTACGTCATTGTATGCACTGTATAAGGAAAATATACTTTAAAGGAATGTAAATAACGTCAAAACTCACCTATACCAGGCAATTCAGCCTGAATGGACCATTTGTAGAACAATGGATAGTTGGGGAAAGCCTGGCACCTCTCCATCTGGCGCCAGGGAACAAGCGGGTGATTTTCCACAACCAAAATGATATTGGCAGTAGTTTCAGACCCAGTATAAACATAATCAAAGCCATTGCACGCATTTTCGGTGTCGATGAAAATAATCAATGATTTAATGCCAGAGAATTCGCAATGAAAGTTGCGCGTCTAGTCAAACTGTGTTAGACAAACATAAACACAGATTTAGTTCACGAAACGATTGTGGTTTACGTAAAGTTTAAACATATGCAATAGTTAAATTTGATGGGCTTAGATGAAAAGGATTTTATACCTAACTGAGAGAACTGAAGAGAGCTGAACAATCTGCTGTCTTACCTGAAATTAAAAAGAACATTATTAAGCTTGAAGAATTTTCTAAAATAAATAACTTACTTAACTAAATCAAGTCAGAAATAGTATTGCATATGACACAGAACCTACGTTCAAGACACATAAATATAAAGGTGATTAAGATGCATCAATAGGCACAGTACCATTGTTTAGAATTACAGCTGGTTTTAATAATAAGTTTTATTTTTCCTGTGTTATTGAGGCTAAAACGATAGCAATATTCTTTGTTTTTACACTAGCTATTCAAAACAAACCACAAATTAGCGGTTGGTGTATGTTTAATAACAATGCTTCAGTGATATTTGCAAGAGTAATGTATGTAACTTTGTACTAAAATAACGCCTAGTTGTTTCGTAGCTATAACAACAAAGCAGCTACGAAGTTTTAAATAAACGTACCCAACGGAACATTAAATTATAAATAACTAGGATTCAGTAGCATGACATTCAATATTGTGAATTAACATATTACTGCTATATTATTATATAATAGCAATTGATAGCCTAAGGACTTGCTACGTCATTCAAATTATTTCTCATGACATCTGGTATACCACTAAGGTAGTTTCTCACCTATTTCCTGTCCTTATCTTTGCTATGCTTATCCAAAGGGTATCATATTATGTTTACCTAGGCGGGTTGTCTATGTGTCCTTCTACATTTGCTCCAGGGATTATCTTCCTACACTCCCGTCCAAAGCTGTGTCTGGTTAAGATTAATTTTCTTCCCTATTGTCGCGGAACCCTAATATTTTTAATAAATAAAAGTAGCCTAAGTTGCTCCTTGAAACATTAGCTACATGCCAGGGAAAGTCTCGTTAAAATCGGTCCAGCCGTTTCAGAGATTACCCGGAACAAACAGACAGACAGGCAGACAGAGAAAAAAAATTAAAACTTGGTTTTTTAGTGTCAGTAGCATGTATACATTCATATGCATTTAGTGAAAAGCTGCTATTTTGGAATTACAAACAGACACTTCAATTTTATTTATCTGTATGTATAGACTACAAATCTGATGATCTATACTGTCATCCGAAGTTGTGTTTGATATTTTGTTATTTTAGAGATTGCAAACAAACACCTGCAAAACTGGAATCCAGGCATTTATTCACTTATCTAATCAATGTTTACATTTGTTTCTGCTATGAAACGGTCAAACATCATTTAATATTTGAGGTAGGACAACACTATCCAGTTTCAAGTATAAAAAATCATCCAGGGATATAACCGACACATGAAAACGTGGATTTTTTAGTAATTGCATAATGTTTATGAAGATTGGAATTCAATAGAGCTTGCTAAGCACTCTTACTTGGTAAACAAAATTGTAATTGGAGAACAAATTGTGCTAACATATCACTTAAGCTATGCCGCCACGTTTAGCTTCCACGTGTTAAAATATTACCGTTTGTACTCACATTCCTTATTGCGAACAACAAGTTTCAATTTCATACACACAGTTTGAACATTATTTTACTAACTACGCCTTAACTTGTTTTATGACGTTTGACGTATCGTGTAAACAATAGCGGTCCCATGAAATTTCCTTGTAGCATCCCAAGGTGCAACTTGTGAAAACAAACTATATATTTTAATAATTGCATAAAGACGAATTTGTTAACCAATAAATACTAGCGACTATATTTGGACCTCTTTGGTAAAATGTTTACTATAGTACAAAATTACTGTTCCCATCGTGTCAGTTGAACACATTTTTAAGGACCAGTAAAATATTTTTGAACTTTCTCGAACTATTCAAAATGTCTTTACGAGTTTTCAAAATATATTCTTTGAGGGAAAAATAATAAATAATAAATTGATGTTATTAATGAAAACTAGCATAATATGTCAAATTTTATAAATTTTACATTCAATGCTTCAATATCAGTTAGAAATTTGCAAATAAACTAAGCTATACAGTAAAATACAAGGTCTTTAATCCCTAATCGCACATATGATAACACAATCATTCTAACAGCAAAGCCTTGTATGTTTGTATTGTAACAAAGACACAGTTAATGACGAACAAAAAGTGAATCATAGGTAAAAAGGTTACACTTTAGGTACGTTACGAACAAGGACTATTGTCATTTCATTTTCTTTATAATGTTAATGAAAGGGCTTTGTTGTTCGTAAAAGAAACAGTGTGAAGACTCGAGGTTACGTCAGAACGCCTGAAGGACTAAGACCAATTATGAGATAATTAAGATTCCTTGAATGCAGCGAAAAGATTGGAATGCTTCGAAGAAAATGTGCGCACGCCTTGTTAAAGGGCTCATAATCTGAGGTATACATTAAATAGCTCGCAGTCTATTCTCTTCGCTATTCAATGTCGTTCAACACCTACACCACAAAGGCATAGCAAGAACACTAATTTTGCTATAAAATTGTTGCTCAACATAGTGATTTCAAGTCATTTAAAAAGGTAAAGACAGTGCCCTAAAGATGTAGGTAGTAGTAGTAAGTCTTCGTAATCTATGATTGTGGTTATATCAGCTATGGCTATAATCAATTTAAGCAGCAGGTAATTATCTTAAATCAAAAAAAATTGAGAAATCTTACGGAATTAGTATTGTTTTACATTGAGCATTTCGCCAAAGAGGTGGGCGATACCTCTTTGGTAGGAATTTCCATGCTCCAAGTAAATTGGATTGTATTGTAGGCGTGATTTTCCAACATGATATTCTACAATATGGATATGAAGAGATGTTTGCAGGAAATGCAATGCCCTGGTATCTTAAGCGCCCATAGGATTAAAGCAGACGCTTGCCTACAATATCTTGTCACATTATTATATTAGTTTTACATCACGTCTTTTAAAGTAGTCTTAATATTCATTGTTATAGCCAGCGTTAAATTTAAGGTATGCGAACCCTCCGCGAGCTTAAGGCTTGCGATTAATTTATTTTAACATGCCTTCCAAAGCAGTTCGGTACATTGAGCGACAGTTATAAATTCCGAAGCTTGTATCGTCAGGTTGGGAAATTTCAGCCAGACCAGTTTTATACCACAGATGATTAAGCGAGGTGAAATTATAAAGAAGGAAGAAAACAGATACCTTCTGAATTTGTATACGATGTAAAACAAACGGTGAAGAGACTCGGAGGGATACTGAATAAACGTTTAATCCTCAGATTTTATGGAGTATTGTGAGCGAATAGATGTGGTTCTTTTTTTGCTTGCAGTCACTAATCAATTAAATTATCTAACTAGGTACTTACTTGGATAATAAATACATTCAAGGAAATACAATGACATTGATTAAAAACCAACTTTAATTTTAAATAATGGACATCATCTTCCCGCCTTCCCAGATCGATCGAACTACGCAGTATTACCAAAAAACATATCTAAATACCCGTGAGGATCCTTCTGGGTATGCCAAAGTATTCAATGCCCTTATTATACGGTCTCGGAAACCCCAAAGATAAATCGAACAAGTCACGCATTCATAAGTCATTCCTCAAGTTGTTTACTTGACAAACACGTGCCTGCCATGTCGCGTTGGTACCAAGTAATCTGATCCTTGGCTTCCATGAGTGTTCCCTTGTTTGTATCTACGATTCGTAGTAAACAAACCCGTAAATAAAATATAATATGCTACACGTTTCAAAACATGAAACTCGTGAGCAAGAAATACTCTAGTGTGATTACCCCATTCTGTGGGATACTTCGTGACGAAATGGAATCAAAAATGAGGGCACCTCTTTATCTTGGTAGCTTTGGTCGTAAAATTTACGTTACTATAATCTATAGGATTAACTTTGACGACTTTAGAAAAAGTATTACGATTCAAATATATGGCATTCGAATTCTTTTTAACGTCTTCACATTCAGTTCTTTTTCTTTCTTGCCATGTCATTTTTCTTAATAAATAACTACACTTATATTCTAGTTTCTTGTGTAGTTTGCAAATTATCATTCTAAATCTAAAATTATTTACAGACTCACCATAAAGATTTTTCTAGGTGGTAAAGATTACATAGACTAAAAAATACTCCACATAAAATAGTGCTAAAAAGCAGTTTCCAAAATTATCGTATTGGCACATTATGACGTCATACTTTGGCATGTACTTAGCTGGACGTTAATGGATGATGTGTGAGCTAAAATTTGCACTGATAAGGTTTTCGGAAGCCATCTGATGTAATTGAAACAACATCGAACGAGAAAAATCTGTCTTGTTCTGCGAAAATTTGATACCTGGTAAATATTATGCCGTCTTTTCGTTAGTCTCTGAAGGAGTAGAAGAGATCGTGACAGTCAAAGAGGGGTTTCGAAGCTGCTCCACTGAGGACTGTATCTACACCACACAGAAGCTAACAGTAAAACATGAGCCGTCAGGATTTATGAGCGCTAAACCTGAATGCCCAGTAGTAATTTTATGAGTCTGGCTCTGTCCGTCTATATAGCGCGACGCGAATAAAATACATGTCCAGTTACCTCCACTATCTTCGCTGAGCGCTTATTACTCCTGACGGCAACTGTAGTAATTTTATAAGCCTTTGTCGGAGTCAAGGCGCAACACAAAAAAAAAATTGGAATTTTTTCATGATTCTCTGTGTGCCACGTGACCCTATCTCAATCAGCAGAAAAAAATACGTTCGACATTAGAGCATCGCACTTTATACGCAAATAATAAAGTTATAAATAAACATGACAAAACGGATTACTGAAGACACATAAAATGTTTTATCTTATCATAATAATGCTTGGATAACCAGTTATCTATCTCTGAACACAGTAAAAACGAGTATTGGGTGGTTTACGATACGGCGCTTCAAGATAACGATTACATTCAGGTGATATGCGAAATCCTTATCATGCAAAGGTTAAAAATACATAAAGGTTGTGACTCCAGCAGTCTACATGAAGAAACTTGAAAACAATTTCTTGAAAATGTTTAAAATAACAGGGTGTGATCCACAGAAAGACGGTATGGTCGAATATAGCCTAATGCAATAGTTTTTGTCCGAGTTTAGTCTAGTTTACGTTTAAACCATGTTTTTAAATTCCAATTAAGTTCCAATGAAGCGTATGCTAGCCCGCACGGTCAAGTTGTAAAAAGAGCTCCACGCCGCCGACGTGGTTTTCCTAAGCTACGGTGTTTTGTCAGTAATTTTTGGGTCCACAACCGTCTGTCGGCTTCGGTAACCGCTTATCATCAGAATAATCGAGCCATATGCTTCTTTGCCACGTTCTTTAAGAAGTAAGTAAAATGAAAGTCGCCATTTCCATCCAAAATAATTTAGTCTGATTGAACGCATCGTTCTTCTAAACTAAGTTAAGGATCTTGATACTATTTTCACTAACATGTGGGAGTTCATCTCCGATGGGTTTATAGGTAAAAAATCCACGTTATATTTATAGGCAGCAAGAAAAGTCAACGTCTTGTAATAGTCTTGTCTCTCGTTGTCGAGTCCACAGATCTTGATTTAGTTTTTTAATAGATATATGTTCAACAACTTGTCAATCAACCACAATATTTATCTCATTAAAAGACCATACATTTTCTAGATTCTCTGAATCGTAATAATGTCGCGACAAAAAATTATGTCACCATAAAGGAAGTCCTGGATCAATAGTGCCGTCATTCTCCGCTAAGTGGCGTCATTAAGCGACAGGTTGATCTTACAATAAATCATTATAAATCGTTCAGTGCGTTTATTGAGATCTAGCACTACTCTGCTCGTTTCTTTTGATTTATCTATAATTTTCTCCACAATTTGCCCACTTTTTAAGATTTTTTAAGGTCAACATGATAGAAAGAAATATATTAATAGTTATTAATGAAAACAAACAGCTTTTACAGAATACAGTAAAGTTAAGTAAGTTATTGTTACATCACAAAGCCTTGACAGAGACTTCACAAATAGAACAAGAAAAATTAGTTCGATTTTTTTGAGTCAAACGAATTTACGAGTAATTTTTGCGGCTACAAGCTAACACACAATCAAATGCAATTTAGCACCATACCGTAACACGAAATAGATTTTAAGATTAAAAGGAGTGACGGACGACCAATCTACATTTATGATATACGTATTGTATATGCAAGAGGCTTTTGCTAAGGGTATCCCCTCTTCACGATCTGGGGCCATACCATGACCTTTTATTGCCATGATAGTTTAACTCTTATTATGTGACGGTTGTATGTGACGTGTATAAGTCTGTCACTGTCACACAGTGGAGCTATGATGGCAATAAGAACTTATACAATCAGACGCTACCAGTCGGACAATACAAACAACACAGCACACAATTCCCCGTCAATCAGATAACGCGTTTCAATGGACACACAGCTACAGTTCCGCGTTGTATTCAATAGGACATCGCTTTGATTCCTAGAACTTATAGTCTAGAACCAAGTAGGCACGTAGGCACTTCATTATATCACTTCAGGCAGCTTGGATAGTTAACAAAAGGGCTATCAATTGACAAGTCAATCTTTCGCAGATAAGTAGGTAGTAGCTTTTGCTTGGGTATTCAAGCTGTCTCTATGCAAACAGAATTAAATGAATACACCAAGAAAGGCTTTTACGAAATTCCAGCCCTAACCAAGTGAAATATAGGGTTGAATTTTCTGTGTTACCGTTTAGTCCCCGAGTTGAATAACACGCGGGCCATGCCGCAGGTGGAAGCGTGGAAGTGGTTATGAAGTTTTATGCCCCACGATAAGATTGTATTTACATTAGGTACATACACATGCTCACGCCTGTATTACCCGAAGGGGTAGGCAGGGGTGTTGTAATAACTCACTTTTCACCGATGATGGTTAAGTGCCAACGTAACAGATGGTAAATCTAACGCCGTCTCAGGCACTATACATACGTCTTTTGAATTATTTCTCAGACATATGCAGGTTTCCTCACTATGTTTTCCTTCACCGTAAAGCACGTGGTTAGAAATCACTGCACATACATTTTGAGAAAAACTCATTGGTACAGGCCGCTGGGACTCGAACTTACGTCGCTTGCGTACCAGGCGACTGCTCAAACACCACGGCTCTCATTTACATCTATACAGATAAATAAAATTAAAGTGTCTGTTTGTAATTCAAAAATACAGTTTTTAACTAAATGAAAATACACACGCTACTGACATTATAAAACAAAGTTTTAACATTTTTCTCTGTCTGTCTGTCTGTCTGTTTGTTCCGGGTAATCTCTGAAACGGCTGGACGGATTTTAACGGGACTTTCACTGGCAGGTAGCTGATGTTTCAAGGAGTAACTTAGACTACTTTTATTTATTAAAAATATTAGGGTTCCGCGACAATAAGGATGAAACTAAGTCTACGCGGGTGAAACCGCAGGGCACAGCTAGTTTGGTAATAATATATATCAGCACGCATACTTACTGCTTATTATCTCATAAGCATATTTTGTTCAGTGCGGATAATTGAGCCCGCGGCAGATAAATCGCTTGACCAGACTAACCGGGTCACAGGCATAATATATATACAGAATACACGAGCAGAGAGATACAGGTGCCGACACGACTTATGAGCGCAGTAAGATAAAGAGTGATCATCCCCATAAAATATATGGCAACACAAACGTTAAGATAGTTTATACAGCTAGTTTAAAATAAATCCTTTTTAAGGATCTCGCAAAACGCCTGGTTTGACGTCTCTGGTGACCGCCGAGCTGGTTCTTACCTTGGTCAGAGGATCATTTAGCAATCCAGCGAAGTAACGCAGCCACCCTACTGGGCACCATTGCCGCAGACACTAATTTAAATTCTGTTTTCTACTTATATATTTTTTTATCTATTTTAGTTTTAGATTTAAGTTTATTATAATAACGTATATAGATAATAGATATAACAGAATAGCAACTTTGTTCCTGATCTTTTTACCAACTCTGCTGAAATCAAATAAATATCGTATGGTAATGCATCTAAAACACCTGTTTTTGGGTATTTATGATGGCTGTAAACATCAGTGTAGCTGACCGTGTGAGTATGTGAAAACATTGTAAATATTAACATTTTCCTATGAAATGACGTCAGCTAACCGGTTTGTTTTTACAATACAGCGTCAGAATATTTTTAGAAGCGATCATATTATCTACTCTCTCTAACTGCAGCATTATAACTTTAACGATTTAATAGAAATTAATCTTGTTCTATGAGTATCTTTATAATGTTATTGTAAAGTTTAATTATAATCCATTCAGTACTTTTTGCGTGAATGAGTAACAAACATCCATATATACTATCTACAACCTATGTTAGTCCACTGCTGGCCATAGGCGTCCCCTAATGAGTGCCATAGCGCCCTGTCTTCGGCTTGCCCCATCCAGCATCTGCCAGCATGCAGCATATTTCGCAGATCGTCATCCCTCCTGGCGACCTACACTACGATTTACCATATATACAGACTTTCGTAATATAAAGGTTCAATGTAAATATGGACTTCCGCACATAATATGGCACCATTGCAAAACCACACCTGAGCACCATGAGCTCTTACTGCAATGTTAGTTCAGTTGTGTGACAGTGACAGATGTATACACGTCATATACATCTGTTTCATCATAAGAGTAAAACTATCATGGCAATAAGAGGTAATGGTAAAGCCCCTGCAACTATAGGCCCACAGAGAGGTCGGCACGTGAAAAGAGTCGCTAGTTTTTTTCAAATTATTTTTGTTCAAATTGCATAAAATTAAAATATTATTTGAGAACTTGTGGCTTCGAGGACAATCTTCGAGTCCCGAAGCGTGAAACCGGTCGCATATATTATGCAGCGAAGCAATCCATTCAATGAATTCCGTGGAGTATTTGCGCAACGTTACTTAGTTATCGAGGCAGGCAGTTGACAGGCCATCTTAGCAATTTTGCCTCAGAACTGTACTCGTAGGTTTTTCTATCAATACACCTCAATGCATTTAAAACGCAGGTATAATGGTCACTGAGATGTATAATATAAACTAATCAACTATACTAACAGCAGTTAAATAAAAAAATGGCCGTCATAAATTTCGAATTAACAGCTTTCCACAAAATACATACAATGCATTTGGATGGGACTCTTTTGAGAATCTCTATGCATTTATTAATAAAATAAATAAAAATCAAGATTCCACGAAAAAAAGCCACCCGTGACATTAAGACTACACAGGAAAAACCGCGGGTCTAGATATATAAAGTAAAATATAAACTTTGTACTAGTATCATAAATAGAAAACGAGTTGTATTTATGTTTACAATAATTTAAAACAAAAAGTATTAAGTACTGATAACTACAAGCTTCATAAATAATATAAAAAAATTAGATAGTACCTAATTATACTTACTTATTGAGAGACCTTCTTGACCCGACCCGGATTTGCACGGTGTACAAATATCTGTTCCATTTTCAAGAAGATTATTTTGTTATCTATTATTTTTATACATTCAATATTTTACTGCAGCATTGAACCTTACATTTGAATGATTTTGAAACAGACATTTTAATATATCTCGTAGTTCCAAACATATAAACAGACAGACGCACCGATAGAAAGAGTAGTAGTGTCAATGCAACAATTAATTTCTCAATCCTAATTATCTTGGGCTCAGATTTACCTACATAGGGTTACATGGGTCTCTCTCATCCCGCACACAGCACCCGATAATCCGCCTTCCACATCCAACGGGAACCTGCCACCTTCCTCAGTACCTACCACAAGTATAGATTTAATTTGACACGTTCGGACGTCAGTCGCTTTTTTATGGTGACGTAAAACTTCCTACACTCGCCGCTTGGGGCGTTTTTACATTCCCATACAAAATGAGGCAAATACGCAGACGATATAGCTAACGTTAAAACATGTTAAGACCTATAGGTACATGGGGTACAAGGGCCTTACCTTACTGCCTTAATAGTTTGACTCATATTATGACACAGATGTAACGTGTATCATCAGTCACAGTCGCACGACTTAATTATCATAGCTGTCCCCATGGTTATTGCCCGCAAAAAGTAAACAATCTATTTGAAACGTTCAAAAAACGTCAATACATCATTTTAGTGGCATGTAACTATTCATACAAGTAAATAAGACTTTACAAGCAAAAACTATAGTTGTTGGTTGACTCATAGAAACAGCAATTTAATAATGCATGGCAACGTAGAAAAAATATTATAACTGCCGATAGGAATGTCAAGAACAGTTAGGTCGATTCCAGATAAACGATTGCCTTAATTACTTGGTAACTGGGATTTTCCTTGAGGTTTCTTATGTTAACAGGTGCATAAGCAATTATGCCGTTGGTCTAGTGGTCGCGAAATGCTGCTGCGAAACATGAGGTCCTGGGTTTGAGCCCCGGGTCGGGCAAAATGTTTTGCGTTTTTTCATCTGTAATTTCCCAGTAGCATCCCGGAGTCTGGATTAGTGCCCGGTTAGTGGCAATGGTCTCGCTTCCTAATTACATTGGACTTTAAATACTATGGATTAAAGGCGTGGGCATATGCTTGTATGATACAATTTTGTTGTTATTATTATACTGTAATCAAGCTATTATATCAATACATCTTTTAGGAAGATTAATTCGATTTTGAGCCATTTAGCTGGAGATTCACATTGGGTAGCACAGCGTTTTACCGCAACTTTGAGATAAACGTATCTCATGTCTTTAAAAAAGAAATTATTTCAAAGAGTTCGTTATTAAACATCCGTGTTTCCGCCATAAACAAGAGTTGCGGAACAATTGAACAAATTTATTGTCACTTTGTAACGCCAGCCGAGCCAGCGGCTAAATATATGTCGTGTGGTTTACTTCAAAATATATTTATTTAGAGCAAACTCCACAAGTAGAACAGAAACTTGTCATAACAAACAAAGAGTAGGATTTCTTCTGAAGAGTTGATAATGTGGCCTAGTTATACAAAATAGGAAAAGTTCTATATTTCAGGATTTCATTATTCCTAGCGACCCGTCCTCACTTCGCTTCGGGTTACGATTTTTAAGACTTCTTATTAAAAAACGATAACTTTCTTGTAAGTACTCTCTTTAAATTGAATGTGGATTTCATTAACAATAAGGTATCGGAGTTCAACTCCTACACGTAAGCAAAATACGTATGAAAATCCGTAACGTAGCTTAGAAGAACGAAGCGTTCGGACAGACAAAATAGTTTTGTATGAATAGATGCTAAAGAAGTTTTAATATTGTTGTTTATCCTGTAGTGTTCCCAGAATTAAAGCAGCGACTGACATAGTTTCTACCTTGCGGACAATAAGGATAAAGCGATAAGAAGCATTGGAATATCTTATTTCCAATTTCTTACCAACCTATGAAATATATTAAATAGTGAAGACGATAAAATCACCAAAACGAGACTGGATTGTGTCGTAATCTCGTCCAAATAAAAACGAACTCTCTCGTCCAAATAAAGACTAGTGAAATTCGCTCCAATTTTTAACTGACTTCATAAAAAGAAGAAGGTTATTCACAACAAAGAACATGCAATCGTCAAAAGTGTGACGCATTCTGGGAACTGCATAACATTAACTCGAGAGTATTTAGAATTCGGGTCATATTTGTTTACAACGAGCCATGTCGTGTGGGCAACGTATTCGTATGAGGGAGATCTTATACATAGCCCCAAGTAGAGGTATTAACGTATTTTTACTTTGACGATATCGCTCTTTTCATAGTTTTGTATGGGAACATTAAAAAGCACCCCAAGCAGGTGTAGAAAGTTTTAGGTCTCGATACAAAAAAAACGCAAAACGAAAGGTCCAACGACGACGTTCGAACGTGACAAAACCAATACTTGGCCCCGAATCCCGTAAAACAAGCGATCAATGTGTTTCTTATAGTTTTGTATGGGACCGTTAAAAAGCGCCCCAAGCGGCGAGTGTAGGAAGTATTACGTCAAAAAAGCTAAATAAGCAAGATCTAGCGACGACATTCGAACGTATCAAAACCAATACTCAGGTCACTGTGATGATTCCTGTAACTCAAACCATCAAAATATCGTTTGACATATAAAGTCATTCGTTCGAAATCATCTCCCAAAGTGGTATTCACGTGATCCGTGGTTCGATAGGACTTCAACTCAATACGACGTTTTCGCGACTAAGACTAAGCTCTTCCGTTTTTCTTCGATATAATGAATACGAATATAATGACTAAGTCGCTATTATAATCGTTACGGTTTTCATAACGCAAATCGGGCGGCTCGGTAACAATTGAAATGTGGCTGAGGGGTAACAGTAGGTCTAAAACGGCCACTTTGGGAGAATCATAATGTGATCCGAATAAGATTCAGGAATGATTCATATTTCGCAATTCACCTGTTTAACACTTTCCTATGAAAATTCCTAAAATGGTCCACAAAATATGAATTGCTTTTGTGACAAATAGCAGAACCATAAAAAGTTACATAGGGACTAACATCTACAATTATTCAAAATCAAAATCAAAATCAAATATATCTTTATTCGATTAGACTTCATACAAAGTACTTTCAAATCGTCAGAATGACACAATTACACAGGATTATACATGCTACCGCCAGGTTCGGAAGGTTGAATTTACTGAGAAGAACCTGGCAAGAAACTCAGTAATTACTCTTTTAAAGAATATTATACAGTTTTAAAAATACAAAATAAATTGTTCAAGCAACTATAAGCCCATGGACACAGTTCTAATGCTCAATTGTCAAAAATAAAAACTAAAAATATTGTAATCATTCGTGAATCATAAATATGAATTGCACTTAAGTGACCATTTTGTCATGTTGGTGATGAATCATATTCGGATCACATTATGATTCTCCCAAAGTGGCCTTTTTAGACCTACTGGGCAGGAAACTGAACGGATCTGGGACAAAATATGAGGGCAACAAAATACGCTAATATTATATTTCAAAAGCTACCTGGTTATTGATTTTTGACATGTCAAAACGAGATGCGGCTTCCGATACTACAACAGATACCGGAAGATATTTACTTATTTCAGTTGATACCTATGTTTCAGAAACTATCCCGAAAGCTTTTTTAAAATATCTAAATGAATGAATTAGGTTACTGATTACCGTGTCTATCTATCTACTAACTAATATTGAAGATAATATAACATACTTTAAATAACTCGTAATACTTACAAATGTATGTTAAAATGGACTTCAATTCACGAATCACCGTATTTATGGAATCCAAAGCGCAAAGTGTAATATGAATTAGTACCCTGATTAATATGATTAGCATGTTTTCCTCTTCTATGAAAACACAGGTGTTGTTTTCATGTTGCGTGAACAAAAATATCATTTACTTACATGACATGAATATTAAAATCACACCTATTTATTACATATTAAATAATCCATCGTTACATCAATCTTAAGAACTTGATTGACATCTAATGATAAAGTTACATCAATACATCTAATACATCCATACATACATACAATACACACGTATTATAATCATATTATGGTTGCTCGTATGAACCGTTACTAAGTAGTTCGTTGAACTGAAATGCCTGGCGACAGGCAGTCTGCTCTGATAACTCACGTTGCAGACATAATAATTTGTCTGTCTGTCCATTACAGTTTTTAACAAGTTACATGAAAAATTTAAATGTTTATCTCATTACCATTTCTTTGAATGTTTCACACTAAACCCGATTTATGATGGAATTAAATTTTAATACAATATAATGAGACTTTATGTGTTAAACATAGTTTCATTTTTCATTAATTTTACATTTAAATTTCTTGAGCCTGGGAGTTTTAATGTGACATCTGTCAACGTCAAAGTTATGTCAAACACACCTAACCTATTATAGGTACAGTTGCGTTGAAATTTAGGTCGTTTAGTTGCACTAAGCTCCAATGTCATTAAATCTACAGTGCTCACAAGTATTGCGTATATTCTTCATTTTCCTACACTCACCGCTAAGGGCGCTTTTACGTTCTCATACAAAATGAGAAAAATACGCCGTCGACATCGTGTCCTTAAAACATGTTATGATATACTTGGGGTACTGTAGCTAAGAATCGAGGGCCTCTGAACCAGACCAAGTTCAGTCACATGCCAAACAATAGCCGACAAACGAAATGACATGTGGTCATATCAGTTATCATGATCATACACGTGCAAGTCATACTAAAGTACAATTAATCAAGCTGGGAGCAGTAAACTGTGGGCGGCAGGCAGTCTCACCGTCATTGCTATTAATATTACACTTTTTGCGAACGAAAAAAACATTCGTAATTAAAACTGACAAGTGACGTGTTGGATCGGATGTCACTGCGAGAAAAGGTTGACGAACCTATAGTAAGTAGTTTTAGTTATAGTCCAATTGTACGGTTGATGCCCCCATACCGCTTCCTGTTTAAAGGGCGTAGGTTATGGGATAATTTTCACTTACAGAAACAAAGCCAACAGTCTTTAGAGTTCCGTACCCAAAGGCTAAAACGGGACCCTATTACTAATACTCCATGTGTCTGTCTGTCTGTCTGTCTGTCTGTCGCTAGGCTGCATATAATGTACCATCGTGATAGTTAGCCAGTTGAAACACGATAAAATAAATATTTAAAGGTGCTTCCATTCCAGGAACGTGAGTTTTTCATCTACCTACTTCAAGGATTACGGTGGAACTCTGAGAGTAATACTAACTTCATGTCACGTCAATCATGCTATCAATATTAAGTAACCACTTAGAAGGTAATAGGATGGAAATGTCAAAGTTTATGATCGCGACTGTACGCAACTGACACGCGTGTGTTACGAATCATTTTGACACTAACATCTTTGAATATCGTTTTCCTCTGCACAGCGAAAAGTAATAATGAGACATTTCTTAAAACATTCCACTAGTCTTCACTAGTTTCACAAATAAAATAACCTAGTGACCTGAATATCAGTGCGCATTTTTCGAATATTACTTTTATTTCGATACTAAAGAATATTTGCCACAAGTTTACGTACTCTTCGTATAGAACGCTGCTAATGATATGGTTGATACCAAAGGTATTGGATGTCTGTTCCAAATGACCTGCAGAAATAAATTAATTGTGCAAGGTTTTACGTCACAACCCTAAATTTAAAAATTGTAGGCTTTAATAGATTTTTCCATAATTTTATTATAATTATGTATCACTAATAATAAGTACTCAAATATAACACCAGAGTCGCAAGTATAGGTTTTGACACGTTTGAACGTCGTCGCTTGACCCTGCGTTTTGCCTTTTTTGTATAAAGATGTAAAACTTTGTACACTTGCCGCTTGGGGCGGTTCTTAACGTTCCCATACGAAATGAGGAAAATACGCAGGCGACATCGTCATCCTACGAACATGTTAACATCACACCACAATCCACGTATTTAATTTTAGCCTCAGTTTCCCTCAGTAACTAAATTGTAGAAGTAACTAAGTGGTCCATTCACCCTAACGCCCTAGTTTCGTGTCAACTGGTAATTAGCACATTTATTAAATCACTCCTAACTATTTCCTTAACGTTTTACTAATTTCTTGGAAACAGTGGAAATAATATTTTTTTAAACTCGCAACGTCTATGAATGGAACAATTTACGTACGTGGTTCGACTTGGCAACTGGTATCGGAAATGTATTTTTATATTTATTTTACACACCTGAACCTATATCACAGTAAAAAATGAGCTTACCAAGCAGTACGCAATAAAGACCAAGTTTTTGAAATAAGTACGTTTGACAATCGACTGTGAGGGCTGTGACTGAAGTTTACTTAATCCTTAATTTACTGTAAAAAAAATATTTCGATTTGTCGATTTAAAGTTTAGAAAAATATCTGTAAACACTTAAAAGTGACGTGACACCCCTTACTAACATTACGGCGATGCCGCTTCTGTCTGTGTGTGTGAATATCTTTTCGAAATTCCAAAACTAAATGCCAACGTGATAGAGGGCGAGTCCATCGCCATCTTAGGCACAATAAATGTCTTCTCAGACCGTAACGTAAGTAGGGATAGGTAGCTTATGATTAACCAATGCCTGTATATGGAACTATTAAGCCCTATCAGCGCTTACCTGATGATAATAATATTGAATAGATATCATCTTCCATCATGAAATAATAAGGAGAGAAGGGTCCCATGATAATTAACATCTAAAACATCTTGCAAAAACTCTCTTCATGATAGGTCCAATTAATAATCAACACGCAACTAAGTAAGTAATTTATCATACACTTTTTGCATAAGCAAATACCTCTAGATGACATAACAGCAGATTATTTTTCATTACCAACAACCTTTCTATTTTAGTTAGGCAGTTAGCTGGAAAGGTCACCTAGCTATCTGCAATGACAGTTCCGGTAACATTATGCAATAGCTGTCAACTTGTCCACCCCTTCTTAGATCGACCTCAACACAACCCACGCGGTGTCATTGCAAATTCTGATATCTCTCGATCGGTGAATCTGCGAGGAGTTTTGTTCAAACTATTATATTGCTGTTTTAATTTAAATAATGTAGGATTTTTTTTCTATATAGTTACTACTTGGAACATTAGTTATCTACCGGTGTAAGTCCCGATAAAATCGGTCTAGCGGTTTCAGAGATAAGCCGGAAAATACGACCTACAGGGAGATAGAGAAAATAAAATAAAAATGGTTTTTAATATAAGTACGTACTTATCGTAGCATTTTGTGAATAACTGTTAATTTGTAATTACAAACAGTCACTTAAATTTTATTTATCTTATAGTTTTAATTGTTATCATAAGGATTCAACACTTTAATTAATTAGAGTTTTTTGTTTTCTTTAGAATCCAGCGTTAGTTTTTGCAAATTTTGACGATCTAAAAACTTCATAATGAAGTACAAGTCATCTTTAGCTTTCATTACAAATGTTAAATCGTTACGCAAATAGGTACAGAGAACGTCTCATAAACTAATGCCTTGGCCCAATTCGAACGAGTTAAAATTAACACGCGGGTAATTATTTAACTTCAGTATATTTTTGCTTAATCCTTGTATTTCGTTTCCAGTATTCTACGCAGGTCTAATTAATATGCGTTCGAAACTACATTATTCACTACACTTACCTGCTTATTAAATTATACGCAATACCTAGATAATCTATCTATGTTATGTATAAGTGTGTAAATGTGCATTCATTAATTACTTCTACATCATTACTTAAGTACGTAATAAGTATATACTTAGTTAAAAAAATAATTAAGTATGTTGCCACATTAAGAAAAGATCACACGAAAGAAAACATCACAAAAATAAAAAATTCCATCTACAACTCCAGTTTAAAAAGCATGTCTTATTAATATTCCTAAAAAAATATTTAATACTAATATTATTGAAAACCCCAAGCCTCTTGACTAATATTTTTTTTGTATATTTACAAAAACAAAGTAGGCGTATAAGAAGTCGCTTACTTACAAACTCGGTTTAAAATATAATATATAATAGTCAAATATTCAAAATACATAAATATTATCAGGCGACTGGGACCGCAATCCTAGACTTAGTTGGTCCCAGTCGCTTGAAACCTCAAAACTCAAACCCCATCAATTTGATTACTCATTTCAAAAATGTTTTCCGTAGTTCGTTAATATTTAAGCTTCCTCTAAAAGACCAAGATGAAGGTACTTTGTCATTTGTCTCATAAATCTTGTGTGACCTCAGTTAAATCCACTAAATTAGCTGCATTATAAGAGCATAGTAACCATGGGTGGTATCAGGTCGGCATTGAGAGCAAAATGGAATGGTATATAATTTTCCTTCGCAATTATTGCACTCGACACCGCAAAACATTTTCCTGTTAGTTACTAAACTATCAACTTCCTACATTTATTACTTTAGTTAACGTTATTTCCGTTTTGAATAGCATATACTTAATATAATAATATTCACAGTGAATAATAATGAAATGTTAATAAATGAGTAATAATCCCTTTTATTACAAAACATCGCCTAAACAATCCTTGGTATACAAGTAGTTCCAACTCCCTTGTGATACGGACTTAAAAAGCGATGGATCACGTTTCAGTCTGAGTTAGTCCGATGATGCCAGCTGAGTTTCTTGCCGGTTCTTCTCAGAAGGTTAGTTTCCGAACCGGTGGTAAGTTCCTCGACATTCATTAGTGCCTTACCAGGGTCTAAACTGTATAAATCATTTTCATTTGTCTTGATAAGCCAAGATTCGACCGAACTCGGACTAGAAACCATGTTTTGTAATAACGGGTAATATGTTTGGCGATTCAAACGTTGCCAGTTTGTAAATACTGATTTCTGACCTTGAATGCGTGCAACACCACGTGGCCTGATAATATATCGACAATAAATATTCAATAGTTCATATTTATTCCATTCTGTAATGTTGTTACAACAATAGTGACATAATCTAAAATTGTATCTATAATAAGGAACACCTGTGTGTTTTAGCCGGTACAAGCCCAGTAAATCCTTCCCCTGCTCCCGCGGTGGTTGGGATATCTTGCACGGAAAAAAAGAGCAGAAGTTATAAGAAAGAAGTAAGCAAACATTACCTACGAGCTGATAAACAAATGACACTAACCTCATTACCACTATATCTTAAATAATCGCTTGTTAGACGACAACACCATATCGATTCGATCTAAATAACATTGACTTATGACTCGGATCACTTCTCATCGCATGCTACTTATCGTACCGCCATTTGACGTTTGTTAGCGGTTGGTCGCTTATCGAAAGCAACTTATAAAATATGCACAGATGGTGGACTCTTATACATTCGCGGTAACACAGATAATATTCATGTAGACACACACGAAAGAGCATCTCGTTCTTAAATTACAATTGCCAAAAAACATTAAGTACAGTATTAAATGTACAAGTAATACTCGACGTCAAAATTATTTAAATTATTGCCTATTTAACGAATGGCTAAACATAGATAGCTCCTATTAAAAGGAAAATACTCATTGGTTAACCCCTTAGTCCTGGTATACCTAAAACGTAGTCTGACAGAACTTAGCTATTAGTCTTTTCGCCTGTTACTTAACTATATAATATAGATAAACAGTCACATCAGAAAATAATAATGCATTAGATTAAATCTGAAATTAAAACGAATCCGTGATTCTCGTACGCATCTGTGTGGCTGTGGACATAGGACGAATCTCGGCCAATGATAGTAGCCGTCCTTCTGTTACCTTTATATTTGTTGCTATCGGTCGGTAAGCGATTGTTTACTTCAACTGGCGATAACTTGGCTCTAATTGAATGAAACCCAGTCGAAAACATCGAAGGTCGAGCTTGCGTAAGCCCGGGTCACGTATTTATCACTGGCAGAACTTAAAAAAATATTCAAATTATGTAATTTTTTACAATGTTTATGATAAGTGTACCTATATTTTTTATATAGAGCGTTCGTTGGTGTTTTTCTCGTAGCGGAACGTATTGACATTGACTGATAACGCGACATGATACCGATATTATCGGCCGTCGATACCGACCGACATATCGCAGACAGCAGGCACATCAAGACAGGCAATGCTCCCCGTTTTCGCCCCACCACTCTACCAACTTTACGGACTCACCAATGGTTATTGGTTTACATAAAGGTTGGTTTACACACAAGCAAGGTTATTCCAATAATACCCATCATTGGGGAATTGTGGAAAAAAATGTTCAAAAATCTCCATTGCGATCAAAAGCAGCTCTGAATGGGGATCTGTGAAACAATTTTCCGCAAATCCCCATTAGGTTAAATTTAAATATGAACAACATATTGCATAATAATCACGAAGCCTAGTTATTTTAGATATCTAACAAATTTATATAGGTAATAACTAAGTAAAAGCCTACATTTAAAAATTATGTTACGCGAAAAATTAAATCATATGTTACGCGTAATTTTTATTAGATCGCACTAATGTTACATTTCTTAAACGCAGATTTGGATAGGATCGGATTCGGAACAGCGCTATCCGTCGGCCCACTGATGGCAATACCATATCAGCCACATTATGCTGAGTTGGGTCCAATTCGTTACAACTTTAATCTACTGTTACGACAAACCTTTTCTCTTTTTTATGTACGAGTATGTTGTTATGAATAAATTTATTTTCTTTCTCTCAATATTTTGATCCCATACAAATCTGCGCTTACATCGACACGGTGACTTGTGATGGCAATTTTAAGTAAACTCGCATTAGGCACTTTGACCTAAAGCCTAAAAGTGCCGTTTCAGTGTGGGCTGTGAAGAAATTATGCTAATTTCTTCAGCATAAATAAATACTTAATTAACACACTGTCAACAATTCCAAGGTCCGTGGTAATGAGCATGTAATAATCTTTCGATGTAAATTTACCAGTCGCCATATAGTCTAGCGAGTAGTCCGTTTGTAAACAACTAGGTAATCAGTGTTTTGATAGCTATGGTCACCGCTTATCTACTTCACCATATCTTAGGGTCCACAAAGCCGTTTGTGACAATCGCTTATCACCGAAGATGCTTAGTATACCTTGTCCAGCGAATAAGTTGTCTTCTGACGTATTCAAATACCTACTGATTGATGCCATATGCTGAAGCAGAGAATAATTGGAAATAGCGAATTAATTTAAATACAAGACATTCTTCTTCGACAATACATAGATTTAATTTTTTTCGGGACAATATAATAGTCTTTTAAGAACAAGATTATAAATAAGTATGGAACCAGAAATAAATCAAATCATAAATAAGCTAAAATTTCATTAATATTTTTTTAAGTTATTATTTGAATTGTATTGGTCTACCTAACAAGGTAATATTACATTTGATAAAGTCCAGTCCATTTGGTCAATCATAAAACATTATTGTTTATAAGTACACGTGCACCTAAAAGTTTTATCAATAATGTTCTAAGTACGTAATTTGATATAACTTAAGTAGAAAAGTAAAATGAATGAACTTCATCTAACCACCCAATTATGATAGGGTCTTTTAAAGTACTTATCTCGAATAAACCCTGCGAGTAATATTTATGTATATTTAGTACCAATGTAAAGGTGCCGTGGTGTCTTTATATATAGAATACATGCGAAGTTACCCTACTATTTCCGTTCGGCGCTCATGGCTCGTGACTGCACCTGTAGGTACCTAATTTGCCATATCACGAGATTTTATAGTGAAAGAAAACACCGGTAAAGTCGTCCTTATATAGACATAGGCCATCGCCTGTCACAAAACAAAAACAAAACAACCCCAAAAAAAAATATTGCGACCGTAATTTTTGAAGTCGCAAAGGATATATTATATACTAGCTGTGCCCCGCGATTTCACCCGCGTAGATTTAGTTTCATCCTTATTATCGCGGGACCCTAATATTTTTAATAAATAAAAGTAGCCTAAGTTACTCCTTGAAACATGCCATTGAAAGTCCCGTTAAAATCCGTCCAGCCGTTTCAGAGATTACTCGGAACAAACAGACAGACAGACAGACAAACAGAGAAAAATTTTAAAACTTGGTGTTTTAGTGTCAGTAGCGTGTATACATTCATATGCATTTAGTGAAAAGCTGTAACTTTGGAATTACAAACAGACACTTCAATTTTATTTATTTGTATAGATTTTTAAACTGATATATAGATACCACCGATGCCCTATGCCAAAAACATCTAAAATTCTACATCTTGTATATCTCTGTTGAAACACTGCCTTCCAGATTGCGTGAGTATACAAAACGTACACTTTTATTAGCAAGTGTAGTGTGTATGACTAAAATAGCATTGTAAGCATTAAATCATTTGTTTTGAGGTTAGCTCAAAGGATTGGCGACGCGACATCCAATGTCGCTGAGAAACGTCATCACAATAAATGCTCCATCTTTATTAAAATTGAATTGTCTGTTTGTTGTTCCAAATTAACAGCTTTTCACGTAATATATTTAAAAGATATAAAAAAATTTTTTTTTTAATTTTCTGTCTCTGACGGGACTATCACTGTCAGATAGCTGATATTACGAGGAGTAACTTAGGTCACCCTTAATTTAAAAAAATATTGTTCCCACGGACCACTCATTAAATGAAGTCTACGCGGGTGAAGCCGCGGGGCACAGCAAGTCCCACATACTCGTATATCCGTTTACTCTTTATCTCAACTTAACCTTATTTGTGTCGTTAATATATTTGCATTTAAAGTTAATAATGGGGCTTTCAGAATAAGTACTTCCTGTGACTGTATCCGTTACCTGATTTTGAGGAAGTAAATGCTTTGTTCGTTAAATAATGACGTTATAATAGTGGTTCAGTTACAATTATCTATACATCTATATCTATACTGATAAATAAAATTGAAGTGTCTGCTTGTAATTCCAAAATTACAGCTTTTCACTAAATGCATATGAAAGTATACACGCTACTGACACTAAAAAACCTAGTATTAAAATTTTTCTCTGTCTGAATGTCCGTCAGTCTGTTTGTTCCGGGTAAACGGCTGAACAGATTTTAACGAGAGGTAGGTAGCTGATGTTTCAATAAGTAACTTAGGCTACTTTTATTTATTAATAATATTAGGGTTCCGCGACAAATAGGATGAAACTAAGTCTACGCGGGTGAAACCGCGGGGCACAGCTAGTACAAACATAAAACTAGAACTACATATTACTTATTTAAAACACAAGTATTCCTTTTGAGACTGAGATTTTCTTCGATTAATAATTGAATAGATATTCAACAGTCGAACACTGGCTCGTGCTAAGTCCCCCATACCTCGCTCGTTGACTGCACTCAATGCTCTCCTGGAGTCTAACCCTACTGTGGATGTGTTTGATGACGGATGGAACAAACTATTGTTAGAGTGCATGGCGTTTTGCGAGAAAGGATGAATGTCGATTTTCCTTTTTTTTTTTCATAAATGTTTTTTAATGGATTATATTTATATGTATCTTTATTACCTGTGTGTAATTAGTGTAATTGGCATTGTATGCCGTTCTAATTATCGAATAAATAAATAAATACATTTTAAATTTGAATTTAAACTGAACCATAGACGATAAGCAACCTTGCTACACCGTACTTACTAATGCCCATAGTCTAAGGACGCAATTTTTTTGGACCCATACTATGTTTGGTTTTTGTATTTGTGTTGGGTTCTTTTGTGCCCCCCAGGACGATATATTCTGTAAAGGTTATTAGCATCAAAATATACTTTATACAGGATTATAAATGCTACCACCGGGTTCGGAAGGTTGCTTTTGCTGAAACTCAACAATCACGCTTTCAAATTCTTTTACTAATATTTCAAACGCAAACTCTTGAAAGAATAAAATACTCGTAACTTTCAGACTTCCTGCAATAACCTCAACATAATATATTGACCTACATTCTAAATAGATAACCGCAACTGTGGATCATAGATCATAGCAACACAGTTATATTGCAATAAACCATGAATAGCTAGAGTGAAGCATCCTATGATAGTCCCATGACTAATAACACGTGACACACTCACGTGTTTATCACAAACATTTCCGCAACATAACCGTTTATTATGCACGACACATTTACTGCGTTATTGTATGCATTTATGTTGATTGAATATGCGTTTTAATGAATTGCGTTATGATACTCTTTATAATTTATGCTATATTCTAATTATTATGGTAAACTTAATTGCTTACCTAGGTGTAGTGTGACCGTAAAAGATAGCTGTATACGTGATTGCAAAATATTAAGTATATGGAAATCACAGAAACCTCTAAATAATATCGATGCAGATAAATAAAATTTGAAGTGTCTGTTTGTAATTCCATGTAAAAGTAAGTATATACGGTATTAAAATATAAAAACTTATTTTAAAAATGTTTCGTTCTGTCAAAAAAAGGGATTCCGCAAAATAAAGCCTACCCGCGGGTACAGCCAGTAATAAATAATGTTAATAATCTATAATCTAAGGTTTGTTATTGAACAGATTATACGCAAAGCTATTTTGCAAAGATGTACCTAGATATAGGATTGATGGGAAAGTTAACGGATAAATAAATTTACTCTCTTACAAAATTTTAGCTAGCATTTACAGTATCGGTGAGAATAAGAATAATTTATGAAATATGGTTACAAAAGATGTTGTTGAAAATAAAGGTACCTTACCTTTATTTTCAACAACATCTTTTGTAAGCCCTATTAAGAGTTATTATAGGCACATCCACAGGACAGAGAAAGACTCGTATATAAAACCATTCTGTTATAACAAAATAAGAACTCACGTACGTTTTCTTAAGTCTTCAAGTAAGTAGTTCGTGCTTCTAATAAAATTGAAATTACCTTAGGACCGCACGACAATGAAAGTCAAAGCCGTATAAACCTTTCATCGACCTTGGCAGCGAAGATAGAATGACATTACATAAAACATCACTCACGGCCGTGGGTAAAAAATGAAGCTCCAGGTTTTTGCTCCCGGGAGTACCTCAAAAACAGGTTCCCGAGGTCAAATACCTTTGGATTTTCCCAACCAAATGCTTCCAGGACCGAATGTCCAGTGAATTAACACGAGTTCGCTGCTCCATAAAATGTAGTGCTACTGCCATCGATTATGTCAGCGTAAAATTAATAAAAAATCGTCTAGATAATAACATTGCTTAGCTTAGCTTCCTAATTAAAATATTATTCGGTATATAAGTATTGTATATATTCGGTATATTGTATTATATATAAGTATCCGAGTGATCCTAGTAAACACATAAGCAAGTCCACAAGATACTTTGCATTTTCTTTTAATTTACAAGATTTTTTATGACAGATTTGTGGCAACAAACAAAATAAACGGCCCGCTTGATGGCAAGCGGTTACCACAACCTACAAATCTTGCAACATTCAGCAGGCATAAGTCTAATACTTTCTAAGAATAAAAATCTAATTGAGAAGCATCGAATCCAAAAAATATAGCAATCAACCACTGTTGGCCAAACCTTTTACGGGCTCTCGATATATTATCACGTAATTGTTTTGACAAAATTATACCCATAGAGCTCGTATGTCGAGCCGTTGGTATCCGCTTTCCGTTTATTGACACGTCAACATTGATGAATCGTAATTGAACGTGCCAAATGGTTGAAGGACGGCGCCGACCTGCCGATCGTTGTTTTGGCGCCCGGCGATCGTGTTCCAATGGGGACATTCTATTCATCTATAATCACTGTCATAAGTGTTGTATGTTTGTTCGTTTAGATGTTGATAAGATTAGGTTGGATTTTGAGCTTACACATAGTGTATTACAGATGCTGTCACAAGTAAGAACTCGCAGCGAAAGTAGTGGGATACTGCGCATTTTTACTCGCCATACTTGTAGACAGACTCTTAAAAATGACTACCACGCGTTCATAAGTCGTGACGAGATACTGTTAACCCATCTTCCACACAAGTATTATGGATGCCTGTAGAATGATCAGAAATCAAAATACCACGCGGGATGATAAAAACCAAGTCTGTTTGGTTATAGGTAGTTTGAAAAAACTAAGAATCAATGGACAGATTGTGTGACTAGCATGTAGCTGGCGGATGATAGAATACTTATACTTAATGAGATAATCTCAGGAAACATAAGATAAAGTCAGGATGATGATGTGAATGCCGACGAAGGATAAACGGAAAGAAATTATAGTTTCAACATTAAAGATAGTAAGGTAGGTAAAGAAACGTGGAGGCGTGATAGAAAACGTGACAATAGCAACTATGACGTCAGCATTGAATACAAAATGTCACTGTCGAGTGTAATAAAACTCCACAATCTTAACAGCTAACACGAACTCGATGAAAACAGAGTTCATTACAAGGATATACAGGTGCTAAGGTTAATCAAACTAATACTATAAAGAGGAAAGATTTGTATGTAAGTATGTTTATAATGGCTCAAAAAATACTGGACTGATTTGAAAAAATCTTTCAGCAATGAATAGCTACAGTATGAGCGAGAAATATAGGCTAAATTTTATTCCCGTGGAATGGAATGGGAACTACTCGGCTGAAATTGCGTGACGTCCGCCAGTATATTATATAGAATTTATTACTAGATTATGATTAAAAGCCCTTCCACGTGCTAGATCTAAGTTGTATTTCTGACTGAGGCATAGACGAAATAATAAGCTTTAAAAGTCAAAGAAAATAATGGATTTCGGAATATTTTTCAAACTCTGAGGATTGAATTGCAATGTAAAATGTGATAAAAGATGAATCGTCTATTCAAAATTAAAACACTCATTAATATGTATTGGATATTTACCACATTTGCTAACTAGGTCACACACGATAAACAAGTTGTGTGCGCTTGTGACTATGCATTGACAAGATTAAAATTGTCAGTTTCAAGTGAATTTTCCTTAAAGAGCTGATGGATGCTGGAGGGCAGAAAAGCAACATGAAGTAGAAGACCAAACATTATCAGCGAAATCAGTACCCCAAGTAGTGTCAACGTTGACTATATCGATAGCGTTTATCCTCATTTTGTATGGGGACGAAAAACTTCAACCACTTGCCGCTAGGTGAGAAAATGAGGAAAATACGTAATCAATATATTCAACGTTACAAAGATGCTCAGAGATGGTACGGAACTTCGGACGTGTTCTTAGAACCCATTTCTAGGATCGAAGAGAGGCGAATATATTAGGCATCGGTCGGGGGACACCCTCAGTAACGGACCAGTACAGGAGCGGATAGTATGACGTCCTCTTGTGTCAGCAGAGGCCAAGTTTGCCTTAATTATCAAGATGAAATGAAGGTGCATTTAACGATCGGAATAACAATGCCATATATCCGTTGTTACATATTTGATTGCTTTAGACCGAACCTAATTAGAATATTGAAATCAATACTCGCTGTGACATTGACATTTTACCGAATAATTATACCATGCTATTGACGACGTAGACATGCAACACGCAAAAGTATTGCGTTAATTTAAATGTTTTTTTGTTTCACTTGCAAATCTAGTCTCGAAAATTGCGCATTGAAGGTACCTCCTACAGAAAAGTTATCACGGCTTAATGGCAACAGCGAAAACAAATTGGATTGGTAAGCCGATTCCCTCATTGATCGAGCGGTCGTAAAAGCTACTGCGGAGCACGTGGTCCCGAGTTCGAACCCCTCGTCGGGCAAGATGTTATTGGATTTTTCCGTATGTAATTTCGCAGTAGCAGTCCGGAGTCTGGATTAGGCAATAGGCTCGCTCCGTATTACTTAAAGGTACCTGCACCTTTGCCGACCCTTTAGAGGAATACAGGCATCAGCATATGTATGTATTTATATCGAGAACGGTTTCAACTGCTCCTAAAAATCAAGTCAAAAAATATTCCGGCGAATTGCAAATCTCTACTTACCTACATAATCACTCAGTCTGTAAGTCAGTCAAAGGCAAATGTTCTGTATATTCAACTATAACAGCATTAGGTATTTGGGTCTGGTTCAAAATACGTTGTTTCATTGATAGCAATAATTTTTATATGACCTTGATGCTAGAACAACAAGTTAACGAGGTGTTGCGATACTCAACTAAACTCATTAAACTATGCTGTTTTATTTCACAACACTACTACGTGCCTAGGTACGATAAACATTTTATAATTAGTGCTCAGCGGGTAGAACTAATAATAAAATGTTTTTCGCTACCACTACCATTTGTAACTAATGCATAGAACAAAGACTTTGTTTTGCTAAACTTTCCATCCGTATAATAAGCCTTATATGTCAGTCTGATCGTTAATGCACAGATTATATATTTTTCGCTTCACTAATTGCTTTAACTGTCAGTGATGTGTTCGCACTTATTCTGTCTGCAGTTGTGATTTGTAGGTGACAATGCACTATTATCAACCATTATAACATAACGTATGTTTAACGCAATCACATGCAACGTAATAATTGGCCACAATTTTACAAACACTCTCTTTCAAGTTATAATTACCGCGTTCTACATTATAATTAGGCCAATTACACAAAGTTCCTTAATTTTAGGTGGTGGAAATTAGCTTACCTTTCCGTCGCCCGTAGGGTCCGCAGAAGCAATTTCCTTTTCCAACGACATTATCATCGATATATTTAATCAATTTGGCGACATCTTCAACCTTCCCGTAGGAGGCAGACCCCCATCTCGAAGGGAGGTCCTCTTGCATGGATTCTGATTTACCTTTGGTGCCTTTTGACTTTTTCAAAACACTTGTCATAATACCCCACTGTCACATAACACAATAAGTTTTTTTTAAAAAAAAGCACTTCCACTGGTAAATAAAATTAGCACTCTGTCATAAAAATTTAGTTTGTAAACACGGTTCGCGCACTTTTACCGTATCGAAGCGACGTTCGCTATCGTAGCAAGTAACCTTGTGAGCTAAATGTGAGCGGTCCTTACTACAGCGAGGCACGATTCATAATGCCGTGTGGTGTGGGACAACGTTATCCGCGTATCTGCAGTCCCTGTGTTGCCATGCGTCGATAACGAATTCTACCAACTGTTTTTTTTCTACATCTATGGTAGTTTTAGATATCTACATTTTATTGGTATAATGACATCCCTAGTACTCCAGAAGCTCTGATTTAAAGGATTTAAATCATTGATTCAATTAAAAGTACGTTTAACTTAGAGAGAGGATTTTTTTTTTAATAGCCAAACCCTTCTAATTTTCTTTTCTTTCATTTAATTTTATTACATTTTGATTAATTATACCACAATATAAAGTTTTTTCCCAAGTGCGTACTCACTTACCTAAATGTGTGTTTCGTGGAGAGGTTGTCAATCAATACCACACACAAACATACATACACGTCAGGAAAATGAGGAAAATGAGTTTGTTTGATCCGTAAATACACTGTTTGGAGGTTTGATCAATATTTAATCACCATAAAAAATATTGTTTCTATAGCAACAGTTTATTTATTCCTTGAAGATCGTTCATTTAAACACGCAATTTTTGTACGTCAATTTTCCTGATGGTCATAGGAGTTTGAAATTAATTTAGAGAAAATGCTGAAAATGCAGATAGCAAATGAAGCTGATCGGAAGGAGGCTCAGAATAGGGAGAGAAGACGACAATGCGAGCTGGAGAGAAGATCCAGGATTTTCAATGCGAGGAACAGGAAGATTGGGGTAATCACGATAATATATCTGCATAAATTCGCAGCCGAAGGGGTAGGCAGAGCCGCCAAAGTGCACCACCTAGCCCAGCCACGTTATTCACTAAGGTTTCTCAGCCTCGCACTCGTCATCGAGTGTCGGTTTTGAATATACGAAATTGGACCTATTCTCTATGTATTTTGTATCAATTTCCTATGCTTGAAACAACGCTCGTCGTCCAGTTCGACGCTGAGAGACCTTAGTGAATAACACGGCAGGTGTTAGGTACGCTTTGACGGTACTGTTAATCTATGCTAGGTGTTGCAGGTTCGATTCCCACGTCAAGGCAAACATTTTATGCGATGAGCATGTGTTGAGCTGAGAGAGCCTTGTGTACCAAACACTCAGATGTGATTGACTTACAAAAATATATGTACTTAAAGGCATTCACTGGAAAACGGATTTATACTCTTGTATTTAAGAAAGTACAATACATAACATGCTACACGCCACCCTTATAGTAAGCAGAGGTTTCACAACGCCCAGTTTTCAGCGACATCGGCTGAGTCCATAGTCATCTCGAGCACTAAAGGTATATATGTATGTCCTTGAGTTTCTACTCAGGCAAAAAGGTTTTCTCACGATGTTTTCCTTCACCGTTAAGCTCGTGGTGTGTCGTCACTTAAGTTTTAGGCTGGGATGGACACTTAGGTCGCATACGTAAACGATGTCATTTCCTTCATAGATGTTATGTTCTCGTCTACTTCTCAGGTGGATGTTCCATTTCTGGAGCGTCAGATATCAGAGAAGCGTGCTGAGCGAGATGAACAGAACCGTCGTGACCTCGCATTCGCCACTCAGATGATTAAGGATAGCAACCTGGCCGTCGTGCTGGAAGCTAGGGAGATGGAGGTATACTTCATTCAGGGACAGAGGCTAAGGGGGCTATTAAAGTCCAGGGCACCAGGCCTTCAATTATAGTGAGATTATTCTGACAAATTACATGCAACATTGCAGTATTCTGAACGCTAAAATCTTTGTGGTGAGTGGTTTTAAATAGGAATAAAGTCATCCGCTTTTTGTTTTTGCCTATTCTATTCATAATATCATGAATATGATAACACCTTTGGTAGAGTTTAAAGGCGCAGTAGCCGTTTTCCATCAGGCGGACTGCGCGCATTTTTGTCAACTTTTTAGTATAGGTAAAAATAAATAAGGGCTATTGGTTGGACCATAGATCTATAGCACGTAAATGATAAGCTGTAACAGCTTCCATTTTATTTACCTACTTCCAATTCGTTACTTTTTTTTTTTACCATTTTCTTCTTTTCCTCGTTCTTATCTTGCTCCCCAGGAGCGACGCCGCATTGGCGAGGAGATAGACGCGTTCCGACAGCAGTACCAGCGGCCCGAAGACCGGCGCGAGTTCGACCTCAACGACCCTGATGTCCTTAAGAAGCAGCTGCCGCCCAGGGCCTCGGATGGGGAACCCGTCGGCAAGTCCAGTGCACAGAAGTAAGTGCTACGTTATATTGTACTTTTAGGTACCACTCTCCTTGGTCTTCAAAACCCATGAAAAAGTAACTAACCAGCAAGATACACTCGACTGCCTCGTTGGACTAGTAGTCGCAAAACACAATTACGGCACACGATGTCCTGGTTGCGATCCCCGGGTCGGGCAAAGTGTCATTGGATTTTACCATCTTTTTCCATTTACAGAAAATTCCCTACTGGGAAATTACTGATTAGGGCAGTAGCCCGACACAGTCGAACTAATTAATTGATCTACTCATTCTTAATGTCAATGTCATTTTTAATTATAGGTTACATAATTTAAACTAATTCAGCATTTTAATTATGTCACGTTTTGGTTTAAGTTGACCCAAGCAGCCACTCCAAAGTCCCAGCTTAGATAGATTGGGCACGCGCTTAACAACCAGTAACCGCTCGACCTGTAATTTGTAATACAGACAATTTCGAAACTTAACGAAATGTGCTAACTCAAGGTTTCTTGATACAGCAAATTATGAAGTGTAAGTATTTTAAAGAGAAAAGGTGTCGCTTTCAATGACTGAATATCATCTAAGTAATGAACACACAAAATGTTAACAACGAATTTAAGTACATTCAAAACGATGCGAGACTTATATCAAAACGATTATGTCTGATAATAGTTTTAATATATGCCTATCGCACACACCACCACACACATAATCGATATTTCTATTCGATATCTCGTTAAACTGCTCACCTCTACCTGTACCTAGATACTCGCTCACTCCATAATTACGAAATCTTAATTCGTGGGTTCATCCGAAAGCTCTTTTATTATAGATTTGAAGGCGAAGATCTAGACTTCGAAGAGCGCAAGAAGATGATGGCAGCTCAGAAGAACTCGTGGTTGGAGCAACAGGTGCAGGAGCGGCAAGCTGCTGAGGAGGAACGGAAGAAGGCCGAAGCTGCTTATATGGTACTGTAACGACTAGCCTTCTTAGGATAAAAATTACAATCTTTGATTTACATTTACTTACTGGCCGTTGTTGCCGCTTATTGTAAGTAAGCCTAGACGGACATAGACGTAAGCTCACACCTTCCCAAAAGAGTACCTAAAGGGCTGGTAGGCAGAGGTTGCAACACCCTCTTTTGATCGAAGAACGTCAATACGCACAGCTCGAATCTACACATCTATATCTATCTTTACTGTGCAGAGATACAGTATACAGTACAGATAAATAAAATTGAAGTGTCTGTTTGTTATTCCAAAATAACAGCTTTTCACTAAATCCATATGAAAGTATATACGTTACTGAAATATTAAACCCAAGTTTTAAATTTTTTCTCTGTCTGTCCGTCTGTCTGTCTATCTGTTTGTTCCGGGTTAGGTTCTTTTAATTAAATAAAAAACATAATGGTTCCGCGGGACCCCCATTAATTTAACTCTACGAGGGTGAAACCATAAATTTCGAAAGCTATTAATTTATACACATTGTTTTTTTAGTTATAACTAAACGCAGTGGACGCTGTTGGTGTTATAAGTTTCCGTAAAAATCAATAATCTCTAGATGTACGAGAGCAGTAACTCTTCTCTTATCTTTTTTAGATGGCAATAAATGCTCGTGATGCGCGAGCCAGCGAACTGGACAAGATGGAGAGAGAGTGCCGCTACAGACTCGGTCAGGCCAACCTTCGCTACAATGAGGCTTTGGTGAATCTTTTTGACTTGTTGCTTGAGATTTTTGTTTTGTTTTGATGATGACGTCGTGGAACCCAGTTTCTTTCAGTTTGACACTTGTAAGATTGGAACTAGAAACAATTGGTTTTGCAGCAATTATGAGCCATAACCGAACCCTTTTCACTATCAGAAAAGGTCAGAAAAAACATTGAAACTTGTCTCAAAGAAATGTACGATGCCAGCAGAATTTCTTGACCTGTTCCACTCAAAAGGCTAGTTTTCGAAACGTTGGACAACTCGACTTCATAAGTGCCTTACCAGGACCTTATCAGGACCAGTAGGTTTTAACATGTTTTATGCATAAGCGCCAATAGCGGCGAGTGTAGGAAGCTTCACGTGCAATTATAATATGAGGAAAATACGTAATCATTTTCATTAGAACTACGAATTCCGAATTGATTTCTGCCTCCAACAAAACCTTTTTACATAAACTAAACTAGGCTGCAGAGAAGAAGCAACTGGAGCAAATAATGAAGGAGCAGGAGGAGGCTGACAACACTGCGGAGATGTACAACAATCTCACATCAGACATGCTCACTGAGAACCCTGACGTCGCCAAGAGTGCCCTCGGGAAGAACCGGTAACATTCAACTGTCAGGCAAAGTGCATTCATATTGCAGTTTTTTTTCAAATCATTGATCGGTACAATCAATAGTTAGCTCTAGAACTAAAATGTTTTTGTTTCCTTCTCCGGACGGTAAAGCTGTGGAATGAACCCTGGTGTTACCCTTCAATTAGAGTGTGAAGATAGATAGCAGGCCTAGACAAAGTGACATTCTCTCGCGCTAACGCTTATAGAATAGAAACGATACAAAATATATGGAAATGACATAAATCAGTCACGTGACGTGATATGTACTATTATATTATATTAAATATATTGCAGAGCCATCGGGTTTATGTACAAGGGGATGAACCAAGAAGAGCTGAAGAAGTTCTACGCGGCACAGAAGGAGCAAATGATCGCTGCTAAGGTATTATTATTATACAACTAGCTGTGCCCCGCGGTTTCACCCGCGTAGATATTTTTAACAAATAAAAGTAGCCTAAGTTACTCCTTGAAACATCAGCTACCTACCAGTGAAAGTCCCGTTAAAATCCGTCCAGCCGTTTCAGAGATTACTCGGAACAAACAGACAGACAGACAGACAGAGAAAAAATTTAAAACTTGGTTTTTTAGTGTCAGTATCGTGTATACTCTCATATGCATTTAGTGAAAAGCCGTTATTTTGGAATTACAAACTGACACTTCAATTTTATTTATCTGTATAGATTACAATTTAACTAGACGAAGATCACATCAACTTCACAATCAGAATATTTTTCCGTTTTTGTCCCTAGAAATGTATCTGTTCGTTCCTTGTTTAGGCGAAACGTGAAGCTCTCGAGAAAATGGAGGCGGAGTGGCAAGCGCTGTCCAAGTCTATACAGAACGAAGTGGCTCGCCAGGACATTGCCGACAAACGGAAGAGGAGGTTAGGATTACCTACTTACACACTCATACGTCATTAGCGTTGTGTTGTTATTACACTCAAACCTTTGAGAAACAAGTGCGTCCCTGTACTAGCAATATAAATCAAATGAGAGGTACCCGTCTGTTAGTTGGTAGGTAATCATGTTATTAAAAAATTATCGAAAATTATGATGCTGGCTGGTTGGATAAAAGTTTATAAACATAATTCCAAATTTCGAATCGATGAAATCCCTTGACCATCTAAAAAAGAGCTGTTTTTCAAACGATCAAGTCCCAATATAAACTCTCATCCACCACGCGTATGTGAATTACATTACCTCAGATAGATCGACAAAACGACATCGATACTTACATACTTAAACTAATAACATACTTTTTTGCATCAGGGACTGAAAAGTGTGTGCTTTTATATGTCTGCCTACCTTTCCACCGACTGGAAGATATATGAGATTTTTGTTCCCCAGGGAGATTGCCCGCCAATTGATGGAAGAGAACCAACTAATGGCCCTCCAACAGAAAGAGAAGGAGAAATACTACAGAGATGTCGTCTACAACAACACGCCGACCGATGATTACTACTCCCAGTTCAACACCACCACTAGATAAAATGGACCTTATACTACATACATAGGGTCGCTTTTTCAAACGTGTTTGTGGTGATTTCGGATTTATAATTATGTAGTTTTTATTAATTTCTAAAATAGAATTTTTGAGGGAACGTTACTTTGGATTTTACAGCCATTCATTAAACACTTTAGAACGCTATGGGGTTTTGTCAAAAAGATAATACAATGCGGTAACATTATATTGTTGTCTGGGGCCTTACCATGAGCTCTTATTGCCATGATAGTTTCACTCATTTATGAGACAGATTTACGCGACGTGTATACATCTGTCACTGTCGCACAACTGAATTATCATTGCAATAAGAGCTCATGGTTGGTGGGCCCCTGAAAATAAAAACATACGCAGTTAATGTTTTCGGTAAGCGCTCATAATTCGTAACGGCACCAGTAGTACCTCTCGACATCCATCCCATCAGGCATGGAGCTGACATTAACAATATCTTAGTTCAGTCGTAGATAACCACTTGTTGTCATTTTGCTTTATTCTATACTGATTATTACTCCGTTATTTAATATTAAATTCAAAGTTATTTAATATAATTATGAATTTTTTTGTTTGTTCCTGACCCGTGATTCTGTAAAGTTTCTCAGCGAACTCGACGTCGAGCGCATGTTTCTATCATAGGAAATTGATACATAATACATAGACGATAAAATTCATTTTCGTATCTATGAAAACAACATTCGATATCGAATGCGACGCTGAGAAACCTTACAGAATAACGCTGCCAATTTCAGAGTACGTTATTGATTTAAGTATGTGTATAGATGTTTCATTATAACGACTGAAGTCTGAAGCTCCTGGCTTGATATTCGTTTCAATTTGAGACCATTATAAAGTAGGTAGTATGGTGTTCACTTTTAATGTTTGTATTTTTATGAAGATAATTGGTCTCAATATCAAATATTACTAAAAAATGTATGTGAAATCAATGCTTGAACCTATTATCAGGAAAAGTAGTTATTATATAATTTAATTAATTCCTTTGATGTAAGCTTGAAATGTTTAGCAACACGGCTCTCAAATCGAACGCATCTCAAATCAATCGACAATCTTTATATTGATGCGAAAATATTAGGGGCCGTAAAGCTGCGATACATTTTGGGTGAAATCCCTCAAACCTACTTCATTCATGGTCTGAGACACTAAAGAATGATTATTTTTGGTATTTTTAATTTTACTTCGCAATTAAATATGTAGTGTATTTTATTTACAATAAATTTTGAACATTAATCTTAGCTTATTTATTTATTTACGTACTTTTACTGTACTATTTACCTTTTTGTAAAAATAATAACTAAATATTAGGACAAAAATAGAATTTATTCAATAAATATAAACTCCTAAGCAAAAAAACATGACCTAAAATATTACGATCGACAAAGATAGTTTGAATACAAAATGCAAATTTGATTTGCTATAAAATAAATAAATATATGTACTTGGCACTTTGTTAACAATATTGAGATCAAAAGGTGAAATTTTATTTCTACCAGAATATCAAATCCATTTAAAACATAGTTTTTTAGGAATTACAATATTATTTTTTAAATAAGAATAAATTACAATCTTTAGTTAGATATAGCCTTGCTATCTAATATATTATTTAGGTAATGTGTCAATTCGTTCTTTGGGTGTTTGCTAAAATGATTACTAATTGGGTGTAGTTACACCTGCCTCTAGAACTTGTGGAAATGAAACTATAAGATATTTCTAACAGTAACAATATTGGGGTAATATTACCAGTCGAATTAAGAATTAATTGAGGTGAGAGAAATGCAATTCTTTGGTAAATGACGTGGTGATTATTTTTTCAATTATCCTTGAAAATGATATTTATCAATTATTATTATATTATCCTCATAGCAAATGTAAGATGAGAAGTTCGTTCTGCGAATGATAGAGCCTGAAAATAAATACGCAAATTACACATTTCCTTTGATGAGTCCTTTTCGATGTAGATTCAATATGGAATCAGCAATAATTCTCGCAGTCTTGCGCAAGTATCCGCCGCTGGTAAGCATTACTACAGGAATGTTGTGCTCCTTACACATCTCGAACACGAATTCGTCTCTTTTTATGATTCCCTGAAACAGGTTTGAACGTTCAGCGAAAATAATGGGGATAACTGGGCATATATCTATACCCTATCACGAATTTGCCATCGTTTTCTTAATCTATAGTCGCTGGCGTCACCGTCGAATATTTGTATGAGGAATTACACAGCGCCTCCTAGCGGTGACGTGAAGAACTAAAATATTTCATAAAAATATTGTAGGTGACGTTAGCGAGTATAGATTACGAAAACGGTGACAAACTCGTGATAGGGGTACTGTTCGCTTTAGAAGCTCTAGAAGACCCAAAAAATTACTGCCGCACATTCAAGACCAGCGCTCAAAACCAGTGAAGGTACATTACCGTCTGTGCGACACAATTGTGGTGTAATTTTGCGTGGAATGCACGTAATAAATGTAATTAGTGTTTAAAGGAAAGCTGCGCATGCTCGCTACATAATGTAAGAGTTCACTACATCAAGTTTTTTCGGGCAATAGCGATGAATGCTTAGTAAATAACAACTCGTCAAACATGAAAACACAACTACAGCCTGGCTTTCTTTGACTGAAAAGATCCCGAATGTTTTAAGTCCTTTATCCGTCTATTGTTCTATCGGTCTACTACCGTTCTTCTACGTAATAGACCAAAAAGACCGACTCGTAAAATATTTATTTTGGTCATAATAAACAAAGAAACGGGTTTACCTAACTTAGACCCGCCACATTAACCGCATACCTAGAGAGAAAGGTGGTAAAGAAGAAAGGTATGTCTAAAGTTTTACCTATCTACCGATAATTCTGTAAAAACTACTTACAACTTCACTGATCCTCATGTGGCCGAGTGGATCGGAGTCCAATACGTCCGTGCCAGCGTTGTAAACCAAAATATCAGGCCTGAATTCCTTTAGAGCTGCTTTTAAATTTCTGAAAGCAAGATCCACAAAATATATTTTCACTTATTACAAAACATGGATTCATAGTTTAGACTTTACCAAACTCGGAATAAAACTATGTCCATGCCTTTAAAAATCCGTATCACAAAAAAGATGGAACTACTTTGAACCAAGGATTATCTTAGTCTATGTTTTGTACTAATGGGGATAATTTTCACATTCAAGTTAATAGCTTTTCCCTAAATGCATATGAAAGTACATACGGTACTCACATATAAAACCCAATTAAAAAAATATTCTCTGTCTGTTTGTCCGTCTGTCTTCCGGCTAATATTGGAAACGGCTGGACTTTAGGCCACTTTTATTCATAAAAACAAACTACTGTGAACAGCTGGTACTTTTTTCAAATATTACTCACTGCCTCAGTTTGAGCATGTACTCGAGGTCCTCAACCTTGTTCCCCAGTTCCACCTTCCTGCGAATGGCGAGCTTGGCCTCGTTGTCCTTGGGGTAGATGTGACGGTTGTACATGTCCATTATGTACACTTCGGGCACCCCCAGGAAATCACGCTCGTAACCGTTACCCTAACAATTGCATACAATACACACTTATTCTTAAAAATGACTCACGACCTTTGCAAACCATGGATTTTCCAACCAACAGATGGCGCACCAATAAAATCGCAAAAAACCAAGGAAGGAAAATTTCGACACGTCATAAAGTGTGTTGAAGTAGATCAGTTCGCAGAGCAATTGCACGGTTCGCAGAGGTCGTGGGTTCGAGTCCCGCCTCGTGTTCGTATTTTTCATAACCACTCTTAAGAATTTAGAATCAAATAAATACATTATGCTCGCGCCTGCTTTCCCCGATGGCGGAGGCAGAGGTGTGGTGATTTTTTGGGCGCACCTTTTTGGCTCATAGCAGCGCCTGGGTAAATCTAACAATTTATTAACACTACAAGGACACAAAAACCAAGCAAACCAGGTTTTGCAAACCTGATGAGCATCCAAGTCGACAATCATAGCGTTCTGTATCAAGTGGTGTAAGACGAGGAAGCGGATGAGCAGTGTGATGTCAGCATAAGGACAGAAACCCCCTCCGCGGTTCCCACTGCAGTGGTGGAAGCCCCCACCGACGTTGATGGCCCAACCGCGCTCGAGAGCTAACTTGCCTGCTAGGATTGACCCTCCTGTTTGTAGTCTGAAATATAGTGTAGAAAACTATGATATTTCCCAGAATAATTTTCAGTTTTTCACTACTAATACAATATTTATATCGGGTCTAGACTTTTTCGGCACAGAGCATCGGCTGGTGGTACATATAAATCTATACAGATAAATACAAAAAAAAAAAAAAAAATTTCTGCCTGTTTGTCTGTGTGTTTGTTCCGGCTAATCTCCTAAACGGCTGGACCAATTTCAACAGGACTTTCACTAGTGGACAGCTGATGTTACAAGGAGTAACATATGCTACTTTTTTTAAATTCGTTGTTGTTCTGGGGGCCACCCATGAAATTAAGTCTAAACTCCAAGTAAAACCGCGGGCACAGCTATGTATAAATATAATAAAATATCCCTAAATTTATTTAGCTTACCTCATAGGCTTCAAATACGAGTACTGCACAAGAATGTTGGGCAGCAATGCCACTACCGGTACTTCGGCTATCATGGCCACTTTGGTACTCCACTGTAAGCATTACAAACAATAAGATTAACACATTACTATATTAATCTTTTGGGAAGGCTTAAGCCTCTATGAAGGTCTTACCAGAAGGTGAAAGAGAGAAATATATTGAATAGAATCAGGAGTTACTTTGCCGAAGTGACAACTTTAAGAAGTGTTAAATATACATACATCTGTACAGATAAATAAAATTGATGTGTCTGTTAGTAATTCCAAAAGTACAGCTTTTCACTAAATGCATATGAAAGTATACACACTATTGACACTAAAAAACCAAGTTTTAAATTTTTTCTCTGTCTGTCTGTCTGTTGTATGTTGGGACTTAATCATATTCGCTGAAATGTGCGTGTTGAAAATTACAACACCTCTGCCTACCCGTTCGGGGAATACAGGTGTGAGCATATGTATGTCATAAATCCAACATTAGAAATAAATCTTGTAATATGAAATAAAAAGTGATAGACAAAGTTTTATTCTGGGTTGGATGGGCTCGAAAAATTATTTGCATTGACAAAATAAATAACCGCACAACTCACTTTCAAGGAACTGAGGTACTTTTTAGTGTGGACGACAAGCAAGTCTTTCTTCTTAGCTTCAGACGGACGTACCAGACAATCATCTGTTATAAAATCTGCTTCTTTCAGAAACTGTAAATTTAAAGTATTCACAATACATGTAAATATTTCATGGTTCTTCCAGACATAGTGAAGTCATAAGGATTTGGGTTTTACTAAACTAAGTTTTTTTTTTAATAATTATAAATCTAGTGTTAAGTTACTTACAGATTAACTCATTATAGGGATCACAATAAAATCAAGAATCTATCTAAGCTACAAAACATTATCTCTTTAATTTTAAGATCTCTAAAGAACCAAACTATTAATTATAAAAATTTTTTTTTTATGGACCAAAGTAATAGCAGATATGCAGAGAATATTGACATATTTATAAAAATTAGGTCGGTATATATAATGGAACAATACTTGGAATTATGAAGTATACAATATATTTATATATTTTTACTTATATAAAGATGCAAGGAGCCGAAATGCCTTACTTGTATTATATTTCGCCACTTCTTTGAATCAAACACGTGAAACTTCTCCAGACCCAAGAATGAGACGTTGTACTTATCATCATACACCAACGGCCACTGATCATCTCTGATTTCGAAATATAAACTGAAATATGAACAAATATTTTAGCGCAAATATTGTGCTCCTACAAAGTTTAAGATAATTTAATGCGCTATACATATTTTAGTTTATTGCACATTAATGAAAGACAAATGTGCACTTACCTAGTAGTCATTGTTGCAAGAAATAATCAATTCCCACCCATTTTAAAAGAAAATATTACATTATTCATAAAATTTTCAAGCACGCAAAATACGCAAATTTCGATTTTCGCGGATACGTCAGTTTGACATGGGTGAAAATAATTCGTTCAAAAACGCATTACAATGAATAAAATTCAGATCTTATTGAAACGATAATTATTCTTTTGAGAATTTCCCGCACCACACCGAACTTTCTTATCAGAATAGTTTTTTTTTATTTATTTCCAGCGTTTATTATTTTGTCTTATATTTAAGTTATAAACTACTTGCTTAAATTTTTCATTTTCCATAGTTTTGTCTATAAATTGAGCCACCGATTGTCTATGGTACGTCGTTAAATCGCCGTTGCTAAGCGACGACTTGTCATCATTCCGGCGCGAAATGTAAACAAACAGATTACGAATGGTACAAAATGTGCAATATTTTATCAAATTAATTTGCTTGATTTCACTCTATAATTATTATATTTTTTAAGTTTACTTAATTAGTTATTTTTTAGCATGGAAAACCTACCCTTAGAAGACCTTCAATCTGAAGTAGACTTCTACAGGGTGATTACTTTTTTGTTCGTAATAAAGAGTATGAAGAGTTAATTGCTTCACTTTTTGAATAAAATTATTTAAATTTTCAGCACAACCAGACCGCTGTAGAAGAAGAGATAAGAACCGTTATATCGGATAATCAGAAACTTTCACAGCAAGTAGGGATGTTGTTGAAGGAAAAGTTGGAGAACGCGAGACTAGCCAACTACGACACCAATCAAAACAACGAATTAATCGAGATGAGAAAACAAGTTTCTTTGCTGTCCAAGGTTCATTCAGAGATTATTTACATGTGATTATCATCAAATTCGCGTGTGTTTATATCTAAAACATTATACAAACCTTATTATTCCAGGAGCGAGATTCTCTTCAAGTGCTATGGCAAACATCACAAAAAACAATTGAAGCTCTTGAAACTGAATTGAAAGTTTATCAGCAAAGCTATGATAACAGAATCCATCAGGTACATTTAATGTATTTTCTATTACAACTATCACACTTTATCATTTAACTAAAAGTTCTTGCCTCTTTAGTTATGTTATTTAATTTGGGGACCTTAACAAAACTCCCGCTTTAATGACATTCCCTACTATCACCCTGTCAATCTTTAATACTATTATAAGGAGAATATGTGTGTATTTTCCATTTTTCACATATGCGTTACTTTTATTTATCATAATTTCTTCGTCCTCTGTACTCTAAGGCAATCTGGGAGATATCGTTTTAGCGATAATACCTTGTGTATCTTTAAGTTTTAAATTTGTATATTTTTTGTAATTTATACTGTAGTTATTAAGTACTCGAAATTGTACATTTTTTAAGAGGTATTAATAAGTTTCTTCTCAGTAAATGCAACCTTCCGAACCCGGCGGTAGCATGTATAATCCTGTATAATCACGTCGTTCTAACAATTGGAAAGTACTTTGTTAAATCTAATCAAATAAAGATATTTTGAATTCTTTTGTGAAAAAAGATCTTAAATCTTTAATTTTCTTATATCCAATGTCCAATTCAGGTGTCCAATAAAGTATAATTGTATTGTAATTTACAATTTGCACCAACGATTGCAGAACATAACAGAGGAAAAACGTGACCTGGAACTAAAACTAGAAACAGCGTTAGATGATTACGTAGATTTAGAACACAAATATAAGGAGCTCCATTCAAGATGCAACAAATTGGAAAGCGATTTCAAAAATAAAGAGAATGAGATTGCATCGTACAAAGAGAGAGGCAAAGAGTTAGAAGAAAAAATAAACGAAATCACAAAATCCCTTGAAGAACATAAATTCAATTTAGCAGTGGAAAGGAAAAGTAATGAAGACGTGAAGAATCAACTGGTATTAATGCAGAAAGAATGCGTAGATAAAGTTAAAAAAGAAGCCGAAGCTAAATCCAAAGTAAATATAGATTTATATAAATTCAATAATATTTGATTGAATACTATAGATGTGCCCCTTAGTCTCACCCGCGTACACTTAATTTCATGTGGAAAATATTTTTTTTAATAAAGTTTGCCTACGTAACTTCCTGTATAAACAGCTATCTACCAGTGAAAGTGCCGTTAGAATCGGTCAAGCTCTTTCAGAGATTAGCCGGAACAAACAGACAGACTGAAAGAGCGGCAGAGAAAAGTTACGAAAATTGTTTTTTTAATATAAGTACCGAATATACTTTCATATGCATTTAGTGAAAATCTGTTATTTTGGAATTACACAAGACACTTCAATTTTATTTATTTGTATAGATATTCCACGTGTATAAGACAAAACATAAGTTTTCCGACTTTTATTAATTTGGAGGTCGCCTTATCAACTAATTTATAAAGCTTATTTATATATTTTCAGGTAGCAGAAGCACTACAACTTTATGATGTGGTGTGTGCTCAAAAGAATGAGGCATACAAAACAATACAAGTATTGACAGGTGAAAAGTCGCAATTATTTGCAACCTATACATCTTCATCTTGCCCTTAACCCATATTATTTGGGATCGGCACAATATATTTTTCTCTTCCATGAATCCGTATCAGCCGTCATATCTGTATGTATTCACTCCCTTTCAGCCATATAATCATCTTTCCAGCCAACGTTTCTTAGGTCTTCCTTTCCCCTTGTGACCATACACATTCATAAATAGATTCATTTGAAGAAATAAAAAGATCATGAACGCATTTATCTTTCTTCTCAGGAGAACTCTCGCAAATAAAAGAAAAACTAACTAATGTAAAACGCGACGTAGAAGCAAATTATAGAAAGGAAATGGACGAAATCAAGGAGAAATACAATGAAAAAGTATCCGATATGTTGCAGCATATACGTAATCTCGACTCTGAATTAGTAGAAAAGGGGCTGCTACTCAACAAAACATTAAGGTAAAAATCTTAAGAGTGAATTTATAGAGAGAATGAACAAGGTGAATTTAGGCACCTTTTTATTCGTTCATAGTAGTCCACAAAGCTCTTAAAACTTGCATCACTTGAATTTAAATTGTTTTTTTTGAGGACTTCCAATCTTCATCAACTAAACTAAACCGAATTTTAATATTATCTCCTTAATAGAAAACTCCCTTGTGATAATTTTGTATACGAGTCGAACGAGAACACGCGGGCGAAGCCACCGAATGAAGCTAGTGTGAAATAAAGAAGTATCATCCAATTTAATCTGCAATACAATAAAATTTCAGGGAAAACAAAGTACTAATAGCCACTAACGAGAGTTATCATAAGCAGTACGAAGATCAGGTCAAAGCAATCGATCCGAAGCTGGCGCTAGCTGAGCAGAGAATGGAAGCAATGTTTCAGGAATTGGTAAATTCCATCAGAATTACCATATTAGGCGAACCAAGAACCAATATTAACTCCAAAATATTTCTTCAGGTTTCTTCTGAAAGACGCAATATGCAACTGCTATGCGAGAAGCAATGCCTTGCGTTGGATATACAGAGTATACAAGATAACCACGCCAGGGAGAGTAAGCGTCGTGATTGGGAAGAAAACTTATTGAAAACACAGTGTGAAGATTTGAAGTAAGAATTACAAATTGGTGTCAAGTTTTGTAAAGACAATTTTTCTAGCATTATGCAATCATACTTTCGACTTTTTAAGTAAGGAAACAATATAAGTACTTACAGTACTACCTAAAATAGAAAAAAAATAGTTTAAGAAATTTGTTGCATTTTGTTTTATGAGAAAAAGTTACGTTCTTTTGCAGAAATCAAGTAGACCATCTACAAAAATCTTTGAAAGAAACCCATGAAATGGTGAATAAATTACAAAACATGCTATCTTCTCGAGCAGAATTGAATGAAAAGTATGTATTGTAGTCATTGATTTATGAAATAAAAAAATATATAATTTAAATTTTTAATATTATTTATTCAAACTGTATAAACACACTTCTTTTTTTTAGAATGGTTTCGTCAAAAGAGGAAGAACTTTTGGAACTGAATAAACACTTGGAAAACCAAATGGAAATAAGCAGAAAGTAAATTATTTGTAACAATAAAAATCACTTTATACTTACATATAAAAAAAATTCTTACTTTTTAATATTACTGTGATTTCAGGTGGAAGGAATCCTACTTGGAAATGACAAATAAACTCAAAGCTAAATTGGACAGCCTGTATAAGGAGAATAAAGAATTAAGAGACAAATTGAAACTACCTACGATTGGATCGAGTCGAGATGATGGCAGCACTAGCTCATAGAAAAAACCAGAGACAAATGCTGATACTACTGATCAATATTTGTTAAACTCTTTGTAGGGAACATAAGCTCCTGTACCTCCTTCAAAATCGGTGGTGCCCTTCCCCACTGGGCTAGCCCTCAATCCATCATTATGTGCATATTATCATTATATCCATGAGCTGAGAATGGTTTAGGTTTATAAATAACGAAGACGAGGAGATGCTAAGCTATATTAGGACTTTTGTCAATATGCTAATAGCATTGATCCGAAACAACACAAGTCTACAACGCCCAAGTTACAGCTTACCCTGAGGCTGGTTGCATGCCTCTATGTCACCTTAATATTTAAAACATAAATGAAGTGCTCTAATGCCCCACACTTTAAAGGCTGCAGTTTTTTACAAACTCCCAATCCTGTGACATGTTAAATTTAGGTGCGTTTCCACCAGAGTTGTGCCAGGAATGTTTTCATTAATGTTTGGGCGAGGTAAAAAAAAAGAAGATTGTATTGGTTCTTAATAATTACATCCCCGCTACACAACCTCAAACATCACTGATGGAAACACAGCCTTACATTATCAAGCGACTTTGCTGATAGAAAGACATATTCATTTAAGATGTATCTCTTAGACTGTAAGAACTACCTTTGTGCAATATTAAAATATGATTATAAAAACAAAAGTATACATTTTATTTACAAAAAAAATCATTGTTATATATACAAAATTTGAACTTATTACTTGACAGTTAAGGTGTAAAATCACAATCACGCCGAAACACATTCGGAGAACATACTCGGGAACCAGTATAGGGTTTCCTTGGGGTCTTGAGTGTCTATCCACGCGAGGCCTTCCTTCACCATGTGGTTCAGGGCATTTTGAGCTCTTGTCTCATTCCATCTGAAATTATTGAGAAATAACTTTTAAAACTTCATTAAGTATTAGAATTCTTTCAAACACTGGAAATGTTATCTTATTTGTTAATATATACACAATTCACGCTAAATATAAAAACATTCCCATATATGTATATTATTCAGATAAATATTGCATCGAAATAAGTTTAGTTGTTTTCAAAGACTCCTTAGTGGCTGTAGGCAAGCAAATTATTTGTTTAGTGTAAGCCCCGGGAAGGCTAAGTATTAATATCTAAAACTAACAAATTATAATTAACTAAAAGATTCTGTTAGGTGGTGCCTAGACTAAGCGATATACACAATGCTTCTCAGTAACCAAGAATTTAATACATCAGATATGAATAGTCCATAAAGATTAAAACATTTTTTTTTCTTAATTTCATACAATAACTTACCCCAAATCTCCAGTGAGTACACTCAGTGAAATCCATGCAGTACTTAAAGTACTGGCTTTTGTTAACACCTGAGTTTGATCCAAGTTCAACTCGCCAGGTACAGACTGGACCAAGTATTTCCCTTTGCCTATTGGTACTACTGTGAATCTGAAATATACATCATTTTATTTATCTTTTGTACTCTATCTATACAGATAAATAAAATTGAAGTGTCTGTTTGTAACTGCAAAATAACAGCTTTTCACTAAATGCATATGAAAGTATACACGGTACTGACATAGACAATCCAATTTTTAAAATATTTCTCTGTCTGTCTGTCCGTCTGTCTGTCTGTCTGTCTGTTTGTTCCGGGTAATCTCTGAAACGGTTGGACAGATTTTAACGGGACTTTCACTGGTAGGTAGCTGATGTTTCAAGGAGTAACTTAGGCTACTTTTAGTTATTAAAAATATTTGGGTCCGGCGACAATAAGGATGAAACTAAATCTACGCGGGTGAAACCGCGGGGCACAGCTAGTACTTAATATGATAAGAGGAAAGATTAGATTGTTAATCTACACTGATAAATAAAATTGAAGTGTCTGTTTGTAATACCAAAATAACAGCTTTTCACTAAATGCATATGAAAGTATACACGGTACTGACATAGAAAATCCAATTTTTAAAATATTTCTCTGTCTGTCTGTCCGTCTGTCTGTCTGTCTGTCTGTTTGTTCCGGGTAATCTCTGAAACGGTTGGACGTATTTTAACGGGACTTTCACTGGCATGTAGCTGATGTTTCAAGGCGTAACTTAGGCTACTTTTATTTATTAAAAATATAAGGATTCCGGGACGATAAGGATGAAACTAAATCTATGCGGCTGAAACCCACAGGGCACAGCTAGTTAATAATAAAAACTATGATACTTGCAATAATTTGTAATGTTTTGTAACACTTTGCATTGATGCTTTACTCCCATTGGTTGCAGTGTGATTTTATAAAGCCTTCCTCAATGAAACAATTTTTCAATTCAAACCAGTAGATTCCGAGATTATCGCTTTCAACCAAATAACAATACTAATGCTTCAGCTTTATAATATTGGTATAGATTTGCACATTTTATGAAACTCATCTACTTATTAAACTCATACACTAGCTGTGCCCTGCGGTTTCACCCGTGTAGATTTTGTTTCATAATTATTGTCGCGGTACCCTAATATTTTTAATAAATTAAAGTAGCCTAAGTTACTCCTTGAAACATCAGCTACCTACCAGTGAAAGTCCTGTTAGAATCCGTCCAGCCGTTTCAGAGATTACCCGGAACAAACAGACAGACAGACAGAGAAAATTTTTTAAACTTGTTTTTTAGTGTCAGTATCGTGTATACTTTCGTATGCATTTAGTGAAAAGCTGTAATTTTGGAATTACAAACAGACACTTCAATTTTATTTATCTGTATAGATATATATTTGTTCCCCTTCCAGATAGGATCAGGATAAAAAACACAGAATTTTCAACTAACCCATTTCCAAATATCTTCAGTTTCTTCACAGCAGCCAACAGGTCCTCATTGGTGATGTCCTGGTGTTTCTTAGATTTGCCTCGGGCTGCAATCAGTCTTGTGCGCAGCTCGTCCAATGTTATCAGGCCACCATTCTTATAGTTTGTTGCTAAACATACCTCAACAATCTGTACTCCTAATTCATAGTAAAAGTCACCAATACCTGCAAACACAACATTGCATTAACGCATCAACTGCTAACAACACACCTGTGCATCCAACTATGAGCAAATTTACGAAGAAGATGCAATGTCAGCAGTGAATGTGTTAACTCAGTTGACTGAAGCATGTAGAAAGAAGACAATGATATTATAGGCATTTTGTACATTTATTTAAGATATATAAGATATCTTTAGTAGTTTCAACAGTTTGGAAAGTTTTGGCAGCCCCACCATCAGCGGCTGTAATGCAGAGCAATTCACATTTTCCAGTGTTTACCAAAATGTTCAGACATTTGAGTGTTGAGTCATGCGTTACTAAAGCGGCGCACAGTGCTATTAAGATGCAATGATTTAGAAGTAACTCCTGCACGTTAACACTGAATTCTATTGAAGAATTATCACAACAGAAAATACATATTCATTAATAAATATTCTCAATTCCTAAACTAGACTTAGCCTGTAAGATAGGTAATTGATTCAAACAAGTTCCATTGATGCGAGCGCAAATGGCAAATAAAAACGACATATTTACGGTAAAGTATGGAGAGAGATTCAAGAAACCTTACCAAGAACAGACCAGAATCCTTTCCCTGACGCTAAAGGATCGACCCCAATGGCAGCGCACATCTCCTGGAACTGCCTTCGAAACTGAGCGTCCTTCTTGATCTCATGCTTATGTTTCGATGCGAACTCCTCCAAATTTTCTCTGAAAACCTCCAGTTGACGAGACATTTGCTGAAACTGGTTTTCTTGTATTTCCGATCCCTTTTCCCGGTATTTTTCTTGTTCCATTTTTTGTTTTTGAATTGCACCAACTCCGGCACGGCGCCTCATGTTGAATAAGTATTATTAATGTAGTAAAATATAATCAATTTAATGTTTATTTTAGTAATAAAATGTATTTTTGTTTACTCGGATCGGACACACTCGAGTCTTGACTGACTGACTCAAACTATTTTAAACAAATCTGTCAATGTCAAATATTATTGACAAGTATAACAGATAAAAAAAATACATTAATGGATTGAATATTTTCTGGTGAAAATATGAAGATTTACACGTTTACAAGAACTTTCTAACGCAACCTCTCTCATGACGACTGCGCATACTCTCTCTGGACACGCTGGAGTGTCCGAGGTACCTGTATGGAGCACAGGAGCCTCTGCCTACCCTCATGGATACAGGCTGTATACATATAGAATGCACCTATGTATGGTTTTCTTTTGTAGATTGCTTTGGCAGTAGTTTATTTTTATTTTCTTCTCAGAATTTTTTCCATTATTCCTCTCCACAAACTTAAAATTTAGTGGTGTGAAATTACAGCACTTAAATTTTTAGAAGAACCACTCTTTGGTACATACAGACCAGCCTATGGGATTTGAACTAGCGCAGCAAGTGCCTACCACTTGGCCACCGCGGTTCTTCCAATCCTATCTAATATATTGTAATACTAGCTGTGCCCTGCGGTTTCACCCGCGCAGAGTTAATTTAATTCCCGCGAAACCCCAAATGTTCTTTTTAAATAAAAGTTAGTCCCGTTAAAATCGGTCCAGCCGTTGCAGAGATTACCCGGAATAAAGAGACGTGTTGATAAAACTCTTTAGCAAATAACTCATTATTAGGTACCAATTCTTTGCGTTTTTATACTCGTGATAATTTCTCATCGAAATGTCCGATTGGAATAAAACAAACGGTATTATACTTCTAGATGAATACTCTTGATAGCATAATGCTTAATTTACATAAGGATTAATATTAAGATACACATTTAACGTAGTTTCTTTCTTCAGACGATTTAATATTTTTTATGAACATAAAAGCGGTTATTGTGACTAAACTATGATAGTTAGATATATGCTTTCGCGGACTTTTTTGTAGATCTTAATAAGACCTACATACCCGTAGTACATCATTTTGTTCTAATGTCAATAGTTTTTGCAGCGTACGCATAATTAGGTTTTCGATTTTACACCTTAGGTTACAAAATTGCAATTTACTTACGGACCCCTAATTTTTATGAGAATAAAATATAGCCTATAGCCTTCCTCGATAAATGGACTATCCAACACTGAAAGAATTTTTGAAATCGGACCAGTAGTTCCTGAGATTAGAGCGTTCAAACAAACAAACAAACAAACTCTTCAGCTTTATAATATTAGTATAGATTTACGTAAACGAAAGAGAGGTCAAGGCGAAGCTTTAATATGAGGAGTTTATTACGTGCCCGTGCACTATTTATTGTTATTTTTATGAGCCCGATATGTCCCACTGCTGGGCAAAGCCCTTTCCTCTTTCCATCCCTTGCGATCCAGGGCTTACCATAAAAAAACGAGTGCTAGTGACCTAACCTAAAAAACCTACAGCCGCGTTATTCACTAAGGTTTCTCAGCGTCGCACTCGACGACGAGCGTTGGTTTCATTCATAGGAAATTGATACATAACTAGTTCATATATGACGTGATAAGTTACCTACCTGCATCATGATTATGTTTTTTCTTTTAAGCTGAGTGCCTACCTTTGCAGTTTGAAAATGTAATCTAGTGGATTTAGACGATTTGTTTATTTGTAAGACTCATTTCAGTTAGAATGCTATGCGGACTGATGATTGCTCTTTCTTTCTGATTTAATTATGTTTAAAAATCAGACACACGGGAAAATCAGATAGTTAAGCAATTTTTCGGGTAACGTAAATTTTTCACAAGAAATATATTATTTACAATTAGGTAAAAATATTATAGAAAGAAGAGAAGGTCAGGAGGACCTGACAAAAACTGCAAAAAAACAAAAAGTCCATTTCCATGCGAAAGCAGAACTTGACTGCATCTGTGATGGCCTGTTGTAGATGTAAATTTATTGCAATAGCCCTAAATGGAGCATATTATCAGTTTTTATCTCAGGTTTTTGTATAAATAAAATCGGGAAAATCATTTCATAATAATGAAGAAATTTACGATAATAAATATCATTATGAAAAATGAAAATGAAAATGAAAAATATTTATTCAGTTTAGGCCCTGGTAAGGCACTTATGAAAGTCGAGAATTTACCACCGGTTCGGAAACTAGCCTTCTGAGAAGAACCGGCAAGAAACTCAGCCAGGCATCATGTACATATCATCGAAACAATATAAATCATAATGAAATCATCATCAAAAATCAAATTTGATAATAGGTATAAATATTCACAATAGTGACAAATTGTATTAGCATGCAAGTCATTATAAAACAAAATCAAAGAGATAAAAAAAAATAACAATACCAGATAGATTTACAAGTGTTTGCATACCATGTATTTGCCAGGAGCTACTTGTGCAGAGTGATTTACCTAGTTCCATATATCCTTGTCATTTATATAATCCGAAATTTTATAATATGCTTTCTTCATCAAAACAGTTTTGACATGTGTTTTAAATTTATCATAATTTAACGCGATTATTGATTGTGGGATTTTATTGTAGAAGCGAACACAGTTCCCCATGAATGATTTATTTACTTTAACTAATCTGAATCTAGGAGCCACAATTTTGTGTTTATTTCGCGTACAAATCGAATGAACTTCACAGTTTAAATTAAAGAGATGAATGTTTTTTTTCATGTACAATAAATTCTCATAAATGTTAAGTGAGGGTGAAGTGAGTATATTAATTTCTTTAAATTTATCCCTCAAGCATTCACGGGGTTCCAACGAGTATATGAAGAATCAAATAGATGAGAAGCATTCGAAGGCTACAAGGTATTAGAAAAAAGTACAAAAAAAGATGTCGAATCAATGTCCATCCCTGGTGGGGATCGAACCCACGACCTTTGGATTAGAAGTCCAACGCGCTATCCTCTGCGCCACAGGGACGATATAGAGATTGTCGAAAAATTTATACCATATTCACTAGTACTGTGTTTGATATACAAAATATAAAAATCTTCTTATAATAGAAGTTGCATTCGATAACTAACACGAAATAAAATATAAATGTATTTAAAAATATACAAAGATGTAAATATAAAAATAATTCAATAATAAAAGAGTTGTAATGACTTCGTGAAACCGGAAATGTCAACATTATATTCCACAAAACTAATATTGAAACCAATGAAGAAAATAAACAATGAAGTCAATGAATGAATGAAGAATGAATGTCATGTTATTATCATTCATTCATATCATACATAACATCTGTTTGTTTGGGAAGTTTGAAATTCTAGTGAAAACCGAAAATTTTGGTTTTGATTGTAATTTTATGGAATAATGATGATTTTTTTTCAATAGTCACTGCGGCTGCGAGGGAAAATTGAAAAATGGATATCAAAATGGAGAATTGTAATATACAGGAACGTGAAAGCAATCCTATTATTGAAAACAAAGTTGAGAGTGAAGATACCACCAACGATATCGACGCACAATCAGCGGAGAATTTCCAGAAGTTTATATATGACTTGTTTGAAAAGAATGGTATAATTAACGATCTCAGAGCTTACTTACGTGGGCATATCGTAAATATATTGAAAAGTGCTCAAACTGGTATGTTTCATTCTGAAGTCTATATAATACATAGTAATATTTGAAGTATCTGTATACATCAGGTACATAAATAAATTTTTTTTATAATTTCTCTTCTGTCTGTCAGTGATGTTAGTAAGTTATGCTACTTTAAAAAAAGAACAGATTTTTATTGTTCTTCCAACCGCGGGGTGCTATAACATATTATATTGGTAAATAGTTCTTGCCAGGGGCGTAGCTACCGCCGTATTTGCCGTATCAATTATACGGGGCCCCCGGGCCACGGGGGCCCCCAAAGTGTGTAAGGAAAAAGAATAAAAACTTTCTAATTTATTTTATAATGACAAAATTCAAATTCGATTTTTATTTGCAAAATGGGTAAATTATGTGATAAATAAATATTACTTCTCACAATATTTTTTTTCTTTTGTGAAATATCTTTACCTCCATATAAGGGCCTCCAAAAAAAATTTTATACGGGGCCCCGACAAGGCACGCTACGCCACTGGTTCTTGCTTTCTATGTTCTGAAATATTATCATGTATACATATACTACTATTAAAAGAGGAAAGATATGTATTTTTGTGTGTATGTTTGTAATGAATAAACTCAAAAACTACTGTGCCGATTTCAAAAATTGCTTCACCATTGGAAAGCTACATTCACCCTGAATAACATAGGCTATATTTTATCCCCATGCTCTCACAGGAACGGGAACTACGCTGTTGAAACCGCGTGACGTCCGCTAGTATTATATGTAATCATAGGCAAAGTTGATGAAAATACTATGCTGGTGAAGTTATAAAGTAATTGCCCATTATTTTTCTGATGGTCTTTTAGTCCATGTAATTTTATGAATCTAGTGATTATATTATGATACAGACCTAATAAAAATGATTGTTTATTTCCCAGGTGATCCACCAGCGTGCCAGAAGCACTTCACTCAGCGCTTGGAGCTGACATTCCAAGCATTGAACATTCTAATTGTTGAATACTTGCTTCGTCTGGTTAGTATAAGTTAAATCCATCAATCAGTAGGGCAATTAACTACATACATATTGGTCGCACTAGTTATGCGCAGTTACCTTGAAGTAGTAGTTATTTAGTTTGTCTCTGTCTACATGTTTGGTGCGATGCGAATAAAAACATGTGCAGTATCTCCACTCTTTTCATACATATGCTGATGCCTGTATTCTCCAAAGGGGTAGGTGTTGTAATTTTCAACTTCACCGAATATGATTAAGTGCCAACATGACAGAGGGTGAGTCCATCGCCGTCTCAGGCTCTATACATATGTCTTTGAACTATCTGTCAGACATAAGTTTTTTAGAAAAACTCATAGGTACAGGCCCCGCTGAGATTCGAACTTGCGTCACTTGGGTAGCAGGCTACTGCTCTAACCCTGAGGCCACCACGGACACAGTCTACTGCTCGTTTAATATACAGATCTAGATACAGGCTTAGACTTCTTTCATGCACATTTTTGGTACAGAACATCGGCTGGGAATACATATCAATTTAAAAATAAAATAAAAATCACTTGACCTTTTTTACCTTCATCATTTATTTTATTAAAATTTCAGGCATTACACTTTAGAACTTTATTTTACAACAAAATAAGCTCGTCTTATGTTCCACATATCATTTAATAAGCATCAAACCCTTTGTAACCTCTAACTACTACACTTTACTAAAAATAAATAATAAGTATAACAAAATTTAAACTGTACATACATAAATGTACACCCATTTATCCTATGGGGGTAGAGAGAGGCTACTGTGCGTATGCATGAGTATGCAAGGATCATTATTTAAGAGGGATTTTGCTACCTTCATTTACATTTATGCATCACTTGTTAGGGTGATTTGTTCTCATGCCTGAGTGCCCAGTGCGAGTTTTTCACTGCCGCCGTCACAAGTCACCGCGTCAATGTAAACGCAGATTTGTATCGGATCGGATCACCGCCTCTGTTGGCCTAAAGATGACACTATTGTGAGCCCATACAAATCTGCGTTTACGTCGATGCAGTGACTTATGGCGATAATTTTAAGAAAGCTCGCACTAGGCCCTCTGATTAGTTATATAAACGAAATACATAATCCTTCCCCTGCTGCTACTTGCTTTTGTCTGCGACGAATTATATATTAGTCCACCTGTAAAACTGTTTACTCCTTCCGAGACCCTTATGAGATGATTTCTATTTGCAGGACTTCAATTACACATTATCAGTATTTGTGTCAGAGCTGCCTCTCGCTAACATGGTATTCCGGTTTGCTAAGTCTTTGATGCACAGTGATGATGGGGTCTACTCAGGACTCCGGTTCCAAGACAGCGATGTTTGGTCTATACTTAATTATTTGGGTAAATGCTTTAAAAATATCTTTATTCATGTGTTTTAATAAAGCTATACTAATGCTCTAAACCAGTGAAACCGCTGTTGTAATAATATATTTCATTATATGTATACCTAATACATTTTAGTTTAACTTGGCCTAAGGACCTATGAGTTTTTCTATAAAAATAATTTTTGGGTAAGGTATACTTACTTCTTTTTTACCTTTTGCAGGTGTGAAGTGCGACTCGCAGCACGCAGCAAACATAGTGGACATGTATAGGAGTGATAATGTCTCGCCCCTGCTGCTGTGTATACTTAAATGTGTCCCCATGTATTCAAGGCAGTGCGGAGAAGGTAAATGTTGTATGTACGTTTGCCCAGCACGGCCCTCCTGAATTTGGTGTGCACCAAAGGAATGTACTCACCTCTAGGAGTATATGTACCACTTTCTTTTTCAATGTACCTCTGTACTTAGGAAGAAATAAGCAAACAAAAGGGGCCGTGCCAGCCAAACGCTTTCAGTACGGCCCTCGTGTAATTTGGCTAATATAAAGCGTATTTACTGGCAGCTGACCTTTTGTGTGCTTATTTCTTCCAAAGTACAGAGGTACATTGAAAAAGAAAGCAGTACATATACTCCTGGAGGTGAGTACATTCCTTTAATCCTTTAATTAATCATGAGCTATGAGTCTTACCTTGAATGCGCCGTAGTCATTTTATAAGTCTATATATATGTATATATTAGGTTTGAAATTAGTTTATTAATTATTTTTTTCCCTATATATATAATATAGATTTTTTTTCAATTAAAGTAGCCTAAGTTACTCATAATAATTTGAAATGATGGTTTGTTGAATGAAATTGATAAGCTGTGAGTTTGAAATGACAAACAGGACTTAAATTTTAATAAGATAAATAATATTTAAGTGTATTTTTATGTAGATACAATTTTCATTCAATAAATGTATATAATTCCAGTGTCATCCAATGAGAGCGCGTCTACCAGCGATACATTAGACGGGAAGGCAAAGAGCTCTCACAGACACACTATGCACGACAAATGCAAGCATTACCTACTATGCAAGACTTGCCAACATCGTATTACGAGGATTAAGGAAAAATACAGTAGAAAGAAGAAGAATTTGACCAAGGTATTCCAGAGTATATTGTCTGTGGGAGAGGGAATTTGATTGTGGTATTCCAAGTAATGTATGGGGTAAGGGGTAATTACCCCTTCATGTGTCCTTATATAAAGGTTATATATAAGACCAGCGGAACCGACAGACGTTGTCCTGCATTCCGACTGCAGCGCCATCTGCCGCTTTGTGGCTGATTTGTGAATCTAAACATACAAAAAAACCATTCAAATTGGTCCATCCGTTTAGGAGGAGTTCAGTGACATACACACGTAGAATGATATATATAAAGATAACCCATACGGTGTTTCAGACCATGACTGAAACGTGTGAGAACTCGATGCATGTGGAGGATCTCATGAAGAATATTGGTGTCATGGAACGGAGCCTTATTGACGAGGTTACTATGGTTACATGAAGCAACATAATAACTAATATTATAGTGTGGCCTATTGTATGTATATATTGTCGTCATGAGTGATGAGCGCTGGCCTCATGAGAGTAATTTTTTGGGTCTTTTATCGCGTGACGCGAATTATACCCCACTATTCTCACTGATCACTCATAAGTCGTGACAGAACCTGTAATACAAAATAACATCAAATTTATCCAAAAAAATAATACTAGTAAAACGAGTTGGCTACCGTTTTCATAATCTATGGTCTCTCGTGATAGGGGTACAGGCATTCGTGGCCAGCTCTCAAAACTCGTGACGCCATATATATATATATCTCTCTCTCAATCAGTTTGTTTGTAACATATAGGTTTCAAAAGTACTAAAACGATTTTGAAAATACTTTTATAATACTACATTATCGCTGAGTAACATAGGCTATCTTTGTTATTAATCTATACATCTATACAGATAAATAAAATTGAAGTGTCTGTTTATATTTCCAAAATAACAGCTTTTCACTAAATGACACTAAAAAACCAAGTTTTAAAATTTTTCTCTGTCTGTCTGTCCGTCTGTCTGTTTGTTCCGGGTAATCTCTGAAACGGCTGGACGGATTTTAACGGGACTTTCACTGGTACTGATGTTTCAAGGAGTAACTTAGGCTACTTTTATTTATTAAAAATATTAGGGTTCCGCGACAATAAGAAAGAAACTAAATCTACGCGGGTGAAACTACGGGCCACAGCTAGTCTATTTATATAAGGCATCCCTAATAAAACGCGCAAGACGCAAGCTTCCTCATAATTCAAGAAAAAAAAAATAGATACTGTTGTATTCGTGAGAATTTCTTTTAATATGGCGATGCTAATTACAGATGTTCCAACAACTGAAGTCTGTGTACGAGACAGAGATGGAGATGGTAAGAGAAGAGGACGACAAGAAGGTGAAACGCTCTTTAGCAAGCCATGCGCTACAGTTGCAGAGGAGAAGCGAACAGGTTACTATCAATCAATCAAAAATATCTTTATTTCATGAAATGTTAAAACAACAGAGCCGTGATGGTCGTGGGGTTTGAGCAATCGTCTGCTACGCAAGCGACGCAAGATCGATTCCCAGCGGGACCTGGGCCTGTTGACAAAGTATCACTATCCTCACGCTTTGCTTGTAGAAAAGATACAAAATGTATGTGAATGACATATGTCACGTGACTAATATATGTCATATCCATTCATTTTGTATCGTTTCTATTAGCGTTAGCGCGAGAGAATGTTATTTTGTCTAGGCCTACTGTACCAATGAGGTTTTTCTAAAAACTTATGCGCAGTGATTTCATACCACGTGCTTTGCGGTGAAGGAACACATCGTGAGGAAACCTGCATACGTTTGAGAAGTAATCCAAAAGACGTATGTATAATGCCGGATGCGACGATAGGCTCACTATTTATCACGTTGGCACTTAATCATCTTCGGTGAAAATTACCTCTTTGCCTACCCCTTTCGGGAATACAAGAGTGAGCATATGTGACTTTTTAATATGTTTTGTGTAGATGGAGGCATCATTCAAAGCTCGTGAAGCTCAGTTGGAGCTGTCAGTTCAGCAGAAGAAAAGGTTCCTGTGGGGGCTGGCGCGGGCTCTCCGCGAACAACACCGACATATGGCCGCCGCTATGCACCAGGTGCGACGGGAAACACACCGATTAGAACTTAAGGTAAGTCAAAGTCAATAATATCTTTATTCGATTAGACTTTTTACAAAGTACTTTCAAATCGTCAGTAAGACATAATTATACAGGATTATACAAATACATGCTTCCGCCAGGTTCGGAAGGTTGCTTCTACTGAGAAGAACCTGGCAAGAAACTCAGTAATTAGTCTTCTCAAAAATATTATACTGCTAGCTGTGCCCCGCGGTTTCACCCGCGTAGATTTAGTTTCATCCTTATCGTCACGAACCCTAATATTTTTAATAAATAATTGTAGCCTAAGTTACTCCTTGAAACATCAGCAACCTACCAGTGATAGTCCCGTTAAAATCCGTCCAGCCGTTTCAGAGATTACCCGGAACAAACAGACGGACAGACAGATAAATTTTTTAAAACATGGTTTTTAGTGTCATTAGCGTGTATCCTTTCATATGCATTTAGTGAAAAGCTGTAATTTTGGAATTACAAACAGACACTTAAATTTTATTTATCTGTATAGATTTTAAAAATACAAAATAAATCCCTTAAGCAATGTAAGCCCATGGACACAGTTCCAATGCATATACATTACAAACTTACCTTGTTGATAAAAGCAACCTTCTGAACCCGGCGGTAACGTTTACAATCCAGTGTCATTGAGCAACACCGTCATTATGACCTAGGTGCGTCGGAACACACAGACAGACAGATAATTTTAATAATTCCCATATAAACTCTCATGTACCTACATTTAGTGAAAAGCTGTTAACTTTGAACTACAAACTGACACTTACATTTTATTAATTGTAGGTGAATTTCGATGAAAATTACGACCAACTAAGAGCAGGTATTTGTTGAAATCTTATCATTAATTCCCTTTTACTCTTTTTACCCGATGTCTGATAGGTATGACACTAGCTAAAAAAATAAATCCTTTAATCAACCAGGAAAACAGTCTAAAAACGCAACTAGCCGAAGCGGAACAGATACTAAAACAACGAGGTGAAGACATGCGTCTCCAGGTCTCCAACGAACTTACCATCTTAGAATCACACATCGACTCTATGAAAAGGGAACGAGACAATATCAACCGCGAACGGTCACAATTAGAAAATCTCAAAACCGTAAGCAAAAGCCACATGCCTAAAATTGAAGAAGACGAAGGCCTACGCTCACATTACGAGCTCTTAAGAAACGAACTTTCCATACTAAAGAAATATGTTGAGAGTGCCAAACTTCAACCCAAATGTGTGATGGAAAGGAGTACTATCACAGATTATGACGTCACGGTCGGTATGGTCTTGAACAATGCTCAAGAGGAGAAGGAGAGGGTCAAGAGTGACAGAGTGAAGGCTAACCAGCTGGTGAACGATTTGAAGAAACAGAAGAATGTTAATTTTAGTCAGGTCAGTGGAATTTGAACTCTAAGTATGATGTAAGTAGATTGTTTTTCAAATGTTTGTAAGCGTAAATTACAAAAACTTAGATACATTTGCTCACGCTTGTATTCCCCGAATGGGTAGGCAGAGGTATTGTAATAAAAACAATCACTCTTCACGCAAGATGATTAAGAGCCAACGTGACAAATGGTGAGTCTATCGCAAGGTCGAATCCCAGCGGCCAATTACCAATGAGTTTTCCTAAAAACGTAAGTACAGTAATTTCACCCCTCGTACTTTATAGTGAAGGAAAACATCATGAGGAAATCTGCACATGTCTGAGAAGTAATTCAAAGACATATGTATAGAGCCTGAGACGGGGATGGACTCACCATCTGTCACATTGGCATTTAATCATATTCGGTGAAATGTGGGTGTTGTTACAACATCTCTGCTTACCTCTTCTGGGTGGCGTGACCATATTATATTTTTTAGTAATAAATAAGAATGCATTGCATTTAACAGTCGAATCTAGAAGAGATATACCGCGATAGTAGTCACGAACGAAGCCGGTCTTCAGCGTCAAGCGAAGCGGGCGACGCTAACGCCGAGCCTACGGAACGAGACACGCCACTACGCTTGCAACAGGAGAATGATAATCTCAAACAAATTGCATTAGAGGTAAGGCACAAGCATTTAAAAGTATTTTATTTTGCTAAGTAAGTTAAGTAAATATTTAAACTGTCACACCAGAAAATACTTCAATTTTGAGAAGGCGAGATTTCAAAAAAAATCTGGCACTTTGACCCCGAGATGGCACTATTTTTATCCCATACAAATCTGCGTTTACGTTACGATGACTTGTGATGGCCGTCAGTGCTCTTAATTCCTAAACTAGGCTTATTCTGTAATTTTGCGTTTGATTTTTACATTTGTTTTTGAATGAAAATTTTAAGGGATATTTTTTGGGGTGTGATTTTGGCGTAATCAGTAATACTTCACTTCGCCACATAAATAAGATATATACAATACCTTGCATCCATATACAATTCAAAAACCCAGCTGATCTGAAAATGAGCAGGCGCTGGTCCTAGAGACATGATATTTGGAGGGTGTTCTTGGTGACGTACCCACAAAGAAAGGGTTTTTCGAAATTCTACACGTAGGGGGTGGTTGACAGTTGCAAAACAGGCAGGCGAAACTAGTCATCTTTATTATTGTTAATAGCAAAGTTAGTTAAACAAAATTTGCTATCTTTAATAGATAAGGCACTTTTATTCCGATTTAAAATTGTTCTAGATTTTAACTTGCGTGACATGGTAATTAAATCGTATGAATGTAGAATCGCGAATTTTGAACCTTATACCCTCAGAATATAAGATTAGAAATTTCGTGGGAATATAAGATTTCCTGAAATAAAAATTATCGGTGTGAAATATTCTTTATATTATTCTCGTAAATAAGATTACGAAGTGAATTCCCTAAGCGTACCACTTAATATTTTGCATTCTATTCTACTATATGTTAAACATATAATAGCAGTGAGTACTGTTAGTTAATTTCGTCACTATAGTCAACGGGGGCGTAGCTCAGATGGTAGAGCGCTCGCTTAGCATGCGAGAGGTACCGGGATCGATACCCGGCGCCTCCAAGGAAAAAATCAAATTCTTTTTTTTTCTCCGCATATGAAATATATTTTCGATCTTAAATAATTAACAGTAAGATACCAAACCCAATGCCACATTTTTCACGTAATTTTTTATTGCATGCAAATTAAACAATTTGATCCAACGCAATTACTTGTCTGTGAGTTGTTAGAATCTCTTTATAAGGTAACCGTGCAATATCTTATTTATTTACACTTTATGCACAAAAGTACAAATGCTATAGCATTTTCTAGCAGTCGACCAATTATAATAGAATAAAACATAGGAGCGGGTGTGCATAGAGATTATTTTTTTGTATACTGCCAAGATGACAACGAGCATGCGGTAACCTGATGGTAAGTGGTTGCCGCACACCGTGGTCGCTTGCAGTTCCAGGGACATCACGCAATTTGCCGACCTTGAGTACTTTCCGCCATACTGCATAACGTGGCCTAAGAAAATCAACAGTAACAGTTCAGTTAACCGATTTCTTGCGGATGACACCCCTTGCGTGTCATGGACACCTTTTACGTAATATTTATTTTCCCGTCATTACAAAAGTTGTGTTAAAAGGGCGCCGTAAGAATTCGGGGATTGTTAAATTGTCTTTCTTTCTTCTTATACATACATGCTCACGCCTGTATCCCATGGGGGTAGGCAGAGACCACCGTTTGCCACATGCTACGATCCTCATCCATACTAGCTGTGCCCCGCGGTTTCACCCGCGAAGATTTAGTTTCATCCTTATGGTCGCGGAAATCAAATATTTTTTAATAAATAAAAGGTAGCCTATGTCCATTCTCAGGGTCTAAAGATTGTCTGTGCTAAATTTCATCAAAATCGGTTGAGAGGTTTAAGCGGGAAAGCGTAACAGACAGAGTTACTTTCGCATTTATAATATTAGTAGGGATTAATAATTTGGTCATCATAGTTCTTCCTTGCACGCCCTCTACCTACTTTCGCTCCATGAATTTGTTTCGTTCATCGCCTTTCATTCATCCTTTCGATATGTCCAAACCATCTCAACATACTTCTTTCATTTCTGGTCACCACATCATTCTTCAACTTGCTTTCTTCTTATATTTGTTGTATGCAGCAACGGCAGCAGATAGAGGAATTGTCGAGTCGCCAATCGTCACTGCGGCCGCGCACCGCTCCCGCCGTCATGCCGCTACCACAATACTTCCTGCACAGGTGCCCATACAATCTATATCTATACAGATTGATAGATACATGTTATTAAAGTGGCTGTTTGTAATACCAAATAAACTGCTGTTCATCACTAAATGCATATGAAAGTACGGTATTCCTACTCACATAAGAAAAAAACAATTCAAAAAGAGCTTTGTCCTTCTGTCCATCTATCTGTCTGTCTGTTTGTTCTGGCTAATGTCTGAAACGCTTAGATCGATCTTAACGGTACTTTTACTGGGAGTAACTTAAGCTATTTTAAAAGAAAATATACCCCCATTAATTAAGTGTAGTCTACGCGAATGAAACCAGGGGGCACAGTTAATAAATAAATAATTATATTATTTCCTAGCAGAGTGAACCCGAGTGCAAGTGCGAACACGTTTAGCGTTGGATGGCGTAAGGGAGCGGGCGAGGAACTAAGTCTGTTCTCGCACGCGCAGCCGCGGGTCCTAGTTCCCGGCGACACGCTGCCTTTCATCGGAGTGTTGCGGGATCGACACCCGGATCCTAGGCGGTGATTATACAACACACTATGTTTGGAGATTGAAAGATTGCTGGTACCAAATAAAACTAGGGTTCATTTCCAAAGGTTCGTTATGACGTTAAAGAAGAAGGGTAACAAAGGAATGGTAGACGTATATATGTGGTATTGAATAAAATAAACAGGAATATTTGGAAGGATCTTCTGTACTTCGTTTAATATAATAACAACTTAAATAATAAAATAATCTTCACGTCTTTCTTCGTCCGTCTTTTACGTCTTCCACCATCGTTCTGTCATCCGTCACTTTTTACTTCTCCCTCTTCTATTATTTCCGTTCACCGATCACACGTCGCCTATCATTCTCACCATAAAACCTCCCATATATATGTAACGCGATACAATTTTCAACAGCGCGTTCTATTTCATAACTCACGCCATCTACTGTTACAGTCGGTTTTCTCATCTGTGTCCAGCTGAAATTGGTTAAAAGTTATAATTATTTATTTTTCAGCCTTTTATCATATCACCTACTTATCATATTTTTATTAAAATTATTATCGTCATTAAATATAATTTTCAGGACTTTTTCATTCATTAATTTTCTGTGATTAAATACCGGATGGAAAAATATCGGATGTCTATCCGATGTGAAAAATATTTGCAATTAATAGTATTACAATCTGTATAATATAACGTTGACTCGCCGGTTTTTTGTGACAATATTTTGCCTGTAATTTGTATCTAATATATTGTATTATGGTGTCAGACACCTGATCAGTCAGTGGCGCGCGCTTCGACGACGTATGTCTCCGCTGCGAGCGCGCCCGCGGCCCGAGCCTATGCTTATTGACCGCAACCTCGACCGACCTGGTTAGAACACATTATTTATTATACTGTTTTATTTTTCAACCCAATACAAAAGTGTGCCACAAATTAAGCACCATTTTGGCCACCAGAGTGCGGAGTGAGTTTTCTTATAATCGTCCCATAGATGACACTATTTTGATCCCATACAAATCTACGCTTACGTCAACGCGATGACTTGTGACGGCGGCAATGAAAAACTCGCATTAGACGTGTGTGACGTGCGTCAGACATTATTAAAGTATGGCAACACCTTGTTTTCGGGAAAAAATACACTTTTTAAGTCGATAAATCTGGATCATGCTGGGTAGTGGGAACCTCTTAACGATTGACTAATCCATTCACTGGTGACAAACAATTGATAGTAAAGTCCTAAACCCATCACTTTGTGTCACTAACATCGAGGATATCCCTTGAATCATATCGACACGAGCAGATGGCGCTGTGTGATAATGTCCAAACATTATTGACCCAGTAACATGCAACGTGGACTTTAATATTTCTTTGGGAGTCTACATTCTTGAACTGCCGAAGGATGCATGCACATTATTTATAAACCATCATGGTTCCAGTTCCAGTGTATGCAATATATTAATAATAATATCTAATAGGTAGTGCGGGCGCGACGTTGGGTTGTACGTTCGAGCCACGCCCGGGCAGCAGTACCGACCCGCCCCAACAAGGACCTCATGGCTTGCAAGACATAAGGTAAATTAAAACTCAACAAAAAACCGTACGTGTGAAACGTTGCTTGTTTTAAAAAACCCGTGTATGCGTCGCCCGTTGCACACAATAGGGAAACACGCTTAGAGTAGGCGCTTGTACTTCCACCCAATAGTCAGGGTCTAAGAATTTGGCTATGATATCCCCTGCCTGTCGTAAGAGGCGACTAGGGGCCGGGGGCCTGCTGGCGGTGGTCGGGGTGGGAGCTTTGACCACCGAGAGCTTTGACACAGCGAGGTCTTCAGGGGCGGCGACACAGCTGCCCCGGGGATGTGCCCCGGCAAAGTGTGGGGGGACACCGGTGCGATCTATCAGAGTACCCGGAGTCTCCCCTGAGCACTCAGGATGACCACCGGGGGGGTTTCAGTGCGGTAAAAATCCCACATACCCCGATCTGCCTCTCCCAGGGCGGTCGGGGGACTTTTTGAAGGTTTCCCCCTCGTTAATAAAAAAAAAATAAAAAAGACGCTTGTACTTGATGCTGGTGCCAGCGGTTTCATGTATACATTTGACTAAGATTTGAGTTATATTTTGAACTAGCTGTGCCCTGCGGTTTCACCCGCGTAGATTTAGTTTCATCCTTCTTGTCGCGGAACCCTAATATTTTTAATAAATAAAAGTAGCCTAAGTTACTCCTTGAAACATCAGCTACCTACCAGTGAAAGTCCCGTTAAAATCCATCCAGCCGTTTCAGAGATTACCCGGAACAAACAGACAGACAGACAAACAGAGAAAAGTTTTCGACTTGGTTTTTTATTATCAGTAGCGTGTATACTTTCATATGCATTTAGTGTGACTGTAATTGTGGAATTACAAACAGACACTTCAATTTTATTTATCTGTACAGATAATTCACACAGCTCTTTATTATAATGTTATTTTAAAGTTTAATTAAAATCCATTCAGTGGTTTTTGCGTAAAAGAGTAACAAATATCCATACATACAAACTTTCGTAATATTAGTTATTCATAATTCATATGAATAATAACATTGAACATATTTGAAGGGAACAAATACAGCAGCGGCCCAAAACGGCGTCAGAGGAAAACAAGAGAACAGAACACCGAGATATCAGTCCGCTGTCCTTACTGAGGGAAGCTAAGCAGAGATTGAGGAAGTATGACTGTTTTTTACACTTATTTATCATTTCATTGTTCATCCTGAAGTATATAGTAGAACACATTTTCAGAAGATGGTACATACCTCTTTGGAGGAGCTCGTGGCACAGTTGCTATTGCGCATATCAATCGATCAGCGAAGTTAAGCAACCATACGCCTAGCCAGTAGTTGGATGGGTGACCGCCCGAGTTCCCTCCGTGCCTCGGAGAGCACGTTAAGCCGTCGGTCCCGGTTGCCAATTTAACATCTTTGGCAATCGTTACAGGTCAGTCGGAGGCCTAAAAATAATCTGACAACTGGTTTAACCCAGATCACAGATTTTCCTCCTAAATGGGGTTGCGAAGGTCAGATGGCTGTCGCTTCGTATAAAAATCAGGTGATCAGCCACATCGGGTTGAATCAAGTGCCGACCCCAAATACATGGGATAAGGCCAGGAAGATGATGGTACATACCTCTTTTATCTTGACGCGTTTTTATTGGAGCCCTTGTAGAGTTTAGGCGCCAATATATCAGGCATAATGAGGTAAAATTATAAAAAAAATATATGCTCACGCCACCCCAGAAGGCCCGAAGGAGTAAGCAATGGAGTTGTAACAATACCCACATTTTACCGAATATGATTAAGTGCCAACGTGACAGAGAGTGAGTCTATCGCCTTCTCAGGTACTATATATATGTCTTTGAAGTTTGACTTAATTCTCAGACATATGCAGGTTTCCTCACTATGTTTTCCTTCACATATGATGGCACTTTCATATTATGTATACATAAAATTATAAGCTCATCAGTGTCTGTCTGTCAATTTAAATTACACCAAATGTTTGCAATCGACACGAAACGTGGCTGTCTTATCGTGTCGATACGAAGTGTCGACACGATAATTTTCATGGCTAAGCCGCTGAACCGATTTTGCTGAAACTTAGTATAGGGATAGCTTTGACCATAAGGACAGATATAAGTTAGTACCATATAAAATAAAGCTCAGCTACCTTGGTTTAACCACTATCAAACCTAGTGTCCTAGATTTATCTTAACAGGGCCTGTAGACAAAGTAACATTATCCTCACGCTTCGCTGACTGATTTATGTCATTTTGTATCGTTTCTATTAGCGCAAGCGCGAGAGAATGATACTTTGTCTAGGCTTGAAATAAAACTTAAAATAATTACTAATTTAAGTTACATTATCACAGTAAAACGGTTAAAGACACGCCCCCCGCCCCTCGAGAGAAGAGTCCGAGTTGTGTGTTGCGTGAGGCTAAGCTGCGTCTGCGCAAGTTGGAGATCGAGGCCGAAGCCGTGGAGAGATCCTACAGAGACTTCCGACGCAGGCAGACGCAGTTACGGCACGAGAGGACTGCGTTCAGTGCCAATACAACCGACAACGATGTTGTTAAGGATCTTGGTAAGTGTTTGAAAGAAAGGCCCTAGTGCGAGTATTTCACTGCCGCCGTCACCAGTCATCAAAATAGTGCCACCTGTGGGCCGACAGATGGCGCTGTTACGATCCCATGCAAATCTGCGTTTATGTCATTGCGTTGACTTGAGACGGGGACTTAAAAAAACGCACTAGGCACTCTGTACTGTACTGTGCGTTTTCTGTTTTGAAATTTGCACCGTTTTCGTAACCGCTAGCGTCACCTATAATTTGAAGATTGATTTTAGTTTGCAGTGGACTCGCTGTGACAGCATAAGTTGTTGTTATACACAACAAGTGAGATTAAACAGATTTTATACAGTAGTCTCTGTTTGCCCCCATGGGATACAGGCGTGAGCATATGTATGTATTTTCTAATATTTTCAGTGTTGCCACGTAACGTATATTTTTGTGTTGCAGATAGAAATCGAAGTGAGCTAATGCAGAAGCTCGGAGATACTTACAAAGAGGAACTAACAAACCACATGCCAGAGACAACCGCTTTGAATAATAACGACGCAGAGAAGTACCTCCGCGAGTACCAAACTAAGTACGATATCGGTGAAACACACTTTCGAAACAAAACCGCTACGGCACAGTGCGTGAAGCCAATCCCGGCGGGGTTCAGCATCATTGACAAGGAAACTGACTACTTGGACACCCCTTTAGACGAGTTCAGGAAGTTCTACACGTCTGATAACAGGTTCGAACCTGATCGCCCTCACTCTACTAACTCTATCAAAGCTATGTCTTCAGCTAATAACAGCGGCCATGCCGTAGTCACTAATAGGGAACCGGCGAAGGATGAAAGGGAACAGCTGGAGATACTCAAAGAGAACATCGGCAAAATTTATAACTTGCCTGATGACGTTGCTCTCAAAGAGTCCAAAATGCCGGAACTGGGAAATAAATTTAATAACGAAGTAATTGAAAAGGATAAAAACTTGCTAAGCGTAGAAGTGGAGAATGTGAGCGAAGTCAAGGCCAAGGATGAAAGGGAACAGCTGGGGATCAAACAGAACATAGGTAAAATTTACAACTTGCCTGATGACGTTGCTCTCAAAGAGCCCACAGTACCGGAGCTAGAAAAGAAATTTAATAACGAAGTAATTGAACCGGATAAGAATTTGCTTAGAGTAGAAGTGCAGAGTGTGAGCGAGGTCAATAATGTGCAGATCAGCGAGTCCCGCACACAAGACTTTCTCCTCGTCATTAGCAGTTCAAGAGACACTAGAGACTTAGCCGGCTCCGACCCTGACATGGATGAGCAGAAACCTGAGATGACCATCATCATAAGTCCAAAACAGACCAGTCCTAAAACCGATGGGGATAAGACTCCCCGGATGAAAAGCGAGTCCGACCACGGACCGAATGACGTCATAGCGGATATTTTCAACTCCGACGCTAACAATCAAATCTCTAGTGTAAACCTCGACATTGAACTGTCAAAAGAACTTCTAGAAGCATCCCTCAGTGACGTGCCTAAAGGTGATGAATATCCGGACGATTTCTCAGCTGACGTCGATAATTACAACAGTCGGTCCGAATACGAGAACAACTCTCCGATATCCCTCCTAAAGACTTCTGAAGACGAAAACTTTTGGGACAACTAATAAAACAAGCCATTTAGAGAACCAGTCATAATTTATTCTTGCTAAATCTATGTGAATTAAATATATATCATATAAAACATACATTTATTTTACAATTTATCTTCATTATAAAAGTACAAACATTCGTAGACAATATTATCAGTGCAAGTCATCGCTCACTTTGGCAATCGAAACATTCGTAACACGAGCCCCCTTATTACAAAACATGGAATACACCAAACTCAGACTAAAATTTACGTATTAACCGTGGTCCCTGTGCTATTGACCCACAGTGGGTCCACGGGTAATATTTTTTACCCGTAGATCCACTGCTCTAGTTTTAATTTATCCTTTGCAATATGTCAGTTTCGAAGGACCAAAATTCTAGCTAAACTTTCAATAGTTATTCAGGTACCCCTAGCATAAGGTATCAATGTTTTCAAAAAGGATAAATTAAAACCAGAGCAGTGGGTTTACGGGTAATAAAATATTATCCGTGGACCCACTGTGGGTCAATAGCACTGAGACCACGGTTAATACGTCCTAAAACTATGTCCATCTCTTTAAATCCGTATCACAGAAAGAGGTGCTATTCTAAACCAAGGACTATCTATCTTAGTCAATGTAGTAATGTTTTGTAATAAGGTGGGAGTTGTAATTAGCGCAACCATAGACATGACAATTCAACATCAAATACAACACAAACGTTATTGTCGTTACATTTAAATATAACATATCAGAAACAGTATGAAAACCAACAGATTTTTATATAATCCTCTTGAAATAAAGTTTAAGACTGAACAATTGTATTCTCACTAATTCTTTACGTACAATGTATATTGAAAAATGCATCTATTTCACACAATATCTCATCTATTACAATACAAAATACACGAAATGAGATTATTTTACTAACATACAGGAACTCGGTTGTATTTTAAAACATTTATTCGTTCATATTTCTATTCCTTGAAACAGGAAATCATTTTAACTCGTAAATGTCCTAATTAGTCGCAAATAAAAAAAAATTGCTTTTTTAAATGTATTTTTTTTTCACTTTTGTATCATAATTTTTGTCACCAACAATACTGTAATTTATTTATTTTATGTTATGGGAACACTTAGTTTTGTAAACACAATAAATACATTGGTTTTATGTAATTGTATGATTTTTTTGTATGCAGTACCTGAGGTCAATGTGCAATTATTTTTCCTTTGTATTCGTATCAATAACACAAAGTAATTCAATGAATTACAATCATTATAGTTCTTAACAACTCGAATCAAATTCGATATAACAAAATGTCCTTTCAATGTGAATACGTCAATTTCCCTAAAAGTTAAAAGTTAAAATCTATAAACAAATAAAATTTACAATAACTAGCAAAATACAAATCTATTATTTAATTATTAACAGTATTATGTAATTGTATTAGACAGTAATAATTAATTATTATTCCTTATTTTTTATATCGTCAACACGAACACCAAACTATGTTAATTTCATGCGTTTTACTATATTTATTATTCATTATTATGAATACTATGTTTCGAGATACATGTCAATGTTTGTAGAGTGATGTTCGCGTGTAACGTAAATTAGGCAGTATTGTGATAATGTTAAGGTTGATAGTTGTTTAGAAGCCGAAGCTGACGTTATGGCCAATATTTTTATCAGCTAACGCCGAACGAGGGGAGTTCGGACCCGTTACTCGGAGCCACGTTGACACCTAATAGAAGAATGTTATTAGTCATACTTATGTCATAAACACAAGAAGTCAAAAACAACTTCGAGGAAAGGTATCTGAAGAAGAAAATTAAGACAGTAGATTCGCCTTACAAAAGTTCAAAGTGTATGTGACACTCTTTCGTAGAATTGTGTTCCTTGCTGTGAATATTTTTCCTAAGCATTTGTAGGTGGGCGATGTGCTAGCAGTTTCTTAAATTTATTCCAACGCCGTTAGTGATGGAGTGTGGAGTCAATTAAACGTTATCATAGGACGAGCATTACACTCTTTTTTGGCATGCAAAGTATGTATGCATTCTTTATATATAGGTACACACATTTCTGCTGGTTATATGTTTATTTGTCAGGTCAGATGCAGGCCTAAGAGAGTCTCACTACTCAGGTCACCAAATTTTCTTCGTAAAAGCTCGCTTCGTTGATGTTGATGACATGCTTATTCGACTATGGTAAAGAGATCTCAATGTACCTGCAGCGGCACAGTCCTAGAGTCATCGAGGCGAGGGGCCCCCGTGTCCCGGCGCGGCGTGGAGCAGCGGGGCCCCCCGGGGGACGCGGCGGGCCCCGCCTCGGGCCGGGCGCGGGGCCTGACCCCCCAGGGACAACGTTCGTTCCACGCGCTCCATGACGCGTTGCTGTCCTCGGCAGTCATTATCGGTGCTACACCCCATCTAGAAGATTATCATAAGGTTAATAGTTAATAGTCCTCATACGTCTGCTTTCAGTTATTAAAATCGAATCCAGAATTGACCGATTTGTAACTGCTGATGCAGGGCCTCCGAGATATACATTTTCAGGGTTACATACCCAAGGGTTAAAAAGCGGGCCCTATTACTAAGACTTCGCTGTCCATCTGTCACTAAGCTGTATCTCATGAACCTCATGAAGCTATAACAACATTGTACTAAAAACAGAATTAAAATTTTTATTTAGGGAGGGCTCTCATCCATCAAGGGTGTATTTTTATGCTGGTTTTTTAGATCATGGTACTTGGCCATTTTTGCTGATTTGCTGTAAAGAACCCGGAAGAAACAATTACACTTTTCCACTAAATATGCTTACAATTTGAATTTATTATGAAAAAATCAACGACTGTCTATATTTCTGAATTGTGAGTAAATAGCATGTACATAATAATATTATAGAGTAGTTACTTGTCCCTGTCAGTTTTGGAATAGAGTGCGATGGTGTGCCGCCAGCGGTACACGTTGGGGAACTTGTCCGACGATATCGGACAATCTGCTATTGCGTCGAACACCAGCCGATCCATCTTCGTAGGCTCTGCATCTCTGCAGTTCATGAGTTATAAAAATAAAGCAGATATTATACTTGGTTCTTGATCAATGCTAATTGTTTTATTTTGAACCTTAATTAAATAAACTCATATTATTAACAGAAATGTCAGTTTGTTTGTACCAGTTTCACGACTCCATATCATCATAAAAATAATTGGGGTACAGAAACAAACATAAGATAATTATCACAACATATTTCTATATCTTTATTTATTACTAGCTGTGCCCTGCGGTTCCACCCGCGTAGATTTAGTTTCATCCTTATTGTCACGGAACCCTAATATTTGTAATAAATACAAGTAGCCTAAATTATTCCTTGATATATCAGCTACCTGCCAGTGAAAGTCCCGTTAAAATCGGTCCAGTCGTTTCAGAGATTACCCGGAACAAACAGACAGAGAAAAAAAATATAATTTGGTTTTTTAGTGTCAGTAGAGTGTATACTTTTATATTCATTTAGTGAAAAGCTGTTATTTTGGAATTACAAACGTCTGTTTGTAAGATAAATAAAATTGAAGTGTCTACTTCAATTTTATTTATCTGTATAGATTGAGAAAAGATACCCGAAACAATCACAAAAATAGAGTGTTTTTAATAGGATCAAGAGGGATTTTGGAGAAACGCCCATATTGTAAAATATTCCTTATCTATTAAGATGTTTAGCGTACCCATATATGAAGGTGTCAGCAATAGCAGTGTCGCTCGCTTCACACATATCGTCGTCAGCTCGCTCCGAGGCCGTCAGGTACTCGCCTTCAGAATCACACGACGCACACGACTCGTCATCTGATATCTACACATCAAAGTATTAAGGAGAATAGTTAAATACTTTAACAATTTCAGTAGAATAAAAAATTTAAATAAAAATATTAACTTAACGTTTTAGGGGTTGTTACAGTAATCTATACAAAATCAAATCACTGAAGCTCTGTTGAATTGAAATTGCGATCGAATGGGGGTTTATGATATTTTTTCTTTGGGAGTTTTATTTACTGACAACATTGACATAGATAAGTAGACTATTTCACTGGCGGAAATGCGAAAATGAACGGACATGTGCCACGCCTGTATTACCGCCGAGGTGGTAAGGCAGAGATGTACTGACAAAACACCCAAACTCCGCCAGTTATATTTAATTCCCATATGATAGCCGAGCCAATTGCCATTAAGCAGGCACTTATCCGGGCTGCTACTGGGAAATTACAGATTTAGAAACCCAATAACAGTTAGCCCGACACGAGGACCAGGACCTCACGTTCCGAAGATGTGCTTGCGACCACTAGACTAAAGAGGCAATGGTACTTAAGTAAAGTGTTACGTAAGTATATATAGTTACCTCAGCATCAACGACCTGGCATTTAGCGACGTCGATAGTATAGAGGGCGCCACTGTCTCCACCGCCCGAGTTCACGCTCACAGGCTGCTCAGCTTCATTGTGCTGCAGCTTACCGTCACCTGAACAATATTGATCTTTAACACCTACTTAATAAGGTTTTTAAACGCTTGTTGAAAATTTGGAGAAGGAGCTAAGTTTCCAAATAAATTAAGGATTTTATTTATTTTGCATAATATAGTTGTATAAATATTGTAGTACTTAGAAGTAATATGAGGATACAGTAGCTCATGTACCAAACTACTTGTCAACATAATAAAACACACAATAAAAATTTCCACACCATGTTTTCCTTCATCGCAAAGTTCGCTGTATGTATTTACTGTACTTTCGATATTAGACAAACTTAATAGTACAAACCACGGCTGTTTGGAAACAAACTAACAATACACGACAATAAAGTTTTATTGTCTATAATCTTAAAGTGAAAAGTTAGGATCACTCACCAATGTCATGGTCGAAAATCAGTCTTCTTATGAAGCTCTCGCTCTTCGGACTGGTAGATAGAATAGATCTGTTCTTTCTGAACGAAGCGTTCTTCTTACTGTTCCTCTCGAACGAATCCACCTTCCACTCACACCGACACCTCTCCGCCTTCTCCCATATATTAACACACTCACACTCCGACAACGCCGGGCCCTTAACACTCTGTTCCGTCAACTCGTCACAAATAAAACTAGATATACACCTAACGTGGTTATCAATCACGTGCGTCAACTTAACCCTACTTCTAAAACTAGTCGGTTTACGTTCGTCGTCTGAACTGAAAATGTCGTCGTTAGGACAGCGCAATTTCACCAAGAACTCCATCAAATGATTGATATCGTCCAAATCCTTCGTCTGCTGTTTCAATTTATAGACTACAAGTTGTGCTAACCGTGAATGTATTAATCCAAAGTTTATGTTTTGAAACCTTTCGTCGTCCATGTACGTGAACATTGTATGTTGGAGGTGTTTCGCTTCGTTTTTGAGTGAATCCCCCGCTACTTCGGGCTCGGCTGTCAATGAAAATATTAGAGAATCCGCTATTCTTTTAGCGAATACTTGACACGTCCTCTCTATGCATAGTAGTTGGCTGACCGTGTGGTTTAAAGGCTGTGAGTTTGATTCCCCGTTAATTTTGATCGGTTGACTTGGTTGTCTGCAGAGCCTTTGTCTTACGGGGTCCGTTTTACACCAATGCGGGGGTCTATCGGCGATAGTACACGTGTTCATGGCTACACATAGTTCAGACACTGGGCTGAGGCAGTCATTACTCTGTCGTGAGATACTTAAGCTGATTCGACTGAAGGATATTTCGCTGGGCGAGTGTGTGGCACAGCTTTTGTTATAAGCGGAGGAGCAGGCGCTTTCGTATTTGGCTTTCAAGTAGTTCTCTAATAAGGTGAGGCCCTCGGGCGAGCGGAGGTCAGTAAACGTGTCCAAGAAAGGCCAGTACTCTTTCCAACCCACGTGTGTTTGGTCCGCTAAGTTTCTGGAAACGAAAAACAATTAGGAATAAATCTTTATATATATTAATTACGTGTCACGTTGTTTGTCCGCGAAGGACTCCTAAACTACTACTGAATGGATTTTAAATTTGATTTGCACATTGTGTGCAATTTGATCCAACTTGAAAGATAGGATAGATTAAACCACAATTTATAGTCGCAACTAGCTTCTGCACGCGACTTCGTCCGCGTGGAATAGTTACTTTGGGCTAACACTTACTTTAACCTGCGATTTGTCTTAGCTTGATTATATATATATGGCCTATATCTTTCTTCGACTCTAAAATTGAAAGAATTTTTATAATATACTTGTTGTGCCCCGCGGTTTCACCCACGTAGAATTAGTTGCATGCTTTATGTTGCGGAACCTTAATATGTTTTCTAAAAAAACCTAGCCTAAGTCACTCCTCGAAACACAAGCTATCTGCCAGTGAAAGTCGCGTTAAAACCCATTTAGCCGTTCACGCGTGATGCCGTGACCAAGGGAAATAGGGATTAATTTTCATATATAAAAGATAGACTAGCGGACGTCACGCGGTTCCCGTTCTCGTGGGAGGTACGGGGATAAAATATAGCCTATATTAATCAGTGATAATGTAGCATTCAAATGGTGAAAGAATTTTTTAAATCGGTCCAGTTTTTTTGAGCTAATTCGTTACAAACTTGCTTACATACACATTTTTCCCTGTCTTAATGGATACCCAAAAAAATAGTGCGTATTTTGCGGATTTCCATACCTGCCTACAGCTTCAAGTCCCTTGTCCTTGAGCCTGAAGGTGGGTGGAGCGAGGCGAGCGGTCCGGGGAGGAGTCTTCCACTGGCGCCGGAACACCTCGGCCTGGGCGCGCTCCATGGGCCCGGCGTACGCTCGGATCTCGTACCGAGGACTGAGGGGGTCGCCGTTTATTTCCTGAACAAAGCAAAAATATGGTTATTTTTACATATACATACAGGTTAATAACATTGAAGAGTCTGTTTCAAATCTACACTAATATTAAGAGGAAAGATTTGATTGTTTGTTTGTTTGCATTGAACAGGCTCAGAAACTACTTGACCGATCTTGAAAAATTCCTTCATCAATGGATAGCTACATCATCAGCGAGTAACATAGGCTATATTTTATCCCCGTCTTCCCACGGCAACGGAAACTATGCGGGTGAAACCGCGTGACGCCCGCTAGTTTATTTATAAAAGGATGTGCATACAATTTAAAAAAAATATAAACATGTTATGCAATACAGCCTATGTTACTCGCTGATAATGTAGCTATCCATTGCCGAAAGAATTTTCAAGATACGGATCTTGATCTCAAGTAGTTTCGGAGCCTATTCAATGCAAACAAACAAACATACAAACAAGAAGACAATCAAATCTTTTGTCTTTATAATATTAGTATAGATAAGAAATGTGCACTGACCGGAGGCTCGGCGGGAGTGAAGGGGCGACCGATGGTGGGCGCTCCACTGCCGTCCTCAGCGTGTAACACAGGTACATAGAACCGCTCGCGGAGCATCAATGATATACGCTGGACTGTCTCCGGAGTACTCTTCGACGCTCGCTTGCAGATTATCTATACAGATAAATAAAATTGAAGTGTCTGTTTGTAAATCCAAAATAACAGTTTTTCACTAAATGCACCTGAAAGTATACACGCTAAGGAGATTAAAAAACCAAGTTATAATTTTTTTCTCTGTCTGTCTGTCTGTCTGTCTGTTTGTTCCGGGTAATCTCCGAAACGGCTGGACTGATTTTAACGGGACTTTCACTGGCAGGTAGGTGATTTTTCAACGAGTAACTTAGGCTACTTTTATTTCTTAAACATATTAGAGTTCCGCGACAATAAGGATGAAACTAAATCTACGCGGGTGAAACCGCAGGGCACAGCTAGTCTACAATAATAACAAGTATTACAATGTTGGGCCTCAAAGGTGAGAAAGCTACAGGCAAGTGAAATGAGGATGTTCAGATGGAGGCGTAACGAGATTAGGCAAGGTAAGGCATTCCTTAGCTTAGTTTATAAGGAGAAGTCTGAAAGTAGCACCAGAGTCTGTCAAGTTGAAGAACAGAATGTGAGTTACGAGCAATCATAATAGGATTTGTTTATTAACATGTTTCATCGTTAACGAATTTCTGTTGCGTTTTAGCGTGGCTCGAAATGTGTTAATTGTCCACTACTCTCCCTTTCAAATGAAAATTGAAATGATTTATTCAGTTTAGGCCCTGGCAAGGCACTTGTGAATGTCGAGTAATTTACCACCGGTTCGTAAACTAGACTTCTGAGAAGAACCGGCAAGAAACTCAGATGGCATCATGTACATTTCATTACACAGTAAATAATGATAATTACAATAAAATTATTCACAACAGTGAAAATTGTATTAGTATGCATGTGTAAAAAATAATAATTAAAAAAGTTAAAACAATACTAAATGATTTACATAACATGTTTGCATACCATGTCATTGCCAGGAGCTACTTGTGCAGAGTTTTAATTCCATATGTCTTTATCATTTATGTAATCCGAAATTGTATAATAAGCTTTCTTCATCAGTACAGTTTTAACATGTGTCTTAAATTTATCATAACTTAACGCGTTTATTGACTGTGGGATTTTATTGTAAAAACGAACGCAGTTCCCTACGAAGGAGACTCACACAATACTTGGTAACATTATTTGGCTGCAAACGAGATATATCATTCTGCCCTATCCTTCATGGGGGTTAAGTTTAAGTTAAGTGACGTACATCTTGTGGCTGCTCGCCATATTTGTTGGTGGCGTTCTTGTTGCACTGCGGGAAGGATGTGAGCACGTCGACCACCTCGGCGGCGCCGTACTTGGCCGCGAAGTGCAGCGGAGTCTCGTTCATCGCCTTGTCTGGTGTGTTCAAATATCTGTCTACCAACATGCTGGCGAACTCCTGCAATTACAAATTATTATAAATATAGCTACGCTTTATTTTACGTGGAGAATCCGTTAACCAATCGCCGCGGGGGCAGCGGAATCGGAAGTCCGACATAACCCATGTTAGTAGAATACTGCAGTTTACTAGTAGAATACTGCAGTTTGCTGGCAGAATACTGCAGTTTGCTAGTAGAATACTGCAGTTTTCTAGTAGAATACTGCAGTTTGCTAGTAGAATACTGCAGTTTGCTAGAAGAATACTGCAGTTTGCTAGTAGAATACTGCAGTTTGCTAGTAGAATACTGCAGTTTGCTAGTAGAATACTGCAGTTTGCTAGTAGAATACTGCAGTTTGCTAGTAGAATACTGCAGTTTGCTAGTAGAACACTGCAGTTTGCTAGTAGAATACTGCAGTTTGCTAGTAGAATACTGCAGTTTGCTAGTAGAATACTGCAGTTTGCTAGTAGAATACTGCAGTTTGCTAGTAGAATACTGCAGTTTGCTTTGTAGTCGCGGCTTGAAGCAGTTCGTATATTTTGGCCGTAATTATATGTGATTTACCTTACAAGACTCGGGATCAGCGTCGGAGCCGTATAAAGACTGCACGAAGATCGGGTTCCCCACAGTGGTCAGGATGAGGTTGCAGATGTCCGCGTTCATTGCTTTAGCTGCTATATGCAGCGCATTGTACCGAGAACCCTCCTAAGGAATACATATTCAAATTTAGATATACATATTACTATGTAGTAAAAGCCGTGGTGGCCGTAGAGCAGTCGCCTGCTACGCAAGCGTCGCAAGTCCGAATCTTAGAGGGGCCCGTACCAAAGATTTTTCTAAAACCGTATGTGCAGTGATTTTACACCACGTGCATATGTCTGAGAAGTAATTCAAAGACGTATGTAAATTATTATTGTTATTATTAAACTACATATCAAGCGACGCGCTGAAAGTACACTTCAATCGGTAATGCTTCCCAACATTGAAGAATAAATAAAACCGAAGGGACACATCATAAGCCTAATGTTTTCTAGGTCAAATGCCGTCATCCAATCGATATCTATAGAATAATAGACGTACCTAATTCGTTTGTGAAGTGGCAGGTGTACATGTAAGCAACAGACTTTGGTGAATACATTACAAACATGGCTATTCTGATAAAAATATCCTGTCACTTTTATGTTTCAGCAACGCGGTTCTTGAGAAAATTTATAAATTTTATATATAGCCAAGTTTTTTATATAAAATAGTTTTGTTAGTTGGAAAAACTCGTTACCTCTGATACCTCAAAACATATTTAGTAATGTTGGAGCAAGGAATCGAGTCTTATCGTATTGCGTACGCGTACAGTATGACGTGTAGGTACCCATAGTACGAAAAATGCGAGTAATGAAATGCATAAGCGTGTAACGTTCCAAAATTACTCGGCACTACATGGCGCACCCTTTACCCAGTATCAATTAGCCTCAGAGTATAGTGGTTTGGTTTCAGAAACACGTGTCGTGACGACACTGTGTACATGGTCTACACTTGGTGAAGGCAGCAAGGGCGTGTTACAGGCAGATCAGACAGACGTACGCATTCTGGTAGACCCCCAGCGCATACTGGACTGCACTTCACTAGGATAACTATGTCATAATAGCGGAATAAACCTTGTAACATTTAAAATGTTACAAGGTTTATTCCGCTATTTACTACTCTTTCATAACCATAAACATGGACTTCCGCAAAGTAACACCTGATTCTGTTCAACATACGGTTTGCTAAAGTTCTTGTCTTACCTGCATAATAGCGGGTGTGTTCCCGCTGCTGACGAGGAAACGAGGGTTGTCCCAGACTCGCTCGCGTACGGCGCACGCCAGCCCCGACTCGATAGCCTTCCGCACCGCTACCATATCCTGCGGCGACGGCGCCTTAAACGGGTACGGCTTCTCGCCCATCACACCTACTATTCAAAACATATTTACTTTTAAAACTTATGGCACCATAAAGGGGTAGAGAAAGAACCCAGCATTCTTATCAGGCTCTGACGCGTTATTCACTAAGCTATTTCATCAATCAAATCATCGTCATCAACAAGAGGAAATTGATACGTAGAGGATAAGGTTCATTTTCGTATCTTTAAAACCGACACTGGACGACGATTGCGACGCTGAGAAACCTTAGTGAATAACGCGGTTGGAGTCTGGTATCATTTTGGACTATTGTGTTTTGGACGATTTGCTATTCAAACTTAAATTTACTGTGTCATATGTTGTTAGTAGTATTTCATTCAAAACTTCAGAATCGACATTACGACAGGTAACGGCAGTGTTTCCCTTCACTCTTAATGGACTGGCAGTGTTTGGAAAACAGCATCTGTGCCCAGAAGAGAAACGTCATTTAATATTTAGATTATGACAAGCTGCGTATGGAAATTTTTTGGGACTTTTGACTGTATACATACAGATTTCCAACTAGAACTATTGGAGCCACAGTTCCCCAGGCATGACACCCGCCTAGGTTGAAGATATTCCCTTTGCTGGGGCTGAGCATGGTCACTACACTATCTGACCGCACAGACAGTTTGCACCACAGACATGGTAGTATTCTATATCTGTAGTTTGCAGTCTCCATAAAAATAAATTCAAGGTCTATGTTTGCTTTCACTGCAAAGCTGTTGTTACAAATTGCTTCCGCATCTAAATAGTAATTAGTTAGCGGCATATAAGTAACATTAACTAGGTTAAAAGGTCGAACGAACCTACATCAGTGAAAATAGATTATATTGACACGCACACAAGGCGTGTCAGGTAATAGCCACTTTCCTATGGCTGTGCTCCATGGGGATCATAATATTACTAGACTTTCATCAGCCATATTGTAGAACTGGGTGTGACTTTATTTCGCGGCGCACTAATAATATAAATAAAAAAAATAAGTAGCCTAAGTTACTCCTTGTGGCATCGGCTATTCGCCAGTTAAAATCGATCCAGTCCTTTCTGAGATAAGCCGGAACAGACAGACAGAGAGACCACGAAATACACTAACAACTACTTACTTTGTCAGTGGCGTGGGAGAAGCCAAATAAGCGATATAATTAGATTACTTATCAACTAATTACCATACCTCCGGACATGGATATTCGAAATCCCGAAAATAAACCCTGGGCATAAGCGTGTTGTATTGACTTTCTATTCTCACCTCAATCTGATAGCAACTTATATTATAAAACTGTCTGTCTGTCTAGCATTTCACGGCAAAACCATATAAAACTTTACATGCGGAAACCAAGTACTTAAATGTGTATACTTGAGTTAAATTGTATACCAGTAGTTATATATAATTGCTGTCAGGTTTTCTTATTAAAATAATATTTATAATAATAATGCCTTTGGAACAGACACAGGGTACTTTAAGTACTTTAAGTAGGTAAAAGCTAGTCTATATATATAAAAATGAATCCCCATTTTCCTTGGTCACGACATCACGGGTGAACGACTGGACCGATTTCGATAATATTTTTTTTGTAGTGTTCGTTATTGTCAGGAGATGGTTCTTATGAAAGAAAAAACTATGAAAATTGAGAGAACAATTAGAAAATTTAAGAATACATATAAAATTATTTCCTTCTTCTTAAATCTAACCTTAGCGATTTGGACAATAAATACTTTTTGATGTAACCTCATAATTACGACAGGGCAACGTCTGTCGGGTCAGCTAGTAGGTGATAAATTTAATATAGGCTTAGGTATAAGTATAAAGACGTAAGCCAACGCGATAACTAAGCGTTTTGTGATGTTACGAGCACTTAGCAAATACGTGAAAGCCACTCGATTCATATCTCTATTGAAGTATAATCTTCATTAAATAAGAACGTTGCTTATAAAAACACTTTCGTATTTATCATTATTATATTAATAAGGATTATCAATATTACACGTGAAGAAGTTATGGTAAGAATCTTAACAGATAAATAAAATTGAAGTGACTGTTTGTAATTCCAAAACAGCTTTTCACTAAATGCATATGAAAGTGTACACGCTACTGACACTAAAAAACCTAGTTTTAAAAAAAATCTCAGTCTGTCTGTCTGTTTGTTCCGGGTAATCTCTGAAACGGCTGTATGGATTTTAACGGGACTTTCACTGGTAGGTAGCTGATGTTTCAAGGAGTAACTTAGGCTACTTTTATTTATTAAAAATATTAGGGTTCCGCAACAATAAGGATGAAACTGCGGGCACAGCTAGTTACCCATTATTTGACAAATTATAATGAAGTAGTTTTAAAGTTCAGATGAACATTTCATATTAACACGAATGCAAGTCAAAATCTAACCCTTCATTTCACTTCGCCGTATTAGGGTAGTAATAGATTAGCTTTTACCCACGTCTTTGCCTACGTTATGATTGTGTAGGTATTTTAAATGTCCTTGGTATTACAACTATGTATCTATTCATTCGGCAAAAATGGTGCAACCGTATAGTAAGCGCCCGATTATCCATATGGCAGATTAATTGTAAAACAGCCTCATGAGCCCTTCACGTAGGTAAAAAGTAAGAGAAGGGTAAAGGAAAGGGGTCCAGAGAATTGCATTGCCAATAGGGCCCGTATAAGGCTAATCCGGCTCTGGTTTAGCCGGACGATAAACGATTGTTAGAGTCCAATCTAGATAAGCTAATTTACCTATTTGTCACCACAAACAAATAGCGTCAAAACGCAATTTCCCACCATAGAAAGCATTAATAATATCCTTCACAAACTCAACCTTCAACTTATTCTCAGAGTCTTGACATAAAATATGCAAATTACACACACAATAGATCTCAACTGCGGAGTTATCGTATCCAATTTGCAGCTTTGTAGATTTTTTTCCGAGTCTAGCTTATTAGCATAAAAGTCATGTAATTCCTATTAGTAAAAAAACTAAATTACTGTTCATGTATTAAATATAAGGTTCCAGAGATTTTTAGCTGGAAGATTGACTATCTATATTATACAGTAAGTAAGCAATTTCAGTCAACATATAGTAAGGTACGCGTAGGGGATTTCGTGTCGTATTCATCCGAAACAAAAAGTATTTAATCAATCAAATGTGTATTACTAATCAAGCTTCTAATCTTCCACTACCAAACATTCAAAAGCAAAAAGTTGTGGCCGTTATACATTTACTAATTCAAAAAATGTATTAGCACAAAATAGCAATGTAGCAGACGGCCATCTAATTCGATCGAGAATCATACAAACCTATCTTCGTAAGGAATACGCGTGACAGACATACCTACGCTTTGACGTCACTATTAATTGCTTCGTGTGGTTATCAAATGTTTAGTATTCCACAGGTGTGTCTTCTGCGTGCCTTCAAATTAAAACGCTAATTATACCTATTGCCATTACCTACGCGTATGTAGCTAAGCTAGAAAAACAATTTGATATCTACTACCATGGATTCTTACAATTCCCCCTTTTACAAAATATTGCCTAAGATAATACTTGGTTTGAAAAAATATTATCTTTTTGTGCTACAGACTTAAAAAGGGATGCACATAGATTTAGCCCGAGTTTGGTCTAACTATGGTTTAAGCCATTTTGTATCATAAAGAGGCAAATTAAAAAAAAATATCTCAATACAAAAGAAAAATGTATATAATATCCCTCCTATAATAATTAACTGTCAACAAATAGTAAGATATAGCAGACAAGCTGCAAGAATGTCAGCTCCGATGGTTTGGCCACGTAAGCTGCAGGCCACCAGACTATGTTGGACACCGATGCCTCAACCTCGATGTACAAGGCCCAAGAAGTGCTGGCTTGACGTCGTTAAAGCCGACATGAGAGAGAACAACCTGACAGAGGAGGATGCGAAAGACCCAGCAAAGTGGAGGAGAGAGAGCAGTAAAGCAGACCCCAGCACCATGCCGGGAAAATGCTAAGACGAAGAAGAAGAAATAGTCACCTTTGAAAATAAAATAGCTAATTTAGCTACTACATTAGGTAATACAACTCACTGTTATCATTTCCATCAGTAGTGTCGACCGGCTCAGCTCCTCTCAGTGCAAAAGATACAGCATCATGTCTGTTCTTGAAGGCTTTGAAGCGCGATGTCTTATACCGCATCACAAGCTCCATAGCCTCAGACTTGTTTTTGTAAACATGAAGGGCCTCTGTAAACACATATATTTGTGAACATAATGTGAGTCCCTAAGCCATTCTGTCATGCAAATTTAAATATATCTTTATTTGATTAACACATTCACTGCTAAAATTTCATCTTCTTTGTAAATTAAATAACTAACAGCTGAATTCACAGGTGCATCGTTAGCAGTGAACGCGTTAATTTTTCAACATTTAACATACAGGATTATACATACTACCACCAGGTTCGGAAGGTTGCTTTTACAGAGAAAAACCCAGCAGGAAGCTCAGTAATTACTCTTTTCAAAAATATGTTTAACATATTGAGTAATACAAAATGTTAAAAACATTGGGCTCTTAAGCCACAAAAGAAGCTGAACGCAAAAGAAAGAGAACATGAGAAGAACTAAAGAGAGTAACTAAGAAAGAAGACAGTAAGAAACTAAGACATATGTCACAAAACTGCAACAATTATTTATCAACATAAAGTTATTAACTCTGAGACATTCTTGGTGGAATGGGAATATCCTCTAAATGGTATGCAAAAGGCTAGCTAGTGTAATTTGGTGATGTAAACATTAGGCCACAGACAATGTTTACAATATAATTAATAAAAACATAGGTACCATATTATCTCAGCTGAAAATTAGAAAATGTTCATTACCCAAATAACTTTGCTTTCTCTAAATAAGCAAAATTCTAAAAATTTAATTAAAAAAATTGTACACTGCTGTTTTAATGCTAAACCTTTATAAAGTAGCTGACCTAATTACTTGAGAAACCAGGTTATTTACTGCCAAAGCCTGTAAGATTATTCAAATGCAGTGGCATTATTGTTTACTCAAGAATCAGGAAATAATACTATCAACAATACTGACCCACATTAACTTATCATGTACAGATAAAATAGATAAGATGGAATGTAAACAATGCCAAACTCTTTTGTGCTAAATTTACCTACTTTTTTTATTTAAATTCTAGAATATAAATTACACTAACCTTCATCTGAAGCTTTCTTGATTTCGCAAGGTATATACACCCCATAGTAGATCGTAGGTGGTTCTGTGCTAGTTGGACTCTCTGGCGCACTATTCCTTTTACTTAACGAGTCTAATCGTAGCAGTCTACTGAATAATCCTATGGCTCCGTCTTTACGTTCAGTCGGCGACAATATATCCTCCTTCATACCTCCTATGTCTTTACACTCCGGGATGATCACCTTAGACATTTTCTCTTCCTAAAAATGGTAAACACAGAAATGTTTTGTTTGTGACGCACGGTTCAGCTCCAAGTTTATTTTTAAACAACACTTGTAAATTCATTTAGCTCACCTTATCGACGAAATGTGTCATAAAAACATATTCATTTATTACTAATTATTTATTATGTGCTTTAATGCATTTTGAGAATATTAAGAGTATCGACACAATAAAAAAAACAGGCGTATTTTCGTAACAGAAAAATCAAAGTTGAAATGCGTTGCGTTTGTATTTTAGAACATGGGTGACGTTTTGACAGTTGTTCTTTTCTTTCTGTTTTTAGTGTTGTTCAATGTGCATGTTGCTTGTTTTCAACTGACAATCTAATTCTCCAACAACTCTGCAACCACAGAAAAAATACTTACCATAGACAGAAATGAATAGCTGTCAGTGTTGACAGACCAGTGTCATCCATGTCCGTCTGTCAAGACTCAAGTCGCAATTACGTCAAATCCATAATAATAAAATAAATAGGTTCCTCTTCCTAGGTGTACATATATTGGTTGGTTGCGTTTGTTTGTTTATATTGATTAACATTAATCAATTAAATATCCGAAGTCTAATATAAATATGTGAAATAAAAATACGTATAGCATATAAATTATCTTGTTGTTAAGTCGTCTATGATTCCTCTCGTTGGGAAGAAAACAAAAATGCCGCAAATCGCAGCTATAAAATACACTAGTAAACCCGATAGAATTATACTGTGCCATGGCTGTCTTGTGTCTGATGTTAAACTATTTGATACGGTTAAATATAATCTAGCTGACTTGTTCTCGGATTTAATTGGTAGAGAGGTAAATTCTTTGTTTCATTTCATTTTCAAAATGCAGGTATAACCCTTTGGGCAATGTAACTTCAAAAGGGCAATTGTTATTAATAAAGTTTTTCTCAATATGTGTACACAATATGTGTGTGAGCCTATTGCTACTAACCAAGCACTAATCTAGACTACGACTGCTACTTGGAAATTAGAGATGTTAAAATCCAATATCACTTTGCCTGACCCGGGGATCGAAACCCAGGACTTCGTGTTTAGATGCTTGCAACCACTAGACCAGCTAGGCTTATATTGTAGCCTAACAAAATATTTAATATAAACAATTTTTTTTTTATAAATTCTATATTTCACTGTACTTTTCCATTCTCAGATTAACTTCATGGCTGAAGTACCGCAGCACTTGTGTAGCTATTGTACCCAGCTGCTCCTCAAGTATAACACATTCAAAACGCGATGTACACTTGCTCAGGAACTATTGCAAAAAGCTCACAGAAAAAAAAGGGTCAGTAAGTAAAAATCATTATTAAGGACTAGCTGTGCCCCGCTGTTTCACCCACATAGATTTAGTTTCATGGTTAATTTCGAGGAATCCTAGTAATTTTTATAACTCAAAGTAGCCTAATTACTCCGTGTAACATCAGCTACAAGCCAGTGAAAAATTGGTCCAGCCGTTACAGAGATTTCAGTGACAGACGGTACAGAGAAAATTTTTAAAACTTGGTTTTTCAGCGTCAGTAGTGTGTATACTATCTTATGCATTTAGTGAAAAGCTGTTATTTTGGAATTACAAACAGACACTTCAAGTTTATTTATCTGTATAGATATAGATTAACAGGTTCTTTATTTTTATGCCTGTAGTTCCAGAAGGCGTATACAGAGAGGTGTATTATACATCTTTCCACAAGTTATATTAAATTCATACCTAATAGGGGGTAAGATATTGTATTGCCATTTACCCGACATTAATCAAAACTCCGGTCTGGTACTGGAACATTGCTAATGAAAAATGGGGCACAGCTAGTTCAAAATATAAAATAATTTTTTTATATTCCTAACAAAGATTCATAAGAGCATTCAAAATGAAGATAAATAAATAAATATACGTAGAATAGAACATTTCATTTTCACATACACTTTTTCAGGTTACTATAGAGAAAATAAATAAAATTGATAGGCAGTCAAATTATCTAGTATTGCCATACACAAGAACTTCAGTAAATATATCCAGCATTACAAATGAAGAGTATAACCTTGATATTAATCATGACAACAACATACATTCATATGAACACACACTCACACCTGTATCCAATGATGATAAAGTTATAAAAACTGAATTGAAAGTTGATGAAATTGCTGACATAAAACTTGAAACAAGAACATATTTAGATAATGACCTGGAGTCTGTAGAAGAAACATTTGATAGTGAATCAAATTGTTTTGGTAATATCAGTAACATAAATGTGTCAGAGCTCAGGGTGAATGATACAGAAATGGTTGCAGACAAAGATTTTAAACAGTATAATATGAATGGTTTGAAAGTAACTAAAAAACACAGCTCCAAAGATAAATATCACAACAGAAAGCCCAAAGTTAAAACCAAATTAAGAAGTAGTACAAAGCCGAAAGATTTAAGTAAAGAATTAAATGTTGATATTAAGTTCTTGGGTTACGAAGAACAAGTGAGAGAACTAGAGAAGAGAAAGCTAACAGTTAACTATAAGCGATCCCCATATAAATGTGACCAGTGCTATAAAGGATTTATTGTTGAAGATGCTTATAATAGACACATGGTTGTACACACTGCTGTAAGTATTTGCACTAGAGTGCCTAATGCGAGTTTTCTTAATATCCCCGTCACAAGAAACCGCGATGACGAAACGCAGATTTGTATGGGATCCAAATAGTGCCACCTATGCGCCGACAGATGGCGCTGGTTCCCTGGATCCCATATGAATCAGATTTTACGTCAACGCGGTGACTTGTGACGGCTGCAGTGAAAAACTCGCACTAGGCCCTTTGTATTCTGATGACTGCATATTAATACTAATATCATGAACATATGTTCATGATGTTTTTCTTGGTTCTAAAGCTTGTGGTATGAAATCACTGCATTTAAGTTTTTTTCTAGAAAAACTTTTTGTTACACTCCACTGAGATTTGAACTAGCAGTGCTTGCGTAGAAGGCGATTATTCAATTCTTAATCTAACTTGAATAATAAAGCCTATGTGATATCGCAGCGTTCTATAATTGAAGATGATTTTTTTAATTCGTCCAGTTTTTGAGTATAATACATACAATAATACAGGTCTCGAAACGAGTAATGAGCCAATGCGTAGTCATTTTATGAGTCTGTCTCTGTCATTCTGTACGGCGCGACGCGAGTAAAGTACATGTGCAGTTACCCCAACTATTTTCAAACTTTTCCTCTTGATATTAGTAAATAGCTTTGTAAAATAAAATTGTAAATGTTTTAATTTACAGATGAAAGGTAACCTAATATGTGACATATGCAAATTCAGGTACCGCAATAAAGAGACCCTATTGAGCCACATGAGGACCCATCTAATGATATTCACATGCAAGGAGTGCGGACATGTCTCTACACAAATGTAACTATATACTACAGTATAGATGCCGTCACAAGCTATGAGCGTTAACCTTGAATGCACAGTAGTAAATTTATGAGTCTGTCTCTGTCTGCCCGTTTGGCGCAACGCTAATACATGCGCAGTTATTCCCACTTTTCACTGAACGCTCATAACTTGTGATGGCACACCTGTACTCGGCGATAACTTATTCGACAGCAATACTCGCTAGAAACTGTCAAAACCACGACGTATCAATTGACTCAGTCGTCTTAAAAATTGATCCGAGTTGACAAAAGTTGTGGAAACCTTGATGTCTGTTTTTTTGTCGACTTATCTTAACATGTTGTAAAATGATAATGAAAATTATTTATTTATGAAAGTCGAGAATTTACCACCGGTTCGGAAACTAGCCTTCTGAGAAGAACCGGCAAGAAACTCAGCCAGGCATCATGTACATATCGTCGAAACAATATAAATCATATGAAATCATCATACAAAATCAAATTTGATCATCATGAATTTAAGAGTTGTGACTCTTGTCGGTGTAACTGATGCAACTTCTTCCTTCTGTCTATAAAGTGCCATCTCATGACCCTCCCTATACGTCATGGCAGACACTTTTTCCTTGACTTGTCTCATGTATGTTAACCTGGGTCTTCCTCTTCCTCTCTGTCCTTCTACTTTTCCTTCTAATATGTTTTTAAAGAAACTGTCATGTCGAACAAGGTGGCCAATCATCTTTCCTCTTCGATCCTGGATTGTATTCCATAGTACTCTTTTTTCATTTACACTTTTGAGTACATCTTCATTTGTGAAGAGGTACAAATATTCACAATAGTGACAAATTGTAATGCAACGTATGGTGTACTAGGCACATCGAATCGAGTTCTTTAAGCAGCTATGTTAGAAGCAGTTGAAATGTCGTTTTTTGTCGACTAATAGCGTCGACTAAATTATCACATGACAGCCACTCTAAGCCGGTATTACCTATGTGTTTTTTTTACAGGAAAATGGCTATAATACACCACAAATTTCACACTGGTGCAAAATACCCATGCAAATATTGTTCGACAGCTTACAAGTAAATAGATTTTTTTAAATTAATTATTAGCTCCTAAATGTACGGACACTCAATCAAATAAGCAAATGTTACAGTCGGCTTACAACATACTATTCTCACATGAAGAACGTGCATTCTTCCACGTTGCTTCGCTGCGAGATCTGCGGCGAGTCTGTCAACGGACCCATAGGACTTTCGGCTCACGAGCGCAAGACTCATATTGTAAGTTATACGTTTTCGAAAAAACATTCCTGATTAAAAAAATATATTTCACAAATAGTCAAAGTCAAAAATATCTTTATTCGATTGGACTTTATACAAAGCACTTTCAAATCGTCAGAATGACACAATTTACAGGATTATACATGCTACCGCCAGGTTCGGAAGGTTGCTTTTACTGAGAAGAACCTGGCAAGAGACTAAGTAATTACTCTTTTCAAAAATAGTATACAAATAGAATTCTATATTATCCTTGAGTAGCATATTATAGTCTATTTTGGTAATGTAGGTTAATTAGGGATCTAGAATAACTCGCCTGCTACAGTCACGGACAGAAGCTAGTATATTTGCAAATGAAATTTGAAGTCCTTGTATATATCAACGCACAGCCTAAACTGCTGGTCCTAGAGGCATGAAAATTGGAGGGCGTGTTCTTTGTGACGTGTTTAAATACATATATTCTAAAGAAGAAGGCTGAATGGGGGTTGAAAGTTTGTACGTAAAATCTTACTGCACGCAGAACGGAGGCGAAGCTGTAGATGCAAGCTAGTATACTCTAATCTAAGTAGTATGTTCATAATTTAACGACAGCTTTCAATCACGCACGATAGATCATAAACTAACGGTGTTCACAATGTTACGGTGACAGATCCAAACAGTAATGATAAAATGTATGATTCCATAGGTGTCACCCGATTGTAAGTGTTCGAGATGTGGCGTACAGTTTTACACGAAGGAAGCTTTTGATACGCACAGAAGTAACGATGGGCTTTGCGATTTGACACTCAAGTGAGTACCTACACCTAGATTTATACTCACAATCCCAGAAGGGTCCCCGAAGGGGTAAGCAGAGGCTGTAATAAGAAACACCCTCTTTTCTTTATTTGCCAAATAGATCGTGCACACGATGCGGAGCAACGTTTGCAACAGACGAGATGCTAAAGGAACATGAGATAGAACAACAAAAATACGAGGGCTACGTCGAATGTTCACTGGTATGTACATTTAGTATATAGCTGTGCCCCGCGTAGATTTAGTTTCATCCTTATTGTCACGGAATCCTAATATTTTTAATAAATAAAAGTAGCCTAAGTTACTCCTTGAAACATCAGCTACCTGCCAGTGAAAGTCCCGTTAAAATCGGTTCAGCCGTTTCAGAGATTACCCGGAACAAACAGCCAGACAGAATTTTTTTAAAACTTGGTTTTTTAGTGTCAGTAGTGTGTATACTTTCATATGCATTAGTGAAAAGCTGTTATTTTGGAATTACAAACAGACACTTCAATTTTATTATTCTGTATAGATTTTTCCTATTATTAAAATATTAAAATCAAATTTGCAATTCGTAGGCTTAACTCAAAAACGGCTTGACCGATTTGAATACTTTGATACGGCCCAAACGTAATCGTTTGTATATTTTATGTTATTCTAGTGCACCAAGAAGTTTTATAACTTGGATTATTACAAACATCATCTCCTGAGGCTCCACCCGGGGACGTTGCCCTTCAAAGACAACTACAAACTAGTGAGGGATGAACAATATTGCATGAACAATGGATCTAAACAACTCGGCAAATACAAAGGCTGTAGCTCCTTGCTGTGCGAGATTTGCGGGAAGATTACTAAGGTAATACTATCTCAGGTTTAAATACATTTTACTGTCAAAAGAATTACGAAGTAATTAAAAAAAAATAAGAAAATAGCATAATATAGTAAGAATTTGTTCCCGGCGATAAATATTGCACTTCGACCTCGGAAAAGGGGCAATCTGCTAAATTCGGCTTCGTAAAGCGTTATCTCTATCGCTATTGTGACATTTTTCAGTGCCAGTCGCGGGATTACATATAGGTTGTATGTACGATATACACATTACCACATTTTTGACTAACTGTACTGTATCTATAGATAATTACATTAATAAATAACTGTGATTATTTCAGAACAATGCCCTCCTACAGCTACATCTTCGTGAAAAGCACTCGGGCAAGGACTGCGGCTGGCCCTTCCAGTGCAACGTGTGTCACAAGACCCTGAGAAGTCGTAGGAGTTTAGAGGTATGTATACTAATTATAAAGTAGAATAGTTTGTTTGGTTGAACGCGCTAATCTCAGATACGAATAGTTTGAATTGAAGAAATATTTTTGTGTTGGATAGTTTTTTTTATCGGGGAAGGCTTTAGGTTTAATAACATCACGATGCGCCCCATAGGAGCAAACGGGAAAAGTAACATAGTTTTTATTGTTAATCTTATGTGGGTAAAGCTCCCAGGACTGTAAATATATTATTCAACGAAATACGAAAATCCAATCGATAGTAGGTCAAGTTCATACCACTATCCTAATTCGATCTAAAATTTCATCCGTATGTACTACTTTAATTTAATTATTTGACGAACGGTAAGTTTATTGATAAAATCAAAACGATACTGAAACTTCGCTTGAGAAGTTTCGTTTATGGATAAAGAAAGTAGACTCACAGTTCTTCATAAAGAGCTGTGTCCCGTCTCGAGTTGAAAACGAGTACCTTTGAACGCGTAGTAGTCATTTTATGAGACTCTGGCTATATAGCGCGAGGCACAGTACCACTATTATCGCTGCACGCTCATAATTCGTGACGGCACTTACTTGTGTTTTTTATATTTGTTCAGGATCACGCCCGGACCCACACTAACGAGCGTCCATTCCAATGTCAGCTTTGTTCCAAATCATTCAACATTGTCCAGAACTTAAAACGACACAGTATTGTAAGTACCTACTTACCAATTATTTTCTTTGCAGGTTTAATGTCACCCCATGGTTATTTCATACAATTATTAAGACGCTACAAACTGGTTTCTATGGATGCGCTATTGTTTTCGCCTTTGATCACAAATATCTTTAAAAAAGTGTGCTTAAAGTGTAACGCTTTCTTAAAGAATCTAATGAAAAGAGCATGAAAATTTATATAAAGTTTAAAAGACCAGCTCCATTCAAATAATTACTTACGGAAAGGGAATTTTGCAGATAAACCTTTGTTTGAATGTCGCTTTTCAGTACTAAGTAAAGGTCACGTCACGAATTTTGAGCGCTCCCCGAAAATAGCGGGGAACGGCGCATGCGCAATGATTTATTATGCATTCAAGGCTATTGTTCAATACTCGTGATGGCACCTCTACCTATGTATCTCCCACTGTATTTTTGGAATTACTTCATTTGTGTACACCTAGTGATACTGTTTTACCATTATAGGTGCACACCCGCGATAGACCCCACAGCTGCCATATATGCGAGAAGAGGTTCCAAACTACTTCATGTGTCAGGGTGCACATCAGAAATGTCCATATGAAAGTACCTCAAGAGCCTCGCAAAAGAAAAAAGAAAAACAATAAAATTAAATGTTGTTAAAATCTCATGAAAATTGTCTTCTCCTCACTACTGCCGGTGGAGTCGAGACGAGTGAATTAAGATACCATGATGTACGAATAATACCTGTTATGAATAGGTTTTAGTTTCACTCATTGTTAGTAGATGGCGTTGCATAAATACATGTATCATTCTTTTGTTATTTTTCATTGACATTATAAAAACCGTCGAATATGAACACTAGTTTTATTTAGTTCCTGCATTATTTTCAAGGTCAGTTTGATCTCTCCAAACACATGATTAGTAACAAATGCAAATGCTACGAAATTAAAAAAAATTACTTCTTTTTCAAACCAAAAATGCGGCAAATATGTGTATAGGACTTTTGAGCGATGGCCTGGAATCATCATCCCCCTGCCTTTATCCCATGTTATTTAGCACTGTTATCCCCACAATTTTCCTACTACTACACTATCTGCCTACCTATAGTCGGACTGACGAGTGATTCGTAAACGTAACCATGTTACTTGTACATTGCCTACCTACAAAAGGGTATCACCAGTCTGGTACGTACAGTATACCTCTCACCCATGGAATTTCGTACCTGTTATTTAATTTTGCAGTACTCACCACCGTTAGCACTTAATCCTCTCCATGAAAAGTGGGTGTTATTCTTACAACTTTGCACACACATTCAGGGACCCCTCTGGGATAGCGTAAGCATATAATATATATCGTTATTTAATTTAAATGTCAAGATCAAGCACTTCTTGCAGTAGATTAGCAAAGCAAGTCCCTGAGAAAGGAATAATAATAACTACAATTTAATAATCATCAGTATTTTATTAATACCACATTGTTTCTTAGCAACCCTGTCATACATTGGCACATTTACATCTTCTAGCATTCTAAACTGATAAGCATTGTACATCTTGATTATTTAAATTGCATTTGATTTTACTATGGTTTTAAAACAAAACTTGACAGGAGACAAAACAAACTCTGTTTTAAAAGAAACTATTATTGCCATTTTGCAAAAATAAATAAAATTTGCAACTCATTGCCTTACTTGCGGATCTATCATCCATGTATTCAGTAGCATACTTAAGTATTCTTGTCTTCCATATATAAAAATCTGCTTGTTTTTTTAAGACCTTAATTATTTTTCTTATATCCTCTTTACAGTATTTAGTTGGGTATCTTATCATACATCCCTTATGTAAGAATAACTTTACATTATAGTATGTTCATTGAGGTCTGTGAGAGTAATAAGAGTATGTCAATAGAAAAATATATTTATTGAGGTGATTCAAAACATTTTATTTTTCCTCTTTCTTTTACTCTTATTATTAGTATTACTATTATCTTCAGTTTTCTTAGGAGTGGGAGCAGCTTCAAAGGCTTTTTGTATAGATAAAGCATAAAGATTGGCATTAATAGATTTAAGTTTGCTCAATTCTTCATTCAGTTCATTTTCTTTTGCCTTAAATTCCCCTGCATATACCTTGGAATCCAGATTGAAGTCAAAGCCTTGAGGCTCAGGCCAGAATTGTATCTTTTTATTAACTAGAACTTCAATTTCAGTCAATTCTTCTCCATCTTTTTCCAGACTTCTCTCAAGACTATGTAACATAACAGTTGGTGTGAAATCTTGCTTGTATATGGCTGGTATGTTGATGGTGAAGAATGCATTGCTGATAGGGCCTTTATGGCGTATTGTTCTGATTGGTTGTCTGCTGGGTATGTGCCACAGGATGACATTCTCATCATTAGACCCAGACATTAAGGTCTCTCCATCCAGAGAAACTGACAGACAGGTCACCGTCTTAGTGTGAGAAATAAATGTAGTACAATTGATTTCAGTATTGACTAGTAAGTCTCTATTACGTGGGGGATTTGTCAAACTGAACTGGTGTATCTTCCCCTCTGTAGTTCCTATGAATATACTCAGTTCCAATACATCCATTGTAATGGAAGACAGAGGCACATCAAAGACTAGATTAAGTAGCATTACTCCTGTAGATAAGTCATAGATTTTACATGTTCGGTCACTAGACACGGTGCATAATCGTCCATGCATGCCTGTTTTACTTATGCATAAGTCTGTTACTGGCAGGGAATGATCAGAGAATATGTGAACTGGATCGTGTTGGCCTGCAGAGGACTGAGATACAAGGTCAACTTCAGGGTGAGCAGCAATTGTTGTGACAGCCCAAACCATCACCATTCCATCCTCAGCTGCCGATATTATGTACCTACCATCTGGTGTGAATTTTAATAGTTCAACCTTTTGATAATGCCTGTTAATAATTGTCAACAAGTTACCAGATGCAGTTTGCCACAAATATACTTTCTCGTCGATACCAGCAGCGATGAAGGATCCATCACGAGATACGCACAGAGCCCCTACCCTGCCAGGAAGTACGAAACGCATGCCTTGCACGGTCTGTTGTGAATTCACTGGCCATATATGCAATATTGGTTTTGTTTTCTCAACTGCAGCTATGTAATCATCACCGATGAAAGATAGAGTCTTCGATTCCGCCGTTCCACCACCTTTGTACGTCATTAAACTGGTGCCGGTGTGAGGATCCCATATACAGTTGGTCCATAACGTATTATTCGAGTCACTAGTTACCAACACTTCCAATAAAGTTGACATTCTTTTTGGTAATATTTACTGATAATACTAACTAAAAACGATCCACGAGTGTAAATTGATAACTTTGCTGCGTACGATTTACAACCTAACCTCACCACGCGGAATCAAACCTGTGAACAAAAATCAATACACAGTTTGACAAATTATTGACACTGACGGAACGGAACGGAAATCTACTTGGCTGGACTGATTGCCAACAAAAATATTCTCCAAAAGTCCTTTTCTATCTCTACGAAGTTAATTTTAGGGAATGAAACAGCGATACATTATAATTTTCTTTGGTAGCAACTAAACTAATGCAAAATGAAAAGAGAGCTCTATGGTACTTTGACGTTTCATTTATTAGAGCCAATAGCCGTTCGGCGCTGTGAGTTTATTTTGTTCCTAATTGGATGAAAAAAGTGTAATCTAAACGTGGTGCATTCTCGTCTTTTTTCAACTGCAAAGATTTTTCATCTTTTGTACATTGCTGATAAACTCCAACAACATGTTTAAGAAGTAAGTACCTTTTATATTGTTAATAGATTCCCAAAACAATTCTATGACAGACCAGTTCTTAGGTTATTTTGTGTTCATTGTCATCTTGAATACGGTTGGTGGTTTGTAATTGGTTGATTCACTGACGTAATACACGTTAACCAATCACTGACTTCGGAATCATCGCGGTTGAAAATTTGTAGGGATGGGATGGGATACGATTTAATTATTAATCGAGTAATTTAGTGAAAAGGTGTGTACTAAAAAAATATCTATAATTGTTAGTTATAAATTATTTTAACTAGCGACTTGGCATTAATATATTATTTTATACTAAAAACTATTTGTGTTTTATCATATCGTAATAAACTACATATTTGTGCGAAGTGAATTGTAGTGCGTATCAACCATTCTAATCCGTCCAGCCGTTTATGCTTTATTTATTGAGCAACAAGATCTTAACTTTCACACTTATGCAATTATAGGCAAATAATCATAGCAAAAAGTATTTGTTTCTTGCCCAAGAAACAGTCTTAACTCAGTGTCTGAATGTATGCTCCCTAACTATTATATATTATAACACATCCCATAATATACACCGAATATTATGCTTTTTCACAGAATAATATTAAACTCATAGCTTTCATTTTACGCTCGTAGCCGCTGCTATGAAATAATAATTGTAGTTGTATTAAATAAAATACCTACCATAGACAACAAACAAAATGTTTAGTACAACACTAGGTAAACTTTGTGAGACAGAGAGAAAACGTATTCCAGAATGAGATAGAGCGAGAAAGATATAGAAAATGGTGAATGATGGATGGCGAAATGCTAGTGAGTCGAGTTTAGTTTAGTTCATTACATTACAGCTGTTCGTGATCAGTTGTGCGCTGCACCTGTGAAATATCGACATTTTCCATTATCAATAAATTCTTGTGACCCAGTACGACTTGGATGTGCAAATTACAAATTCTAAAGTGAGAAAACAAAAGAATTGTTAGACATTGAATGAGCGTGCTATGTTTCATTTACGTGACGTAACTAACTGGATTTCACATAAATAACTGTTCGAGTACCGCTAACAAAGGTCGTGACGGCTGATGGTGGCCACGTTCGTGTGTTCGCGTGAGTTCTGACGTCGTGAAAATGTGGGAATTAGACTCGGACACTGGTTCCCACAGCGCTTCCTCAGGTGGACTGCGTCGACGGCAAGGATGGGACCCCGAGGGGGAGAGTCTTGCCTCGCATATGGACGAGCTGGACGAGGTGCTCGCCGAGGAGGAAGAGGGATGCCCGCTGCCCTCTACGCCCGAGGACCAACATCTGCTCGACGCGGAAATGGCAGAGGTGTTGAAAGCTGGCGTTCTATCCGACGAGATTGACCTCGGAGCGCTCGCACACAACGCGGCGGAGCAGGCCGAAGAGTTCGTTCGCAAGGTGTGGGAAGCGTCGTGGAATGTGTGCCACTTCCGACACCTGCCGCGCTGGCTGCAGGACAACGATTACCTGCACAAAGGGCATCGACCCCCACTGCCGTCTTTCAGCGCGTGCTTTGCGTCCATATTCCGTATCCACACGGAGACTGGCAACATCTGGACCCACCTGCTGGGCTGCGTGGCCTTCATTGGAGTAGCCATCTACTTTCTATCACGGCCTTCTATTGAAATACAGATGCAGGAGAAACTTATATTTGGCGTGTTTTTCGTCGGAGCTATAGTCTGCCTTGGTTTCTCATTTGCCTATCATACCCTGTACTGCCACTCGGAGATGGTCGGTAAATTATTCTCAAAGCTAGATTACTGTGGAATAGCTCTGTTGATTATGGGCTCATTTGTTCCATGGCTGTATTATAGTTTCTACTGCCATTACAGGCCGAAAATTATCTATTTATCTGTAGTGGTTGTGTTAGGATTCCTATCTATAATAGTTTCCCTATGGGATAGATTTTCGGAGCCGCGCCTACGACCACTTCGAGCAGGTGTGTTCATGGTGTTTGGACTGTCAGGAATAGTACCAGCCATACACTATGGAGTGACTGAAGGTTGGTTTAGCCAGGTGAGCAAGGCATCCCTGGGCTGGCTGGTGCTGATGGGTCTGCTGTATATCCTGGGGGCCATGTTCTATGCCCTGCGTGTGCCTGAGCGCTGGTTCCCAGGCAAGTGCGACATCTGGTTCCAGTCGCACCAAATATTCCATGTTCTTGTGATTGTGGCTGCGTTTGTACACTACCACGGTATCAGTGAACTGGCGTCGTACCGTGTGACAGTTGGGGAGTGTTCCATGCCTCCATCCTCAATTGCATTCTAGCCCGTATACCTACCAAATGTGATAGTAGACCATAGATAAATTTAAGTAGAATACCTATAGCATATGACAGCTCCACTGTACATTTTGTGACTGGGTGATTCTTAATAGATTTTTGTATGTTTTTAATCAATAAATTGTTGGGCAATGCTAGATATAACAACAGAAGCTGGTAGTATGTGGTAGTGGGTACGGTACACATTGGGCTGTAGAATATACAAGGGGATAGGTTTCTCTGTTTCATTATGTATCAAGTTACTGTTTATTTATTAATGATTAGGGTTAGCATTCTATTAGTAGTTGATCTTCATTTATCACATGCACATTAGTATTTATGTAAAGGTATATCATTTGAGACACTAAATGTACACTTTTGTAAGTTGATTTAAATGTAAAAATATTTTTTTAATATATATTTCTTTGAGTGAGGTGAACATTGCAATAACTGTACTTAAATTAATTATATTTTGCTTACTTACAAGCATGTAGCATCAGCTGGACCAGTGTCAACTAACATACTACAAGTTATTATATATCTTACATTACTATCATTGCTTCTGAATCATGGTAACACTGTTTGAAGTTCCTATATTATTTTACACTTGCAATTCCATTTTCATATAAATACATTAATGATTAGCTATTATTCATCCATTTCATTCAAGTCACAATCTCATACAAAATATAATAATGAATAACATTTGGTTTTACACAACATTTTAAAAAGTTAATAAGGTACAGATTTAGAATGTTATGGTCAGGATAAATGTAAAATTATTATTAACTTGTAATTTAGTTTTTTTATATCAATATATATATTTATAGACCCGCCTCAAGTAACTTTACAATGCAGTATAACATTCCAAATGCGACAGACAGAGGTATTTTTTGAGATTTTGTTCCCAATTCTGGTGGTGCAGATGATAAACAATGTTTCACTAGGATATTAGCTCAACCACAGCTTAAATAGATTCTTATGAGTAAAGAAAAAGAAAATTATCATTAGAACTACTGATTGTACTAGGTACCTAGTGGATAATTGTTTACACCATACATATTATATTTTAATATTCTTTATTTTGCTTATCATTGATTATTGTCATTTAGGATAAATCTGTGGTCTATACTCCTTAACAAATCTAATCAAAGTATATTCTAAATTGTTATAAGTGTTCATAAGTGTAAAGATTTTATGAGCAGCAAGTGTAAAAATCAATGTATATGAAAATGAGCTCCATTATCAGGGAAAGTACATTGTAATATATGTTTCGAAAAAATGTGTAGTTAAATTCGATTAAGTTAAAATCTAGGTGAAAAAAATTTAAACAAAAAAAAATTGTAATAAAATCTCATAAATATATTGTAAAGACAATGTCTTAAATAATTTTAAAATAAAAATAAGTGTCGATATTTTAACACATCTCTTAATTTTTTAATATGTATATTTTTTTAAAACTAAACTGATCATTCATAGACAACATGGTTTGAATGCTAGAGAAATAATGATGTCTGATTTATTTGAGGCACTATTTTTTGTAAATTTACGACATTGTTTTTCTAAAAAGCCGCGGATTTATCTTTGTTCCTAAAATGGACAATATTTTGAAGTGTTATTTTAAGCTCAAGTCAAATTTTGTTATTAATTTAAATTGCAATCAATTCTGCTTTCAATATTCTATTTGTTGATTACTTGTTTTCTTATGCGATTAAAATAAAAATTATTATAAAATCACATGATGCCTTTTGTTTACTTATGATAGACAGGTGATGTATATATTTATTTGTATGTATATGTATTGACATTTACTGATTGTTGACAAAAACAAAACATTGAGTCATTAAGGCATACTTACCTACCTAAACCAAAGCTTTTTTCATACTGTACTACAATTGCTTAGTATTAAAATGATCCTTCTCAAATCTATGAGATAAGATTTCATTCTCTTGAGCGTAATTTTATTAATGGATTCTTAAATTTCACAAAGCACACACCTCTATGTCAGGAACACACCCTCCAAATGTGTCTCAGCGGTTAAGTCTATGCGTTGATATAAATATATGACAACATAATTTACGATTGTGTTTACGATGTAGAATCTAAATATTTAACTGAGTTGGTAAATTTTCTCATGAGGTAATGTCGTAATTGTACGTAAGTAATAAATACATCTTCAGATTAAATATATTATGTTCGTGCATTTATACTTTTCTATTCTAAACACTTCTAGTTTAGTCCCACCTTAACCTTAACTTACCCAAGGGTATGGTGGGTTCGGTCGGAGGAATTTTATAAAGGCTGACATGAAATATATAAGACATGATTTCTAATCGTCAAAAATAATTCCAAATTCTTCGTGCCTAAGTAGACAGATAGGCACAAAGAAACAGCCGTGTTATTCACTAAGGTTTATCAGCGTCGTACTCGTCGTCGAGGGTCGGTTTTAGAGATTGGAAATTGAACCTTATCCTCTAGGTAATATGTATAAATTACTTATGCTTGAAATCAGCGCTCGTCGTCGTATTCGACGCTGAAAAATCTTAGTGAATAACGCGGCAGAATTCAAAGTCAAAAATATCTTTATTCGATTAGACTTTTACAAAGTACTTTCAAATCGTCAGAATGTCATTAATTTACAGGATTATACATGCTACCGCCAGGTTCGGAAGGTTGCTTTTACTGAGAAGAACCTGGCAAGAAACTCAATAATTACTCTTTTCAAAAATATTATACAATTTAAAAAACACAATTCCAAAAGTCGATAAAAATTAACATAAAGAAAAGTCTAGTAGTTCTACTTATATCTAAATGCGTAGCTTGAGGTGACCAGCCCCCACAAGCAGCACTTGTTCACAAGTATGACGAGAATGCCAGCCAAATTAGATACCTATGCGATGTATTGTAGGTGAGAGTAGGTAATTTATAAACATATATTGTTATTGTTGTGTATAATCAGTTGGTGACTGGAATCGATCGGGGATAACCTTGACAAAGGTGAAACTGGTAGCTAGACGCGGATCATGGCTTAGCTGTACCTACTCAACCTACTCATTATACGTTCACATCTATGTGGCTAATTGGATTACTTGTTTGTGTTTTTCAACGCTATTCGCGAGCAATTTACTACCATCACTTTGATAAAGGCAATTATTTGGCAAGAAATATTATATACTAGCGGACGTAACGCGGATTCACCCGCGTAGTTTCCGTTCCCGTGGGAGTACGGAGATAAAATATAGCTCATATTAATCAGCATTCAAATGTTGAAAGAATTTTTCAATACCGGTCAATTAGTTTCCGCCTATTTAATGCAAACAAACAAAAGAACAGTCAAATCTTTCCTCTTTATAATATTAGTGTAGATTATGTATGTAAATCCCTTTGTAAGCTGCCGACGTATCTTCCAAGTAATCTGTGGTTGAGGTGCACTAGTAGCATTAATTTCTTGGTTTGCTTTTTTTCTAAGAACCCTATTTAAAGTCAGTGAAATCCGCGTTTAAATCGGTTCAGCCGTTTTTGATTTGCCAGCTGATTTGGAACAAACAGAAAGACAGAAAAATTTCATATGCATTTAGTGCTTGCAATTTATTTATCTATATGTATAAATTGACGCAAAAAATTGCAGTGAATTAATTAGAATGAATCGTTTGATGGTTAGATAAGGCAGCTTAGGCAAGTGGGTCGGTCTACCTAGCATGAGGAGTGGCTAGTGGAGCAGGCCAAACGAATAGTCAGTAAATTACTTTCGGATAACTTAATTAGCGATAGCTTAAGTGTTCTCTATACATACCTACAATACTATTCGAAAGAGAATGAAGAAACTATCAGGATTAGGAAACATGTATGGTACCGAAATTTGATTACTAATAAACAGATTTAAAAGCCGCTTTGGTACACCGATACTTCCCATTTTCCATAATATTTTACCTGCGACACACTATACAATTTTAAAATCAATATTATCTGATCGTATGTCATTACTTCCCAGATTTTGATCCCAAGTAGTGGCTCTATCGAATAAAACATCGTGTGTTCTTTTGAAATCAACGTATTCGATTCCCTGGCTAGGATTATTGATTTTTCCTAAATCGAATTAATTTACATAAAAAATCGGCTCCGAGACGACTCCTCGTATTTTTCGATTTGACTGTCCATTCTTATTTGAATAAATCATCTTGTTTACTGTGCCTGTGGTCGTAAACAGCCGGTATTAGAGGTATGACTGCAACCAGACAATAATCTTGCGCACTCTCTCCGCAAGATCATTTTCAGGCTTTTAATCTATTATTTAAAGCTGTTGGCTGCGGCAGTGTAGTAAAACAGCAATCATGACCATAAATGGAGTGCAGATTACCCGTTTCCCCTTCGATCAGATTCCAGCGAACAATTTATCTTATTTGGCGTCTGTGAAAAATAAATTGCACGAGTCATCATAATGGTCCGACCGATTGGGATACAGTCACTGATGTACTGATGAAACGCAGCCAAATTAGGTGGTATTTAGATGCTACATTTGTACCCCGTTCGGGTAGATTTGTATCGGCTAATATGTCGGTCTGTCACCTTTTATCCACCCCAATGTTGGTGCACAACCCGCCCTTTACCGACGGTTAGAATGACCTTTGACAAAATTACAATCCGTAGCGTTCTGCTTTTTGTGCTATATTTTCGTGAACTCTTAAGTTTCCTAGTCTCACCATTATCAGTTTCGTCAGGGCTCTCCGTCGATGTTCTCTTGGTCTGATTCTACTTGTATAATAAACTTTGTTAATTTGCATAAGACGATTGACTGTGTGTATGTTGTTATGTCAGGGCTTTATTCTGGTCTCCAACGGTTTCAAAACGATGTTCAATTGGCAACGAAACGTACTCTCCGAGACCCAAAGTCCAAAGAGCGAAGTACGAAAAAAAAGTCCATCTGCTTAATAGTTCATTCAGTCAACATAAGACCGATGACGAGTGACACTACGGCATTGAAAGACCATGGGCAGTATTCAGGTCCTACCTTCGTAGTATGCAAGTAATACTAAAATAGAATAGAGTAACGAGTGTGTGTACATCAATTAATTACGTCACTAATTTGGTAGGTAGTCTGTCACAACGTGCGTAGGAAGCGACGGCCCCGGGCCTCCCAATAGCGAAGTGACCTATATTGGGGAACCATATTATAATTACGGCTGTTAGAATACAATCTGTATGCTTCTGTTTGTGGCATTTTAGATGTACTATTCCTAAAGTTTAAGTCAGGCTAGAGACCTTCTTTCTAGTCTTGACATTGACTGGTGCAACAGCCATAGCTGTTGGAGCTGTGAAACACAACACTGTAAAAAAACAGTTTTGTTGTGATTATGCCGAGACAGATCTTTTGTCGCTTTCGGGCATATCTATGTATACGGACAAATAATATTGAAGTGTCTGTTTTTATTTCAAAATTAACAGCTTTTCACTATGCATATGAAAGTATATATATACTTATGGAAATGAAATAAAAAAAAAAACTATTTTTGTCTGTCTGTCTGTTTGTTCCGGCTAATCTCCGAAACGGCTGGATTTTAACGGGACTTTCACTGGTACATTGTTAGAAAGAGTATAAGAGAACAAAATATTTTTTTTTATTATTGGGGTTCATGAAAATAAAAATTAAGTCGCGGGCAAAACCGCGGGGCACAGCTAGTAAGTCAAATAAATGCTAATTTCTCCCTACAATTCGCAGATCCTCAAAACTTGTGACGGTACCTGTTACATCTTAAATACAATGTTATTGATGTAGACCACGCTGCCAACTTTGTCAGTAATATTGATAGCATTGTTTTCTCTTCGCACAAAAGGAATTGAGGCGTGGCGATACAAAATACATTCTCATAAATTTTTGTATACTTACTTATTCCACAACGATGATGATTTGTATGAAGATACTCACTGCTTCACATCATACATCACCAGTATAAGACGACCTCTAATTGTATGTAAGGCCTATACCATAAGGAACCAACGTGTGCAGTTATTTGTTGAAAGCATGAAACGGACGAGATGTCAATAAGAACTAACGTGTTTATCACGTGAATGATAATAATTTGACCCAGTGTTTATGACTGTCAGTCATGTGAAACCAAATGTTATCGTTTATACTAAGGAAATCGATTTATACATATTTTATATCTTATTTCAACAAGCTAATCTTATCGCATTAACGACACGATACCCCAGTATAAATGTATATAAGGTTCCCAAGCAGTATGGAATATACTTAGACCAATTTTTTTAAATAAGGATGGTTACTCCCTCGAACGTGAGGTTTGTTACTTTGCTTAAAGTTTTTTCGATTAAGTAATTTCGATTTGAAGTTTTGAAAAATGTCTTTAAAACACCTAAAGGTCGTGCGTTCGGCCCTTACTGAAATTACGCCGAGCAGGGCGTTTATAAATTCGTAGATGTACGCGTCTGTGTGAATGTGTTTCGGACGGATTGTTCCTAGATGCCGTAGGTACTGCTTGTATAGGCTTATATTTTATACTGTGACTAAGGACGATACGACGTAAATTACGCTACGTCGTAGTGGTTCGTTGGCGTGTTATAATGGACATCCCGTACCTAGTGTAGGAAGGTACCTTATTAAAGCGGTGAATGATTGCAGTCGTCTGCAACACGGTAGATAAGTGTGTAAAATGGGGAGACTGGTTGTAAAACGTTATTTGTAGTACTATATTATAGTATACAAGTACTTTGAACACGTAAGTTGGAGTTGCAGAGAGGTATTGCACGCATAGTCGTCACGGTAACGGCCCTTGAGGCGTTCGAAAATTCTTTGGAGACAATCATCTTAAAAAGTATTTCCACACTACTACTCTATATAAATAAATTGACAGACCCACAGAGTTCCATGGGCATATCTACAGATAAACATAAACACAACTATTCGTCTTATTTAGTATACTCCTATGTTACAAAGTGTAAGTTCAATCCTTAGCAGTTTGTCTGTATCAATGCGGTTTAGCAACACGAGCCTCACAGTGCAGAAATGGTATATGACTCGCAAAGAAATGTATTAAACTATGTTCTATAATGTTACTTAGTAATTACCTAACTTATTATGATTGTGACTGTAATGTTGAATCATGTGAAAAAATCAGTCACATTCTCGTAAAACTGATAATATTTATGTCGGTACACGATAAGTACAATCGATCGTGATAACACCGGTGTTTGCAATAAATTTTAAGCAAAAAGAATAATGTTCACTTTTACTTGAATACGGTCAAGGGGTTACGAAGGTCAGATGGCAGACGCTTCTTATAAAATCAGGTGACCAGACACATTGGGTTCAATCAAGTGTTGACTCCAACAATGTATAAGGTCAGGGAGATGATGACTTCTACTTCAATAGACGTGACAGACTGCCCGAAAGCCCGACATGTCCTGAACGATCTTTCTGGAAGAAGAACGAATACTGCGCAGATCGCAAGTCGCTAAAAGCTATTGTCTAGTAATAATCTAAAGTCGCCAACAAGTTCACTTTAATCTCGCGATGGCTGATCTTAGCTATTTAAATTCTAGTACTTAATTACAATGACATCGCTAAACTAGCTTTAACTAAATCAATCACTCAAAGACACAAGTTACCTAATTTTGTAACTTCTATATAGGAACTGACAACAAAATATTTTGTTTGTTCACTATTAGCACTGCTCTGTGGTTCCACCTGTATCTTTGAGGCGTATTGTGATCTTATATAGCCAAAGAATTGTTAAAATTAACACTCTTAGATTTGTCATCATCGTCGTAGGTATCTACATTTAAAAATTCATCTCGTGTTGTATGTAATGACGCAATTTCCCCCATGTATTTATCTCTATCCAATACAATCTCTGACCCCCTTTACGACATGACCACAGGTCAGTCATCATTTATTTAATTTGGCCCTTGTGTGTTAAACTTGGTGTTTCTATTTCTCTTTTCGCCCAAGTTTTATATCCATAACCTCACTGGCTTTAGAAGTATCGTCTTCTTCGCCCTCTTCCTTGTCCGTCAGTTTGTAAGTTTAGTCTCCATAGGTGTACATACTATTATCTCTGAAACTCAGACCAAGAAATTTGCATCCACCTATCTACTAGTAGTAAGTTCTTTTCTGACCGAGATCTAGCCACACCATGAGCTCTTATTGCCAGTGACAATGATTAATTTAGAACCTCAAATACACCTGTCTCATACAACTATCATGTCAAAAACAGGTCACGGTGAGGCCCTGAAATATTTTTACATTCAGATTCAAAGATTCTCTCAAAGTCGAGGATACATTTATTTCCGTGTTGAAATATTTGCAACTGTCTATTTCAGAGAGGTGAATCGCCAACTATGTGTTTTGAGAGTTTTAAATATTTACGTTGAGCGTTCATCCTTGAGACATCTTGTTTGTTACGTTACGTGTTACGTGAACTTTTATAGATACTTGACGTTACATCTCTTCGTTGAGTCTCTTACATTGAGTCTAGTAGGAAGTGATGTTAAATAATGATAAGCAGTAAGATGAACAGTATATTTTTAAGTCCCACTCCCACTAACCCAATCTATCTTCATTCGAAAATAATCTATACATCTATACAGAGAAATGAAATTGTAGTGTCTGTTTGTAATTCCAAAATAAAAGCTTTTCACGAAATGCATATGAAATTATACACGCTACTGACACTAAAAAACCAAGTTCTAAAATTTCTGTCTGTCTGTCTGTGTGTTTGTTCCGGGTAATCTCTGAAACGGCCGGACCGATTGGGACTTTCACTGACAGGTAGCTGATGTTTCAAGGAGTAACTAAGGCTACTTTTATTTACTAAAAATATTAGGGTTCCGCGACAATAAGGATGAAACTAAATCTACCGAAAAAAACCGATGGGCACAGCTAGTATAAAATAAAAAGTTTGCCCAATTTTTCATGTTATATTATTATCCCAATAGCCCATTTGGTATGATTGATTAGTTTGGTTAAGAGACATTCCTTCCGAAGAGTTGTTCCTTGCTCTTGTATACTTATAATCAGATGCGGAAGTGTCTCCTTACCCAAAAGCTGTTTGTCACTCATTTAGGGCTAGAAGTTGAAAAGTTATCGTCAAAATTTGGCGTGACGTGTTTTTTATGACGAAGGTTTTTTGTCACGTAATGCGGAAGAAGGTGCGAAATGAAAGCTAGTTATGTAATAAATTACCCTCGTTTATGTGTAAATGCCTTTAGGCAACCTTTTTTTAATTCTTAAAAGGGTAAGGAAAAACACGAGGCGGGATTCGATCTTTGTCGTTATGAAAATGAAAAATATTTATTCTATTTAGGCCCTGGTAAGGCACTTATGAACGTCGAGAATTTACCACCGGTTCGGAAACTAGCCTTCTGTGAAGAACCGGCAAGAAACTCAGCCAGGCATCAGGTACATTTCATCGAAACAATATAAATCATATGAAATTAATATACAAAATCAAATTTGATAACAGGTATTCACTGCCAAATGCGATGCCAAAGGTGATCTTACCGTAAGCGTCGCATTTTCCTTTCCTTGTTTGTTGCGGTTGAGCCGCCTTGCAATTTTTAAGATACTTAATAAAAACATTTTGAGTCGGACTTTAAGTAACTGAGTATATTCTACAAGCTTTTTATGTATTTCAAGGCCATTTCTGGATAACCTTTACAAATAAGTCGTTTGCAAATTTGGGCGGACCATGCTCCACGCCTATTCATCTTGTTTTAACCTTATCTGAGACAAACTTACTTCTTCCTTCCGTTGTATATTATGCGCTATTAATTGATTAATTTCTTGAATTTTAAGTGTCTACTTATGACGTAAATTGGTTGAGCAAATTTTTATTCGGTTAATTAATGTGTTCATAATATTTTTGTGCGACCTTCGACGTCAAAAAGAGTTTTTTGTTGAGTGTATTCTTTGTTCAGTATGACTTTTTGTACTTTGAAAAAGTATTGTTGTGAAGTAAAGAAATAACATGAGATATTATTGTGTTTGGTATGGTGAATGACTTCTTTATAAAGGTTTTTAGTATTGGCTAAATCTCGTTGGTTGTGAACAGTATAATGTGGATGTATAAGTTTTTTGTTAGACTACTTACCATAATCCGTATATTTTATTCTATAGCTTAGCGTTGGATGACGTCAGCGTTTTAGCAACTGCGTCAGCATTATCCCATGTTTATTCTGTTGTGTTATTTTATTTGGATGGGAGATCAATTGTATTTAGAAGTTTGGCCAAAATCAAGGTCAGACAGAAGTACTAAGTATCTGATAGAATACCTATCTGGTATCTTTTTATACCAAATTTAATGCTATTTGTATGGAATAATGTTCGATCTCGTTTAATGAAAATGTATACTATCATACATTCTGACCACAATTCTGTTAGCTGGATCCTTATATTGCCACAATTTTTGATGTAAATGCGTCTTAGACCAGAAAAAGGCCTCCAGAAGATTCCGCATAAAAACTTGCTAACGCATTGAATATGCTGAGACTATAGTCGACTTTTGTCACAAAACCGGCGTGTTCCTGCGAATAAATTCATCTCAATCGTCTAGAATTTAAATTTACTTACGCTAACGGTGTGGATCAGGCTATAAGCTTGGCACAACATATCGAGTAGGTATTCGTGCATAACAGTTGGACGTGCAAACTACTTAATTATGACTCAATAAATATGTTGATAGTAAATAAAGAACCGATTCCATTATTCGAAGTAGGGCATTTGAGTTTCGTCTGTGTATTTTAGTTTTTTGTTGTTCATACTGATTAGGATTACTTCTCAGAGTTTTGGTCATCATCATCTCCCAGGGGAGGATTTGGGGTCGGCACTTGATTGCGACCCATTGCGGTTGACAGCAACATTTTTTTATACGATGTGACCACCAAAAATTACCTGACGCTCGTAACTCTTTTAACGAGGAAAATCGGTAATTAGCGTCTCAGTGGGTAAATAGGTTTCTTTAATAATTTAGCATTAAATCTTTGCAATTGGTTGAATGCCCCACAACAGGAATAAAATAATATATGAGGAAAACCTTGTAACAAAAAACTTCCCTTTGGGTCGATGTCGATTCGAAGTTTAACAATAACATACTTAAAAGTTTTCTAACCCAACATGTGTGTAGGAAATCGATAGCCACAGCTCAGGTCAAGGCTTAGTCTGAGTGTTAGTCTAGACACTATGAAGCTTTTATTCCTGATGAAACGAATGTGATATTAATGAACCTACCTTTCGAGGGGCTCGTAGCTATGTGTTACGCATATCGTTCCATTAACAAAGTTAGGACACTTTTTTTTAAATCCATCATAGATACGCCAACCGCCGGCGCTTGTCTTATGCCTGAGTCCTATGCTTAAAACCACAGGTTTTCCTACTGGTCGCTAATGGGGGGGGGGGGGGGGTTTGGGGGGGGTACACGTGTTATCTTCTCATATCCTACTTCACCATTACCCCACCGGCGCCTGGTCTGTTGTCTGGGCAGTGAGCCCCTGCTTTGGCTACCAGGTTGAACTCGGCTTCAACACAATGGCTGCGTGCGAAGCGGGACACCTAACGTGCCCTTCCACCTTGAGGGATATGGTACAGCACCATGCATTACCCGGGATTCTGTTCTGAAAAGGTGATCCTCAAATTAAGCAATCGGGTTCAATCGAGTCCCGTCCCTGTCAGACAATGCCCCATAGATTGTCTGTCAGGATCGGCCTAGAAGATGATGGTGATGAGAAAGGAATCCACAATTACGTGTATCATTTCTGAATCAAAACTCGACCCTCACCTAGTGAGTGACCTAGGTAAAGAAAACTATTTCAAAGTCAGAATTTTCCTTTGGAAGTGACCATTTATTAAATGTTATTCGGCTCGCTTTGTACAGTTCTTATTGTTTTCCTTAAGTCAAGGTTTAACGGTCTGTTTGTTTTGTTAATAAACACGGCGTAGTTGAGGTTACGCTCTGTTACAAATACTTACTTAAGTGCTTCATTACATTCGGAGTTTTTATATACAATGTATAATTATTACTAACATTATTATACAAATACTTAAGTAGATACTTTTCAGAACAAAATGAGGGCCACTTGCTTATTTCATAGTTTTCGAAGTGATTAATGAGTATTATGGTTTAGCAGATAAGTGGTTCGTGATATTTTAAGTGGCTTAATACAATTGCAGCATTTTCTATCACAATTCTGTTTTAAGTGGTTAGTTTTGACAACATATTCGTAACGAAGGTTTAAACTGATTTCAAATTAATATTTGGCTGGGAAAACTTAGTTTTTGTTTTACACTTTTACAGAGGTTTTATCAATTGACAATATTCCAGTCAAAACTCTCACATAGAGATAATTACTCGGCCGAAGAATCATGTCAATATTAGTACTGTGCTTCAAACGAGTCGGCGATTTATTTCTTTATGTTTATATTTCATTCTTTCTTTCATCTGTTTCATCTACATATACATCTGTATATCTATACAGATTAATAAAATTGAAGTGTCTGTTGTAATTCCAAAATAACAGCTTTCACTAAATGCATATAAGCAAGTATATATGTATAGTACTGACATGAAAAACCATTTTTTTTTCTCTGTCTGTCTGTCATGAAATTAACTCTAGGTTACTTGTAAGTAAGCGGCAAAATGTTTTGTTATTCACGCGATAAAATGATGAATATTGAGAACCTGTTCTACAAAATTATCTCCTGGAATTTTAATGAGGGTGCTCGAGCACAAACTGAAGTGCGTCGACAAGGAAGTATATACCTACTTAGCACGTATACCTTCACGATACGATGTTAAACTGTAGATAATGGTGCTGTTATTATAAGGTACAGGGGCCTTACCATGAGCTCTTATTGCCATGATAGTTTCACTCATTTATGAGACAGATGCATGTGACGTGCATACATCTGTCACTGTCGCACAACTGAATTAACATTGCAATAAGAGCTCATGGTTGGGCCCCAGAACTTAATGTACGTAGTTTTATAATATTACAGTGTTTTTACTCAATGACATAATATTACTTTAAAAGCAACAATGGAAAGTTGCCTTCGTCAGTCCATTACGCTCTCAACAGTCCTACTTCCCAACATTGATTGCACAGACTGAATGGAAGGTACCTACTAGCCTAGCCTACACTAAATGTTGGATGGAAGTGAATAGAGTGTATAATTAAACCTAGCTAGCTACTACGAACGTAGCTGCTTCTTGATTAAAAAAAGGTATTTTTAATGCTGTTTAATCTATTCGCATCTTTAAATCTCAAAAAAAGATGACCAACTACACGTTACTTAGTCATTCATACAAAGTGACATATCCAAAAGTAATAAAAACTAACAGAAGCATACCTATAAGCATCGTAACTTCCAAATTCGGCATCTCCGCTATTTCAATCTTTGATCAAAGGTTTCACATGAATTCCTATATCACAAGCCATGTAAATGTCAGGGACAAAATGACTGATTAGAATTTGAGCCTACCCCTGAATCTACGCGTCGGTAAATGTCTCTGCGCTGGATCGAACATCATAATGAGCGGATATCACGCTCTTTGACCCTCGATCGTCCCATTAACGTTGAGTGAAATATGAGCTTACGATCAGGGGCCCTACCTACCATGACCTCTTATTGCCATGATAGCTCTTATTATGAGACAGATGTATATGTCGTGTATAAGGCTGTCACTGTCTCATAGTGGAACTATGATGGCAATGAGAGACTATGGTAAGGCCTCTGATACTCGGCCGGATGAAAAACATGAAGATTGTATTGACCTAAAGTCGTACGTATCTACCTACCTACTTCCTCACGTGGGTGGAATTATTATAATTCATGTGGACCTACTGTGTCGTTGTGAGTTGTGACGCACTTGCAAAACGTGGTTTTGTTTGGGATTTGTAACCTTATTGCTACGGCTTAGCCAAATCGCAAGAATACGCGCTTTTCCTAACCGGTTTAGTATTTACTTACTTACAGTTTTACTTATTATACACCTGCCGATCTACAATCTGACCTGAATATGTAAAGAATCAAAAACAACTACCAGAATTATTACATATCTAAATAATAATCTGAGGCATAGTGACCAGAAAAGACACAAAATTTGATCAAGCGCTGTCTGAGAAAGTTCTTATTAATATCCCTTCTAATGGAATCCACCCAACCCACGTAAGGTACTGTGACGTAAGCAAGACTCCCGGAAAAGCTGTTCAATTAAACAGATGAGATGGTGTCCCCTATTGAGTGTATTTTTAAACGTCTAAAAATTACTTCAAGTGTTGCACGTGATACCTATAAAATGGTATCATCGTGAAATGATTTTTTGTCGACGGTAACTAATACTGCTTTGTTCTAAGTTCATATCGACGTGGTAGGTGGTGTAGCGTCGATGGATGCTATACAATACGTTTGTGCGGCGAATGTGAAGTGTTTGTGAAAACGTGAGTGGATCACGTGCCGCTTTGTGGCATTGAGTACAAACTGCGTGAGCGATACGACTTTACTATCACGTCATAAGTACAATACTTGCAATAACAATACTACATAATACGTAGGTATAGGTCAAGCGAGACAAACAAACGGGCTCCGGGGGAAAAACACCTTATATTACGACAGGATTTTTGGAACGGATCCTACGCATTTGTGTTCGTTTCGACAAAATGCTATGTATATTTCATGAGCTTCCTGTGGATTACGTCATATTTACACAATGTTGGAGATGAGAGATATTTGATCCATCAACAGGCCAATCAATAGGCACATGACACGACATGATTAGCAAGCAGTACAATATATATAGATAGTCTTACGATTTTCAACAGATAGACGCCAGCCCAAGACAATGACTTCTAAATTTACCGCGTCAGTCTGTCTACGCATAATTTTAAATTTGTTTTGTTTGTTCAGTAAGTCAACTTACCCTTTAAACATTGTTTAAATTGCTATGCCATGTATATAGTGAGTAACTTAGCTTAGATCAGTCTTTGTCATAGCGCTCTCGAGACGACTACCTAATTTGTCTTCCTCGAACTTCAAAATTCAATCTAAGCATGATCAAAATAGGTTGAAAACTGTAATTGCCTATTAAGTCTTGCATGAGGACTTTGCAAGTCTAATGTTTCTTCTTTATTTTATTCAGTATGTATGTTGAAACGGGCGCTGAATTGGGTTAGATGCTAAATTATTATGATATAACAAACACAATGCTTAAGGTCCGATGTAGGTACAATGGTGAAACTGGAACGCCGGAATGGACTCGTGCCGCATACTAAATTCTTTTATTCGGGCCAAGGGGAACAAATTCCACTCTTATAATGTTAGATAAGGATAAGATTATGTGCTACACTGATAAAACTAGTATAAAGACTGGCTAATCTTTTGAAATAATCTTTCGGCTTTTGTAATATTTTAAGTAATGTCACGGGGCTCTGCCATGAGCTCATATTGTCATGATAGTTTGACCCATAACAAGACAGTTATATCTGACTTGTGTACATTTGTCACTGTCACTCAGCTGAACTATCATTGTAATAAGCAATCATGGTTGTGCTCCTGTTAACCGTTGCTTTAAAATTACGTAATTAGCTGAACCTAAAAAACTCTCCTTGATTTGTTCTTCCGATGCTCAAATTAATTTCTATGAAATAAGGCGAAATATGTCAAAATGAACAGTAAAATTTAATTTCCTTAGATTAGGATTATTACAAACACGAGCCAAGTCAGATACCTATGAAACGTAATCCTAATAGGATTAGAATGTTGCTCACATAATACCCTGGCTGACACACGCCGTTTCATACCTATCCTTTTGCCAATTTAGCTTCTAATTCATGGACCTATCTATCTACAAACAAATCTATTCCATATATTATATACAGATAAATAAAATTGAAGTTTATTTTTGTAATTATAATAATATATATAACAAGCCACCTGCGTAAGTCGATATCTTTACTGACTTTATCGTCTACGCTCACGGTTTAATGGAGCAAAAATCAGCATTGACAAGTGCCAAGTAGCACTTGATAGGATCCAGGTATAGATGTACATACAAAGAATTGGAACGTTTCCATTTGGGAGGGGCTGACGCCAATAGCAGTTAGGTAAACGATAGCTTTAGGTCAAGGTCGACTCAAGACATGATTAATGCGCTAAATATTTCGGCACTTTGACCATCACGCTAATTGGGTTTTTATCAGCATACAATGACAATTAGAGAGGACACTTTATCTATCCAGGGCCTGACAAAGTAATATTATCGTCACGCTTCGCTTATAGAAACGATAAAAAATGTATGGGGATGACATATGTCACGTGCCTGATTTATGTCATTACCATACAATTTGTATTGCTTCTATTAGTGGAAGCGCGAGGGAATTTTGCTTTGTCTAGACCTACAGCACAGACTAAGGAACATAAGGATTCTTCTTCCTTGGTCTGAGTCATCTAGTAACGAGTGCATATTCAGTACAAATATAATCACAATTAATAGCAACGCAATAACTGTTTTTTCTTTTTATATTGACTTTTTACTAGACTACGACGAGTTTTTTGATTTTGACTGGTTATCTATATACATATAGATCAATACGTAAAGGCTTTGTCATGAATGTCTGACGGATCCACGCACAGCCGAAACCACTGACCGTAGAGCGCTGAAACTTGGAGTGTGTGTTCTTTGTATCACGTAGGCATCCGATAAGAGAGGATTTTCCGAATTCTGACCTAAAGGGGGTTAAAAAGGGGGCTAAAATGTGTACGGGACAATTTCCTTGGATACATTTGCTTTCACACAAATTTCGTCGCGGAAGCTAGTTGATACATAAATATGATTGTTTATTCCATGAATGGTTTTTAAGATTCACCCCACAGACCAGACATGATATATAGAGTAGTAATAAAGCAGGAGCTATAGAATTTGACAGATATAATATACCTAGATGAATATGTTAAACTGAACACTTTGGCATTCACGCCGCAAGCGTATTTTATCGTTACATCGTCTCGTAGTCTGCTATCGTGACTGAGGGTGGTAATGTTATAGTATTCTATACATAGAATAAAGTTACCGAGGACTTATATTTTGAGAAATAGCTTAAAAACTGTTCTTTCTTCACGTCTAGTCTATATTAATTGTCGGGTGACCTTGTTCCTTCCTACTTAGATACTCAAACTCAAACTCAGAAATATCTTAATTAGATTAGACTTCTTACAAAGTACTTTCAAATAGTCAGAATGACACAAAAAAACACACTGTATAGAAATATAACTGTTATCACAACTATTATGGTAAGAATGATACAGGCAGACGACGCTGGTGTTAATTATAATACAACCTTGTATTGTATAAATCCAACCAATCCACGAAATGGAATCTATTTTGTGGTTCAACCTGAATGTCATCTCATGCGCGATATAATTTTGGCAGTCATCCTAGGCCTACTCTACTGTATTGCATAAGAGAGATAAGGCATAACGGTATCTCCCGTTCGATATTCGGTGCTGCCCGACTGGGGACTACCTCCAACTCACAGAAAATCGCAGCAAAATAATGGCACCTTTGAGTAGTGTTGTGTTCCAGCGCTGAGTAAGATCGCTAGTGCTCCATCGAGGGTAGGAGTATTAGTCGCTGTGCTAGCAATAAATAGTTGACATTGTGTTAGCATAGGGATTCCATTCTGACAATGGAATGCGCGAGTGACACTTGGTGTTACCAGCATTAGTATAAAAAAAGTCTAATTCAACTCGAAAACTTAAAGTTGCAATTTTAAAAGAATCGATTCATGCATAGAATTGTAGCCGATAATTGGAGTGGCATAAAAAATAGCCCACATAGGTCTTTGAATGTCAGACTAAATAAGCAGTGGGAAGTGTTAAGTTTACAAAAAGCTTGAAAACAAGTGATGGAATAATCAATCATCCCCGTATAACTCCAACTATTTATAAAACGACGGAATAAGTTTGTAAACTATGTAGTTCGATCGCAAACCGAGCCGAAATAAAACAAACTAATATTAGAACGTGTATATTGACCCCACAGGATAGGCCTGTTTAAGACTGATCCGTAAAAGGGTTATATGAGTGTTAGCACGCAATGTTAATCTAGGCCAGTGCATTGGCACAGTTACGTGAATCTGTTGCAAGTTGCGATAAACCACGGATCATATTTGCGGCCGTTTGCTGTGTTGCGAGCACGATTTGATGACTTCGCGTGTTGAGCCAGTGCAGCCAATGAATGCTAACATTATAATTAAAATGCAAGACTGAGAAAAGTTGACGAGAAATCGCTGTGCCTCGATGTGGAAAATGGTGATGTAAGAATTTCATTAATCTAAAAGAAAACTTGGATGCCACGCAATCGCATGACTTTTCAGTCAGGTACAGTAAGATTCGTGGAGAGTCGGATTGGGCTGGAATGACTTGCTTAGTTCTCTATAACCCTGGGATAAGGGAAGTTGGGAGGAATGTAGTCTAGAGCCCGGCCTAAGTGAGGTAACTTTTATTTCACTTCTGTTCTAAGACTTCGATTACAGCTTTAATGACATACATACACACCTTATGATACGCTCACGCATGTATTCCCGAGGGACTAAAAGCAGAGGTGTACCTACTTAAATTATCACATTTTGGCAGTTATGTTAGATTCCCGTGTAATAGGGAGCGAGCCTATTCCTACTAACAAGGCACTAATCCAGTCTTCGGGCTGCTACTGGGAAATTACAGATCGAAAGAAATCCTAATAGCCCAGGACCTCGTGTACCGCAGTAGAGCTTACGGCCTCTAGACCACCGAGGCAGTCTGCAGCATAATAATGATGTAATATATTACAAAATGTACCTTTATCCATGACGCTATGAATAAGTGAGAGGAAAGAGAAAGCTACGTTCATTCAGAGTTCGTTCCAAAAGTATTAATATTAAAGTAACTAATTGAAATGGTAACGTTATGGTTTGGAATTACTGAACAAGCAAATTAATACAGAAAATGAAATCCTAAACAAACATAACATTATACGTGCAATATCCGTAGTTAGCAAAACTGCGGCTATTTCACAATAGCCGTGGCACTGTGGCACGTTTTGCTAATTTGATTTGATTTGGTGGAAATGTTTTAATATTTATTTACTAGCTCTGTCTGCTACAAAAAGGGCACCTAGTCCTTAACCCCTTTTACAAACATGGTTTAAACGAAGAAGAAAAAACTTAAGTATGTCCATCCAAAAGGGATGGCCCTTTTTCAATCCGAGCAACTTTTAAACCAAGGTTCTAGATATTTTCTTAGTCATTGTTTTGTAATTAGGGCGTAGGTGTCCCCAGAGAGAAATCAGGGTTAAATAATTCGAGTGTCATAGCGTTGTTTAGTGGCTATTCTCAACGGTTAGCTGTTCAGGCCTATAGAGCTGTTTTTTTTCGGAAAAAAGTTTGTCCAAATTTCTCTGGACTGGATAGATACGACCCATTGATTTTGATATAGGAATAAAGAACCAACAAACGCATTTTCATAATATTAGTGAGATGTATGTAGGTAAACAGGTAACTAAATATACGCTTAAATATGCCAAATTTGGTAACAGTTAAGTAGGTAGGTATAGTAGTTGCAATAATGTTTCAGGTTATCGTTTCACAATCATCCTGTAGTAGTAATTACCATGCAATAGGGCATATTGTTCATTTGCAATACCAGAGAATAGAAAATTGGTCGTTAAGGTATTCGCGTGAAATTGCCGATTTAATGGATGAATTATGTCTTTAATTAAAGTAATTACGTGTTTTACCCGAAGTACCTAGCCTTACGTAAGTCTAACGACGTTGGTGTTAGTGACTTGATTGATGTTAGTAACCTATTTTATGGACTATATTTTTTAAATTATAATAGTCCAGTCCAATCTGTAAATAGCCGTGATTAGAGTGGTCGCCACGCAAGCGACGCTGTTCACATCCCAGCAGATTTTCATTCAGGAATTCATCTTGAGTTAACCAGCATATATATGTTAAGACGTAGGTACCTATGTAAAGTGCCTGAAACACCAATTGACTCACCATCAGTCACATTGGTGACAATCATCTTTGATGAAAAAGTGGGTGTAACAACTCCCACTTTTTCGTTTGGGAACCATTTAGGAACCCTTATGGGATGGGGAGATCATATTTTTGTATTTGTAGACGTCTACTATTTATTATTATACTAGCTGTGCCCCGCGGTTTCACCCGCGTAGATTTAGTTTCATCCTTAGGGTCGTGGAAACCTAATATTTTTAATAAATAAAAGGTAGCCTATGTCCTTCCTCAGGGTCTGAAGATTGTCTGTGCCAAATTTCATCAAAATCGGTTGAGAGGTTTAAGCGGGAAAGCGTAACAGACCGACAGAGTTACTTTCGCATTTATAATATTAGTAGGGATTAATACGCCATAGCAGGATAGGGTTATCCTGACACGAAATTCGTTACACAGCTAAATGTACTACCTCACTCTATTCCAGGTTTGACGAGAAGGAGAGCATATCGGGGGTGCAGCAGCTCAAGTCCTCAGTCCAGAAGGGCATCCGATCCCGTCTCTTGGAGCTGTACCCTCATTTGGACAACTACATTGACCAGGTCTTACCCAAGAAGGATACCTTTAGGATTGTCAAATGGTATGAACATTGAACAATGGCTTATATTGGATATAATTGCTTGTTGTTATAATAATATTGTTGCCTTAAAGAAAACATAAGCAATAATGATTAGATCATGACGATTTTAGAAATGGTATCTCTGTATGGTTTAGGAATACCGTTTGGGTAACTGAATCTTACGCTTATTTTTGTTTGTGACTTTTATTCTTGAATCATAGCTACAATACACTCTTACAATACGTTATCTTCCAACATTAAAACTAAAACAAGATCGGTCTATTTGTTTAGGAAGCTACTGGCTCGAGGCAGACACACAGAAAGTGACAACAGGAAAAACAAACATTCCTGAAATTAGTTGTCTGTCTGTAATCTCTGATCTTATTTTGAATCTTTTGACCAATTTGAAGGGCCTTTCATTGACAAGTAGTTGATGATACAAGAAATAATTAAGGCTACTTATTTTATGTTTTAAAAATATTTGAATTTGAATTGGTGAATTCCAGCCATGACCACATCGAGATTATGGTGAACAGCGCGGGAGAGCTCCTGTTCTTCCGACACCGCGAGGGACCCTGGATGCCTACCCTGAGGCTGCTACACAAATGTAAGTTCATTCACATAATAAGCCACCTTTTAAGAGAGGTAGGGCATAACGGGGTCTTCCGATCGATGTTCGAAGATCACAAGTCAAATAAAATAAAGCCTAAGAGTAGTGTCGCGTTCCTGAGCTGTTTGGCAGTACAGTAGCTAAAAAAATATAACAAAACTGTAACATTTCATAGGTCCTCGTTTTCCACAGTAGCGCTTGCTACCATTCGAAAGTACTGACAAACTAACATTTAAACACTGACTAATATTTACAAACGATATAAAAACTACTAAGTACAGAGGGCATCCTGCGAGTTTGCATGAAATCGCTATCGCAAGTCATCGCATTGACGTAAACGCAGATTTGTATAGGCCCTCTGATTAATCAAACATTATAGTTTTGTGGTAATATAAGTTAATGACTACTAGATATTATAATTAGTTGCCTACCCAATAGTTTAACAAACACAGGATCTTCTTTTTACCCACCACAAGAACGCCTGTTCAAAAATCTTTAACATAACGATGTTAAAGATAAGGTACTCCTTAGTCCTTGAAACACGTCCTGACAGTAACGTACTGTCAGGACGTGTTTCAAGGACTAAGGAGTACCTACTTGCGACCTTACTAACCGCAAAAACACGAGTTAGGTACTTCAAGGTAGCATTATTTGTCTGTGATATTTTGTAATGTGGGTGCAGTCCCTAGTGTAGCAGCTCTGTATTTTGATTGTAAATCCCATTATGTCCTATTTAAAAGTGAGAGTTTTTATGAGTCTGTCTCTATCTGTCTGTATGGCGCGACGGTAATAATATAAGTAACTTATATCTCTTCCCAAATTTACCTACTTATGCATAACGAATGTGTTATCTTTTAAATTTAAGATCCCTTCTTTCTGCCACTGGAGCAAGTGGACAAGGGAGCTATAAGGTTCGTTCTTAGCGGTGCGAATATAATGTGCCCGGGGCTGACGTCGCCCGGGGCGAGGATGTCAACTGTTGAGAAGGGACAGGTTGTCGCTGTGATGGCGGAGGGCAAGGAACACGCGCTGGCCGTCGGGATTACTGCATTGTCTACTAATGACATGTGAGTATCATCATGCAGAGAGAATTGTGATCATTTTAACTAACGTCAAAGCTAAGAACTTCTTTAAAATCGCACTACTTAATGAATATAACAACTTTCGTAGATATGGCACGAATGAAAACCCACACCTTATACTACAATAAAGTAACGCTTTCATTACGGGAGGGTGCAAAAGGATGTATCTTCTTTGATAAGTTTTTATTGATAAGCTAAATATTGCGCCGCTCTGTACCTGCCTATTGTATCAAATATTTGTTTTTTTTTCAGAGCAAAAGTGAATAAAGGCGTTGGCATTGAAAATTGTCACTATCTCAATGACGGCCTGTGGCAAATGAAACCAGTGAAGTAAAACCAGCCGTTGTAATTGTTAACCTACTATTATACACTAAGATTATGATTTAATATACTACCTATATGTCATGGACAATTGGTTTTCTTTTTTTTATTCCAAATTATTTTGTAGATGCCTAGACGCCTAGTCTTTTCGAAAAGCAAGGAATCTACCTATCGGTTAGCAATAGGTATACTTATGTATTTAAGTTTCGGGTCCATCACGACATATTTTGGGGCCGCGATTAGTTGCATGAGATGTACTTCTGCAGAAGCAGAGCTTGTAGACAAAGTAACATTCCCCTCGCGCTTTGCTTATAGAAGTGTTACGAAATGTTGATGTTCCCATACATTTCAATCGCTTCTAATAGCGCAAGCTCGGACTTGAAGCTTGTCATCAGCGAGGCCCAAATCGATGAAATCATGCATTATTATTGCTGCAAACTGCAACCAGTAAGTATATTTTGAATGGAACAAATTAATTAATACCTACGTACCTACAAACATTTTAGTACTTATTCTAGGGCCCATCATGTGCCCATTAATAATATAATAATATAATGAGATTTCCTACTCAAATAACAAAAAGACTTATATTTGAAAATAAATTATTAGCCTATTTTAGTTATTTCATTTCCTTTCTTGGGCCCGCCATAAATCCGAAAGCATTTTCTTCCGGTTGAATGTGTGAGTGAAATAAACACATCCATATATCTGTGGTATAGATAAGATACGTCTATATCTGTGGTAATAACCAACGTTCCGTTTGTCGCGCGTTTCCACTATACAAATTGGAACCCAAAAAAACAAATTAAAAATAAAAGCTACATAGAGGCAAATCATTACATTAAAAATAATTAAATTTAAATTTAAACGCAGTTTTTTTAAAATGAACTTTGCACCTAACTCAATATTGCGAAACCTAATTGCGAAAAGAAACGTTCTATTGTCAATGTTGTAAAAATGGCGGCGGCACTTGTTAGTTCGTCTCGTCAGGGTAAATAAATAATTATTTAAAATGAAAACTAAATTAAAGTGACCTAAATTCGAATAAATTAAGTATTTGTGTTCCATGTGAATAAAGAATTCGTACCAATTTAACATTGTAACTTCTTCCAAAAAGTTTTTGCGATGACGTTGCGTATCAGCTGTTTACGATTCCTAATGTTTGTTAATTATCTTGAATTTGTGGTAATTAAAGTTTTCTACTTAAATTTATGGACTTAGTTGCTTAGTAGTTACTAGAAACACTTCTTCTTAGTTTTGGGTTACGCAATTGTAGAGAACTAATATAAAAGTTCAAAGTTCATCCCAATCTTTTGTTTTGATCAGCGATATCAATATTTGATTGTTTTTTTTTTTCAGTGCGGAGGCTAACGAGCTCCGTAAAGAGGTTTTATTCAGATGTGTACCCTAAAATAACCACCCATTACACAATACATCCTCGAGATAAGGATCCAAGATGGAAAGGTAAGACCTGATAACCTTGTGGTGATACAATCATCATATTAAGTAATTATTTATATTATATTTAGATAGCAACACATTTTACCTCTTTGTTATGATATGATGCCATTGTCATTGGTCAATATCATTCCTAAAAAATATTGAGTTGAATAATTTAAAAAAAGGTTTCTTCTTCTATTCAAACTATGAATACTCCCAGTATTGATCCCAATATGGTAAATTGAATTAATCAATAGGCCTACCTGAGCTATCCACCATAATCCATATACTAGAATAATGTTTGTCAGCATGCTATCTTCTAACTAACTATGATCTATGCCTACAACTAGTTTGTTAGAGAGCAGCGTTCCAAGTTGTGCAGGACCATAAAAATTACAAAAGCAGGATTTTTGGAGAAACTCTAAGGGTTGCATAAGATGGCTGGAAGGCTGAAATCAATGGCTATCTCTTTACAGATACAAGTATGGAGCGAGTAGCAGAGGAGACAGATATCCTCATTATTGGCGGAGGACCAGCTGGTATGGCTGCAGCTATCCGAGCAAGGCAGGTAGCTGAGGAGAAAGGGGCTGTAAGTTGTTACTACTGTCCTGAGTCAGCGACAGACTCTGCATCCATCAAAATGAGTATCTATTATAAATTGCAGCACAGTTGGTGGTGTTTCACCTTTGTCATGCCCTTAACACATTCGCTGCTGAAATTTCGTCTTCTTCGTAAATTCTCTTACAGTTGGACGTGCAGGTGCATCGTTAGCAGCGAACGCGTTAAGGGACAAGAACCTTGTAATAACATGTTATAATGAGGTAGTGTGTAAGTTTGAGTGTATCTGAGGAATGGATACATCATGAGAGAACCTTCATATGTCTGAGTAAATCAAAGACATATAGTACCTGAGATTGTTCAATTGACATTGCCACATAGTCATCTTAAGTCAAAAGTGGGTGTTGTTGTTACAATACCCCTGCTTACCCCTTCGGGGACCCTTTCGGGATTGTGTGACCATATTTTTTTTAATGTATTGTCAAGGTAATTCCAGTTGCAGTATTGACTTTTGGAAGTTAATATGTATAAGATTAATTAATTGTTGTGTGTGTGTGACTGACATCAGCTAGATTTATTTAGCTAGTCATTAGCCGCCATTACAAACATATACTCACGCCTGTATTCCCCGAAGGGGTAGGCAGAGGTGTTGCAATCACAACACCCACTTTTCACTGAAGATGTGACAGAGTTTTGTGACAGCTAGTATATCAAGGATTTAAATTTGTTTTAGGAAATCAGAGTAACTCTCCTAGAGAAGGCAGCTGAAGCAGGTGGCCATATCTTATCTGGGGCATGTGTGGACCCCATAGCTCTCAACGAGCTGATCCCCGATTGGCAGGAGAAGGGGGCCCCTATGAACACCCCCGTCACGTCAGACAAGTTTGGCTTGCTTACCAAGACTGGGAGGATTCCTATACCTGTTTTTGCTGGTGAGATGTCGTTTCTATGGATTATGCCATATTTAAATTCGTCAGTAATGTGCCTAACTGCCTAATTTTAATTACTATTGCAGATAATTTTTTGAGAACAGGTTTGCTAATTATATACGGAAATTTTTTTTGTCTGTCTCGATAAAATATTAATTTCAATAAAATGTATGACTGAATAATAATCGAATTGTTGCTATAGTTGAATTGTCGCAAAGTAAATTTACCACAACAAAGCCGGACTAAACAATAGATAAAAAATACCTGTACGCTCCGGATTTTAATTGTATTCATTAGAGAAAACAAAGTAAGGAGTGCACTGGCTGGCGAAACATGTTGCTCTATGTTAATGGCATGCACTACGAAAATGATATTGAGTAACATTGCGTTTATTTGTCATGATAATTCTTGCTAACTATATTGAGCGTTCTGTATGATAGTGATAAAGTAATTAATCCTTTTCACAGGCTTACCGAACTACAACCACGGCAATTATGTAGTGCGGCTGGGACACCTAGTGCGGTGGCTTTCTGAGCAAGCTGAGGCTGCAGGCGCGGAGGTAAGGCATTCATTGACTTCTGATTCACTTGGAGAATTTTGTGTTCTAATTCACTAGTTGTACCCTGCAAATTTAACCGCATCGTTCCAATTTCGTGGAAGTTTCCTATATCTATCAATTTTAACCCATTTTTTCACTTCCGTGTGGTTTCATCAGGCAAACTGCACTTTTTTAATATAGTTTAAATTGGAGTTGCCATTTCAATGTAAAATAGTTTTGTCTGTTTGAACGCATCGTTTTTCTAAACTACGATACGTTAACGTTTACGTAAAAGTTTTTTTAAAAGCCATTAAAAATCGTAGCATGTAAAGAAGTGAGGGCGAGACGCTAGTTTTAGTACAAAAATATATGACACTCATTGACCAAACATTTTTTTTATACTAAAATATTCGTACAAGCTTAGTCCTGATGACACACGCACGGCCTTATGAAGAATGGAATAATAGTGCCAACATAGAAAAATATTAAAACCATTCCAGGTATGGCCGGGTTGTGCAGGCGCAGACCTGATCTTCCGCCCGGACGGGTCTCTGAAGGGGGTCGCTACGGGTGACGTAGGCATTGCCAAGGATGGCAGCCCTAAAGATATGTTCGAAAGAGGCATGGAGTTTCATTCTAAGATCACCATATTTGCTGAAGGTTCGTTTGAAGTTAGTATTTAGTGTCCGTAAGTAAATAAAATAAAATAAAAAGTAAATTAAGAAAATCATAATCTTCGGACAAGATCACACAGCGCCACCTAGTGCCAAGCAAAGCAAGGCTTACTATGGGTACCAAACCAAAAGTGTTTTTGGGTACAACATCCACTTTATTGTTTGAGAATGTCTGTATGTATTCACTGAATATGCCGGAATAGATGATTAGGCTCTATGCATAAGACTGTGTACTGCAATTAAGTTTTTGTAGCGAAGTCATTGAAACTTGCTTCGTTTGCGTAGCAGATGACTCAAAATTTTTTTTTATGATCTATTTTTTTTTTAATTCCAGGATGCCACGGCCACCTAACCAAGATGGTATCAAACAAGTACAATCTGAGAGAGAAGAGCGAGCCCCAATCATACGGTATTGGACTTAAGGAGCTTTGGGAAGTCAAACCTGAGGTCAGTACAATTATTATTTATACATTGTATATTGTTTTCTTGAATTCTCAATTTTTGACATTGTTTCATGATGTCATCCAATTGTGTAAATAAGAATTTTATATTTTACTAGCTGTGCCCTGCGGTTTGACCCGCGCAGATTTAGTTTCATCCTTATTGTAGCGGAACCCTAATATTTTTAATAAATAAAAGTAGCCTAAGTTCCTCCTTGAAACATCAGCTACCTGCCAGTGAAAGTCCCGTTAAAATCCGTCCAGCTGTTTCGGAGATTACTCGGAACAAACAGACAGACAGAGAAAATTTTTAAAACTTGGTTTTTTAGTGTCAGTGAAAACCTGTTATTTTGGAATAACAAACAGACACTTCAATGTTATTTATCTGTATAGATATTAACAAATTGATAATAGTATGAAGCCGTGAACAAATTGCTTGCTGAGCCCACAGTGATGATAACGCCATGTGTGTGTAAGAAATTTAATGAAGCACTTTGGCTATAGTTACAATAAAACAGTATGTTTTTTAGCACATTTGTATAAAAATAGATAAATAAATAATTTTTCGAAGAACTCATGCTATCATAAGAGTACTATCCAAGTTTTCATATCAGCAAATGGCTCCGCTATTCAGCTATGACGTGATTTCTAAAAACTTAAAAAAATATCTTATTTTGTTTTTTTTTTTATCTTCTAGAACCACAAACCTGGCTTAGTCGAGCACACAATAGGATGGCCTCTAGACAAGAACACATATGGTGGTTCGTTCATATATCACCTGAATGTGGCCGAGGGCGAGTCCCCACTAGTGGCCGTGGGCTTCGTCGTGGGATTGGACTATACCAACCCTTACCTAAGCCCCTTCAGAGAGTTCCAGAGATTCAAACTACACCCTTATGTCAAGCCGATGTTTGAGGGTAAGTTGAACAGTAGAAGCACTCATTTTAATTAGTTAAAATTCAGTCCCATGCGTTTGTAAAAATCGAATTAAGATCCGTATCATGGTTCAGGCAAGATATTGTTTATGAGTCTGGCGACTTGAATTTATACAAATTAAAGATTTGTTAACTAGCTGGTGCCTACGACTCCGTCTACGCAGGATTACTTATCTTTTAGACAATTCACACAATATCTTTATAAATTATAGTCGTATGTGTTCTTCTGATGTATAAGCTATATTATTGTAAAGTTTCATTAAAATCCATTTGGTAGTTTTTGCGTGAAAGAGTATTGATTTGATTTGAACATACATCTAGACAAACAAGCAAACTTTCACGTTTATAATTTTAGTAGGATGATTTATGCAGATTGGGTCCTGGTAAGGTACTCGTGAATGTCAAAAAATTACCACCGGTTCGGAAACTAGCCTTCTTAGAAGAACCGCCAAGAAATTCAGTCAAGCATCATCAACACAATCATGTTTTGTGTATGTTTGTAGGTGGCAGTCGTATAGCATACGGCGCCCGCGCATTGGTGGAGGGTGGTTGGCAGTGCCTACCGCAGCCAGTGTTCCCGGGGGGACTGCTGGCCGGCGACACGGCGGGATTCCTTAACGTGCCGCGAATCAAAGGCACACATAATGCTATGAAGAGTGGTACGCATTTCATACTATATATCCTCACGCCATCCCAGAAGGGTCCCCGAAGGGGTAAGCAGAGGTGTTGTAACAACACTCACATTTCACCGAATATGATTAAGTGCCAACGAGATAGAGGGTGAGGCTATCGCCGTCTCAGGCACTATACATACGTCTTTGAATAAGTTCTCAGAGGGCCTAGTGCGAGTTTTTCACTGCCGCCGTTACAAGATTATCGACGTCGTTGACGATCTAAAAAGGTCAATTTCAATAGAAAAAATAGGAAGTCACGTTTCAATTAAGCAGCTCGTGACATTAATAAACTACACCACAATTCCAAACATAAATGTTTCAATGTGAACACAATATCAGGTATCGCAAAACACACACACACACAGTATTTAGAATTATCCATGTAAATATGTATTAAGTTAGATAGATATTTAAGTATAATAGTTTAGTTTTAATTCAGTTACTATGTTTTAAGTTTTATATTTAGTGCTAATTTTATTTTATAATATTATAATTTTATCGTTAAGGCCTGTAACATCGCATTGGTAGAACAAATACTGTAAAGAGGTTATAAGTAAATAAATAAATAAATAAATAAAAACATTAAAATTGCAAATTAACAGTAAGTGGTAGACGGCATAAAAAGTTTGGGAGCCTCTGCTTTTAACGTTCGCGCACGTGACGTAATCGCTTTCCCTAAGTGAATATTCCTCTGCAGCCAACATGTTTGATATGTGTCAGATGAATAAATTGGTCCAATATAACAGGTATGCTGGCAGCAGAAGCCGCAGTAGACCTGATAGTGTCAGGTGAAGCGACTCACGACACTGGTGTCGTACCTACTACGTACGAAGACAAGCTAAAGGCCTCGTACGTTTACAAGGAATTGAAGGTAACGATTTCGGTCTTGCACTATTGTAAAAAAAGCCCTCGTTTTTATGTATACTATAGTCATGAATTATATTGACGTCCGGAGTGTTGCTTGCTTTATTTTTTTTATTATAACTTTCTGGAACATTAAGTATTTTCATAATCAATTGTATTTCACCAACTGATTGTCCAGAAGAAAACAAGCTCTTTTTGCAACTCTTAATATTTAAGCGTTCTTGACAAACACATCTCTCGCTCACATCTTTGGGCATTTCTAGAGGAAACTAACCTTAAGGTCGTGAAATTGTATTTATTTAAACATGTGCATATATTCACGCCTTTATTTCCTGAAGGGGTAGGCAGAGGTGCACTTATAGTACACTCACATTTCGCCAGTTAGGTAAGAGTCCCATGTAACAGCGAGCCCCTTTTCTACCCCAAATAATGTTATAGATAACCTCTGTTTATATTATTGATATTGTCAACAGCAAGTAAGGAACTGCCGGCCGTCATTCCACACGAAGATGGGCTTGTACGGTGGACTGGCTTACTCTGGCTTCAGTACTCTCGTCCGGGGCAAGGAACCTTGGACGTTAAGCCATGGAGGTAAGGCTTATTTTGTAATGACGAGTTATTTTCTGCTTTGGTCATAATTTTTTTATATTTTTAATATCATGTGACCTTTGTGTACGTACTCATAATTATAGGGAGCCAAGTATGAATTGCTTTGATTGTTAAAGTCAATTTTGATACCAAAATAAGACGTCAGGTTTGGTACCAAAATTAAACGTCAGTTTTGGTACCAATCTGAAACGTCAGTTTTGGTACCAAAATGAAACGTCAGTTTTGGTACCAACTTGAAACGTCATATCATTGGTTCCCGGTTCAAAATTTAAACTCAATATTTAAAGTATTTTTATCATGACTGAAAATTAACCTCTTTGAATGTGATTATTTTCAAACAATTGATTAAATACAATTTTATAATTACTGATCGTTTAATTTGGGTTGCATATTTATTTGTAGGTGCGGACCACGCAAAGCTGAAGCCGGCTAAGGAGTGCAGTCCCATAGAGTATCCTAAGCCTGATGGAGTGATCACATTCGATCTGCTGTCCTCAGTTGCATTGACTGGTAAGTGATATTCACTAAGCCTCGTCGGTCACCACGGAATTCATAGCCCTAAGTAGTTGTCATGTCCATGAAATTTAATAAATTTTGACACTAAAATACAAGTGAAAAACTCGCAAGAAATGTCAAACTTTTTTGTTCGTTTGCCACGATTCTTATATTCTTTCGTTTCATCCACATTCATGCATCTCTTCATAAACTTCCTTAAGTTACGAGTGCAAAGAAGCGTAGTTACTCCCAACATTTTCGATGAGCGTTCAAAACTCGTGACGGAATCTGTACTAACCAATGCTACCGTTAGAAGCTTTATATTATTGCAAGTTTAAAATAACAATATGATAATATTTATTCCACAGGCACGAATCACGAGGCCGACCAGCCAGCTCACTTGACTCTCAAAGACGACTCCGTACCAGTCAAGAGGAATCTTGGAGTGTTCGACGGACCTGAAGCTAGGTTTTGCCCCGCTGGTTCGTTCTTTTTATATTATACTTTAAGCACGGACGAATATTTGCTTATACGTGACTGCTGATTAAAAATCTTACCTTCTAAGAAATTTAGGTTTATATTAATCGAAAAGTAATCTGCTACACAAGCGATGCAAGCTTCAATGCCAGCAGTCTAATAAGTTTTACCAGTGATTTCACACCACGCGCTTTAAGTGATGGAAAACATCATGAGGAAACTGGCGTATTCGAGAGGAAATTCAAAGACGTATGTATAGTGTCTGAGATGACGATGGACTCACCATCAGTTACGTTGGCACTTAATCATCTTGAGGGAAATGTGGCTCACACCACCCCAGAAGGGTCCCCAAAGTAGGAAGTTAAAGTCAAGTCTATCATAGAATCAAATAAATGTATTATATTATTGTTTCGATCATATGTACATGATGCCAGCTGAGTTTCTTGCCGGTTCTTCTCAGAAGGCTAGTTTCCGAACCGGTGGTAAATTCTCGACTTTCATAAGTGCCTTACCAGGGCCTAAACTGAATAAATATTTTTCATTTTCATTTTCATTTTCATTGTATTTCTCTTAGGAGTATATGAGTACGTCCCGATGGAGACTGGCGACGGTCAGAGGCTACAGATCAACGCGCAGAACTGCATACATTGTAAGATACATTTACTCTGATTTTAATACTTTGGGTTTTTTCTCAGTAATATCAACTTCGTTTGGAACTATTTTGCTTGGACCATGGGTAAGTTATGGTAAAAGTTTCTTGTCTTAAAATAAGCCTTGTCTTCTTATGAAGCGCAATTGAAATTTTATTTTAATGAGTTAAAGTATTAGGCACTTTGTCTAGCGATATAGAGAATCCTAATATTGGTATTAGGTAGGTACTGTTAATGGATTGCAATAAAAATATTGACAGCATGAAAATTGTAAAACCGTATTGAAATCTAGTGAAATGAAAAGAATTTTTTTATAAATTAAGCTCTGTCTGGCAAACATTGTATTTCCATATATTATTTTTGGGGTGGAACACCCTTATCATATAGGGGTATGATAAATTGATGTTAGCCGACTCTCAGACTTATCGGATATGCACATAATATTTTATACAAATCGATCCAGCCGTTTCGGTTTGGTAACAAACACCGCGACACGACAATTTTATATTAGACTAGCTGTGCCCCGCGGTTTCACCCGCGTAGATTTAGTTTCATCCTTATTGTTGCGGAACCCTTATATTTTTGATAAATAAAAGTAGCCTAAGTTACTCCTTGAAACATCAGCTACCTACTAGTGAAAGTCCCGTTAAAAACCATCCAGCCGAGACAGACGGAGAAAAATTTTAAAACTAGTTTTTTTAGTGTCAATAGCGTGTATACTTTTATATGCTTTTAGTGAAAAGCTGTAATTTTGGAATTACAAACAGACACTTAAATTTTATTTATCTGTATAGATGTATAGATGTTAATGATTTAATCATTGAGTTAATAGTCACGCGGTTTCACCCGCGTAGTTTCCATTTCCATGGGAGTACGGGGATAAAATATAGCCTATGTTACCCGCTCATGATGTAGCTATCCATTGCTGAAATTTTTAAGATCAGTCAAGTAGTTTCGGAGCCTATTCAATGCAAACAAACAAACAATACAAACAAATCTTTCCTCTTTATAATATGAGTGTAGACGATAATGAATTGTATGAATTGATAAACTTTCAGGTAAGACTTGCGACATCAAAGATCCATCTCAGAACATCAACTGGGTAGTTCCCGAAGGAGGCGGTGGACCAGCTTATAATGGCATGTAATGCACACGAGTTTGAAGGAAATTAGACCTTAATTACTGCCAAATAACACAATTTTACTATTAGAAGTGATCATCATCATCATTTATTTAAGAGCTAGGCTCTTGTCGGTGAAGCAATCGCCAACCCTCTCTATTGTCCGCTAACACTTTGACTTCCTTGTACGACATGGCGCTGACTTGTTCCTTCAGCTGTTGTATGTAACTAATCCTTGGTCTCCCTCTTCTTCGCTTTCCTTCTATCTTCCCTTCTATTAGAAGTGATAGTGAGTGTAAAATGTAATTTAGTTTCGACAGTCATCATAATAATGTTATTTTAAGTTTTAAATAAACAAAGATATTTGGATCCTCATATTCACGAAGTAATTATGTTATATCTAAAATAAATTTCTTTTTTAATTTGATAAAATCTGGTCTTTAATATTGCTAAGGAACGACTGAAAATTGTAAATGTAGTATGAAAAAAATTGGAAATAATTTTTATATATTGTTTTATCCACACGACACGTGGGCCTATTTGCTCAAAAAGAGAGGCCTAATACCCTGTAGTAAGGACCAAAACAACTGTTTTTATTAAACTGTGGTCGTTTATAACCATAAAATGTATATATTTAGAATCAAGATAAATCATATTTAGTATACAAAACCCTCAGTAAGATGCTAAGGTGTAAATGTGTGTAAAATATATTTATAGAGCATCTGTGTAAGTGAATCCAATTAGTGATAAGTGTAATTTTATATGAAAATTTGCCTAATATACTATTTTGTGGTAAACATTGTGGTTTTCTTTACTTTCCCCATTTGCTATGAGATACTTTTAAACAGGCATTGATGCAGTCCGCCATGGTATGCGGTTACTGTAGCTAATCCTCTTTTTTAACAGAATTGAAAAAAAATTGGTTCTCCTTTGAGTAGTCATTAGTAGCACGAAACCGAAGGAATGGAATTTCTATGAGACATCGAGGGACATAGGTAGATAGCACAGTGACTTTTTACCGACTTTCTTAAAAGTCAGTAGTGACTTTCGACATTCCCTACTTTAATTAATTCGACACTTTCTTCAATTCGGCACTCGTGTCATACAAAATCAAAAACCTACTAACTCCTCAGGGATTATTACGACTCTACCATAGGGTACTAGCTGTGCCCCGCGGTTTTACCCGCGTATGTTGTTATGAAAATAAAAGTAGCGTAATGTGTTCCGTGTAAAATTTGCCATCTGCCAGTAAAAGTTTGCTATCCCCGCTAAAATCGGTCCAGCTGTTTTGGAGAATAGCCGGAACTATTAGACAGCCGGAGAAAAATTAAAAAAATTTTCTTTTTATGTCGGTACCGTATATAATTTCATATGCATTTAGTGAAATAAAAAAAGGTTTTAATCACATGAAATCTTCTACATTCCTCTATCTTCAATCTTGTCTTGCACTGTCATTTTGACAGATTACAAATTTTGCCAAGTTCCGCAGATGTATCTACTTTCATAATATTTTTGTAAATTACCTAGTGATGTATTTGAAACGTACACTATGCTCAGGCTAATGATACCGGTCACTATTCTTTGGGCAGCTGCTGTGAGTTTGTTGAAGTTTAAATTCACACTGGTGCCGTCACGAGTTATGAGCGCTTAAATAAAATAGTGGGTAACTGTGTATGTATTTATTCACGTCGCGTTAGGTATACAGATTCATTTAGCGAGGCGAATTCATAAAATGATTACTGCGCATTCAAGATCAGTGCTCAAATCGTGACGGAACCTTAGTTGGTACTGTGATAAATAATGATATACCTACTATTTTATAACTTTAGGTACCTTTTTGCAAACTTCACTCCTACTGCCGTATTATTCACTAAGGTTTCTCAGCGTTGAACTAGACGACGACCGTTGGTTTCAATCATAGGAAAATGATACATAAAACTTAGAGGATAAGGTTTAATTTCGTATCTTTAATATCGACACTCGACGACGAGTGCGACGCTGAGAAACCTTAGTGAATAACGGGGCCCTTTTCATTTGTCTACTAGTTGGTCTAGTGGTCACAGCCGCCACTGCGAAGGTGACTCGAAGTCCTGGTTTGATCCCCGGGTCGGGATTTTTCTATTTACCAACGAGCAATTCAATTTTTCGCGTCATAAAATTCGCTCGTGGGGTCGGCTGTATGACTTTACTATTACCATAATTCAGAATCATAGTAAATATCGCACCCTCAGAACGATGGGGGCTCAATTTTTTTTTTAGACATCGCAGTCGGCATATTTGTATTTATAACTTCGACGGTAATTATTTTAAGTACAAGGTTTGCATACAATGTATTTTATATTTTTTAAGTATAGTTTAGGTTGTGTATTATCGATAAGTGTTAATTTTTTTTCATTTTAACTCCTTGTATATTGAGGTCTGTATATATTTACATAATTATTTTCACAATTTTTTGAGTTGAGCTCTATCGTCCGGAGGGTGCGATATATAGTATACTAGCTGTGCCTCGCGGTTTCACCCGCGTAAATTTAGTTTAGCTAATATTTAATAAATAAAAGGTAGCCTATGTCCTTTCTCAGGGTCTAAAGATTGTCTGTGTCAAATTTCATCAAAATCGGTTGAGAGGTTTAAGCGGGAAAGCGTAACAGACAGACAGACAGAGTTAATTTCGCAATATTAGTAGGGATAAGTACCTATATAGGTAGGTAATTGGAATAGCATAGCGCCATTGTAGTGTGGCTTAAGTTCGTTCCGTGTGATGGTAAGTGGTTTACGCGAGGACACTTGTGATCAACGCGTGGATGACAAACCCTGCGGAAGCCTTCTCAGTCTACCCTCGTCATTGGATACGGTAGGCATATCTTTTTAATTCATTATAGGTAAACGTAGCATCAAATTTAAAACATATTTTTAGCTAGTGTCCCAAATCTACGTACAAAGATGTATTGGTCTATATTTAAAAGATTTATTAAAAAAGTACTTTGAGTTTACCAAAAGCCTTAATATGGTGCGATTTCATATTACGAAATTTCATAGCAGAATGGTGATATAAACGTGTAGGTAAATCTCTGAAATTTACGCAAAGTACCTATCGTTGGCCCACCTCCTACACGCTTAAGGATATTATGTTTGAATTAGCGTAATTTGCGAGCTTTTCGTGTTGACATTGTTAAGCGAAAAGCTATTTAATATGCCTTATGTTAAGTAAAGGTGCTAAACGCATAGATAGGCAAATTTATTCCGAACTTTCAAGTACTTTTTGTTGTCTCAAAAAATACCTTTGAGGATGACCCCTTAAGGCTAGCTACTGCAGATTTAAGTAAAATTTTGATTTTACCTAAATAGTTTGTCTATGTTTGCATCCTGTACCTTCCAACGGCATATCTTTTCAATATAGATATTGTTTTTAGCTATAGGCTTCCAAAAATCGATCAAGCAAATTCAGGGGCCCAACCATGAGCTCTTATTGCAATGATAATTCAGTTGTGCGACAGTGACAGATGTATGCACGTCACATACATCTGTCTCATAAATGAGTGAAACTATCATGGCTATAAGAGCTCATGGTAAGGCCCCAGATCCACAGTTAAGCAATGACTTTTATGTATTTTTCCTTAGACCATTTATTTACTTTAAATGTTGATCAAATTTGCATTTAAATCATTCTCAGTACTATAGGCACGTGATTTATGTCAGTCCTATACATTTTGTATCGCTTTATTAGCGCAAGCGCGAGAGAATATTCTACTTTGTCTAAGTCTACAGATCTTAAATTTTTTAGCGATTTTAGAATACGTCTAATGTGAGAAAATCTCCTTTAACGGAACGGAACAACAATTAATTTTCCTCAATAATTTCCGCGAAACATCGTATTGTCAGGTGCTTTATATTCACCCCCTGAAATGTTTCAGTTTTATACATAACACAGAATTTTCATAAACTCATTTATACAGTCATCCGACTTTCGCAAGAAGAGCGAATTGAAAAAGTTTTCTGAAATTTAATTCGAGTTTGGAACATTTTTACTTTTCCTCCATTGGGTAATTATAGAATGTGTTTTACTTTATATATTTTGGCTCCTTCCAGAAATTATATTTTATAACTATGTACCTATAGTAAAGTTCAAACAAATATTTGGTTACTGTCTCGGTTTCTATTCATCACGAACCAGCTACTTTTCCAGGTCATAAAACTATAAGTAACTTGTCCGAAGCGCCTTCTATTTCATTTTGTATCTGTATTCTATTGAACCTTCGCTATCAGCTTTGCCAATGCGGGAAAAGACAAATAAAAATTAGCATGTATGAAGATTATTTGATAGGGCTTACTTTAACACAAGGTAGAAAACTAAGTGGAAGATCGATCAAGGGGTCAACTATTATCGTTTTAAGCAGTGTGTATTAAGAACTGCTAAGCTTTGAGGCGATCTAGGGGTGTAAACACCGCCTACTTCCAAACTGCGAGCATTTATTGTGAATTTCTTGACAGAAACACCAATATTTTTCTGTCCCGACCTGGGAATCGAAACCTGAACTTCGGGCTCGACAGGCGTACTTATTAACCGCTAGACCAGCGAAACTGTTCAATAATTTATCGCAAGTATGACTTCTAGACCTTGAATTTGGATGACTTTTGTATCCCGTCGCAGTGCACCGCTCAAGACAGCGTCTATTATTACCCATACAACGTGACAAGGACCACGATATCAGCGATGGCAGCGTATAGATCAGCCCTGACGTTAGACTGGCTGGCAGCCGAGGACATGAGGCAGAGGGAGCTGGCTGCAGCCTTCGAGACCGAGCCAGCACCGCCGGCGAGGATACTCTCCACTGACTGCATCGCCTACTCCAGACCTGCTTCTGGGAAGGTTGCTAGACTAATGCTGGAGTTACTTAAGTAAGTACTTGCTCATATTTATTGATAACTAGCTGTGCCACGCGGTTTCACCCGCGTAGATTTAGTTCCATGCTGTTTTTTTAAATAAAATTTGCCTAAAACACACCTTGATACTTCAGCTATCTGCCAGTAAAAGTCCCGGTATCCATCCAGCTGTACGAGTGATGCCGTGACCAAGGGAAATGAGGATTCATTTTTATATATAAAGATATTTTTACTGTTTATTTAACCGAAGATTAGATGCCAAAATGATAGATGGTAAGATCATCAACATCTCATACATATGCAGGTTTCCTCACGATGTTCTCATTCCATTGTTTAAGTTTTCAGAAAATCTTATTGGTACAGACCGTTGGGAGTTGAACTGTACGTAGCAGGCGACTACTCATACCACAAAGCTGCCACAATTTTTTTTTTGGTGTGTTGTTTAAATAAATACGAGAGAAAGAATTGAGCGTTATTCCATTTTATATTTAAATGCCTCTTATAGACACTTCATTCAATAATGCCAGTGTCCACCCATCTACTTGATCCGAACAATTTGATCTCGATCGGTAGTTTAATTCGACTTTTCTGATTAAAAATGATCAACAATTCCGACCGTGGGAAAGCGAAGCTCACGCGTGAACTTACGTTTAATTCACTTCATGCTGAATATATTCCATATTATGTGTTGCTCTCAGGAATTTAGAAGGCGATGACGGAATACTAGTAACAGAGCTGATCCAAGCATTGATGCACTCCAAGATGCTCGTGGAAACAGCCATGCTGGAAGCTGAGCCGGACCTGGACGCCCTGGTCAAGACGCCTGGAGTGATGATGGGGGAACCGCACACCACCTTCCCCAGAATACTGGCTATGATCTGGTTGATGGTCACCGATCCTGTCACAACCAAGAAGTTTGGATGGTGCTCTATTGCCAGGGTATTTTTATAAGTACTTTTTCGGCCCAAATAGGTACTTTACTCGGGGCAGTACATATATATAGAACTTCAAGTGGCGACTGCATAGCAAGCAACCTACTCTCGTCCACGTAGTCGTGACTGCTTAGGGCGGTGGGCAGTACTTTATCAATGGCAGTATCAGGCCGTTGAACTTAACTGCTTGAGCACTCCCTGTTTGTTGATTACTAGCTAACAACTAATGTTTTCCTTGTAAGGGGATTGAATCAATTGATCATGTAAGCGAGATTACAGATATGTAACTCCCGTACGTTATCGATAAATGATCAATTAAATTCTAGGAACACTAACAGGTTACATGGGTGCTATGGTCTTATTTTTTGAGACTGAGACATTCATTTAGTTCAGTCAGTTTCTGCCATAATTTGAAGTACTGAGGTAACAATTAAAAGAGTTTTTGTTCAAAAAGAGTAAAGTATAAAATTAAGAATCAAAACGACAGGTGAACAGATACTTGACTACGACGAAGCCGATATCGATAGCGAAGCACATGCGGGCGTTGGAGCCCATTATAGCGCGCGCGCGGTTCATCATGGAAGAGTTCATACAACATCTCACACCCCTCAATATGTATGAGAAGAAGGGACGCTCGTCGGGACAATACGCTTCACAGAGAAAGGTGAAACTTTGTTTGAAATTGATAAAGAAGAAGAGTGTTAGCAGAGGTGAGACATGATGTGTCTATCGTTGTCTCAGATATACTTATACAGGTGCCGTGCCGTCGCGAGTTTTGAGCGCAGGCCTTGAATGCGCAGTAGTAATTTTTTGAGCCTTGTACGGCGTGAGCGCGATAAAAATACATACATGTACATTTATCCCCACAACTTGCGCTAAAATCTGATAGCACGTTGGGCGCTTGTGTTTTTTCTCAGATATATGCTCGTGGTATGTCATCACCGCATTACTTTCCTAGACAACCTCATTGGTGCAGTCCGCTAGGATTCGCGTTACTAGGGTAGCAGGCGATTATTCGAAACAATCGGCTACCACGGCTCTGTTAATTGGTTTTACATTGTATACAGGCCAAGGAACGCGACAAACCTTTGCAAGTGAAGCCCTCGAGAACTACAGACACGGTCAGTAGCAAATATATATTATATTGAACACAGGAACAAAGAGACGGCACTGGACAAACCGACAAGAGATACTTTCAAACGAGAAACTGTCAAATATAATGTAATGAAATGGTAATACAAACTAAATACTGAATCAAATCATAGTTGGACAACATTATTAGTAACTTTGAATCTAAGAAGTTGCAAAATACGCAATATTTTCATCACCGTTCCCTATGTTACGATTTGGGACTTTATATCGGTAGGTTTTTAGAGAAGACAAGCGAATAGGAAATTATTCTAATAATTACTTTATTAGGTACCTAGTTATTTTTTAGCATAATGAATGCCCTCTGCAATGCAATTTTTACTTGATATTTTGTAAAATTACAGGAAATGCCTCTCTTTGCAAATTTTGGAAAATCATCTGTTCCCGAGCATGAACATGACGGGTTACAGGACCCAAAGAATCCAAATTCATTTGAAAAATCATTTGACGACGACCGCCCTCGTGCCACTAGTAATGTTCAAACTGTTACGTTTTGTGAATTATTGTTGCTGCTTATAACGTTTATATTGTAATAAAGACTTGTGCAAATTTACCAATTTTATTTTAACCTTGACGCTTCTAAAGTATTGTCAATCTAAACATCGAATTCTGAACTTTATTAACACCTACTTCAAGGATAATATTAACGCTAGTCAGTATAGGTAGGGAGACCTTTTAGGCCTTGTAGACAAAGTAACATTAACCTTACGCTTTGCTAGTAGAAACGATATAAAATATACGGGAATGACATGTAACGTGACCGATTGATATCATTTCCATACATTTTTTATCGTTTATATTAGCGTGATGCTTTCAGGAGCGATTGGGAGAGGACTGCTGAGGATAGAGAAAGTTGGAAAAGTGGAAGGGAGGCCTTTGCTCAGCAGTGGGACACTACAGGCTAATAATAATAATAATATTAGCGCAAGCGCGAGAAAATGCTACTTTGTCTAGTCCTATAGTAATGTCCCATTCGCCACCGGAGGGGGCAATACTGCATTTGTCACTGGTCGTCAAATTACCATAAATGATTTCTACTGTTCTCCGTAGGGTTTGCAGACCAAAGCCGAGGGCCTTGGTGCATCCTCGAGACAACTAAAACAGTGCAACTGTTTTGTTAAACTTCACGTAATCCAGTTTAATCTCCTCTTAGCGCAATTGTATTCAGAATGGCTTGTACGGCAAAGAGCTTATTTTCACAGCTGTTTATGCCGTGCAATTTTTTAAAATACTTGACTATTTACTTCATGATAATTTGTAAAGTTCCTCAGGAGTATAAATTCTTATAGGGTCGGCAAAACGTGCGGGATATCCTTAGGATTGCAAAGCATCTATAGGCTGCGGTAATCTGGTTATCGTATGCGTTTGCTTCATTATAATAAAAAAAGTATTTTCATAGATATTATAACTCTGATTACATAACTCTTTTCAGATTGACATTGAATACTTAGTTAAAAAACTGAAAAAGTATAGTCTTCAAAGTGTCTGTCACCACCAAGTCCTCAAACTATTGGGTCATATCAGCTCCGTATTTTATAATGTAAACCTGTGATATAATAGGTATTTGTTAGGTAATATTGCTGGATGCTGTCTATGGGCGACAACTTATCATGTATGAGCTAGGAGACCTGACATGGGATCAAAGATATGTCTTGTCGTGTTCTGGTTGGGTATTGTGGTGAGTCTATCAAATTCGTTTCGACTTCTAATTGGACTTGAACAAATAGTTGTAATATCACTCACCCTCTTGCTGTACTAATATTTACATTGCCAGTCACACGTACTGGTGCCGTCACTACTTATGAGCACTCAGGAAAACGTTGAAAATGTTAATTCGCGTCACACGATACACACAGAGACAGACTAATGAAATGACTAGTACGCATTTAACGTCAGGACCAGACAGAGTAACATTATCCTTCGCTTATACAAGCGATACAAATTTTATCGCTTCTATTACTTGCAACTGGTAAACGTGCATTGATGGTGTACAATGGTTAACAGATGCCGTCAGTAGGCGTGGAGATGGAAATGGACAACGAAAGCGAAGACCGGTGGGTGTTCCGGCACTCGCGGCGACAGGAGGACTTCGACCTCCCGTGCGCCAAGATACACCCCACGGTCAGGGATATCGTCCGGAGGTTCTACGCTATACTACCTTAGTGAGTCACTCCTTAATTTCTCTTCAGTTCTTTCGAGAATTTCGAGAATAAAAGTTCTTGAAGAAATCTTTGAGGAAACGTTCGCATGGTCAGTATCATTGACATCAGTTAGGGCCCTGGTAACAACTTATCCGACCCGCTATTCTTCAAGACTGGTAAATTTCACTAGCTATACTTAGTTAGTGTCACTGGTATAGATAGAGAGCGAACATATCTTAAAACTCTTCTTTAATATCTTATCATCTTTCCTCATCCAATTTCGGTATAGTTCGATAAAGAAATAGTTTGAGGACAGATACAACCTTATTTTGTCAAAGAACTTTACTTTCATGACGCGCACAGAATCGCGGACATAATGTCCTGACACAACTGTGTGGCATTTTCAAAGCATAGGCATAAGGAATGTGCCGCTAGTTGATATACCCAAGTACATATATCTATATACGAGTACATCTACATACATAGAAACACAAGCAGAAAAATAAATTTGAAGAGTTTGTTTGTAATTCCAAGTTAACAGATTTTCACTAAATGAATATGAAAATATATACGATATGTACTTAAACAACGATACCATAATAAAAAAAAGCTTCTGTTCTGAAACTGCTGGAATGATTTAAACAGGACTTTCACTGGCAGATAGCTGATGTTACATATACTAAATTGGGCTTTCATGTTTAAAAAAAAAATCACCAACGCGGGTAAAACCGCGGGCAAAGCATATAGAGAGAATGTTTTCCAATAGAATGGAATTCAACTGGAATGCGGTAGACAAATCGGACATATTCATGCAGAATCCAATATCGCAATCAACAATTTGGCAATACCATTATTGTGCTATTAAATTCCTGACTGAGTGTGATGGATTTCTATAGTCGATGCAGTGACGGATTTATCAGCTGGTCGAGTAGTGAGGAGACACCTAAAAGGGTGGATTTTAGGGGTGGGAAATTTAGGAATACACATTTATGCATTTAATTAAATCAGTTCTTACTCTTTGAAAGTGTTCATGATTATCTATGCGGATAAATAAAATTGAAGTGTCTGTTTGTAATTCCAAAATAACAGATTTTTACTAAATGTATTTAAAAGTAAATACTGTGCTCCGTCCGTCTTTTGTTCCGATTTTAACGCGAGTTCCGTAGGCAGATGTTACAAGGATTTACTACTATTTTTAAATAGGACCCCGTCAATTAAAGTCTACGCGAGTAAAACCGTGGATCACAGCTAGTAAATAAACAAATCTTATGTTACAGTTTTGACAAGGACCACTCGAACACGGCGTTCCTGCACAAGTACCGTGGCACAGTGTACGCGATGTCCGAGGGAGACGATCTGCTCGACAGGGAGGCCGCATTCTACGCCACCACTCTCACACCCATCGTCTTCTTGCACCAATATCGAGACACCTGGTGCCTTCTTGAAAGGGTAAAATATCCTATTCATATCCATTGAAATGTAAAGATGCCTGGCTGTTTCCAGTCGGTTCTTCTCAGAAGGCTAGTTTCCGAACCCGTGGTAATTTTTCGACGTGTATAATATGGCGCAAATTTGAATCGTTTTCATTTTCATATCCTACTAATATTACTATAAACGTGAAATGTTGTGAGTATGGATGTATGGATGTTTGTAATGATTTCAATTTTTTTTGGTATGAATGAAATTTTATAATATATATAGGTCGCTTATACTCGTACATCAGAAAAACACATAGGAGGTATTTCATAAATAAAGATATTGTGTGAATTTTGTCCAAAATATATAATTCAATGCTTGCGCAGACGGAGTTGCGGGCACCAGCTAGTTAATGTAATAAATCAGAAAACTGTGCTATATTAGAGATTGAGTCGGCAATCGCGGTTTCTAAAATAAAGTTTGCGTAAGTTCAAATCCCAACAATAGTAGGTACCTACTAAGGTACGGTAAGGTAAGGATTTGAACTGGCCTTTGAGATTTTTTGAAAGTTACTTTAGTACAGTGATAGCACGAGCTTTACGGTGAAAGAAAATACCGCGAGGAAACCGCATTTGTTTGAGTTTTTCGTTGTGAATTTGTGTATATTAATATTATTTTGTACCCACAGTTCCACAGAGCAATACGCCTGTACCAGATCTCACACCCAACGGAGAAGCGTTCTGCGTTGAAGTTGCTCCAAAATCTTCGTTCTGTCACACAAAAGGTATTAAACTAGAGCTACAACTAAAGGTACAAGTGCTATCACCAATGAGCTTTCAAAAAAATTAAGTGCAGTAATTTCACCCCACGTGTTTTACGGTTAAGGAAAGTATTTTGAGGAAACCTGTCTGAGAAGTAATTTGAAGAAATAAAATTGGGTTTTATTATGAACCATCTATGCTTTGCTATATATTTATTGAAAAGCTGTTTATTTATATTTACAAACAGACAATAAAATTTTATTTATCTGTATGTTTGATAAACATAGGCAGCAAAGAACAGATCTTGTCGCTTTCCTTATTTAATCCCTCATCTCTCTCTATTTCAGATTCGTTCGTTTATCCTGGACCTGCCCGGGCCTAGCCCTGCCACCCGCACCCCTCCACCTCTGGAGACCGATGAAGAGGAACTCAGCGACAAGAAGGACATCAGGTACCTCAAGGAGCTCATTAAAAATCTTGGATAAATTCAATTGCTTTTTCATTTCAGTACACTGGGATGAAAAGATACGTTACAGAATGCACCAACACGGGGCCTACCATCGTCGGATTCAGCAGAGCGTAAGAACTTCTGAGTATAGACAAATAATTTTGGTATCGTAAAATCAAACGGTAAAGCTTAGAAGTTCTTAATACGCACCGCTTAAACGATCATAGTTGGTCCCCAGTTAGCAGAATATAAGTCAACTTGCTTGCAACCGCACTTATTATTGGTACCACTCACATCTCTAGGAGACACTTGTAGGGTAATGTACTTTATAAATTTGAGTAGCTATTAGACGAATCCAATAGATGATTGAAGAAAACTGTAATTACTAAAATAGTTAAAGAGAACCCAATGAGGACCAACATTAGGTACAGCAGTTCTTGTTCGCCGCAGTAATCTAAATAGTTGTTCTTATTAATTAAACAATGTGGTCGGTCTAGTGGTATGTACTTGAATGCACTATCCTGCAATGTACTAGTAGTGACATGTCCGAATTTATCTTCAAAAATAGTGATGCGTAGCTTTTTACTGACTTCTCCATAACTGATTTGGTGCACGTAAGCTCCGGGTACTTTGTCGTTCTTCATAGCATGTCGAAAAAGTCTGCAAGAATTTGATGCTGATTAAATACATATTCGGACATTATCAGTGTCATTTAGTCTCAAAAACTAAGCTTGTATGGTACCAGTCAATGGCCTTTTTTACACTATGTTAGAATGAATTAAGGACGTTTTCAAGTGGGCGATAAAGTGGGTAAATTCTCGCGTCGTGTGCACACCCTCATAAAAATTATGACGTTATCACGGGTTTTGAGCGCTCAGCTAAAATAGTGGGCATAACCCGCAACACCTAATGTAGTAGTCCGGTATAGTATACCACTAATCATCGAAGTGGTTATATATGTATAATACATGCATATTCATTGTACGTATCTCATGGGTGCAACGTGTCCGTGCGAAGTCGGGGCAGGTCGCTGTCGCTAGTCCATACTAATATAAAATAAGTATGTTTGTAACGAATTGTCTCGAAAAGTACTGGACCGATTTTAAAAATGATTTCACCATGTGAATGCTACATTATCAGCGAGTAACATAGGCTATATTTTATCCCCGTACTCCCACGGGACCGGGAATAGCGTGGGTGAAACTGCGTGATGTCCGCTAGTAATGAATAAAAAATAAATGCTTACGTATAAGTATTTCGAGGGTTCAACTGTAAATCTATATCGTCGGGTAGACATTTCTTTATAATGGTAATAATTTCATCAATTCTGGTCTTCGAAACCTGTTGGTCTATTATCAGTGTATGTTGGTTTTGAATCGACGTATATTTGTTGAGTGAAACCGTGTACACCTGACCCTCTGACTGGAGAGGTTTCTGGAACAAGAAAATACCTATATATTTTTTACAGAGGTACTTGCATAATGTTTTTATCCATGTCCATGGGCTTTCATTTCCTATATGATTTGTTTTGTATTTTTGAAATTGTATAATAGTTTTGAAAAGAGTAATTACTGAGGTTCTTGCCAAGTTCTTATCAGTAAAAGCAAACTTCCGAACTTGACGGTAGCATGTATAATCATGATTTTTTTCATTCATTCTGATGATTTGAAAGTACTTTGTAAAAAGTCTAATTGAATTAACATAGTTTTGAGTTTGAGTATGACAAATGTTTTTTTTTATTATTTCGACGGAAAGTGAGTGTCGTAACGCCGCCAACAGGAAGGTGAGAACTCATAAATAGATTTAAGAAATCACCTGTAAATACTTCACATTGTTAAACGGCCAGTCACGCACAATCCAGGCAGTCCAACTTCGCGGTTGGACATTTAAGAAAGCTTCATAGAAGTGTTGACCACTTGCTTCATCTATATTTAAAATAACTATCTTGGCCTTCACTTTGTACAGGTATGCTATTGTCTGAAACAAAAATCGACTTGAAAAAATTGCTAGCAGTAACGTGGTGGGAAAATTGTAAGGTCAAGTTTTCAAAAAATACAAACTCCGTTGCCCTCTCTCTCGTAGAACATAATCCTGATCTTATGAACTTATGTGCAGTAATTTCACACATCGTGAAGAAACTTTTATATGTCTGAGTAGTAATTCAATGACGTATGTATAGTTCCTGAAACTCACCATCTGTCATGTTGGCACTTAATCATCTTCGGTGAAATGTGGGGATTATTATTAGAACACCTCTGCCTACATCTTCGGGGAATACAGGCGTGAGCATATGCATTTACGTATGTAGTGTGTTTGTGATGAGCAACTATTCCTATCAGCACTATATTAGATACATGAGTGACCGCTTTGGTCCTTGTCAATGTACTATAACCCGATATCATTAGCCAAGCTGTTTGTTTTAGTCATCATGTAGTATCATAAACATTTATAAATGGGTTTAGCTAGTATCTATGACTTTGAATGTAGTGTGGTCTATAATTTGTTCGAAACCATGACTTACCTCTTCTAGATCCAAGCCAACCTTTTTGGTAATATAAGCCACTTTCTCCTCATCGAACAATTGTCTTAGCCCGGTCTCAAATTCTTCACTGTAAGGCGAGTCGTCTGATAGTATGGCTACTCTTCTCCATTCCATCCTCTTCATGAACGCCATCATAGCATGAGGTAATAGTTGGGAGTTCTTCATTATCGTCAGAGAATTTGGAAACATTGACATATCATCTTGCGAAATAAACGGATGATTGTAGAATATTATTGGTGTTTTCACTTCGAAGTAAGTCTCAAAAGGTTTCGATGCTACAACGGCGAATAAAGAACTTCGATGTTTTCCCATTTCTCTATCACAATTGTCTATCGTTGTAGTGATTATGGATAGTTGCATACGATCAGAATGAAAATTAGCATTGAAAATGTCAAAATCATTATCTTCAACGCATAAAAGAATTCTAACAGGATTTGGTAAACCACATATGGGAATTTCGTTGCTGTCGTAAGATTTGCTAGTCGTTTCATTTAGTGTTAATATGAGTCTATAGAGATCTTCATTTTCCTTAACTGGTGCACTAATGAGTTTAGTATATGTCAAATCATTGTTTTTATTGCCTTCTGTGTCTAATATACCAGCGTAAATAACTTTTGATTTTATATCATTGTAATCTTCGGGATTGAAATCGGGGACGTGAATGTTTATAACATTTCTGTAAATACAAAACATAATACATGTACAATGAGAAGCAGCGGGGATGTAATGTATAGATTTCAATAATTTTTCAATCCATTTTAGGAAACAATGTTTTTTCCAACAATAGTAATTGTTGCTTCTCCTCTCTTCCTGTGAATAATTTATGATGTTTTTTTTTTGTAATTATTATTATTTTACTGTGTAATGAAATGTACATGATGCCAGCTGAGTTTCTTGCCGGTTCTTCTCAGAAGGCAAATTTCCGAACCGGTGGTAAATTCCTCGACATTCATAAGTGCCTTACCAGGGCCTAAACTGAATAAATCATTTTAATTTTCAATTTCCTCTATATTTTATACAAGGTTATGTTTTTCAGTCTTGTCTGTCCATTAAACCGCTGATACTAGAGACATAAAATTTGGAAGAAGCTTTTTTGGCAAGGTGTAAGTATAAACAGTGAAGGGGTTTTTCAAAATTCTTCTAGTAATATTATAAAGAGGAAAGATTTGTATTTTTGCATTGAATAGGCTCCAAAACTACTGGACCGACTTAAAAAATATTTCAGCAATGGATAGCTACATTATCAGCGCTTAACATAGGCTATATTTTATCCCCGAACTCCCACGGGAACAGGAACTACAAGGGTAAAACAGTTAGTCTTCTATATAAGACCAAGAGTATACTTACTTAACGGTTTCTGCAACGTTAATTGTGTCCTCGACGGTACCTTCACACCAAAGTTCTATAAAGGTCATGCATGGAACTTTCTCTTGTATGATTCTGTTCAATGATTGTGCCACATGACCAGTAGGCGCCCCAATGAGATAAATTACGCTATTGTTTTCTTTTATGAGATCTGAAATATTAAAAAAACTTATCTATAAAATATTAGATATAAAGAGCCGGGTAACCGTGGGGTTTGAGCAGTCGCCTGATACACAAGATACGCAAGTTCAAATCCCAGCGGGACCAATGAGTTTTTCTAATAAACTCATGTGCCGTGATTTCACACCACGTACTCGCCGTGAAGGAAAACATTATGAGGAAACCTGCATGGCATATGTCTGAGAAGTAATTCGATTGATGTATTTATAGTGCCAGAGACGGCGATAGACTCACCATCTGTCACGTTAGTACTTAATGATCTTTTGTGAAAAGTGGATTACAAAGTTGTTATTACGACACCTCTGCTTACTTCGGGGAATTCAGGCGTGAGTATATGTACGCATCATCATCATCTTCCTGCCCTTGTCCCATGTTATTTGTGGTCGTCGCAATGTGTTCTTCTCTTCCATTTCTCTCTATCAGCTGTCATATCTGTATTCACTCCCATTCTAGTCATATCATCTTTACACAATCCATTCATCGTTTCTTAAGTCTTCCTTTCCTCTAGTAACCATCCACATTAATTGAGTATATGTATGCATTAGCTATAAACCCATTGGAGTTTAACTACTACATGTTAGTAAAACCGTATCAAGATCCGTAACGTAGTTAAGAAGAACGATGCGTTCAAACAGACTAAAATTTATACCATTTAAAGATGAGAAATATTAAAAATATATACCATTTTCATCGTAGTAACAGAAACTATAACATAAGCGATAGTTAAATAGCAATAATTTCAATATAATCCAGCGCACGGCGGCCATTTTGTATCTCTGTAAATGTATTGTTACCACAGATATAGATTGATTTTATTGTAACACTACTTATCCCGCCAGTAAAATCACACGAACTGGCAATATATTCTGTTTTCCTTATTGTGAATAACTGTTGTATGTTACAAAAATACATCTGAATAACATTATTCATACAATTAGGTATTGGGTAGGAATGATAAATAATTGATTTACCTCTTAGTCTGATGATGCTGAATCCTATTAAAGTTTGTGAGTATGGATGTAAAGATGTTTGTAATTCTTTCACGCAAAAACTACTGAATGGATTGTAATGGAAATTTACATTAATATAGCTTATACATGAGAATTGCATATAGTATATGTATACTAATATTATAAAGAGGAAAGGTTTGTATGTACGTTTGTAACGAATAGGCTATAGGCTATATTTCGTCTCCGTACTCCCACTGGAACGGGAACTACGCGGCTAAAACCGCGTGACGTCCGCTAGTTTGAACATACAGACACATGACAGACAGACAGACAGACAGACGGACAGACAGACAGAGAAAAATTTTAAAACTTGGATTTTTACTCTCAGTATCGTGTATACTTTCATATGCATTTAGTGAAAAGCTGTTATTTTGGAATTACAAAAAGACACTTCAATTTTATTTATATGTATAGATTACACAATATATACCAAAGTTTAAAAGTTCTTAGACTGTAATGTAAAATTAAATATAGTTAATGCTCTTAGTTCTCAAGTTATAAATACTGGCATCTTTAAACTTGTAAGATGCTTGAACGAGGTAAGTTTGCTTAAGACATTTTTGCATGGAGAGATAATAAGTTATACTACAAAATACTTTGCTTCTCAGTACTTTAAAGCCGTCAAAATTGTAGAATTCTGTTTAAGTATTTACTTAAATAGTTACATAACAAATAATGTACTTTTCGAATGACACTGACTTCAACAAACCTGTTTTTTTAGGAAACAAATGAAATTTTTTTTTAATAAAAATGAATTTTATTAAAAAAAAAGGCAGTAGGATATTTATAAATTTAATAAAAATAAAACTAAATATACAATTTGAACGTGTGGATACATCTTTATTAGTTAAAAAATCATCAACCGAAATAAAAAGCCATGTCGTTTTTGTTTAGAATATTAACGTATATTTACATAACATTTAACGCCTGCTATTTCGTCAGTTTTGAAAAAGAAACACGCTGTAGACAGCGCATTTTGAAGTATATAAACAATAGTATATAAATAAAGATTTTACTTGGGGTATGGTATATTATTTGTTTATTTTGGATATACTAAGATACTATATGATATGTTGGTCAGGTTGCAAGTTAATAACCGAAAGATTGGGTCAATGCTTGAGCTGCTCTTGAGGCTGCTGCGACTGCGTTTCCATTGTTTCCTAACTCACGCAGGAACTGGGGAAAACATACGACAGTTAAATAAACAACATATATATAAAACAGGGCCTGTTGACAAAGTAACATTTCCTCACGCTTCGCTAGTAGAAACGATACAAAATGATATATCGTCGTTGCGCGTGCTAAAGTCGCTATGTGTATTTCGTGAACTCTGTGTCAAAATTTCCAGTAATGTTTAATTTTGTCATTATTAATAATAAGACCTATCCAATATTATTCTAAAAAAAACTATGTAAATTTGTTATATGTATCAATAGTAAGAATATTATTTTTGAATACTCGGACCATATTTAGAGAAAATCATTTTCTGCGTCTCCTAAAGTGTGTAAAAACACACAGCGACTTTTGCACGCGCAACGACGATATTTTTTTATCGTTCCTATTAGCGCAAGCACGAGAGAATTTTATTTTTCTAGGCCTACTGAACGGGTTAATATCGTAATTAGCGAATTGACCTATTGGGTAAGGCATATCCGAAACCAGAGGACTACAAGCTCTTCCTCATGGGGAATCTGAGTGTACGTAACCAACCTTTTGTAACTGATAAGGAACATTTTTGCAGATATTCAATAACCTGGTAATTACTCAGGTTATTGAGATAATTCTTTCACCAGTTAAAGTCCCGTTTCGGAGATTAGCCGGAACAAACAGATAAACAGACAGACAGACAAAGAATTTTTTTCTTAAATTACAAAAAAAATGGTTTTGCAATGTAAGTACCTTATATACTTTCATATGCATTTAGTGAAAATCAGTTTTTTTGGTATTACAAACAGACACACCAATTTTATTTATCTGTATAGCTATTGTGTTAAGTTGTGAAGTTGATTTGTGTAACATACCTCAACAAGGGCAGGCAAAGCTTGTCTCACGGCGCGCAAGACGGGTGGCATAGCAGTGCTGGTGAGTTCAGTGGCGATGTTGTTGGTACGGGCGTCGAATGCGCCGAGGAGACGCTTGGCTATGCAGTATTCAGCGTCGAGGTCTCTGAAATCGAAGGAGCATGTTACAGCGGCGTTCTTAGGGTTGCCTACCTATTACAAAACTTGTTATTTAAGGTCAAGAATCCCTTTGTCACTCTCATTGTGCCTCTGTCTGTTTTTCAAGACATCTTTCTCGAATGTTTGTAGGGGAATTAGTTGAAGGTAATATCAATTAATTTCAGCAATACCTAGAAGCTGAGAAAAATATACTTCTCTGTCAACCCAATTAAATGATATGGGCTTATGTCATCAAGTATTAATTAGTTTAATTAATAGTAATAATAGTATTATTTTTTTTTTTCTTATGATACGTAATCATCTTCGGTGAAATGTGGGTGCTGTTTTTAAAACACCTCTGCTTACCCCTTCGGGGACTCTTCTGGGATGGTATTCTTATAAAGGTAAGACAGATAATTGAGATTACGATTTATCTACTTACTTATACTACTTACTATTGTTATTTTTTTTTTATTTGTTGTTTACCTTGCGATACTAGCAGGAGATTGGGCAATAGCTCTGTTCCATGCTCCATCAAGTTGGAAGGATCTGCCAGCGCCGGCACATCCAGCTTCTCCGGGTCCAACCTGCGACGGAGACAAATAACACATCTCATCCACAAATCGCACGTCACCAACAAAAGGAAGTGTATGAAGAGATGCATGAATGTGGATGAAGCGAAAGAAGTATGTAAGGATCGTAGCATGTGGCGAACGGTGGTCTCTGCCTTCCCCTATGGGATACAGGCGTGAGCATAATATACATATTATGTATGTACCAACAAAAGGGCATCTTTTCATTCAGTTTTAAGCGCAATATTGTACCAAACTAAGCAGCTTGTACCCATTCAAGTTGCTTACCAGACTACAGCGAAGCAAGAAACACAAAACGATACATTCTAAATATTGTATTGGCATATGACCACGGCTATCCACTGAAAATCACTTGTTTTATTCTTTTGAGAGCGTGCTTTTGGCGCGATATTATAAAAGCCTATGAGAGAGAGACTATGAGATAACAGCTAAAAATCATATTGAATTTAAATACCTATAGTAGAGAAAAGAAAACTTTGTCTAAATAACCTTAATAATTGTAATACGAAACGAAATGAGAGCGGGTCGTTAGCACAGGGGCCCTACGATGACGTCTTATTGCCATGATAGTTTAACTCTTATTATGAGACAGATGTATATGACGTGTATAAGTCTGTCACTGTCACACAGTGGAACCATGATGATAATAAGAGCTTATGGTAAGGCCCTTGGTGTCGTCACGAGTTATGATCGCTCAGCGGAAATAATGTAACTACGCAGGTATTTTATACAGACAGACAGAGACAAATTAGTAGACTACTATTCAATTAAGGCCAGCGCTCAAAACTTGTGACGGCACCTATGAATTGCATATATCGACAGGCCATTAATCTCCGCGCAATAGTTGCGGAAACTAGATAATGACTAAGAATCTTGGTCAACATAATTCTAGTTGGAATAGTGGAAATCGGATTCGTATGATGGATCACCTCACAGACATAGATTAGTTGATCACCTCTCCGAATGTGATTTATGGACCGGTTCCTAACACCATTGCATTGGATTGCACTTGCAAATCATTAACTATGTAACTAACCTTATTAAAACTTAGATGATAACGATTTGTTCCTCTTTATTACAAAGCTAGCTGTGCCTTGCGCTTTCACCCGCATAATATCTGTGGTGGCTTCATAGTTTTTTAATGAATATAGCCTAAGTTACTTCTTATAACATCTTTACATCTAACATCAGTCAATCTGACAGTAAAAGTCCTGGCAGCCGTTTCAGAGGTTAGCCTTAACAAACAGACAGATTGAAGAACTTTTTTTTAAAATTTATTTACCGTATTTACTCATATGCCTTTAGTGTTTTTTTTTTAATTTATTTAAACCATAGAACGGCTATAAGCCACTTACATTAATAGGTACGCACTTTTACTCAGTCTTCTCGCAGTACCCAAGCATACTGACATGATATCCTTCCATTCATCCGCAAACAAATCACATTCAGGATATTTGTCCACAAGAGCGTTGAGTGCGGAGAGGTTGCTGGGGACAGGGGAACGTGCCCGGGCGACCGTACGGCTCCCGGGTACACTAAACAGTCTATGTTTCCGATTACGAGTATAGTTATAGGGCACATGGAAACGACACAGTTGCTCATCAAAAAATAAAAATTGCAAACGGATACTATATAATTGCCTAAGATTTCTTTTTAATAACACGGATTTCCAATAAAAAACCTCTCGATTTTTTTGTTAGGGCGAGTCAAAGGTTTACTCGATGTTAAATTTGACTGACTTCGATTGTTTCCATTTTTGAAACTTCTCGCAATCGCGCATATCTTACTCGATTTTGTTACTTACGGTGTTGCGGTATGCGTTAGGGTTGGCAGCAGATTTGGCGATGAGTCCGAGAGCGTTAGCCATATCTTGGACGTATCTCCTGGCAACACCTTCGGCGTTCTCGCCAGCAGCGACGGCGTTAGCAACCTGTCGTAATAATATAATACAATTATGCTCGGTTGCACGATACATAATAGTTCTTGAAGCTAAAGACAAAATAGAAGATGATAGTAGCTTTGACTGCGAAAACTTTAACAAATTTTGCTTCTTGCGTCATTTTTAATACGTGAAAAGTTATAAAAGCGTATAACATATAACTGTGCCCCGCGGTTACATCCACGTAGGTTTAATTTAAATTAAAGTATCCTGAGAAACCCCTTGTAACTTCAGCTATTTGCCAGTGAAAGTCACGTTCAAATCGGTTCAGCCGTTTCAAAGATTAGTCTGAACAAACAGACGGACACACGTCTGTGTGTCTGTTTGTGTTTGTCTATTTTTGTTTAATATATATATATATATAAAAATATCAAGTCTTTTTAATGTTAGTAAGTTATGCCTACTATGATATGCATTTAGTTAAAAGCTGTTATTTTCAAATTACAAACAGACACTTCAATTTTATTTATCTGTAGGCTACGTAAATGGAAACATTCTCTGGCGCTTGCGCTAATAGACACGATAGAAAATGTATGGAAATAACAAAAATCTGTCACGTGTCATTCCCATTCCTTCGTTGTTGCTGTCCAGGCCTACAGATTAGGCATATTAATAACAAGTAACTTACAGCTGCTCCAGCGCAAGTGGACCCAGCGATGGGGTTACTGCGTTGGGACAGGATGCCAATGGCTCCACCGACGGCCAGAGCTTGCGCGTCTGGGTTGGGTGAGTTAGCGATTTCTTGCATGAGGGTCTGTGCCATTAGGATGTATGCATTGGCGTCTCCTCCATCGAATGCATCGAAAGCATTTTCGAGCAAATAGCTGTAATAAAAATATATCACTTTAAAAGCACCGTTGTGACGGTGGGGTGACGCAAGCGACGCAAGTTCGAACCTCAGCAGGGCTAGTACTAATTAGTTTTTCTAAAAAACTTAAATGCATTGACTTCATAACACGTACACGGTGAAGGAAAACATCGTGAGGAAACCATATATCTGAGAAGTAATTCAAAGACGTATGTATAGTGCCTGAGACGGCGATTTACCATCTGTCACGTTGGCACTTAAGGATCTTCGGTGAAATGTGGGTGTTGTTATTACAACACATCTGTCTACTCTGAATACAGGCGGGAGTATATGAATGCATTTTTTAATTACGTTAAATATGTTACATTTTCTAGGCCTGCCGCGTTATTCATTAAGGTTTTTGAACGTCGCACTTGTCGTCGTGTGTCGGTCTTAAAGATACGAAATTTAACCTTATTCTCTATGTATTATGTATCAATTTCCTATGGTTAAAACCAACGCTAGACGTCGAGTATGACGCTAAGAAAACTTAGTGAATAAAGCGGCTGCGGTCGGTGTCCATTTGTATAGCTATTGTAAAGAAATAGAAGCTATGGTGGTTTCATCAAGAAACACTAAATAGTATGATAATAATGTCTTACCCGTTGACTTTATTGCCATTGTAGTTGGATCGTGGGACATCATTGATGTTCCTGACCGATAGTTGGACGGAAGGCGCAGCAAAGGCGCTCTGGGGATTAACACAAATTCAGATTAAAAAAAACAAAAACATATGTTGGTCCCTGGACAATAAACGTATGCTAGGCACCCATGAAAAATACACATTTTGCACGATTTTGCAGGTGCGATCTTTTAGAGTCCCCACCCCAAGCATGCAGGATGGCCGGCGAGGTTTTAGTGCGTCAAAAATTCCACATGTATCTCTTAAGGCGATCGGGTACCTTTTGAAGGTCTACCCTCGAAAATTAAAAAAATAAGATATCGCTGCATTCTAAGCTGTCTCCACTGCGGTTTATGTTTCCATGATATATTTCCAAAAGAATAGACCCCGCATGAATAGAGGTAGGCCAAAGCGGGATCTCATGATTTTTACGGATAGTACGCCTGGGGACTATAATATCTCCACACTTTTCTTTAATCGAATACCAAGACAGATATAAAAATGTCTCGTTAGTACCTAATTATCTACAGTAAAAAATTGGTACTATGTTTTGAATGCATATTTGAAATTGAGTACTTTTGATACTTGAAATAGAACCACATTTTTTTGCAATCTTTTTTAAGTCATGTTTGAAACCTTTTTTTTAACCATAGATTACATCTTTGCGAAATTGATATTAACGGTTTCATTTGTTTCCTTATTTCACTGTAATGTACCGAAACACACAAAATAACAGTAATTTTTTTTTTAGTATATAGATATAAATATATAAGTAACTACATTTTTTTGAAGCTGGATCTAGTATTCAGAAGTAAAATCGTTTAGAACGAAGATCTGTCTTATGCAATATTTTTTTATAAGTCGGTTTTAATTGGTGTAAAATGACTTTTTTTTTTAATTTTCACGTATATATAATACTTGCAATAATACATGTATACACATAGTTTATACAGAAATATAGTCAGTTACAAAAACAGAACAAAGAATATATGATGTACGTTCAATTAATTTTCATAACCGATACTTATCTTAAAAGTGATTCGTAAAATATTATATAAAAATACAAAATATAATTTAAAATGAGAGCAGTTAATTATTATAATAAAACATATTATTTATTATTATTTATTTTAAACTTACCGCAGCGACGAGTAGTACCAAAACGACAGGCAGCATTTTGCTGGTCTTAATTTGACCAAACGGTATATACTATACACGCAACCCTCTCTTCCCGCCCACTATATATACATAACACATGACAATAGGTATCGATATAACACAGTTGAACAAACAACACCACTTTGTGTACAATACCAGTGACAAACTTAGCACTTCACTCACGTATTTTTATTCTAACTGCTATCGCTTTCACATAAGGCACATTTTACAAATATTTAGCAGCAACATATTGTTTGTTTAACGACAGTTTCGAACAAAGATATCAATTAATACGTTTGTCTGAATGTTTGTTTAAGTACGAGCATTAACGTAAATTGTCTTTATATTATATACAATGTGAAATTAAGATGTTATTTCAGTTTAAACGTCATTTGTTATGTCAATGGCTGTGAAGGTGAGTTTATAGGGATTAGGGTGACTGAAAAAACTGATCACTGTAAAGGATATACAGGGGCCTTACCATGAGCTCGTATTGCCATGATAGTGTCACTCATTTATGAGACAGATGTATGTGACGTGTATACATCTGTCACTTTCGCACAACTTAATTATCACTGCAATAAGAGCTCCTGGTTGGGCCCCAGGGCTTCCTGCGGCTATACCACACCTTAAATAATGTAGATAGCTCTGCCCCGCGGTTTCACATGCATAGATTAAAAATATATATAAATGTAGCTTTAGTTACTCTTTGTAACATTATCTATCTGCCAGTGAAAATCCCGTTTAAATCAGAGAGACAGACAGACAGATAGATAGATAAAAATCAAAAAAGTTTTTTTTAATGTTAGTACATAACGTACTTTTATATGCATTAAGTGAAAAGCTGTTAATTTGTAATAACAAACAGATATAGATTTTCCATTTTATTAAAAGGAGACTGAATTTTACTTTTGAACGTAAGTAATACTGCAATCAAAGATTAATTTACAGAAAATACCCAATTGACTTAAGTGGGCAGTTTCAAATTCGGTTCTTATTGTACTAAAGTGATTCATTTCGTCTTATTTCTTTTAGAATACTTTATTTTTTCAAAAGGATTATTCTTATTTCATTTCAGCCCTCATAAAAATCCTTACTTGAATTAATTATTCCCATTTTCATTTCCATTGGTCCATCATGTTATACCGCAGAGTCAGAGTTGATACTGTCGTGGTAAAAGGTACATACATACATATGCTCACGCCTGTATTCCCCGAAGGGGTAGGCAGAGGTGTTGTAATTTTCAACACCCACATTTCACCGAATATGATTAAGTGCCAACGTGACAGATGGTGAGTCCATCGCCGTCTCAGGCACTATACTTACGTCTTTAATTATTTCTCAGACATGCAGGTTTCCTCACGATGTTTTCCTTCACCGTAAAACACGTGGTGTGAAATCACTGTACATAAGTTTCATAGGTACAGGCCCCGCTGGGATTCGTACTTGCGTCGCTTGCGTATCAGGCGACTGCTCTAACCCTGAGGCCACCACGGCTCATGTAAAAAGTATGATGAGTTTAATAATTCCTAAAAATTTAATAATTTGTGAGCAGCCTAAAGCCGCCTGTAAAATACAATCAATCCATCAGCTGCTATGTAAACAATATTGTAAACGTTTTAAGATAGAAATAATTTCAATTTTTGGGCATTATTTTATTATTTCGCATAATCCTATTTTTTTAAATATCAGCTGCAAATACTCCTTGTAATATTAGCTATCTGCCATCAAAAATCCCGTTAAAATCTGCCGAGATGTTGCCTATAAAAAAAAAATGGTGCCATATATAATTTGGTGTTACAAACAGACACTCCTATTACATTTTATTTGTATGTATGGTGCTTTAAGGTGAAGGGAAACATCGTATGTCTGAGAATTCAAAGACGTAGGTATGTACAGTGCCTGAGACGGCGATAGAGTCACCATCTGTCACGTTGGTACTTAATCATCTTCGGTGAAATGTGAGTGTTATTATTACAACACCTGTGCCTATCCCATCGGGGAATACAGACGTCAGCATATGTATAGACTAGCGGACGTCACGCGCTTTCAACCACGTAGTTCCCGTTCCCGTGAGAGTACGGGGATAAAATATAGTTTATGTTACTCGCTGATGATGTAGCTATCTATTGATGAAAGAATTTTCTAGATCGGTCAAGTAGTTTCGTAGCCTATTCAATGCAAACAAACAATCAAATCTTTCCTCTTAATAATATTAGTGTATGGGTGAAGTAGACAGGTAAGCAATAATAATTGCAGGTGTTCGTACGTGCTCGTCATGAAAAGGCTACGTAGAACGCCTGAAACTCGTAAAACGGGCAATATGCAGGCCGTAAATATAAAACAGAACACATGGTATCCTATCAGAAACACATAAATACAGCCCGTATTTTTTATTATATCTAAAGGTACATTACTTTATTATTAACACAATCTTTTGCCTGTTATTTTGGCTGTGTTTTTTTTATGCTTCAAACCTGATGGTAAGTGGTTTCCGCAGCCTATGTCTGCAACAACAAAGGTCCTTGAGTGGCGACCGCGTACCGGCAGTGTGGGCAGGCCCCCAACGAGGTGGACCGACGACCTGGTGAGGATCGCGGGAACCCGCTGGATGTAGGAGGCACAAGGCCGGTCGTCGTGGAGATCGTTGGGGGAGGCCTATGCCCAGCAGTGGGCGTCTGTCGGCTGTAATGATGATGATGATGTCTGCATCATAAAGGGCTTAAACGCGTGTTGACGACTCTAAAAATCTCTTCGTACTTACTTGCTTGACACCCTAGCACCCTTATCTATATCTATACAGATATATAAAATTGAAGTGTCTGTTTGTAATTCCAAAACAACAGCTGTTCACTAAATGCATGTGAAAGTATACACGCTACTGACACTAAAAAAACAAGTTTTAATTTTTTTCTCTGTCTGTCTGTCTGTCTGTTTGTTTGTTCCGGGTAATCTCTGAAACGGCTGGACCGATTTTAACGGGACTTTCACTGGCAGGTAGCTGATGTTCCAAGAAGTAACTAAGGCTACTTTTATTTTAACATTTTGGGTTCGTCGGGAATAAAACTAAATCTACGCGGGTGAAACCGCAGGGCACAGCTAGTTATGAAATATGGTTTACACCAAAACGAGACCAAATCAGAATTAAACTGTGTACTTTTGAAATCCGTATCACATAAAGAGATTGATTGTATATGGTCTAGACTATTTAGGTAGTAAATGAACCTAAGTTAGCGTAAGATAAATGACGTTCAATAAGTGTTCCAAGTGTCCCTTATGTTGAATAAAACTTTTTGATTTTGATTTTGATTTAGGTCAACGTATTAGGAGCATCGGTCGTTGGTGGTAGGTAATCAATTTAAAAATATATAATAAGTCACTTTACATTTTCCATCAAATGCTGATAACTATGATAGTATACTCAAACATAAACTAGTAAGTACAATGCAAATGTTCGTCGAATAAATCTAAGCCTACTTTAAAACCAGGACTTATTTTAGGCGTTGTTTTGTTATAAGAAGATTGAGGTTTATGACTCATCCATAAGCTTTGAAACTAAAATGTATTTAAGTCCCATGACTATAAAAATACTGTCACGTACATAATTCCGTGCAATCTAAAAGTGTACTTTTAGAAATACGTCCCGACTATAAACAGACAATGTATTTTAAGTGTCCTCCGTTTTATATATATCGTTTTCGTTCACAGTACGTAATGATGATAGCAGGGACAGTTACATGTCGTAACATTGAAGTGAACTCTTATATACTCTCATTACAATGTAACCTAAGAAAGAGCTTGAGTGATTTGACTAGCCTGTAAAGGAAGTTTGTACAGGTCACGTGCTTTGACAAGACACAAATAAAATGCGCAGTTATCCCCTCTATTTTAGCAGAGCGCTCCTTTTTTATAAGTCAGTTAAAAAACTAGCGCTCATTACTTGTGACGGCACTTATCAATGAGTTTTCACGAAGATGTAATGTAGAGCCTTTATCAAAGGCTATTTCATCCTTACAAAGGATTGTTCCAGAGCTGATGAATGTCTGGACCGATTTTAACGGGTCTTCCACTGGCAGATAGTTGATGTTACAAGGAATAACTTATGTTCTTTAGTAAATTAGGGTTTCGCCAAATAAACCCAACGCGGGTGAAAAAGCGGAGCACAACTAGCTTTTCATAAAATTTCATCATAATAGGTACTTAAACATAAGTTTACCATCAAAAATTCGTTTTTTACCGTCACCCTTACATAACAATACACACACACCAATCTTTTGTTGTTGTTGACATAATCCGATGTAATACCAATCTCGCTAAGGACACGATAAAAGCTTTCAAAGCAAACAAAGTAAGTATATCTCATATGAGAGAATAATCGAATACAATTTCAGCCCTAGTTTTGCTACCAAACAGGTTTAGCGAATTTCAGTTTTCTTGGGGATTTATGGTAGAAGTAAATATAGGTGTACCCACTGTTTGTTTATATACAGCGCAGTAGGCGTTATTGAAGTATACAAAGTCAAATTCTGATGGTAAAGGTGGGATGTTTTTATTAGCGATATAATCTTATGCGAGTATTTTTTTAAGTTTTTCTTCATACAAATGCAATTGTTTACGATCCTAGCTCCAGTATTTTGGGATGTATGTTAATTAATATGTTATTTTAGGTATCTACACACATAAAATTATGTGCTCACTGATATATAACATAGTACAGCTTAACCGCTGGTTCTACAGATATAAAAATAGCGTGTTTGATCAGGTGTTATTTTTGAGAGGATTTTTGTGAATTTCATCCATAAAGGGATGAAAGTTTGTAGGTATGAAAACGCTTGATTCCCGGACGTTGTTATATGTTGGACTAGCTTTTTTTTTAGCCCGCGACTTTGCTCGGTAAATTTCTTTTTGAATTGTAATAAATTTGCTGCCTATGTTTCTCATGGGGATTAAACCTAACTTAATAATTATAAAATCTAAAATCTTCCGCAACATCGGCTCATCCGTCAAAAAAGCTTCCAATATTCTCTCCTGATACGACAACAGACAGGGCACTTTTCCTATCTTTTATAATATTAATACGGATTAACATTTTTATTTTTATTTGTTATCGCTACAAGTGGGGCCACACCCTTCCCAGTTCGTAGTCCCCGGATAAGGTAGGAGATAATCCCAACTCCCGTGGGATCTTCTTTGTGATTGCAAACGGGGACTTGGCGAACAAAGGAACTAAACAACAGTTGCCGAATTTGTTACTTTGATGAGCTAACTTTGGAAATATTACTGAAATACGGATTCAGTAAGTGTAAAGGTTAATCTTTTATTTTTATGCAATCCTTTCTATGTTATACTTAGTCTTTTTAGTTGGCTAGTAGTGATTTCCCATCGTTAAATTGCGAGTGAGTATTTTGCTGCAAAACTATTGATTTTTTATTCGACTAAATTGGCTTGGGGACTCACGTACTTACTTAAGGGAAAGGTTTTAAGGAGTAGTCTTCTGCTACACAAGGGACGCACGTTCAAATCTCAGTGGGTTTTACCAATGAGTTTTCTAGTGCAGTGACTTCACACCGCGAGCTTTAAGGTGAAGTGCCTTCAATGCCTAAGATAGGGATTGACTCGCCATCTGTCACGTTGGCACCAGGGGCGGATCCAGCTTTGGCGCCAGAAGGGGTTCGTTCCCAAACGTTTGCCATCATACAAAGTTATTATATTAAATTAATTAAATATTGAAGGCATGTAGTTACATAAAATCTGTATAGTGACAAAATATATAAATAAAATTATTATGTTCAATTAGTGGTCCACTAAGTCCTGGAACCAGCTCAGGTGGGGGTCATGACCCCCCCTGGATCCGCCGGTGGTTGGCACCTAATCTTCTTCGGTGAAAATTGGGTGATGTAGCAAAAATTATGTAGATTAGTAAATTCTGGCAACCCAGTGCGATTTCTTATTATTTATTGACATGCAATAACAATTCACAGACAAACTTAATAAAAGTTATTTTTTCCCTATGGAATATGGTGTTAGAGATACGGGCAGAATTTCATCTCTTATGACTTTGAAAGTGCTGAAGTTATCACATTCCCAGAAGAAATGTTAGATTAATATTTTATTCCCGATAATAGCTATTCTTCGTCCAAGTTACCTTTAATTTACATATGGTGAGTTAAAGGAAATTTATTTTATTCATTCGTTAACTTTAACGTGGATAAAATTTTGTAAGTGCGTGTTTATCAGTTTGATAATAAATAAAAACTTAACTATATATACAAGGGACAGTACTTAAAACAAATTACAAGTAGAAAACTTGGCCCAAATCGATGTCTCTCGGAATCGTGCCAAGAAGGCTGGCAGCATTGTCACCTTTTATAGCAGTGCTGATTCTCTGAGCGTGAAAAGCCCCGGCTCGCATGTCACGAAGTGCAATCTCTTATAAAGGTTGATGAGCATCCAGACCCCAAGGTCCCAGAGTTTCAACCGCAAACGCAGAAACAATCTTTTGGTTTCCCTTTCCATCATTTCAGCCGACAGACGCCCACTGCTGGGCATAGACGGTTTTCAGTGTGACTCGTTATATTATCTTCTATACATCTATACAGATAAATAAAATTGAAGTGTCTGTTGGTAATTCCAAAATAACAACTTTTCACTAAATGCAAATAAAAGTATACCCGGTACTGATATTGAGAAAACTGTTTTTTTATGTTTTCTTTATCTGTCTGTATGTCTGTTTGTTCCAGCTAATCTCCGAAATGGCTGGACCGATTTTGACGGGACTTTCACTGGCAGATAGCTAATTTTACAAGGAGTGATTACGTTACTTTTATTAAAAAAAAACATTAGGGTTTTTACCTTTACGTGGGTAAAACTGCGAGGCACAGCTAGTCTTACCTATACTCATAGCGTAGCCATCAGGGGTCTACTCTCTTGCTCCGAAAACGAAACTTTGCAACATAATGAAAATCAAATGGAGTTTCAGTATCGCTTTGTTTTTATCAAACTCAAATATTCGTTCGTTTAATAATTTAATAAAAGTATGTTTAGAATGTATAAACGTAAAAAACAATCGGACGTAATTCTAGGACGAATAAGAACTGTAACGTTGCGCCTAGTACGCGCCGTTACATTTTATTAAATTATTAGTATTTTATATATTTTCTATTAAAAAGGCTCATAATACTCCTAATTACCTATAACTATACACCTACTATGATAATATCAACTGAATGACCTATAAAACTAACTTAAAAGCTAAAATTATCAAATACCTAAACTAATTACAAATTAAATGAAACATAAAATATCTAGAATCGTGCACAATGACTCAATCCGAGCGTAGCATCGGGTTCCGTCGGAAGCTGTCGGCAACATTGTGCGCTGTAGAGCTGCGCACCGCGCTTCTTTTGTTTTGCCGCGCATTCGCATCTCCCGCCACTGCGGCGCGAGGCTTGGTAGCGTGTGGTCACTCCACTCGCTGTCGGCAAGGCCCGCCAAAATCTACTTACTATGTACTAAACATACTAATATAAATTCTATTGTTGCCGATCCCGCTGGGGTGAGTTTCTATGTAATATTATAATATGCTAGCTATGTATTTACTGTGTTGTGTTGTGCCCATTTTTGTATACTGTTCTGTCTATCATCTGCTGGCTGAGGCTGCTTAGCAAAGACCAGGTGCTAAGGTTATAGGGTAGGATGCTGAGCTGCGACTAGGGCATGTCCGTGCATGGTCGAGCGAGCTAACGCCTGATAATGTTCATTCCAGGATCCGGTTACATAACTACTACACTAACAACTGGCCCGGACCCTACATCTGGTGCAGTTCCTACCTCTGGCCCAGAACCTACCCTGGACCAGTCCGCCTACAGTCCAGGCACTACCCCTGGACCAGGCGCTATTCCTTCCTGAAGAAGACCAGGCTGCTCCCAGCCGGACCCTTGTCCCTACGTCAGGCCAGTGTCCCCTTATACCTACCACCTACCTCTACCCACCACCACTAGTGAAGGAAACAGACGTAATAAACGAACCCATTTTGTATATTTTAACCACTCTATTATTTCTCTCTTCCACTCTACCACTTAACCTGTTCCCGAGGTCTTCACTAAAATTCCCCCCGGGACAGAACCGTGGTAGGAACTTTGCGAACTTTCGGCCGAAGCTTCGCTTACTGTCAGTACTTAACATCTTCAAACACCTTGGAAACCTAATTCAATCATGAACGTTTGCAATACCAGAGGTGACAGTCACGCATTTACCTCTGATAATAAAATCGCTGTAGCAATATGCAAGACTAATGAATCCATTTATAAATACAGCCTCCAGACGAAGACCGAACACTACTTACAAAACACTGTTGGGCTGGTCCCCAATTAGGCAGCTCCAAAATTCTTTATGCCCTCTTCAAAGTACTAGTAGTAATGGAACTGCAAAGATGCTTAGGCTAAATCAAAAGCTACATTAGTTAAGTGTAAGTTGATACTCGTATGTTTTCTAAGCCGGAAGGAGGGTCCCTAGAGACGGACTCGCAAGCTAACTAAGTTGACAGTAGCACTAAATAGACATCTCTTGGATTAGCTATTCGAAACTGCTGGCAAATTGCCTCGCCGAGGACAGAGGCGCCCAAACTTTTGCTTCGCCCCGAGCTACCACACTTTAGACGAATTAGGAGTAGTGGTTGACAAGTTCTGTTTGACTTGAGGTTACTAATACAGCTTGAGGGTTTGAGAACAAGTTTATCGATCTCACCAATCGTGTAGTGGATCATGTTGTTAATAGGAACTGCATTCATATTGATATGCAACGTAATTGAGGAAATTTAAATATGAAATGTTATTATATTTATTTGTTAAAATAATTAGCTTCTGTATATTATTTGTAAATGCGGTTCAACTATATTTTAGTATATCGGTGAAAGGAACTTCAAAATCAGATTGGGTAATTAAGAAGATTATTCGGAATACCTTACCTAAAATTGACGTTACTAATAAACATTAAAAGGATAAAAAGACAATTTTGAGGGTAGACCGAAATTTAATTCTCATACCTTATTGGACGGTCTCGAGCGCGTACTTCACGTCGACGGCGGCGCGTCAGTTTGCTTTGACATCTTTAAGTTAACACACGTTTTTAAACAGCCCCTCAGTTGCGCGATAATAGACTCTTGTTTTTGTAATAATGTTTTATTTTGGTGCTTTCTAGTGATGAAGCCCTTTTTGTTTAGATCTAGCCCGTGGACTGTAGTGCGTGTCACATCACATCATCACAGATCTTCAAGCTGCCTTCTGAAAGGTGAATTATTAAACTATTATCATTTTGGGATATACCGTACGTTATATCGCGTTGATTTTTTGTGTGTATATAGGTATTAGGCATACATTTTCGTCGAATTCTGTAATAACTTAGTAACTATTTCACGTTTTACTTCTAGCGTAACGGATATATTAACATAGTTTCGTAAATTTATCATCACCCGTACATTCGTTAATAAAAGTAAATCCTCTTTATACCTTAAAATCGATTACTCATTACTTTCGTTAATTAAAAAACTTGATGTTTGGTTCATTGCGCATTGATTCATATAAACTAAGTAGGCAAGTCCCATAAATGTGGCAAAGAAGAGGATGAATTGCAGGTAACACATAGCTTAGTACTTCTTTGGGGACCTTCATTTAATCCGCGATACTTATACTTACAATAAATCTTGTTACAATTACCAAGAGTAACACTGAAAAGTCTGATAATAATATGGATAAATACGTTAACATCGTCCCGGATAGAAATTCACGTTTATTCGCTTTCTCAATCTTGCCTCCAATCATGCTTTTACATTTTCATACCATAGACATTTACGCGCCATCTCAGATCGCGCCACAGATAAACTAGTTTAGGCTGAATACTAAATACACATCAAACACTCATATCTATAGGCACTATTTACTCAGGTGTACTTATTTTTATTCAACTAATTTTTTTTTGGCTCTTTCGATTTATTTGTGATCTTAAAGAACAGTATGTTTTATTGTTACTGCAAATTCTAGCAAAATATGTTCATAGGTTTAGTCGTGAAAAGGTGACAGACAAACACATTTTGTACTCAACCACGTCTTCGTTTTCGTACCCCGTCCTCTGCTAGGGCCGGCGCGCGCCGAGCCACATGCCTTAAACATGTCCCTAAATAATACCACTCAGATCCAGCTCCCTAGCTCATCCCCCAGCAACGCCCTAAGCCGAGGTCCGAGTCCCGCACCGGGGCGCCCTTAGCTGTGTTGGTTAGTTTTTAAGTTTAAGCTCGGCTGGAGGCCCTTGGCTCTCGCCCTATAGTCCTATAGTCCGGTTAAGCAGTGGAGGTAACTCCCCCCTACCAACTGGGTGAGACAAAATTCTAAAACAAAAAACGTTTTCGTAGGACTAGAACTATCTTAATATTTGGACAATTCACAGGATAAAACAGAAACAAAAAAAAACTCATATTATTTATAAATTATAGCGTATGAATTTTTGCGACGTTTTGTAAAGTTTAATTAAAATCCATTCAGTTGTTATTGGGCAAAAGAGTAACAACATCCATAACTTTCTCGTTTTTCACATTAGTTGGATAAGCAGTAGTCTATAATTCACATAACACTTACGCCTGTATTCCCCGAAGGTGTAGGCACAGCTATGGATACAGTACACCCACATTTCACCTGTTTTATTTAAGCCCCATGTAATAGGGAGTAAGCCTATTGCTATTAACCGGGCACTAATCCAGGCTCCAGACTGCTGCTACTGGGAAATTACAGACGTAAAGAACACTTTGCCCGATTCATCAAACTCAGGACCACGTGTTCCCTAGTAGCGTTTGCATTTCTATAATGTATCATGAATTAATGTGAATTTAACAAATGGCCCCACTAAAGGTGTCCAGGTCAAGCTGGTAATATACTGGCAACAAGCCCTCGCGCAGACGTGACGTGATGTATAGCACCAAGTCATTGTACCGGCAACTACACAATCTTTCACCCACTGCTATAAATCTGCCTCGGATGAGAGTACCCTTTGTTGCTTATTACGTAACTTTCAACGATACAATTTTCTACACTAATATCATAACGAGGAAAGATTTGATTGTTTGTTTGCATTGAATAGGCTCCGAAACTACTTGACTGGTCTTGAAAATTCTTTCAGCAATGGATAGCTACATCATCAGCGAGTAGCACAGGCTATATTTTATCCCCGTACTCCCACGTGAACGGGAACTGCGTGGGTCAAACAGTGTGACGTCCGCTAGTTTTGTATAAATTTACTTCTATCTGCAGCAGCCGGATTTTTATTAGGGAACTCTATTTTAACTCTGTTAACAATATCGTTTATGTTACTCACTGATACATTAAGCATTCTATAAGTGAAGGAATTTTTAAAGTCGGTTCAGTAGTTTGGAGCCTATTCGCAACAAACCCTAAACAATTTTTTTCCCTTTATAATATTAGTATAGAAATAGATATAGATTGAAAATATTAAAAGAATAGTGATTCCAACTCACGATCACCTACAAACCGACAAAAAAATTTTTTTAAGTCAAATTGAGAAAATATCGTAGCATCTGATTTAGGCTTAGGCAGAGGTGTATCCTATTTTTTAACACCACACATTTTTTAACCACCCACAGTTACTATTAAGTCCCTTGTAATGTTATAGGGAAATAGAACCCGGACACTAATCCAGTAAGTCCAGTTACTGCGAAATTCGTAGTATCACTTTGTCCTATCGCACCCAGTACCTAGTGCGAGTTTTCTTAAAATCGCCGTCACAAGTCACCACGTCGACGTAAACGCAGATTTGTATGGGCTCACAATAGTGGCATCTTTAGGCCGACAGAGGCGCTGTTCCAATTCTATACAAATCTGCGTTTACGTCGACGCGGTGACTTGTGACGGCGGCAGTGAAAAACTCGCACTAGGCCCTCAAGATCTTGCGTTCACAGTAGCGTTTGCGACCATATCAAAGGGCCCCATCCACGAAATATACTTTAACCTGCTGCCTGGTTGCAATCGAGATACGTAATTGAGCAGTAGCTTAACTAGCCGTGTGTAGGTGGCGATTTTTACACGTCATTATTATGGAGGCGAGGTTATTTGCGAGTTGATTAGTCGTTGGTTTTGGTTCTTGGTAACTAGGTTATTTTATAACTTACTAGCGGACTTCACGTAGTTTCACCCGCATAGTTCCCGTTAATAAAATAAAAAAAAGATTGTTGGTCCTGTATATAATTCCTTAATTGTTTTATTTACCTTTGCGAAGAGATGCATGAATGTGGATGAAGCGAAAGAAGTATGTAAGGATCGTAGCAGGTGGCGAACGGTGGTCTCTGCCTACCCCCATGGGATACAGGCGTGAGCATATGTATGTATGTTACTTTACATTCGTTAATACAAAAAATATGCTCTAAAGGAGAAGCTGTTAATTTGAAATACAGACACTTCAATTTTATTTATCTGTATAGATGTATATCTAGATTTTAGATCGCAGAAGCTAAATTATGAAGCAATTTGTGAGGCTGTCGTGTCAGGCACCATACATACGTCAAAGTCAAAGTCAAAGTCAAAGTCAAAAATATCTTTATTCGATTAGACTTTAAACAAAGCACTTTCAAATCGTCAGAAAGACACAATTTACAGGATTATACATGCTACCGCCAGGTTCGGAAGGTTGCTTTTACTGAGAAGAACCGTCTATTTTTAGGGTTCCATACAGAAAGGGAAAAACGGGTCCCCTTTATTAAGACTTCGCTGTTCGTCTGCCCGTCTGTCACTAGGCTGTACTTCATGAACCGTGAAAAATTACCACAGGTTTATTTCTGTTCTGTATTAGCCTTTTGCAGAAAATGGCAGGAATAAAGCTATCTCGCTCGCAATTCAAGCAAAAGTGTTTCAGGCATTTCAACGGTTTAGCTGTAAAAGGTATAAGATCAGATAGACGGAGAGTTGGTCCACACCTCACATAAAATGGGTGCCAAATATATTTAGCTGCGATTTTCCAAAAACCTTTAGTAGTGTTGTGTTTCTATGGTTGCCAGTGTTTCCTAGAGGAGGGGAGTGGAGTCACTGTGTTATTTTTATATTTTGGACTAGCTGTGCCCTGCGGTTTCAACCGCGTAGATTTAGTTTCATCCTTATTATCGCGGAACCAATATTTTTAATAAATAAAAGTAGCCTAAGTTACTCCTTGATACATCAGCTACCGGCCAGTGAAAGTCCCGTTAAAATCGATCCAGCCGTTTCAGAGATTGACCGGAACAAACAGACAGACAGGGAAAATTTTTAAAACCTGGTTTTTTAGTGTCAGTAGCGTGTATACTTTCGTATGGATTTAGTGAAAAGCTGTTATTTTGGAATTACAAACAGACACTTCAATATTATTTATCTGTATAGATGTATAGATGTATAGATATAGATGCATAGATATCTGTATAGATATCCATATAATATGTTTATAAATTATATATAGCCTATGTGTTATTCTGAGGGCCTAGTGCGAGTTTTTCACTGCCGCTGTCACAAGTCACCGTGTCAAAGTTAACGCAGATTTGTATGGGATCGGAACGGCGCCTCTGTCGGTCTAAAGATGACACTATTGTGAGCCCATACAAATCTGCGTTTACGACGACGCGATCACTTGTGACGGCGATTTTAAGAAAATTCGCACTAGGCACTGGTGTATAAGCTATATTATTGTAAAAGTTTAATTAAAAACCGTTCAGTAGTTTTTGCGTGAAAGAGTAACAAACATCCATACATCCATACTCACAAACATTCACGTTTATAATATTAGTAGAATATTAGATTTTTACAGACTTCAAATGCCTAATTAACTAAACAATGATTATATAAAGGGTAGATAATCTCGTCATTTAACTAGGCCATATAAAATTCCTAAGAATAGGAAAAAATGTAATAAGAAAATTACATTTCAGTGCACATAATCGTACATTTGGAAGTTATCCAAAAACTAAGCGAAATGTGAAGTAACTCGCCAGTTAAATTAGAGCCTAGAAAATATTAAAATTACTAGTTTAAACAGTTCTATTGCATATTTTTCAGCATGTAACTGCACTATGGCACAGTATAAAAATGAGCTTACTACAACCAGTATGGAATCTAGGAACTAATCGTTTGAAATTATACAACATTTTGAGATAATAGGCTTTAGTGTAATGTCAGTAAGGGTGTCACGTCGTGATCGATCGCGTATATGTCATTTACGTGTTTTTCAGATTTTTTTCTAAACCTCAAATCGAAGACATCGACATTTAGTTTTAAGTACTGTTCCATGTAAATATAATTAAGTTATTATTTAGTACTAGCTGTGCCCCGCGGTTTCACTCGCGTAGATTTAGTTTCATCCTTATTGTCCCGGAACCCTAATATTTTTAATAAATAAAAGTAGCCTAAGTTACTCCTTGAAACATCAGCTACCCGTCAGTGAAATTCCCGTTAAAATCGGTCCAGCCGTTTCAGAAATTACCCGGAACAAACAGACAGACAGACAGACAGACAGATAGACAGACGGACAGACAGAGTAAAATTTTAAAACTTGGTTTTTTAGTGTCAGTAGCGTGTATACTTTCATATGCATTTAGTAAAATGCTGTTATTTTGGAATTACAAACAGACACTTCAATTTTATTTATCTGTATAGATGTATAGATATAGATATACTTTACGAGTAAGTCAAGGAGTAAGTTTTAAAAACTTTAAGCGTAACAACCCTCACGGTCAAGTGCACAAACGTATTTATTTCAAAAATTTGGCCTAAATTCCATACTGCTTAGTAAGGTAATATTTATGCTGTGACTGTATTGGTACGTGTATATGTGTGTGTGTGTTAGGCTAGCAGAGCCGCAATGCGTTGTAACAAAAATGTATATTCATTTGTTTCATCTGGTACTGCCGGTTTATTGCTAATGTCGACACTCGGACGCGCTCGCCATTAGCTGATTGCATTTTCATAGCTTATAGCTTAGTGCAGTTGATGGCAATGGCATGGCTATCGAAATTTAATCTGACAATCAATTTATTTGACTGTTTCGTTGGTGGGGTGAAACCCGAGTGATTCCGATATTTAAATTCGACATAATTTAAATAATGAAGAAACTAAAGTGCAGGAACATTCCATGAGCATTACAGTGAAGGAAAACATCTTGAAGAAACCTGCATATTATATCTGCTAAGAAATTCAAAGACGTCTGTATGTTATAGTGCCTGAGACGGCTATGAAATCACCGTCTATCTTAACACGTTTTCCTGAATTCAGCTCGGATATCAATTTAAGCCAATAAAGAAATCGCTTCTGAAGAAAATTCGTATATAGAAAAACTTAGCTGGACTTGAATTGAGTATCTCCTCATTTTTTAAAGTCAGCAAAAGAGGACAGACAGCCCACAAGCCCAATAAATATCCACGGTATTCCAACAAGACATGTAGCCGGGTGTAAAACGGTATGCATGCTTGCACTGCCCACTGGCGCACGAATTAAATATTCATTTTTATTTCGTTCCTAGGAACTTGGCCAGCGTACATTCTGCTTGGGTTTTTTATTTATTTAGCTCTGAACCGTGCCCCCATTGGACTATCGCTTGTTGGTTTAATAATATTCTATGTGAGCCCCGAGCCTTGGATACAAGTACAAATAACGGTCGGTACGTTTTTACCAAGTTGCATTAGCTATGTTGTAGGGAGATATTTGTGTTTGTTACGTGTTTCAACAATAGCAGTGTTTGTGTTTCGGGTTTTAAAGATAGGTTGGAATGATATACTTCCTTTCCTTACTTAATGCAAAATATAGCCTAAGATCAGTGTCTAGTGCGAGTTTTCTAAAATCGCCGTCACTAGCTCACAATAGTGTCATCTTTAGGCCAACAGCGGCGCTGTTCTGATCCTATACAAATCTGCGTTTACGTCGACGCTGTGACTTGTGACGGCGGCAGTGAAAAAATCGCACTAGGCTCTTAGGATGGCGAACGAATGGCAAATTTCTTTTTAATATCTAATTACCGTATATACTCTATACGTTAATTTATTTAATAGGGCTTTTGAGTTATGATAGAAATTAGATTGTATAAGATACAAAGGGATAATGGAAGTGTAACCGAAAAATATGACTTGACAAGGAGACAATAAAATTTTGTGTTTTTGAAAATAAAACTATGTTTAAGTTCGTACATTTAAAGTTTTCATGTCATCATATATATCACTTATCAATATCTGTTACTGACAGCGTCAACTTAAAACATTACAAATTTGGCGTCCCTACGTACGTATGAAGAATTCAGCCGCATTTTTCCTTGGTGTCCCCAAGGTGTCTCAATATTTTTTACAATCTCAATAAGTTTAAAATACGAATTTGAACCTTATCCTCTATGTATTATGTATACATTTTCTATGGTTGAAACCAACGATCATCGTCGAGTGCGACGCTGAGAAACCTTAGAGAATAACGCGGCAGTACACGCATAGCACAAGACTGTATCCCTTTTTGAGCATTTTTTAAGTAACTGCAATCCTTAAAAAAATACAGATAGAAATAAAACATGTTTTACGAAAAGGAACAGTTATTATGCAAAATATTCCCGAAGATAAAGGCAAGGAGGAATAACAAGGAACACCCGGAGCTCGCATTTATTAATGTCAACAAGTCTGGATACATAATGAATGCAACGTTTTTATTTTGCACAAAACAAAAAGAGCTTATGTAACTATACTTCTATATTAATATATAAAGTTGAAGAGTTTGTTTGTTTTCTTAAACGCGCTAATCAAAGGAACTACTGATCCGATTCAAAAAACTTTTCAGTGTTAGATAATACTAGTATAAGATAGTGAACTAATGAGTTTTTCTAAAGAACTTAACGCGCTTTATCTTGGGTTTAGGAAAACATCGTGAGCAAACCTGCATATATGTTTGAGAAGTAATTAATAGACTTATATACAGTGCATGAGTCGGCGATACACTCACCATCTGTTTCGTTGGCACTTTATCATCTTTGGTGAAAAGTGGGTGTTGATATCAGTTTATAACACCTCTGCCACCCCTTTGGTGAATACAGGCGTGAGCATGTTTAGTATTACATAGATAGATTGATATATAGCGGGTTAATATTACTATTCCACTTGGACAAAGTCGCGGGCAGTAACTAGTCCCATTATAATATTTGAAGGCTTTTCAACGTTGTTACAAACCATTTCACCCGTTCAGAAATAACTGCAACATTTTCCGTCAAAGGGACCAATTAAGTAGGAAATAGTTCCATAAATCCAGCCATTGGATCTCAAAGTTTCGAGTTAAACGACATTCCTTATTCAGCCTCGTTCCACCGTTCTCCGGACGGTAATGTTAGCTATTAATAATTCAACTCAAACTATAGCTAACGAGACAAAGTGAGCAAACAGAGCTGTGTTTTACAAACGATATGCAAAGCGAAGTGGACTGGTGAAGCTTCCGTATATAAAACAAAACGCTGAGGCTCTCAAAGTTTTGTCAAAGGAAATTTATATCAACTTTATATCAAATTGGGGTTACATTTTAATTATTATAGTTGATAAAATCCAAAGATGAGAAATGAGGAGCTCGTGGCACAGTTGCTATTGCGCATATCATTCGATCAGCGAAGTTAAGCAACCATACGCCTAGCCAGTAGTTGGATGGGTGACCGCCCGAGTTGCCTCCGTGCCTCGGAGAGCACGTTAAGCTGTCGGTCCCGGTTGCCAATTTAACATCTTTGGCAATCGTTACAGGTCAGTCAGAGGCCTAAGAGAGTCTGACAACTGGTTTAACCCAGATTGCCGATTTTCCTCGAAAAAGAGGTTGCGAAGGTCAGATGGCAGTTGCTTCGTATAAAAATCAGGTAATCAGCCACATCGGGTTGAATCAAGTGCCGACCCCAAATACATGGGATTAAGGCCAGGGAGATGATGAGTTGATAAAATCCAAACTATTTGCATTTGAATGTAGAATGGTGTTTATATGATAAAGGGATATAAGGCATAACGGTATATCCTGTTCGAAGTTCTGAGCTGCCCTAAACTCTCTCTCTGTAAAAATCAGGTGAATTGTGAACCAAGAAAAAGTAGCTTCTATCTCAAGTACTTGGAGACAATTGCCTCGTTGGTCTAGTGGTTACAAGGGCCATTGCGCAACACTGGGTCCTGGGTTCTATCCCGGTAAAATATTATTTGGCTTATCCATTTCATTTCCATCCCAGATCTGGGATATCGTGAGTCGTAATATATTTATTTTTATAAATATATTACGACTCACGATATCATAGGTTTCAATACCCAACGGATCTCTATAAAAGTGCCTGTGCACTTACTTTGGAGCGGGCACTCCTCCGGTTGTTTGAGTAGTCGATGAAAAATGCACTCCTTGTACACAGGGAATTTTAAAAAGCGGGAAGAATTAAAAAATGTTTGAAAAAACTATTAAAGCCGGCTACCTCTAAACCAACGGGAATGTTTTAAATATTTTCACGCAAATGTTTCCCAGCTCTTGATTCCCTACGGAAAAAGGAATAAATAATTTATTGTTTCATAGTCGGCTACTGTATTTCTTGGTTTCGACTTTGGCTGTGTAAAGTATTTTTTTTCTTGTGGTACAAATTGCATATTATTTTGATCCAAGTGCTTAGTTACCATCATCATCATCTCCCTGGCCTTATCCCATGTATTTGGGGTCGGCACTTGATTCAACCCGATGTGGCTGATCACCTGATTTTTATACGAAGCGACTGCCATCTGACCTTCGCAACCCCTTTTTCGAGGAAAATCGGCAATCTGGGTTAAACCAGTTGTCAGACATGTAAGTGCTTAGTTACCATCCTATCAAATTGCATTAAAATTCATACCGTAGTTTTTGCACTGAAAGAGCAATTCTAATGTAATATCTTTCGTTATCTGTAACGATAAAAACTGTTTAAGTTTAAAAAAACTGTTTTAGTTTAAGTAAAAAAATACAATGTACGAACAGACATCTCGTTACAATTTTATAAGTATATCTATACTATATGAATCTATAATACTATAAAGAGGAAATAGTTGATCGAGTAGGCTTCGAATCTACTGTAGTAATCTTAAAAAATATTTCACCAACGGATAGAAAGATAATCAGGTAACATAGGCTATATTTTATTCCCTTAATCCCATGGGAACGGGAACTAAGCGGGTGAATCCGTGTGACGTCCGCTAGTATAAATTAAAATGTGCTCCCGTGTGCTATAGACCCGACGTACAAAGTAACCTCGGAAAGAATTAACATATTGTATGTTAAAAAATTTAAAAGAATGACGTAATGAATATTACATTTGAACACACGAAAAAGAAAAACAAATAATGCAATACATAATTCATGGAAACCCATAGGTACAACATTTTATTATGTAAATTAAACAAAGGTAATTGGGTAACAAGATCAAATACGCCGCGCGGCCATTTTAAAATGAATGTAGCGATAGAATATTTTTTTTTGTTTACTGTCTCTTTGAAGGATGTAAGTGAATTTGAAGGGGAACTCCGTTTTCCCGAATTTCTCATGTTGTTAAGTCTTAATTGAAAGGTTTTTTTTACTATCAATAGGAGAATTTTAATGCGCGTTTTAACTGTCCGCACGAGGTTATAGCTTCTCTATTCCAAACTAGCTGTGCCCCGAGGTTTCACCCGCGTAGATTTTGGTTTCATGCTTCATGTCGCGGAACCCTAATATTTTTTGATAATTAATAAAAGTAGCGTAAGTTACTCCTTGAAACATCAGCTACCTGCCAGTAAAAGTCCCGTTAAAATCAACAGAGAAAATTTTTATAACTTGGTTTTTTAGTGTCAGTAGCATGTATACTTTCAAAATTTGTTTTTTTGGAATTACAAACAGACACTTCAATTTTATTTATCTGTGTAGATTTTAGTAAAATCATTGAAAGGTAAGAGACAAACGGATAGACTACTTATTTACCCACAAGATGGCGCCACACGAAATCACATACAGGTGCCGTCAAAAGTTGTGAGCGCTCAGCGAAAAGGTATTCGCATGTCTTTTGTTCGTTTTGCGCCATACAGTCGGGCAGAAACAGTCTCATAAAATGTCTACGGCACCTGTACCAAACAATATTACTATTTTGAGTATCAGGGACCCTACCATGAGTTCTTATTGCAATGATAGTTAAGCTGTGCGATGGTGACAGATGTATACACGTCATATACATCTGTCTCATAATATGAGTCACACTATGAAGGCAAAAAGAGCCACTGGGGCCCAGGTACCAACAACATCAAACTTATATCGTATTTTTTGGTTATTGAAGTCTGTTTAAATTTGTTGGTAAAATATCTAAAATGGAAAATACATTATCGTCGTCAACTTTATTTGCTGACCGTAGCTGACCTTGTAAATCGTATACAATTTAATTATGAGTGGGTTTTTATAATGACATGTGAATCTCTGCGATGTTGGGAAAAATCTTTTAATTTATTAAAAATACACGGCAATATAATTATGATGTAGACCAGAGTAAGAATTTAGCAAATATTTATCTCTATACATATTATTTCTCCAGAGATTTTTAAGAGAAGCGAATCTGGGGCCCAACCATGAGCTCTTATTGCAATGTTAATTCAGTTGTGCGACAGTGACAGATGTATACACATCACATACATCTGTCTCATAAATGAGTGAAACTATCATGGCTATAAGAGCTCATGGTAAGGCCCCTGACTTTCCAAATCTGCTGTCTTTATTTATCCTTATACTTACACACATTGTTTAACCATTAAAGGAGCTATTTATATCTATCGTATCAAATTAACTATAAATAATTAAAAAATTGGTTATTCATGTCAGTATCGTTTGAATACGTTTATATGCATTTAGTGAAAAGCTGTTAATTTGGAAATACAAACAGACATTTTAATGTTATTTGTATTTTTTTATTTCATTTTAAAATGATTGTATGTAATATCAGCCGATGCTGTGTTTTGCAAATTTGTACAAAAAGTCTCGGCTATACAGAAAAATTTAATTCTATACTCCTGTCACAAGTTTATCACCGTTTTAGTATGAACGCTGCGGTCTCCGCCGAATATTTGTATGAGAAATTATTCAGCGCGGTAGGTGAAGCGGTTACGTGAAGGACTAAATTATGTCATACAAATATTGCCGGTGACGCTAGCGAGTATAGATTACAAAAACGTTGCAAAACTCGTGATAGAGTTACTGTTTACTGATAACGTCTGTTTATAATTCCAAATTAATTCCATACTAAATACAATATGCTCTCCTCAATTGAGAACTGACAGGACACTCCCATTTATAGTTGGAGTTTATTTGCCACGCAGTTACATTCTTATTTCCTTGGTATAAGAGCTATTATTATTTGAAAGGTGAATTCACCTCACGGGAAGTCACGTTGCCTATGTGAGACGTAAGTAAATAACATACGTTCGCCAGTGCACTCTACATTTAAGGCCGCGGTTACTTTACATTCAGCACTGCAGTGGGAGGTCATTGTGTACATGGATACATTCCTAAAATGTTTTTAGTATAGTGAAATATCTATACATCTACACAGATAAATAAAATTGAAGTGTCTGTTTGTAATTCCAAAATTACAGCTTTTCACTAAATTTATATGAAAGTATACACGCTACTAATACCGAAAAACCAAATTTTTTTCTGTCTGTCCGTCTGTCTGTCTGTCTGTTTGTTCCTGGTAATCTCTGAAACGGCTGGACCGATTTCAACGGGACTTTCACTGGCTGGTAGCCAATATTACAAGGAGTAACTAAGACTACTTTTATTTAAAAAAAAATTGGGTTCCGCGGGATAATGCAATTAACTCTACGCGGGTGAAGCCGCAGGGCACAGCTAGTTATACATAAACAAACAAGTTATAATAAACCAAACAAAGTATTCAAAGCATTACCAGTTGAAATATCCCTGCCTATGTATTATGTAAAGGATGTCTGACACTAAGATGTTATCTTAAGCTTGAAATTCTTAAGCGTTAGTCTTACTCTAAATTCTTAGGCGAATATAAAACAAGTGAATGCATAATTCAAGCAAAGCTCACTTGAGAGGAGCTAATAAAAAGAAATTTAATCCTACGGACAGGTAGCGCGGATAATTTGCGTAATCCCCGACTCGGGCTTAAACTGAGCAGTCTTTGCACTTTGGCACAGAACACCGCGTTATGACATTACCTTGGCAGGCATTAATAGGGTTTACTCACAGGACTTGTAAGAACTCTTACTCTTTATTCAAATTCAAATTCAAAAATATCTTAATTTGATTAGACTTTTAACAAAGTACTGTCTAATCGTCAGACCGACGTGGTACATGCTGTCGCCAGGTTCAGAAGGTTGCATTTACTGAGAAGAACCCGGCATATATATTATACTTATACACTCTATATTACATTCGTTTATGTCACAGCACGAGATATACGTCGTGAGAAACGCTGCATATCTTTTTTAGATTCATAAAAATAGTTAGTATACGTACATGAGACGGGCCTTGAACCCACGACTTCTGCTAACCCTGCAGTTGCTCTGCCTACTGAGCTACTCGTGACACCTCATGCTTCGAAATTTTCCATCCCTTGTTTTTGCGGTTTTAGGGGCCGCCTTTGAGAGACGGGGGAAAATTCTAAACTTTTTTAGATGTTCGAAGATGTATGTGTAGTGCCTGAGAAGGCGATGGACTCACTATCTGTCACGTTCGCGCTCCATAATATTCGGTGAAAAATGGGTGTAGTTATTTCTGAGCATAAATATATATATGACTATCAAATCCTCCTAATGTTACAATTCAGTCCTCTCAAATGAAATGGAAACCTAATTCACCGTTGGAACATTTAGTTCTGAACGTCTGTAAATCAATGTAACTGCAATTTCGGAAAGGAGATCAATTCTCTTACCAAACTCTGCAAGATTTATTAATATTGTTCGGTGTTCCGCAATGTACAAACACCTTAAGACGGGCTTCAAAGAGCTTAGATGGAGCCCGTAGATGCAGTTGTGCATTAATAAAGATTAAATTATTAATATTCCTTTCTTGGACCGGTTCGCTCAACGAGGGGATTATGTAAGGAAGTCTGGAGAAAAATCGATTTAACCTTTCTAGACCAAGGGAGTATTACTTAGTCTGTATTACAGGAGATTTAGGTCTTATTCTAGACTATTCAATTTCAAAATGTTATATTGTGAGCCGCAGTGCTAGTGTGGTTTGTGGAAACGCGTGATAGTGTGGGAATGAACCTCGATCTGTCTTTGATAACCAATTAATTTTAGTAGCATTATATAGCATACTTTAATGGGAGGCTAAATATTGTGGCGAAGCATTTTTCTGTGGAAAAGTTTTTATTTAATAACTCTGTCGACTTTTAGTGAAGAAGACACTTACATAAGTTATCTAAAGAAATGCTTTAATCCCAAGAGAAAACCATTTTTTACTTATGTTATTCTTTATCAATTTTTTTTTGTGTTTTTTTAGAATTATTAGGTATATTTGAAACAATTTAAATAGCGATGCTTAAATCGCCTACTTGTTTTAAAAATATGTATCGATTCAAAAAACGTATACGGTCGAATTGTGATACCTCCTACTTTTGTTGAAGTCGGTTAAAAACACGCCGAAATGATATTCCCAAAACTTAAATCCCCACCCAATAAAATCCCCGTTAGAGAAACGGTTTGGTACCAAAAAGCTTTTCAGCGTAAAATATATTCCGCCGTTTGGTATCCAGTATTCAAGTGGTATAATTTGGGCAGTTTATAACCGGGTGAGGCTTGAACCGGTTGGCTGCACTACAGTATATCCAGAACGGGTGAAAGATACCCTGATCGGTGCCAAATCCACTTAAAGTAACACTCTGCTAGTTTTTTAAACGTGAAAAGACTAATAGTACGGCTTAAGAGTGAACACAGATTAATGCCGGCTTCTTTTTATTTTAAGTCGTAAAGTACTTTGGTTTATATATACCGGATTAGTTCATTGCAGGTTTAAAGTTTTAAACTCTTATTAAAACGCAGTATTTATATGTTAATAAGCCGAGTATTTTTTTTTTAATACTAGTTGTAGTAGGGTTTGACTTTCATATATTATCAATAATGTTAAATGTATCAACAGCTATATAATTTTGATTGGGTGACGTCATGAAATATCTCTTATATATAAAAATGAATCCCCATTTCCTTTGGTCACGGCATTACGCGTAAACGGCTGGATGGATTTTAGCGGGACTTTCACTGGCAGATAGCTGAAGTTTCAAGGAATATTTTAGACGAATTTTATTTTAAAAAAACAGCAAGAAACTAAATCTACGCGGGTGAAACCGCGGGGCACAGCTAGATCGTAATGAAAATTGAAAAACCTTTTTAATTAATGCTTCCAGCCAGATTCAACATTTTATGTAATGAACAAATTTTCAACTGTTTTCAAATCTTATCAGCTAATTCAAACACAAGTTGTCTACTAACCTGCCTAATAATTCGAGTATATGTGTAGTTCAATTACTTCTAAAAATCAACGTTATGTAATAGTTTTAATTTTTTGTAACCAAAAGGGAAGTGAGGTCGGGTCTCTAGTTAAAAATCCTGTTTGCGTAGCACTATAGTGTCGTAGCATCATAGTCACGTAGCACCGTAGTCGCGTAGCTCTGTAGGCACGTAGAACCGAATTATGATTTTGGTATAAAAATTAAATGAACAAAATAAAATTATTATATCTCTAAGTCGAATTATATGATTAAGATGAAACGTTTCCAACCACTACTTGTTTTGAATTATTGAACACACTTTTTTTTTTTTTTTGTTTTTTTTCAAATGATATTTTATTTATTTATTTATTTAGAAACAAACGGTCATACATATTATTATGTGATTAACAGTAAGTATACCAGGAAACAGACCTATAGTTTCCTAAAGGGAAAAGTAAAGTATAAGCAGACAACCTGAAAGAAGTTGAATCAGCTCTACGCTACATAAATATAACAAAATTCCCTTACTAGCTGAGCCGGCGAACTTCGTTAGGCTATTTCTTAATTTGTTTTTTGTCACGAATCGATTGTATTTGTAAAAATATTTCTCCCCGAAGAACCATCGTCCTACTTCAAGGAATATTAATAAAAAATTGCAAAATCGGTTCAGCTGCTCTCGAGATGTGCGCTTAGGAACATATTCAGCGATTTATTTTTATTCTAGCTGTGCCCCGCAGTTTCACCCGCGTACATTTAGTTTCGTCCTTATTGTCGTGGAACCATAATAATCTTAATAAATAAAAGTAGCCTAAGTTACTTCTTGAAACATCAGCTACCTACCAGTGAAAGTCCTGTTAAAATCGGTCCAGCCGTTTCAGAGATTACCCTGAACAAACAGACAGACAGAGAATTTTTTTAAAACTTGGTTATTTGGTGTCAGTAGCGTGTATAATTTCACATGCATTAAGTGAAAAGCTGTTATTTTGGAATTACAAACAGACACTTCAATGTTATTTATCTGTATAGATATAGATGTATAGATTATGACAATTCCATATCAGTTGTCTATCAATGCTATCTCGTATACCTATGCTGTCTCGAGTCTAGTCGAGAGTAGACAAATAGCCCAAAATACAAATGTTTAATCAAACTGCTATTCATTTACTATACGATGACAAAATAGTTCCAGTGTGACTCGCGACCGTGTTAATTGCAGGAATTAATAGCAATCGATTTGCAACAGCAATCAATTTGCGGTGCACAGACGACAAAGCGAACGGTTTCGGCGTTCTAGCGATTAAGTGATTCGCTTTGTAAAGTGCCGGTAACTTCTGAATTCAATTCAATTTGCTGAACGTTCGGAAAGATGGTTTGTGTAGCTATAAGATAACTATAGCGGACCCTCCCGACTACGCCCGAGTAATTTTATCTTCGAACTAGCTGTGGCTGTTACATAGAGATATATAAAATACAACAAATAGTTATGTTTGTGTTTATCTGTGAATATGCCATTGGAACTCTGTGGATCAATGTCAATTTATCTATACAGAGTGGTGCTGTTTGTGGAAACACTACATTTTATAGGAAATATTCTCTACCTTTAGATAGAATCATTACGAGGTATTTTCGAACGTCTCAAGTGCGTACAATACCTTTCTCCAACTTACGGGGTCAAAGTACTTGTATATAACATTGTAAACGTTCTACAGATTGACACCAGATTCCTCATTTCACAGTGGCCCGCGGTTTCATGTGTCACTTAAATTCACGGAACACTAATTTATTTTTTATAGCCGAAACGGGCCCCGCGGTATCACTCGAGTAGACTTTATTTTGCGGAACCCTATAGTTTAGTAGCCTTTGCTACTCGTTGTAACATAGGCTATCTGACAGTGAAAGTTAGTTAAAAGGGTATACTTAGTTATAATTGTTACGAACTTACTTGATACTGGCAATCATTGAAAAGCAAAAAAAAAAAATTGCGTTCTAAATTTTAAATGAAACGTAAACCTATTTCCTGAAATCCCCTAATTAAAACTTAGAATAAGTAAGGTAGCAGTGCCTACATTCGTATAGTAAACAGTAGTGAGTAATACGATTAGGGGACCGTTAATCGCCTTACACCGAACGAAGCGATGCAATCTCTCTCGGAGACTAATTGATTTTGGTTCACGCACTTTACGACCCGTCGCGTTATTTGTGTGAATTTATGTATACAATTGGAGATGAAATACAAAACATTTCTCCGATATAATATAAAAGCTTATTTTTACGTTGTCATTCGACTTTAAATTAAATTTTCCCCAGTAGCTGCCCGGAGTCTGGATGAGTGCTAGGTAAGGCTTATTCCTATGAAAATTAATATAAAAATTAAAATGATTAATTCAGTTAAGCCCTGGCAAGGCAATTGAAAGTCGAGAAATTTCCACTATACATACAATCATTTGCTCGAGCCTGTATTCCCCGAAGGGGTTGGCAGCGATGAACTAATAGTACCACATTTCGCCAGTTATATTTAAGTTCCACGCTATAGCCATTACTATATACGTATAACTCAAAAAGGTAACTGACTGACTGACATGGTGACCTATCAACGCACAGCTCAAACCGATGGACGGATCTTTTTCGAATTTGGCATGCAGGTAGATGTTATGACGTAGGCATCCGCTAAGAAAGGATTTTGATTTATTTTATCCCCAAGGGGATAAAATAAATCAATAAGTTTGGATGATACTAAATTTACGCGGATGAAACCGCGCGGGGCACAGCTAGTTACTATATAAAAATCAATACTTGACATGACAACACTTGACATGATTGGATTTAAATATAACAGGCGTGATGTAGGTGTACTACAAGTACATCTCTGCCTACCCCTTCGGGGAATACAGGCGTGAGAATAATATGATAAACTGTCTCCATTTCAACCTACTAAAATATACATAGGTTATTGTGGCGCAGTAAACGGGTTCAAGGGAGCAGACCCGCACACTCTCCAGAAAATATAACATAGCATTAGCTATACTTAAGTAATTATTAACGTGGAATTTGGCCACTTGTCTTTTTATATTATATCTCAATAGAAGCCTTACTCTGAATATGAATAAATCTTTCATCAACCTAAATAGGAGGTCTCATGGTGTAATGGTTAGCACTTTGGACTCTGAATCCAACGATCCGAGTTCAAATCTCGGTGGGACCTAAATTTTTTTAAGGGGGCAATGAGCTACTTAATTATTAACTTACTAATTAATGGTTGTTCAAAAACGCCTAGATTGAATATCATAGCAATAAAGGTTTTTTCAATTTCGAACAGAATGGTGCTTGTTTGCATGTATTTGAGACGTTTTTAGTGATTTTATTATTATTTAACCTACTTCAGAAAAAGTAGAGGTCTACGCGTAATGCACACTAGCTACCGTCCGTGTCTTTGCCCGCGTTTTATTAGGATCTCTAATTTGACTTGATTAACAATATAGCCTATTTTACTCGGTGATAAATAATAGTATTCTACTAAAGAAAGAGTTTTTATAATAATATTTGAATTATTAATTATAAAAAAAAAAACAGTAGTTTAATACGTATATAAAGAACAAATAGATTTTAGGTACTGAACAAAATATTTGATTAATTGACAAGCCAATTTATATTTGAAGTGGAAGTATAAAACATAGGTAGGTACATACATACATTTGCTCACCCCTGTATTCCACGAAGAGGAGGCAGAGGTGTTCTTATAGTAACGACCAAATTTCGCCTGAAGTTCTGTGAAATAGGGAGCAAGTCTATTGCCCATTAACCGGGCACTAATATACTGCTACTGGGAAATTACAGATGCAAAAACCCAATCACACTTTACCCAACCTAGGGCTCAAACCCGGAACCTCTTATTCCGCAGTAGTGCTTCCGACCACTAGACCAAAGTAGCATTCAGAAAATATACATATAAAAATATTGAACTATTCAGATAAGCCAATTACACAAGCACTCGAAATCACAAATCGAATTGTAAAGCTGAGCGAGATATCTACCTATAAATAGGTGATACGAAGGTTTTTGTGTGGCTCCTGTGGGAGCGATTTATCGACATCATCGTTTTTTTTTGCAACTCTTAATCTTCATCATAAATTTAAAAGGCTGACTCGTCGGAGTAAGCGATGCAATTTCTTCCATTCGCCTCTATCCAGTGCCATCTCTTTGATATCGTATATAGAGGATACGACATGATAGACACCTTTTCATTAACGTGTCTCATGTGTGGTAACTTGAGTTGTCCTCTTCTTCTCTTATGTGACCTCAACCTACTACGATAGTGCGTCTATTATTCTTTCATTGCAGATTTGGTACAATGGTATCCTGAGGCAATCAAGTAAAAAAATATCTCTGGCAATCATACCCCATCCTTAACACAGCTATTTAGTTAGCGACGAAGAAAGAATAAGGCGATACTCTTTGCATTTTTATTGGACATTTTCCTCGCTTCGGATTTGAATAATACTTCGTCTTAGCGACAAGAAGTTACTCGGCCACCCAGCATAATACCTTTTAATCTCTGCATTTATTTGTTGAGCGTAAGAAGGTATGTATTTTAGACGTTTTTTAAGACTTGAGGTTTGCAGGAATCAAATAAAGCAGGAGATATTTTCAGCTATCTTTAAAGTATATTTTGGTACTATATTTATACTCAATTTTGAGAAGATTTGTTGATAAATAGTCTCTGCCTATCCCCATGGTACATGACGACATAATGTAATCAATCAGTAATGTAAAATATGAAAAATATCAAGCCCAGACCCAATGTTTGCTGCTTCAAATTATACTCAGAAACTAAACAGAGAAGAAAACAGAAAATATTTTTTAATACCTATACAGGCGAAGAGGGATTAGAGGCACAGTTTGATATTGCACACAATATTCAATCAGCTAAATTAAGCAAACCCGACTCAAGCCAGTAGTTGGATGTGTGTGACCTTTTTAGTTCCGCCTGTGCCTTTGAGAGCATTGTAAGCAGTCTGTCCAGATTTCAATACTAATTGAAGAATGGAAATTATTTTTAATAACCATAAATACCACAACACACACACACATTTCACAAATTTCTACATTTTAGTGCTAAATCTGAAAGTCCAGAGAGAAATCAACGCACAGCATAAACCGCTGGTCTTAAAGCCATGACATTTAGGTGTGTTCTTGGGGAGTTGTAAGTACATACTAAGAAACTTAATTAAAAAGTAATGTTCCGCAACAGCCATCTACGAAATCAAATGACACGAAAACTGTAATAGATCACTGTAAACATTTATAATCAGGATCAGAATAAAAAAAGCGACTTATGAATCAGTCCTTTCATTTTTCATTCAACAAAATCAAAAGTGTAATTTATCACAAAGCAGTGTCTATGGCAAGGAGTTTTATACAGGTTTAATCATTGTGACTGAGAGCCGTCGAAATTGAGTTTTTTGAGGGCCTCCAAGGTACGTTAATTTATGGACCCTTAGACCTTTATTGAAAAAGCCTTCTGAAGGGACGGGAGTAAGAATTAACAAGGCAATCAGCTCTGATTGCAAGTTGAAGCATCATCCTCCGTATTTAACTGTTAGACAGATTTTGCAAATTGTATTCATTCATTGAATAGTTTACGTACCTATATTTTGTCTTCTCTTTCTATATATCTATGCCTACTATACTACAGATAAATATAATTGAAGTGTTCGTTTGTATTTCCAAATTAACAGCTTTTCACTAACTGGATATTAAAGTATAAGTGTACGGTACAGGCATAAAAAAAGATTAGTTTTTCTCTTTCTGTCCGTTTGTGTGACTATCTGTTTGTTCTGGTCAACCTCTGAAAAGACTGGACTGATTTTAACGGGACTTTCACTGGCATATTACTGATGTTACGTGGAGTAACTTATTAATTAAATTTTTGGAAAAAAAAACATAGTTCCGTTAAATAAAGTCTACGAGGGGAAAACCACGGGGCACAGCTAGTAATTCCTAAAGATACACTAGAGTATTCTTAAAGTATTAATGGTTAAGTCTTTACAGAGGGCCTAGTGCGAGTTTTCTTAAAATCGCCGGCACAAGTCATCGCGTCGACGTAAACGCAGATTTGTATGGGCTCACAATAGTGTCATGTTTAGGCCGACAGAGGCGCTGCTCCGATCCCACACTGCGCTAACTTTGACGCGGTGACTTGTGACGGCGGCAGTGAAAAACTCGCACTAGGCACTCAGATGTCACGTACGACTCACGTAACAACAAGAATATAAACAGTCACTAGGACCCAAAATGTATAAATGACAAGCGAATTCTCAAAGGTCTAACTAAGCACTAAATGGGAGCTATCACCACGCAACGTTCAATATATACGATGTAGGGTAAGTGAACCTATTGTGGGCCTAGTCTCACAAAAATGCCGTGGGAATTTCTGTTAAAATTCCACAAAATTATTTTGTGCTCACGAAAAAATATTCAAAGCACCTTATGCTGAAGGGATAAGGCTTATAGTAGCTTGTAATATTTTTTGCAAGGGATCAAGCAAAGGGCATCACTTTCACACTCTGTGACCGTGGGACTTTAAATGCGTGAGAATTGTACAGGTTGACTTTTTGTACGTCGTAAATAACCTAGGTGTATTCTGTACTTCGGATTTGTTGTATGTTTTTAAAATACAGTATATATATATTTTCTTATTTGTGTTTGTATTGTGTGTTATAGTAGATATTAAGGGTTTTTTCAGATGACAAGTGCAAGCCTGATATAGCATTTTAGGGAACTAAATACTGAACAAAACATATTAATTTCAGTTATTGAAGAAATATTAAGTAAGGTCCAAAATAGAGATATACTGGAATGTTTAAATTAAAATTGTATAGTGTGTAATTGTGAACAAAAAAAACATTGTTTCAATGGAGCCAAGAAATCTTGGTTTCAAAGCTATGTTATTCAAAATAATGTAAAGAAGTGTACATACGGTTTAAGTCACACTAGTAGCAAATAAGCCTCTCGCTGAGCACACGGGTGGCATCAGGTCGAAACGAAGGTTAAGGTTGCCCTGCGACTGACCCGCCGAGCGTGAGAACAGACTAGCGACCCGTGAGAATTTATATCGCAGGACGCTGAATTGTTCGATTTATCATTATTTGGTATTCATTTTATGTTTCAAAAAAGATTTCAATATTCATTCGAAGTAATAAGTTTTTTTAAATACCACATAACATTTATTAAGGTTAACAATGCACAAATTAAACCCTAAGTGTATTATATATATTTCTAATAGGATTATAATTTTGCCATTTCATTTCTAGTAACTACTTGTTATGAATTATGAAATAAATCAGCCGTGGTGGCTGTGTAGTTTCAGCAGTCGCCTGTTATGCTAGCGACGCAAGTTCGAATCCCAGCGGGGCTTGCACCAATAAGTTTTTCAAAAAAACTTATGTGCAGTGATTTCACACCACATGCAGCGTGCATATGTCTGAGAAATTATTCAAAGACGTATAGGCACTATTCGTGCCTGAGACGGCGATAGACTTACTATCAGTCACGTTGCCACTTCATCTTGGTATCAATCATCATATTCCGTTAAAAGTGAGTGTTGTTATCACACTTCTACCTACCCCTTTGGGAAATATAGGCGTGAGCATATGTATGTTATGAAATAAAACCAAATTTTATAATCTTATTTTATCAGGGTGACATTTATTCAAAATGCCCAGTAAAGACAGCCAGTCTCAGGAGATAAGTTCAGTAATATTTTCGACTGCTTGAGAGTACATTGAGGTTATAAATGAAGGTCGAGGTTAGTTCACGAGCTGTGGGAACGTTCCTCTATTTAACTCCCAAGATAGTTCGGGATGACAGGCTATTTGAGACGTTTAGGGTCCTTTTGGGAATAATTAATACTGCTAATATAGATCATTAACATATATATGAAGAACAATTAGTAAAGTTACATATGAAGTGTCGCCGAGGAAAATAATTATTTGTAAAGCATAAAATTTAAATCTAATTTCTTAATTTTTTTTTTATTTTGAATTATTTTCGACTTATTTATGCCTTAAACTGTAGTAGACGTAGTAGTGACCGGGACCTTCGGCTGACATGACAGGAAAGGTTAATAGCCAAATTTGAGACCATAAAGTGATCGTACTTTATATGATCGTATTATCCTTTTTTAATTGACTTAAAAAAAAGAAGTATGGAAGATCAATTCCTTAATTTTTTTTTAATTATTTCACTTTACTATAAGTAAATTAGCTTAACTATTATAGGCTACGGAACCAACAACACATACTCTGACTTTCTAGTTCCATTGAATACGGGTATAGAATAATAATCCTATTACTTCGGTCTGACATATATATATCCATTTCTGAACAGTCCCTTTTTTCACACGACCCAAGTTGCTTTTTATCAGCTAAAAAAATGTGTGCAAAAAATCTGAATATCAACGATATAGCGACACAGTGTCAACAGTCAACAAACAATCAATTCAACACGACCTTGCATTTGCCATTTGACGTGCAAAAAATCAACAAACACGTACCCAATAAGCTCTTTAAAAGCATCTTATCGCAAAACTTTTAAAGTTCAATTTTGAACAAAATCTCTTATACTGATAATTTTTGAATTAGTTTGCCTTCGTTTCCCACAAAGAATGTTTCACATGGGAATGAAATTTTGTGGGAATTATTAGCATATTTTGAGGGGTACCGACACGTGCCTTCGGTTTTACGGTTTAATAGGCGCGATCGCTTAGTGCGGATTATGTATTCATTAGTTTAATGGAAGGTATGAGATTTCAATATAATTAAACTTAAGTAACCTACTTAATACTGAAACAAATTATAAAGTTTGTTTTTATGACGGTTTTATGTATAATGAAGATATTAAATTAATATTAATACATTATTCTCTTCAAGGTTTTTTCCTTAAATATCGATGACACTCAATAAATCCGTTTTATGCCACCTTTCCACCATTTAAGATCGCTCAAATGATTTAACTTATTACGTATTTTATGATTAGTAAAATTAAAATCACTCACCAAAAATAATAATTTAATATACTGACTAATTATATTCAGGATCTTACCTGCAAAATTCTTGACTGATATCATATCTCGAGAAACATCTAACAACACTATCCCATATCCTTACAACTTATTTCTCAAGGATACACCGTGTGAAACTCCGTTAAGGCAGGTATGAAGGGACCGTTTAATTTTTTGCTTCGCCTCAAGTGAGGTCAACCGACAAGGACGAACGCTTTCTCATGGGACGACATAGTTTCCTATGTGAATCGCACGAAATGTGGGAATTATATCATTCGTGGGAATACTGGGAATTAAAATAGTGCGTCGGCGGCCAGGGCGCGGCGGTTGATAATTAGGGCATTTACCCTATATTTTATATTGCGTTGGAATAATTTGCATTATTTTTTTGTACTGTTTTTTTATGAATAGCTTTTATTGAATTAGTTTGAAAATAGAACCTTATCTAAATTTAGTAAACACATTTTTTGGTTATTTATCAACTTTTTTGTTTTTTTTTACTCTGAAAACTGTGATATCATTATGATAATAATATATTAGTCTGTTTAGATCCTAAAAAAATAGTGACATGCATCATTACCATATACAAGGTACCTACGTATATAATAAGTCGATACATAATATTATCATTGTTTGGAAGCTATAAACTGCTTTATATACTCAATCTAAATTTTATAAGAAACCTGCATTCATAAGCTATTCCCACCTTGTTTCCTGAAGGGGTGGATACTAGTAAAGGTCCCGTCACAAGTAAAGAACGCGCTGCGAAAAATAGTGGGGGTACTGCGCAATTTTATTCGCCTCGCGTCGTACATATACACAGAGACAGACTCATAAAGTGACTACTGCGCATTCAAAGGTACTCGTTCTTAGCTCGTGAGGGACCTGTAATACTAGCAAAAACTTTCAGTATAACAAAAAAAAATTCCACTTCTGGGGATTGTTATTAATCCCCAGAAGTGTAATTTTGTTTTTTTTAGAACCGTCTCAACGATTGATAATAATGACACAAATCGCAAAATGTTCTAAATTAAAACACAATCTTATAATAATCTGTTCTGTCAAAATTCCCACAATGATTGGTTCCCATGTGAAAAGTGGGTTTCACATGGGAAGCTCATGGGAAGTGAGTGCTCGTGTGCGTGAAGTCACGGTTTGTGGGGTGATAGGAATTCATGGGAATCTAAGGTTTCGGAAACTGGGCACGTGCCGTCTGTGTGCTTGTTTAGTACAAATAGTGTTATCGTGGTATTAGGGTTGGATATTGAATAATTAAATACATATTTACTTTTTTTAAACACAGCTGAATGGTTTTGTTTGAAATTGGTGTTAAAATTACGTGCCTAGTAATATTTTTTTTAAATAAGCTTGACTGATTAAAATGTCAACCAGTATTGCGTCAATATACTTACAAATAGTTTTAAGTTATTATGTCGATCTAATACATATATATTATGCTCACGCCAGTATTCTCAGAAGGGGTAGGCAGAGGTATAATAACATCACTCATTTTAACCGAAGATTATTAAGTGCCGTGACAGATGATGAATCTATCGCCGCCTCAGGCACATGCGTCTTTGAATTACTTCTCAGACTTATGCAGGTTTCCTCACGATGTTTTCCTTCACCGTAAAGATAATCTCATTTTTACAGCCGCGTTATTCATTACGGTTTCTCAGCGTCGAACTCGACAACGAGCGTCGGTTTCAATCATAGGAAATTGATACCTAAGACATAGAGGATAAGGTTCGATTTCGTAAAAACGTAGTAAATGTAACAAACAGCACACTAATAACTATTTATCACCCCTACATTACAAATAACACTTAATAACCCTATCAGCGCTGCGGTGTTGGCACGAGTCACCCCAAGTTACCAGGGGCCTTATCATGAGCTCTTATTGCCATGATAGTTTCACTCATTTATGAGACAGGTGTATGTGACGTGTATACATCTGTCACTGTCGCACAACTCAATTATCACTGCAATAAGAGCTCATGGTTGGGTCCCTGAGCCTCTGTGGGAACGAATTTAGTCTCATGTGAATATAATTTTAAAAAATGTTCCCATCGTTTTCTGTTGGAAATGCAACGTGAGAACATGTAACGGGATCCACGGACATTCGTTTTCTATTAATTTATGCTCTGGTCTATTTTTTGCCACGTCACAACGAATGTGTTAGTAACTGGAAATTGTTGCTTTGTAAAAATATCAGCATTTTTTTAGCTGTAACATTTTCACACACCAAAAGCATTCCTTTTAACACCCGTTAGAGTAATCATCGTTGTTACAAAAAATTGCTCTGTATCTATACAGATAAATAAAATTGAAGTGTCTGTTTGTAATTCCAAAATAACAGCTTTTCACTAAATGCATATGAAAGTATACACGATACTGACACTAAAAAACCAAGTTTTAAAATTTTTCTGTCTGTCTGTTTGTTCCGGGTAATCTCTGAAACGGCTGGACGGATTTTAACGGGACTTTCACTGGTAGGTAGCTGATGATTCAAGGAGTAACTGAGGCTACTTTTATTTATTAAAAATATTAGGGTTCCGCGACAATAAGAAAGAAACTAAATCTACGCGGATGAAAACGCGAGGCACAGCTAGTAGTTTAATAACGTTATTAGAGACAAGAAGGTATTATGGTAAGTTGTGAATTATTCGATCAGATAATGTATGTTTTCAATTAAAAAAAACATTTATTTTCAAATGTGTCTGAGTAATCTATTCCTATCTATATCTATACAGATAAATAAAATTGAAGTGTCTGTTTGTCCAAATTAACAGCGTTTCACAAATGCGTATAAAAGTATATACGATTCTTACTTTATTAAACCGATTTGTTTTTTTTCTCTGTCTGTCTGTGTGTCTATTTGTTTGTTCCGGCTAATCTCAGAAACGGCTGAACTGATTTTAACGGGACTTTCACTGGCATATAGTCGAAGTTTAATTACTGATTAGATGTGTTTAATTACTTAAATAAGTACCTATTTTATTTTCTGAAGCATACAACCTTTATTGAACAATTTTATTAATAAAATACACTTAAGTGTAAACCAAAATTGAAAAAATTAAAAGATTAAAATTGAAACGTCCATCATTCACACGGTTTAAATTGCAAAGTATTTTTCACAAAATCCGAAAATTCACACGGGAGCGCCGTTGTTCCCACAGTGTAATGGGAAGTCTGGGAACTGCGAGCGAAGGGCGCGCGTGCCGACATGCCCTGCATTCACAGGGTTGACGTGTGACAGGGCATTTTGTCAACATTCGTTTATTAGGTCATTATATTATTTACTGAGATTTTAACAGCGTATTGTTTTTTTATCCCAGTATGTAGTTTTCTAATGTTATTATTTTCTACATCAACTATCTGAGGGCCTAGAGCGAGTTTTTCATTGCCGCCGTCACAAGTCACCGCGTCGACGTAAACGCAGATTTGTATAGGATCGGAACAGCGCCTCTGTCGGCCTAAAGATGGCACTATTGTGAGCCCATATAAATCTGCGCTTACGTCGACGCGATGACTTGTGACGGTGATTTTAAGAAAACTCGCACTTAGATAGAAAAAATATATATGCGGATTGAGAAACGTCCTCCTTTTTTAATGTCGGTTAAGAAAATGATACGTTTTTTTTTGTATTATTACCGTACCTTATGCGTTAAGCATAGAGCATTTTTTTTAAATATAGCATACAATTAAATTCTAAGCCAAAGAAATTGAACGTGGGTCAAAGCGCGCGGCAGGATTAGTTACAAATAAAAATCTTGAAATATACGGTCACACCCTCATAACCGAAATGTCGTATATTTTATATTGCTTATCGAAATATAAAGTTTTCAACGGGCATTTAACTAGTCATTGCCCAACAAGAACTGTAAACAAAGACCCCTTTAATTCTCCTTTACCCCCATATTATCCCCTTTGACCCCAATATAAAGTTCACGGAAGGGGTAGAACAATGTAAGTCATAACGTAGTAAAATTCGCACGTTAAGAGTTCCCGTCAGTCCGGCGGGAACGAACGTACCCGAGAGAGCTTGTAAGTGAAATGGAGATAAGTGTAGGGCCGCTAAAATAGCGTTATTTATTAATAGATACTTGTAATGAAACTATAACGATTAACGAGTCGCATACATTCATTATTAAGATTATTTTTTTCATACACATGCCGATATCTCGTTGGGAAGTAGTATTTAGGTTATTCTATGAAAATAAATAGTCAAATATTTTTCGGAATTTTAGATAATTTTATTCTTGCATGAAAAAGAAAAGTTCAATGCGTCCGACCACGCAGGCGCAGTTGCGGGTTGAAGCTACATACATAGTTACAGGTACAGATCCATAACTTATGTACTTAATGCAAAATATATAAAAGACTTAAATTGCCTCCGCTGGGCTACGGCGAAGGGTTTGATATAATCCGAATTGAATCAATCAAAAGTATTTTGATAATTTGTTCATATATGAAAATAGTTATCATGCAATGGTGTAACCAGAAAACAGACGTTTCACGTAACGTAATACATATCGTCCGTGACATCTTTTCATCGAGAATCCCGCAGTGCCTTAAGACTAGGCTTAACCAGTGTGTGTTGCCAGTGATGGCATACGGAGCTGAGACGTGGTCTTTGACAGCTGGCCTTTTAGAAAGACTAAGGGTCACTCAACGAGCAATGGAAAGAGCTATGCTCGGAGTTTCTCTGCGGGACAAAATCCGGAACAAGGATATTCGCCAGAGAACCAGAGTCACCGACATAGCTCTTAAGATTTGCAAGTTGAAGTGGCAATGGGCAGGCCACATCGCTCGTAGAACTGATAACCGATGGGGAAGAAAAGTTCTCGAGTGGCGACCACGGACCGGAAGACGCAGCGTAGGCAGGCCTCCCACTAGGTGGACCGACGACATCGTGAGAGTCGCGGGCAACCGATGGATGCAAATAGCGCATTGTCGTTCGGCGTGGCGGTCCAAGGGGGAGGCCTATGTTCAGCAGTGGACGTCTTCCGGCTGATGATGATGATGATGATGATGAATACATATCGTATTGGTGAGTCACTCGCGTTATCAAATCTCTGCTGCGTATACCATAACCACAGACCACCTGCGTTATTCACTAAGGTTTCTCAGCGTCGAATTCGACGTCGAGCGTTAGTTTCAATCATAGGAAATTGATACATAAAGGTTAAGGTTCAATTTCGTATCTTTAAAACCGACACTTGACAACGAGTGCGACGCCGAGAAATCTTAGTGAATAACGCGGCAGACATTTGCAGACTGCCACGTTATTTATCGTCACACTCGACGTCGAGCGTTGTTTTTAATCTTAGGAATTTGATAAATAGACGATAGAGTTAAATTTCCTATCTCCCTTAACTTACAGTATAACGCGGTTGCTTCATATCCCTCACAGTTCATGGCCCAACTTGTAAGTGCATACAACATTAGGGCGGTAAGTGGAGTCGCGTGGCGCTTAAAGCTACTTGTATTGTTAAAACAGATAATATATTTCATTGTGTAGTGGATGAGTAGTTTGAGTAGTGGCTGAGTAGTTTGAGTAGTGGCTCATGATTCGCGGGAAGATATTTAGATGACTGATAATATTTCTGAGACTGATAAGGTTTCAGTAGTAGTTCGCGTAGATTAAATTTCATGGGTATCCCGTGGAACCGTTTTTTGTGAATAAAAGTAGCCTAAGTTACTCCTTGTAACATTGGCAACCTGCCAGTGAAAGTCCCGCTAAAATCGGTCTAGCCGTTTCGGAGAGTACCCGGAAAAAAACAGACAGACAGACAGAAATATATATTTTTTTTAATGTCAGTATCGTATATACTTTCATGTACATTTAGTGAAAACTGTTATTTTGGAATTATAAACAGGCACTTCAATTTTATTTATCTGTATAGATTATCGAGATAATACTTAAAAGTAGACAAAACTAATAATTAAGAATATTAATCCAACTTATACAATCAGAATTTAGAACGAATTCGTAATAAATTCAAACACCCGTGACTCAATGTCTACTTATTTAAAGCGTCTATAATAGTAATGTTTTTAAAGGTCCCTAAGGCTTCTACAGTTGGTTTTAAGTTCCCGAAATAGCTGGTGCCAAAAGTTTAAATGAACCGTTTAGGGTAAGTCTCAGGATTTGGCCCATTACCTACCCTTAAGACTAGACTCCCTAAAACAAGTATTTTGAGGAGAAAATCTTAGTTCCTTCACTGTATTTGGACTACAATTTGGCCCCGAATACATTTCACGGGTGAAAGTTTCCGAAATCCCAGATTTGTTATCATTTGATCTCCTACCTTAAACACTCAGTGTTAAGGTAGGGTTTTCAAGGTGATGTGTAGTGAAATTTTCGAGTGTGTGTGCCTAGGAGTAAGAAATTTCATTTGAGACGATTTTGCGATTTCGTTTTCTTTTGCCCTTGGGGATGTTTCGTTGATTTATCAGCGAGAATCTTTTTTCTTTTGTATTAAGATTTTGTATTTCATTCGCGCATTTCGTTATTTTACTCGTGAAGATATGTAAAATATGGCGAGTATTATACTACTAGCTCCCGTCAGCGGCTTCATCCGAGTGTTATATACTTAAAAGATCCTTAATAATCCCTACTAATATTATAAATGCGAAAGTAACTCTGTCTGTCTGTTACGCTTTCGTGCTTAAACCTCTCAACCGATTTTGATGAAATTTGGCACAGACAATCTTTAGACCCTGAGAAAGGACATAGGCTACCCTTTACTAAAAATATTACGGGTTCCGCGACAATAAGGATGAAAATAAATCTAAGCGGGTGAAACTGCGGCGCACAGCTAGTACTTGATAAATAATTTAGCCTATATTACTCAGAATTCTCAGTATCGGTCCAGTTTGTTACTTTATTCTATATCTATATCACAGAAGGGTCCCCCGAAGGGGTAGGCAGAAGTGTTGTAATAACACTTTTTACAGAATTAAGTGCCAACGTGATTGATCGTGAGTCCATCGTCGTGTCAGGCTTGAAGATACTAATATTTCAATTGTATAATATTACTGAAGTTAGTTTAAAGGAGTAGGAGGAGGAGTTTAGAGGAGGAGCTCGTGGCACAGTTGCTATTGCGCATATCATTCATATTCATCATAGTTGGATGGGTGACCGCCCGAGTTCCCCCCGTGCCAAGAAGAGCACGTTAAGCTGTCGGTCCCGGTTGCCAATGTAACATCTTTTGCAATCGTTACAGGTCTGTCAGAGGCCTAAGAGAGTCTGACAACTGGTTTAACCCAGATTGCCGATTTTCCTCGAAAAAGGGATTGCGAAGGTCAGATGGCAGTCGCTTCGTATAAAAATCAGGTGATTAGCCACATCGGGTTGAATCAAGTGCCGACCCCAAACACATGGGATTAAGGCCAGGGAGATGATGACTAAAGTTAGTTTAAACCATAAATTGTCTCCATAATATAGCATTCCATGTACTACAGTACCAATATTTAAAGAGCAAAATTTTGAGCACTTGTCTATACTTAATATTATAAAGAGGAAAGGTTTGTATTTATGTCTGTAATGAATTTGCGCAAAAAGTGCTGCACCGGTTTTAAAAATTCTTTCACCATATGAATGCTACATTATCACTGATTAATATAGGCTATATTTTATCTCCATACTCCCATGGGAACGGGAACAACGCGTGTGAAACCGCGTGACGTCCGCTTTCGTAGATATTCCACATTCAGCAACCGTGTTATACAAACACTAGGTTTGAAACTAGATGCTGTCCGGATCGTATGTAAAAGTGAATGCGTGGCCTTTGCCCACTATTTCGGGCGTAGACCTGAAATCGTGTCCATCGGTAAATACGAGCTTGTAAGCTTTGGACTCGCTCTGTGACCCATTTTAAACGCACATAAGTGCTGTGACTATCTCGTTGGCTACTGTGAAACACGAGGATCTGATTCCCAAGTACCTATAGGTTTGTATAGGCGCTGTCACAAGTTATGAGACCCTCGTTTCGACCCTTACCTCGAACGCGTAGGGGTGATTTTTGGAGTGATGCGAAAAAAATAGTATATAATATCCCCACTACGCTCTGTGCTCATAGTTCGTCACGGCACTTGTACCTACAATATGGTTAAAAAAAAAAACTTATTATTACCTATAGATATATTTAAAATTTATTATGTACTAGCTGTGCCCCGTGGTTTCACCCGCGTAGATTTAGTTTCATCCTTAGTGTCGCGGAACCCTAATAATTTTAATAAATAAAATTAGCCTAAGTTACTCCTTGAAACATCAGCTACCTGCCAGTGAAAGTCCGGTGAAAATCGGTTCAGCCATTTTAGAGATTACCCGGAACAGACAGACAGACAGAGAAAAATTTTAAAACTTGGTTTTTTATTGTAATAGTGTGTATACTTTTATATGCATTTAGTGAAAAGCTGTTATTTTGGAATTACAAACAGACACTTAAATTTTATTTATCTGTATATATAGTATTCATATGTTTCTTAGTTCTATAGTATGTTATACTAAGTAGCTGTGCCTGCGTGCGGTTTCACCCGCGTAGAATTATTTTCATAGGTATCTCGGGAACTAAAATGGTCCTTAAAAATAAAACTAAGTAGCTTACAGTTACAGTCCATTTAAATACGGTCCAGCTGTTTAAGAGAATAACAGACAGGTAGACAAAGAAAAAAAAATGTTTTTTTTTTTATGTGAGTACCGCGTACAATTTCATAAACATTAATGAAAAGCTGTTAATTTGGAATTACAAACAAACACTTTAATTTAAGTTATCCGTATTTATTACTCAGTTATAAATAAAATATATTTCTGCTTGGACCCCTCCCACCTTTCGCTTCCGCCACTAAAATATCAAAACCTTTAAAAAGCGTTAATACTTCATAAACTACCCTGTCAGGTTTATAAATAAATAGAGAACTAAGGTGGCTATTGTTAGCTAGGAAGTGTAACATAAGTGTTATAACGTGACCATAATTCTACCAACATAGCCCCTTAACAACTAAGCCAGCCATAAACCAATAACTCAGGACAGTCTTACAGAGCCTTTGTTGCACCTTCATTACACGAATAGCAAACTTAACTTTACCAACACTAAAAGCCTTCAATACACCTTATAGCTAGTGCAATAAAGTCGTTTTTAGAGTAGTAGATGGGACTGAAAAGGTTAACTATTAAGTTTGTCGAATGGACGACGCATCGCCCTCAAGGGTGTTCTAAACTTAGAGACCACAGGTTCATAGGATTGCGATATGCACTGAAAATGTTTCTATGATAAATATTAAGTGCACCCTTATCGAAAGCTTGTTAAAATCATAAATAACCTTATAAATGTCTAATGGTTAGCTGTGCTCCGCATTCATCCTCGTAGACTGAATTTCAAAGGTGGCTTAATTTCGCGGAACCCTATTTTTATTTAAATAAAAGTAGCCTGTGTTACTCCTTGTAACAACAGCAATCTGTCAGTGAAAGTCCTGTTTAAATCCGTCCAGTCATTTCAGAGAATCCGGCAGAGTCGTTTCGGCTAGGAACGGAAAGATCTACAATATAATAAATTAGTATCCTTACCAATTATATTTGTTGCTCATTTAAAATCTAAAGGCCTCGTTGGCGTGTGAGAGTTTGGATTAGTGCCCGGTTATTACACTTTTTACTACTCCCCTCTTATTACATGGGACCTTAACATAGCTGGCGAAATGTAGCCTCTGACTAGTCCTACCATTTTCGGGAATACAGGCGTGAGGATCTGTATTACATTCTTCTACAAGTGCCTTACTTAAACTACATGTTAAATTGTCCACAACACAAATTTACCTTCTCATCACCTTTTATTAAAAGACTTATCGTGGTGTGGGAAATTTATGTAGATTACCGTTTCGCCTTCCGTATAATTTATTTTGGGTATTCAATTAGGTCGTCTCTATTTCACAGGCTATTACATGGTTAAGGACTCTTTTCATTTAAATATAGACCCAAAAATACTGCAGATAATAAAACAGTTAACATTATTAATAATACATTTATCATCAATCAACTATCTTGCAAAAAACCGAAATCATAAAAGCTATCAATTAAACCCCCAACTCTTTTCTTGTATATGTCAATACTTTGTTGATCCAAACGTGACACTTTAAACGTCTCCATCATTTGTTCCGCATCTTGTTCCGTACCCCAAGATTCTTTCATTTTCGTAGCATCTTCAGATTTCCTGATCAACACGCTGCTTAAAACAATCGATATTCCAAACATTACTTTTCCGTATCGCTTCAAGTCCAGATCGAGCTGGTCCCTTGGGTAGACGTTCTCGGCTTTGAGGTTGTAATTCTCGAGAGATTTTTCCAGTTCTGAGTGGTAGAAGTCCATCCAATCATAGAAACGTTTGTTCCTGGTCTCATAGTCAGTGCAGTTGAAGATCATGTAATGCAGATCACAAGCTGGACTGGTTTCCTTCGACACTTGATAGTCTATCAACATTACATCGGTTACTTGATCGTCCTGCAACAATTAAGACATAGATCAATTTGATTTTTTCAATCTGATAAATCGCTTTAGGGTTTGCTTGTTGTTCTAATGTTCACTTCACTGAATACCTATATAAATGTTATCGTAATTACTGCTACATTGGTTGATAATTATGATATATTATATATTACACCTACGGTACAACAAATGATTGAATAGAAGAAATAATACTTTATCGTTCGCCTGCGTATCTTACTACGTGATGATGCCATATTGATTGTGATAATTCACAATGTGTGGCAGGTAACGACTTATCTTCTACGGAAATGTAATTCTTTACATGCATAAATAGCTAGCGTCCGCAACTTCACTTGGGCGATGAAGAATTCGCATACAAACTTTCGCACCCCTCCCTAAGAGGGTGCTCTGAGGGATGAAATTGTAGGAAACTCTTTGTTGTGGGAAACACATCCTAAATTTAATGTCTGTAGGACCAGCGGGGTCGGTATCTAAATGACTGTATCTACAAAATTACCTGTTCTGCAGACCCTGTGGTCATAGCAGATGCATATAGGTTAAGCCTATAGTTAAGTTCATATATTTTAAGTCAGTGACTTAGAATTTTATATATTGTATAGTTTATATTTTATGCAATTTCACACACACACACACACACCGAGATGGTATTGACACGTAAAATACTTTTAGGTATGTGTGCAATATATCAGGGGTCAACCCTTATGAAAGTAAAATAACCTGAAGAAGGTGGTTGACCCCTGGATACATAATACTGATGAACGGGTGCTATGGTGCACCTCTGCCATAGGTGGCTTCTTTAAATATAGGTTTACTACTTACATTTAGTTTGAACATTATGTTATTAGTCCACGTATCCCCGTGTTGAATGATTGTGTATTTACTTCCTTCGTCAGCCTTCATCAGTTCGGCAAAATTCGCAGATATATTTCGGACAAGACCTTTAATAGCACTCTTGTGTTTATCGTCTTCCATCATTGAAATTGCATCTTGCTCCATAGTTCCAAAACCCTCTACCGTCTCAGGTGCTTGGCCTAACATGGACCACATATCGATCAAACCGCTTTTCAATTGTGTGAATGTTTCAGGTTCTTGATATTTCAAGGCAAAGGAAACTGAATGAAACTTTGCTAGAGTTTTTAGCACTTCCCTTACGCATTGGTCTCTCAACGACGTGAACCTATCCAGCATTGTGTACTCAGATAATTGTAGGTCTTCAAGCAGAATCACTTCATTCATATTTTCGATGGTAGAGCCATAACAGATTGGGAATTTGAACCGTTCTTCCTCTGGAACGCCAGCATTTTCTTGAAGCTCATGTAACTTTGGAAATACTTTGGTATACATGATGTGTTCATTGTTAAACATTAGTGCTGTGTTTGACATCATCCGCAACTTCTCCAGTTGGGGAGCAATCTTGGCGACCATTTTGAAAGTGTCATTGCCCTCGGTGATCGTAATCCTCATCACTTGTGCCACATAATTGTCTCCATCCTTACCAACTGTGGTAATTTCTGCCACTCCATGTTCATAACCTCGTTTTTGTAGAACACTTTTAATAAATTCGAGCTGACCTGCACTAATATCGCTTACGTTACCTTTGAATTCAATCGCCATCGTGAAGCACAGGTGTGGTAAAAAATTGTGAAAATGTGTCTACTGATTGATTGCTTTTATATTATAAACATAATCTATGGATGATTATTTTGCTGATTAGATAAATTGTAAATCTAAATTGATGTCGTAGCATGACATTGCATTGATTCTCCTTACGTTTAATTATCACATTGCAGTATCTAAAGTCTTGTAAATGCGATTAAGAGTTGTATTATGGAATGCGCCGGATTTCAGCAAACGTACCATTATTAAAATCATCTATGGTGTTTTTATTCGAAGCATATCTTTTGTAGAAGCAAGTGTATGCATGTACCTGTATGTATGTAAGACGTATGTGAACCTAAGTGCATGGATGTACACTTTTCCTAGCTATTAATAAATATCAATGCTATCATAAGATAAAGGAAATATTTGTCGCTTAGTGTACTGGAATATGAATTCTTATAGTCTTCTTATACTTAAATCTATTTTATAGACAGCACTAACCATTCACACGGAAGGCCGGTGTATATAACTTACGTAGTTCCCGAAATAAGTTGCGGAATTAGGGGTCTAGCTGTTTGCATCGGGATATCGTGGGAGTTAGGACCAAGCCAAGATACCATGGATAAAATGCATGAATCCAGTAAAAATACTTTCCATCTAATAATACTCAGTTCATTTATTAACAAAACAATTCGTTGCATAATCAATAAGTTAACTATCTTACAGTAAACCGAAATCATAAAAGCTATCAATTAATCCTTCTACTTTTTTCTTGTAGATGTCAACGCTTTCTTTATCTAAACTGGATACTTTAAAAGCTTCCATCATTTGTTCTGTATCTTGGGTTTGGTCTGCTTCCCAAGTTTCTCTCATTTTGGTTGCATCTTCAGTCTTTCTGATCAATACGCTGCTTAGAACGATTGAGGTGCCAATCATAGCTCTGCCGTACCTCTTCAAGTCCACATCAAGTTGGTCTTTAGGGTATACAAAGTTGGCTTTAAGCCCGTAATTGTGAAGTGATTTATCCAATTCTGTGTGGTAGTAGTCGATCCAATCGTAGAAATGTTTGCGTCTGGTCTCATAGTCAGTGCAGTTGAAGATCATATAGTGTAAATCACAAGCCGGACTGGTTTCCTTAGACACTTGGTAGTCTATCAGCATTACATCGGTCACTTGGTCTTCCTGCAAAGGTTATTTGAGTAGATTAAATTTTAGAACACATATTATCATATTTTGAAACCAACAAGATACTATCCGCCTGATGGCGAACGCGTATAATGCAGTCTTTAAATGCTTACAAAAACAAGAGCTTCTAATTTATTGTCATAATGACAACTACTTTTAGCATAGTAACTACAATATCATAGTACCTAATTCCAATACTTTTTCTCCCCTCTTTGAATCATTGACGTTTTACCACCGTAGGAATTTATAATTACATTATTTATCTAAGATAGTATGATTTGGTAGCGATCTGCTGTAAGATGGAGATGAAGTCCCGTTGGAGAATCTAATCTAAATACCTACCCTCAAATTTGATTTAGTCTCTTAATAATTCTACTGTACATGTGTATGTCACTGAACTTCTCCTAAACGGCTGGACCGATTTGAATGTTTTTTTTGTATGCGTTTGTGTGGCGCCCTGGATCATTTAGATTTACGAATCAGCCCGGCAGATAGCGCTGCAGTCGGTATGCAGGACAACGTCTGTCGCTAGTATTTTATAAAGTTATTTCTTTATTTTATTTGTCTCGTGTATATATCATCTGTGTTAATATTTGTCTTGAGATTATAACTATAATTTTGTCTAATTAGCGTAATTGATGTTATGTCGTGTTGATTTGTGAATAAATACATAAAATTAATTTTAAACGTTATCTTAATTACTGCTTTATCAACACGACCTACGGTACAAGTTATTAGTATATTAAAATTGCATATGATAAATCGTTCACCTTTATGTTATAAACCTCGTTATGACTAAGCGATCTGATAATATATAGCATGTGCCTAGACAAGGCATTTGATTATGTTTACTGCGATATAAATACTGTAATTGTGCTGTGTTGTATTGATCAAATACCTACAATTAATCCTTTATAGATAAGTCCTTTATCGTTTCGCATTTGTTGATTTTGTTATTGAAATATTACATGAATGAACTAGAACGTTCGATTTTTATACAAAGGTATACAAATTGTTAGTCGAAGTAGCTGTAGGGTTTGAGCAGTCGCCTGCTACGCAAGCATCGCAAGTTCCAATCCCAGCGGACTACGAATGATTTTTCTAAGCAGTAATTTCATCGCTTGCTTTACGCTGAAGAAAAACATCGTGAGGAAACTTGCATATATCTGAGTCGTATATATAGTGACATATATATAGTGCCTAAGACGAGCCTATGAGATACATGAGCCTATAGACTTACATCCAAATTCATCATACCATAGGCTACTTTATATTGACAGATGATGGTTGCAATGGTTACTTACTAACTATTCATTTGAATTAATTGTCTAGCTTTACCAAAGTAAATAAAAACTGTTTTTGAAAAAAGTATTTGTTGAGTTTCTTGCCTGGTTCTGCTCAGCAAAAGCAACCTTCCAAACCCGGTGGTAGCATTAAAAATCCGTTAGTGTTCTGACGATTTGAAAGCACTTTGCAAGAAGTCTAATGAAATAAATAATAATATATTTTCCTAATCTCATCTCTTTCGAGCCATATCAACTTTCACACAACTCATCTAACGTTCCTTAGGTATAATATTTTGTACTTACACTTAGTTTGAACATTATGTTATTAGTCCAAGTATCGCCGTGTCGTATAACTGAATGTTTACTTCCCTCGTCAGCCTTTAGTAGTTTTGCAACGTTTATAGGAACGTTTCTGACAATACCCTTAATGGCATTCTTATATCTATCACTCTCCATCATTGAAATGGCGTCTAACTCCATAAGTTCGAAACTTTGAATCATTTCAGGCGCTTGACTCATCAATGACCATATGTCCAATAAACCGCTTTTCATTTTAGTGAAGGTAGCTGGCTCTTGATGCTTCAAAGCGAAGGAAAGTGAGTGGAAAATAGCCAATGTTTTCAGCACTTCTCTAACACATTGGTCCGTGAATGGCGTGAATCTATCCAGCATTACGTATTCAGACGTCTGGAGATCTTCTAACAGAATCACTTCGTTCATGTTTTCCGAGTTCGAACCATAGCAGGTCGGGTATTTGAACCTCTCTTCCTTAGGAATACCAGCCATCTTTTGCAGTTCTTGAAACTTCGGCAGAATTTGAGTGTACATGAAGTTCTCGTTGTTGAACATAAGTGGCGTGTTTGACATCGTCCTAACAAACTCCAGTTGGGGCGCAATTTTCGCTACCATTTTAAACGTTCTATCACCTTCAGTTATTGTAATCATCATTACTTGTGCCATGTAATTGTCTCCATCTTTACCTACTGGAGTGATTTCTGCTTCTCCGTGCTGAAAGCCGTGATCTTGGAGTACACCTTTTATATAGTCCAGTTGACCAGCGCCAATGCTCGTCAAGTCACCCTTGAATTCAATCGCCATCTTGAACCACAGGCGTGTGGCAATTTTGTGGAAATTTAGCCACCGAATGATTCGCTTTATATTGTATGCTTTATCAGAAATTATTACCCGATTAGATTATACATTTAGGAAAAATATGTATGATGGATAATTAATTATGATAAATTACTGTGAAAAAGTGCGTTATAAGTATGATTATATTGTGTAGAGTGAAAATGATACATACCATTTGTGTATTTTATGTTCCAAAGTGTTGATAGGTAGCTGTTGATTAGCCTGCGTCTGTCTATATGCTAGCGCAAGGCGAATAAAAACATGCTCAGTATCCCCACTATTTTCGCTGCGCGCTCATAACTCGTGTCGGGACCTATACAAGCTGTAAGGAATCTAGGAACAAAGCGTTCGAAACGACACACTTTACACACTTACACAGATCCTCGTAGCTACGAGATATTGAGCGGCCTACGAGATGACGTGTGACGACGATTTTAAGAGAACTCGCACTAGGCACTTAGCACGTGGTGTCAGCAACGTCGTGGCCTTTGTGACTATTTGTGGTCTTATTGTTCAATTTGTGCGAGTTTTTTCAAAATAGGTATTCCTTTGAGTACCTACTATTTTCGGGGTGGAACCTTATTTTATTATTATTCTCACGCATTGTAGGTACGAAGATACATCTTACAGAGCGCCTAGTCTGATTTTTTACTGCCTACCAATTGTGGGCCGACAGATGCCGCTGTTTCGATGTCAAACTTTTTTGGTTTTCAACGTGACGACTTGTGACGGTAATTTAATGAAAACTCGCACTTTTTTGTGCAGTCTGTGATGTAATTTACAAGTTACTCATCAAATTGCATGCAATTACGCGGCAGCCATGACCTACCGTTTATCGTTAAGGTTTTGAAAACTAATAGCGGCTCATTTATGACCAACACTTAAACTTGTACACACATGCTCACTATTAACATAGCGCAAGTCGCTTTTGTTACGCAATTCCATTTTTTTTTCACTATAATTCAAAGGAAAAAAAAATATTTTTTTCCTGTTTGTTCTATATATTTTTCAGGTAGTAATTTACGTTCATTGTATTTCATTTTAACACAAAATGTAACGATTGTCTTAAGTTTAACATATCATCCAATAAGCATCGAAACTTTAGTAAAAAGATACTACATAAAACAAACTACAATTTACCGCAAAAATAAATAGTAAGAACGAAAAATTTCAAAATTTTAAGGATTTATGTTTAAATTGATATGGTCAATCAGCCGCTGCTCTGTTTTAAAAATGAGCCCCTAAAAGTGTCGGCTCGGTATATCTTGATTGAAAACCAGACACAGACCTCGTTAGCATTAACCACTTTTGGTGTAAAGTGGGTGTTGCGACACCTATGCTTATCCCTATTGAATCTTTAAACAGCGTTTAGGTAAAGAGGAATAGATACAATTTGTGTGAAACTTTTCCAACATTTTATATTTATTTACAGAGAAATAATATAATTAAAAACGTTCATTATTTCCTTCCGAATCCTTAAAATCTTCAAACACTTCGAAATTCTTTGCGGCTAGTATCTTATTTATATCTTGCATTCTCTTCAATAGACCTGAAAATTAATAAGATTTTATTAACTTACCATCAGATACTTTTAACCCAACCCCCCTTAGTACAAAACATCGCCATCGCCACAAGATATTTATCTTGTTAAAAAGTAGTTCCACCTCTTTCAAAGGGATGGACAAAGTTTTAGTACGAGTTTGGTCTTTGTTTAAACCTAGTTTAGTTGGGTTTTTTGAAGATTTGTGAAGATCTCAATTTGCAAAAGCATGCGCATCATATTGGACCTTCCCCTATTTTTTAAATAGGTAAAAAAATTAACTAGATATTTAATCGAAATTAATATTTTTTTTCCATTTAAAGTAAGATTCGAATATAACACAATATATAACCCGGTAGTAAAGGTTATTGAACATTTTTAAAACAGGTAGTCTAATATGTCACTAGCGTGTCGAAATTGAGGCGTTAAAGTTGTCAGTGCCTAGTGCGAGTTTTTCACTGCCGCCGTCACAAGTCATCGTGTCAAAGTTAACGCAGATTTGTATGGGATCAAAGCAGCGCCTCCTTCGGCCTAAAGATGACACTACTGCGAGCCCATACAATTCTGCGTTAACTTTGACACGGTGACATGTGACAGCAATTTAAAAAAAACTCGCACTAGGCACTCAGAACTCTAGCCTCTATCCAGTTACTCTCAAACTCAAACTCAAACTCAATCTTTTATGCTATTTATTTGACAAGACAAGTGACAAACTGCTTATAGAAAAAAAATCCTTCATCTATCTACACTTCTCATATCATTGGTTTCGAAATATTTAAACCTTAACGATTTTATTAGCCTATCACCCGCGTAGATATAGTTTAATGCTTCATGTCGCGAAACCCTAATATTTTTAATAAATAAAGTAGTCCAAGTTACTCCTTGAAACATCAGCTACCTGACAGTGAAAGTTAAAATCGGTCCAGCCGTTTCAGAGATTACCCGGAACAAACAGACAGACAGACGGGCACAGACAGAGAAATGGTTTTTCAGTGCCAGTAGCGTGTATACTTTCACATGCGTTTTGTGGTTGAATACCAAAAATCTGATTACAGATATTTGGGGGACAGATACGCGTCACGTTATAACATACCATGTTTAAAACAAGTCATTCTAGTGCAGTATGGGGTGCCCTCGGCGCCGCAAACACATTTGTTGCACTCCATTTGGTAGGTGGTGAAAGGTTTGCATGTATCTCTTTGCGCTGGAAAATAAAGCACTTAGTATACTTCTGCCCTGTACCCCTATCAGGAGTTTGTCAACGTCTTCGTAATCTACACTCGCTAGCGTCACCTACAATATTTGGGCTAGGAGGCGCTGTACAATCTATACGTCTATACATATTCTATACATATATACAGATAAATAAAATTGAAGTGTCTGTTTGTAATTCAAAAATAACACCTTTCACTAAATGCATATGAAAGTATATACGATACTGACATCAAAACACCAAGTTTTTTATTTTTCTCTGTCCGTCTGTTTGTTACGGGTAATATCGAAAACGGCTGGACCTATAGCTAATGTTACTAACTTACTTAAATGAGTAACTAACTTACTACTTTTATTCAAATAAAGCATAAGGGTGAAACTCTACGCGGATGAAACCGCGAGGCACAGCTAGTTTCTCATAAAAATATTTTTATTACGAAATGGGTGGCAAACTCGTGATAGGGGTACTGGGCCTGTAGACAACGAAACGTGCGGAGAAAGACAGTCTCTATGCCAAAAATGTTACCTTGAAAGTCTAGACCCTATGTGTTTATTCAAATGCATATTTAATATTTCTTTCTGGGAGCTGTTGGTATATCTGTATGCATGCTTGTTTAACAGTGTACAATAAAATAACTCACGTTCTTTCCAAAACAAAAGCATATAATCATCATATCCTAGTGTGGGTGCCGAATGAACGGTAGCTAGTACCTGAAAAATAAAATTAAAATCAAACCTCAATTAATAATAACTGAAAATTAAAATGAAAATGATTTATTCTGTTTGGGCCCTGGTAAGGCACTTATGAATGTCGAAGAATCACCGATTCGGAAAATAACCTTCTGAAAAGAAATACCTAGAAAAACCCTATCCATATCCATCCCTATATACAGGGTGTCGGAGAAAAAGGAACAGTTGTCTTCTAGAAGTTGTAGGGTTTTATGAATATATCACTATATTGAAATCGTAAAATATCTAGCTCCTTCAACTCAACTAGCTCAGTCAACTTAGAACATCAATTACTCGAAAACGGAAGAAAATATTTTTGTCATAATAATTTTAATTGCTTCGTAAAATTATACCCTATCACATATTTTAAGAGCTGTCCCGGTTTCCCCGACACCCTGTATACGCATATCATCATCTTCCTGCCCTTATCCCATGTTATTTGGGGTCGGCGCAATGTGTTCTTCTCTTCCATTTCTCTCTATCAGCCGTCATATCTGTTTTTATGAGATTCACTCCCATTCCACCCTGTATACGCATATATAACCACAGAAATGTCGGTTTATGACAATATCGCTGATTGTGATGATGATGACCTAATTAAACACCTTTAGGTGTGGAATTTTGAAAACCCTTTCATAGTGTATACACCTCACCGAGAACACGCCCTCCAAATTTCATATCTGAAATTGAATGATGGAATTTCGAGAGAATGGTGGCTGTGGGGTTTGAGCAGTCGCCTACTACGCAAGCGACGCAAGTTCGAATATCAGATGGAGCCAGGGGGTCTACTCTCTTTCTCCGATAACGAAACTTCGCAAATAAACGAAAATCAAACGTAGTTTCAGTATCGCTTTGTTTTTATTAAACTTTATTTTTAATAGTTTAATAATTATATGAAAAAGTGGTTAGAATATATAAACGTCAAATAATTTCCTAGTGGACCAAGTTCGAACGTAATTTTAGAACGAACACGAACCGTGGTAGGAACTTTGCGAACTTTCGACCGAAACTTCGTTTTTTTGGAGAAAGCGAGTAGTTAAATTTAATAGGCGTTCTTTCGTTGAGAAGAGCTCATAGTATAACGTAACATATATTACAAAGAGGAAAGATTTGATTGTTCTTTTGTTTGTTTGTTAGCATTGAATTGGTTCCGAAACTACTTGACCGATCTTGAAAATTCTTTCAGCAATGGATAGCTACATCATCAACGAGTAACATAGACTATATTATATTCTCGTAATCCCACAGGAACGGGAACTACGCGGATGAATCCGAAGTCCGCTAGTTCTTGAATATTCAATCATTACTCACAGAAAATAACAGAAATAACAGCTTCAGACACATGTCGATAAGGAGTCGTAGTTAAAATAGGCAAACGGAAAATTAATTTTTCACATTTCAGTTTTAACCAGTAAACATGTAAATCGATTGAACGCGCGAGCTGCACTAAGTAAACGTTACTTGAAGCCCGCGTAATGTGCCATTATATGACTTAAGTTACACAAGTGTATGATATTTAAATTTATCTATTGACACACGGGGAGTTTCATAATAATGTCGCTTGTCGCATAGGACTGTTTGCACTACTCAATTAATTGATTAAATCGCCAAACCATAATTTGGAAGTAGCGAAAGAAGTATGTAAGGATCGTAGCATCTGGCAAAGTAGTCTACCCGTAAGAGAAACAGGCGTGAGCATATGTATGTGTGTATAATTTATATCTTGCCCAATGAATGGACAGCGATGGTAACATTTTTTTATTTTAATTAAGTAGCCTTAAGATAAAACCAAACGTCCGTGAAGATTTTAATCGCAAGCTGCAACTTAAAATTGTATCATTAGTTTAAGTTTTGGTCACGTTCATAGGCTGCAGTAGCCACTTACTATCAAGCGCAAATAAAGAAGTAGGTATTTCCCAAAGGTATAAGTGTTTTACGACGTTTTCCTACATCGTGGCTATCTCAGAAGGATAAGCAGAGTAAACAAGAAGAATCCTCCATCCACTATATCCTAGCCTCATTGAAAATCAATCCCTGATCCCGAATGTAATCGTGGAATAATCCAGTGTATAGAATGTTTGAACAACTGAGAGCATTTCACAAATACAGGGGTGTAGTATGAAACTTTCATATTCATCCCTTTCATTCCCTCGTATTGGTATCAGATGTTGTGTCTCCCTCTACTGAAGCGATATTGGAGCCCTATGAAATATAGAACTTACGTGGTCTCTTTGTTTTTATTGTCACAAATCTCTGCTAATAGCGTGTGTTGATGTATTCCTATGATGCTAGTCTTGTTAAAGAAACTTGCAAAGGATTTCTCAAGAGGGTCCAAAGATTATATACCTACTTACCATGCCTGTATTCCCCCAAAGGGTAGGCAGAGGTGCTTATTGTAACACCCACATTTCGCTAGTTATGTTTATGTCCCATGTAATTGGGGGCGAACCCACCGGGAACTCATTTAGACTCTGGGCTGCTACTGGGTAGTTACAGATGGCAAAATCCAATATCACGTAATCTGACACGGGGATCGAACCCAAAAATATCGTTGTTAAAGACCGTTTGGATCGAAGCGAAATGTTGTTTCTGTAACAGGCGAATTATCAAACCATCTAAATATATATAACTCAAAGGTGTCTGACTGACAAAGTGATCTATCAACGCACAGCTCAAACCACTGGACGGATCGGGCCGAAACTTTGCATGCAGGTAGATGTTATGATGTAGGCATCCGCTAAGAAAGGATTTTGATTAATTCTATCCCCAAGGGGATAAAATAAGGAATGAAAGTTTGTTTGAAACTTTGCACGTTTGAAACCGTGGGGCACAGCTAGTTCACTTATATATCTCTTAACAAACTGACCTGGATGTCAAAGAAGTTCAAGAGTTCGGAGGTTGAAATTAAGTTTCTGGTAAAAAGAGAAATCGTTCAAACTATCAGTATCTCGCATCGACTTTAGTTTTAACTAAGAATAATTGCTCAGGGCGGTGCTCTGTGAACTTCTAATTAGTTGGAACTTTCTGAAAAATTATATAGAACTTCGGTAGTAGCGCGATACCGCAAGATGTTCGAGGATATGCATAGAGTTGTATATTCGACGTTGGTAATTTCTTTTGAATAATGTTAATAAATAATATCAAATATATATTCACTAGCTAGATATATAAAATTGGGTACTTTCGATGAAAAAAGTTTACAGACAAGTACGGATTTTTAAGAACTAGTTCAAGCCTATTCTTTTATTAAAATTGGAGCAGCGTTTTAAGGAACAGGGGCTCTACCTTAAGCTCTTATTGCCATCAAAGTTCTACTACGTGACAGTGACAGACTTATACACGTCATATACCACTATCTCATAATAAGGGTAAGATTATCCTCACGGCAATAAGAGGTCATGGTAGGGGTATGTTAAAAAGATCGCAGCCAAATGACTCTATTGGAAGTTATTATACCAATATGCTAACGCAACTTGATAAATAAAAAATACAGCAGAATTGATAACCTCCTCCTTTTTTGAAGTCGGTTAAAAGCTATACTTGATTAACGTGTTTTTATAACTAACGGTTGTCGGATTTTGAATATTGCGAGTACTCTGCAAGTTTGCAGCTTTTATAGTAAAAAAATATTTTGTACGAAGTTTTCACCAACTATAATTATTGCTAATAAGGCAGCCAATGGAGGTATTAGCCGCTCTCAGCAATTCCCAATTAGTCCAGCCCATTATTGGAGTTCTGGAGAGTAGCGTCTATGTGTTGTAATTGCATTTCAGACGCTCAGCTCATGAACACGCCATCAATAATTATATATGTATTATGTATATACTGTAGCCGTGTTGACCGAAGGTTTGAGTAGTTGCCTGCTACGCAAGCGAAGCAAGTTCGAAACCTTTACCCTTCGAGCATAGTTCTGTTAAACTAGCAAGCGTCACGCGGTTTCACCCGCGTAGTTCCCGTTCACGTGGGAGTAAGGAGATAAAATAAAGCCTATATTAATCAGTGATAATGTAGCATTCAAATGGTGGAATATTTTTTTAAATTGGTCCAGTACTTTTTTTTAGCTAATTCGTTACAAACATACAAACCTTTCCTCTTTATAATATTACTATAGATATAACAATTTATAAGTAAGTCAACAAGAAATATGTTGCTACAATTTTTTTTTTTTATACTTATTACAAATGTATTTTATAGTAATAATAAAAATAACTTATATAGCTCACTTAAATATTTACGTCCGTGATTTTCGAAAATTGAGATTAAATCATCCGTCAAGTATCAAAACACGTAAATCACTGCGCGAAGAAGAATCCAACAGCTACTCATACATTTCCGCATGCATTAGCGTACGATATACGATAATAAAGATGTGAGACGTAACCCTAATAAAAATGCCATGAGCAGTCAAATCTTACCATCTCTATCTTCGAAATACAGGCTGTCCTATACCTATACTCAGAGTATAGATTTGTAAATGTCTTCGCTTGATCTTACGTTTTCGCGTGGTTCCAATTTCATTCCACCGCAACCCACCTGCTTAAAAGTATCAATATATTGAGCAACACTAAAACGCAACGTAGAGCGACGTATGGACGTGTCAAAAAACCCGTTATCGGGGCACTGTACCCCAAGTTTAACATAAATTAAATATGTTTAAACCTAATGAGGATATTGACCGCGTTCTTCCTCATTTTGTATGGCAACGTATATTTCTTACACTCGCCGCTAGGGATGCCTTTATTTTCCCATACAAAAATACACCCATGACGCCCTGTATAGCGTAAACAGAACACAGTTTACGCCAACAATAAACAAACAGAATCTCATAATGTGGATTCAAAACCCCATTCTATGAATCCAATATGGCGTAAGGAGAGAACTAACATTTTTACGAGTAATATAATATTTTTTACTACCGCGATAATACAGCTCATAACTATCACAGTTTACCATCTCGGTCACGAAAATTATATTTTTTATGTGCTTTATTTTATACTTTAGACGTATATAAGTACAACCTGATGGTAAGCGTCCTTGAGAAAACAAACCTAAGGTATAGATGCCGTCACGAGCGATGAGCGCTTTATACGCAGTAGTCTGTTTTATACTTTATTTTATTTTCAAGCTTACTGTCATTTAACTCGCAAACGATTGCAATTTAGAATTAAAATTAAAAAAGCGCCTGCATGAATAATGTTAGCAATATCATCTCTAACGCATTTGCTATTAACTAAAACAGGCTTGATTAAAATCTGTATTTATCACACAAGACAGACGTTATAGATATTAAATGGACAGAAATTCGAATATGTATGATATTGATATAAAATGTCCCAAGACTGTGTTTGAAGTGCATACGTTGCCGACTGGCTGGTCACTCGGCAAGGAATTACTTCCGACACACGTGTTTCTACCTCTGTAGTTTGCAAATTTCGCTGCTTATTCATACTAAGGTATTGAAATATGATGGTGATACGTTCTAGTATTCGTTTTTTTATTTAGGTACTAAAAATCAACATCTAGTATAAGTGTGCTAGAATTAAGAGTTTAAATATAATTGTAATCAAAGTTTAATGATTGTACAATCAAGGATGTAGGAAATGTATGATTCTTGTAACCTTAAGAAGACCTACTTTCTACCAAATATGGTAGTGGATGTGAATTAATATTATTTCTATTTATACTATTTTTATATTAAGGCTTTTATCAAGTATCATCATTGCAAACAGTAAACTATATAGACATAGATTTGTACATATACTGGTGATGAATATTAGCATGTTAATACAATTGCCGACAAAATTCATAGCATGCATTTTATATTGGTTTATTTTTAATTAAAATGGCAGCGATACGGGAAGAACACTCCCAAAGGAGTGAAGTGAACAAATGTTCGGGACTCAGTTTCATTCAGCGCACGTTCCTATGAAAGATACAGGATTTATAGTGTAGCGATGCGGTAAAACAGTGAGGAGCGTCGCTTATTTCTTCAGGTACAAAAATGTTGATATTCTAAGTTTTGCACATCTGTAACACAGTATACATATTAGCTGTAATTTTGGAATTACAAACAGACACTTCAATTTTATTTATCTGTATGTATAGATATAGATTTTCACAAGTTGAGATTATTTTGACGTTTCTGTTTAAACGAGCTTAACCATTCAAATAAGTATGTAAGTGAATATTGACTTAAGTTTCAAGTAAGCACTTCCCGTTTCCAATTCATAATAGGATAACTTATATCAAGTTTATGTGTTGTCTCGGCGAGTACTCCGTCTAAAGCAATTTCCTGAATAAATTATAACTTTAAAATGGCTATTCGAAACACTTTACATAGAAATGAGACGTAGATTGTTTGCTTTACAAAACTATACGGATAAATCAAATTGAAGTGTCTGTTCGTAATTCGAAATTAACAGCTTTTCACTAAATGCATATGCAAAAGAGCCGTGGTCGCCTCGGGTTTGAGCAGTCGCCTGCTACACAAACAACAATGAGTTTTTCTAAAAAGTGACGCGCAGTGATTTCACACCACGTGCTTTACGGTGAAGGAAAATATGGTGAGAAAACCTGCATATGTCTGAGAAGTAATTCGACACGGCGTTACTCATCTGTCCCGTTGGCACTTAATCATCTTCTGTTAAAAGTGGGTGTTACTATTGCACCCCTCTGCCTACCCCTTCGGAGAATATGCATACATACATACATTATATCCGTGACTTCGTCCGTGTGGAATATTTACTTAAGCTAACGCTATATTTAACCCGCGACTTTATTCACGTAGTGTGATGATATGTAGGCTATTATAGCCTTCTAACACTGAAATATTTTTCCAAATCGTATCAATAATTCCTGAACTAACGCGCTGAAGCAAATAAACAAACAAACTCTTCAGCTTTATATACTAGTATAGATTACTGACTCTACGCTTTTATCAATATAAATCATCTAAGACTGATCTCTTGCAATATTTTCATAACTTTATGGCTCACAGCTTTTCTTTAAATTCGGTAACGGTCGCGTGACGAGTATATATGCCAGTATTAGACTCCCTCTTATTATCTACTAGAGACCCGCCCTGGCTTGAATGCACAGTAGTTTATTTTCGGGTCTTGTATGGAGCGAGCTATAACAAATACATGCCCGGTCCGCCCACAACTCGCGCTCAAAACTCGTGTCGGCACCTGTAACTAATAAGGGTCTGAATTTTCTGAGTATATTGCTTTCATGTGTGTATACTGGAAACATGCAGGAAACCGTACAAATTTGAACAAGGATCCGTTGGACCTGCAGCCGTATGTTGCTCAAAAATTTACAGCCCATTGCAACTTCCAGCGGTTATAGTGTGCTTGTGAAACTGAATTATAAACGCGGCAGTTCCAATGCATCCTGGTGCGGAAGAATTTATGTCCGAACCGCACGTGTTCCCGAAAACGCAGCGTTTTATTGTTGGTGAAAAGCCCCACTTGTGACATCACATTATCAGGGGTGTATCTATGATAGTTTTAGGCTAGTAGGCCCCCAGATCTTCAACCGATTTCGTAATTTATAAGTTCAGAATTAAGTTCTTTAAGTTACTAGGAGACTATACACTGCGGTCATAGTGAAGCATGTGAAGACGTATCATGTACACCCCCCTTAGCGACCAGGAGGAACACATTTGAGATTAGTCTGACATGACCCTTCTGCTGCCTCCGCCAATAGGTGTATCCATATTGTAAAAAAAATAACAAATTTTAATCACATAAAAAATTTGAGGCTCTTTTGAGACATCATCTGTCGGTCATTCTGTTTCAGAAATTAGTTAACACAAACATACGGAGAAAAAAAAAAAATTGTTTTTTTGTATGCATTTATTACTTATTGAAAACTGTTATCTTGAATTACAAACAGACTCATTACGGCATGTAGTATAGATATAGTAAGTTTTTTGAATGAAAAAAACACTATGCGTTTCCACCGCGTTTGTTTAGCCGAGTGCGTACTCGTGTTGGTTGTGTCATGGAGTGAACGCCGTTGCGTCAGTAAATAATGCACAGTAACAAGCCACCCAATGGCACATGGTAACTAGTTGTTGAATATGAAACTATGACCCAAACACTTCGGCGTACGACACCCAATGAACCTGCTGGTCCAATACACCTGAGATCACTTAAAAATGTTATTTTAGGGTGGGATACGTCAACTGACTTTAGCTATAAAAAGAATAAAGTACCTGTGGGCGAAGAATCGTCGGCTTAAGCAAAACGTTTTAAGACCCTCTGAGTTTTGACGTTTTATTTTGGTCATATTACGCTAAGAAGTTGCATAAAAAATCGTTGCATGTTTTTAAAATTGTCAGATGCAACGCATTTCGTCGTCAAGGCTATATTCATAGCTAAGTAATTGACAACGTTATATTTTCCTTTAGGTTTAGCCAAAGCAACTATCCTCGTGTAACCAAGCAATAGCTTCTTTATAGAGATATATAGATATCTACCTCGATAAATGAGCTAGTCAACACAAATATTTAATTTAAAATAAAAATAAAAATCTACTCAAACTTCTATAGCTCCTTAGAATAGTGCGACTCCGATCGAAAGGTTTTTAAAACTAACAAATAATATTTACGTAAGTATCCTCATACTTAAAAATATCTCTCTTATTAATAATATTCAAGTTACTTTGAGAAAACTAACTACGGATTTTCATCGTAGGAAAGTGTCCGAGATGTTTCACTAATTAACCTCGCAAGTACTCGGTAAATTCAGAAGAGTTTTAAATAAGATGCGATCATTTTACAGCATCCGTGGTGAGATATAACAATCTGAACTCTTTTTAGTAGATTTTGTTGGTAATTAAAAATCTAGCCTCACAACCAGCGTGATTCAGGTAACCAAATTTCTCCGTGAAAGGTTTCGAAGGTCAGATAGCGGTAGCTTCTTGTAGTCTGGCAAAGGTCAGGGCGATCATCATCACCCGGGCCTTATCCCATACATTGTTGGGATCGGCACTCGATTCAGCCCGATGTGGCTGATTACCTGGATTTTCATACGAAGCGACTTCCATCTGACCTTCGCATCCGTTTTTTACGAGGAAATTGTTAATCTGGGTTTAACCAGTTGTCAGGCTCTCTTCGGCTTCCGACTAACCTGTAACGATTGCCAAAGACTTGAAATTGGCAACTGGGACCGATGACTTTACGTGCTCTCCGAGGCATGGAAGGAACTCGGGCGGTCATCCTTCCAACATCGCTGATCGAATGATATGCGTAATAGCAACTATGCCACGAGCTCCTCAGGTCAAGGCGATGGTGTGTGAATTTGAATTTTCTTTAAGTCATATAAATTCAGACTCCTGACTGACAAACATATAATTTGGAAAGTGTATTCCTTATGAGGTGCAAGTATCCACTACGATAGAGATTTCACTAATTCCATCACTAAGAGGGTTAACTTAGGGTTGAAAACGTGTACATGAAGTCTATCTGCCGTGCCTTAAGCAGGTGACGCTGCGGGCGCAAGTTAGAACATAATAATACCCACAGAAACCTGTATTTAAAACTGATTCTTACGTCTGGTCTATAAAAATAGTTACTGGCCTTTATACTCAGCATAGATTTGATCGACTCAGCGCACTCGCATAAAGGTATAAAGTGTGGGTAGTATTCTGGAATCATTCGACTTACAGGCATTCAAATTATTAATGCTGGATACCGGAGTAGCAGAGTTTAATGAAGAGGTAACTTAGAAGTAGCACCAAATAGTTAATCTTATCTACTATCGGCTTTTTCGCATGAATGCCTTAAATATTATAATTAAAAATGTTTCTAAAGAAGGCAGCGTGTGGCGGTTGACTGTACTATTTCAACGTGTATGTATTAGTCTAATACAAAACATGGTCATTTGATTAGACTTTAACAAAGTGCTTTCAAATCGTCAGAATGATATAATTATACAGAATAACAAAAGAATACATGAATGTTACCACCGGGTTCGGAAGGTTGCTTTAACTTTGACAAGAGCCCGGTAAAAAACTCAGCAATAAGTAACTCTTTTCATAAAAATATTTTTACAGTTTCTACTATTATGTTAATCTTTACATGAAAATATTAATATAATTGGTCCATTATTCAAATGACAATAAAATATAACCTAATCTAAATAGCCAGTTTATAAATACACATGAATACTTGATGAGACCAGTCCTCACAAGCAGATTTTTCAATTACCTAATTCAACACGCTAACACTGCACTGAAAAGTACTGAGATTTCTTGCCAGCATAAAATATAGCAACTAGCCATGTAGAGGGTTTATAAGAATAGCCTCTGATTCCAGTATATTATATGTGTGGCAGAATGCAACGTCGCAAGTTTCCGCGCGAACGGGCGCTCTCAAAAGATCGGCAGCGGTGATGGCACAAATATTTATGCTCCGCCAAGCCGCACATGGCAGAAAATTCGTGCAAATATAGCTTCGAGCGCTTTTGGAATAGGCACTCTATCGGTAAATTCTGATGTGGTTTTTAATAGACCCCTATAAGCTTTTTGTTACTAGTTTAAAAAAGTTTTTATGCTTAAAGTTTATTAGTTAAATTAACTTTTTACTTAGTTCTTTCTTGAGTAAATCATATTTGAAGTGGGATTGTTAAGTTTCTATCGGTTTTGTTTGCGGATTAAGATGAAGGTTAAAAAAATATGATTACGAGAGGTTTGATAAATTTGTTGAATAAAGGCACCTTGAAGACATTTTCTAGGACTAGCAGGATGATGGGTGACCCATGTTGGGCGCCAAATTAAATGTGTCTATACTAATATCATAAAGAAGAGTTTTAATTGTTTGTATGTATTGAATGCTATACTTTACTCCCCGTACTCCCTCGGGAACGGGAGCTATGTGGATGAAACCGCTAATAACCTGCAACTTCACGAAAAAAGTTAGTCCTAGGATTATGTCTCTTGTTGGGTGCCAAATCAGAATAAACATGAAATTGTTAGCTATTTTTAATAATTCAGGCTTTATTTTACAAAATAAATATTCTGCAATTATTTTAAGTACTAAAGCCTGGGTTCCTATATCATAGTAAGTAAATACTGCAATGCCAGTATGGAGGGCATACAATGAATAAAATCATGTTACGATACGGTAGCATTGTGGAAATACAGTACATTCATCTTTACCAATTTACTTAAAGGTAAGGCTTTGTTAGGGCTGGTATATGTAGGTATTAAATACGTTATACTCGTATGTAACATACGTGGTTTGCTCGTTAATCAAGCGACGTAAGTTCGAATCCCAATGAGTTTATCTAAAAACTTGAGCAGTGATTACACACCACTTTTATTCGTCTCAAACCCTATTGATTGTATTATCAATGGCAATGGATGCAATAACCCCTCTGCCTTGTTTTTAGACATACCCTCTTATTACAAAAAATGTGTCTCAAATATAACAAAATCTATGCCTATTCTGTATAAAAGATTTTCTGCACTCCATTATTAGACTAACTCGATTTATATTTCATTCTTAGAAGCAATAAAGGCAGTAATATTATGCGAAGTGCATACCGGGTAAACATTGTAGGGGTATCAAAGCGAGACAGGCCTTATGAAAATTGCAATAACATCACCCAGTAAGTAAGTGGCAACCCTACGGTTCGCAATATCACAATGGAACACAGCGGTGAAGTGTCCTAGAAATAGTAGAAATTTTACCAAACAAGCGTTCGAACAACATTTTATATTTTCGTTTCCTTGTTGCCGACAAAATGAAGTAAACAATTGCATTTCCTTTAGACTTACTTACTTTGTTGATTCCATTTTGTGATTATTCTCTTGGAAATTGGAAAGAATATTCCATTCTTTAGTTGACCAATATTTATAGTAAGGAGAGGACATTATGAATGTTTATACCTAACATCAAATTTTATTTCACGGATGTTGTACCTACTTATATCCAATTTGCTATATACCTATTTTGTACCAATCTATACAGATAACGTAAATTTAAGTGTCTGTTTGTTTTTCCAAATTAACATTAAAACTAACGGCTTCACTAAATGCATAATATGAAGGTATTAAATACTAAGCTAAACGGTACTGACATAAAAAAAAAACATTTTTTCGTTTGTCTCCTATTCTCCGAAACGGCTGAACCGATTTTAACGGTATTTTTACTGTCAGAAAGCTGATGTTACGAAGAGTAAATGCAACTCATCTCCCTGGCCTTATCCCATACATTGTTGGGGTCGGCACTTGATTCAACCCAATGTGGCTGATCACCTGATTTTTATACGAAGCGACTGCCATCTGACCTTCGCAACCCCGTTTAGGAGGAAAATCTGTGATTTGGGTTAAACCAGTTGTCAGATTATTTTTAGGCCTCCGACTGACCTGTAACGATTGCCAAAGATGTTAAATTGGCAACCGGGACCGACGGCTTAACGTGCTCTCCGAGGCACGGAGGGAACTCGGGCGGTCACCCATCCAACTACTGGCTAGGCGTATGGTTGCTTAACTTCGCTGATCAAATGATATGCGCAATAGCAACTGTGCCACGAGCTCCTCGACAGTAAATGCAACTACCTTTATATAAAGAAGTATAGGTTCCAAAAATTTGATAAGTGAAACCACGGGGCACAGCTAGTATGAAAATAAAAATGATTTTAGTTTAGGGCCTCGGTAAGACGGATACTTATGAGCGTCGAAAAAAAATACCACCGGTTCAGAAACTAGCATTTTTCGAGAACCGGAGAAAAACTACACTGTGCGCAGAATATAGAGATAGGTACCTACATATTCAACCATTTTAGAATCGTAGATTCCCTCCATAAACACAAACAAATAAATAAACAGCCTCTGCTATGAGTAAAAGTCAGTAAAGTGAGCATTTCGCTTGACCCGGAAGTCGACGGCATAACAAAGCCTCCAAACACCGGATGTGCCGGCCACAGGATCAGTTTCAGCCGGAAACGGCGGCCATTTGCACCCCCGATCTATTTCCGGTTGTTCCAGGGGACGTCAAACTGAATTTAGTCTTCTATTGAATGAATCGCGTGCGGAATAAGTTTATTTGCTTGAACATTGCTTGGTTATGCTGGTTTCCAAAGCGGTTAGCGTTTTGGGTACAGCTCTATTGATACATTTTGATGGGAGAGTACAAGTAGAGATAAACAGAAGGTACTTTATATATCATAAAAACAGATTTAGAATGCAAAGAAAAAAAAGTGTAGACCGAAAAAATGATGATGAGGATTATTAGGAATTTATCTTATGATTGTTTTGTATCAGCGTTTCTCCACTCGCTACATAGATGGCGCTACTCTCTAACAATTGCAAAGTTTGAGTTCAAATACACGAGAACCTAAATCGCGCAATAAGAGTCTTCGAGCGCATTGCAGTATATAGACAAGTTTCCAAATAGATCAGTTGGAGCCATAGTTCTCGAGGCATAACACCCGTCTGGCTGGAATATCTTTCCTTTGCTATCTCACCACAGATTGCAACTGACATTGAGCAGTTCATAGGCTGCGGTAACCATTAAGTAACCTTCAGGTAGGCTATAGCTTGTTTGCTATTTTAGTGCTATAGTATCTACCTCGCCTGGAAACAATGTAACGTTTTCCCAAAGTAAATTCACGCCCAATCAAAATGCAAATCCGGTAACGAAATAATAATTCTATTTACGTTGAGACGGCTCAAGGCACGGAGTAGGGACGGGCGATGAACACGTATTAGATACTTAAGTGTTTATTTTCTTCGTTGATATGTGTTTTTTACAAAGGCATACAGAATAACGGACCAAATGCTTTATAGCAAGCATACAGACCATCTGATAGTAAACGAGGGCTTAAGAAATTTGCAAAACCACGCCTGTTTGTTGTCTACAAAATGAAATAAATATACGGAGGATTGTTTTAGTCGATTAAAATTGGGTTGTTTGCTCACAGACTGTTGGTAGCATGATTGTTTATTTCCTCTACACTTCTCTAGCAGCCTTACTTACCGAACTAGTACTGTAGGCCAGCTATGATCGTTTAAGCAGAGCGTATTAAGAACTTCTTAGCTTTTAATTTTACGGTACCAAAATTTAACGTCAAAGCTTAGTAGTTCTTAATACGCTCTGCTGTACTCTATGCTAACTTATTTGGTAACGATCTGTACCTCAAGGTATAGGTTTTGACCTCAAACTAATAAGTATTTTTCATGTTTTACCATTATCTTTGGAATTCAACTATTTTTTTATTAAACTATTTGGAGCCACGTTAAGACGTTCCGAAATTCGTCGACGTTTGAGCATGTCAAACCCTTACAAACCCTCAAATCCCCAGTCGGACAACACTGAGCACCATCCCTCTCATAATGTTAATGTAAAACGTGTGAAATTAAAATAGAACCTTATACAATAATAAAAAACACATGGCAACACTAAAACGCTAAAATTGTTTCCTTGTTATTCAACAATAATTCGCTTTACTTAATTTATATAACGCTTTTAACTTGCAAAGTTTAGGCTAAGAGCCGTTATTGTGACGGCCAATGTTTAATTAATATCAAAGTTACCGGCATTCCGGGGAATTCTAATGAAAATGTATTTTAATTAACTGAAAGGTATTAATGAATATTCATTGCCACGCTCTACGTACTATCAATTGTTCCAATGTGCACTGATATTCTGCTTACATTACGCCTGGTAATAATTATTATATCTCAATCTATGCAATATATAAAACTTATCTTTATATTTTGGACAATTGGACGTCACGCGGTTCCACCCGTGTAGTTCCCGTTCCAGAGGGAGTACGGGGATAAAATATTGCCTACATTACTTAAGTACTAATGATGTAGTTATCCATTGCCGAAAGAATTTTCAAGATCGGTCAAGTAGTTTCGGAGCACATTCAATGCAAACAAACAAACAAAAAATTATCAAATCATTACTCTTTATAACATTAATATATGTATATATATATAGCCTATGTGTTCTTCTGATGTTTAAGCTATATAATTGTAAAGTTTCACTAAAAGCCATTCGGTAGTCTCTGCATGAAAGCGTAAAAGTAAACATATATAATATATACACACATTCTTACAAACTTTTACGTTTATAATATTAGTTAGACTAGTAGGATAGAATGGTAGGATTCATAGTTGACTGACTGAAATCAATGCATAGTCTAATCCGTTGGTCCTAGTCCCATGAAATTTGGAGGGTGTGTTCCTTGTAAGATTTAAGAATGCCCTAAGAACGCAATGGAAGGCGCAGGTTACTACAAAATATTGTTTTTAGATTTTAGTGTGAATAACCTGGTAAGAAGCTTAGTAATTCCTCTACAAATATATTATTAAAAAAATACCAAATAAATCACATGAGAAATAAAATCCCATGGACATACTTCGAATGCACATATGTAGATAATAATTTCATTCAGAAGCGAGAATCTCTCCCACTTGTATTTTCGGTGAAAGCGTTCGACTCTTTGTCCACCCCTTCTCAGACCGTTGTTGGAAAGCGTGATCATACTCAATGAATTAATTCAATACTAACAAATTGCTATACTTATTAGTCAGTGTATCTCCGTTGTATATGGCGTGAGTCACTCGTAGTTAAGAATGGAAGGCCTTATGGATGACAGCCTACGAGTTTTTGGTGAATCATACGTTTTTTTGGAACGTTTTCATTTAGTCATCGCAAAGTAAACTCCTGTGTCCACATTTTTCATCGACTTACAACTGTCTTATAACAAACTATCCCTCCTTCGATCTTAACAATCTATGTATATGTCAATAGATCAAATGGGTAACAGGATGCGATACTATTTTTAGTTTCACACCCAAGGGGTGCCAACGGATATTTATTATTAAAACGCTGTCCGTTCGTCCGTCTATCAGTGGGCTGTATTTCACGAACCATATAGATAGATAGCTAAACTTTTTTGTTCTGCTAACTTTGGACCAATATTGTCGTATATATATATCATACATACGTCATATGGATTCATATGGATTGCCCGAAGGGGTACTTATAGTACACCTACATTTCGCTAGCTTTATTTAAGCTCCATGAAACAGGGGGTGAGCTTATTGCCATTAAGCGGGCACTATTCCAGACTCCGGGAACTACTGGGAAATCACACATAGGAAAACATAATAACACAACCACCATACTAACGAAGAATTCGAATATATCTACTTAAAATTGCATAATTTCAGAATCCATTGCAAAATAACCTTATATTTCAGTTTGAAATGTTTATGGAAATTTAAACTTGCCCTCGTCGAAATAAATAAGTCAATCCGTTGAAACAAAAAAGTACTTCCTTTAAATCGTCCAACCAAAGGCATTTTCCCTTATGTTACTGGAAATTGATTATGAAGTTAGTTATCCATACAAAAGGTGAGTCAGCGGCTTTCCCAGGGTTTCCCCTAACTCGTTCCGCCCACTTAAAGGCTGAATAATAGAGAAGTCACCCTGAGTCACGTGACGATAGCTTCCGATGACGTCATGTTTGACCTGTAAAGATCAACGGACCGTGTACTCACAGCTTTGGAATTATATAACACTAGCGGACGTCACTCGGTTTTACCCGCGTAGTTCCCGTTCCCGTGAGAGCACGGGGATAAAATATAGCCTATTTTAATCAGTGATAATGTAGCATTCAAAGGATGAAAGAATTTTTTAAATCATTCTACGTTTTTTGAGCCAATTCGTTACAAACAAATCTTTCCTCTGTATGATATTAGTATAGATACTAGCTATACCTCGTGGTTTCACCCGCGTTGACTTAATTTCATTGAGGTATTTAGCGAAAACCTATTTTGTTAAATAAAAGTACCCGTAATTACTCCTTGTAACATTAGCTATATGCCAGTGAAATACTCGTTATAATCGGTCAGTGAAAAGCTGTTAATTTGTAGTTACAAACAGACACGTCAATTTTATGCATTCAGTGAAAAGCTGTCACTTTGTAATTACAAACAGCCGCTTCAATTTTATTTATATGTATTATGTTACGAAAGTCATCTCATATGGTAGAAAATTGAAAAATTGTCCAGCTGTAAATAACAGTTGAAAAACTTTTTTAACATAAATAAATAAAAATAAATAAAGTTTTATTGAATAAAGTATTAAAAAAAAACATTTATTTTTTGCAAATGTTTCCGTTTTTAATTCTTCTTCCTTACGCTATTCCTTTTCTAATAATATTTGGCACTTCCTTTAAAATTTACCCTGATGCTAATGTGACCCACCCTAATTTAATGCATTTTGACGGACACATAGATGATTCTCATTACCTCTGCCCTCCATAATCTGTATAGAGGGAGTATTTAGTGTAATATATAGGTATATGAGTGCAATATTCACGTAGGAGCCAGCCGCAAGCCTCCGGACGTTGTGGCGTGGTTTACGTCTACCGCAAACGAGCGTTGCGGGCGCATGACATCATGGACCGTGCCATTATGCGCTCGACGCACTATTGCGTCTGTAAGGTATCTTGAGTACCTGATAACTCGTGGTCATGAGCTGGCAGAACCTCTAATTTAATTAGAATTCCTTGCCGGTTAATAAATAAAAAAAAACAACTTTAAGGACACTTGGGACATTCATTGAAGGTTATTTTTAAAGCTAACTCAGCTTAAAACTTTACTACCTTTTCCAACTGTAAGCCTGTCAGGAGAACAAAAATACATATTGTATCCAAAGAGATATAAACGTTTTAGTTTTTACTTACGACTTTTTAAGTACTCATCATGAATTTAAGAGTTGTGACTCTTGTCGGTGTAACTGATGCAACTTCTTCCATTTGTCTCTATCCAGTGCTATCTCTTTGACCTCCCTATACGTCATGGCAGACACTTCCTTGACTTGTTTCATGTTTTAAGTACTAGCCCAGGGAAATTACGAGAGTTTGTATGGAGGGGTCGGCACTAATTCTAATCTCCAATGTTAAATGCAGATTAGCACTATTAGCTTATAAGATGATTGTAAAAATTAAATGGGAATAGAATTACATTGCAATGCATTAGCTCGTTTTAGGGGCTAAAGCTATCTCTACTCCAAATTATCGAAATTTCTGTAAAATCGTTTCAGCCTTGAAATTCAGACAGATAGAACTTTTTATTCACAAGATGGCGCCACACGTTAGTTAGATCACACAACGTTTTCTTAAATCTATATCTATACAGATAAATAAAATTGAAGTGTCTGTTTGTAATTCCAAAATAACAGTTTTTCACTAAATGCATATGAAAATATACACGCTACTGACACTAAAAAACCAAGTTTTAAAATTTTTCTCTGTCTGTCTGTCTGTCTGTCCGTCTGTCTGTCTGTCTGTCTGTTTGTCTGTTTGTTCTGGGTAATTTCTGAAACGGCTGGACCGATTTTAACGGGACTTTCACTGGCAGGTAGCTGATGTTTCCAGGAGTAACTTAGGCTACTTTTATTTATAAAAAATATTAGGATTCCGCGAAATTATGCATGAAACTAAATCTACGCGGGTGAAATATATAATATTTTCCTTATTTTCTAATTTCCCAGTAGTAACCCGAAGTCTGGATTATTGCCCGTTTAATCATGATGAAATGTGGTTATGCTATAGTACACCTTTGCGCGTTATCCTCATCTGACAACTGACAGGACACTTTTTCCATTCAAAATATGAATATGGCTTCTGCCAAACGTATGATCTCCATAAAGCATCAACAGGTCCCATAACTCACAATATCACCTAAATTTTTAACACGCAATTTCAGATACTGCAGTATAATTGCGAACATAATGCCCCGCTCGTTACATCGCCGCCTCAATGCGCACTTAAATCATATTTATGTGAGGATAACCCGCATTGTATTAACAATGCTGAATATTTCGGCGAGCGAGGGCACGTGAAATATTAGGGGTATTATCTCGTTGCAATTTCATAAAATTGTCGGGTGCCTGTTATTATGTGATGGTCTGAGCAAATTGACAATTAATTTTGCTGAGAAAAATTCGTTTTCCCACCAAATTGATTCAAATTTCTTTGTATGAAATATTATGGCTACTTATATAATATTAGTTTTTCACATTTCATCTTTAGTTTTCACGTTTTATCTAGGACGTTGCGTGTAGATTTTATTTTAATATGTATATTATTTTATGCATACGTATAATTTGTAGGCAGAGGAGTAGTTATAGTGCACCCACATTTCGTCAGTTATGTTTGAGTCTTTGATCTCATCTTTGATGTCATTAATCGGACACTAATCTAATCTCCAGGCTGATACTTAGCTTAAAGTCCCAATAACATAGGACTTCGTTTTCTAATTAAAGTTTATTACGGCAATATTGTTTTTAAATCTAGATACATACTTCATGTCCGTATATAAAAGACTAGCGGACGGCACACGGTTTCACCCGCGTTGTTCCCGTTCCCGTGAGAGTACGGAGATAAAATATAGCCTATGTTACTCGCTGACGATGTAGCTATCCATATCTGAATGAATTTTCAAGATCGGTCAAGTAGTTTCGGAGTCTATTCAATGCATAGAAACAAAAAAAAAACAATCAAATCTTTATAATATTGTTGTTAAGTGTAAATAGTCAGTGTTATATCATAGGAATGATTTCTTGCCGGTTCTTCTCAGAAGGCTAGTTTCCGAACCGGTGGTAAATTCTCGACTATCATAAACGTGCCTTACCAGGGCCTAACCTGAATAAATATTTTTCATTTTCATTTTCATTGAATTTAATATTGTCAGCACAATTATTCCACGCAACATATAACATAACCTAAGTCATAAGTAAGCATAGTCGGGGGTTTCATTAGTAAGGATAAAATATATAAATATATACCTTCAGTTAAAAAAAACCTAATTTATGAGGTAAGAGCAAAAAAATCAAATAATCCCCAATCCAGTTGTTCATTAATTTGGTGAAAATGTGAAATTTAATTTTCACCCCCAGGTGGCGCCGAGGTCGGACCCGATGCGGTCGAGACCACCTCGCGTCGCAGCCCCGGCTAATGTGCCGGTGGCATGTGGTCACGATTTTTACCATTTCACGTGAAACATTTTGCAAACGTAACCAGTTTTGAATATCAATTCAATGTTTGCATGACTTTAAAACTGTTGTTTGAGTTTTGAAGAAAAAAAAATATTTAACTACGTAAATAAGTAGCTCTTCACTAAATAAATTTTTTTTTGAATACACAAACAATGATTGCAAGAAATCGAGTAAAATAAATTTAAATAAAACACGGAATATACATGGGACTTTTAGGCGTATTTTTTTGGCACGGGGCTTCTGTTGGTGCTACATATCTGTTTAAAACTATGTAAAGAAACTATACTTCTTTATATGTACAGCTCTCTTCCGTCGGTATACAGTGTTCGTGTTGTGTACTCTTTAACGTATAGATGTCGCTATGAGTGATGGCAGCCTACATGGTTGGTTAAACAGCTTTTGTGTCAAGTAGACAGAACTCATTTAAAATGGAGTCGTTGGACTAATAATATTGTATATAAAGGAATTTACTAATTTAAAGAATAAACTTTAAATGTCGTTTCTTTGTTTTCAGGTAAGATAGTATGATTTAAGTTATATGTTATTATTATTGTTATATGTGTAAATACTTAAATAAATCTTTGTTTTCAGAGCAACGCAATTGTTTATTTGAATTTTACAATTCCTGCCATATTGTCTTATAACTATATAAGAAAAAACTTAGCATTTAAAAAGAAGTCATAAATTTTATTTATATTTCGGGTAGTTTTATTTTTAGAATTACATTTCACAACAAAAATAATTCAAAGTCAAAGTCAAAGTCAAAAATATCTTTATTCGATTAGACTTTATACAAAGCACTTTCAAATCGTCAGAGTGACACAATTTACAGGATTATACATGCTACCGCCAGGTTCGGAAGGTTGCTTTTACTGAGAAGAACCTGGCAAGAAACTCAGTAATTACTTTTTTCAAAAATATTATACAATTAAAAAAAAATCACAAAATAAATCATTTGAGAAATGTAAGCCCATGGACACACTTCCAAAGTACAAATGTCGATAAAAATTAACATAAAGAAAAGTCTAGTAGTTCTATTTATATCATTCAAGCAGTAGATTAGTGGAATAAACAGACAGACAGAGGAAGAAGATAAATATTTTTTTATTATATATCTATACAGATAAATAATATTGAAGTGTCTGTTTGTAATTCCAAAATAACAGCTTTTCACTAAATGCATATGAAAGTAAACACGATACTGACTCAAAAAAACCAAGCATTAAAATTTTTCTCTGTCTGTCTGTCTGTTTGTTCCGGGTAATCTCTGAAACGGCTGGACGGATTTTAACGGGACTTTCACTAGTAGGTAGCTGATGTTTCAAGGAGTAACTTAGGCTACTTTTATTTATTAAAAAGATTAGGGTTCGCGACAATAAGGAAGAAACTAAATCTAAGCAGGTGAAATCGCGGGGCAAAAAAAAATTTAATGCAAATTTTACTTTTATATGAATGTAGTAAAAAGCTGTAAATTTGGAAGTACAAACAGTTTAGCTGTATGGATTCAAGTCAGTATATGTTTTATTTTGAGGCAAAGCAAGTATCAATGTACACACTGCTAACACACCCCTGGGATAGTATTTAACATCCCACAGCGGTACAAAGCCACGAGCATGCATACTTTGGCTTTACGCCAAAGATCGCCCAGCACGCCTTTGTATTGGATACTGGAATTGAATTTATTGTTGCTCAAGACACCGCAATTTGTTCCGCAAATTGTGTGCAATTTTTACACTGCAGCCTTGTCTTGGAAGGGGTATAATAGTATGTAATACTTATTACTGTTTAAAATACTGCCATATATGTATAAATCGTGTCCTTTACCATAAAATCTCGAACGACTATGAGAGAACGTATATGAGTAGTTTTAAAGATTTCATACAAATATCCAATCTTTTTCTGTTTTTAAAAATATGTACTTTGAAATTGTACTAGTATGAACTTTTTACAATTAATAACAAATTTTTACAACTTCTCAAATGGGTCATAAATGGATAGGTACTATCTATACATCTATACAAATAAATAAAATTGAAGTGTCTGTTATTCCAAAATAACAGCTTTTCACTAATTGCATATGCAAAAACCAAGCTTTAATTTTTTTCTCTGTCTGTCTGTCTGTCTGTTTGTTCCGGGTAATCTCTGAAACAGCTGGACCGAACGGGACTTTCACTGGCAGGTAGCTGATTTCAAGGAGTAACTTGGGCTACTTTTATTAATTAAAAATATTTCCGCGACATGAAGTATGAAACTAAATCTATGCGGGTGGAACCGTGGGGCACAGCTAGTAATAGTATATTATATAAATCACGGGTATCTTTTTTATACTTTGTTTTTCCTTTATTGTACTTCTAACACTATAGATGAGAAATTAAAACACTTTTGTCAGTAACATCCCGAATATATTTAAGGCGTACTTTTAGGGTTACCTTGATTTATACATACCAGAGTGTAATCATTGAATCAAATGACCTGAATGGGGAATCAAAACGACTCTTTGATTGGTCTTAATTATCATGTACTGATAGTAATTTTCCACCCAGTTCCCCTTCGTCAAAGCTCTGCAGTGTATAGGCCAGGCGTGATCACAATATCAGTTTATCCCGGGCACTGTACACAGAGTCCAGTGAATCCGTCAAAGGATCAAGCGACGCTACATGAGCACCAATATTAAATATAGGGTTGGTTCACACTGACATTTGCCAATATTATACTCGTAGGACTTAATTTTTTTCGACTCGAACACAAAGGTATGTAAATGTGTAATTTCGACGCATGTGGTGTGATCACGAGTAGCTCAGTTTGCAGAGGTCGTTGTGCGGCGGGTTCGAGTTCCACCTCGTGTTCTTATTTTTCCTAACCCATCATCTCCCTGGCCTTATCCTATGTATTTGGGGTCGGCACTTGATTCAACCCTATGTGGCTAATCACCTGATTTTTATACGAAGCGACTGCCATCTGACCTTCGTATCCCCTTTTTTGAGGAAAATCGGCAATCAGGGTTAAACCAGTTGTCAGACGTTCTTAGGCCTCTAACTGACCTGTAACGATTGCCAAAAATGTTAAATTGGCAACCGGGACCGACGGCTTAACGTGCTCTCCGAGGCACGGAGGGAACTCGGGCGGTCACCCATCCAACTACTGGCTAGGCGTATGGTTGCTTAACTTCGCTGATCGAATCATATGCGCAATAGCAACTGTGCCACGAGCTCCTCTTTTTCCTAAGATTTTTCTTAACCATATTAAAAAAATACAGAACTAGGTATTATGGAAGGTAAAATAGAAGTAAGGCGTGGCAGGGGCCGACTGAGGATAAGCTGCACCTAACAATTGAGGGATAAAATAATCGTCACGTCGTATTAGGTTAGTCGAAAAAGCACTGGAAATGGACAACTGGAGGGCGCGTCATCAGCTGCACCGACAAGAGTGTAATTCTTAAATGAAGAAGAATCATGGTCTATTTAGACATTACTGCAGATTTCAATAACGACATATTAACCGTGTCCCACTGTTATGGACCCACAGTGGGTCCACGGGATTTTTGCCCGTAGTTAGTTTTATGTCGATTTCTGTGAGCCCACGGACTAAAATTCTGATTGATTCGGGTATCTCCTACCATAAGGTATCAATGTTTTCAAAAAAGATAAATTAATACTATAGCAGTGGGACCCCGGTTAATATGTCTCAAAATAACTCGATATTCGCTCACCTTATTTATTGGTCGATTGGTTTGGTAGTATTTACTTGTATCATGAATTTAATCAGTACCTACCTAGGTGCATAAATACTGTGCCAAACAAGCAAACTAATCAACCAACCAATCTATTCTCGCTCTCTGCAATAAAGGATGCAGTTTGATGTACGTACACGTAATTAAAAACCAATCGACGTGATATTCGACCACCCTGTGTACTCGCCCCTAGTCGTTCCCAGCTAATTCCGGCACAATTTAGCAGTCAACCACAGTTTTCGATCAGGCGCTTTGCCGCAACGATCACCACGGTATTAGCTCGACTTGCATATTATTATGAACATTGACTGCCTTGTTGTGATAATGTGTTAGAGACGTGATTGATTACATTTACATTCAAATATGATTTCACTTATTAATATATCCACCGTGTCGTACCTAAATAATTTATTGCAGGAGTTCTACTCTTCCTCAACGAAATAAGAGTATATGGTTAAAAATTCGTAAAATTCTTACCACGGATCTTATTAAAATTCATATTAAAAGAGTAGAACCCCTGAAATGCTCCAATAAAAAGTGTAGGTATTTTTTCCTGTAACTTCGTTCTATGCCTACATTGTTATGTTCGTGAAAATTTATGGCGTGATACAGGTAGGTAGATGTAAAATAGAATGTTAGTTAAATTCATTTACCATGGCGCTAATATAGGCTAGATATGTATCGTCCTAGGTATAACTTCAGAGACAGTACATTCAACTATGATAACGCAGTAACGATTACTAAAAATATTTTTGCATATTCTTGCGCCATCACGCGAAACCGCTTCAATATAATATGGCATTATTCGACTGCGAAAAACGTATTTATGCATTCATAAAAACTAACGGTATCATAGAGAAGAGTTGTTAAATTCCACGATTCAGCTCCGAGCCTTACGTTATTATAGGAGCAAATACTTTGACTGAACGATTATTGCTACTAGAATGGATCAGGCGCTCGAAAATAACAATCATGAGTGTTATTCTGAGCTGAGTAGTCTGCGTGTAACACTGCAGCGACTTTCAAGCACCTTGGTAAATTTTTCGAACTTTAGTAAATATACGTACTTAGGTAATTTGTATTCGATGTGAAATTTTATCTTGTATAGTCATTTCTTTTACTACAAAAATCCTGGCGACTGTCCGCCTGATGGCAACAAATATCAAATGTTTCTATGTGCATTTTTTGAACAGTAAATTTGCCTATTAAAGACGCTTAGTTTTCTGGTTACACATATTGCCTACTTAAATTTAAAAACTTTACGTATTCATTTTCCTAAAAAAAGGCTTTCAGAGTTCTAAAGCTAGCAGTTAGTCACGGAACCAGCTATTTAGTACCTACTATGAAAAAAGTTGCTTTACATCACAGAACACTCGCTTAGCTAGTAAATTGAACTAAAACGACGAAACAGTTTAAAATAAGAAGTCTGTAATGGATGGGATTGTAAATAAATGGTACCTAAACTTTGTGGACATGTCTACGCTTGCATTGGAAACTGAGAAAAACTTTGTTGGGTGCGTTCTACGTAATAACCGTAGCTAGACTACTAGTAAATCTAGACCAACCAGTATGTACGACTAAAGGGAATGTTATTTCGTAGAATATTTTATTGAACTGTGCCCCGCGGTTTCACCCGCGTAGATTTAGTTTCATCCTTATTGTCGCGGAACCCTAATATTTTAAAGAAATAAAAGTAGCCTAAGTTACTCCTTGAAACATCAGCTACCTGCCAGTGAAAGTCCCGCTATAATCTGTTCAGCTGTTTCAGAGATTACCCGGAACAAACAGACAGACAGACAGATTTTTTTAAAATTGGTTTTCTAGTTTTAGTATCGTGTATACTTTCATATGCATTTAGTGAAAAGCTGTAATTTTGGAATTTCAAACAGGCACTTCAATTTTATTTATCTATATAGATGTATAGATATAGACGAAAAAGCCCACAGCCCTTCTTCACATTAGTATCATAAAGAGTGTGATAGGCAGAGATTATCGTTTGCCACGTGCTACGATACATAGGTACCTACATACTTCTTTCGCTTCGTGAACATTAATGCACGCAATCGATATAGTCAAAATTTAAACACGAGTTTGCCACTCGCTAGCGTCTCCGCCGAATATTTGTGTGAGAAATTGTACAGCCGTCCAAGCGGTGACGTGAAAGAACTAAAAATATTGTCGGAGACGCTAGCGAGTGTAGATTATGGTGGCAAACTCGTGATAGGGGTACAGGTATCAGTCATAACGGATTTAATGAAATGACGTCTCCAACAATACATAGTAATGGCTGACGGAAGTAAACACACACAGAGTATATACAGATTGACGTATAGGTAAGTCTACACGTCAATCTGTATATACTCTGTGAACCACAATTAGAATTGGAGATCATATAATATACCTGGTGTTAACATATTTCTATGTTAAAAATTAAAGGTAAATTGACTTCGTGACCGCCCTAACGCCAGTGAGCGGACCAAGGACTCCGAACGACCATTATTCGCGGTTAACAATTAAGTAACCTTACTGAGAATTTTAATGGTTTACTGGATAAACGGTGTGGGATAATTGTTGGGCGGGAATTTTAGAACTTACTAATTCAGCCTAAAGCACAGTACCTAGGTACGTTATTGTGAAAAAGAGTAAAACCAACACGATTAAGGCTCGTCGCACAGTGAGTAACCTAACCTAACTGTTGGTATAAGTTTCCTCCTCGGTGTATCACAATGTGTTTCAATATGAAATCTCTACTAATATTATAAAGAGGTAAGATTTGTCAGTATACTTGTAACGAATTAACTCAAAAAATACTGGACCTATTTTAAAATTGTTTCACCATTAGAATGCTACATTATCACTGATTAATATATTTCATCTCCGTGCTCTTCGCACTCGTACGCGGTTTAACGCGGTAAAACGCGTGACGTCCGCTAGTACATGATAAGACTCGTAGTTGTATCCCCCGGTTTCACTCACGTAGACTTTATTTCACGAAAGCCAATTTAAAAAGTGACCTACGTTCTTATTGTAACTATCTGATAGCGAAATTCCCAACTAAATATGTCCAGTCGCTTCGGAGATTAGCCGAAACAAGCAGACACAAAATATATATGCTCTATGCTGCTAAGATGGAATTACAAACAGACACTTTAATTTTCTTTATCCGTATTGACAAGACGTACCTAATAGATTTAGGCTTCTTGCTTGCTTCTGCCTGTCGCTTTGGAAATCCTTATAGAAACTTTATAGGACAAAAACATCTTGGTGACCAAGTCTTTTATATGCGCAGAATAGAACGTAGGTATCTAAACAGTTTGGAGCTGGTATTATGACAGGATTGTGGTATATTAACATTATTTCACAATAAGTAATGGTACGGAGACGCGATACTTTGCATACATAATACCTAGTATCTTGGAGGAATCTTGAATCACACTGGAAAAGTACGTGAGAAATTGCAAGGACTTTGCTATGTTAATATAATCTGCTGCTTATCAAATTGATATTAAATTTGCTCAGAATATAACAGATTAAAATAAAATTTCACACCACGAACTTTAGTGAAGGAAAACATCGTTAGGAAACCTGCATGTGTTAGAGAAGTAATTCAAAGACGTATGTAGAGCGTAGAGTCGGCGATGGACTCACTATCTATCACCTTGGCACAATCATATTCGGTGAAATATGTGTGCTGTTTTTACAACACCTCTCGAAATGTGGATGTACTAAGAGTACCTCTGTCTAAAAAGGAAGAGTTTTTTGTGTTTTACAACTTATTCGTTTTGTTACATTTCACAATTGATTGTTTGTTCTGCAGTTAAGTGTGTCAAGTCATGATGAGAAAAATATTTCATACAACTATGTTGGCATAGTGAAAAAAAAAAGTTTTTAGTTGGTTTTAAAACTAGATTAAATTTTTTAAGTAATTTAAGTAATGATTTAGATTATCTGCTAAATGTCTTGTACGTTGTAATTGTACGTCGACAAACTAGATTTCTTGGTCAATGCATTAATTTTCCTAATTCGTTCCGGACCTATTCCCAATCAAAAGCAATCAATAATGATAAATCGCTCTGAACGTAAACATCAAGACAGACAGACAATGAGTAATAAGGGCATACGTACTCTGCGACACCGATGACCCAAACGTCAAGTAAACATGTGGCGAACACCTACTTAGCGAGGACCGTCGTGTTTATTAAACACTCACTTATCTGGATGTGTAGGGAACACTCTATAGGCGCGATGAGTCAGGAACTACTCCGCAATGCCCGGGAAAAAGGAAAGCTACTTGAAATAACAGTGAGTCAGAGAGGGACGAGTAGAGTTTTCCAGTTTCGTCTCACTCGTGCTCTGCCTCAGCGATGTTTCTCAGCCGTCGAGTTTGTTTTTTTCGCTCGTTCAGCTCAGTATTAGCCGCGCCATCGAGGCGTATACTCTGTGCTGTTCGAGCGCGAACACTGCAGATACGATTAAATACGTTTACAAATACACAAAAATAACATCAATTTCGTGTTTCATGTCTAATACCAACAGCTCATCGCCTGTATGAACCGCTAACTACGAGGTAACAGACGACTCTTGTTGTTTTGTCTTTTATTTTTTGTTTCTCTACCTTTATTTTGACCGGGAAAAAGCCGGGTGGATGTAAAATTGTGTGAATACGCAGTGACGTTCAGTGCACTCCTTTGTTCAGTGACGGTTGAAGGACTCGATGGAATCTGGTTGATATTACGAGTGGTTTTGGTTCTGTTAGTTTGGTTTTTTTTTATTTCCGCCGGTAGCCGAGGTGTGGTTGTCAACACGTGCTATCGATCGCTGACAGACTGTCACATTAAGGTGAGTACCTAATTTACCTACGTGTTTCAAATCGCGTTCCAAAACGATTCCAATTTCGAAACTGACATTTGATTCAATTACGGCGTTCTACCGTCATCACGCTCAATTTTATCGAGTGCACGGAACAATTCACTAGTTCCACTACGGACCGGCCAAATGGTTACATTTAACAGGAAAAAGGGAGATAAGTATGCCAGTTGACTTCCTTGGACGTCGATAAACAGCTGTGTCGCGATAACAATAACATACCTACCTCCATTTAAAACTTGATACTTAGCGACTGAACTAAGTAGGTACTTAAGTAGTTATAATATTTGGTATCATGTGTGAACCAAATACAGTAGTGTAAATACGGGCGATTATTGCTTGCCCTGTTTGTTATGGCAGATGGCATGGTACCGAGTGCGGTGTCGAGTGAATGCTCGAATGATGTAATATCTTCTCGTAAACGAAGGTACTTGTATACCTATACGTTGCTCGCTCCGGTTACCTATTATATATGTATATGTGGACACAACACAACTCTAACGTGGTCTAAGACTTTAACCTAATCTAATCTATGATACACAAGCAATACAAGCCGTTCTTATGCTTCTTGTTATCAGCTGTTTGCATAATAGGTTTGCGGTAAGTTTTTAGGATTCCCTATCCTAAATGCTATAGGAAAATATTCAGTAAGTATAATATTAAATAATTATGTGACACCTGAATTATAGGTACCTACTTATAAAGAGGTAGGTATAGGTTGGCATTAGCCAAAATGTCAGGTAATTTAATGACATTTCGGCTTAGGATTTTCGCTTTGAAAAAGAGTCTTCAGAAGTTTTTGTAATTCTTTATATAGGTGTAACCAGCTTTTCCTTCAGGGGTTCTATCATGAGGTACATATGTACAGGCCCCGCTGGGAATCGAACTTGAGTCGCTTGCGTAGCACAGACTGCTCAAACCCCATGTTAGACCCCCGGATTGAGTGAAGTGTTATTGGAGTTTTACATCTATCATTTCTCAGTAGTAGCCCGGAGTCTAGGTTAGTCCCTGATTAAGTTTTATTTAAAAAAGTATTAAGGTTCCCTGAAATTATGTCTACGTAGGAGAAACCGCGGGGCACAGCTAGTAAAACGTAATGTAAGGCAATATGTCAGTGAAACCGATAAGTAATGGTCAGATGGTACAATCGTAACAGAATCTCAACAACACAAGCCGGGCCAACTAGACAATCCATTTATATTCCGCGAACAATCCCTTATTGCTTGCAAGTCATCTTTTGACATTGATGGTGTTCAACAAGTTGTGCTTTCTAAGGAAGACAGATTCTGTGATACCATTATGATACGGCATTGTTTTCGTGTATGTTTCTCTGAATACACCTATTTCATCAAATACGTGCCTCAGTTTGTGAAAACTGAGAGCTGGGGCCCAACCATGAGCTCTTATTGCAATGATAATTCAGTTTTGCGACAGTGACAGATGTATACACTACACATACATCTGTCTCATAAATGAGTGAAACTATCATGGCAATAAGAGCTCATGGTATGGCCCCTGACCTTGAATCCACAGCAGTTTTTTTGTATTGAGTAAGCGCGAACAACATTTTCTGCACTACGTGTGTTCAGCGCTCATATATCGTGACGGCACCTGTACCTCTACACTTTTACACTGAAAACGTTCCTATAGGTACGTTTGTCGTGGGATTTGAATTATATCAGCGATTTAAGAATATTTTTCTGATGAAAATTAAATGCAGTGATTTCGAGTGACGCCCACATTTCACCGAATATGATTAAGTGCCAACGTGACAGAGGGTGAGTCTATCACCGTCTTAGACCCTATACGTCTTTGAATTACTTCCCAGACATATGCAGGTTTCCTCACGCTATTTTCCTTCACACGTGGGGTGTAATTACTGTAGGTACTTAAGTTTTTGGAAAAACTCATCGGTACCGGCCACTGTCATGTGTGAAATATATAATAACCAGTCGTGGGTCAAATGTAATTCGATTCGTAACGTATCTTTCACTTTCACGTAACATTGCAAAGTATTTGTTTTTATTGAAATAATCTCTGCATAACGGTCTTATTAGAAAGGTTCAAATTGGCGTCAGATGTTTTTCTAAAGTGGTACATCGTGGAGTAATTGTTAGACACTGGTTTTCTTCTATGTGTTCACTAGTTTTTTCTCCAAGGTCCTTCGGAGTCAAAGGTTCTATTTAAAATTTCAGCAAAATCGGTTCAGCGGTTTAGCTGTGAAAAGGTGACACACAGAGGCAGTTTCCAGAAATAGGTATATAGATGAATGGTATAGATTTTTTAATAATAAGCCAATACTTCACAGTTTAAACAACCCTATGTATATAGAAGGGACACATGTAAAAAAAAACCGGGGAGTTTGTTTCGCCTTTTCTTCTCCTTCGCCACAATAAGGATGAAACTAAATCTACGCGGGTGAAACCGCGGGGCACAGCTAGTATATGTAAATAAAATAAAATTTCCTAGTAAGCGACATGGGATCAAGACCTAAATAGATATGGAAGGAGTAAGCAGAGGTGTTGTAACTACAACCCCCACATTTAACCCAATAGGATTAAGTGCCAACGTATTTAACAACTAGCTGTGCCCCGCGGTTACACGCGTAGATTTAGTTTTATGCTTCATGTCGCGGAACCCTAAGATTTAAAAAAAATAAAAGTAGCCTAAGTTACTCTTGAAACATCAGCTACCTGCCAGTGAAAGTCCCGTTAAAATCGGTCCAGTCGTTTCAGAGATTACCCGGAACAAACAGACAGACAGACAGAGAAACAATTTAAAACTTGGTTTTTCGGTGTCAATAGCGTGTACACTTTCATATGCTTTTGGTGAAAAGCTGTTATTTTGGAATTACAAACAGACACTTCAATTGTATTTATCTGTATGTATAGATATAGATGTACGTTATACTGTGATATTGTTAAGTTATGAAATATTCCACTCTAAAGTGTAAATATCGTAATCCTTAGTCGGAAAGCTTTTTGTTGTGGCCGCTGATAAGATAATAAGTTAAGTATATACAAGTACGTCCTAATAATGATTTCTAAGTAGCGTAGAACAATTTATGCCAACGAAGAAAGTCGCGTGTTAAATCCATGATGTACCGCAAGAATAATTTATTCATGTTTAAAAGTTGTCGATATTCGATTACGTATTTGTGTGACTTGAAATGTGTTGATACTATTTGGAAGGCGGGTTATACATAGTTGAAGTAGATATGTAAGGATCGAGACCGCGGACGCCTAGGCGACCAGAAACCGCGGCCCCTCAACAGTGCGGGGAGAGGAACACAGTGGGTTTTAGTCAGTAGAACTCTGACATAATCTGATTTCCCACAAAAAAAAAAGGTATGTAAGGATCGTAACATGTCGCACACGGTGGTCTCTGCCTACCCCCATAGGATACAGGCGTGAGCATGTATGTATGTACTAGCTGTGCCCCGCGGTTTCACTCGCATAGATTTCGCGGAACGCTAATATTTTTAATAAATAAAAGCCTCAGTTACTTCTTGAAACATCAGCTACCTGCCAGTAAAAGTCCCGTTAAAATCGGTTCAGCCGTTTTAGAGATTACCCGGAACAAACAGACAGAGTAAAATTTTAAAACATGTTTTTTTAGTGTCAGTAGCGCGTATAATTTCATATGCATTTATTTAAAAGCTATTATTTTGGAATTACAAACAGACACTTCAATTTTATTTGTCTGTATGTTATGGTTGAATTCCAAAATTACGTGTGTACATAGTGAAGTCGCAGATGGCTTGGTTTTAAGGCTGGTTATCGGCTCATCATTCCGCAATATAGCATCACAGTAATTAAACAAAACAAAGCGAAATATGCCCAACGTATTCGGCGCAAGGCTGCTAAAGGGGGTCGAACGGAAATCAATTATTACTTCACATCTTCATATAAGGCAACACCACAGTATACATATAAGCTTACTACAAACAGTATGGAAACAGACGTGTGCATCTACGAGATATTAACTTAATATCCTCTGTCTGTAAGGGGTGCTAACTTTTTATTTTTTACCATGTGGAATCCATTTCAGATACGCACTCGCTGCGGGGGCTGTGAATGGTTAAGACACTTGACTCTCACCTGCTAAACCCCATGGTGTTTCTCCATCTCGCTTTTCGGGGGGGATACGTGATACATTTCCACATGCTTTGCCGTGAACCCCCCCTGCGTACAGCCGCCCGAGGGCAGCCCCTCCTGAAGGGGAGAGATTACCTCCCTAAATGGCCTAAGGGGTGCCACCTAGTGGCAGAAGAAATTTTAAATCGGAATTTTTTGATGGTTAATTTTCAAATCTTTAAGACATCCCTCACGTTCAATGGAGCAAACTTAAAAAACAAAAGAAACATTTCAATAATAAGTCCTAGTTTGCATACTACTTAGTAAGCTTACTACGTATTTACCGTGACAACACGGTGTTGGTACTACGTACGTGTGCGGTGATATATTCGAATGTTTGGGTCATATCGCGTTGAATGTATTATAAAACTTATATATTTTTTAATATTACTTTCTATCTGTGTTCCTACGTTACTCGCTGTAACATTAGCTATTTCTCAGTGAAAATCCCGTTAAAATCGATCCAGCCGTTTCGGGAATATAAATAGTTTTTTGTAAGAGTACCGTATATATACTTTTATATGCATTCAGTGAAAATATTTTAATTTAGATTCACGAACAGACACTTCAATTTTATTTATCTGTATAGATTAGGCCGAGTACATACTTTCAAATCTATACCCCTGAAACACAAGTATTGTAAATACGAGTAGTAGCACAACCAATTACAATCGTTTGTTTTCAAAGACGATCGAGAGATACAGCTGCTGTAATTGAATCGATCACGTATAGTGATGAAATTATAATAATGACTGAAATTAATTTGAAACCAATCCGATGTAACCTTGGTACGTGCGGTTGAGATTGTTTGGTTTCGATACGAATGTACACTTCTATCTATTATTTCATTGGAAATTTTGGAGAATTCATTAACGATTTTCCACAGAGGCGATTTTTGTTTTCGAAAATTTTTGACTTGCTATTTTTTCTACTGTGTACCCATTTAACCCGCGAAAGATAAATAATGGTAGCCTGTGATACTCAGTGATAATGCTTCATTAAAATTAAGTGAAAAATATTTTTTGGAATCTTCTAAGTAGTATCATCTCCCGGGCCTTATCCCATACATTGTTGGGGTCGGCACTTGATTCACCCGATGTGGCTGATCACCTGATTTTTATACGAAGCGACTGCCATCTGACCTTTGCAACCCCGTTTAGGAGGAAAATCTGTGATTTGGGTTAAACCAGTTGTCAGATTATTTTTAGGCCTCCGACTGGCTTGTAACGATTGCCAGAGATGTCAAATTGGCAACCGGGACCGACGGCTTAACGTGCTCTCCGAGGCACGGAGGGAACTCGGGCGGTCACCCATCCAACTACTGGCGTATGGTTGCTTAACTTCGCTGATCGAATTATATGCGCAATAGTAACTGTGCCACGAGCTCCTCATCAATCTTCTAAGTAGTATATTGACTGTAAATGAAAATTAAATTCCCTCTCTCTCTTTATATTATTAGAAAGTATATGAAAAAATTGTGTACATAAGTGGGTAGAACGAATACAGTCTAAACAAAATATATACATACTATTTCCCTTCTTCATAATTTATCATCCTTCAATCTATCAGACATGAACTTTTCCTTCTATAGGCTCTTAGATGGTGCGAAGAAGTCCCTTTGAGAAATAGAATAAGTGAAACACCTAAGGGATATTTTCGTATAATTACTGTATTTATCCTTTTGCAAACGTAATATGTTAAAAGCAGCATACAAATTAACATTTTCCTGTTCGGCAGGTACTCTTGATGCTAACAATATATTGTTATAAATAAATGTACAATGTCCTACTTTGATGATTCAATTTGTTTGTTCAATTTTGTCACATTATGATATGTAATCGTAATATGGGCTCTTTTTTTTACCGAAGGGGTAAGCAGAGGTGCACCTAATAGTACACCCACATTTCACCAGTTGCGTTTCAGCCTATTGCCATTCACCGGGCACTATTCCACACTCTGGGCTGCTACTAGGAAATGAAGACTGGAAAAACCAAATAACACTTTGCTCGGCACGGGGATCAAAACCTGCTGCGTTATACTGTAAGGTTTCTAAGCGGCGAGGTCAACGACGAACGTTCTTTTCAATCATAGAAAATTGATATATAAAACATAGATGATAAGGTTCAATTTCGTTTCTTTAAAACCAACACTCGACGTCGAGTGTCACGCTGAGAAATCTTACAGAATATCGCAGCAGGACCTAGCACTCCGCACTATACGAATGAGGCAGTCTTTAAAGCTTGCTAATTTATTGGTCTTTTTGACCAAAGTCAAGATTCAGATCTATATATAACATAGTTTTCATCTTCAAAATATCAATTTACAAAATATTAAATTCATCTTCATGACTACAAGATACAACCTTGAATAGTCAGTAACACCGATTACCACAAATCCAGCCGTTTAAAATATTTCCTGTAACACTAATAACCCTGTACCCAACATGCAAATTGGTAGACAATGCATAATTCAGGTCAGAACAACCAATTAGGTAGTTAACCAGGTGGCTAGACAATCGGATTGCGAAACATTGCAAAGGTTGAGTGAGAGGTTCCGTGGCTTGGGTGAAGGTGTTGAACGGAAGGTTGCAAGGTCGATGCTTGATTTACTTGACTTATTGTTTTTGGAATTGACTGTCATTAGGGATAAACTTTAATGCCAGTCCCGATGCATCAGATGACGTCTTGATTGATCTGGGCCTGTAGACAAAATAACATTATAAATCAAATAATTTTTATTCATAAATACAAATATAATATTAAATACAAAAATGTTAAAGCGCAGTCTAGTCCCAAACTAAGCAGAGCTTGTACTATGGATACCAGACGTCACAGGAATTACATATGTCACGTGACTGATTTATGTCATTTCCATATATTTTTTATCGTTAGCGTTAGCGCGAGAGAATGTTACATTATCTAGGCCTACTGGGGACCTATCAGCCTTTAAGCAGAGCGTATTTAGAACTTCTGGCTTTGACGTTTCATTTTGATACCGTGAATAAAATAAAATAAGTTTTTGTGTTAAATCGTAACAAACAAATATTTCCTCTTCATAATATAATAAAGAGTGTTAAAAAACATATTCAGTATTCTATTTACAGTAAACATAATTTTGCGGATTTATGAGTTTTCTGTGATTATGTGCATCGGAAGACGCAGCGTAGGCAGGCCTCCCACTAGGTGGACCGACGACATCGTGAGAGTCGCGGGCTACCGATGGATGCTAATAGCGCATTGTCGTTCGGCGTGGCGGTCCAAGGGGGAGGCCTATGTGCCTATGGACGTCTTCCGGCTGATGATGATGTGCATCGGATGGAACCTTTGTGCATCCACTTTGCAATAAATATTTTTACATATCTATACACATACCTACTTACAGTACACATAATTAAAATTGTAGTGTGTGTTTGTAATTCCAAAATAACAGCTTTTCACTAAATGCATATGAAAGTAGATACATACTCGTAAATACGGTACTGACGTACAAAAAAATATATATTCTGTCTGTCTCTCTGTCTGTTTGTTCCGGCATATCTCCGAAACGGTTGGAACGATTTTAACGGGACTTTCACTGGAAGATAGCTGATGCTTCAAGGAGCAAGTTAGGCCACTTTTATTCAAAAAACAAATTAGGGTTCCGTGAGATAAGGCATGAAACTAAGTCTACGTGGGTGAAACCGCGGGGCACAGCTATTCCCATATAAGTACAATATAGGATACTTTTAGAAATAAACTCAATCTTCATCGCGAACAAACGTTGTTAAAAACTTAACAAACCTACTTCAGCAAAATATCCAACTAATCACCGACCCAACAAAGTCGTGCAAAGTTCCAATACAATAGACAACCCAGTCTAGATTCCAGACCATTGTTGGTATCCTAGGCTGATGATGGTAAATGTTTGAGTTTCAAACTTCTAGCACTTCTATTGTGGCTAACAAAGGGACTGAATTAGGTTATTGAAAAGTTACATGCTAAAGCCTTAAGGTTGCTGTATATAAGCTTCCGAGTTGGAAAGTCAGTCCTAAGTTCGATCATTGATTAGCTTTTTTGAGAAATCTATTTCAGTCGAGTGTTTTGATAAACTGATAAACAAAGCGATGCGAGTTCTAATCCCAAGCATTATTCTAGTGATGCCATACTAGCTTTACGGTGAAGGAAAACATCATGTGAAATCTACATTAGAGTCTGAGACGACTATTAGATTCTTAAGGGCTAGGTATTCGAATTTTTTATTTTAGTTTTAAGTTATATCATTGAACAAGCTTCTCCCTGTGACTAACGCTAACTTTAGATCGCGATTGGTCTTAGCGTGATGATATATATTATATAACCCTGTTAACAAATATTAGTATGTATATCTGTTCTTACAAATCAATTACCTACAAGCTTATAAGTATACTGCGCTACTATGCTATCTAGTACTTCGTGGTGAAAGTAAGTGTTATTACACGGGAAGTCTTAAACACGATATTTCTGTGTTAAATCTAATCGAGTTAGGTTATTTATATATGGCAATGTAGTCCAACGAGTTAGAAGTAAAGATAGGTAAGTATATACATATAATTGCCTCCTTTAATTAAACCCATAATACTGGTTTCATCGCTTTGCGTCGCATTTAAGCGTGGGAAGTGTAAAGTTAGATCAGATCTGACATAATCTTACCTTAATGTTTCTCTACGCAAATTTTCTGGTAAAAGTTTTGATGCTACGAATGTAAGTAGGCTTAGTTTCTAGACCGAAACGTAATATTGTTGTGAATGTTGTGTACTTATTTATTTATTTATTTATTAAAACTTCATATACACAAAGAACTGAAGATAGTTATCATCTAACTTTAATATTGATATCATATTACTAAATAACTCTCTAGTTTAATAGAATTATTGACTGCGCCCCGCGGTTTCATCCGTGTAGACTTAATTTTATACGTAGCCCGCGGTACCCTAATCCCTACTAATATTATAAATGCAAAAGTAACTCTGCCTGTCTGTCTGTTACGCTTTCCCGCTTAAACCTCTCAACTGGATTTGATGAAATTTGGGACAGACAATCTTTAGACCCTGAGAAAGGACATAGGCTACCTTTTATTTAATAAAAATATTAGGTTTCCGCGACCATAAGGATGAAACTAAATCTACGCGGGTGAAACCGCGGGGCACAGCTAGTTTCATTATAATTCTGACAAAATTGTGTTTTTATCAGTACTTTTTATTTTTTATTTTTTATTGACGAGGGGGAAACCTTCAAAAGGTCCCCGACCGCCCTGGGAGAGGCAGATCGGGGTATGTGGGATTTTTACCGCACTAAAACCCCCCCGGTGGCCATCCTCAGTGTTCAGGGGGGACTCCGGGTACTCTGATAGATCGCACCGGTGTCCCCCCACACTTTGCCGGGGCACATCCCCGGGGCAGCTGAGTCGCCGCCCCTAGAGACCTCGCTGTGCAAGGCAGCGCGAGCCACATCGCGCTGCCACCTTCCCGGGCCCGCGGCTCGGTGGTCAAAGCTCCCACCCCGACCACCGCCAGCAGGCCCTCCGGCCCCCTTTTAGTCGCCTCTTACGACAGGCAGGGGATACCATAGCCAAATTCTTAGACCCTGGCTATTGGGTGGACGGTCCGGGGCGTGCGTTGCCTCCGCCCCGCCGTCGCCGTCGTCTCCGAGAGGGATCGGCTCTCTCCCGATCCCGCTCGGAGGCCTCCTTCTGGGACATTACTGTCTCGCAGAAGGAGACTACGGCCCTCCATGCCTCTCTGTCTGCCAGCATAGCCGTCACTACGCGTGGCTGAGAGAGGTCCTGCCCGATCCTGGTGACCAGGATTCGCCGTTCCGAGCTCCACGCTGGGCACTGCTCCAGCGTGTGCTGTGCGGAATCCCGGTCACTGCCGCAATGGTGGCATTGCGTCGTCGGTTCGCGACCGATCCGATCGTTAGTCCCCTGGCAGTCAAAATCAGAAAATGTTAAATATCTCACAATCTACTTAAAAAAGTGACTGGCCCGATCGGGAACAAGATAATCATTAGATTAGCCATCATATACACCCGAATTTGTAATAATTTGATTTAATAACTATAGTGAACAAAATATCCTCAAGAGTTACCCAACTTTCGTATAATCACCCATAATATATATATATTTATTTAGCTGTTTATTTGGAATTACAAACAGGCACTTGAATTTTATTTGTCTGTTTAGAATGTATAGGTTTAGACATATAAACTGTTGCCTTAAAATAAATTAAAAAAGCTACGGATCTATGATGAAATGGAAATAATGTAAAATTTGCTAAAACGTGAAGCTTACATTAGTTCGTCTCATGCGGGCAAAAAGGTATAAATATCACGTAGGACGAAACGGTGAATTTAGTGTAAATACTTACCAGTTTAAATCTTACAATAATTTGTAATATCATTCAGTCACTCTAAATTCAAATAAAAAAAACGAATACCACGTCCTTAACTATCTAAGTCGACTGGGGTGAATGACCAAGCTGTTATGGTGCATCAGCTGGTTTTATCCTAAGCACACTGTGCCGCGAGTTACTTAACACTTGTTGACACAGTTCATATTACGGGTCAATAATGCAGTTCCGTGTGTATCTTGTAGCATATTTAAAAGCTGCCTGTTTCTCCCGCGTACACTTAGTTTCATGGATTGCCCGCGGAACACTAATGTTTTTTCTTAATATAAGTAAGTAGCCTAAGTTACCCCTTGTAACATTAGCTTATGAAAGTCCTGTTAAAATCGGTCCAGCATTTTCGAAGATTAGCTGAAACTGAGAAATGGACAAACTTTTTTTTATGTGAGTATATAGTTTATACTTTCATATGCATTTACTTTGTGAAAAGCTGTTACTTAATTTGAAATTAAAAATAGACACTTCAATTTAATTTTTTTACTAGTTGTGCCCCGCGGTTTAATTTCATGGGTGTCCCGCAACCCATATTTTGAAAAATAATTTTTGCCTAAAACACTCCTTGAAACATCAGCTATCTGCCAGTGAAAGTCGCGTTAAAATCCATCCAGCCGTTTACGCGTGATGCCGTGACTAAGAGAAATGGGGATTCATTTTTATATATAAGATATAGATGTTATGTATTAGTAATTTACCTGAAACATCGTATATATAGATACTTTTAAGTATAAAGATGAACAAAGAGTAGGTACTTTAAAGAACATTCCGCACACGAAATTGCGGCGATGGACTCACCCTCTGTCACGTTGGCACTTAATCATATTACGTGAAATGTGGGTGTTGAAAATTACAACACCTCTGCCTACCTCTTCGGGGAATACAAGCGTGAGCATATGTATGTATGTACGAAATTGCTGCCAAGTTCTATACTTGATATGTATACACTTGAGTATTTAGCCAAATCAATATTATTAAGTCGACAACGGTACCATATTTTGACTCTTAACTCCACATCAAGTAAGTAAATACACAGTAATATTTAAATTTTAATTAGTTAGGTTTTCGCAATCGCAAGGCAATCGCAATTATTATATATTTTTTTCAGAAACCGTCGCGTCATTACATTGTTATAAAATTATTTGCATTAAATAATGTTTCGTTCTAAGAACATGTGTTGAACAGCTGTTTATATTTGTTTATTACAATTTGATGCCGTAGTGGCCATGGGGTTTGAGCTTTCACCTGTGCTACGCAAGCGACACAAGTTCGAATCCCATCGGGGCTTGCATCAACGAGTTTTTCTAAAAAACTTATGTGCAGTGATTTCATACCACGTGCTTTACAGTGAAGGAAACCATCGTGAGGAACCTGCATATGTCTGAGAAGTAATTCAGAGAAGTAACTCACCGTCGCGTTGGCACTAAAAAATCTTCGGTGAAAAGTGGGTGTTGTTATTACAACACCACTTTGGCGAATACAGGCGTGAGCATAAGCATTTAACTACACTAATGTTATGAAGGGGAAATATTTGAATTTTTTTTTGTTAGTTTGCTTGCATTGAATAGGCTCCGAAACTACTTGACCGATCTTAAAAATTATTTCAGCAATGGATAGCTACATCATCAGCGAGAAACATAGGCTATATTTTATCCCCTTACTTCAACGGGAACGGGAACTTCGCGGGTGAAACCGAGTGACGTCCGCTAGTGTATAGATTATAGATATATGACAAACTTGATACCAGCCGGAGTAGAACTCCACCAGCATGTCATGAAGTTATTTCTCGAAGGCACGATAGCAGGATGTTTCGGTTTTGAAACTTCACTAGCCCGCAGCCCTCGCCTAAATATGTAATACACACGCGTACAGCTTCATCAACTTATCGTAACTTCATATTTAACTTGAAATTTTCTACTTCAACTCGAGCGAATGTTATTAACTTTGGCTAGACTTTGTGTACGGTTTATGCTGAATTTTAATGTGCTTACATTGTTTATTCATAAGCGTGTCCCTCGTGGGCTTTTACAAGTTTCGCGGCAAATTAATATATTTATGAGAAATTAAGACTGTATTGTTGGGGATTGTCTACCAAGTTATTGAGCGTTAAGTAATGAACTTTATAAACTTAGGTAAGTAGTGTGATTTGTTACGATGGCCTTTGCGGCGAGGAATATACTGCATTAGCGGTCGTCACGCGGTTCCACCCGCGTAGTTCCCGTTTCCGTGGGAGTACCGCATTGTTGAAAGAATTTTCAAGATCGGTCAAGTAGTTTCGGAGCCTATTCAATGCAAACAAACAAACAAAAAAACAATCAAATCTTTTCTCTTTATAATATTAGTGTTGATAAGGCACAGAAGAAATTAAAAGAAAAAAAAGAATTAAACCAGAGTAAAGTCCAAAATCCATACCTATAGCTTCTGTCCGCGACTTGGTGCGCGTGGAGTTACTTTGAGCTAACGATAACTCTAAACCGTTCCTCTATAAATGTATATCTAACACTGAAAGATTAATTCAAATCAAACCAATATTTTCTGAGATTAGTGCGTTCAAGCCTACAAAAGCGCGTACAAACATATAGATTCGTAGTTTGGTGCAACTATGGGACGAACATCAACTATCTGCCTGTGAAAGTCTCGTTAAAATCGGTTCAGCTATTTCAGAAATTATTACAAACAGACAGAAACACAGATAAAAAAATGGTTTTCTATGTAACTTTTGTATGCATTTAGTAAAAGATGTTAATTTGGAATTGCAAATAGACACTTCAATTTTACTTATCTGTATAGATTCTTTAGGGCCTTGTCGAGTACATTTCATAAAACCCTTATACTCTAGCTAGATAATGACCTAATAATCAGAACTCTGAACCAATTTAGATAAATTGCCACAAAGTCAAAGTCAAAAATACCTTTATTCGATTAGACTTTTTACAAAGCACTTTTAAATGAACCTGGCAAGAAACTCAGTAATTACTCTTTTCAAAAATATTATACATACTAGCTGTGCCCCGCGGTTTCACCCGCGTAGATTTAGTTTCTTCCTTATTGTCGCGGAACCCTATTTTTTTTAAAAGTAGTTACTCCTTGAAACATCAGCTACCTGCCAGTGAAAGTCCCGTTAAAATCGGTCCAGTCTTTTCAGAGATTACCCGGAACAAACAGACAGACAGACAGACAGAGAAAAAATTTAAAACTTGTTTTTTTAGTGTCGGTAGCGTGTATACTTTCATATGCATTTAGTGAAAAGCTGTTATTTTGAAATTACAAACAGACACTTCAATTTTATTTATCTGTATAGATGTATGGATTTTATTCATTTCAATAAGCTCAACAGTTCCTTTCAAAACGCTTAGAATCCATCTTCGCCTATTTGTTAGCAAATTATTATGTAAATCTAATTCCATTATCACACACATGGCGCTCCCAACATTTCAAATAAAACTTAACCTTACCGTCGTAAGGATAAAAAGTATATTTGCTTGTATGGCTACACAGTAAAACCACAAATTACGAAATCAGCGAAAGTGTTTTTCGATAGTGAAACTAAATAGCAAATTTATATTACGTGCGAATATTATAGCATTGTATTATATTTCGATTGAGAATAATGGTGTTACCAAAGTACCTTAATAAAATCTTTATTTTTTAAATTGGATATTATTAAGTTTGCTAATAATGTGAGCGAGCAAAATGAAATTATTATGACGTAAATGTTTCATACAGTATTAATTAAACTCTTTTATTTTTTTTCACATAAGAATAATTTACAAGGATTTTGTTTTTAAAATAAAATATGATAAAACTTAATGAAATTATGTTATACTAATATTATAAGGAGGAAAGATTTGTTTGTATTGAATAGGCTCCGAAACTACTTGACCGATCTAAAAAATTCTTTCTGCAATGGATAGCTACATTATCAGAGAGTAACATAGGCTATATTTTATTCCCGTACTCCCACGGGAACGGGACCTGCGCGGGTGAAACCGCGTGACGTCCGCTAGTTACATTTATATAAGTAAGAAGTACTTCCCGTCACGAGTTAAGAACGAGTACCTTTGAATGCACAGTAGTCATTTTATGAGTCAGTTATGCTAGGCGAATAAAAACATGGGCAGTATCCCCACCATTATTCGCTGCGCGTTTATTGCTTGTGACGGGACCCGGAGTCTACCATTATCGGTTTAAGCAAAGAGTATTAAGAACTTTGACGATTCATTGTGTGATACCAAAAGTAAACGTTGAAGCTAAGAAGTTAGTAAGACATACATACAAACATATGCTGAGGAGCTCGTGGCACAGTTGCTATTGCGAATAACATTCGATCAGCGAAGTTAAGCAACCATACGCCTAGCGAGTAGTTGGATGGGTGACCGCCCGAGTTCCCTCCGTGTCTCGGAGAGCACGTTAAGCTGTCGGTCCCGGTTGCCAATTTAACATCTTTGGCAATCGTTACAGGTCAGTCAGAGGCCTAAGAGAGTCTGAGAACTGGTTTAACCCAGATTGCCGATTTTCCTCGAAAAAGGGGTTGCGAAGGTCAGATGGCAGTCGCTTCGTATAAAAATCAGGTGATCAGCCACATCGGGTTAAATCAAGTGCGGCCCCAAATACATGGGATTAAGGCTAAGGAGATGATATACAAACATATGCTCACGCCTGAATTCCCCGAGGGGTAGGCAGAAGTGTTGTAATAACAAGCAAGTAAGTAAGACGTCACTGCTATGATAGCAGGCTCCCAAGTTTATCTATTATTTATTTTAGTATTCTATTGCTTCCTCTGACAATTTTTATTCGTCTCAATGTTATTATGTTATGCAAACGAAGTTTACAAAATAATTTGCAAAGAACTTTACCTGGTGGCGTAGAATCCTCGTTTTATTTAAGACTAGCTGTGCCCCGCGGTTTCACCCGCGTAGATTTAGTTTCATCCTTATTGTCGCGGAACCCTAATTTTTTTGATAAATAAAAGTAGCCTAAGTTACTCCTTGGAACATCAGCTACCTACCAGTGAAAGTCCCGTTAAAATCCGTCCAGCCGTTTCAGAGATTACCCGGAACAAACAGACAGACAGACAGACAGACGGACAGACAGACAGAGAAAAATTTTAAAACTTGGTTTTTTAGTGTCAGTATTGTGTATACTTTCATATGCATTTAGTGAAAAGCTGTTATTTTGGAATTACAAACAGACACTTCAATTTTATTTATCTGTATAGATTTCTCAAACATCGTTGACTCCGGTAATGCCAAGTAATGGTCTTTAAACACTTTTGTTATTATTTCGAGAAAAAAATAAAATAAATAAAAAATACAAAATGTTTATTTACTTCTTTTTTTATTTTTGACGTTTATTTTTACGGTACCACAATGTACGTTCGGGAAACCATGTTGAGTTTAAATTGCGGTAACCACTTACCATCAGGATCGGATACTTTGTAAAGCAGGGACCCTACCATGACCTCTTATTGCCATGATAGTTTAGCTCTTATTATGAGACAGATGTATATGACGTGTATAAGTATGTCACTGTCACACAGTGGAACTATGATGGCAATCAGAGCTAATGGTAAGACGCCAGGTTTCCTGACGATATTATTATACGCTAAACTCATGTTGTTAGCATTTGGTTACGTGATAGTTACGCCGAGTTACGCTATCCTCGCATGCGCATCACAATACGAGTGTTACGACATAGTTAACGCTCTTACTTCAATTATGGTTAAGGTTTCTTATTATATACTAGCTGTGCCCCGGGGTTTCACCCGCGTAGATTTAGTTTCATGCATCATGTCGCGGAACCCTAATATTTTTCATAAATAAAAGTAGCCTAAGTTACTCCTTGAAACATCAGCTACCTCTCAGTGAAAGTCGCGTTAAAATCGGTCCAGCCGTTTCAGAGATTACCCGGAACAAACAGTACAGATAGACAGACAGAGTAACATTTTAAAACTTGGTTTTTTAGTGACAGTATCGTGTATACTTTCATATGAATTTAGTGAAAAACTGATATTTTGAAATTACAAACAGACACTTCAATTTTATGTATCTGTATAAATTTTGTTACTTTCATTACACTTGCATGTAAGTATTGCAGAATAAATTTTGGCTAATGAAGCATGTACGTACTTTTGAAGAGCTATCAAAATTATCGGGATTTTCACTGCCGTGACAATTAGTTACCTACTGGCTATTTTTGATTTAGAAAAAATATCAATAAATAACACAGTTTCTATTTTGAATCCTACTTGGGAACATTTGTGCCCCGTGGTTTCACCTGCGTTAAAATTGGTCTCTCCGTTTTGAAGATTAGCCGGGGCAAACAGACAGACAGACAGAAAGAATTTTTTTTTATTTCAGTAGGTACTGTGTATCATATGCATTAGTGAAAAAGAGTTTATTTGAAATTACAAACAGACATTTTATTTTTCTTTAGAGATAAAGGAGTCGGTGTAAGCGGAGCCAATAGTTATAAAATAAAAAAAATAACTCAAAATTGTTCGAAAGTTACAATAAACGTTGTCGAAATCCAAATAATCACTTCCACTGAGTTCGTAGGATTAATTCGAAATGTTTGTTAGTTCCCAAACTTTCCAACGAATATTTTAATTTTCCGACGAAAATTGTTCATTGGTTTCTGTCGGATTTTAGTTTTTCTGTTCACTCTTCCAATTTAACTGTGCATACAATTCTGTAAGTTTAGTTATTGATGTAGTTTGTATGAGGAGCTCGTGGCACAGTTGCTATTGCGCATATAATTCGATCAGCGAAGTTAGGCAACCATACGCCTAGCCAGTAGTTGGATGGGTGACCGCCCGAGTTCCCTCCGTTTCTCGGAGAGCACGTTAAGCCGACGGTCCCGGTTGCCAATTTAACATCTTTGGCAATCGTTAGTAAAGTCTGACAACTGATTTAACCCAGGGTTACGAAGGTCAGATGGCAGTCGCTTCGTATAAAAATCAGGTGATCAGCCACATCGGGTTGAATCAAGTGCTGACCCCAAATACATGGGACAAGGCCAGGGAGATGATGATGATAGTTTGTATTTCATGACATTTGATTCTGGAAGAAGTAAAATGATGTAAGTACGTCAGACATATTATTAAGTGCTTAACGACTATTCTTTCAGCACTAAGGCTAATATCGTGTGCCGATCTCAATCTATACATTTATCTACAGATAAATAAAATTAAAGTGTCTGTTTATAATTTCAAATTAACAGCTTTTCAACTTAGGCTTACTTTTATATAAAAAAACATTAGGGTTGGTCCACTCATTGAATTAAGTCTACGCGGGTGAAACCGCACAGCTAGTATGATTATATGAAAATTGCTATTGGTTTGTCTCGCTAAAACTCGAGAATGGCTTCACCGATTTGGCTAATTTTGATCTTGATATATTTGTAAAAGTTCAGGGAAGGTATGAAGGATGAGAAACATAAAAAATTGCATACATACAGATATAAATAAATCACACAATGTATATTTATATTGTGTCAATCAGTCCAAAAATTTAAGAGAAGTGCCAGCGATTATCCTCCTCAACTACTTACTTATCGAGAGAAAACGAGAGACCTACTCAGGCCTTGTTTCAACCAACCGATCGACGGTAAAGTGTCTGAGAGTGACATATAGACATTTTATCCCGGAAAATCGTGGTTCTTTCATCAGCCAACGTATGTGATACCTAGCTGCGATACATATAAGGTTGTATTTAGATTACCATCGCAGTGGGCGGTCAGTGCTTTCCGTACTGCAATGGATATTGAATTACGTATGCTCTCGATCCAGAGCGGTGGAGTTTTAATTCAATTTTACGGTAGGAATATCCATAGTATTCTATAGTCGAGGCTCGAGAGTATAGGTAGGTTGGAGTAATCTTGTTCGTTGATCGAATTATTTCGAACGGATTTTCTTCAAACAACTGATCAATGGCTTTATCACATTTGTCGCACATCTTTTATTTGGAAAAACAAGAATTAAATACGTTACCTAAATATACTGAATTGTTTTTATTCAATAAAACTTAATTATATATACAAGGAACAGTACTTAAAACTAATTAAAGGTAGAAAACTTGTCCCAAGTCGGTGTCTCTCGGGATCGTGCCAAGAAGGCTGGCAGCATTGCCACGTTGAATAGCAATGCTGATTCTCTGGGCGAGAAAGGCCCCAGCTCTCTTGTCACGAGAGGCTTCTACCAGAAGACCTAAATATTATATTGATTGCTAACGGTTTCACTCGCCTAGACTTAATAACATGGGTGGCCCTACCCTAGCTATCTATATGTAACGTTAGCTATCAGCCAGTGAAAAGCCCGTTCCAATCGGTCCAGCCGTTATGGAGATGGGCCGGAACGTACAGACAGAGAAAAATTAAAAACTTGATTTTTAATGCGAGTACCGTACATACTTTCATTATTACATGCATTTATTGTAAAGCTGTTAATTAGGAAATACAAACAGACAATTCAATTTTATTTAGGTATCTGTTAAGACAAGTGTATAGGGTAGGTAAGCATCGAGGGTAAATGTACACGCTGGAGCAGCGACCGCCACATGTTAGTAGGTTGTGTTCAAAAATTGGTTTACTTACAAAGAAAACTAGATCTCAAATGTTGAATCCCCGGTGAGTTTGCCAATCAGTGGCCGGCACGCTACCTGCGAATTTTATTTTTCTTCTATTGTTGTCTGCTGTCTAGGGAGTCTACGTGATGGTTTCGTTTATATTCTTATTTTTTGACACTGCAAGATATCCCAGAGTCTATACCGTTGTTTTTTATCTGAACTCTGTATTTACATAACAAATTACTATATTTTTCAAAGCTTGTATTTGGCACATATATAAAGCCTTGGTGGCCGTGGGGTTTGAGTAGTCGCCAGCTACGCAAGCGACGCAAGTTCGAATCCCAGCGGGGCCTGTACCTATGAGTTTTTCAAAAACTTATGTGCTTTACGGTGAAGGAAAACATCATAAGGAAACCTGCATATGTCTGAGAAGTAATTCAAAGCCGTATGTATAGTGCCTGAGACGGCGATAGACTCTCCATCTGTCACGTTGGCACTTAATCATCTTCTTGTGAAAAGTGGGTGTTGTAGCCTACTACAATACAGGCATAATAAGACGGTACAAAATACAACGTCATTATTTTTGAACGAAATAAAATTATAACAAAACATCGCGTACGTCGTCAAAAGAGAGCAGTGTGAAAATTTACAATTTCCTCACTCCGTTCCGCTCAAAAAGTACGCGGAAAAAAAAGGACATATGTGGAAGAAAAAACAGTAACACAGACAGCGCGTTTTTACTCTGTGATTGGCATTCGTTCGTTGATTTTAATAATAGTTTAAAAAAACTAAAAAAACACGCTTTCATAAAAAATCCAACTAAAAATCAGAAAATAAAATTTAATAAATTTGGATAAAGAATATTGTAAATTAGAAATGAATGTACATTTTTGTAAAAAAGCGTGGGGTGCATAGTGTTAATAATTATAAACATTTTATTGACAGATAATGAGTAGAAGAATCATCATTTTGATAATATAATATCTTAAAAAGCGCATTGAATACACCCCACGCTTTTTTACAAAAATGTACATTCATTTCTAATTTACAATATTCTTTATCCAAATTTATTAAATTTTATTTTCTGATTTTTAGTTGGATTTTTTATGAAAGCGTGTTTTTTTAGTTTTTTAAACTATTATTTATTTTTCATTTTTTAGTTAAATTTTTTAAACTATATATTATTTAGTTCGATTGGCTAACTATCAACCGCCCTCAATACCACAAACCGCCCGCACTAGCTCTATCTCTCTTACTCGCATGCAAAGGATGCGGAAAGAAATTAATTAATCCTGGCGAATCTAATTAGGATAATCGGATGCTTCGATCGGATTATTGCATTGTCATCGACTTTTGACAGGTGTGCAAAGTTTGAATTAAATCTGATCGTACAAAGTAGGACAAAATCGAGCTCAAAGGGGTCGGTTACATACATACATACATACAGGTGAAGCTAATAAAAGCGTGTTAAAAAGTGCCTAGTGTGTGCATTTAGTTCGCGGAAAAAGCGCAGTTTTCCACCTTGGAAACAGGGTGAATTCTTGTACATCTTGATGATCTACAGTGACGCACGTCAAATCCAATTTAGATCTGACACGTACGATCTGACACGAGTCCCCGCGAGGCACATGTCACAGCCCTCGCGTAGTGTATTTATTACTCCCATTCATTTTGATTTCACCTCTGTTATTTACTGGATAGCGTCGAAATTGCAATGAATGTTTTTGAATTTATAATAACGGACTACTGATTAGTGGCCTCTCAAGTAGGGTTCTCACATATATTCAGGTGCCGTCACTAGTTACGAGAGCTCAGCAAAAAAAGTAACTGCATTTGTTTTATTTGCGTCACGCCATACTGATAGACGGAGAGAAACAGAATTAATAATTACCTATTAAAAATTAACATTAAACACTACACATTGACACATTGAACATTGAACACTAAATTAACATTAAAGTAAGGCACAAGGTACTTACATAAAAATATATCTATGTACATTTACTCTATCTGTCTGTCTGTTTGTTGCGGCTAATCTCTGAAACGACTGTACCGGGTTTAATGGTTCTCTCAATGGCAATAGATGATACTTTTATTTAAGAAAAAAATATGTCTAAGAAACTAACATAGTTTTTATTATTAACTAGCTGTGCCCTGCGGTTTCACCCGCGTAAATTTGATTCCCGCGAAACCGTAAATGTTCTTTATAAATAAATTCTCAACGAAATGGACTATCCAACACTGAAATAATTTTTGAAATCGCACCAGTAGTTCCTGAGATTAGCGCGTTCAAACAAACAAACAAACTCTGTAGCTTTATAATGTTATAAAAAGTATATAGTATATAGTTTATAATATTATAAATATCCTATGTCACCAATTTTTATGTAAATCGTTTCAGCCGTTCATGAGTTATAAGTGGTGTAACTAACACGACTTTCTTTGATATATATAGATTTTACGCAGGTCTCAGGGCACAGTTCATTATAAAAATATTATATTATATTACGCTACTGGAATGTATAGTGTTATCATACGTTTTCAATGGCCATAATCCCGAAGCACAATTGTACTTGTCTGAATGCATTGGTGTCACCTCTTTCATTACTTATGTTTTCATTTCATTCCTTTCATCCATTGCTCACGTGACCAGCTGACTCATTCTATATATTGTGGGCTCTTCATAATTCATTTCTTGTCAAATGACGTCATTGGGGACACTATTGGGTTGATGTTTGAGAAACAAAAGATCGAGTTAACAACGTGACACAGTTTATAAGCTTTACAAACAGTATGGAATCTAGGAATCGTTCGAAATGAGACACTCACACAGAAACGCATGTCTACGTGATTATAAGCATTATTTTGAGTTTGAGTTATCCGGTATTCGGCCGGATAGGCCGAAAACCGGGTAGTTACCGGATATCCGTTTCTTTTCTAATATAAATTAATGTATGTGTAAATTTCAAAACTACGATAGTCAGCTTTCACGCTCAAAAACCAGGTTTCCAGGGAATGGGAAAATCCAAGTTACACTTTGCCCGACCAGGGATCTAACCCAGAACCTCATGTTCACAAGTAGCACTTGCAATCAATAGAACCTATATTAATAAAAAAACTGTTTATTCGACGAACTTTATTGCACTTCAACAGACAGAGTAATTTTTAATGAACTATTTAACTACGAATGTATAATGTATATTAGGATTTTGTTCAATACATTTCTATACTCGTGTGACATTGAATAAGGCTTGACAAAAGAATTCAAAACGATTTATCACATACAGTAACAATGCGATCACTCAAACCACTCGAACAAAAACATTACCATGCAAGTACCTTTCTTCAAATGTACCGTAATGTTATTTTTCCGAATCAAACATTATGTCATGTCATTTTCGACCTTGTGTTATTAATTTTATGAATGACTTTCGTGTATTACCCCTGAGTAAGCAGGAACGCTTCGGATGTCTAATGTAAGTTTGTACAAATCAGATTCCGAACCGGTGGTTAATTCTTCGACATTCATAAGTGCCTTACCAGGGCCTAAACTGAATAAATCATTTTAATTTTTATTCTCATTTTAATTTTCATTTTAATTCTCCTTTTCATTTTCATTCACAAATTGACCCCGGAGTACATGTCTCGTCACGAGTTCTGAGCGCTCAGTGAAAATAGAACTGCGCATTTATTTATTCGCGATATGCCTTACAGACAGACAGATAAAACTATTGCGTATTCAGGTCAGCGCTCATAAATAGAGACGCCACCTGTATGAAATTTACTTAGATACCTACATACATTGGTATTCTATTTTTAACAAATTATTCCGCCAGGGAATAGGCGGAGGTGTACCCATAGTACATCCACATTTCGCCTTTTATGTTTAAGTCCAATGTAAGAGGGAGGAACGAGCTACTGCATAGAGAAAAACCCAAGAACACTTTACCCGACTCGGGGTTCAAACCCTGTACCTTGTGTTCCGCCGTAGTGATTGCAACAAGACCAAGCTTTCAGCTATGTTATGTGGTTAAATTAATTGCATCTGCCTTTCTTCTTTGAATAGATAGGTACCTATTATTGTTGCTTTTATCAACACCCACGCTCAAATAGATAGATGTTAGAAGGTCGACTTCCTGCCAGTCGACGACAACGTTGAACACGTACAGATAAAATGCATACCATATTGCATATTGCATGTAATAGTCTGAATTAGGGCCGAGGAGCTCGTGGCACAGTTGCTATTGCGCATATCATTCGATCAGCGAAGAACCATACGCCTAGCCAGTAGTTGGATGGGTGACCGCCCGAGTTCCCTCCGTGCCTCGGAGAGCACGTTAAGCCGTCGGTCCCGGTTGCCAATTTAACATCTTTGGCAATCGTTACAGGTCAGTCGGAGGCCTAAAAATAATCTGACAACTGGTTTAACCCAGATTACGGATTTTCCTCCTAAATGGGGTTGCGAAGGTCAGATGGCAGTCGCTTCGTATAAAAATCAGGTGATCAGCCACATCGGGTTGAACTAAGTGCCGACCCCAAAATTGTATGGGAAAAGGCCAGGGAAATGATGAGTCTGAATTAGGGCCGTGGCGGCCATTGGGTTTGAGCAGTATGCAAGCGACGCTAGTTCCAATCTCAGCGGGGCCTCCACCAATAAGTTTTTCTAACTTAAGTGCAGTAAGTAAAACATCGTGAGGAAACCTATATGTGTATAGTGCCCGAGACGGCGATAGACTCACCATCTGTCACGTTGGAACTTAATCATCTTCGGTGAAGAGGTGTTATTATTATATAGCAACACCTCTTTATAACCTGTTCCATTTTTTGAAGACGGTTAAGAATTGATTACCTCCTCCTTTTCGAAGTCGGTTAAACATTGTAGAAGTCTGTTAATATATTAGGTATCATGAGCAAACCTACACGCTAGGGATGGCGATTCTTTCCAAAAAAGATCGATTTTTAAATCGATTCGAATCGTAACTTGATGAATTGATTCATAAAGAAATCGATGTCAAAAAGATCGATTTCTAAAAAATCGATTTTTTCTCGATTCTGCATTTACAATGTAAATATAAATACATTTTATGAAAAATAAGATACCATAATAAGCGCTCACTTAATATTAAAATCAGAGATTTTTTTTAGTTCAAGAAATTCGATGATCACAATCATTTTTATAACAATATGAAAGTATCAGGTAAAAAAGAAGACATAATGTTACATTCTAAATGTATTTGTTATATTAAGTAATAATTTTAACAAAAAAAATACTGATTTCAAATGTTTATTCTAAAACTACTGAATAGATGAAAATCGTGTCGTGAATAGAAAAAATCGAGTGTCGATTCTCTAGGGTGAAATATCGATTCACTGAATCGATTCAGTGTTACATATCGATTTAAAAAATCGATTTATTTGGCTCGAAAAATCGATTCTTCGATTAATCGATCTCAGATCGCCATCCCTACTACACGCTGGAACAGCGACTGCCAAAAGTTAGTAACTTTTGTTCAAAATTTGGTCCCAAAAATAGCATTTGATTCTAGATATAACAGCCTAATGGATGACGCAACTGGTCTAAAAATAAAATGTCAAATGCCATCGATGTGTACCCGGGCACGCACTCTTGATTAAATTCCTTCGTTAGTTGACTTTAGTTAACTATTTCGGTACCGACAACGTGATTCCAATTCTAACTTCGAAGATACTTCGGTATTCCAATTTCTAGGTTTTTCTTTTGTTGTGTGACACCCGGGTGCAACTGCTGCTTAGTCTGACAATGGTTAAGAGGTTAAAGAATTAGGCAAAAAGTTTAAAAAAACACATTTAAAGGCACCTTTTTTACGTGGAGTTTACACCAATAATGTCACTAGCACATCGCTGTTCTAACATAGTGAAAACTAGCTTTAGATTAAATTGTCAACACTAATGAAAAACATAACATATATATGCGCTCACCATCCCAGAATCCCTAAAAGAGTAAGGCAGAGGTGTAATAACAACACCCTCTTTTTACCAAAGATGATTAAGTGCCAACGTGACAAACGACTTTGAATTACTTTTCAGACATATGCAGGTTTCCACACGATGTTTTCCTTCACTGTAAAGCTACGAATTTGCTCTTTTAGGTTTGTAGAAATACTTGAGTCATTTGCGTAGCAGGCGACTGTTCAAACCACGGCCACCACGGCTCTTTATAAAAATATTAAAATAAATCAGGGACATTAAATCTGCGATGTATTAAAGGATACACAAACAATATCACATAAGTAATTCAACCCGTCAACCGTCCCTTAGAACCCCTAAACGTATAACCTTTTTAGGAAAATATTACAAGTACCCATCAACCACAATTCAGCTGCATTAAAAGTCATATCTTGTACCCAAAACGTGACAGAATCACAAAAAATAACATACAGGAGGCCAGCTCTGAGTGCCTAGCGCGAGTTTTCTTGAAATCGATCGGCCCACGGGTGGCACTATTTCGATCCCATACAAATCTGCGTTTACGTCATCGCGGTTACTTGTGACAGCGGCAGTGACAAACTCGCACTGAGCCCTCAGGTGCTGTCACGAATTACGGCCGCGGACCTTGAATGCTCAGTAGTATTTTTATGAGTCTGTCGCAGGTACCCCCACTATTTTCGCGGAGCACTCAGGCACTATTCTTTCAATTTGATCTTAGACAAATGCCGGTTTGGTCACAATATCGTTTGATATCGTCGTCACAATGATAGTTTAGTACCCGCGTCTTATTTGCTTTGTATACGAAAATTCTCAACAATTATAGATTCTCAACCGTTATAAATTCTCAACCATTATACATTCTCAACCGTTATAAGTAGCTGCCCTTCTGTTACGTTTTTGTTTCCCGCCGGTACCCTCCCGGGCACTCATTTGTTACTGGGGTACTTCCAGTTAACAAACAAACCCTGAGCGTGTCATTTTTCAGGTAACCATACGCTATTTATTTTGAGGACACTTCGTGTTAAGGCTTTTACGCTTTGGGTTGAATATATTATGCAGTTGAGTTGTAAGTTGACTTGGGTAATAAGGTTTTGTTGATGTTCGGTTTTATTTTGTTTGGAATGTGGATAGTTTGTGAAATAGGTTAAAGCTAGTCAATTAACCCTGACGTTAGAACTAAGTATTTATTTAATTTGTAAAATGTTTCTGTATTGTTGATTGTTGATTGCATTTCCTATTAGTTGCAGCGTGATGACATAAAGCCTTCCTTGATGAATTAACTATCTAACACAAAAAAAATCTTTCATTTCAAACCCGATTCCTGAGGTCGTCAGCTTTATAATGTGTACACAAAAAATTTAGTCTTTTTGTAATTCCTAGTAAAAAACTTATCACTTACTTCATAAGCGAGCATATAAGGTAGAATACATAAAAAAAACAAATTTTAAAATCTTTCTCTGTATGCCATTTGTCTGTCTACGCAGGCACACCTAGTATTAGTATATACTAGCTGTGCCCCGCGGTTTCACCCGCGTAGATTTAGTTTCATGCTTCATGTCGCGGAACCCTAATATTTTTAATAAATAAAAGTAGCCTAAGTTACTCCTTGAAACATCAGCTACCTGCCAGTGAAAATCCCGTTAAAATCGGTCAAGCCGTTTCGGAGATTACCCGGAACAAACAGACAGACAGACAGACACACAGAGAGAGAAAAATTTTAAAACTTGGTTTTTCTGTGTCACTAGCGTGTATACTTTCATATGCATTGTGAAAAGCTATAATTTTGGAATTACAAACAGTCACTCCAATTTTATTTATCTGTATAGATTTAATTAATCCAGTAGGTACCATTGGTAGGACCTAAGGATCGATACAAACATATACCCCTAAGACCCAGAGGCCCAATCCCAAATCATTCCATTGCGTCTTAATCTCTACGAGGACTAAGATCTTTTCCTGCATACTGATTAGATACAAAGTGTATTGGATCAAGAAAAGCTTTCTTCAACTTCTTAGCTGTGAAAGGATCTTAATCCGCCAATGTTCCTTTCATTGTTTTAATCCTAAGTAGTAAAGACATTGGATACTAGGGTGGAGAATATAGGTGATTTTCTCTAGGTGGAACTCCGTTATTTACGTATTTTCAATACTAATAACTTTTTAATTCTTTTTTTACAGGTAAGAAAGCATATATATTCCGAGAAGAATCGAGTGCAAAAAAATATTGAGAGAATTAGAAAAAAGAGTGAGTAAGTACCATCAAACTAATTTAATTTGGTCTTTTGATACATTCGCCTTACAAGTGTTGAACTCGACAAACTTTATACTATATACGTTATAGGTCATGCTAAAGGTTTATAAGTCAAACTAGCTGTGCCCCACTGTTTCACCTGCGTAGACTTAGTTTCACCCTCATTGTCGCGAAACCCTAATATTTTTAATAAATAAAAGTAGCCTAAGTTACTCCTTGAATCATCAGCTACCTGCGAGTGAAAGTCCCGTTTAAATCCAGCCGTATCAGAGATTACCCGGAACAAACAGGCAGACAGACTGATTGACAGACGGACAGACAGACAGACAGACAGAGAAAAAATTTAAAACTTGTTTTTTTAGTGTCAGTAGCGTGTATACTTTCATATGCATGTAGAGAAAAGCTGTTATTTTGGAATTACAAACAGACACTTCAATTTTATTTATCTGTACCTATAGATTCAACGATTACATTACACAGACTTTAGTAACGACTTTTCTATTTGCCATTTTTTTTGCTTATTCGCCTAAATTTGTAACGTGTTTATTGATAAAGTTAGTTCACTATTCATGCATCATTATACCACTATACACAAATGACAAATATAAATAAAGCATAAGTCAAGTTTTCCTTAACGAAAAAGAATTTGTCCGAAATTTTCCTATTGCGGGTCTCGCGAGAAATCTGCTCAGTTGAAGGAAAATAATCCGCGTTGACATTTGTTATTATACGTTTCCATTTTTATCTCGCTTAGCACTGTCTTATTAATGTCAAAAGGGAGTTGGTTCAGATGACATTACAAAAGGTTCATTACACCATCAAAAGAGATGTTAACAATCTATATATACATCTATACAGATAAATAAAATTGAAGTGTCTGTTTGTAACTGCAAAATAATAGTTTTTTACTAAATGCATATGAAAGTATACACGCTACTGACACTAAAAAACCAAGTTTTAAAATTTTTCTCTGTCTGTCTGTCTGTTTGTTCCGAGTAATCTCCGAAACGGCTGGACCGATTTTAACGGGATTTTCGCTGGCAGGTAGCTGATGTTTCAAGGAGTAACTTAGGCTACTTTTATTTATAAAAAATATTAGGGTTCCGAGACAATAAGGATGAAACTAAATCTGCGCGGGTGAAACCGCGGGACACAGCTAGTTATAAATATATCTATAGTAGTACTAGCTTTGCCCCGCAGTTTCACCCGCGTAGACTTAATTTCATGGCTGACCTTTAAAGTAACCTAAGCTAATCTCCGAAACGGCTGGACCGATTTTAACAAGACTTTCACTGGCAGATAGCTAATGTTACAAGGAGTAACTTTGGCTCCTCTTATTTAGAAAAAATATAAGGGTTCCGCGGGAAACTCATGCAATTAGCTCTACACGGGTGAAACTGCGGGGCACAGTATTATAATAATTCTATGGAAAAAAATGTTTTCCATAAACTGTGAAAATTTATAAATAGTTATTACCACCGGATTGGTATTGGCCAGCAAGAAACTCGGTTAACGTTTCTTAAAAAAATGTTTTATTTTCAAATATTCATATGACAGGTAGGTATGATTTATATGCATGGATCACATGCTTTCCAAATACAAATTCCACCTTGTTTTCGTATTCTTCCTAAACATTTTACGAAATTAGATATCTTTGAAGAAGAGCCGTAAATACGTCTCAATTTTGTTCGTTCTTGGAATAACCTTCACATATCTAAAGTACTTTAATCAATATCAGCTTTTCTCCGCGCGTGTCAAAGGAAATCCGTCCTTACGTTATAATCAAGTTGTTTTCATTCCACTCACAGAGGTGGAATAAAGGATCGCATCACACGTGCATACTTTATTGTCGACCTTTCACCCTTTGACTGCTGTCTTTTATTTCACTTGGGAATAAGGTAGTGTTCGCCGATCCTTTTGTATATAGGCTGATATGCTTGTGAGACGTGCGATGTGTTTTTGTGACGAGGATTCGGTTTATGAGTTGAAAAAATTGGTTCTTTATTATGTGACTAGCTGTGCCCGGTTTCACCCGCGTAGATGGGTGGCCCGCGAAAATATAACGTTATCTTTTAAATAAAAGTAGCCTTAGTTACTTCTTGCAGCCATCTGCCAGTGAAAGTCCCGTTCAGCCGATTCCGTTTCTGAATATAATTCTTCAAAAATTTTCGTTCCTATTTCACATCGCGAGCTTTAAGGTAGTAAAAACCATTGTAAGGCAGTGTGCATATTATGTCTGAGAAGAAATTCAAAGACGTATATTGCCTGAGACGGCAATAGACTCATCATCTGTCACGTTGGCACTTCATTATCTTCAGTGAATGTTCTAACATCTCTTTGTACCCCTGCAGTGATCCTTCTGGGATTGCGTGACCATTTATTTATACATCTTTACAGATAAATAAAATTGAAGTGTCTGTTTGTAATTCCAAAATAACAGCTTTTCACTAAATGCATATGAAAGTATACACGCTACTGACACTAAAAAATCAATTTTTAAATTTTTCTCTATCTGTCAGTCTGTCTGTTTGTTACGGGTAATCTCTGAAACGGCTGGACCGATTTTAACGGGACTTTCACTGGCAAGTAGCTGATGTATCAAGGAGTTACTTTTATTTATTAAAATATTAGGGTTCCGCGACACTAAGGATGAAACTAAATCTACGCGGGGCACAGCTAGTAATTTATATAATTTACATTGCAGGTGATTATTAAATGATATGACTACAAAAGTTAACAAAACTACTCACTAGGCGTACACCAGGGAAAACTGCTCATTAACTAGAAGTGAGCATTATATAAACGTAACACGGTGTTCCTTGCTTCAAGTAGTTGGAAAACAAAAGTTATATAGCGAGTTTTGAGCCGAGCCGCGTTATCTCGGGGACAGTTCCCGGAATTGCTTATTACGCACCCGCGATGAATGTCGATGGTCCGAGTTATAATTACCGAGCGATTTGGTCTAAAATAAACTAGCTTATAACCCGACTACGGCGAAACAAAAATGAGGATGCTTATATGCCATGTACTCTAACAAAACTTTATATCTATACATCTATACAGTCTATACAGATAAATAAAATTGAAGTGTCTGTTTGTAATTCCAAAATTACCGCTTTTCACTAAATGTATATGAAAGTATACACGCTCTGAAACAAAAAAGCCAAGTTTAAAAAAAAAACTGTCTGTCTGTTTGTTTGTTCCGGGTAATCTTTAAAACGACTGGACGGATTCCAACGGGATCTCACAGGCATAGATAGTTGATGTTAAAGAAGTAACTTAATCTACTTTAAATTTAGAAAATAAAATTATCAATAAGAAATTTTTTTTTTTTATAAATAGGTACTTTTAAAATCTATGTAATTTATTATTTAGGTGTAAACATATGTATGTACTCGTATGTATAAAAATATAATATACAGTGGAATTGAGAAACCGCCTGTTTTTTTTGATGCTGGTTAAAAAAAAAAATTTCGCCTCTGCCAATCGCTTACGTTTGTACCAATGGTCGTTCAGTCGTTGTCGGCGTTCAGCTTATCAAAGTTCCGTAGTTACTTGGCCCTTGCCGGCTACAATGAATTAAGTATGTAGGCCACGAGCACAAGCTTTGCCTATTATTACTGCATTTGTTTAAGGTACGATCTAAGCACTCATGAGCGAGGAGCTATGGGACCTTGTCATTTAAAGTAAAGCAAAGCCTTTTGGCACATTTCCTAAAATGACCAGTCGGCCTAGACAAAGTAGATAACATTCTCTCTCACTTGCGCTAATAGAAACGATACAAAATGTACGGCAGTGTAATCAGCGAGTAACATAGGCTATATTTGAACCCCGTACTCCTACGGCAACGGGAACTACGCGGGTGAAACCGCGTGACGTCCGCTAGTCTATTATATAAAAATGAATCCCCTTGGTCACGGCATCACGCGTAAACGGCTAGACCGATTTTAACGGGACTTTCACTTGCAAATAGCTGATGTTTTAAGGAGTGTTTTAGGCTAATTTTATAAAAAAAAAAACATCATGAAACTAAATCTACGCAGGTGAACCTGCGGGGCACAGCTAGTATTACATAAAAACTTCAATAGAGCTCCAATTGAAAAACCTGAGCGATATTTCAGCCTATTGTTAAAAGTTCCACATAAGTCAGACTTTCCTTTAAAATCCAAAGTTCATTTCGGAGTCTAGGGGATAAATGGCTGCTATAAATCTGTCTCATCATCCAACTTTCTGGATCTTATTTCCTTCTTAAATGACCTTTCTGAGATCCCAGATCTTTAGACAAATTAACCTCTTTAAAACTTACACACTGACTTTGTAACTTTTTGTATATTGGAACTAAACTGGTCTTAGTTCTTTGTTAATATTTATCTATGTACTAGCTTACCCGACAGACGTTGCCCTGTCTTAATTATGAGAATGCAGCACGTATTATTTCATTCTATGTCAAACGTCATAAGGTTACATCAAAAAGGTTTTATTGTCCAAAGCGCTAAGGTTAAATTTAAGGAGAAAGTTTTTTTTTTAATTGTCCACGCAATTTTCTTAGTTTTTTCTTTCATAAGAACCATCTCCTGACAATAACAAACACAACAAAAAAAATATCACCCGTTCACCCGTGATGTCGTGACCAAGGGAAATGGGGATTCATTTTTATATATATAGATTTGAAGATTCTTCGGCAAGTATGTTTTTTATACGACCTAGGTAACAAACAGGAATAAAGCTCATCTAGTAGTAAGCGGCTACTCTTAAGGTGACTTACAACGCTAAGTATCAAATCATCAATCACGCGATAAATAATTAAATCGCTGCCCTTATAGCACCGCTCGTCTCTGGCAAACTCGCGTTAACAACTAGCAACAGACGTTAAGCCAACTTTAAGGCTCAGTTGAGTTTTATTTGCACTAAATCGAGATTTATTCCGTTTTCTGCAAGTGGTCCTTAAACCACATTAGCATCGAACAATGTGCAGTCAAATTCCTAAAGCGGAATCCCTTGTTTCCTTCCTCAGTTGCAAAATATTTCAATACGAACAATACACGATGAACAGACAATGAAATGCCGGTTACCATACAATACTTACTGACCGAGTTAACAAGTTGGCTTCGCACCAAGTCCTTTCAATACTTTAATTAGAAGCTTAATTCATTGTTCAGTCTTTTTGTCTTTAATGCCAAAATTAGCTGAACTGATTCTACGAGGTCTTGTCAAAGGGTGCTTTGACTGTGTCTGAAGTCGGATATCATTCATATTCATATCAAAACGAGTTCTAAAAAGGGTCCCCGAAAGGGTAAGCAGACGTGTTACATCACCCAATATTCACGGAAGGAGATTAGATGCCAACGTGATACATTAACTGGGAAACTCGTTGTTCTTTATCAATCTTATTCATTTGTTTGTGGTATTTTAATGGGTTTAGGTAAGTCTTCCATTCCGCATTCTTTCACTGATTTTGAAGCTACTTTCGCTTCGACACCTCGCTTCGTTTAAATCAGCAAACAACCCGGCTCAAACAGCAACAATATTCATGACCATGTTAAATACACATAGTATTAACAATGTACACAGCTTCCAGGCACTCAATCTGTCGCGAATCGCGATTGAAATACAAAATTTGCAATTCATTCGATAAATAAAGTAGGACGAAAGAAAATCCGGGGTATAAACCCTTGAATAAAACTCCGTTATATTCCCAAATTTAACGCGCTGATGAATAACGATGGTACGCATAAATCAAGTGTAAATTTACGGTCTTTCAATTTGCCAGCTAATAATATAGAAAGGCCTTTGTGTGGATCAGCCGTAGTACCAAAATTGCGGGATAATATACTACAGATTCGTAGAGTCGAGTGACATTTCGTACCTTCGTAAATTACACGGGTTAGTCATCGATCTTTAGGGTCTACACACTGTATGTATGGTTGGCGAACAATACCCTAAATAATTAAATATAATAATATAAATTTCTTTTATAATTATTATTGTTGCTGTATTGTGAAGCTTTACTGCGTATGTGAACTAGCTTGTGACCGCTACTTCGGCCGCATGCCTATAGCCTTCTTCAATAAATAGGTTATCTAGCATTGAAATATTTTTTCAAATCGGACCTGTAGTTTGTGAGATTAGCACGTTATAATATTATCACGCTAAGACCAATCGCGGGTTAAAGTGAGCGTTAGCCCAAAGTAACTATTCCAAGCGGTCGAAGTCACGGTTAGAAGCAAGTATTGGTATAAATTATAGAAAATATAAATGTTTTATTTAAGGATTTAAATTTTTCCACTGCCGCCGTCACAAGTCACCGCGTCAACGTAAACGCAGATTTGTATAGGATCGGAACAGCGCCTCTGTCGGCCTAAAGATGACACTATTGTGAGCCCATACAAATCTGAGTGTACGTCGATACGATGACTTATGACGGCGATTTTAAGAAAACTTGCACTAGGCACTATGTAGACAAATAATTAAGCCACTCGTTCCGACAGTATGTCACCATTTGAAGGCTGCGGAGTGAGAGAGCTATCCTAGAAATTGTCACGCCATTCCGAGTGTTTCACCTTTACATTGGCAATTTGTCAACGATACTGGGCTTTATTGTGTTTATATTTAAAGACGACTTTTGAATGTAATATTTGTTATAGATATTTGTGAAATGTCTTTGGTAAAAGGTATCGTATGGTGTAGGTGTTGTTACAGTCTCTGAATTTGAATATTGATAATTGCTTTAAGGATTCATTCAATGTACCTTGCTAATACTACTTATATACTTGTTTGGTTGCTTGAATGCTCTAATCTTAGGAACTAGAGGTCCGATGAAAAAATATTTCAGTGTTAGATAAGGACGCCACGCTGGCGTTGCACGTTGGAATCACAGCGGGGCCTGCACCAATGAGTTTTTCTGAAAACTTATGTGCAGTGATTTCACCCCACGTGCTTTTACGGTGAAGGAAAATATTGTGAACCTGCAAATGTCTGAGTAATTCGAAGACGTATGTATAGTGCCCGAGACGGCGATAGACTCACCATCTGTCACGATGGCACTTAATCATCTGCGGTTTAAAGTGGGTGTTGTTATTATTACGGCACCTCTGCCTACCTGTTCAGGGAATACAGGCGAATATGTATGTTAGATAGCCTATTTATCGAAGAAGGCTATAGCTGCTATGAACCTGTATCACCTAATATTATTACGATTTTTATTACGATTAAGACCAATCCCGTGTTAAAATTAGCTTAACGTATCTATTCCACGCGGACGAAGTCGCGTGCAGATAAATATATTTAGCAAGATTTATATATTCGGAACATAACTTTTGAAGCAGAATTGAAGACATGATTCGACCCACGAGCTAAGAAAATGAAAAGCTGTCAAAATCCTTTCAGATATAATTACTTTGCGAACAAAAAGTCTAATCTCGTGAAACGATTCAACAACAGAGACAGATCATAAAAAGTTTTATGTTTACATCAAAACAGTCAAACAAAGGGTTTAATTCAATTTCATTTGAGGAGTTTGTATATTTGTCGGTTAGTTCTACGATCACGTAGCCTTTTGTAAAGTTTTTCACGAATCTATTATATACTAGCGGACGTAACGCGGCTTCACCCGCGTAGTTCCCGTTCCCGTGGGAGCACGGGAGTAAAATATAGCCTATGTTACTCAGGGTGAATGTAGTTACCCAGTGGTGAAATAATTTTTGCAATCGGCACATCAGTTTTTGAGTTTATTCATTACAAACATACACACAAAAATACAAATATTTCCTCTTTATAACAGTAGTATAGAAAAATGAATCGCTGAATGTGTTAAAATATCGAGAACAGCTGAACCGATTTTGCTAATTCGTTTTTTTAGAATGTTCCTTGAAGTACAAGGATGGTTCTTATGTAGAGATTTTTTTTTATTACTGACTGTTAAGGAGTATGAAGCTCGCCGGGTCAGCTAGTTAAGTTTAAATGATAAAGAGCCGTGGGGGCCTTGGGGTTTGAGCAGTCTGCTTCGCAAGCGATGCATGTTCGAATCTCACCGGGGCCTGTACCAATGAGTTTATCTAAAAACTTATGTGTAGTAATTTCACGTGCTATACAGTGAAGGAAAACATAGTGAGGAAACCTGCATAAGTCTGAGAAGTAATTCAAAGACGACGTATGTATAGTGCCTCAGACGGCGATGGACTCACCCTTTGCCTCTTTGGCACTTCTGTAATCATATTCGGTGAAGTGTGGGTGTTGTTGTCACAACAACTCTGCTTACCCTTCTGCCGTGCTATTCCCTAACTTTTGAGTGATGATCACTTTGCAAAATGTACAACGATCAACTGTCAAACAGACGTTTTTGACAGTTTTGGTATTCCCGAACGTCAGTGTCTAACTAAAATGACGTCACGAGTGGCTATCCGCTTTGATAGCCACCGTAACCATTTTTGACAGGAGTTTATGTATCGATAAATCCAAAATTGCGATTTTGTAAGCAAAGTGTACAACAAATTGGTACTTATTCGTTGCGCACTTTAATTATTCATAGCAACTATCGGATGGCAAGCGCAAATTTATTTTTACAAACATTAATTATTTAACGATGTAACAAAAACACACGTGTATTAAAATTAACGTATAAAGTAGGAACTTAATTAAGCTCTTATTTGCAATATTGTATATTGTCCGTGATACAAAATATGTTCATCGTTTTAATTAATTTTAATTAGGTATTCCTTAAATAATAGCGGGTATATTAAATAAAAACAGGTAACATTTTCGCGGAATAATGTCGTGTTTTGTCTCAATTAGCCGGAAGTAATTTTAATTAATGTTAAATGTTTCTCATGTGGTGTTTCAAATTATATTTCATACTGAAAATTTGTAAGAGACAGAGAGATTTTAATGATATAAAATAATTAATATTTAGCTACTAATGTCACAAGAGTGCAAGTACAAAGATTTTACTGTAATAGTAGCTGTGTCCCACGGTTTCCGCATAGGTTTTATTTCGCTAGACCTTATTTTTTTAAACTTAAAGTAGCTATTAGTTACTCCTTGTATCACCAGCTTTCTATAGTGAAAAATCGGTCCAGCCGTTTCGGAGGTTACCCGGAATAAACAGACAGACAGTAAAAAATTTAAAACTAGAGTTTTTTTCTATAAGTACCGCTTATACAGTATCTGTAACCACTTATTGAATGTTCTATGATAAACTGATGGTGTAACTATCTTAATAAATAAATAAATATACATTCATATGCATTTAGTGAAATGTTTAAAATTACAAACAGACAGTTCAATTTGATTTATCTGTATAGATTACGAAACCGCGGACAATATTCTTGATTGTGATTTCTTCGTTTTTTACGAATTGTTTCATCAAAGAGCCAATCAGTTCTTTTCAAAAAAAATTATTAACGAACCCAAAAATTCGCCCAGTCCACAACAATGTCCGTACAAGCCATTTTAACTGAAAGTTAGGAACGTTTCAGGAACTGCCTTTGAAAACTTTTTTACTGAAAAACGTATCTGACAAAGACATGTTTGAAAGTTCGCCTTTTTTAAGTCGTTTTGCGCTGAAACCTCGCCGGGTTGCCTTTTGACTGAATTCTTGGAAGGTTTTAACGTGAACCATTTACTGGGAGAATTTATTAACTAAAACACTTCATAGGCGAGTAGACGATACCGTTGGTGTAGCGGTTAGAATACCAGGGGCCTTACCACGAGCTCTTATTGCCATGATACTGTCACTCATGTATGAGACAGATGTATGTGACGTGCATACATCTGTCACTGTCGCACAACTGAATTAACATTGCAATAAGAGCTCATGGTTGGGCCCCTGTAGGCCTAGGCAAAGTAACATTCTCTCGCGGTTACGCTAATAGAAACGATAAAAAATGTACGGAAATGACATAAATCAGTCACAAGCTTTGCTTAGTTTGGGAATATATGGCGCTGTGTGATAATGTGCGAACATTAATTATTATTATGGCCTTAAGCCTGAGGCCGGAAGCCTTAGTGACTTGTGGTTTGAGCAGTCGCCTGCTACGCAAGCGACGCTAGTTAGAATCGCAGCGGCCTGCACCAATGAGTTTCTCCTAAAAATTTAAGTGGAATAATTTCAATTATCGTGCTGTACGGTGAAGGAAATCGTCGTGAGGAAACCTGAATATGTCGGAGAAGTAATTGAATGAAAATATGTATAGGTAGTGCCTGAGATGTCGATAGACGTCGATGTCACGTTTGCAATAAATCATCGGTGAAATGTGGGTGTTGTTGTTATAACGCTTCTGCTTACCTCTTCGGGGACCCTTCTGGGATGGCGTGAGCATATTTATATATTTTGGGAAACTCATTCTTATTTAGGGTGAAACCGTGGGGCACAGTTAGTCTCAAATAAAAAATTCCATCAACGGTGGCGTCGCTAAATCGTATTCATAAAGGACTTTACCTTAATTAATTACCTTCATCCTATTTATGATATTTAATTAATTTTCTTGCTATTATGTAGCGCGCGCCCATAAATGAGGGTTGCTTGTCTCTGTAGTAAACGAAAGTCCGTGAATGTAAAGTGATATATACAGAATTAATATTTCAATTTCACGTGAATTATCCAATAAAAAAACTATGAAAAATGTCGAAAAGTAAAAGGGATGGTCAAATGAAAAAAGAATCGATAAGTAGAAAAAATGTCGATATATCCATTATCGATATTTACCCCTAGATGGTAACTTGAATATTGTGAAAATCGTGGGTTGACAAGAGATAGGAACCTAGCCTGACGTGTTTGATAAAAAAAAATTGGGGGAAAAATTCTGGGAATTTAAAAACGAGTAAATTGCGAGAATTAAATTCAATACCCCGAGGGAGGTTTTAATATTTCGTTAAATGTTTATCGTAGAGTAAACAAATTGACCCAAATCGTACCTTTTCGCAGTTATTCAAATGCACTTCACAGCTATCCAACTACCCTACAAAACAGAACACGGAAACCTGTCTCTTTACAAATAGCGCCAGTTATTTCCCAGCTGTTCTCTTTTCAAAGTCTAACTACCTGTACGTTTTTTATTCTCTGCCCTCCGCTCATTTGCTGCTAGTATTGTTTTTTTTTCTATTGCCGTGTTCCTTGGAACAAGTTCTTTTCGATTTCAGATTTTACGTTGTTATGGTTGCACATAGAGTGCTAACGGGGTCTATGCTCGTCCTTATTTTATTCGAAGACTGTTGAACTATGGGGATAGGCGAACTGTATGAAACGAGCATTACATCGAGAAGGACTTCACAATTTAAAATTAGCTGTTTATTGAGTACTAGCGGACGTCACGCGGTTTCACTCGCGTAGTTCCCGTTCCCGTGGGGATAAAAAATAGTCTGTCTTACTCGTTGATAATGTAGCTATCTATCGCTGGTACTGTCGGAGCTTATTCAATGCAAACAAACAAATCTTTCCTCTTTTTATAATATAAACTAGCTGTGCCCTGCGGTTTCACCCGCGAAGATTTAGTTTCATCCATATAGTCCCGGAACCCTAATATTTTTAAGAAATAAAAAAACGTAAGTTAATCCTAGGAACATCAGCTACCTGCCAGTGAAAGTCCCGTTAAAATCGGTCCAGCCGTTTCGGAGGTTACCCGGAACAAACAGACAGACAGACAGAGAAAAAATGTATAACTTGGTTTTTTAATGTCAGTAGCGTGTATACTTTCAGATGCATTTAGTGAAAAACTGTTATTTTGGATTTACAAACAGACACTTCAATTTTATTTATCTGTATATCTGTTTGTATAGATGTATAGATATAGATTGGCCCTGGTGTCCCGCCTTTTGTCTTTTGTTTGATTGAAACTCAATCATACACGTACTCTTCACATAAGGTATCATGATAATATATTGCCTTAAGTAAGTATTGAAAAAACGGCTTAGTTAGAAAAAACTGGTCTGTATGGTCTGTCGGTATACAGTGCCTCAATAATACTTAAATTTATATAATAATACTATACAATTCAAACGAAAAACATAAGGAGATTATGTGGCATAAGCTCCTCTTAATAATACCAGTATAAAAATGCGCATACATAAAACTAGTCGCGTCTCAAATCAAATCGAAAAGTTTCATTCAACATAACGTTCACTTGGAACACTTATTGAACGTCATTTCTCTTACGCTAACTTAGGTTAATTTACCACCGTTTCCAAAACTAAGCCCGTCAGAAGAAGAAACGGCGAAACAAAGTCCCCGGTTTTTTTTTCACATGTATCCCTTCTATATACATAAGGTTGCTTAAGTACATTTTAATGGAAGAGTGAGCAACTCATTGCCATGTTTGGCTATCATCAATATACTCAGTTACACTATAATATACTTTTCACAAAGTTTCTGTTTGATGATTGCCTTACAACTTAATTGTAGTTCACACATTTTTAATGGAAATTTAATGAAAAAGCGTATACTTTGTCCCACAAAAGAGTATTTTGCATTCTCAATTAAAGTAATATAATGATTAAATTTCAGGGGGATAACACACAAAAAAAACAGGCTATTTACGTAATAAGTAACGAAATGTCTTGCAAGTTATTATTAAAACAAAAGTCATTGACAAGAACATTTAAATAACAATAAAATGCATTGTTATATCATGGCAATAATATCATTATTAAAATGTTGAGTACCCCTGCAATCACACTGGTAAAGCGTACAATGGCCAAGGTCCGTCTTAAGTGCGGCCAGGGGTTGGTGCACTAATTTATTGGTTGCTGGTGGTCTTTGGCATACACTGTTAGCGAGTCAAGTAATATTTATCTATACTAATATATAAAGCAAATAAACAAACTCTTCAGTTTGTTTATTTGTTTGTTTGCTCGAATATCAGGAACTACTGGAGGATTTGAAAAATTCTTCCAATGTTAGTTAACCCTTTTTATCGAGGAAGTTAGCGTAAGCCCAACTATTTATATGCGCACTTCTGCATTACGCTTCGGGAAACACAGGCGTGAACATAATATGTGTATGTAATTGCATAATAAGAGTGCGAAATATGTATGGTATAAAGCAAACTGCACCAACGGTAAATAGGATCACTTGTTGCGGCTTAATCGGTCTGTCGGTCCGTCAAGATCTGTTTCTCTACAATGTGGGGTTTATCGAACTATAATGAATATCAAATACTAAAGTCTACAGTGCCTTGGAGCTGAGAGAAAAAAATCATACATCTAAAACAACGCAATTAAAAGATTGGGGTGTAATTAGACTTTCGGTTTATGATATCTCAAGAGTGTCAGGATATGAAGTTTTCGGGAAAAAAAATACAGTAAGAAACCGCTTTACTCTTATGTTTTGGACCAAATCCGATCGACCTCTTCCTTTTAAGTGGTCCTGCGCATTTATTGCCAATAAACTGGGCACACTAACGAGAAACTATATGTTTGGGCCCGAAACGTTTTTATGTTAAGCGGCCGGAATGTGGAACCACTCGTTCTTAATCAAATTATGGACTATTCGGTTGGGTTACTCTGGTTTTTAGGACTACGGTTGAATATAAGAAATATGTTAAAAGCCTGCTAAATGGTGTCCCTAGCAATCGTTTCTATGTTATGCTCTTTGTCGACCAAAAAAATATAAGTGAGTGAATTGTGAGGATCATTAGTAAGTTTTTAAAAATAACTCCTTGATTTTCTGTTTAATATCGAATTGTCCATTAGATGTTCAGAAAAATATTAATGTCTTATGTCATTTCAAACGAAAATATTTACGACTGCTAGTTTTAGCTTAAAATGAAGATAGGATCGCTCGTAATTTGTACCACGTCAAAATCTACCAAACCATAATGTTTAGTTTTTAATTTGCAATATCAGACATTCTGGATGCAATGACACAACAAAGTGCAGTGTAGTAAACAAAAATAATTATTACAGCGTTCTGATCTTAGTTTATGGCTGTTTACCTAAGGAATTGTTGTCGAAACGGTAAGTACAATGCAGTTATTATATATGTTTTTGGAAAGTATGCATATTAGTCTATCTTTTTGAGAATATAGTTTTATGTTTAGCATTTCGAGGCTATGATGCCGGCTCGTATAAAAATAAAACTTAGTGTTGCCTTATTTGTACCGGGTAGGGTAATCAATGATGATGATGACAGTATAGATGTACCGGTACAGTTTAGGAGTATGGGGGTTCTCAAACTCGTTTGTTGACTAGATTGAAATATTTTCAGATGTTTTTAATTTATAAATGGACGCAAGATTATTTAGAAAAAACCTTAGATTGTTTGAAAAGAAATCTATGGGAATCAACGAGTGTTCACGCACGTTCAATGTACCTTAAAGAGACATTTATCAAGTTAATAATCAAGTTATAAATATGCAAATGAACATACCATTTCCATCAAGCAATATCTTTAAATAGAGCCAAAGAAGGTTAATAAGAAGCACTTTGATCTCATTCTGATCGCGAAGTACAATTTAGGATACCTATGGTACAATTTAGGAAACTGGTTTCCTAAATTGTACTTTCTAAGACGTATTTTAAAACTAGTTTGTTATGTTATCTTTTATATTTCCTCATTTTCTAGTAATAAAAAATGAACACCAATAGAACTGTTTTATTTCTAGTAATGGAATCCTCACAAAGTATATAGTTTTTGTGAAGACTTGTTAAGTTCGTTAACTGGTACAATATAGGCAACCTTACTATACTGCCTCCATCATACCACGAAGTATTCAGTGGTTTGATTTTAAATCGAGCTGTTGTCAAAAGGTTAAATAACTTCCGTGAATGATTTTACTTTTATTCATATTATGTTGATCATAATTTCGAGTGTAGGACCATTTTCTTCTATCTTATACTAGCGGACGTCACGCGGTTTCACCCGCGTAGTTGCCGTGAGAGTACAGGGATAAGATATAGCCTATCTTAATCCTTTCAACTATTGATGATGATACAAATGATGAAATAATTTTTTAAATCGGTCCCGTACTTTGTGAGCCAATTCATTACAAATATGTGAAATTCCCGTTAAAATCGGTGCAGCCGTTTCAGAGATTACCCGGAACAAACAGACAGACACTGTCTGTCTGTCACAGACAGACAGAGAGAAATTTTAAAACTTAGTTTTCTGTGTCAGTAGCGTGTATGCTTTCATGTGCATTTAGTGAAAAGCTGTAATTTTGGAATAACAAACAGACACTTCAATTTTATTTATCTGTATAGATATAGAATGATCAAAGATCAGACACAAACAACATGTAACTAATTTGATGAAATTACGCCAAGGACACAAGGCATAGACAAAATGAAATGCGGAAAATTATATCATAAAATACGCAAAAGATATTTTTCGTCTTGATTCTTCATACAATAGAGTTGAAAATACAATATTTTCATTCTAATGTTAGGGAAAAAAATGTTCAGATTAATGGAATAACGTTTCCCTTTGTGACAAGAAAAGAAATATATTTTTATAAAATAAATAATATTGAGAAGCGTTCCTTGCGGATTATTTTGCCATTTACTTTATTTAATTAACACTAGTTGTGCCCTGCGGTTTCACCCGCGTAGAGTTAATACTATTGCCCCGCGGAACACTAATGTTTTAAAAAAAATAAAAGTAGCATAAGTTACTCCTTGTCATATTGGCTACCTGACAGTGAGAGTCCCGTTAAAATCGGTCCAGCCGTTTCGGAGATTACCCGATACAAACTGACACACAGACAGACAGAGAAAATTTTTAATACTTGGTTTTTTATTGTCAGTAGCGTGTATACATTCATACGCATTTAGTAAAAAGCTGTAATTTTCGAATTACAAACAGACACTTCAATTTCATTTATCTGTATAGATGTATAGATATATGTATAGATATAGATATAGATGTATAGATGTATACATATAGATATAGATGTATAGATTATTATGTTGCGAAAGGGTACTCAGAATTGTCACAACTCTCAAGTTTCATCGAAGCCTATTATCCAATGCGATATATGGTGAATCCCTTGCCGTCTCAGGCATGTCACTCATACTTCTTTGAATTTCTTCTCAGACGTAATATTATGCAGATTTACGCACGAAGTTTTCATACATATGCTTACGCTTGTATGCCCCGAGGGGTAGCCAGAGGTATTGTAAAAACAACACTCACTTTTCCCCGAAGATGATTAAGTGCCAACGTGACAGATGGTAAGTCTATCGCCATCTTAGACACTATACATACGTCTTTTGTATTGCTTCTCAGACATATGCAGGTTTCCTCATTTTGCTTTCCTTCACTTAAAGCACGTGGTGTAAAATCACAGTTGAAAAAACTCATTGGTGTTTTCCCTCATCATATAACGCGTGGATTGAAAAATAATTACATGTATGTTTTTTTAATTTTACTTTGTGAGAGAGTAACTTACTTTATTTTTAATATCTTGTGTGCAATAAGGTGCGATGTTTGTAATAGGACCAACCTATAAAAATAGGTCATACGCTCCGATGAGGCTATAAGCTATAACTGCAGAATAGTCCATAAAAATCTAAGATGTCCACAATCGTCCATAAGGGCTCATCAGCCACACACACTAGCATTGCCTCTTTTGTCTGTGTGTACGTTTAAAATACAAAATATCTTTATTTGATTACTAGCGGACGTCACGCAGTTTCACCCGCTTAGTTCCCGTTCCCGTGGGAGTACGGGGATAAAATATAGCCTATGATACTCGCTAATGATGTAGCTATCCATTGCTGAAAGATTTTTTTAAGTTCGCTCAAGTAGTTTCGGAGCTTATTCAATGCAAACAAGAAACAGCCAATTTATAATATTAGTGTAGTTACATCTTACTAAGTACCTACTTCGTTAGGAGAACATAAAGATACATTATACAGGATTATAAATGTTACCACCGGGTTCGGAAGGTTGCTTTTATCGAGAAGAACTCGGCAAGAAACTCAACAATTACTCTTTGCATAATATAACAGTACCTGGTTGAACGAGCAGTGCTCGGTTCCCTTTTCTCATAAAAAACTTAACTTTTTCCCCACAAAAAAAAAAGAACCAAAAGAAAAAAATCGAACCGGGGTACTCTAGTTTCGTTATCACCTCGTAAGCTTACAGCCTCACCTCTGAGCTATCAAAACTTGACAGTCGTCGGCGAAATTTACTGTCGTATTGTATTGATATTTTATGAGTTTTTCAGTGCATGAAAACATGGTCAAAACGGTGTTTTCTGAAAGTGAAACCTAGCTAGATAAATTTTTTGCCCCCGAAACCCCCTACATACTAAATTTCATAAAAATCGCCCAGCCGTTCCCGAGATCCAGATTCTATATATATACAAGAATTGCTCGTTTAAAGATATAAGATTTGTAATGGTTGTTAAGGACGCATCAAATACCAATATGCTAGAAAAACCGCGACATTTCATGTAACGTTTTTTTTTATTGGCTTTGTGCCAGGTTCTTAGTAAAAATATTTTTTTCACTATACTTGCAGATAAACATAAAATTAGGTACCTGGATGTGCTTGGGAAAAAACGCCTTGCTATACAACCTTGTTTATTTTTTTTGTCTTTGTGAAGTAGGAATATATATTTTTTTTACTGTTAAAATGCTTTCTTAAATTTTATAAACATCACATTTGAACACAGAACAAGGGAACGCGGCATACTATGTCTAATCTAGATTCACTATTTGAATTTTGACATATTTGAAGATAATGTTAGGTTATTCAGAAGTCCATTCTCAAAAAAGCGATAAACCGGTATTTTTAAAGAGGCCGTGTAAAGTCCTTATCAAAATCGCCAGTACTATTCAAATTACATTTTGTTGGGGGAACCAGCAAAGCACTCAAAATTATACAATATTAATAACAAGAAACACTAAAATTATATTGGATAAATTGTTTATCTACATAAATAATACAATTATGAAATAGGTAGGGCTTAGTTATTTACACTATTAAAAATAATATAACCGAAACCATTTTGAAATATGTTATATTATTAGCTGATAATTTCACACTAAATGTGTGATAATAACTCTCACGGAATTCAAAGAATTTTAGTAATGGAATCACGTAATAACACATTAATAATACAAAATATGTAGAACTATTCTAAACCATTAATTTGGGTACCGAATTAATTAAAGACATATTGTACTTTATAACGACAAAAAAAAATACATCAATTAGACAGTTCTACCAAAAATGTACTACATAATATTAACTAAACCCCTATCGACCCTTTCAATGTGCAAGCTAGTGAATTATTGATATTTATGCAGATTGACCCGTTATAATAATTTCGCAACACTTCACTGGATGGCGCCACAGTTGCGCGAACTCGATGTGTTATTATTGCTATCCTTCTCCCACTAATGGCACCCTGTATGCTGCTATCCTTCGTACTTTAGGAAATATTCTTCAAAACCTTATAAATACTTATAATTTGGATCAAATTTGATTAGAATTATGCTTATAAATATACAAACTTAATATTTGTGGAGGAATATTTACGTTTTCTACAGAAATGGCGAAAATAGCCTAAATCGCGCTTGTAAAGTTTTCCGTCCCGCTGCCTATATATACGGTTTGTCGAGTCAATGTCGTGGGAAGTCCGTTTCTACACAGTAAGACAGTACTTCGTTATAGGGCTGTTCTAAACCTATAATCGTTATTGAAGCAACATGCTCAGGAATAGCAGTTGTGGATCTATGGACGGTGGCAGTTTGCTGGTGGCTGCTCACTGAATTCGGGACGCTGTGTCGTCACTATTGTCGGCTGAAACAATGCCAAACGTGGACTCCTGCGTGGGTCAATCAAGTTGCAAGTGTTAACCCTATGTGAAACGGGCACTCCGCTGTATAGAGGAATATGGTCCTCATCACCACTGTTGTAGAAAATTTGACTTCCTTTTGCTTTTTTTATTCCTAGTATCTTACGCCATTCGTGAATTATGAACGCTCAACGAATTGCGCATGCATTTTAATCGCGTCTCGCCATACATACACAGACAGATTCATAAAATATCTACTGGACATGCAAGGTCAGCGCTCATAAATCGTGACGTGACGGTACCTTTAACTAGTAATATACGTACTTCTAGGATGATTGAAGCGTTAAACAAACATACAAATGTATGTTACTAGTTTCCGTTCGCGGCTTCGCTCGTTTTACATACTAATTGGATTATTTTAAAACATCTCAATTGATTGCTGAGTAACTGAGATTACTAATAAAAATACAAACCATTCTACTGAATAATTTTTATTATATATTTGCATAAAAATAGATAGTGAGATTATCATGGGTTTGTATAAAATTTTGAGATATAATTATTTTTAATTTTTCAAATATTCTCAGCGGGGTACCTATGTTTGACAGTATTTGAATAGCAGTCGTACATTATGACCTTGGTGTTATCACTAATGTAAATTGATAGATAAGATATGTTCCGGTACAGAGTTGAATCACTATATTTGACACGCCGTTGAAACATTAACATACTGACTCACTGGGTCTCGAATATTCGTCTCTTACAATAAAAGTTGTAGATGTCCTCTATATAGGTCCCCATTGGTCCCCCGGGAATACATATGCTCACGCCTGTATTCCCCGAAAGGGTAGGCAACGGTGTTATAACAACAACACCCACTTTTCACCGATGAAGATTAAATTCCAACGTGACAGATGGTGAGTCTATCGCCGTCTCAGACACTATACACATGTCTTTGAGTTACTTCTCAGAAATATGCGGATTTCCTCGCGATGTTTTCCTTCACCGCAAAGCACGTGATGTGAAATCAAGATTTTTAGAAAAAGTCATTCGTACCGGTCCCGCTAGGAATTGAACTTGCGTCGCTTGCGTAGCAGGCGACAGCTCAAACCCCAAGGCACCGCGGTATTTTTGGGCGGCGGGAGGCGAACAGTCAGTTATTAATTTTAAGGTACTCACTCGTCTCCTGGTATAAATGTTACTTTATGAATTTTCTCAAAAATGTTTAACCCAAAGTTTGTGGTCCAACCAAAGTAACTAAGTCGCGGGCAGAAGCTAGTTTTACTATAATATTGACAGCTAGATCTCGTTAACGCGTTCGCTGCTGAAGCTAAATAAAAAGTCATTACCCTGTGCTACACAATCGGACCTTACACCAGTGCGTCAAACGCATATCGTTGTACAAATACGCTTTCGCTCTGTGCTAAAACCTCAACATAGCGTCGACGTAAGGTGTTCCCCAGTGCTATTCGGCGCTTCTGCGCGTTTGACTATTGTTATTGCGGGTCGTAAAACACTCGCTTATTTATGACAGGTAATAAAAACATGCGAAAAGGAAAAGGGTCGGTACCTATGTACCTACCTACTGTCTACCTGAGTACACTAGTTCTTGGAGTGTGAAACATTATTTAGTTACAGTAAAAAACTTTAAATGTTTAAACGTTATACAGACTTTCTGCTGTTTATTTCACAGATAACAAAATATTTTTTTTTTGTTTTTAATAATCCTTTATCCGTAAGTGTAAGAATTATTACCGATTAAATAATGTTACGTCCCTACTGTACTGTATTTTTTATTTTAATAAAAAAAAATATTAACAAAATTTATCCCATGACTATTGACCATGGTCTTTAAAATATGGCAACTTAAAAAATTAAAAAAAAAAGTTCATTTTTACCCGATTGGCGAGTACTGGACATGATCACATGCCAACTATAGCTACGCAGCTGCGTATAAATACCTACAACTCAGTAGCCGGGTTGTAGGCACACCGATAAATTATTTCGTTCACCGTTTTGTTAATATTAATGTAGGTAAATCCTGTATCTGTTATAAATAGCAATGGTGGGTAAGGGCCTTTACAATTTGGTCTTATTTAAACAATAGACGCGCAGAGTCGGCCGTAGCACACAGTGAAGGCACAGAAATTTGTATGGACTCACATAAGCGTCGTTAGCATATAGGAAAGTTCGAATAAACGCGCAGGAGCGTCGTTAGCAGCGAATGCGTTAAAAAAATTTTTTTGTTAACGTGAACAATTAAATAAATATTTTTTTGTAAAAGTGCTTGTAGGTTTTAGAAAGAAGGTTATAAATAATATGATTTATTTACCCCAGCCGGTTTGGTATATTGTAACCGGTTAAAGGATTCACATTAATTCCTTTACTTTCGCTTGTCGTCTGTTGAAATGAAAGGGAACTTTATTGTGGCTATTAACGGCATTTGGATTCGAGTGAGGCAAGGTTGATGTCTTATTAATTTTACAATATTAATAAATATCTAATTGTGTGTGTGATTTGTTCTGAAATAACGATATAATATTCAATGTTTAGGACACCAGGGGCTATGAATGTATTATACAATACATCAATATTTTTTTCGATTCCAACCAGCCTCGTTATTCGCAAAGGTTTCTCAACGTCGAACTCGTCGAACGTTGGTATTAATCATAGGAAATTGAACCATAATACATATGATATAAGGGTCAATTTCGTGTCGTTAAAATCGACACTCGAGGACGCGACAGTAGTTCCTGAGATTAGCGCGTTCAACCAAACAAACAAAAAACTCTTCTGAGATAATATTTTAGTTTTTGTGTTCTAGTAAATCTTATAATAGTCTCGCCTCGGAATACCGAGGATGTGACGGACAGACCAGTATTGATATAAAAACATTGTATTAATGGACGCATACATTTTATTTATCAACTATGAACGGAAGCGCCAAATTACTTTCAAACAGTCTCACTGCTCAGACGTGACGAATCACTCAGACGTATCATTTGACTCGTTCGTCACTCTATTAAGAACGATTCGGATCATTAACAACATGAAGTAAGTGTGGGAAATATTTGAGGAGTCATTGTTTACCTCAAAAGTCAATTGGATATCAAACAAGTTGTTGAGTGGCTTTTGACGTATCTCAATCTTAGACATGAAAGACACGAAAATAAAAAATTATAAAATACAATCAATCTACACATCTATATATATGCAGATAAATAAAATTGAAGTGTCTGTTTGTAATTTCAAAATATTTTTTTTCGCTATATGTATATGAAAGTGTACACGCTACTGACACTAAAAAAACCAAGTTTTAAATTTTTTCTCTGTCTGTCTGTTTCTTCCGGGTAATCTCCGAAACCGCTTGACCGATTTTAACGGAACTTTCACTGGGAAGTAGCTAATTTTACAAGGAGTAACTAAGGCTACTTTGAATTTAAAAATATAAGGGTTCCGCGGGACACCCACAAAATTTACTCTACGCGGGTGAAACCGCAGGGCACATCTAGTTCAAAATAATAATTGAAGAATCGACTGTTAGGCGGTACGAAGTTCGCAGTGTCTGCTAGTAATATGATAAAATGATATTATTTGTTCACAGAATTACATAAAGCATAGTACACAAAATACTGGTAAAAAAAAATACTAATTAGTAAGCGAAAAAAAAAAAAAAAAAATGTCGAATTTAAAGGCCTCAATGCCCTTAGTTTGTCCTAAAGGTTTATCAAACCCGACAACAACGTGTATTGAGCGGATATTGTGAGTTGACTGACTTGACTAGACAGACAGAGTTCCGCGCGACCGAGTCGAATAAAAACAATAAAAACTAAACTGGCTCGGACACCGGGTCACCCTAGTGCCCTTAAGCTTGACCTTGGTCCTTTGTCTCGAGGCTACTATTAGTTAGAAACTCGATATGCTTTTGATTGTGCTATCCGCAATCGACATCTTCATTACGAGATTCAACCCGCTTAGAGTTCATTACACGGTGACGCACGGAACCTTAATGTTTTTTTAAATAAAGTAGCCTAAGTTACTACTTATCAAATTAGCTACTTATTTAATTAGCATACTGACAGATAGACATAGGAAAAAAATAGGTTTTTTTTATATTTCAGTATCGTATATACTTTCATATGCATTTACTGAAAAGCTGTTAATTTGAAATTACTTAATCTGTATAGACGAATTATCTTAAATCTGTTTTAGTTAACCCAGCGAACAATGCTCCGATTATAGATTTTAACACGTTCGAACATCGTCGCTTGCGTTTTGCGCTTTTTTGTCTGTAGACGTTAAACTTCCTACACTCGCCATTTGGGGCGCTTTTTATCGTTCCCATACAAAATAGGGAAAATACTAATAAAACTCGTGTAAATTCCGTAACGTACTGACGCTTTATTTGAATCAATCAGGGAAGAATGCACATAATATTCATAGACAATTAAAAGGTAATAGACAATATATAATAGACTAATAAGTGGTGTAGACTGCAGAACATATTATTTTTATACATCAGCACAGATAATAAATAACAAATACGCAGGCAACGTCAACGTAAACATGTTAAAATCTACATTTGAGTGCAGAGCGAAAGAATAAATAAAATAAAATACGTAGGAACTCATAGTATTAAATCCTGGACTCCGGTAGGATTCATGATCAAAACAATATAGACACGTATTCTCTTCCATGTCTAAATGCTGTCGATTGCTTTTGCAAGCCATAATGGAGCGCCAGATGTCGATACGGCAGCTGTGGTCTGCGGTCACCCACCCAACAGCTGATCGAACAACTAGCCTTGCGAAAAAAGGCTGCGAACATACATTTATTTTACCAAATTTAGTATCACTTTTTAGTAGTATTGTAAATACAAGTTTCATTCTAAAACCATATTGATATGCATCCTATACATTATTAATTATTAATACCTTTAAATGAGTCTCGAAAACGGATCTAACGATTGTCATGAAATTGCGGGTTTCGATAAATAGATCTCCGGCCAGAGATGACGATCTGCGAAAGACTGCAGGCAGATGCTGGATGCGGCAAGCTGGAGACAGGGCGCTATGGCACTTATTAGGTGAGGCCTTTGTCTAGCGGTGGTCTAATAAAGGTTGATGAAAGAGATCTAGCTAGGTTGCATTTTTAGTAAACGAGCAAAGGGAAGTAAAATAAATTGTGTATTCTCGTCATTATTTGATATATAGCCAGCGTTTATCTTAGAAAATAAGGCAAATTCTAGGAACAAAAGTTCTCTTGATTCCATTGAATAATTAATGTAAGTAAATAACCTTAGTTCAAGACAGTTTATTTTTAAACGTCTGAACAATTCAGAACAGGAAAATGTACATTAACCTATGCTCCTTAAACGAGTTCATGTGACAATGTGACAGCTGCGCGTGACAGAGCCAAATACCTACTGGTATGTCTGTGAGTACATAGTGCGGGAGACTGCAACTAATTAACAGATGAACAATTTTCTAAACTTCTTTAAATCTACGTTACTTTGACGGTAAATAAAGGACTTAATTTTAAGAGTAAACGTTCTTATTCCGAACATTTATTCTAGATTACATACTGCTTAGAAAGCTTATACGTATATTGTGGTATAGGATTAGATGACCCTGTGCGATAATGATAATAATGAAACTATACAACCAGGTAGACCAAAACCAACTCTATGTTTTGGGACACGGAAGTGGAATTTGAATGACAATAACAACAATATAACAGATCAAAGGTGACATTGTTTTACACAATGGCTATAACATCATCGGAAAGAAAACAGCCAAAGTGAATGTTATCAAACATTGTTCTCAGATGTGGTTAATATAAATAATAATGTGATGGTACAATTAAAACTATTGATAAATAATCGGGGTGTTTATTGTATAACTAGCTGTGCCCCGCGGTTTCACCCGCGTAGATTTAGTTTCAAGCTTCATGTCGCTGAACCCTAATATTTTTAATAAATAAAAGTAGCCTACGTTACTCCCTGAAAGATCAGCTACCTGCCAGTGAAAGTCCCGTTAAAATCGGTCCAGCCGTTTCAGAGATTACCCGGAACAAACAGACAGACAGACAGACAGAGAAAAAAGTTAAAACTTGGTTTTTTAGCGTCAGTAGCGTTTACACTTCCATATGAATTTAGTGAAATTATTTTATTTTGGAATTAGAAACAGACACTTCAATTTTATTTATCTGTATAGACTGTATAGATTTAGGGATTATTATTTTATCGTGTTAATATTCCAAAATGCTTATAATAACCATAATTTTACACAGTGTAATGATAAAACAATTCGCGACCTTTATCCAGAGAAAAAATGAACTTGGGAAAGGCCGTTTTATCTTCAGTTACAAATGAGGTCGGAGTAGGTAAGGTCGCTCGGTTTATCAGCCGACAACAAACCCCTTCACCCCATCAACGGCGCGTGATAAATCCACTTTTGCGTACATTACCGGCCCAAAATGTAAGATCTACGGCGCGATATACGCCCGAGGCGAAATATAAATTTGTTTTACAACGTGGATCGTTTCAGTTAGGCCATGGATCTAAAACTGTTGAGTTAAGTTGTTTAACATACTTCCTATCTATAGTCAGAATTATGTGTTATAATACCACCACACACGTCGTGGTGGCCGAGGGGTTTGAGTCACCCGCTATGCGTGCGACGCAAGTTAAATATTCAAAATTCGAAATATCTTTATTTGATTAGACTTTTCACAAAATACTTTCTAATCGTCAGAACGAAACGATTACACAGGATTATACATGCTACCGCCAGGTACGGAAGGTAGCTTTTACTGAGAAAAACCTGGCAAGAAACTCGGTAATTACTTCGTTCGAATCCCTGCGGGGCCTGTACCAATGAGTTTTTCGAAAAACGTATGTACAGTGATTTCACACCACGTGCTTTACAGTGAAGGAAAACATCGCACGAAAACGTGTATACGTCTGACAAGCTATTCAAAGACGTATGTATAGTGCCTGAGACGGTTATAGACTCATCATCGGTCACGTTTGCCCTTAATCATCTTCGGTGAAAAGTGGGTGTTGTTATTACAATACCTCTGCTTACCCCTTCGGGGAATACAGGCGTGAGCATATGTATGTATGTACCATACACAAAGCTTATACTAGCTGTGCCCCGCAGTTTCACCCGCGTAGACATAATTTTATAGGTGGCTTTATTTTACTGATGTAACTAAATCTACGCTGGTGAAACCGCGGGGCACAGCTAGTTATAACTACAAACAGACACTTCAATTTTATTTATCTGCATAGATAAGTATAATAATTTCCTTCAATGTAAGTAAAGCTGAAGATAAATTTCTGTGTAAAATAAACGCTGGTCATATTTTGTTTGTGTGCGACACAACAATTAATCAACTTCTACTGGAACACAGAGTTAATTATTTTTGCTCTTATCTTTTTTCTTTCTTCACTTAGCAAAAAATATAATGTTGCTATATACGTATACACGTATACTAGCATGCGCCCGTAGCTTCGCTTGCGTGGGATTAAGATTTTACATACAAACTTTCAAACAAAAAATAATAATTCAATACCTTTGCCCAGGGTAGCTTTATTCACGTGGCCACTTTTTTTTTAAATATAAATATAGCTTATTTCACTCCTTTTTACACCAGCTATATGCTTGTGAAAGTCCCGTTAAAATTCAGCCGTTTAAAAAAATACCCGGAACAAGCAAACATACTGACAGATAGAGAAAAATTAAACTTGTGTTTTTTATATTACGAGTAGTACCGTATATACTTTCATATGCATTTAGTAAAAGGCTGATAATTTGGAATTACAAATAGACACTTTTTATCGGTATAGGTGTATAGATAAGGGACACTTAGAACGTCATCATTGAACGTCATTTCTAACCGACATCAAAAAAAGGAACAGTATCACAACAACTCTGCCTACCCGTTCGGGAAATACAGGCATATGTATTCTTCCTTAGAGTACGTATCGCTCGCCAAAAATACACTCTCAAAATTTCTAGGATCAGCGGTTTAGGAAGTTGTTATTATTATCATAATGGTACAACCGTGCAAAGATATAATGATACAGTGAATTCTGTAGGAATAAGGGCCAATTTAGCTCGGCTGTTTGATGTGTCTACTGTCATACGTCGGATAGAACTCACACACTTCAGATATAAAACGCGGGATTAGCGTAATAATCCCGCGGCACGCGAAGGGGTGTCGGCAACAGGTATGTTTACCTTATTAGCTAATGACGTAAGAATGCGAGCTTGTAACTTGACATGACTGATTACTGAGTCGTAAATCAAATGAAATCATTCGCTTGACATTAAAAATGTTACTTGTTTTGGCAAAGCCCTACGATTTTACATACATAATTGTATTTACTTTTATTAATTACAACTTAAAACTAATTACAAGTAGAAAGCTTGCCACAAATCGGTGTCTCTCGGGATCGGGGAAGAAGGCAGCATTGCCACGTTGAATAGTAATGCTGATTCTCTGAGCAAGAAAAGCCCCAGCTCTCTTGTCACGAGAGGCTTCATCCAGACGACGTGCAACCTCTTTAAAAAGTGTATATTATTCTTATGTTTCTAGGATCAATGGTTTAGGCTGTGAGTTAATATTATATAAGTCAGTCAGTTAGACAGGCAGACAGACAGACTGACAGAAATACAGAAATAACAGACAGACGGACGGACAGACAGACAGACAGACGGACGGATGGACAGTGGAGTCTTAGTAATAGGGTTTTATTCTATGGGCACGGAACCCATATAATAATGAATGGATCAAATTGCTCCAAAGTTGTTTTTATGCTAAAAAAACGAAGCACATTAGAGAAATATTAATTCAATATTCGGCTTCTATATGTAAGAAATTGTAGCTATTTATAGCATTTGTGCCAGATTTGTTCAATAACGAACTAAGGCGGAACATAATTTACCCTAATTGGATCGGAGCCTTCTAACAATTTGCGTCATCGGACGTCAAATTAGACGTCATTGACGTTCTGAATAAAGATTTAGCTTATTTATCAACTATGATATTCGTATAGAGAGATGGTACCAAGCGATGACGCACTTGAGGCTCGGTAAGATAATTACGCAGAATTCAGTAACGAAAATAAAATTACATTCTAAGAAATACCTATTTAATATTTTACTAGCGGACGTCACGCTTTCACCCGCGTAGTTCCCGTTCCCCTGGGAGCACAGGGATAAAATATAACCTATGTTACTCGCTGATGATATAGCTATCCATTGCTGAAAGAATTTTCAAGATCGCGCAAGTATTTTCGGAGCCTATTCAATGCAAACAAACAAACAAAAGAACAATCAAATCTTTCCTCTTTATGCAATTTGTACCAACCTCAAAATAATCATGTAGTGTTACCAAACGTGGCAGAATATTTTTTTGTTTAACTAAAATATAATTTTAGACATGCTCACGCCTATATCCCCCGAAAGGGTAGGCAGAGGTATTATAATCAAAACTAAAACTAAATTAGATAAAACAAAAAAAAAATTATAAGTAGAAAACAGAATTTAAATTAGTGTCTGCGGGAATGGTGCCCAGTAGGGTGGCTGCGTTACCTCGCTGGATTGCTAAACTGATCCTCTGACCGAGGTTAGAACCAGCTCGGCGGTCACCAGAGACGTCAACCAGGCGTTTTGCGAGATCCTTAAAAAGGACTTTCGGAGACCCACTTTCCACTAAAGATGATTTAGTACCCACGTGACAGATGGTGAGCGTATCTCCGTCTCAGGCACTGAACATCGTTTCACATCATCAGTCATCGTACTACTTCGTTGAATTTTATCTCATACCGACCAAATAACACTAATTACTTATTCTAGTGAAACATTCTGGGGTACCAATACTAAAAGGCAAACTTTTATTACAACTTTTGACTTCATTGCCATTCATAGCACGTACTGCAGCAGTCTTGACAAATCCCACACTGTCTGGGAATTTTAATCATTAAAAAGCCTTATTTTGTAAGTAATAAGTGACAGAGCTATCTATTATACAAACTCTAAATGTAGGTATAATTGTATTATTTAATGTTTCCGCGTTTCTTCTCAACTCATCATCAGCCTCCTGCCTTTATCTCATTTGGGGCAGCATCATATCTGCATTTACTCCCATTAAAGCCATATCATCTCTCATCATCGTTTCTTAGGTTTTCCTCTCCCCTTGTAACCATCCACATTCTTCGACGTAAGTAAGATACTTACGTGTGTATTCCCCGAAGGGCTCTTACTATAGGTACACAGTACACCTCACCCACATTTCGGCAGTTGTTTAAGTGGGGCCTGTTGGCATTACCCGGTCACAAATCGAGACCTGACAAATGATTGATTCTTTGCTCGTTCCGCAGTCCACGGAGACCACTAGATTATTTGTTCACAAAAACTTTTTCACCAATATTTAAAACCTACTTTATGGGTGAACATAGGCTTTATCGTACTTATATAATGTGCGGGCTAAGCCGCGGGTAGAAGCTAGTAATAAGCAGGCGCCAGTAGCTTAATGTGATAATAGAATGAATTATGCAAAGTGAAATTTCAATGTAACGCGAATAACTTACGATTATTTAGAAGAGCCAATTAGTTGGCAACTAGAGCGTGATCTTACACAACGCTTCAAGGGCGGTTGAATTCTTAAATAAATACATACGAAACGCCAGCTCCCAAAAATACTATTGCACACGCATGAGGATGGTTACAAGGGGAAAGGAAGACCTAAGAAACTATGAATGAATTGTGAAAGATGATATGGCTAGAATGGGAGTGAATACAGATATAACGGCTTATAGAGAGAAATGGAAGGGAAGAACACATTGCGCCGACCACAAATTACATGGGATAAGGGCAGGTTGATGATGATGATGGTAGCACACGCACGCATACTTCACTTTTAAAGTTATGGAATGTAGATTGAAATGAGATTTTTCGGGTTTTAGTTAAATACCTAATAAGTTGAATTCACTTTCCACGCAATTCGTCAACCTAAAAGCATCTCAAAATCTATACATGGGTTATTGCACTACTTTATACGAGATCCTGGCGTGCGTCTGGGTGTATGCTGATATACCGGGCTATGTGGGAAGCCGGCCTTCAGTTATCTTTGTATTTTGTGCCTGAGTTAACGTTCCGCTAGCTTAATATCGATTTGATATACCGATAATGTTATATTACCCCATGCACTGCACTATCATTCAGTTTAGTTATGGCATTTATCTTCTTGAATCATCTACCTATGTATACATGTATGTAAGTAAAATATTACCGTCAATATTTAAGTCGTGTTCAATGTCATCTATACATTTATATACAGATAAATAAAATTGAAGTGTCTGTTTGTAATTTCAATATAACAGTTTTTCATTAAATGCATATTATGATACACGGTACAGATATCAAAATTCCAATTTTTTTTATAAACTCTGTCGGTCAGGCTGACTGTCTGTTTGTTCCGGATAGTCTCCGAAACCGCTGGACCGATGTTAACGGAACTCTCACTGGCAGATAGCTAATGATACAAGGAGTAACTTAGGCTGCTTTTATTCCACGAGCCGACATGCAATTAAGACTACGCGGGTGAAACTGCGAGGCACAGCTATTTTCAATCTATACAGATAAATAAAATTGAAGTATATGTTTGTAATTCCAAAATAACAGCTTTTCACTAAATGCATATGAAAGTATACACGCTACTGACACTAAAAGACCAAGTTTTAAAAATTTTCTCTGTCTGTCTGTCTGTTTGTTTGTTCCGGGCAATCTCCGAAACTGAATCTTTCACTGGTAGGTAGCTGATGTTTGAAGGAGTAACTTAGACTACTTTTATTTATTAAAAATATTAGGGATCCGCGACATTAAGGATGAAACTAAATCTACGCGGGTGAAACCGCTGGGCACAGCTTTCAATAAAATGTATGGTACTCAGTCGCAAAGCAATTGATTAAACATTAAAAGGGTTATTTATTGATATTTTATAAGTGCGAGGAATGGTGGGCCATTTGTATAAATGTTACAACAACACGTATATGTAATTCTCATTGCGGCTGCGTAAAATAAAGAAAGTGATCGTGCGTGTTATCATCGCACGCGTCACGGATCGACGCACGTGCGCAGCACGCGACTAGGTGACATCGCACACACGTCGAGAAAGGATTGCAAGCTTACTAGAACAATAATTAAATTTAACCTTATCCATATCGGCCATCTGTGGCACAATATGGCTATATTAGATAATAAAGGTTAGATTAGATTCATCATTATGTATTTGTCCGGTCATTAATACTCGTATAAACTTATTTAAAAAAATCTTCTTTTGTGTGATATTACGATAATTATTTTCGTAAAGTCCATTCACTAATATAGTTAATTAGTAAATTTGATATCATAGATCACTTCCTATGCACATCACATTAAATACCTACTCAATTAATTCGCATCGCACTCATAATCGAAGAAATATTTGAGAGTAATATTTGAGCCTAAATGAGCAGCTACCTCAACGATATTAATTTATTTTTTTATTTTACATACCATTAAAAGATATTAAGTGAAATATTTTTATAAATGCTTGTCTTATTGAGTACACAACAACAATTTTATCTTTAATATTACATTGCTGACAAATACAGATAATATTAATATACCTCAGTCTGCATATCATCTTGTCCGGTCGTGTGTCTCAAAACCAGTGTAAGCAGCATGTCAACCAATCAGCTGTGGTTGCGCAACTTATTGCGTACGCGTCGCAAAATCGCGAACCGGTCGCTATGTGGAGCGTGTCCCACTTGGGGCTATAACGACACTCGATCATTCACATCACTCGGAGTTGTTTTATTGCTAACTATCTGTGCCCCGCAGTTTCACCCGCGTAGATTTAGTTTCATAATTATTGTCGCGGAACCCTAATATTTTTAATAAATAAAATTAGCCTATGTTACTCCTTGAAACATCAGCTACCTTCCAGTGAAAGTCCCGTTAAAAGCCGTCCAGCCGTTTCAGAGATTACCCGGAACAAACACACAGAGAAAAAATTTTAAACTTGATTTTTTAGAGTGTATACTTTCATATGCATTTAGTGAAAAGCTGTTATTTTGGAATTACAAACAGACACTTTAATTGTATTTATCTGTACGTATGTATATGTATAGATACCTACTACGTTTCTTGTTTCAATTTATTTTAGATATACCTATGTTATGTATGTTAATGGTATTTGCTTCTATTTATAGAGCTGTTGAGTGAGGTTTAGTTGTGTAAAAGTTGCTTTAATTATATTTTAGATTTAGACTAGCTGCGCCCCGCTGTTTTATCCGCGTACAGTTAATTTTATGGATGGCCAGTGAAACCCTATTTTTTTTTTCATTAACGTAACCTATATTGCTAGTGAAAGTCCCGTTAATATCGGTCCAGCCGTTTCGGAGATTAGCCGAAACAAACAGACAGACATAGTAAAATTTTAAGCATTGTTTCTTTCATGTCAGTACCGTGTATACTTTCATATGCATTTAGTGAACAGCTGTTATTTTGGAATTACAAACAGACATTTCAATTTTATTTACAACTAGCTGTGACCCGCGGTTTCACCCGCGTAGATTTAGTTTCTTTCTTATTGTCCCGGAACCCTAATATTTTTAATAAATAAAAGTAGCCTAAGTTACTCCTTGAAACATCAGCTATCTACCAGTGAAAGTCCCGTTATATAAATCCGTCAAGCCGTTTCAGAGATTACCCGGAACAAACCGACAGACAGACAGATAAATATTTTAAAACTTGGTTTTTTAGTGTCAGTAGCATGTATACTTTCATATGCATTTAGTGAACAGCTGTTATTTTGGAATTACAAACAGACACTTCAATTTTATTTATCTGTATAGATGTATAGATTATAAAGAGTAAAGATTTGTTTATTAGTTTGTATTGAATAGGCTCCGAAACAACTTGACCGATCTTAAAAATTCTTTCTGCAATGGTTAGCTACATCATCAGCGAGTAACATAGGCTATATTTTATTCCCGTACTCCCATGGAAACGGGAACTACGCGGGTGAAACCGCGTGACGTCCGCTAGTACTCTATAAAATGTATTAAACCTGTCGGCTTATCGTTGGAATACTTAACGATTAGTTGGTCAGAAATAGTGATTAGCATAACATCTTTCGTGATTATTCTGAATCGTCTGGACCCATTTAAACGTAACTTTCACTGGCAGATAGCTAAGATAAGATAGCTAACGTTACATACAGATAGACAGACGATAAGAGATTTTTTTTAATTGTTTTTTATGTTTTACTCATACTTTCATATCCATTTAGTGCAAAAATGTTAATTTGGAATGACAAACAGATACATCAATTTTATTTATCAGTATAGATGTGTAGATAATTTTACAAAAAAGATTTTTTATACCTAACTGTAGGGTTGTCGTTTGAAAATACTTAAGTAACGATCTTTAAGAAATATAGACAAAAATTATAAGCAAAATAACCTTACATATTAACACCACGTTAAGATAACGTATACTTCAAAAGAGCTCATACATTTCCGTGATTGTGACGTGACGTAAGAGGTCCCGAGTACAGTGACGTCACTCACAGGACACTGCTATATCTCCCGTCTCTTGGGACTTGACATGGATACGAGATGAATCAACTATGTTACACAAAGCTATGGGATCAGAGGAGACTTGTTTTGATTTAAGTATGTGTAGATAAGAGTGGCAGCCGTGGGGTTTGAGTAGTCACCTGCTATGCAAACGACGCAAGTTCGAATCCCAGAAGCCTGTACCAATGAGTTTTTCTAAAAACTTATGTGCAGTGATTTCACACTACGTGCTTTAAGGTGAAGAAAATATCGTAAGGAAACCTGCATATGACTGAGGAGTCATTCGAAGTCGTATACGTATAGCACCTGAGACGGAGATGGACACACTATCTGTCATGTTGGCACTTAATCACATTCGATGAAATGTAGGTGTTGTGATAACACCTCTGCTTACCCGCTGTATACACGCTACTGACACTAAAAAACCAAGTTTTAAAATTTTTCTCTGTGTGTCTGTCTGTCTGTCTGTTTGTTCAGGGTAATCTCTGAAACGGCTGGATGGATTTTAACGGGACGTTCACTGACAGGTATCTGATGTTTCAAGGAGTAACTTAGGCTACTTTTATTTATTAAAAATATTAGTTCTCCGCGAAAATAAGGAAGAAACTAAATCTACGCGGGTGAAACCGCGGGGCACAGCTAGTACCAACTAAATTTGATTCGCAAAGTCATACAAATTATTATCAAAAAGACTCAATTTAGCTCATCAAAATGCATCGCCGTCTCTTTCCAATCGGTAATACACAAAAGTGACAAAACACGTTGAGTAAGGAGATATTTTTAAACGTCGATAATATCACCCACTTAAAATGCGTAGCACGTTACCAAGCAGCTACGCCGTAGGCACTGCTACGAGGGCTACACATTCGTAGCACATTACGTAACAGATATGTATAGTATGGATTGAATCTTGTAAGCCCACTGGTTCCAATACAGCCAGTATTGGATCCGAGCCCCTTGGGATGTTCGGGGACTCACATAAAATTGGATTGTCAGGTACATTCCGATTGACACTTATGCTCGTTCTGTTTTCAAACTGTATTACAGGGCTTTATAGACATGGATGTGACAGTCTTATTCTGATGCGATCTATTTTTGTTTTATGAGTGAATATTTAACAAATCAAAGTTCTTAGAGTACTTCGTGTTATGAAACCATCTTATTGAGATATTCGTACAAAAAATTATTGTTCCTAGAAATCTATATCTTTACATCTATACAGATAAATAAAATTGAAGTGTCTGTTCGTCATTACAAAATAAAAGCTTTTCACAAAATGTATATGAAGGTATATAAGGTACTGAAATGTACTCATTCAATTATTCTCAATTTGTCTGTCTGTTTGTTCCGGCTTATCTCCGAAACGGCGGTACCGATTTTAACGGGCCTTTCATTGGTAGATAGCTAATGTTACAAGGATTAACATCGGCTAGTTTTACACCTATGAAATTAAGTAATTGCGGGTAAAACCGCTATCTGCCAGTGGAAGTCCCGTTAAAATCCATCCAGCTGTTTATGCGTGATGCCGTGACTAAGGGAAATGGGGATTGATTTTTATATACATATAAAGAAGAAGATAGATAGATTAACTTCTCATAAATAACTGGATATCACTAAAATATGTGTATAATATATACAAAATACATATATGAATATCAAAAACATAAACCTCTATTTAAAATATGAAAAAAATACTTATCTATACAGATAAATAAAATTGAAGTGTCTGTTTGTAATTCCAAAATAACAGCTTTTCACTAAATGCATATGAAAGTATACACGATACTGACACTAAAAAACCAAGTTTTAAAATTTCTCTCTGTCTGTCTATCTGTCTGTCTGTCCGTCTGTCTGTCTGTTTGTTCCGGGTAATCTCTGAAACGGCTGGACGGATTTGAACGGGACTTTCACTGGTAGGTAGCTGATGTTTCAAGGAGTAACTTAGGCTACTTTTATTTGTTAAAACTATTAGGGTTCCGCGACAATAAGGAAGAAACGAAATCTACGCGGGTGAAACCGCGGGGCACAGCTAGTTTAAAATAAGTATGCAAGAAAACTTGAAAATAAATCAAACCAACTTCAACTTAACTGCAATCCGGTTCTAACTAGCGCGATCGGATCGCGGGATTGCAAGTGCTCTCTCAAGGGATCGGAGATGGAATCCCGCACGTGAATCCCGTATGTGAATACCTCCCTATTACCAACATGTTAAGATAGCCGCATTGGAGTGGTTTACTTGGAAGGAATCCCGGTGAAGAGCTCTCTAGCTAATCCCGGGTTACATACCTAGCATGTACGCTAGACAATTTGATCATTCGGATATTACGGATGGAGGGTCTTCCAATCTCTTTAAACTTTAACTTGCGCATTACGGTGAAGGAAAACATCGTGGGGAAACCTGCTATATCTGAGAAGTAATTCAAAGCCGTATGTATAGTGCCTGAGACGGCGATAGACTCACCAACTGTCACGTTGGCACTTAATCACCGAGTATGGTGAAATGAGGGTTTTGTTGCTACAACACCTCTGCTTACTTCGAGGACCCTTCTGGGATGACGTCAGCTATAATAATCTTTAAGCAAATCGTACTTTGATTGGTGGAATTCTATCAATTTACAAGATATTGTCAAAGTCTCAAGGAAAAGTAGAAGGAAAGAGAGGAAGAGGAAGAACCTGGAGTAACCTGGTTACATACATGAGGGAAGTTGTGCAAAAGGTGTCTGTCATGACGTATAGGGAGGTTAAAGAGATTTTTTGATGATGATTTACTCCAGATAGAATTGACGTCAGACTCTCATTATTATGCAGAGTACAGTCGGATAGCTCCAAAATGTCGAATTCCGTTATGCCCGAACACTTAGCTTAGTTTAGTTTCTTTGGGACTCGGACAATTTGCCAAATGAAAATGAAAATGATTTATTCAGTTTAGGCCCTGGTAAGGCACTTATGAATGTCGAGGAATTGACCACCGGTTCGGAAACTAGCCTTCTGAGAAGAACCGGCAAGAAACTCAGCTGGCATAATAATGTCCAAATAATAATTATGTGCATCAATAAGTGATCTTGGGCTTAATTTTGACCGCCAACAAATATTGACCAGCCGTCTATAAATGCCGATGTATAATATAATTAATGACCGCAGTATAAATAATCCGTCCACGACCGTTTCCTTTTCCTTGCGGTGACGTAAGCCTCAATGTACATAATAGGTAATGACATCAGAGCAAACGCACTGCAATTTAAATTATACATTTTATAGAATCCGTTGACCGTTGGAAGACGTACTTACATCCATACAAGATTATTATACTTTGGGCTCTGTACCCAAAGGATTATCATTTATTCTCATTGCCATCTCACATTCCCAAGTTCTTTGGACATGTGTCTCGGCAGGATAACACCTCTATAGAACACCTGTTGTGCAGGGTAAAGTAGAAAGCACCAAAGCAGAGAGGTCCCCTATGCGGTGGCCAGACCAGGTCGACCTGAGTTCCTAGTGCGAGTTTTCTTAAAATCGCCGTCACAAGAATCGAAACAGCGCCTCTGTCTACCTACAGATGACACTATTGTGAGCCCATACAAATCTGCGTTTACGTCGACGCGGTGACTTGTGACGGCGGCAGTGAAAAGCTCGCACTAGGTCCTCAGGTCGAATCGACTGTCGGCGGGCCGGTGCACCAATGCTCAAGGACGGCGGCCAATAGAGATACATGGCGGGCTACCGTAAAGCAAATAACAACTGCTTCTAACAATAAGACCACGACCGCTCTGACAAGAGCGCACCGACTGAGAAGACCCAAAGGAAAAACGGGTATTACTATGACTTCGCTGTCCGTCTGTCACCTGGCTGTAATCTCATGAACTATGATAGTTACATAGTTTAATTTAACCAATTATGTACTACTGCGGCTGGTATAACAACAAATAATAAGAAAACAGAATAACATAAATATTTAGGGAGGCTCCCATACAGCAAACGTGATTCTTTTACATATACGGTACGGAATCCGTACGGACTCGTCCCCATTGGTAGCAAATATTCGTTCCCAGTACTAAGGTACCTTCTGATTAATAGATTCTGTGGTTTCACACGTGTAAGATTAACTAAACCCCACAACTTCTAGAATACAAATTCCTTTCATTGACACGATGTATATACATAATAATACACAAACAGTGCTAGAGTATTTACCTGTGATAAACGGACGGATATGAATAAAAACTGTTAATAAATTCTCTAATTATATTAATGCTAATACTTCAACACTTTGCAAAAACAATCAATCAATAATAAGTATGTATATGTATTAATCAATGTAATAATAGTGTTTTTCTTATTTGCAGGTATGTTCGAGTATTCATTTGAATTTTGATCTAGTAAGGTATGTGAACAAATCTAGATCAGACTTTCTTGACCAGGATCCGCGGGCACCCATGAAATTAAAATCTACGCAGGTAAAACCACGAGGCACAGCTAGTCTATATCTATACTCTATACAAATATACATACTTACATACAGATACAGCTAAATAAAATTGAAGTGTCTGTTTGTAATTGCAAAATAACAGCTTTTCACTAAATACATATGAAAGTATACACGCTACTGACACTAAAAAACAAGTTATAAAATTTTTCTCTGTCTGTCTGTTTGTTTGTTCCGGGTAATCTCTGAAACGGCCGGAAAAATATTAGTTCCGCGACAATAAGGATGAAAACATCTACGCGGGTGAAACCGCGGGGCACAGCTAGTTAATAATATTAACAATATATAATTAGATAGATGCCGTATATTAACACATCCGGTACAATAGTCATAAGGTCATTTCTATGAGTACTTAGTACGCACGAGTATATTCTATGATCGTGACTCGCTCGTCCTGACTTCTGAGGTCATTGACAGTTGGCAAAGTAGTTATATTGCGTAATCTATTATATCGTATGCTCTGGCTATCATCATGAATGTGTTCACAAAATATCATTGTGCCTCTTTCCAAATCTATACATCTATACAGATAAATCAAATTTAAGTGTATGTTTTTAATTACAATATACCAGCTTTTAACTAAACGCATATGAAAGTATACACGCTACAGACACTGAAAAAACAAATTTTAAATTTTTTCTCTGTCTGTCTGTCGGTCTGTCTGTCCGTCGGTCTGTCGGTCTGTATGTTCCAGGTATCTAACAGAAAGACAGCGAAAAAAATAAAAAATTGTTGTATCCCGAATCGTCAACCTTTTAAAAAAGTTACCATTAGATCTTCGAGACAGCCTTAATATTCCATTTTATCACACTTTCAATAACACCATAACTTTTCAAATCATAATTTTAACGACTGAAACATATCCGCCGTCGGCTCCCATAAACACGGCCATAAAATCATTAATAAACATTAACTCAAGTAATATCGGTTCATTCACATTGCTTGAGATTTAAAACTTTTAACCTGGATTACATCAACTGACTTTAGCTACGGATTAAAGTACTGGGGGCCAACTATGATCGTTTAAGCAGCGCGTATTAAGAACTTCTTAGCTTTGACGTAGAATTTTATAACAGTTGACACTTGATTGACAGTTTTATTTCGCAGAATGTGACATCATTCAAGACGCCATGACACTCTTTAGCGTTCAAGTTCAAGGGATTTAAATTGTTTTTTTTTTAAATACAAAATACGTATTGTTAATATTGATCTTTGGGATATAATGGTATATAATTAACTAAGTTTTAAAATTTAGTCAACTAGCCTAAGATGATAAGTCATTGCCGTCTCAGACAGGTTTCCTCATAATGTTTCTCTTCACCGCAAAGCACGTGGTGTGAAATCACAGCACATAAATTTTGAGAAAACATTGTACAGGCCGCTGGGATTTGAACTTGCGTTGCTTGCATAGCAGGCGACTAATCCAACCCCACGGCCACCACGGCTGTATTATTTGCGGATTACGAAATAAGCCACCTATTGCAATTATTAAAATATTTAGCAGTTTTGCGAGCAACTTGCAATAGTTCACATCAACAACTTGCGTAAGATCACAGTCGAGTCTATGCAAAACTGGTCCTGATCAGATATTGTGCCACAAATGAGTGGAGCATGAATAATTGTATGCAACGCCTGGTCAGCTGGTGATTCATAATTGTTGATTAATTCGTACGTTCTACGATTATTCGGCAGTAAAGTTATGTTAACGGGTAGCAAGTGCGCGTGACATTTTTGCGGTATCACTATGCTACATTACTGTTTTTTGTATTAAAGTGTTGAAAACTACAAATTTATTCGATTTAATATATTATTGAAGGTTTGGTGTAGTAGCTAGGGACTAGAATTCATCATACAAAAACCAGAGATTCTTTAAACAATAAATAAATCAATTCAGATTGGGCCCTGGCAAGGCACTTATGAATTTACGAACGAAAAATTACCACCGGTTCGGTAACTAGTCTTCTGAGAAGAACCGGCTAGAAAGTCAGTCCATACCATTATCATAAAATTATTACTGCGTATTCAATGTACTCGCTCATATCTCGTGACGGGACCCGTAAACACTTAGTCATTGCGTAAATGAGCTCATAAGACTAAATTCTACAAATCTATCAGATCCCGGAAACTATAAACAAGGAGCTTTCAGCTCGATAAAACTTCCTAACCCGCAGCTTTGGTTACGTAATCAGTTGGAAACCATACCTAATAATTACAGGCACGTTTCGAACCTGGCGGGTTATGCAACCGTCAGCTAAGGGTGTGGTGGAACTGTTAGCGACTATTGTCCTTAAAAACATAATTGTTTATCACCTTCTTCATCGTGAAAAAGAATCAATTAATACTCTAAGAAACTTCTTCGAACTAATCTGCCTTTCAAAACTGGAATTACGTATCGGATGTCGCCGTCAATTGCCACCAACTAAGTGAATTCAACAGATCTGTGGGCCAAAATTATCAATCGGAAGAACTGACACATCGCAGCCAGCCAAGAGTTGGACAACATCACCACAGACTAGCCAGATTTGACCTTTGAAGACTTTATTATTTCAACTGCCGGAGACCGCGATGGACTCGCCCTCTGGCTCTGAATAATATTCGGTGGAATGTGAGTGTTGTTGTTACAACACCTCTGCGTACCCTTTGGGGGATGGCATGAGCATTGATCATTCTAATAAATCGGTCAGCTCATGCTAACGCTGCAAAAGCGACCGCGCCTTTTGTGGCAAAACTGGTCAGTCAGGAAACCATTGTGCGACACGTGGGTTACCGTAGGACCGGCAGCCGGTATTGCTGAGCTGTGAGTTGTGACGTCACAGCTGACTTTATTGCTTGCTGCCAATTGAAATAGAAGTTTGGTAACAGCTGCGTAGATACGTAATTTATTTTATTTTATTGGACGCTAAGTGCTTTCTAAGGGCTATGCGCATAAATTTACATTCGCTAGGTACTGGCGGTTTCACCCGCGTAGACTTTCATAGATAGCCCGCGGAAAAAATCGTTATTTTTTCTTACTCTATGTAATATTAACTATCTGCCTATGAAAGTCCTGTTAAAATCGGTCAAGCCGTTTCGGAGATTAGCCGGAACAAACAGAAACAAAAAAAATTGTTTTTTAATGTAAGTACCGTATACTTTCATTTGCATTTAGTGAAAATCAGTTTTCTCTATCTGTCTAAATACAGATGGTTACTTCAGAGTCTGCATATTTTATTGTTATAATTTACGGATTCAGAAAGTTGTATTGCGATAAGAGACGAGTTTAACTTGCTACGGACACCTTCAAAAAGTAACTTAGTAACTTTCAGAGCCGTGGCCGATTGGTTTGAGTAATCTACGATTACTTGGAAAAGTTAAGCTCTTCTAAAAATTTAAGTACAGTGATACGAATTTCGCAGTGAAGGAAAACATCGTGAGCAAACCTAAGACTTATGAAGTCGAACTACTTGGTAGCTAATCTTTGGGGGAAATGGGTGCCTTGACACATACGCCATCATAAATATACTTGCTGATTTGTTAGTTTTTTTATTAGGCTCAAGGCTTAACCGGTTTTATAAATCACTACATGGGTGACCGGCGGAACACTAATGTTTTTTTAAATAAGAATATCCTAAGTTACTCCGTTTAAAATTAGCTATCCATATGTATATAGATTTCAGTAATAGAATGCTCGCTGAGTAAACTTTAATGTTAATTGAAAATAATTAGGGATCCATAAGTAATTACACGCTAAGCCGCGGACTGAATAATCTCAGAAAATATGTCCTTCGCCCAAAAAATAAGGAATAGCAAACGCTATGAAAGAAACACTAGCATAAAAAGAGCACATAGAAAAGTGCACTTTATGTGTTTCACGTTACGTCTGTGGTTTTGCATATATTATTCCTTCAGTCATGTAGATTCATTTTCCTTTGACCGACCTCTAACCTACACGATCAAAGGATTGGCAAGTTTTACGTTTCAGCTTTTAAATCAAAAGCTAAAATATTATTGGTTACCACATATTTGTGAGCGTAGGTTACGTGCTCATAGGTTAGTACAATCAAATATATTATTATATATTACTTATTGATAATTATACTGATATAGATAGATGATAGAAATAAATGTAAAATTTAAAAAATACTTTAAAAGTTCTAGTGTTGCCTCTCACATTGATGTGCCTATAATAAAGTTTATTTTGTATTTTTCATGCAAGTAACTTAAATGTAATAAAAATATAAATATGGATACTAGAAAAAGATTCATTTGATTTTTCATGGAAGCAACAAATACGTTCTGCTAATGATTGGACGTAATAGTGAAAAAAACAGTCTTTAACAGACCAGAAAGTAAAAAAAAATAAAAAATGACAATTCAGCAATTTGAGATCAAATGGATCAATCAAAACTCTAAACAAAAAAGATCCAAAAATTACACCTAATTAAGTCACAGAAAGTACAAAGCCTCCTTATTTAAGTCGGTTTTAAGCAATCATACTTTGAAGTACAAATACACACTGACGGGCATTTTCAGCAAATTCAGCGCAACTGTCGGGTGCTCCACTGTTCGCAATGAACAAAGGGTATTTCGCTGTCAACGGTACTCGCAGGAAATCTAACAGCTCCACAGCGAGGCAACAAAGTTGCTGCATTGCGATTACTTGCCTCCGGTACTCAATAAAACTACGCCAACTGTACTTTTGGAATATTAGCTTACTGGTTTTCATGATGCATTTTGGCGTCCGTCAAGCTAGCGTACACATGGTGGAATTTAGGGTCGGGCTCGGGAGTAGCCATAAAAAATAGTGCCTAATTAGTGTCATATTTAAAAACATTGTACCACTATATTTACGGAAAATAGGACATGTTTTGGTACGCTAGCTTGACGGACACGCATTATGTTTAAATTTTCACGAATTTGGTATATATGAGAATTTTACGAGTGACTTCTACTCACCTGCAAGTGTAGTCGTATGTCTGCGTACGAGTAATGAAGTTGAATTTGAAGTAAATGATTTTATATTCTGTATAAATATATATTTCTAGACTTAGATATTTCATTGGGAAAAGAAAAAATTGGGGGAAATACTATCTTAAAATAATTATATTGGAATACCAGCTGTGCCAAAGACATATATGTAATACTAGCGTCTAACAACTGCCTTCTAGTAATTAATTTTATATTTACGCCGTAACCGTTCTTACGATAAATATTAATTTCACTATATGAAATTCCAGCATAATTGATTCAGTTGTTCAGACAACCTATTCACTTACAACATGACAGACGTGTTCATTAATCTCTAACATTTTATCGTAACTTGACAAATAATTGAATACTTATATATTTTTTACTTATTTTTTAAATAAGCAACAATTTGTTCCCGCTAAACGTCTGCTTACTACGAAGGTATTGTAATACAAAGTAGTGGCTACGTACAGATAGTTCATCCAATTGAGCCCAGTGGCAACGATCGCTCTCTGGTCACGATCTGGGGTCAAGACTCTCATAGAATAAGCGGAGAAACAGAGTGACACCTCGTAAGATGGTAGGAAGTCATATGTGTGACTCTATGAGGCTCGCACTGTTCCGTGTTCTGTAAAATGAACTTACTATTTTAACTCTAAGTTTGTTGACCTAAATATTAAATAAATAAATTATGAATTATTATTTAAATCAGGCTTAGATGAAAAACCGATAAGAGTCTCAGTATTTTTTCTATAACATACTGACATGAAAGCAACAAAGAATCTAGTGCACATCGTATTTTACTTATCAATAAATTCTGAATCCAAGCCTAATAAGTATAGTAGCATAGAGACATTCTAATTAAATTGGAAGAATTCACATTTATAAAGTGATTTAGCGCTTGACATCTTAATAAGCTTCAACATCTGGATAACCTTCCTAACACGCAGCAATTTTGATCTTGTTGGCACTTTTCCCTGTCGCTTCTGAAAGTGCATAATCAATGATCGTTGCACTCACCCTGCGTCCGATGCCCTTGGTCGTGCCTCGCGCTATCTGTGCCGAGTTGAGGCAGGCCCGGTTTTTACGCAGCACTATTGCATACTAGAGTAGGTATTGTCTATTCTCCTTCCTGTAAGGGTCCACAAAAGGGTTTCGAACCACAGCTTCACCTGCGCGTCCATAAAATTTCCTATGGGGCGGAATTTAGGAAGACTCTTCGTTGGGGGACAACCTAATAAAGAACACATCTGCTAAATGTCATGTCTTTAAGACCAACGGTTTTGGCTGATCGTTGATATATAAGTCATGTCCTGAACCTGAGCTGATAACCTGGCAGTAGCATGTTTTATCCTGTGTAATTGTGTCATTCTGACGATTTCAAATTACTTTGTATAAAGTCTAATCGAATAAAGATATTTTTGAGTTTGACTTTGAGTCAGGACATAATTTTATTAAGACCTTGTCTGGCTATATAGAATTTCTAGGATATCCCTAATTATAAATTATAATATCCTGTTCGAAAACAACAAGATAATTAGTTATATTTTCTTAGCTTCTTCGTAACACTACGTCTATTATTATGATCATATTATGAGGTTATTGGTGTGCCCTTCGAGGGCTTTTACCCAAAAACATTATTATCTATACAGATAAATAATATTGAAATGTCTGTTTGTAATTCCAAAATAACAGCTTTTCACTAAATGCATATGAAAGTATACACGCTACTGACACTAAAAAAACCAAGTCTGTCTGTCTGTTTGTTCCGGGTAATCTCTGAAACGGCTGGATCGATTTTAGCGGGATTTTCACTGGTAGGTTGTTGATGTTTCAAGGAGTAACTTAGGCTTACATTTATTTATTAAAAATATTAAGGTTCCGCGACAATAAGGAAGAAACTAAATCTACGCGGGTAAACCGCGGGGCACAGCTAGTCCCGAATAATACACAGTCTTGTGAACCGTTAATTTATTATTCTAGGTTCGGTCCGTCCTAAGGCTTAGCTTCCGTCAGTAAGATTTCACATTACAATCTTTCAACAAGAGATGAAAATAAAGTAAGGTGTAATAAGTGCATAAAGTTCATATGTCTGAGAAGTCGTTCAACGACGTATGTATAGTGCCTGAGTCGGCGATAGACTCACCTGTTACGTTGGCACTTAATAATCTTCGGTGAACTGTAGGTGTAACACAGCTTACCCCTTCAGAGACCCATCTGGGATGGCGTAAGCGTATTTACAGACATGCATATGCTCACGCCTGTATCCCATGTGGGTAGGCAGAGATCACCGTGTGCCATATGCTACGATCTCTAAATACTAATGGTTATTTTAGTTCTATGAATATGCAGAAAAAGTCTTGGAAAACAGTGCTTCTTGGACAGTGCTTATTAAAAACCTAGTGGTAGTTGTAGTCATTATGTGCAGTGCACACTGTTCCCTCATTATAAGGGAGGTGCCTGAGGGCTCTCGAGGCACTGCTGCTAATAGACCCGTGGCACTATTCTGAGATAATTGACCAGTTTCTTCACGGTATATTTTTACCGGGGATGCGAAAAATAAGGTTATGATTTTGACCGGTATATATGTTAATGTGTTTTGTACTGATACTGCAAAAGTACTTATCGTAATTTGACAAATGAGGTGTCGTTGGATACGTTTTGATTGACCGCTGGTTATAGGACACCGTAAAATTGTAAATTCTGTTAGATTATAATCTTTCTCGCGAGATTGTGAACTGTCAAAAGATTTTGAACCGCAACATACTGCTTACAATTTAAGGTATTATTATTAAGTAGATTACAATCTACCGAATAAGATTCGGGAGAGCCAAAAAGTGGTCAAAAAGTTTTTTTTTTTCAAATCGTAATATAGGCGTTTGCTAACATTTTTCAGTTTGATGTACTATTGTTAACCTTACCTTGCACCACACGGACAAAGTGGCGGGTAAATAGTCGTATTTATCCTACTTGGGGACTACCACCATCGGTTGTAGCAGAACGTATCAAGAACTTCTGAGCGTGAATGTTTAATTTTTGTACCGTAAAATTAAACGTCAAATCTAAGAAGTTCTTAATACGCGCTGCTTAAACGATCATAGTTGACTCTGGTGTGATCGCATGATCTCTAACCAATAAGCTATCAATATTAAGTTTGCGTTCAAAAAAAATGGCTCAGTAATTTTTCATGAAATATGATTTAAGATGACGAGTAAAAAAATATTCGTAAACGAGAATAAGGCGTGAAACAGCGTAGTCAACAGTTTGCATACCATTACACCGGCCCCGATAAGTCTTACTTTGTGAGACTCCACAAAGGGCATTCTTGGCTTTGTACTTTGCGACTATTGTAACAGGGTTTCATTTGCAACACTACTTGTATTTTTCTCTTTAAGAAATGTATTTTTGTTATTTACTAGCTGTGCCTTGCGGTTTTACACGAGCAGGATTAAGAATGAAAACTATGTAACTTTTTTATTTTTTCAGACACACAGGCAGAAAGCGAAAAAGATTTGTATATTTACAGTTATTATATTTTAAGTACCGTAATTACTTTCATATGCATTAACTATATACAGCTGTTAAATTGGATTTACAAACAAACACTTCGATTTTAGTTATCTGTATAGATTATACTAAAGCTTAACTGCCTCTTTGGTTTAGTGACCTCATGTGCTTCTTTGGCACACGAGGTCCTGGATTCGAGAAAAGTGTAATTGGGATATTTTCATCTGTAATTTCCCAGTAGCAGCCCGGAGTGTGGATTCGTGCTGTAGTTAGAATTAATGGTGTCTTAAACATAAGTGGCGAAATTGGGGTATACTATAAGTACAGCTTTGCCTACCCCTTCGGAAACAGGTGTAATATGTATGTGCTAAATAGTAACGCACTTTTGACATTTAGTAATGAATTGAGTCTTTCAGACGATCGCAGAAGTTCCATTGCATGTCAAACAAAATATCAGTAGAAATCGCTGGCAAATCAGCAATTGCCATTATGATTCCTTATTATACATTTTTATTCCATTACCAGCTGTGCCCTGCGGTTTCACCCGCATAGATTTAGTTTCATCCTTATTGGCACGGGAACCCTAATATTTTTAATAAATAAAAGTAGCCTAAGTTACTCCTTGAAACATCAGCTACCTACCAGTCAAAGTCCCGTTCAAATACGTCCAGCCGTTTCAGAGATTACCCGGAACAAACAGACAGAGAAAAATTTTAAAACTTGGTTTTTTAATGTCTGTAGCGTGTATACCTACTTTCATATGCATTTAGTGAAAAGCTGTAATTTTTTAATTACAAACAGACACTTTATTTTTATTTATCTGTATAGATTATTCCATTACTCTAACAATTTCCTTTTAAAAGTAAACAAACAATGTGAATAAAACCATATTGTAAAGTATTAAGTTCTAAAATGCATTTTCCCCTTTTAAAACAATAGGACGCAATTCCAACAAACGACATCGTGACGATATTACGACGATCTATGGCCGTGTCGTGACCCAAGGCGCCATCTACCGACAATGCATTCACTTCCGTATTTGTGTTAACTACACGTTGTAAATGCACTTTACCTTTCCAATACGAAACATATAAGTTAATGAAGCTTGTTTGAAACGAACTAGAATTATGCTTATAAAAAATCCTTAATATAAGTACTTACTTCCAATTTGAGAAAACGTATTTATGCGTTTTAAATATTTGTTTATGGTTTGACTAGTTTCCGATACGGTTGCAATTAGCATGACTTGCCTAAACTCAAAAAAGTTATCATTTAAAACTGTCATAAAAAAAAATTGTTTCTGTAGATAGCGATTTTAACTGGACTTTCATTGGCAGATAGCTGATGTTATGAAAAGTAGCTTAGGCTACATTTATTTACGAAAAAAAATATCTCTAAGTAACATAACTTTTGTTGTAAATCCAACACGGGTAACACGGCGGGGCACGGCTAGTCATTAATGAAAATGAAAAAAAAAATGATTCATTCAGTTTAGGTAAGGTAAGGCACTTATGAATGTCGAGGAATTTACCACCGGCTCGGTTCGGTTTAATACCTTTCATACATTAACATTTTGCACAATGTATAGGCACTTGTATATATATTACTCGAGAGTATTATGTGTATGTTCGTTACATAATGCTTGCCTCAAGGTTTGTCGGATAAAATATTCTTATCTTTTCCTATCTTTTGTATTACACGTTTACTTATAATGCTAATAAAAGCAATTTCCTTTTATGCTAACACCCAAAAGGCATGTAAGTGCGAGCACAGAATTATATAATAGTACGCGAGAAGTTGGCTGAGTTGTAGGACCTATGTTCCTACAATACTTAGGGAAATAAAACAAAATTTAACCAGTAAATTTAAATTTATGTAAATAGTAGTTTTTCTCAGAATATTACCTTTTTGACTTTATGATAAAAAAAAACATCTTATTTGTATTTCAACTAGCTTGCGCCGCATGCTTGCTGCTTAGATTTGCATGTGTGGCTAAGATTTCGAATATAAATTTGCGTCGTTTATATTATTAAAATTTTAAGTAAGCCGAGACGGGAAAGGCAAAAAGTCGCGATTGTCGTTTAACTTTAAATATAGATAACAAAGTAATCCAAGACGATGGTGAAATAGCTGAAACTTTCAACAAGTTCTTTGCAAATGTTCCTATAGTAACTACTAGTTCCCTAAATTCATCTCCCACAGACGCCGAATTATTACTGAAATTAAATGTTTCTAAGTGCGGCACTAGCTTTAGTTTTTGTTCTATCACGCCTTTTGAAATAATTAAGACATTTAAAAGTTTGAATTCCAAAAAGACTGGTGATTTATGGGATATATCAGTGAAAGTACTTCACGATATTATTGACATAATTGCCCCTTACTTAGCTGACATTTTTAACAGTTGTATTAAGAGCGGTGTATTCCCGGATCTCATGAAATATAGTAAAGTTATTCCATTATTTAAAGGTGGTGATATTAGTGACCCTACTAACTTCAGACCGATCTCTATCTTGCCAGCCCTCAGCAAAATTTTCGAAAAAATTATGCTGAATCAAATAGTCGCTTACTTTAATCTTAATAATATTCTACATGGTGAGCAATATGGCTTCACCAAAGGTCGTTCAACCACTGATGCTGGTGTTGCACTTCTTAGACATATTTATAGAGCGTGGGAAAACGCTCACGACATGATAGGTGTATTCTGCGACCTATCCAAGGCATTCGATTGTGTACAACACGAAACCTTATTAGTTAAATTAAACTATTACGGTGTCAAAGGTAGGGCACTCGACCTAATCAAATCATATCTTTGTCAACGGATTCAAAAAGTCGAAGTAAATGGGGTCAGATCTTCCGGTTCTCCAGTACTAATGGGCGTCCCACAGGGTTCAATCTTAGGACCATTTCTATTCTTAGTATATATTAATGATTTACCAAATTTAGTAAAGAATACGTGTGATATTGTACTGTTCGCTGATGACACATCTCTTTTGTTTGAAGTCGACAGAGCCAAAACGAATTATGAAGATGTAAACAGTGCACTTGATCAGGTATTGAAATGGTTTAATGTAAATAACTTAGTTTTAAATGCCAAAAAAACTAAATGTATTAAATTCACTTTACCAAACGTCAAACCTGTTGATACAAAGGTCATGGTAAATGGTGAAACTTTGGAAATAGTAGATTCTGTAGTATTTCTAGGTGTAACCCTTGATAATAAACTTCAGTGGGGCCCACATATATCCAAGTTATCAGGAAAACTCAGCTCCGCAGCTTATGCAATTAGAAAAATTAGACAGTTCACCGACATAGAAACAGCTCGACTTGTATATTTTTCTTATTTTCATAGCGTTATGTCCTATGCTATTTTAATTTGGGGCAAAGCTGCTGATATAGACTCTATATTTACACTACAGAAAAGGGCTATACGATCTATATATAATTTGGGACCGCGAGAATCGTTAAGGGAAAAATTTAAATCAATTGGAATTTTGACAGTGGCCTCACAGTATATTTTAGCTAACTTATTATTTGTGCATCAAAACATTGGATCGTTTCAAAGGAAATGTGATGTGCATAACGTAAACACAAGACACAAACATAAAATTGTAGTGCCTGCGCATCGCCTACAAAAAGTGCATGGCTCATTTTTAGGACAGAGCACACGCTTCTATAATAAATTACCAACAAAAATTGTAAACTTGCCCTTCAACAAATTTAAAGAAACAATTAAATCAGTTTTGCTTGAAAAAGGATATTATACTGTAAGTGATTATATTTGTGATAAGGGAGCCTGGGATGTACCTGATAATGTTTGTAAATAATCCCATTGGCACTGTACTTTTGCTACAATTAATTAATCTTAATTTTGCTTTGACTGGCTGGAATTTGCCATGCTCACATATATTTGTACTATATTTTTAGTTTTTATTTTTGACAATTGAGCATTAGAACTGTGTCCATGGGCTTATAGTTGCTTGAACAATTTATTTTGTATTTTTAAAACTGTATAATATTCTTTAAAAGAGTAATTACTGAGTTTCTTGCCAGGTTCTTCTCAGTAAAATCAACCTTCCGAACCTGGCGGTAGCATGTATAATCCTGTGTAATTGTGTCATTCTGACGATTTGAAAGTACTTTGTATGAAGTCTAATCGAATAAAGATATATTTGATTTTGATTTTTGATTTTGAAGTAATTATATTTTTCATTTTACAGCAAATATAAGTATTTTCTTAAGTTCCACATATCAACCAATAAGCATCGTACCGTAACTACCAATAAAACTCCAACAACCAAAATTTATCACAAAATTTAAAAAAAACAAAAAATTCATGATTTTATTTTTAAATTGGTTACCGAAGAAGTCTAGAACCTATTTATATTAGTAAATTAATGCAGAAGCCAAACCATTACTCAGTTCTGAGCTAAGGATGTGTGTCAGGAGAGTAGTTTATGAGCTTACATCAAAAAGTCGACGTTATGGATAAATTAGAAAGCTTCTCTATGAAAAGGTTTGCACATTAATCACTCAGGGCTTATCTCGAGGGACGAGAATGAAACGATATGTTATTGAGACTGTAAGTGCATGTTGGATGCGATCTTGACTCTCGTCTGATTTATTAGGAACTAGCTTCTGCCTGCGGCTTCGTTCGCGTAGAATCTATACTAATATTATAAAGAGGAAATATTTGTTTGGTTGTTTGTTTTGAAAATAAGCTTTGACACTACCTACTAGGCTGATCTTGAAAATAATTTCAGCCCTGGTGTAACTAACACCATCAGCGAGAAACATAGGCTATATTTTAACCCTCTACTCCCACAGTAACGGGAACTACGCGGGTGAAACCGCGTGATGTCCGCTAGTAGCTTATAATTTTGTACTAACTTTGACCCGCGACTGGTCTTAGCGTGATGATATATAGCCTATAGCCTTCCTCAATAAATGAGCTATCTAACACTAAAATAATTTTACAAATCGGACCAGAAATACCTGAGATTAGCGCGTTCAAGCCGACCAATAAACGGATACAAACTCTTCAGCTTTATATATTAGTATGGATAGGATTTATTGCCACGCTATATTGCAAGAATCTAGTAAGGATCGAAGTGGTTCCAACATAGTGCTAAATATGTAGGCTTGTTCCGTTTTAGTTCTCGACTTTGCATGCCTGCGAACCGGCACATTTCAAATTATTTTTGTTTTTAAATAGGTGCTGTTACACCTTTTTTGTATTCCCTACAGAAAAGCAAGCAGCGACTACAATTGAAAAAAAAAACGTTTTTTTGTTCTTTCCCATCATTTGAATATCTTCATCATCGTTTAAATCTCGTTCCCCATAATGAACACTAAGAATAAGAATTTAAGGTCTATTGTTCACCCACGCGCTTGCGTAAGGACGCTCCTTGCGAAACGAACAATTGGATGACGACTTTATTGCGGCTATTCCACTGTTACTTTCTTGTGATTCTGTAATAGGTAAGTACATGAATAACGTATTCATGTATTCATGTGTCTGATTTCTGCTGCGTTTGACCTCACGCTTTTATTAAACAGGGAAGATAGGGCATAAAACAAATATGTGTATGCTCACGCTATCACAGAAGGATCCCCAAAGGGGAACGTCAGGAGATCAAGTGCCAACGTGACAGATGTCCATCGCTGTTTTATGCGGGTTGCAGACCTCGCATAGCTGACGCAGTTTTCCATACTTGTGTGCAGACCGCAAACTATGCGAACTAAGCTATGTGAGCTAACTAAAATATGCGAAGCTAAGTTAGTTGTGTATGCCGATGCGTAGCTACACGAGCTAAGCCCCTCCCGCTACCACGCACACCCTCTAATTGAACTGCGCAACACTGACTGAACTGAGCTTAGCTGTTGGTGTGCACGCTATTTAACTCTAGCTTAGCTTATCCTAGCTTGCTTGGCATAGCATGGTTTAGCCTTGGCATAGCTTAGGTTTCGGTCTGCAATCGGCTTTAGGCACTATGAAATTACTGCATTGGGGCGAAAAAGAGTTTTCGGAATGCGATGAGTAGGTTGGAAGATACTAAGTTACAAAATTTACCTCCTTATAATTTTACTAGCTTTCGCCCGGGGTCCGCGTTTTATTAGGAATTCTTAATTTAACTCGATAAATAACTTCGCCTATTTAATATGGAGGTCAAAGAGATGGCTTTGGACAGAGACAAATCGAGGGAGTTGCATCGGTTATACCGACAAGCGTTCATTACTCTTAAATTCATGATGATGATTTTATTTGGGGATAAATTATTCTATTAGTGAAAGAATTTTTTAAATTGGTTCAGTAGTACAGAAGCCTATTCGTTACAAACAAATAATTAATTCTTCCTTATAATATAATTACGGATAATATAGATTGAATCCGTATTGACTTGTAACGTAACCGCAACTTAAACCAACCATGGTTTAATTCCCGGGAAGATAAATATTGGAAGCAAAAAATCAATACATAGAATTGAGATAGCGAATCTATTGGCCTTTATCGTACAGATAGTGCCATATCGGTACTCATCCGATACCATTGTGGTTAGCTTTCGGATTTTTCCAGTCATATTTTTGAAAGAAAATTTTAACTGCTTCGTTATCTCAAGCTACTAGACTTTTATATTTAGATATAAGTCGAGCTAGACTTTTACTTTATTTAAACTTTTATCGACATTGACTTAGATAATTATGTATCTGTGGAGGCTTGTTAATAGCAATCTTTATTATATAACTATATTGTATTTTTTTATTAATGTAATTTGTCTTCTTAAAATAAAAAAATAAAATTTGCATTGGAACTGTGTCCACGGACTTCCATGCCTAATGTGATTTATTTCGATTTTTTTTTATTATATAATACTAGCTGAGCCCTGCGGTTACAACCTGACATAGTTTAAGTCCGACTTTGGTCCAGTCTAGGTTTAAACCATGTTTTTATAAGCACTTTTATTTAATTTTAATTTGCCTAGGACAGAAAGTGGAACAGGCAGACGCGTCGCTGATTTATTAATAGTGTTCCATTAGCGATCCTTAGAACCAAAATGCATTTGGTTACAAACAAAACAATTCCCAAAAGCTTTTACTTGAGATATGACTCATCATCGCCCTGGCCTTATCCCATATATTGTTGGGGTCGGCTCTTGATTCAACCCGATGTGGCTGATCACCTGATTTTTATACGAAGCGAAGACAAATCGGTTGCCGGACTCTCTTAGGCCTCCGAGTGACCTGTAACGATTGCCAAAGATGTTAATTGGCAACCGGGACCGACAGCTTATCGTGCTCTCCGAGGCACGGAGGGAACTTGGGCGGTCACCTATCCAACTACTGGCCTAAGTTAGTGCTGCTTTACTTCGCTGATCGAATGATATGCGCAATAGCAACTGTGCCACGAGCTCCTCCGTACTTGAGATGTGACTACCGTTTAATAAAGTTGCCTAATTAGTTAATTTACTTGTAACTATGTCGGGTCGTGTTGGAAACGTTCATTACTTCACCTGCCATTTTAACTGATAAACAAATTACTGTTTCAACCACCAGATTGCCGCAACTTCTAGCGTAATTCTCATTCTTGACCCAAATATTCTAATTAGGTAGTTTATTACCTAAATTTTAATTTTCATTCGTATTTGTTTTTTTAATATTAGTGGAAAATGCTCTATTCCATTTTTTATTCACTTCATGATTACAATTCAACTCAAACTCAACTCAAAAATATCTTTATTCGATAAGACTTTTTATTAGGTACCGCCAGGTATCGGAAGGTTACAAGAATTTCATTGAATACTCTTTTCAAAAAGAATATACATTTAAACATAGATACAAAATAAATCACATGAGAAATGTAAGCCCATGGACACAGTTCCAATGCACAAATGTCGTTCCAATGTACAGGTGTCTAATATATCTGAGCTTCTCAACAAGGAAAGGCGATATACCTGGCTCTAAATTTGAACTAGACCAACACAGTATAAATATAAGCTTTATAAACTGTAAGGAATCTTTGTCAATTATCATTATCAATGATTTTGATATTTACTCTTTTATTTACTGTAAAAATAATGTTAAACTTTAAAAAACATAAGTAATTTTGAAAAAATATCTAAAAGACGTGAATGACGTATAAGCGATATGCCACGACGTGACACCTCTGACTGTCATAACGCCTATTATATATATATGTATATTAATTTCTCGAAGATGTGCACGTTTGTGTGAGTGTGTCATTTCGAATGATTTGTCTCTGAGAAAAACATAACTTTACAAATTATACCACTGACGTATTACCAAATTTAAAAATGCCTTTTTTTTTTTAATAATACATCCATATTGAACATCGAACATGACTAATTCAGTCTATACGGCCAGCTTCTTTTTTTAGCTTCCTTTTTAATTAGATTAAATAAAAAAATAACCTTGGCAAACAATTGACTTTAACAAACCCATGTGTTCTGAATAGTCTTGAATGCCATAGACAGGCATAGGTATAACCAAATATAAAGCAACAGAAGATTGGCTCTCAAAGTTTGAGACTCAAACAGCGAAAGCAGGTAAACGGATTTCAATATTTTTTAGGTACCGTTTCGAGTTTTGGGTTCCGTAGGCCTAGACAAAGTAACATCCTCTCACTCTTGCGCTATTAGAAACAATAAAACATGCTTGGAAATGACATAAATCAGTCACGTTAGCGCAGTCGCGTAATTCTGTAAGGATTTAGCATCGAACTCGACGTCGAGCGTCGATTTTAATAGGAAATTGATAAATCTATACATCTATACAGATAAATAAAATTGAAGTGTCTGTTTGTAATACCAAAATAACAGCTTTTCACTAAATTCATATGAAAGTATACACGCTACTGACACTGAAAAACCAAGTTTTAAAATTTTTCTCTGTCTGTCTGTCTGTCTGTTTGTTCCGGGTAATCTCTGAAACGGCTGGACCGATTTTAACGGGACTCGCGGATAGCTTATGTAACAAGGAGTAACTTAGGCTACTTTTATTTAAAAAAAACTTTAGGGTTCCGCGGGACGCACATGATATTAACTCTACGCGGGTGAAACCGCAGGGCACAGCTAGTAAATAAATAAAATTCAATTTTGTATCTTTAAAATCAATACCGACGTCGAGTTCGACGCTGAGAAACCTTATAAAGCCTGTAGACAAAGTAACATTATCCTCACGCTTCGCTAATGGACGCGACTCAAAACGTCATTCAGATGTCATTCCAATACATTTTGTATCGTTTTTATTACCGTAAGCGCGAGATAATGTTTCTTTGTCTAGGCCTATAGAACATTCCGGCTGTTGTAATTTTTTGGGCTTGTATGGCGTGAGCGCGTGTTAGCAAATGCTAATATCCCCACTGTTTTCGCTGATCGCTCGAAAGCCGTGACGGCGGTCGCACCTGTGGCCTTACCATAAGCTCTTATTTCCATCATAGTTCCACTGTGTGACAGTGACAGACTTATACACGTCATAATACTATCATGGTAATATGAGGTCGTGATAAGGCACTGTAGGCCACGACAAATTAACATGTTCTAGCGCTTGCGCTGATAGAAACGATAAAAAATGTATGGAAATGATATATTTTGTATCGTTTCTACCGTGCTGAGAATAATGTTACTTTGTCAACAGGCCCTGTTACCTAGATCAATATAAGAAGCCGACCTTTTGTCACCTATTTATATTGTGGACATACTGTGGCGATATAAAACCACTTTGACCTTGAACTTGTATGAACCCGGCCGGTTCAAACATTGCGATAACAATGTCGTGACCGCGATGTATATCGCAGTATAATAACCTCTGGATAGCCCACAATGTGCCCCAATCATAGGGTTGACACTAATTTACAGCTGTTTGAATGAATTACGACCACATTAGTTGAGTACTGTTTTGTCCTTGTAGTCGAATGCTAAGGCTGTTGGAAGTTGAGTTACAGATATCTTTTTATCTTCTTATATATTAAAATGAATCCCCATTTCCCTTGGTCACGGCATCACGCGTGAACGGCTGATGTTTCAAGGAGTGTTATAGGCTAATTTTATTTTTAAATAACATAAGGTTCAGCTAATATTTTGATAAAGAACACGTCTTTATATTTCTGGATGCCACCAAGAGAAAATCCGCCTAATAGATGACTATACCAGATATGATTAGGTTATCTAAAACCTAATAAAAAGGTCGTGGTGGCCGTGGGATTTGAGCAGTCGCCGGCATCGCAAGCGACGCAATTTCGAACCCTAGCGGGGTGTGCCCAGTTTTTCTATAAAACGTATGTACAGTGATTTCACACCACGCGCCGCGCTTTACGGTGAAGGAAAACATCGTGAGGAAACCTGCATACGTCTGAGAAGTAATTCAAAGACGTTTGTATAGTGCCCGACACGGCGATTGCTCGCCATCTATCACGTTGGCACTTAATCATCTTCTGTGAAAAGGGGGTGTTGTTATTACACCCTCTGCCTACCTCTTCGGGGAATACAGGCGTATGTGTTTTAATTATAAACAGGGAGCCAACTATTTTAATTTTTTCAGGGCATATCTAAACATTTGAAACGCCATATCTAAGAGATTAATTTGTAGATGTGACGTTTCAGATATAAGGTTTGACACCAAAGAATGAAACGTGAATGCTAAGTTTTTAATACGCGCTCCTTAAAATGATCATTGTGCCCTGCCGATACTAAAACAATTATGGGGTAGACCCCGTAATTGTTTTAGTATCGGCAGGGCATTACGGTAGCTAACTACAGAACTAACGATTTTACTAAGTACTTGACACTAAATATTATGACACTAAATATGACAAAAGAAATATAATTAAAAAAATATTAGTTTAGCATATTTTTTCTAAATAAAGAACCAATCGATTTATAATAGTCACAGAATTCTGACAACCCTATGAGCATAAAATATGACAGTACATAAAAGATTAATTGACATGAAAAGACCAATGTTGTAACTGGAAATGAGTGGGAATTTCCCCGGGGACTACCCTACCCTAGCTAGGAAAAGCTACCTAGTTTTACTAAATAATTGATGGATATCCTACCTAACTGCCTAGTGTCAAACGTACCCTTGTTTACCTTACTCAATCAATAGTTCATAAGCAACAGTTTCTAGAAAGGTAGGGTATAACGGGATATCTCGTTCGTAATTCGGAGTTGCCCCGACTGGAGACTGTATCCGCACCTTACAGAGTGACAAATGCGTTTTTCTCTAAATCACCGCCACAATAACTAGGATCAAAATATTGCTATCAGCGGGCCGACTATACCGAGGGTCTAATGCGAGTTTTCTTAAATTCGCCGTCACAAGTCACCGCGTCGACGTAAACGCAGATTTGTATGGGCTCACAATAGTGTCATCTTTAGGCCGACAGAGGCGCTGCTCCGATCCCATACAAATCTGCGTTAACTTTGACACGGTGAACTGTGACAGCGGCTGTGAAAAACTCGCACTAAGCCCTTTGAAGATCGCGGTCAAATTATGTAGCCCTTATCAGATTAGTGTTGAGTAACGCCTAACTTATTTTCTTTGAATGCATAAAAAGTACTCTGAAGTTACTAGCTGGCTAAGTAAGTGTTGAGCCATCATCTTCCTGACGTCATCCCATGTGGTTGAGGTCGGCACTTGTGTGTGTGTCGGCAAGTGTTTAGCAATCCAAAATTATATGTATGCCTAATTCAGGCACAGATATGAGAGTGAAACTTTATTGACTACATCGAGAAGTGGGACTCTCTTGTCTCCTACTATGTTGAGACGAGTTGGTTCGCAAACACATCGTAAGAACTAACAAAATGAATACTTAGGTACTTAATGACAACATAAATACACATTTTACATGAAAAGTACATTTTTATTCTCGTCTCAAAAAAAGTGTACCCAAATAATTACCATTTGAAAATTTCTAGAGATATGATTAAAAAACATACAAAAGCCTATGATGTAATAAACAAAATATGTTATACCCACTTATATCTTGAATTTGAATATACCTATATTTATACTCTTTGTCCGTTGTTGATTGTTAAGTTTTTTAGGATTTCATTTTATTTGATTGGAACGATAATCCGTGTCAAAAGATCAGAGCAAAAAGTTATATGGGATCCCCGTATACACTTTTTATCACACGTTCGATGAACTTTACTGAGTTTAAAACGGATTAATATTATTATATAGAAGTGGAGCAACGCGGGCTTACACCAGAATACAGATTAACTGTCCACAGACAAACTAGGACTAAATTAAGAATAAAAGTCAAATATATTACAGTACCTTAATTTTTAATATCAAAAAAAATATCTTATGATGCTGTGAAACCAGATATTTCTGATACCTACTTTGTTTGTTTCATTTTATGTGTTGTGGCGAATTGTTAGAAATTTAAATAAATACTTTTACAGTACCCTTGAATGTGTAGGTTCTGTATATCTCTGTCCATATGTATGGCACGAGGGGAATAAAATAAACATGCGCAGTATCCCCACAATTTTTCTCTGCGCGTTCTTTCTTTGTCACGGGACCTATACTTTTCACTTCCACTATAATTTTCCTGGCCTTATCCCACACATTGTAGGGGACACAAAGCGACTGTAGTTTGACCTTCGTAATAAGAAAGAAAATCCGTCTTCTAGAGTAAACTATGTAGTTGTTAGAGTTTCTAAGCCATCAGACAGATCTGTAACGGCAGCTAAAGATGTTCAATTGACAACTTGACGGCTTAAATAGCTCTCTGAGGCACAGACAGGCGATTTCAGGTGGTCATCCATCGAACTACTAATTAAAAAACAATAATACATTGAATATACCTTCAAAACAAAAGGGCAAAAGGTTGTCGAAGCAGAAAAACAACAAGCAATTATGCAAGAGCAATGTAAATAAAAATTGTCAAGTATTTTTGAAATGTCATTTAAAACATGTCAGTGAATATCGGAAAAAGATGACTCCGTATGAAAGCCGGGGTGATTCCGCGCCGAACAATGCCGGTTTCATTGAAAACTACGCAACGAGCCACTGAACGAACTATCGAACGAGAGGGTCTTTTGAACGAAAGAGCGAACTTTTTGAATTGCCCGCGTCCGCGATGGCGCGCTAACAATACGCGATGCGGTATCTCTGGAACGCAGACGTCAGATTGGATTTTATTTAAAAATGGAATGGAGTTTTTAACAATTCATTTCTGGGTTCCATTTTTAAAATTTTGAACTTTTGCTGAATTGGCACGTGTTTTTTGACTATGTTTTAGCTACAGGCTTTCGCTGCAATTCAATGTTGTGATTTTTCAAAATAATAAATCGAATGAAAAATGTCGTAATGATCAATAAAAAAAACATACCGTCGAATTGATAACCTCCTCCTTTTTTTTTAAGTCGGTTCAAAAACCATACGCGTTAGATAAACTAATTAGGTAATTATTTAAATACCTATAATTATTAACAAACTCATATTTTATGAAAGTATTCCCTGAAGGGGTAGGCAGACAGAGGTGTACTCATAGTATGTTTAAGTCCTATTTAATACAGGATGATCTTATTGTTATTGCCAACTGGGCACCAATACAGGCTGCTACTGAAAAATTCCAGACAGAAAAAAAAAATACGATTCATATTTTTTTAAATGAAGCTCCTATCATTTTAATCAACAAAAATAAACTACCAACTAAAATAGAATTCACAGTGTTTTGGTGAAAATGGTAAATGAACGGAGAGCCATTGACTTTGTGGATCACTCGGTCGGCACTAACGACTGGCTTTGATCACTCGCATGGCAACACTGACACTAAATGCTACTGATTATGTTTCTTTTCTGTATAGACACTGTTCCCGTATTTGCTTCATTCAGTTCGCTTTGTCAAACACTATTTGAATTCAAAACGAACCTGTTTCTGTGTCATATTTGTTTGATACCTACCAAGAGTTTGTTCCTTGTGTGAATATATACTAGGGAATGCTTTCTTTCTTCTATAGCACAGTAGATTCTTATATAGTTGCCCATTTACCATCACACAGACCTTGTTGTCACTTTGTGAGTTAACATAAATATGAAAAAATATTTTTATTATTTTAATATAAATTATTATTTATTTATTTTCAAACGTACAGAATTAAAAATATATATAAATAATTAAGTGTTAATATCGTTAAAACGACGCGTACATATCGAAATACATGCCTGTATACTCCGAAGCGGTAGGCAGAGGTGTTGTAATAACAAAACATACTTTTCACCAAAGATGATTAGGTGAATCCATCGCCGTCTCGTGCACTACATATACGGCTTTGAATAACTTCTTAAACATATGCAGGTTTCCTCACGATGTTTTCCTTCACCGTAAAGCAAAAAACGACGCGTATTTAATCCTCCAGCAATCTAAATAGTAAAGTAAATTGGGAATAAACCAACCAATAGCTTGGTAAGCCGCTGAAATTAATCCAACGTATGCCTTTCCAATCCATTATCCATCGCAATTTATCAGAAAACGATTTAATATTAAAATTAATGGAAAAATAATAGACTTATAAAAGCTCACATCGCATCGAAAAGCCTTGGGTAATTTTGTAAATTAAATTACTCTATCAATATGGGCTTAACTAGGTAATAACGAGTGAATGAAATGAATACTCATTTGTGTTCGAACGATTTACACGGACGGAGCTGGAACACAATGCTGACATTGTCAAGAAGGTAAAAGGGGTGTTCAATACAATTGTAATATGAATTTGGAATTATTAAAAAGTGACGTTATGATAATTTGTGGTGCATTATCAAACCTTGTAGACAAAGTAGCACTATCTTCAAGCTTCGCTAGTAGAAACGATACAAAATGTACGGGAATGACATATCTATGTAATTTCACGTGACAGATTTATGTAATTTCCTTACATTTTGAATCGTTTCTAATAGCGCAACCGCGAAGATGCTACTTTGTCTAAGCCTACAGGTAAAATTACCTCGATGAAATACTTTTGAAATCAATGATAATAATAAATTGCTTTGAATTGTAAGTTGTATGGAGATATTTTCTGACTTCTTTGAGAAGTTGCAGTTGCCGTCAAGAGTTATGAGCGCTGACCTCGCGCAGGAGTATTTTATGAGTATGTCTCTATCTGTCTGTATGACGCGAAGCGAATAAAATACATGCGAAGTGCGAAGCCCCCACTATCTTCGCTGAGCGTCACCTACGGTTGACACACAGGATACGTCCTGTGTTCACCTATCGAATCGTTCGATACATCTGAGTGAGTTTTCTTAAAATCGCAGTCACAAGTCACAACGTCGACTCAAACGCAGATTTGTATGTGCTCACAATAGTGTCATCTTTAGGCCGACAGAGGCGCTGTTCCGATCCTATACAAATCTGCGTTGCGGCAGTGAAAAACTCGCATTAGCTGCCTCATAATCACAGTCAATCTATTAAGGCAATAAGAGATCATGGTAGGGCGTGATGTTAAGTTTACCGCTTACCACCAACGATCACCCACATTTGCAATAGAAGGCTCGTCTTGGTTACTTGCTTATCCAATTTTGCTTGGATTTGTATGTGAAATGTAAATGTGTTTTTCAAACTATCTATAGAAATAAAATGATTTCTATAAAGAATCTAGAATATTCTATCCATTTCGGTGTTGAAATTTGGCACATACAATTAATAATAGTGACAAATGGTTGTTTTCATAAATTTAAGTCTGGAAAATGACTGAGAAGGTTGTTTTCTCGGTCTTCTGTATACATTGATGAATAGTATTTTAGACTATTTATGAAACGACCTAGTTTCAGATCGAAAGTTAAATTAATTAATTAATATCATGAGTGACTTTCTTACCTAAGCTTAGCGAATTTATAGCATCAGCTATCTGCCAGATAATTGGTCCAGCCGTTCCAGTGATCAGCGTGATAGAACGAGAAAAATATAAAAATTTATTTTTTTATGTGTCGTATATACTTTCATCATCATCATTTAGTGAAAAGCTGTTAATTCTGAATTACAAATACACTTAAATTTTATGTATCTGTATAGATATCCACCACCAGTAATTACTATCATAGATCCATTCCTTCGGTGAAAAGGTACGTTTACCCCACCTTTTATAATATAAATAAAAAATCCTTCGTTCATAAATAATTATCATTCAAAATCGAATGGATTCTACTTCTTCTTGATTGATTATTATCTACTTCAAGAACCAATGAGTGAATGAACTACGCGACCGAATAGCTCAGTAATTACACTAATCTAGCTGTGTCATTGAACTGAACTATGTTCAGACAATGGGTCCTCCAACCGGCACTTTGAAAACGTGGAAAAATTACGTACGGAATAAAAATGAAAATGGAACTAAGTTTAAAATTAGTTTGCATTATGTCGAACTCAAAGACGAGCGTTGGTTTCAATCATAGGAAATTGATACATAAAACATAGAGAATAAGGTTCATTTTCGTATCTTTAAAACCGAAAATCGACGACTAGTGCGAAGCTGAGAAACCTTAGTGAATAACGCATCATTCGTTTGACATTTAGTGAAAAGATATTAATTAAAATTAATTAATTAACAGATACTAAGATTTGACTTAAGTACATATAGACATTTATACCACATTCCTTTTCGTCGCTCTCGCCAAAAAATAAAAAAAGGGGGGGGGGGGGTATAGTTCTGTAGTAGGTAACAAACAAAAAAAAATTGTGTCGAATTAATAACCTCCTCCTTTTTTTAAGTCGGTTAAATATAAAATAAAATAAGGACAGGAAGAAGAAAATTATAAAAGCACGATCCAATACACAACAAAGGAAATAACAAGTGGAATAATAATGAACGTTACGCAATAATAGTATGCGTGAAAGCGTACAATTTAGCGTAAAGTAAGGGAGATGTAATAAAATAAATTTCGTGGGCACGTAATATATAAACAAGACGTACTTTTTCTTTTTCGAAGGGAAGTAATTTGCCATCCATTGAGACGAAGCAAAATAAGTATGTGGATCGTTTCATGTGGCTGACGGTAGACTCTGCCTACCCTAGTAGCATCCATCATACATACGTATGTTCGATGGTCTATGATTATAAGACAAACTACATGTACCCCGCAGTTTCACCCGCATAGAATTTAATTCGCGGACCCCACATTAAAAAACGTAGCCTATGTTACTCTTTGTATCATCAGCTATGTGTCAGTGAAAGTCCCGTTAAAATCGGTCCAGTGGTTTCGGAGATTGACCGGAACAAGCAGACAGACAGATAAAAATTGTTAAAAAATTTTTTTTTCTTTCGGATCGTAAATACTTTTTTATATGCATTTAGTGAACAGCTGTTTGGACTCACAAACAGAGACTTACATTTTGTTTATCTGTATAGATATCGATTTATGCCACGTATAAAAGCCGTGGTGGCCATGTCATGACTAATCGTTCGTAAACTCACGCCTTCCTAGGTGCAGCAATTTTTAGTGAGAGACAGGCACAATATTATTAAACTAGGCGAAACTAGGACTAAACCTATGTCCATCCCTTTTTCTATCCGTATCACAGAGAGATATGAAGCAACTTTTAAGCCAAGTACTATCTTACTCTATGTGTTTTTAGCGTCCCATATGTAATGTATAATCATCATCATGAATTTAAGAGCTGTGACTCTTGTCGGTGTAACTGATGCAACTTCTTCCATTTGTCTCTATCAAGTGCCATCTCCTTGACCTCCCTATACGTCATGGCAGACACTTTTTCCTTGACTTGTCTCATGTTTGTTAGCCTGGGTCTTCCTCTTCCTCTCTTTCCTTCTACTTAATGTATAATAATCTATGCTATTTATGTAATATTCAGTTTTATCAGTGTTTCAGCGGCCCTACCATGACCTCTTATTGCCATGATGGTTTAACTCTTATAATGAGACAGATGTATATGACGTGTATAAGTCTATCACCGTCACACAGTGGAACTATGATGGCGATAAGAGTTTATGGTAAAGCGCCAGATTGCCGTAAAAAATACGAATATTTGGGTTTTGTACAGAAAAATCACTCCACATTATTCGAGTTAACTCTCCGTGAAATCTTAACATTAATCTTTCCGAGAGGAAATATGGCATTAATAGAGGAAAATGGGGTAAAACATACCCTTTGAGTTTGTACCATAAATACGTATCTCGCTAATAGAGCCTAAACGGATTATTTGTTTCTGCTTGCTACGATAAAATAATGAATGAATGACAATAATACGAGATTGAATGATATTATATTTTGTTAATATTCTTTAGCTTGTAATCAGTATTAAAACATTTTTTTAATTACCTTCAAAAATATCAATCTCCTTATTACCAAACATGGTTTAAACTTTTATGATAATATAATTAAAATAAAATCGTATTCAACTCATTCAGTCACTTTATTTGATACCCGTACTGTATCAGTAAAGAATAAATAACTAGTCCGCCATCTTTAATGATTCGCCATATTGGAATTAGAATGTCGTAGAAACGTCACATGGCTACGAATGTATTGTCATCCAAAATAAGCGTGTATACCAAATTTCAACTAATCGGTTAAAGATCACTGATTTTAAATTCAGTTGCAAGATAATAAAATTCTTGTAAAGTGGAATAAAATTTATTGACATAAAATAAATTCCATCGCAATATAAGTTCAATTCGAAGAATTTCATATAATACGATTTCAAATAATATTCCAATGATAAAATAACATTTTGCAATAGATAAAATTACCTTACATATTTTGTAAGGTAATTTTGCCTTAAGGTAGAATTTTGTTCATTCATTCTTAATAAGCATTCACGTACTTCGTTCATACATAAAGTAATTTGTGTTCAAAGAATATTATATTAGGTACTATGTATTTCAAAGGTCCTTGACTAGTAGGTAAAATAAGCAATTACTAAGTAATTTATTTTTCTTTCATTGAATAACATCACTTATCTATTGAATAGTTCTAATGACATAATAATATTTGCGTATCAACTATATTGGTTAGACATTTATTTCGTCTTTACCTTATCTATACATCTATACAGATAAATAAAATTGAAGTGTCTGTTTGTAATTCCAAAACAACAGCTTTTCACTAAATGCATCTGAAAGTAAACACCCTACTAACACTAAAAAACCAAGTTACAAATTTTTTCTCTGTCTGTTTGTTCCGGGTAATCTCCGAAACGGCTGGACCGATTTTAACGGGACCTTAACTGGCAGATAGCAGATGTTTCAAGGAGTAACTTAGGCTACTTTTATTTCTTAAAAATATTAGGGTTCCGCGACAATAAGGTGAAACTAAATCTACGCGGGTGAAACCGCAGGACACAGATAGTTAGTTAGTTGACAATACATTAAGAAGTAAATTAAAAAAAAATCTGAATATGAAAATGAATTTATTCAGCTTAGGTCCGAGTAAATGTCGAAGAATTGTCCACAGATTCGGAAACTAGCCTTCAGAAGACTAGTTCCCGAACCGAAGTTCCCGAAACTCTAAGGCTTTACTCTTTAATACTGACAAGCCCTTCAAATTCGATGAAGCAAACGTGCTCAGATCAAATTTTTTTCTAGATTCCATACTGCTTAGTAAGCTTATATATATATACTAGCTGTGCCCCGCGGTTTCACCCGCGTAAATTTTGTTTCATACAAACTTTCATCCCCTATTTTATCCCCTTGGGGGTAGAATTAATCAAAATCTTAGCGGATGCCTACGTCATAACATCTACCTGCATGCCAAATTTCAGCCTGATCCGTCCAGTGGTTTGGGTTGTGCGTTGATAGATAACTATGTCAGTCAGTCAGTTACCTTTGAGTTATATATATTTAGATTGTGGTTATATTATAAATGAGAAAGTGTCTTCGTCCGTCTGTTTTTTGTTTTGTATAGAGATGCAAAATTCATAGTTTATGAGGAATTCTGTGATTGTTCGTGGAATGCGATATATCACGTCGAGTCTCACTGCTTCGTATGGACGCGAACAATGCCGTATTAAAATATCTGGAGACGCAGATATGATGTACTGGCATGTCTCATATCTACTCTGATATTCACCGCGGAGATCTCAGGGGATTTTCACCTCTTTTATTGAAGTTAGACGCGTATCGTAGCATGAAAGTGAATTTGTTAAAATCAATATATTGCTATATATTTGCGACTAGCTGTGCACCGCGGTTTCACCCTCGTTCATTTTGTTTCATCCTTATTGTCGCGAAACCCTATCATTTTAGCCTATGTTACTCCTTGAAACATCAGCTACCTCCCAGTGAAAGTCCTGTTAAAATCGGTCCAGCCGTTTCAGAGATTACCCGGAACAAACAGACATACAGAGAAAATTTTAAAAACTTGGTTTTTTAGTGTCAGTAGCGTGTATACTTTCATATGCATTTAGTGAAAAGCTGTTATTTTTTAATAACAAACAGACACTTCAATTTTAATTTATCTGTATAGATGTATCGATATTCGACCTTTTGTGGCCGTGGGGCTACGCAAAGTCCGAATCCCAGCGGGGCCCGTAGTTTATAAAAAGACTTATGTGCAGTGATCTCACACCACGTGCTTTACGGTGAACGAAAACATCGTGAGGAAAGCTGCATATGTCTGAGAAATATTTCAAAGTCATATATATAGTTCCTGAGACGGCGATAGACTCACCATCACGTTGGTACTTAATCATCTTCGGTGGAAAGTGTTGTTATTACAACCTCTGCCTACCCCTTCGGGGAATACAAGCGTGAGCATATGTAAGTCATTGACCTAAACGCTCGTACACTGACACACGCACAATGATCAATGAAAAAGTTAAACATCTAAAACACAAACAAACATATTACGTACGTGCAGTAACAGTAATAATGGTGATGTTTGAAAGGAAGTATAAGGTATACTTGGCCCCGTTTGTGATGTCGACACTAGTCATTCGATATCCGATAGAAGTGAACGGCTTTCAAGGATTCCAGGTGCATTCAACAATTGCTTAGGCGTAATGCATATTCTAACATTACGCTTTTCGTCATTCTTGCGACACTTGCCAATTCAAAGACGTATGTAGTGTCTGAGACAGAATAGGACTCGCTGTCTTTCACGTTGGCACCTTCGATAATTATCTTCAATGAAAAGTGGGTTTCACCTGCCTTCGCCTTCAGATATGTTTCTGGGGAGACGAGAGCTTATTTAATTTATTTTATTTTATTACATATTAGCGGACGTCACGCGGTTTCACCCGCGTAGTTCCCGTTTCCGTGAGAGTAAGGGGATAAAATATAGCCTACGTTACTCGCTGATGATGTAGCTATACATTGGAGAAAGAATTTTCAAAATTGGTTAAGTTGTTTCGGAGCCATTCAATGCAAACAAAAAAATCTTCCCTCTTTATAAAATTTTAGTGTAGACAAATTGTTGTCCTTATCTAATACTAGCTTTGCCCCGCGGTATCACCCGCGTAAATTTAGTTTAATACAAACTTGCATCCCCTCGCAATCCTTTCATAACATCTACCTGCATGCCAAATTTCAGCCCGATCCGACCAGTGGTTTGGGCTGTACGTTGATAGATCACTATGTCAGTTAGTCAGTCAGTCAGTCAGTCACCTTTGAGTTATATATACTTAGAAGTTACTGGCAAGTCTAAAAGGTCATAAGGCAGAAGAATCTTTTGTCCGTAGATGACTTGGTGCCAATGTAACGGGGTAACATAGCCGTCTCTGGCACTACGTTTAGTACTACTTTATATGTCTACTACTGCTGTATGCGTCTTTGAATTTCTTCTCAAATTACGCCTTAATCAGACAGAATTGACCCCTCGAAATTGAAATAGGCGACTGTCACTTTCGTGAGCTCGATGTGTTTCTTCTAACAGGGTACTGTGGACACGTATTTTTGTAGACAGCTGCCTTTCAGAAAGTTTTATAAAGCCTTTTTCTAGCAGTGTATTCGCGTCTTAACATCTTGTGATTGGATCCCATCGTGACCAATCGTCTAAGGTCATTCTTGGAATCATTATGGTTTTATAAATCGATGTGACTCAGAAGTCATTTATTTCATGATAATCTGCTGCTAATGCGTACTTATAATTAGGATGATATTATATAACATCTATTAGTGTGAGCTATGTAGGTCATTACTATTATGAAGGAATTCTTTGTGAGAAAACCTGCATGAGATATTATGATCTCTTCCGAATCTATACTTCTATATATCTTCTACACAACTAAACAGATAAATGAAATGAAATTGAAGTGTCTGTTTATAATGCCAATTTACCAGTTTCTCACTTAATAAGGTAACTTTATTCACAGCAGTTTACATATTACATGATAATCGATTAAAAAATATAGTACTAACACCAAAAACCATAAAATTAAAATATATTATTAAAGGCAGTCCCTGTAGGCAAGGTTCCGAAGATACTGGCAGCGTTCCCCCTTTGGTTGGCTAGACTAATTCTTTGTCCGAGGTAGCTGCCAGCTCTTCGGTCTCCTGTGATGTCGACTAACCTTTTTGTGAATTCTTTAAAAAGTTTAATAGCGCTAGGACCCCACGGACCAAGGGTCTCAATTAATTCATATGAAAGTTTTACGTTACACTTAAAATACCTGGTATAAAAAAAACTATTTCATATATTTTTATCTGCCTACCTGGCTGTTTCTTTCGGCAAATCTCTGAAATAGCTGTACCGATTTTGTTGATTTTACAAGGGGCTCCTTAGATAATTCTTTTTTAAATAGGGTTCCTCGCAATAAGTCTAACCATGATATTAAGTTAGGAAGGTGTACTTATATTACACCCACATTCATATTTAAATAAAATATAATAGGGGTTGACGTAAGTAATTTTTTTTAAATAAAATTAATTATTTATTCAAATAAATTAACTATATACATAATTATAATAAACTTTTAACTTAAATCTAAAACAATAGAACGAAAATAATTACAAAAAACTATGAGTAAAAAACAGTATATTACCAATAACTGGACACTAACCCGGACTCCGGGCTTCTACTCACAAATTACAAGTATGTAATGGATTATGAATATGAAAATATCTGTATATTCTCTCTTGAAACTTTATAAAGCCGTTAGATTTGTTATATAATTTACATACCCCATAAGATATACACAGAATGTTCTCTTTTGGAGATATAAAGGTATATTTTATGTGCTGTGTTCATCCTCGGTAAAGCCCACTATTTATTTCCCTTTGTAACTCCCGCGCCATCTAGATATCGGGTGGAGGCGAAAAATTGAATGAACTACTACCGAACGCTAACACCTAGTAAGTGACAATGGAGATTTTATATTTATTTATAATACAGTTTTTTATTCGAAATTTCTCATTAGAGGCCTATGTCCAGCAGTAGGCCAAGGTAGGCTGATAATGATGAATGATGATGATGATAATACAGTTTTTTATTCAAAATTCAAAATAATAAAAAAATATCGTAGTCGGATCAAATGTCAGTCGCTGGTGCCATGGAGATTTAGGGCTGCTGATGGGGAATGTTGCGTTTGCGTTATAGACTGGCTGCGTTCCATCTCCCTTCAGCCTGAGTGGCACCAGCTTGTTTGCATTAGTGATAGATACTTTTTATGAATATAAATATTATATTATATTGCAAAATCGTATCTACTACAACAACATAAAACCTTTCAAAAGTCAAGCATCAAGTAATGATCAAGACTTAATCATTTTTAATAAGTTTTAGACAAGTAATAATGACGTCTAGTGTTTTTTGTTCAATGCTTATATACGGCTTTGTAAAAATGTGCTTTTCATTATCTCGATCGCAATTTAACAATTGCAGACGGTTACATCATCGGAATGACCCTCGCCTTTTTAAACTCAAGATTAACATAGATAATGTTATTACGACAGTAAAATAACTTAATTGCAACTGTTGTAAAATCTAAATAGTAACCATCCACTAATTTTTTTATCAATCGAGATCTATGTGCAGCTACTTCACTTATTACGGAGGTGTTACTGAGGTGCAATTTGGTGTAATTGAGGTGCTATTGGGGACTGTTTCATAAACTTTAGAATCATCTGACCTTAACGGCCTTATAGTCAATGACTCATCAAGTAAAGCTATAGGTCACAGGTTCCATCCTTGCTCAGGTCGAGAAGGTGTTTGCCCCGAAATAACAACCTACATCCTGTTATTTGGGATTTGGATATGTTTCCCTTAATGTTTATTATCTATATAAATAACTAAGCATTAGAAAAAAGACTTTAGTACTGATATTTTACGATATTTAAAAAAATTAAGCTTTCGTTGTCACATACCGCGTTATAGGCTTCACGGGCGGCCATACCCTCGCGACGAAAGTGAATTTAGTTCCCTTTTTCAGTTCTTTTTTTTAAATGGCCGCTGGATAATATTCCCTTTGTCGGCAAAATTGGGTATTATTATGGTTTAGTGCGTAAAAGAAAACGGTGCGCCACATTAATTCTGGGCGGAGGTTATGGTACCTCATCCGTCATCATATTTGATATTTTATTACGTATTTTCTGTGTTGTTTTTCCTGTAAATAAAGGCTACTTTACGCTGACTTTGTTTCAGAGTTATTGTACTCGTATAATTTGGACAAAAAATTATCTTTATTAAGTTCGCATACATTGTGTTCGCGGCTCGATATTTTCATTATTATTATGACAGGGTTTCCGGGGAGTATTAAAATTGATGAAAATTCATTTAAAATATGTCATGTTCATGTCTGGTTCCCAATCACGTGACTTGGGTCTATCCTCCATGTCCAGGCCACTACCATAGTAGTGGCCCCATCCCTAGATGATCCCATCATATCCCCCATAGCTAGATGGACTTAAAATTCGTAGATATTTCTAAAAATCCATACAGGTAAATAAAAATTAAGTGTCTATCTGTAATTTCATATTAACAGTTTTCACTAAATGGATAGGTCACTACTGTGAATACAATACAATTTGTCACTATTGTGAATTTATACCTGTTATCAAATTTGATTTTTTAATGATGATTTATATTGTTTCGATGTAATGTACATGATGCTTGGCTGAGTTTCTTGCTGGTTCTTCTCAGAAGGCTAGTTTCCGAACCGGTGGTAAATTCTCGACCTTCATAAGTGCCTTTCTAAGGCCTAAACTGAACAATTATTTTTCATTTTCATAATATACCGTATATTATACTTCCCTATTAGATTTTGCGTAATTTTAACGACTTTCACTGCCTACTATTTATTTAGAAAAAATCTGGTTCCTTGAATTAAAGCCATCCATGAAATAAAGTAAAGTAAACGATCTCGGGGGGATTGCGAGGGGATAAAACCCAGGACCCCGTGTCCCACAGTAACATTTGCGACCACTAGACCAAGGACGCAGTCATCATGACATGCACTATAATTAATAAAATTAATAAATTAAAACATGGACACTATAAATATTGCTAAGTCACGCTGAAACCGTACGACTCAATTCTTGTCCAACCGAACCCCACGTCCCACATACATAACTGCCACCTTTTTGCCATGAAAGACAGCTATCGAATGACGTCATATCTCCAGATACTTCCCGTTGCGGACACATTGATTGACACGGACAGATAAAAGAATCACTGGCCCGACAAAGGTCTACACTTCATAAATCACTCCTACGACTCACCTAAACACATGAAGTTCGTATTCAGATTCAAATTCATGTACCGTGAAGTTACGGCTTTATATCGACTTTAGTTACCCGTCACAATATATATATAGGGTGTAGACTTTTTAGGAGCTCATTTTTGGTACAGCGCATCGTATTGTGGCACACATCAATCTACACTTACATTATAAAGAGGAAAAATTTGATTGTTTTTTTGTTTGTTTGTTTGCATTGAATAAGCTCCGAAAATACTTGACCGATCTTAAAAGTTTTTTCAGCAATGGATAGCTACATCATCAGCGAGTAACATAAGCTATATTTTATCCCCGTACTCTTACGGGAACGGGAACTACGCGGATGAAACCGCGTGACATCCGCTAGTAAAATACTGAAGGGGGTAGTTCCATCGAATTATATGTTGGCAGAAATATTTAGGGTTCTCAACTAGTACATAAAAGGCTTTAACGTGCCTGCAATGATAGCACATAATCAATGTTCAATCTTCATTGACTTGTAACCACTGCTTACTCGTGAAAGAGTGACCATACACTGTTTTTTATTTCCCTATTTATATAATGAAAGTCCCAACCATTCCTCAAATAACGCCAGATCCAAATACGTCAGCCGATGTGCGGACTAACGAGGCTCCTTTACGAGACGGGCGGTTAAGTGAAAAGATACGCTTTTTACCTGACCTATACATTTGTCATGGCGGCGTTTCGCTTAAGAGTCTCGAAGGATGATCTGTCACCATGATAGATCACCCCTCTTAATGTGCTTTTCACTAACGTCACTTTAGTACAATATTAATAATGCTAAAGGCTTAAGTTATTAAGTGTTTTTCGCAGTCGAAAGGATCTTTGGTGACTTTTGTGTAATTTTGTTTTCTTCTTGTTGCAGAGTTTGTGGCTGATCCAGTCTTTAAGGTATGTATGAAACGAAGTTTTTAAAACTAATGAGGTGGTAAAGTGAAGAGTATGTGCCTACCTTATCCACCAGCACTGTGTACCTTATCCTTCAGCACTGGCAACCTTACTCACTGCAGGTACATAATTATCTAGCACTAGTTGACTCGTTAAACTTCGTATCACCTTTTCATTTACGAATTATTTATGTTTTTCACCGTTTAAACTTCCCTGAATTTTCACAAATAATCAAAATCTAAATTACCCAAATCGGTCCAGTCATTATCAAGTTTTATCAAGACTAACGAATAGCAATTCATTTTTATATATAGATTGGCTGCGTTCTTCTTAGCTACAGTCTACAGCTAAAGCTACAGTCCCCAGTCAGGCAGCTTCGAATTTCCAATTAAACTTAAAATCATCTTATATTATCTTGTAGAATAATCAGTAGAAATAATAATTACATTCTATGAATGAAATACCTCGATACCCAAGGAACAATATTATAATAACTATATGCTAAGTACCCACAGCCCGAAACTATTGTTTCCCAACACTACCAAATTACCCCCGTTTCCACGTAATCGGGGGAATTTATCTCACACGGCAACATTGGCCACCCTCACATTGTCGCCGAGAATATTTCCGAACGAATTCCTTGAGAAGATTGTTCTTTTCTCGCGCGGACGTGTTCACTCGCGTTAATGTCACTGCATTAAGACGATGAATTGAATTGACACTTTGTCGTATAACTGGTCACTTATTGGTAAGTGCGTTCATTTCTCTCTAAATTCACTCGGACTTCTAGAACTAGATGATTTAGTTTTGTAAGTTGATGGGCAGTCTGGGAAATTGTGTTTGCTTAAGACAGATTTTTGGTCACCAATTTTATCTTTCTAATAATATTTAAGTACTTTATGGTTATTTATTTTTTTACTAGCTGTGCCCCGCGGAACCCAAATATTTTTAATAAATAAAAGTAGCCTAAGTTACTCCTTCAAACTTCAGCTACCTGCCAAAGTCCTGTTAAAATCGGTTCAGCCGTTTCAGAGTACCCGGAACAAACAGACACACTCAGAAAACTTTTTAAAACTTGTTTTTTTCTTTCAAATGCATTAAGTGAAAAGCTGTTATTTTGGAATTACAAACAGACACTTCAATTTTATTAGATTTTTCATGCAATAAATATTATAATTATTTCAATTTTTTTTTAAACTTTGTCTCGGTCAATAATAAAACCTCTTTGACTCAATTCAATACAAATGATGTAAGCACATCTAATTAAAAAGAAAAAAATCCTGTTAAAATTAGGAGACACTTCAAAAGATCCAGCCGTCCCTTCACCAAAGGCGGAGTTCAAAAAGAGCACAATAAATGTTTGTCGTCGTCAGATAAAGCAATTCCTTTTGATCCAACGCGAAAAGGGGAAGTGTAATTGTTGTGATTTCATTTGTCATCTCGCTTGTGCAATGGCGGAATTGTACACAATCTACAACGGAAAGTTATAATGAAATTCTTTCAAATATTAATTTCAACTTTTGCAGCAACTGTTCCCTCAAGGATTTTTAACGTCGTTTCTACTGATTTCAGTTGGGATTAGGCAATTTTGACAATGTAAGCTTTCATTAAAATACAGAAAAAGACGAGATCAATGCTCCATATTGTAGAAATCTATAAAAAAGTAATTAAGATAAATACGCTCAAGCCATCCTAGAAGGGTCCCCCAACCAGCTCTGCTTATCAAGAGGTAAGCAGAGCTGTTGCAACAAATGGGTGAGTCCATCGCCGTCTCAGGCACTTTGAATTACTTCCCAGACATATGCAGAATTCCTTACGATGTTTTCCTTCAGTGTAAAGTACATGGGATAATTTCACTGCACATACGTTTTTAGAAAAACTTATTGGTACAAGCCGCTGCACGCTGGTCGCATGCTTGCAACTTGTATGATCAAACACCGCGGCCACCACAGCTCATTCTAGAAATATAAACAGAATTAAGTTTTTTTTACCTTTTAATTAAATACTTTACCCAACGACAAAAAAGGGTTCGGCCCAGCGATTCTCAGAGATACAATTTGAAAAGAAAGTGTACACGAGCAGAAGCGGTGTGTACAAATACAAATTCATGTAAGTTCAAATAGATAATCTTATTACCCAACCCACCTCGTATGCTCCTTTTCCGACATTTCCAACGAAAAGTGCTAAAAACGTTCAAAGCACTTCATTAGAAACAGTCGGACTCCGGTCCTATACAAACTTGTGAACGGAAGATGCAATTTACATTAAATAAACAAATTATCTGTACGGTCGTCCGAAACTCGGAGCGAGACCGTTCAACAGGTGTTCTTAATTTGAAAACCAAATAAACGTTAATTCTGAATGTTGGTACTTCGGCGCAAATGACGGTCATTAGGTGCTAAATAGCGTACCGTAGCGGGATAACATTGTAAATTTCAAATTTGGAATGTTTGATCAGAAATTTGACACACGCCCTGTTGTTTGAAATTAGAATAAATGCGAAACGGAAAATAAATAAAAAAAACAATTAGCGTTTTCGTGTGAAAAATTATGTAGTATTATGTATATGTATCCCTGTCGTTTATAGACTGCAAGATAATCGATGCCAACTTCTTCATAATTCAAATTTATTTTCTATTTTTTAGAAGGTTGTCTATATGTTTTTTAGTTTTATATTAAAGTCTTATATATTTTCAACTTTTTAGTTAAATTGAATAATGGAATAATCTTTTAAATTAGAGTATTGTCATTGGTCCTCGATAAATCTACAAAGTTTGAATGAAATCTGACCGTTTATGGTGGGTCAAAATCGCTCCCAAAGGAGGCGGTTACATACATACATACAATCATACATGTGAAGTTAATATGAAGAGAGTATAACGGAAGAAACTCTGCTCTTTAGAACTTATTCATTTGTAGTTTCACAGATGAAGATAAATTTCACACCTTTGAGGTGAAAACTCTTAGAGAACACGTTCAGAAAACTCAGGCCATTTATCACAAACCATATTTGAGAGCTTTCCAAGAAGGTACTGACGCGTTTAGAGCTTCCATAAGGCTTTATGTAATCTTCATTGTTGGAAACCGGAAACGGAAAAGATTACAGAGGGCGTCTCGATTGAGAGGAGGCTTATAACTTACTCATCGACTTAAATATTTAACACTAAAACTTAAGATCATTTCCAATGTTTGATAAAACTTTGGAAAAAATCTATATAAGTATTGCTATGTGATTATTGTATGAAATCGAAAACAAAAATATCTTAACTGATTAGACAAAGTAGGTACATTCAAAATTCGATCGTCAGTGCCCTTGTCACGAGTTTTGCTCCGTTTTTGTCATCTATACTCGCTAGCGTCAGAGACAATATTTGTGACATATTTTTAGTTCTTCACGTCACCGCTTGGAGGCGCTGTACAATTTCTCATACAAATATTCGGTGGAGGCGCTAGCGAGTATTGATTAGGGAAACTTTTTCTTTAAATATTTCTTAGTAAATAATATTCTAAGGTTAGTAAGTTAAGGCTTTGATGCACGATCATCATTGTCAGATACTTCTGAAGCTAAAGGCAAATTTGACGGAGACAATAGCTATAACTTTAGCTTTTATTAGCCTTAATATTTTATAGTACGGGTGACTGAACTGACAGCAAAAGCATGATGTCAGTTCAGTCACCAGTACCTTAACAATTGTTTATCGCTAAAGACATTTGACACAATCCTTTGGATTTTACTTTTACTCAGTGTTGACTGTGTGTGTGACACTTATATTTTCCTATTATTAGTTATATTTCATCACTACACTTAAGTTTTAGAATAACTCATTGATTCACTTCTTGAACTTACGTCGTTTGCAATAGGCGACTATTAAACCACTCAACCAAAACTGCAATTTACGGATACAATAAGAAATACGTCTAATTTTCTTATCGTCATGCTACATGAATAAGCAAAGGTGTAGTAGTTCCCTGATGTATGCAATTTTCCTCTCGATGTTCCTTCACAGTAAATTTCCTAGTGATATTATGTCTTCTAAATAATACCAGTTACCTACCAAATCAGTGAAGCAATAATCCAACAGAATTTCAAGTCAACCCTCCAGCTAGCATGGTAGCCGAGTGAATTGTAGGTATACGTGTTAGATACATCACGGATGCTGAGTAAGTTAGCGCAGTGTATCAACCGTATAGCCCTGGGAGCCTCAGGCCATTCCGGCTATGTCACGAGTGTAGTGATGTACACTTGTCCGTGTCGATATCGCTTCACTACACTTTTTTATCGTACTCAACTTAAACGTTTTCAAAAAACCAGCATGGCTATAATTGTTCACTCACTCTTAAATGCAATACGTAATCAAATGTTTAACATATTAACTGCCTCGTTGGTCGTAAATGCCACTGCGGAACACGAGGTCCTGGGTTCGATCCCCGCGTCGGGCAAATTGTTATAGGGTTTTTTATCTGTAGTTTCTCAAAATCCTAGTACCTGGCTAATGGGAGTAGGCTTGCCGCTTTTAACAAGGGATAAAACATAACTGACTGCTTTTGGGAAACAAGGCGTGAGTGAGCATATTATATCACCGTCTCTTGTACGGTGCATTTCACCTTATGAAGCAAAATATGTAGAACTTTCGAGTATCGATATATTATCAAATATCCGTTGTATCGACACCAGTTGTCGATACGTGTGGCACATCACTGATGTTGATAGATCTTACTATGCAACACTGAAGTACCGTGTTTCCTACAAGCACTAATAACGTGGATATATGTTCTCAAACTGCTTGCATTGAATATTATAGCCAAGTACCTATATATTATTATATGTAAATATATTGGAATATGCATGAACATAGTAAGTTCCGGTTATTGAGGCATAACATGCATACGTGGAATGTTATGTAGTACCTAGACATTTGTCGGACTAACAATATATATCTTCATTTAAGTATAAGCTGTTAATACCTAGTAATAGTTCACTACAACATACAAAAATAAGCTCACGTCTTTATTCCTCGAAGGAGTAGGCAGAGGTGTTATAATAACAATTACTCAAGTTAAATCTATAATATAATAATGAATCGCTAAGCGCAAATCTCGAGAGCAGATGAACCGATTTTGCTAATTCTTTTTTAGAATTTAATAAAAATACATTCTAAAATTAAAGATAGTGATAGACAGCTAGTGATAAATAATAGTATTTTTAATATTTATTTCACAAAGTTTATTTTTTTTAATTTAGTTTATCTCATGAAAGCGTACCTAATCTTCCAAAAATTTTCTCCGCTTTAAAAAGTCTAAACCAATACCAAAGAGACTAGGTAAAGCTAAAATAGGTAACTTTTAATATACATGTAAATATCCACGAGAATTCATTCTAAAGAAATTCAAAGCGGGCAAAGGCTGAATCGCTGCAAAATAGGTTTATGCAAATACGTCTGGATATCGACAGATACGGTGTTCTTTCAGATTGAGCGTCTGTTACTTCAGTGCACCCTGAGAAATGGTGTTTTAACGACTCACGCAAACTTTTGCAGGCAATTTATATAAAAATTCTGCTGAAAATGTGAAAAGTTTTTTCTAGAAGACGCTGGGTGTGAAATGGTAAATATATTTAAATGGTCCAAAGTTTTGACTATTAGCTAACAATAGCTCGGCCAAATCTTGGAATGACTAACTTAAGATCTTCGTTATTCAAGCTCTTTGAGGTTTTCATATACTTATTCACACCTTTCTTTACCTTACGCTACATATTTAAGTCTAAAAATTATAGGACTTTAGTAACCGCGTATTATCGAGCAGACTGTATACAATTTAGTTCTAGTACATATGATTCGATCAGCGAAGTTAAGCAACCATACGCCTAGCCAGTAGTTGGATGGGTGACCGCCCGAGTTCCCTCCGTGCCTCGGAGAGCGCGTTAAGCCGTCGATCCCGGTTGCCAATTTATCATCTTTGGCAATCGTTACAGGTCAGTCAGAGGCCTAAGAAAGTCTGACAACTGGTTTAACCCAGATTGCCGATTTTCCTCGAAAAAGGGGTTACGAAGGTCAGATGGCAGTCGCTTCGTATACAAATCAGGTGATCAGCCACATCGGGTTGAATCAAGTGCTGACCCCAAATACATGGGATAAGGCCAGGGAGATGATGATGTATACAATTTAGTTCTATGGAATACCTTTTAATTAAATATAGGTACGATACAAAACGGTGTTTTTTTTTAAACAAACATGAAGATATACTTACGAATAATAATTTATATTGTTAGAAGTGAGACTACCCCCTCCCGACAACACTGCGCGACGAGCCTATATAAGCCGTGCGCGCCCGCTACGAGCTCTTTTTTTCGCTATCAACCGCCGTGGAGGAAACACCAAGCCTGAAACTCTGCCCGATTTACCGTCGATTTCTAATTTAATTATTTTAAAAGTATTGTTCAGTTTGTAAGCCAATAAATTTCTTTTTTTAAAGTAAAATTGTCGTTATTTATAAGATCAGAAGTGGGATAGGAGGCTTTGACCGCCGGTGCCATATCTGGTGTTATAAATTATTTACTTTGATTTGATCGCGGTAAAGTTAGAATTTTTGCTAATTAAATCAGGCAGAGTTGTGATTCAAAATGCCGTCGGATAGTAGGCGTAGCAAACATAAGGGAAAACGCCGTGCAGCGTCTCCTTCTCCTACCCGCACCATGGACGTGATTTTGAAGAGGCTAGCGGCTTTAGAGGAGGGTACGCGTGTTGGTGCCGTTCGAGGACCCGTTGCTGCCGGGCACGAACAAGCAATTGTTCGATTGCCTAGTGGGACGCCTCAGGATCCTGCATCTTCGGTGACTTCGTTGGAGCCAACACACCATATGCTGCCAGCGGGAGCTGCCGCGAGCGAGCGCGGGCACGTCGCCATGCCTACGTCTACGCCGAACACGCCGCCGCGTGACGCGGGGGACGCGAGGAGTGCTGTAGACAGACTACTAGCAGCGTTAACGTCCTTCCCGGTGAGATCTAACCAATATTTTGTCTCTGATTTTGACCCTAGTGTTCATGATGTCGATACGTGGTGTGACGAAGTAGACAAGGCGAGAGTTTCGAACCGCTGGGATGACGCGGAATGTTTAGCTCGCATTGGTCATTGTTTGAAGGGGGAATCTCGCACCTGGCTTAGCCAGTGGACAAGTACTACTCGTAATTGGTCTAATTTTAAATCGGAATTAAAAGCCTTGTGCCCACGTAATATCGACGTTGCGAACATTCTTTATGATGTTATGAGAACTGAGTCTGATAAATACTCCACATACGCGGAATATGCACGTAGATCATTGTTACGTTTACGTATTGTCAAAGGATTAAGCAGTGAATTGTTAACTGCGATTATAATACGCGGAATATCTGACCCACAAATACGGGCTACCGCCACAAATGCAAAATTATCACCCGAAACAATAGTGGAGTTCTTGTCAAACTTTGTTAAACCCAACATTTCTCAGTATGACTCGACTAAGAAAATCTACCCTCACATGCCCAATCGCAATAATAAATTTTCAAATCAACGTTCATCCGCAATAAAACGAGATTATCCAAATAGCAAACAAAATATTAGGTGTTACGAATGTCAGCAATTTGGTCATAAAAGTGTAAATTGTCCAAAGAAATCGAAAGTAGTTTCTAACAGTAGTACTGCTACACCACCTGCGACTTCATCGCCAATAGTTAAATGCACATTTTGTAAAAAAAATGGTCATTCTGAGAGTAGGTGCTTCACGAAGGAGCGGGTAGATTCTAGAAACAAAAATGGCGTTAATTTTTGTCGTGACAATGAAGGTATGTCGAAAAATCAGGACGTTATAACTGCGGTTATATCCGGCATACCGGTAGATGTTTTGATTGATAGTGGCTCGTGTATTTCGTTATTGTCTTCGGACTTGGTTAAACACTTTTCGGCTCGTATAAAACCAACTTTCCAGTTACTACGCGGTTTAGGGGGCACGGAGGTAGCTGCAAGATCTTTCGTCACTTTGCCTATTGAATTGAACGGTATTACATTGGAGGTTGACTTTTATATTGTAGATAGCTCTCATTTGAACGTCCCTGTGATTATAGGTACAGATGTTTTGAATAGGAAAGGTGTAGCATATATTAGAACCAATGATAGCCAACGTATTGTTCATAGTGACATTCTAGACGTCTTGCAAGTAGATAAAAGTTCCGTTGCTGAAGAATTTAACACTCCAGCCTCCGGCGAGGTCAGACAGAGTCTACTTACTGTGCTTGAGAAATATTCAGATTATTTTTTGAGTGGTACGGCGACCACCACTGTTAAGGATAGTGAGATGCAAATCAACTTGACTAGTGATATACCGGTTTACTATCGTCCGTATAAAATGTCACATGACGAGAAGTTGCGGGTCCGGTCAATAGTCAATGATTTACTCGAGAAAGGAATTATAAGAGAATCCGAGTCAGCATATGCAAGCCCGGTCTTGCTAGTCAAAAAGAAAGACGGTAGTGATAGAATGGTAGTTGACTATAGAGCGCTCAACCAAATAACGGTTAAAGTAAGACATCCACTCCCGTTGATCAATGATCATATAGACAGGCTAGGTAAAGCCAAAGTATTTAGCGCGCTTGACATGGTTTCTGGTTTCCTGCAACTGAAGGTTAGCGAGGAATCCATTCCTAAGACCGCGTTCGTTACGCCTGAAGGACACTACGAATATTGTAAAATGCCTTACGGCCTTGCTAACGCTCCTATTGTTTATCAGAAAACCATCTCAAAAACGCTAAAACCCTTCATAGAAGCAGGAAAAGTGCTAGTGTATATCGACGATGTGTTGCTTCTGTCAGATTCGGTTGAAGAAAACCTTGTTTTACTAGACTCAGTGTTGAAGACTTTGACTCAAGCTGGTTTTTCAATCAACCTAAAGAAATGCACTTTTCTTACTAATGAAGTGGAGTACCTTGGTAGGGTGATAGGTCAAGGTCAGGTACGACCGAGCAAGTATAAAATAGAGGCCCTAGTTAAATCACCGCCACCCAACTCTGTCAAGCAAGTTCGCCAGTTCCTGGGCTTAGCGGGATATTTCCGCCGCTACATACCTGATTACGCGGTTAAAACAGCATGTATAGCTAACCTTACTAGGAAAGGAGCTATCTTCCATTGGGGAGAAGAACAAGAAAGCGCTCGTCAAAAAATTATAGCCTTGTTGACTGACGAGCCTGTATTGGCTATTTTTGACCCTGAGTTGCCAACCGAGCTACACACAGACGCTAGTTCGATTGGTTACGGCGGGATTTTAATGCAAACACAGAAGGACGGTCGTAGGAAGGTAGTTGCATATTTCAGTAAATTAACGGTCGGTGCGGAATCTAAATATCACAGCTATGAGTTGGAAACCTTGGCAGTGGTTAAGTCGTTGCAACATTTCCGTCAGTATTTAATTGGTAAAGATTTTAAAATAATAACTGACTGTAACGCTTTAAAAATGACACAGCGGAAAAAGGATCTCCAACCCAGAGTTGCGAGATGGTGGATTTACATGCAGGATTTTAGCTTTAGTTTAGAGTACCGTAAAGGAATTCTAATGTCCCATGTAGACTACTTGAGTCGAAATCCCGTAAACGTAGTTGACGTGGTGAGGAGACCTACAAATTGGGCACAAGTGGCGCAGGCAGGTGACGAGGAAACCCTGTCATTAATAGAAAAATTAAACAGTGGCGAGTTAGATAATTCACGTTACGTTAGGCGTAATGATCTTTTGTATTATAAGTACGAAAAGCTAGGCGAAGGTACCCGATATTTGTGTTATGTCCCGAAAGCGTTCCGCTTGAGCTTGCTGCGCGTCTTCCACGACGAACACGAGCACTTAGGGGTAGACAAAACTATTGAGTTGATACTCTGTCACTTTTGGTTCCCGGGTATGAGACAGTTCGTCGCTAAGTACGTGACGCATTGTGTGGTCTGCATCTCGCACAAACATGTCCCTCGCGCGCCATTACAACCTATAACTTCGTGGCAAAAGGCCCCGATACCGTTTGATACCATACATGCTGATGTTCTTGGTCCATTGCCTGAGTGCGAAGGTTATAAGCACGTACTTATTATAGTAGACAGCTACACAAAATATTGCCTCTTGTATGGTCTGTACACACAAGACCGTTTAGAGCTCAAGCGTGTCATGACTCAGATAATTTCCCTATTTGGTACCTTTAAGCGATTAGTATGCGATCGAAGTCGAATGTTCGATAATCGCGAATTCATCGATTGGATAACTGGATTTGGAGTCGAGGTACACTTTATCACTCCCGAAATGCATCAGGAAAATGGCCAGGTCGAGAGATATTGTCGTACGGTTCTCAACATGATTCGTATAGAAGTAAATTATAACAAGAATGACTGGCCTAAGGTTTTGTGGAAGTTACAACTAGTTTTGAATATAACAAAACACAAAACAACTTCATGTTCGGCTCTCAATTTGTTGATCGGTTCTGATACAACCACCCCCTCTATAAATGCGCTCATTAGGGATATCACGTGTGAAGGTACCAACCCTAATAGACAGGCCATGCGAGAGTTACGGCGACAGCGTGCAGAGACGCTCATAGATCAAAATAGGGAGAAACAGGATTCTCGTGTAAATAAGGATAGGAATCCCCCTAAGACTTTTGCAATTAACGATTTTGTTTATGTAATTAAGAACTCCCAGAGTACCGGCAAACTTGATTGTGGCATGCGAGGACCATATAAGGTTATTAAAGTTTTGCCGAATGATAGGTATGAACTAAAACTGCTGACTGGCTCTTATGGAAAGACTAGTCAGGCAGCAGCTGGGTACATGGTACTATGGCGAGGAGAATGGACTCCTGACACTTGTGCTGGATTTTTTGAAAGTTAGTGCTGTGTGTTACTTAACTTATTTCATATTGCAAATTTTATTTGTTTGAAAATAACATGTGGTGTTTTCTGGACAACATACCACGAACAGTTTTCGTTATTGTGGACTATGTTGTTGTGCGATAAGTATTGGAAGAGACCCATGTAAAGCCTTATGTGTGAGGTTTTGGGGTGACCATACATGTGTCATACCATACTGCTTGTGTTAAGAGTATGGCGTGAAGGTATTAGGTTGCGTTAGTGGGGGCCCACACTAACTAGAGACCTGCGTAATTCCTTCAGTGTTCATAGGTATCTGGCTGACTGGTTAGAGACTGGTGTAAAGCCTTCCATGTTATGGTTAAGGTATCTGGTTGCGCTGGAAGAGGCCTAAGTAAATCCTATGTGTTCTACGGTGACATGTTGTCTAGCCTATACCACAGTTATCTTAAATATTTTCCAAGCACTCGAGGTTAGGATGTTTCTAATATGATGTCCTAAGCTTTATGTGATTATTTCAGCTTGCAACGAGAACGAAGACTCTGCCAGCGATGCGGAAGCTGGCCCATCTTCAGCACCTTCGTGAGGCCGCGAGGTCGCTGCCCCGTCAGGAGAGGCCGTGTTAGAAGTGAGACTACCCCCTCCCGACAACACTGCGCGACGAGCCTATATAAGCCGTGCGCGCCCGCTACGAGCTCTTTTTTTCGCTATCAACCGCCGTGGAGGAAACACCAAGCCTGAAACTCTGCCCGATTTACCGTCGATTTCTAATTTAATTATTTTAAAAGTATTGTTCAGTTTGTAAGCCAATAAATTTCTTTTTTTAAAGTAAAATTGTCGTTATTTATAAGAATATAATAATCAATTAAATATCAAAGAGCTTGCACGTCGTCTGGTAGAAGCCTCTCGTGACAAGAGAGCTGGGGCTTTTCTCGCTCAGAGAATCAGCATTGCTATTCAACGTGACAATGCTGCCAGCCTTCTTGGCACGATCCCGAGAGACACCGACTTGGGACAAGTTTTTTAGTTTTAAGTACTGTTCCTTGTATATATAATTAAGTTTTTATTGAATAGAAGTGTATAATATATAATAATCGTACCCTTGGTATTATAAACTACGTACCTTAATTTATTCTAAAACTTTCATAATTTAAGAGTGAAAAATAATATTATCGTATCCCTAAAGAAATTCGATAAATACTTTTACAACGAAAGTATTCGATAGATTCTCGTAATAAAGAGAACATTGAGAGGATAATCCCATCAAGTTATATTGTCTATAAAAAAAGATTGCTAAATAACACCTATCATTATCACTGTACTTTAAAAGATAATTCCATTGGGGTATTACACCTCGTTGGGGGAAATAATAATCCTTTTCGCAAATAACGATCGGGGTTGGAAATTAACAAAGTTTAATGAAAATATTCCACCGAGGGATCGGCGCCAATAGAACGAAACAGGTAAAAGTAAATAGATGAATATGATGTTTATCTTGGGAAATAGCCCTAGTGCTGTGCTCTGAACAGTTATTGTAATATAGGTATCGATAATCCTACTAATGTTATAAACTACCTGTGCCCTGCGGTTTCACCCGCGTAGATTTAGTTTTATTCCCGCGGAACCCTAAATGTTTTTTAAAATAAAAATAGCCTCCTTGGAACATCAGCTAGTGAAAGTCCCGTTAAAATCGGTCCAGCCGTTTCAGAGATTACCCGGAACAAACAGACAGACAGACAGATAGACAGAGAATTTTTTTTAAAACTTGGATTTTTAGTGTCAGTAGCGTGTATACTTTCCTATGCATTTAGTGAAAAGCTGTTATTTTGGAATTACAAACAGACACTTCAATTTTATTTATCTGTATAGATATAGATGTGAGTGTAAGTTTATTTGTTCCGCTTTCACACGAAAAGTACTTAACCGATTATCATGAAACTTTGTACACATATTCTTGGAGATATTAGAAGTAACATAGGACGTTTTATTAAAAAAAACAGCCAGCGTGTTTTAAAGCTAGTATTCAATATTTCATTATTTATGTATATCTGTAGTTATTTAAGGGATCTTGTACACGATGCAAATTGATTATTGGGGACTATAGAGTTGTAATTAATTAAGAAAACACGGATATAGTAATACATGCTATATTACTCGCTTTTTGGTTGTATACAGTGCCCAGTGGCTTTGATACGTTCAAAGGTCATCGCTTGCATCGTTTTAATGTGGGTCAAAATGTGTCGATCCGCCATCTATGGCATTCAACCGCAACCAGCATCCGAAAAAGTATAAATAGCATTTTGAGCCACATTAAATCGCAAGGGCTTTATGCGTTTTTGGTGGCGATCAAACCTCTGTTTCTTCAAGTACCTCTCTAATTACCGAAGGTTGGCCATGATATTATGTTTCTACTTAATATCTTCACATACCTACTTTAGGCCTAAGTTAGAATAATTTCCTCGATTTATAACTTTGCAATTCTGGATGAAGAAAAACAAACAAAACACAAAATTTACAACATAATTATATACATATAATTTGTTGAGTTAAATGGAATTCTTGTGTATTTTATTTCAGAATAAATAAAATTAACCCAACACCGTTTATTATCCAAATCAGTGAGCCCAGACCAAAAATAATACATGGATGCAAGGATACTTATGATAATTGTATCGATAGTCAAAGTCCATCGACCATCGTACCACCCTTTCGCCAAATAAAAGGTAGGCAATAACCAACGCGGAAGCTGGCAACAAAAGCTCGCTCGATACATAAACAAAAATTAGGAACAATATAAGTTGCTTTTGCTCTCCAATTATTGAACACAAATGGACGAGTTTTCCAAAAGGCCTTTGTGCTTCAAATTGGTATAATCGTAACGTTCCTGATATCGCTTCCATATTTATTTTGCTGAACGGAAATCAACAGGGCCGCTTGTATGTTTTATCGTGGGCGAAAAAGTTTGAGTTTTCCCTATAATTTTGTTTTTTTAATGCAAAATTATATAGGGCTTTTCCATCTGTAATTTCCCAGTCCGGAGTCTGGCTTAGTGCCCAGGCTGACGTGTACTTAAGTACACCTCTCCCAACCCTTTCGGGGAATAGATTTGTGAATTGTGAGCATATGTATGTATGCTAGTTGTTTTTTTAACGAAATGTTAGTCTATTAAGTATTAAGTAATTAAGAAAGTGGGATTTATTGTGATGATAAATATGTAATTAAGTTAATTCTGAAAAAGTCTTATTAATATTTTAATCTATTCTGAATATGAGAAGCTGAAGTGTTTATTTGATTGTTTGATTGAACGCGCTAATCCCAGAAACTTTTGGTCTGATTTTTGGAAGATTATATCAGATTACTGTTAGATAGCCCATTTATCGAGGAAGGCTATAGGCTATATCATCACGCTAAGACCAATCGCAGATTAAAGTTTGCATTAATCCAACGTAACTATTTCGCGGAGAAAAAGTCGCGGACAGAAGCTAGTATTTGGTAAATTACGTCGGAATCAAACCATAGCCAGTAATCCACCGCAGCAAGAATGTAAAAAAATATCCGAAACCCTTTTAAATTAAAAATAATATATGCAACAATACATTCTTTAAAACAATCCCCAAGTCTCTGTAATAAATCTAAGTAATTGTTCAAATCTTTGTGGAAAACTCCTGTTTTACTTTTTTACTTGTAAACTTTTTACGATTAAATTAATTAGAAAACTCTTTAAGAACCTCTTTATGTGTTGCGTATAAAATTATGGCTTACGGTTCTATGTGGTTTGCGTTATCGATTCTATGATGTCAAAAATATACGTAATTTTTTTTTGTTTCAATAGAGATACAATATATAATAGTCTAATATGTAATATCTTCTAGGCGTAAAATCATAATTTATCGTTAAAAGTAAAAAGTAAAAAGAAAAAAATATATAGATGTAAATGTTCTTTAGCTTTTAAATGTATCTGGGTTTGTTTCTTTAAAAACCCTGCCAGTTAGTACTATGTGCTAATGAATACTATAAATAATGTATATCAGTTACATTGTAGTGGCCAGTACTATGTAAACGAATGAACAAAAAAAATGTAATGGCGGACAAAAAAGTAAAAAAAATATATGGTACCAAAACGTGGTCCGAAAACGGAATGAATTTGGATAGTGCTTTCGATTATCAAATATTTTGCTTAGACTTTTATTACACAAAGATTAAGGCTATATCATCATCATCATCATCTTCCTGCCCTTATCCCATGTTATTTGGGGTCGGCGCAATGTGATCTTCTCTTCCATTTCTCTCTATCAGCCGTCATATCTGTATTCACTCCCATTCTAGTCATATCATCTTTCACACAAAGACTAAGGCTATATAAATACAATAAACCTTAAACTAAGTGTCAGGATGCTGCAACAAGTAATTTAGTTACAGGCCCTCTCGCGTTAATCCTGTATTATGTGAGAACTATGCAAATTCCTAATAAGGCAAGCTGCTCTAGAAAATGGCTTTCTAAATGCAATTGTTGACAGAGTGCTCAAGTTAAGTGCTTGAGCGGTTAAGTAAACGATTCGATAAATCTGTTCTTTACTTAATTATGGTGTTTTTATTCTACAAATGTGGTGAACAAAGAGACTCTTATATAACATTTGCAGGTAATTTTCTACTATGATAAAGTAATTGGCAAGAAGTTTCTCTCATACGAATGTGTTTTCATTTAGAAATTAATATCTTCTATAAAGATAAATAAAATTGAAGTGTCTGTTTGTAATTCCAAAATAACAGCTTTTCACTAAATGCATATGAAAGTATATACGACACTGACACTAAAAAACCAAGTGTTAAAATTTTTCTCTGTCTGTCTGTCTGTCTGTCTGTTTGTTCCGGGTAATCTCTGAAACGGCTAGACGGATTTTAACGGGACTTTCACTGGTAGGTAGCTGATGTTTCAAGGAGTAACTTAGGCTACTTTTATTTATTAAAAATATTAGGGTTCCGCGACAATAAGGAAGAAACTCAATCTACGCGGGTGAAACCGCGGGGCACAGCTAGTCTTATATATAAAAGTGAATCCCCATTTCCCTTGGTCACGGCATCACGCCTAAATGGCTGGATGGATTTTAACGGGACTTTCACTGGCAGATAGCTGATGTTTCGAAATTGATGATGATTGATGTTGAAAAAAGAGGAGCTCGTGGCACAGTTGCTATTGCGCATATCATTCGATCAGCGAAGTTAAGCAACCATACGCCTAGCCAGTAGTTGGATGGGTGACCGCCCGAGTTCCCTCCGTGCCTCGGAGAGCACGTTAAGCCATCGGTCCCGGTTGCCAATTTAACATCTTTGGCAATCGTTACAGGTCAGTCGGAGGCCTAAAAATAATCTGACAATTGGTCTAACCCAGATTGCCGATTTTCCTCGAAAAAGGGGTTGCGAAGGTCAGATGGCAGTCGCTTCGCATAAAAATCAGGTGATCAGCCACATCGGGTTGAATCAAGTGCCGACCCCAAATACATGGGATAAGGCCAGGGAGAGGATGATGATTTGTCTAATTAAAATAATAAAATAAAATCGACATATATACTAAAAAAAGGTAAGGAAATACACGCGAATAATTTTTTCTTTAAATAAACTTCATCATCTCCCTGGCCTTATCCCATGTATTTGGGGTCAGCACTTGATTCAACCCGATGTGGCTGATCACCTGATATTTATACGAAGCGACTGCCATCTGACCTTCGTAACCCCTTTTTTCGAGGAAAATCGGCAATCTGGGTTAAACCAGTTGTCAGACTTTCTTAGGCCTCTGACTGACCTGTAACGATTACCAAAGATCTTAAATTGGCAATTCTTTAAATAAACTTAACCCAATATAAAACAGTATTTATTCGAAAAAAGAACGCCACAACATTACCAACCCTACGATACAAATAAAATACATATTTAAAAAGTTGCCCGGGATACCATGTTTTACAACATTTCTTCTCGTACACCCAGCTACTTAGTGTCAGTGTTGCTAGTTGCCAATATGTTTTCCCACATAAATAATGCATGCGCTGTCCGAGTTACGATGTATCGCCGTATTGGATTAACTACATTATGGACTTTTCGGGCATTTTATAGTCCTGTATCCCTGTTGCTATTGCATAAATTAAATTATTACGCCGAATAGGTTATGTTTAGGGCTAAATGTTAGACGTATTCGAGAAAGATACCTTAAGTGATAAAACTACATTAATACATAAATAGTGTGAAAATACGATAGTGCTAGTAATTGTTTGAATGGAAAATATTGCTTCAGTCAGATAAGTTCTTATTGTAACTGAAATATTATCGATCTCGTAAGAGATTTAATGATAAATCGTTTTTGGATGATTAATATTTTGCGATAAACATAAAGTCAATAGTACATTAACTTTCACCTACGCGTTTCTCAAAGTTTTCTCAATAAAATATATGATACAATAAAATTCAATAACTTGCAAAACATCTGGGCAATATAAATCAAGAAAATGCATTTCAAAAACAGATCTCGAACACCGAATGAATCCGCGGCAGATCTTTTACGTCCGTACGTCATTAGGAACACATTTGGTCCGTTCGTTCCGAAATGCCGGTACCCGTCGGTAATGTCGGAATTATTGCTTCACATATGTGCTTGTTGGGAAATATAATCACATTAGAACAAGTATTTATTTGCTGATAGTGATTATACTTGCGAAATATATCGTGGGATGATTTAATAATGCGCGCATTGCAAATAAGCACCTACTACATTAGTAGCTTTTTACTTTAAGTGACGACATGTATGAAGCAGACATTAGTCGATACCGAGGGGGAAACCTTCAAAAGGTCCCCAACTGCCCTGGGGGAGGCAGATCGGGGTATGTGGGATTTTTACCGCGCTAAAACCCCCCCGGAGGCCATCCTCAGTGCTCAGCGGGGACTCCGGGTACTCTGATAGATCGCACCGGTGTCCCCCCACACTTTGCCGGGGCACATCCCCGGGGCAGATGTATCGCCGCCCCTGGAGACCTCGCTGTGCAAGGCAGCGCGAGCCACATCGCGCTGCCACCTTCCTGGGCTCGCGGCTCGGTGGTCAAAGCTTCCACCCCGACCACCGCCCGCAGGCCCTCCGGCCCCCTTTTAGTCGCCTCTTACGACAGGCAGGGGATACCATAGCCAAATTCTTAGACCCTGGCTATTGGGTGATTAGTCGATACCTAGTAGTCCCTTCAGCGAGATTGTGGAACTTGGTCTTGGATCAATGGTGTTAGGAGACAACGACTTGGTCTTACACTCTGGGCAGCGCTAGGATAATTTGCGATCTCCAAGTCTGCAATACCCATGCTCCGTTATTCCAGAACATTTAAAATCAAACTGTCCACTGCATACACAGCAAAGGGTACCATCAGAGGACCTGGTCTGGCAACTGGCACACGAAAACATTGTATTGGATTGTGGACCCGGGTTTAGAACTACTGACACAAATAATAACCGAGTTCAATTATGTGCACTACTGACTCGTACGACGAAAGAAGCGAGACTGATATTCGATTCATCATCTCCCTGGCCATATCCCATACATTGTTGGGGTCGGCACTTGATTCAACCTGCCGGCTGATCACCTGATTTTTATACGAAGTGACTGCCATCTGACCTTCGCAACCCCATTTAGGAGGAAAATCTGTGATCTGGGTTAAACCAGTTGTCAGATTATTTGTAGGCCTCCGACTGACCTGTAACGATTGCCAAAGATGTTAAATTGGCAACCGGGACCGACGGCTTAACGTGCTCTCCGAGGCACGGAGGGAACTCGGACGATCACCCATCCAACTACTGGCTAGGCGTATGGTTGCTTAACTTCGCTGATCGAATGAAATGCGCAATAGCAACTGTGCCACGAGCTCCTCGAGCACGAGAACTGATATTCGATTAGTTCAACTTAATAGATGAATGTGTGACTTTAACAAAATTCGGGAGAATTTAAGAAAAAAGGCACGTTTCCCTTTACATAGCTGTCCTAAACCATCATCATCCTGTCCTTATGTTATTTATTTGGGATCGGTGCAATGCTTTTCTCTTCACATCTCTATGATAGCTTTAACACCTGTAACTCTTCCCAACCATGTTATCATCATTCAATCCGTCAGCCATATTACAATCTACCTTGTTATTCACTAAGGTTTTTCAGATACTCGACGACGAGCGTTAGTTTCAATCATAGGAATATGATACATAATAAATAGAGGATAAGGTTCAATTTCGTATCTTTAAAACCGACATTCAACGATGAGCGCGACGTTGAGAAACTTTAGTGAATAACGCGGCTGTCCATCGTTTCTTAGTTCTTCTTCTCCACTCTCTTTCTCTCCTCGCACCGACCCTTCTTACTTAAACATATGAGATTGGATAAGGCACTCTAATCAAGAATGTCACAAGTAAACTACGTCAACATTTTATAATAAGCTAACTTGCGAATGCTGAGTTTGTAGCAGACAGAAGCAAAAATTATTGATGTGAACACATGTATAATATTAATTGTGTCATTATGTTACAATTAATGCGAAATGTCGCCTGCCTGGGGCCTTACCATGAGCTCTTATTGCCATGATAGTTTCACTCATTTATGAGACTGATGTATGTGACGTGCATACATCTGTCACTGTCGCACAACTTTGTTATTTTGCAATAAGAGCTCATAGTTGAGCCCCTGCTGTTCTGTTTTATGACAAGCGAATGTTTGCTTCGGGAGGGCACTGAATTAAACTACATATTTTTTTGCTAGTCACTATAATTTACTAAGGTTTCTCAGCGTCGCACTCGACGTCGAGTGTCGGTTTTAAAGATACGAAATTAAACCTTATCCTCTATGTGTTATGTATCAATTTCCTATGATTGACCAACGCTCGTCGTCGAGTTTGATGTTGACAAACCTTAGTGAATGACGCAGCGGTATTACGGCTTTTCCACATGGGTCCTCGAAGGGGTGAAGTATTTGTATGGACGCCCACTTTTCTCCGATGTTGATTCATGTACCAACGTGACAGATCGACTAGAGTCTGTCAGATACAATTTGAAAAATTTATAGGTATTTTTTTTTCTAACTGATGCCTTTTTGCTAAATATTCCTCTTTAAAATATGATTTTTTTGACCCTAACTCGAACAGCGACTTAACCAACTTACTGAAAAGTTCGCAATATATAGAAATAACTTTACAAAGATATTTTCTTTCATAGTCTTTGATAGTCAATTCTTCGACGTTCATAAGTGCCTTACCAGAGCCTAAACTGAATCAATCATTTTCATTTTCGTAATCTAGATAAATGTCACCACACACACTAGTTTCACACAAGTATTCTAGTTTCACACAAGAGATTAGTTTCACACAAGTAGTCTAGTTTCACACAAGAGATTAGTTTCACACAAGTATTCTAGTTTCACACAAGAGATTAGTTTCACACAAGTAGTCTAGTTTCACACAAGAGATTAGTTTCACACAAGTATTCTAGTTTCACACAAGAGATTAGTTTCACACAAGTATTCTAGTTTCACACAAGAGATATGTTTCACACAAGTAGTCTAGTTTCACATAAGAGATTAGTTTCACACAAGTATTCTAGTTTCACACAAGAGATTAGTTTCACACAAGTATTCTAGTTTCACACAAGAGATTAGTTTCACACAAGTAGTCTAGTTTCACACAAGAGATTAGTTTCACACAAGTATTCTAGTTTCACACAAGAGATTAGTTTCACACAAGTATTCTAGTTTCACACAAGAGATTAGTGTTCCCTCTTGCCAACGTAATACAATATTGATTACCTTATAAAATAAGTATTATCAAAGGCCAAATCTAACAAAACAACAGATCGGATCTCTGAAGTCAATAACATAATTATTGTGTCAACAAAAATGTATTACAAATAAAATGGGTGCATACAAAGAGTGGTATAAACAAACACGTATTGTTTTACCTCTTCCCTTCGCAAGGTTATTTGCACCCTTTGTTCTTGCATACAAGTAAATTAAATTTGTTTCATATTTTTTCTTGCAAACAAACAAAATATTACTTATTGCTTTCGTAGGAAGTTTCTCGCAAGGTTTTCTCGCAAACAATTTGACTCGTAAGCAAAAAGAGAACGTTCCTAATTCAAATTCAAAATGTTCTCTTGATATTGCAATATACTTACCAGGAGCATAAATTTGGCGAATGGTTATTTTTATCTATGGTAATGATTGTCGTCTGTGGTCTGATAATAATGCTGTATCGGTTCACATAGTTCTTACGAAGACTTGATTTTTCATCAAAGTGCTTTAATATCACTTTCTGCTGGGCGTGGAGTGAAAAATCGTAGTATAAAAACGGAATAAATCTTCTCATACTTAATTATTTTTATCTATGTTTTAAAGAAGAATTAGAATTTACATATAATGCATAGGTATGGAACTCGCTTAAGTTTACTTACATGACAATTTTATTTGCTAAACTGTAGTTAATTAATGTGGCTTATAATTTATTAGCTGTGCCCGGTTTCACCCGCGTAGACTTAGTTCATGAGTACCTCTTTTTAAGTCTTCAAATGAAAGTCCTGTTAAAATCGGTCCAGCCGTTTCAGAGATTAGCCTGAACAGACAGACAGATAGACAAGGATTAAAAAAAACCACCCATGTAATTAATTCTGCGCAGGTGATATCGCGGGGCACAGCTAGTAACTAATAATAACCGGTTTTGATAGTACAATACCCTGTAGGGCACTGCTTATAACCAGATTGAATACGAATACAGGATTACCTAATAGAACGCGTGCTGTTGGTTATCTCCCTCAAACGGGGGGTCAGCTTACCCTGGTTGGGGTCAATCACCGGGTAAGTAAGATTACGACTATCGTATGTAAACATTGATAAGATTGTTGTATTAATTTTAATATATTTGGGTTCGTTGACATTTTCTGTTAATGAGTAATAAAACGATAATGTTTGTATATTTTTTAAGTTCATTCACTAAATATTAAGGTATTTTCACACACACATTTTACTTCTCGTGAGTTAGGTAAATTCAATTGATAGGTATATTTTATTTTTCCGCCATTATCCATTTTATAATGAACTATTATCCGACGGCTATATATTTTAGTAAATTTAAAAAATGTGTGTCAGAAATTAAGCCTTTTCGGGTTATTACGATAATTTGCATGATTTTGTGACGATTTAAAAAAATATGTATCTCATTCGTTGTCTCGTACCAATAGGTAGTTAAAACTTTGCTTAGTAAAGGACTAATACAATTATTTTTATAATGAAAATGAATCGACTAAAAGTGGCATAGCAAATGTACAAACATCGATTAATTCTATCGATATAATAGCCCACCATTCTAACGTTCATGCTTGTATCTACAATCGGACGGTTATCGCTCGATTCAGTAGTGTTGACTGTCGCTCGGTCGCTGGTCGCGCCACGCGTCATTATCGTGTCGTTGCCGCGATTTGAATTTTCAAACCGTTCGATTCGAATTTATGAATTGAACTTTATTTATAATATTTATTGTTTTGTGCCAGTGTTTTTATTTGGACTTTGTGAAGTGTGTATACGATTTTGTGATTTATTTATTCGTGATTTAGACTGCTTTTTGTCTTGACGGATTTTTGTTTCCTCAACGATAATAGGTGAGTTATACCTACCCACTTACTTTTTAATTTTCTCTTAGTGTTATAGTAAATTATTAGGTAGGTATCTTATTCGCTTCGCAATGTTAATAATTTACTTAATAGATACCTCTCGTGTTTCGGTATTGTGAAATGAAATATTAACATTATTAATAAAAAGTCAGCGTAACTAAAATGTTTCGTCATCAAAAATAACATCAGCGACTGTTACGATACAGCAAGTTGTATTTTAGGTATTCTTATCAGACAATGTTTTTCATTAAATTCGGTGAAATTATTTCATTATAGCATTTGATTTGTCACAATGTGATAAGTACGTGATTCGATATTAATCATTATTTTCAGAAAGGAGGTAGTAACTTTGAAAAGATACCTACCTTCACTGAAGTGATTCATTGTGGCTTCGATAACAACAAAAGTATTATAATGTAATTATTTTGACATATTAATGTTATTTATAAATCAACAATACGATATTTTTATAACTTTCATAAATTGAATTATGTCATCACAAACAGCCGCGTTATTCACTAAGGTTTCTCAGCGTCGTACTTGACGACGAGCGTTGGTTTTAATCGTAAGGAATTGATACATAATACATAGAGGATAAGGTTCAATTGCGTATCTTTAAAACCGACACTCGACGACAAGTGCGACGCTGAGAAACTAGTGAATAACTCTGCAATGCCTATTAACTGTACCTGCTTATTCGATGACATTTTCCTTCGCCGTTAAATTTGTGGGGGTCACTTACTATCTACTATTACATCCACTGCACTTAGGATAAAGTACGCTGAAGGAAAACATCGTGAGGAAACCTGAGAAATAATTCAAAGACGTATGTATAGTGCCTGAGACGGCGATGGACTCACCCTCGTCACGTTGGCACTTAATCATATTCGGTGAAATGTGGGTGTTGAAAATTACAACACCGCCTACCCCTTCGGGGAATACAGGCGTGAGTATATGTTGGTATTGTTTATGCACTTAGGATAGGATTATAATCAGACCAGAGTCTGCTTCTAAACCAGAGATCAATAACCTTTTCTCTTGCTTCTAAATGTAACATGATCTTGATTTATCAAAGCAGGAAAAGCTGTCTTTATCAAGCTTTTCTTGTACGGGAAAATACAACGGAAACACGTATCTGAGTCCGCTAGCTGACTGGGCTCGTGATCTATGGATCACTTAGGATGCTACGAACATTGCTCAGATATACCTAATACATGTACTTACAAAACAAACATGCATATCATAACTATATATCATATCTTTAAGAACATAATAGAAGGGAGGAGAGGAAGAGGAAGACCAAGGCTAACATACATGGGACAAGTTAAAGAAAAGGTGTCTGTCATGACGTATAAGGAGGTCAAAGAGATGGCACTGGACAGAGACAAATGGAAAGAGTTGCATCGGTCATCCTCGCCTTATAAGTACCGACCCCAACAAGATATGGGTTGTTGAGGTCGGCACTTGATTCAACCCGATGTGACTGATCACATGATTTTTATATATCATCTGACCTTCGTTACTCCTATTACGAAGAAATCGATATACTGAGTTAGACCAGTTGTCAGACGCTTCTTAGGACTCTGAGTAAACTATAACGATTGCTAAAGATGTTAAGTTGGCAACCGGGACCGACGACTTAATGTGCTCTCCGAGGCACGGAGGGAACTCGGGCGGTCACCCATATAATAACTGGCTTGGGTTAGGGTTGCTTAACTTCGCTGTTAGGATGATGTGCGCAATAGCAACTATGCCACGAGCTCCTCATCATATTCTATTTATACAGTAGCTGTGCCCCGCGGTTTCACCCGCGTAGATTTAATTTGATTTCCGGGGTACTCCAAATGTTCTCTTTAAATAAAAGTTAGTTACTCCTTGTAACGTCGGCTATCTGCCAGTGAAAGTCCCGTTCAAATCGGTCCAGCCGTTGCAGAGATTACCCGGAATAAACAGACGTGTTGATAAAACTCTTTGGCAAATAACTCATTATTAGGTACCAATTCTTTGAAAAGCAAACGGAATTTTACTTCTAGTTATACATACATAACACAACCTTAACCGCTGTACATGAAATTTATATCACATTCAATATTTATCAATAAAATAGTAAGTACTTTATTTCTGTGCTATAAGTACTTGACCTTACCAACTATGATCGTTTAAGCAGAGCGTATTAAGATCTTAGCTTTGACGTAAATTTGAATGAAACCTCAAAGTTCAGAAGTTCTTAATACGCTGAGATGATGGGAGTCCTGCTGATGGACTTACGTACTTAAAATAATAACACTTACCGTTCCAATTACTCCCAACTCTCCCCTTTAGTAAAAAAATATAACGATCCGACCCCAAACACCCTTTAAATGAGTTATAAAAAGCCTCATCATTTTCTTTCATATTAATTTTAATTGCCTACTAAATTTCAATTTCAATCAATGCCCTCAAATGGGCCGTTTGTACCATCGGCACTTCATTGTTTTAATGGGATTTGTTACCAAAATGAGATTTTTAAGGGAGATACGGCATTACGGGAATTCACGTTCGAATTTCGAAGCCCGACTAGAAGCTACTCCTACTTACAGAGGGTCAAGTGCGAGTTTATCACTGCCACCGTCGCAAGTTACCGCGTCGACGTAAACGCAGATTTGTATAGGATCGGCGCCTCTTATAACGGCGGCAGTGAAAAACTCGCACTAGGCCCTCTGGTCTCGACTCTCGACCTCTGAAAGTGACATTTCACATCTCAAAAGTAAAGTACCTACTTGAATAACAAATCCTACTTAATTGGGCCCAATATTAAGTTCAACATCCAATACCCAAAGTAGCACGGTTCGTTTACCGTGCAAAGAGGTTCAAACCCTTTAATGATAGTTTATTTTTCAATCAAAGGAACCCTTCTAATCAAGGGTGAAGGTCGATACGAACCCTGACACTTATCTCGAGCACTCGACATCAAAAAGACCGGTATAATTGGAGTTAAACTTGTTCGAGAACGCTTTGCGCGATAATTCTTTGTGAATAGGCCCCTAAAGTGGATTGGCGCTTGAAGACTTTACCCCGATAATGGGACGAATATGGAAATTTGATTGAAGGGAACAGCCTACTTATTAAGGCTTTTTGAAATTTGTTTGAACTGGCTTTGACCTTTCTTAATTTGAAATGGGCTTAATAAGAAAAAGTTTGTGTATATAAATTACTAGCGGACGTCACGCGGTTTCACCCGCGTAGTTCCCGTTCTCGTGGGAGAACGGGGATTAAATATAGCCTATGTTTCTCGCTGATGTTGTAGCTATCCATTGCTGAAAGAATTTTCAAGATCAGCCATGTAGTTTAGGAGCCTATTCAAGGCAATCAAATAAACAAAAAAAACAATCAACTTTATATTATTAGAGTTATATATATCGACTATAATCTACCAGACGACCAACCAGAAGCTTATTAAGATATTCCAGTTCAAAATCAATATTATTAAGTCGTCGGAAACAAATGATTATATTATTTTTAAACATCTCCATTTGACCACAACATAAATAATGATGATAATAACCACTCCAATCAAGAGAGGTAGTCGATCGAGTTGATAATATCACTTTGAAGAATTTGGAAGCTCTCTCGTTAATTAACAAATCTATAATTATAAAATATATTTGTACATTTAATTAAAGGGACGGGGAAATATTGCCGGAATTCGAAATTGTGTAAATTGTTTCCAATTCCTGATTGGTGTCTTTATAACAATCAATTCCTTTGTAAGTTAAGTCCTTTTAAGGTAATACCAATAGACTTTGATGATTTGAATTTGAATCAAACGTTACTAAACAAAACAGATCAATACCTAGAAATAAACATGAAGGGATTAGAAAGGCAGTCGTAGGTCACTGGGGGCTATCATCGTTATAGCAGTGATGTCTTACTGACTTGTTAGATTTACCGTATTTTTTTGTAAAAGCTAAGAAGTTCTTAGTGACTGCTATGACGTTGACAGTAGGGCCTCAGTACCTGTGACTGTGTAATCTTATCTTAGTTGTGGCAATATTGGGTCCGGTTGCCCTTTTGCTCTACGTACCTGACTCCTCAAATACTCCCTGAACAAGCCGGCAGATCTTGCCCATGGGGAAGAGCTTGTAGTTCTCTGGTTTCGGATACTTATGACTAACCTTTTTACATTTTTTTATTTTTTTTTTATTTATTTAATTTTACAGTGAAATTTTACATAGTTTACTTACTGCTAAAGGTGTAACATAAACTCAAAATGATTTAGAATAGAATTTTTGATCGGATGATTCATATTCAAAATCTATGGGTGATGATAGAACCCCTGTATAGATTCTAATTGTCAAATATGGAGGTAAGTCTTTAAAATAGGATATAGGGTCTGCAGTCGAACATGACTGCTTCAAGCTTTCAGAAAGGGGTGCTAATTTTCAAAGATAGCGAATAACCAATCACATGATTTAGGATGAAGAAAAACATCGTGAGGAAACCTGCATACGCCTGAGAAGTAATTCAAAGACTGTATGCCTGATACGGCGATAGACTCACCATCTGTCACGTTGGCGCTTAATCATATTATTCTGTGAAATGTGGGTGCTGGTGTTACAACACCTCTGCTTACCTCTTCAGACACCCTTCTGGGATGGCGTGAACATACCTTCCATTTATGTTTGAACGCTGAATGCCACGTCTTGCAAATTTGCGACAAAATCTATTCAAAGGAAGCCGCGGTCGGCCGCTAGTGCACGAATAAATAAAAACAAAGGAAGGCAAAGATTTTTCCGCGAAGCACGCTTCACCTATTTATCTAGGAGCTGACATGTCAATAAAAGTACGAATAAGGGCCAGGTTAATAAAAGCCCGCATTTCGTGGAACACGGGGGTAATGGCACTCGAAAAGCAATCTTGTAGTCTGAGTGTTCCACTTGCGTTCGTGTGGGAAAAGAGATGAACGAATGGAGAAAATAGAAATTTTCCTACCAAATTAAATTTAATACAAACGTGCTCGTAAGTTGAGAGTAAAATGTAAAGGCGCTTATAGACCAGCGATATTAGTCGAGTGCTGAATTTTATTTACCTCCCACAAATTACAATTATGTTTTTCAATAGGATTAGGATATTATTATGTAATGAAATGTACATGATGCCAGCAGAGTTTCTTGCCGGTTCTCAGAAGGCTAGCTTCCGAACCGGTGGTCCCAATTCTTCCTTAAGTGCCTTACCAGGGCCTAACCTGAATAAATCTTTTTCATTTTCAATTTATATTAAATATCATTTAAAATAGCTCAAATTGTTCACTCTGGTACTAAGGCTACCACGATACAACATTTTATCCAAAACGATCCAGCTGGTATAGAATGGCACAGAGATTTAACGTGTTTGACAGAAATTCTAAACTGATATTTCGTATTTTCGTAATATATACGATATCGTAATCGATTAAACTGTTTGCACATCAAAACAATCCCGTGCATCTAGTGCCCTTTTTTATGTATATTGAGATAGCTTTTACCTAATTACACAACTTTTCTATTGGATGTGACGAATTTACTTACAATATTAGCATATATTTAAAATATGTGACGAATTTCCAAGTACCCAGATACAATACCAACCATAATCTATACATCTATACAGATAAATAAAATTGAAGTGTAACTAAATGCATATGAAAGTATACACGCTACTGACACAAAAAAACCAAGTTTTAAATTTTTTCTCTGTCTGTCTGTTTATTCCGGATAATCTCTGAAATGGCTGGACTGATTTTAACGGGACTTTCACTGGCAGAAAGCTGATGTTTCAAGGAGTAAGTTAGGCTACTTTTATTTATAAAAAATATTAGGGTTCCGCGACAATAAGGATGATCTAAATCTACGCGGGTGAAACCGCGGGGCACAGCTAGTCATAAAATATATTGAGCAGATGAATACGATCATTAAACAAATAACATATTCCATCTATACGAATAAATAGGTAATGTAATTTTTTACGCTATATTACTAAAACTTTAACTGCAAAGGGAAAAATGCTCTTTCACTTACATACACAATATTTTTTCTTTTTTACTTTTATTTGATATTCTTTAAAGAAAATAATTTGTAACTATAAATACCTTTAAGTAATAAACCTAACATAATTATAAAGTTGGGTTTCCCCGCCCTTGACTTCACAAGCGTCATTGAATTCTTCTCAGACGTATGAGGGTTTCCTTGCGACATTTTCCTTCATTGCAAAAAATAAAACTGACGTTTGATCTTGATTCTTGCGCCCTTTCCGGATAGGGCACTTACGGCAATCGTTTTAGCGTTTTAGAGAACGGACGTCGTGTGTTAAGGATTTTTCCGGTTAATTGATTAGAAAGAAACCCTTCTCTATTTGTTGGGGCGATTGCCCTCACGCGCTATTTATTCCTTCTAATGAATTGTTTTGTAAAGGAATACCTTTTGTCCATTTGATGTTAGCATTGGGTCTTTCTTTACACTTAAAGGATGGGAAACATTCCGCTTGGTATTCAGGTGTATTATTAAAAGTGCCAAACGAATTGGCTATCAAAAAAAATCGCTATTTAGCATAGCGACTCCAGTTGGCTTAGACAAAGTAACATTCTCACGCTTGCGCTAATAGAAACGATACAAAATGTATGACATAAATCACGCACGTGACATATGTCATTCCCATAAATTATGTTCCAAAATCTATACAGATAAATAAAATTGAAGTGTCTATTTGTAATTCCAAAATAACAGCTTTTCACAAAATGCATGTGAAAGTATACACGCTACTGACACAAAAAAATCAAGTTTTAAATTTTTTCTCTGTCTGTCTTTCTGTCTGTCTGTCTGTCTGTCTGTTTGTTCCGGGTAATCTCTGAAACCGCTGGACGGATTTTAACGGGACTTTCACTGGTAGGTAGCTGATGTTTCAAGGAGTAACTTAGGCTACTTTTATTTATTAAAAATATTAGGGTTCCGCGACAATAAGGATGAAACTAAATCTACGTGGGTGAAACCGCGGGGCACAGCTAGTCTAAAATATCTTTAATTGATTACACTTCTTACAAAGTACATTCAAAGACAAAAAGACACAAAAATACATTTTACTCGATTATAAATGTTACCACCGAGTTCGGAAGGTTGCTATTGCTGAGAAGAACCCGATAAGAAACTCAACAATTACTCTTTTAAAAAATATTTTTCGGTTTCTGTAAGCGAGGTGTGAGGATAGTTACTTTGTCTACAGGCGCAGTATTCTCCCTCTCCCGATGAAGCAACCTTATACAAAATAGGAACATAAAAACAAAGACAGTATTAATTAGCTGCGATCTTTTGTAAGGTTATAGTCCTCAGTCGGACTTCAAAATTCGAACGAGAAATCCCGTTATGCCCTAAGTACCTCTTAGACCCCTCTTGAATTGCTTCCAGTGAAATATATTTATATTGTTGGGTTCTGTTCAGTGGCATGTGTGTATAAGGACCTTAATAATTTTTTCCTTTCAAAGATAAATTAAACCAGTAAAAAACTCTAGGCGCAAATAAAGAAGTTTAAAAAAAGAATATCACAATTCCACATTTTAAAATTGTCACAATATAATTTTATAAATGGAAGCGATTCAAATATTATAATGTAGTGTGCCAGAGTACCTATTACACACAAGTGACTTAGTATACGCTGGTACAGTATTGCGCACAAGTGAATTATCATAAATCTTGCAAGCGCAACCATGAATCACACGTTGTGTAACGGTTAACAAAGCCGATGTGAATGAACTGTTCTATTAGCATGTTGCTAAGATAATATTTGCCTTATCAATTAGTATTACACTTCCTTTGAGCTTTGAACTTGTTAGGAATTTGTTTGAATTCAGAACACATTTAAATATATGTTATGATACACATTTATCATTGATTTTTTGTTTGTATTCATATTCGACTAGATTTTGGTCCTTCGATCGGAAAAATATTGCTAAACACACTAATTTATAATTAGTGTAGTTTTTAACTTACTTGAATGACTTAGGTCTTGCTTAGGCTAATCACATGTTAATACTTTTTTCCACGCATTTCAACTTATAAGGGACGAAATTTCAACCGTGAGAGCCGTGGTGGCCGGGGCTAGAGCAGTCGCTTACTACGCGAGCGACGCAAGTTCGAATCCCAGCGGGGCCTGTACTTAAGAGTTTTTCTAAAAAAAAAAAACTTCACAAAAGATTTCACACCACGTGCTTTATGGTGAAGGAAAACATCGTGAGGAAACCTGCATACGTCTGAGAAATAATTCAAAGACGTATGTACAGTGCCTGAGACGGTGATGGACTCACCCTCTGTCACGTTGGCACTTAATTATATTCGGTGAAATGTGATTGTTGAAAATTACAACACCTCTGCCTACCCCTTCGGGGAATACAGGCGTGAGCATATGTATGTATGTATGTCAACCTGTAAGTATGTCATAGGTATAGTAGCTGAAACATAGCTACAATTTTAAAATAAAACGTAGTTTTAGATACTGCACGTATTTTATTAGGTCATACAACAATGTCACGTCCTAAATTATAAGATTTTGTGGCCCCCAGTTTTATGTCCATATCTCGACGTAACGACGGAAAGGATTTATATATCAAATGTTTTATCTCGGGACATGACTACACTTTCCACTCTTTTGCATTTCACGTATAATACCCTCGAGTTGCTTAGGAGCTCGGATTGTTGGAATGGAGATCTTCAGTTATATTTATAACAGAAATAATATTATTACTTATATAACAATTTGTTATGAGACTGTGTTAATAGATTTCATATTTTTAGAAATAATATCGACTGATAGTAATGTGAAATTTTTATATAAAATGATATGCGCACGCCATCCCAAAATGGTTCCCGAGGGGGTAAGCAGAGGCCCTTTTCACCGAAGATGATTAAATGCCAGCGTGGCAGATGGTGCGTCCATCGCCGTCTCGGGCACAACGCATACGTCTTTGAATTACCTCTAAGACATATACAGGTTTCCCCACAATGTTTTCCGTCACCGTAAAGCTCGTAATATGAAATCACTACACTTAAAATTTTGAAAAACTCATGTATGCAGACCGCTGGTATTCAAACTTGTGTTGTTCACGTAGCAGGTGACTGCTTTAACCCCACGGCCACCACGGTGAATTTTTTGTGACGTAAAAGATAACCTACAACCAAGGATAAAATAACCGTCACGTCTTATAAGGAGGTCAAGGACATGACAGGGCGAGTGGAGGAGCTTCATCAGCTGCACCGACAAGAGTCTAACTCTTAAATGAAGTAGAAGAAACGATAACCGGTTGCCTCCGCATTCAACAATCACTTCTCCTACTCCATTCCTATCACTATAGTTATTTACTAATACTAATCACCTAATAACGACTTGGCAGGAATGGACAATATCGTTCCGCAAATCACGTGCCGTCTAATTGCACTTCGGATTCAACCCATTGGCTAACCGACTCTCATTCACGGTACTGACGGAGGATTTGAACCATTGTCTCAACGCTACTTGAGTTAAGTTAAATATGTTTAAGATATTCTAAATGCGAGATAAATCGTATATTATTGTATTTTTTTGTTAATGTGTATATCTGGTTGTCTGTCTGTAATTTTCGCTACTGGGGACAAAGTTAGTATTACTGAACATTTTATGCCTCAAAGCTCAACTATTTTTTGCTCAAATGAATTAAGCAGTAAGACATCCTGCTCAACTGTGTCATGTCGAGTAGTGATTGTCACCAATGACAGACTTATTGTACAGATGCCTGTTCGCATTTCGCCACACAGACAGTCATAGATAGACTCAAAGTGACTACTGCGCTCATAGCTCATGACGGCACCAACGGAGTAGTTTAGATGTAGCCGAAACCTAGACTTATTTATCCCGTCATTTGCAAATGCGTGGAAACCAAACAAGTATTATTAATAGACATCATCACCCAAATATACACGCTACAATATTTTCCCAAACCTTATGTTTATGAGATATTCATCTGACATCCGAAGCACTTGAGTGTGATGCGATCCATGCTCAGATGGTATAAGCAGAGTTCAAAGTGACTGGCAATAAAATAAGCCAATAACCGACCTACTTTCATTTGAAATCGTATCACTGGCACTTATAGGAATATTGGCGTATATTTAAGTCTCTGGAAAGAAATATTTTATCAGATTAAGTACCTCAGAATTAGTACTTAAGTATTTCAAGGACTAAATGTTAGCTACTTTTATCTTTTTCAATATTGATCAGTGACAAAGTTAGCTGCCTATATTGAAAACAAGGCAGCTTCTTTCTAAAACGTATTAAATTTAGCATGATTAAAATATAATGGATACACCCTTTTACAATATGAACATAGTCTTCTAACAGAACTAAATACACTATCATAAACATAACTAAATAGCGTTACGCTGCGCCCTAAATGGGGCATCACTATTCTGAAGACACACTTTCGATTCATCCATGTCGATAATCCTCGCCATCACCTCTTAATATTGAAATCAATAATAATTTGCGTGCAAGCATCAAACACGTTGACAAAAACGCGCAATCAGATGTTATCGGACAATGGAATACGAACGGACAATCTAAGATTGGAACTAGACTATTAATATGCAAACTACGTCGCACGACGCTGTACTGACGACACTACGTGGCAGACTGATGATTGTGTCCAATTCACTGACCTTTGATGTTCGTATTATGCTTGTTGCATTGGTTTTGCACGTGGATAAAGAATTACTTAAGAAAATACAGGATATTCTTAAGAATCATCGAAAGGACCCAATGCTAAAACAAATGTATTGAACTAAAATTAATTACAGAAAAATACAAGCAAGTACAAACTAAGAAGGAAATGCCTACTATCTATTGTATTTGCAAATAAAATAAACTACCAATATTACCGTCATTCAGAAGCGTGCCAAGAAGCCTGACAACATTGCTACGCTGAATGGCATTGCTGATTTCCTAAAAATTTTTACAAACTCTTAGAGGGTTTCTAAAGCTAAGGAGAAAGAAACATACTGTGAGATCAGAATTATTGAAAAACGTGAAACGTGCAACGACGTACTAACAGGGCTACAAATGCTACAATACAAAATTGCTCAAATTAAATTTGTATTGTATCGTTTCGGGCATTCAAAGTATTAGAATCATAATACGAACACGAAATAATTCATTTTATTCACGATTCCAGCAATAAACTTTCTATGCAAATCAGCCGACCGTTTCACGAAATTCGCAATCCTCTTAAAAATGGGTACTTGAATTACAGCGTTTTGTATATTTAATATTACAGATTATAAAACAATCCCAAATCTATATCTCTCGAAAGCGTGTCTTCCAAGTAGAATAATCGCCATGCCTCATTGGATAGCAATTCATAATACTGTGAACGACAGGAAAAAAATATATTTCAGCACCTATTATTTATGGATTTTCATGTCATCACTATTTTATTATTGATCTTAGCCAACCGTATTTTATATTAAAAAATAACATCAAAGACTCATAATACCATAATCATATTGATAACATACAAACAGATCGCCTAGATAAACGTAAGAACATTTCATCTACTCGTTTATAATACATTAACGATATCAAAGTAGGTGTATCTCAAAGAGCCTAGGAATGTTGGCAGAGTTCCAATGACAGTGAATCCTCAATGAACCATCGTGAGACGTGAGACTCGTACACCGGAGGTACATTCAAATCTGTTAGTATTCCGGCGGCGAGCCCAAGTTTCAATTCTCAAAATGGCTAGTCTATGTAGCTAGTACTAAATCTATGACATAAATGTAATTCGTTTTGAAAACGTATCTTCTTCAGTAATAAAATGTACACTATACAAGTATATAAAAATATTAAGCTTGTAGGTTTTATGTATGAGATCTTCGTTACTACTGAAATTTAAACATGTACATGAGTTAAGCCGCTGGTGCAAGTTGGAATAATATAAATTTTCAAAGGCATGTGAATTTGTACTCACTGTATATCTGCCCACGACTTCATCTGCTCGGAAGAAAATTCAGTTTTTTTGTGCGGAAATTAAACCTGCAATCTCTTCTAATTAACTCACTCTCTGTAAGGGAAGATGAATATGACATGCACACATTCGTCATTGTCACTCAGTGGTATACATATCGCAATAAGAACTAATGGCTGCGACTAGTTTATCGACTTATTAGCATGTATATTTAGACATCCGTCATGGCATGTCAATATCGTGTCTTGTAATTCAATTGACATTGTCTCGATCAAAACGACCGGGTCAATAAATTATGTTCGCTAGACTGAAATGTCACATTGAAATTTTTTCGTGTTGTTTTTAATCCAATTTCGTCTGGAACGCTTCGTGGAAATTGTTTACCTTGAACACAATATTGATATTATTTTTATTGGTAACAGTGTGTAAAGAACAATTAATCAAATAAGTCAATCTATTGACGATGACTGTTCAACTAATACGTCATGACGAATGTCTTCTGACATTCTTGTTATACAAATTAACTTTAATGTCATTAGAAGTGCCGTCTGACTATCGCATCTGTCTGTCATCGTCACCAAAATTCCTAATGCCACGTAAAATAAATATGATTCCACTATGATCCCCGAACGGTTAAGCAGAAGTGTTGTAATAACACCCATATTTCGCAGAACATTGAGTGCTAACGTGACAGTGGGTGAGTCCATCGCCGTCTCAGGCACTATAAATACGTCTTTGAATTACTTCTCAGACACATGCCGGTTTCCTCGCGATGATTTCCTTCACCGAAAAGCACGTGGGATGAAATTACTGCACATAAACTTTTTCGAAAAGTCATTGGTGCAAGCAGCTAGGATTCGAACTTGAACTCAAACCCCACGGCCGCCACGGCTAGTCGTTTCCCTTTATGATGTAACATAGAAATATCATCAGTGCAATGTACTACACTCAATATGTCTTTCTCATATCGTTAGTAGTAAAATATATTCAAATGGTCTGCAAAACCTTTAGCTTCATATATTAAACGACTTGAATAATTCAGATTCTGTCGCAGTTCATTACGACTTGGATTGCCTCCAGCCACTATGATTTATGGTCCAAATGTTAATGTACCATTTTGATATGTCACTTTATCTTTTCCAGAATAACTTGTGACATCTCTAATTATCTTTGAATTCAAATATTTGTATCAACTTGTTAAGATAACATTCCCTTTAAGATTACGACGGTAAACGATTACTAATTAATTCATTTTGTGTTTGACTTTGATGCGGCAGTGAAACCCGAAGAAAATTTAAATTCAAGTCAGTAATTTCAGCGATTACAAAATATGTTTTTATTATTTCGTCAGAAACCAAATCATTCAAGTCTCTGATGTATTTTCAGATAGCAGCAGATTATTTTGGCAAACCAGCTCTTCCAAACATTATTTCTAGAATGAAATCACCAAATCAACAATTTATACTATACATTGCTTAGCACGATGATTCGTTAAGCACTTTCTGCTGGTTTTTAGAGATTGATCTATTACCATATAAGGTTCACATTTCCGAAAGTCGAAATAAATTACAAAAATGATTTCTTAAACTTCATCGAACAGTAAAATACCAAGTGCTTAAACCTAGTGTATAGCGTGCTCGCACTGTGTCAGTTTCCCGCCGGAAACAAGTTATTTTCGACGACTGCACGAATCTAAAAACAAAACAATTTGTTTCAATATAAACATGTAGTCAACAAGCGTGGGCGATACCCCTTGACTTTGCAACTACCACAAGTTGTTAACAGAAGGACTGTTTCCTACATTGACCGAGTTGACACGCTAACAAGGGCATTAGATCGAAATATAATTCCATTACTAGGAGTAGTTGGATAAATCTAAGAACATCATTATAGCAAGACACTATAATTTAAATTAGTCCGTGTGTACGTGATCTATGAGATCTGGCCTTCTGTAGTATTTATTTAGTGCAACTACTGCCCTTGTCTGGTCGTTGTCATCGCGAAGTCATTCGCATCGCCTGGAATGCAATGTCATGACACTTGCACTCGCGATCCCAAACGGTTCTCAACCTAAATGTTAATGGAGCACGATCCAATTCACATAATTGCACCAATGCCTTTTAGCGCTTTTCAATACTGTGGAGCAGATAGCGTCGTAAAGAAATATGAACAGTATTACCACAGGCGATAAGTCGAATGTTTAAAATGTTTCTATCCACAAAGATTATTATCCAGACTCCAGCTACGCCGCTTATCAAGTTTGTTCTGATTTGAACCGTATTGCTGAATCTGTGGGTCTATATTCCCCTGACTGTAAGCTGTAGTTACGTCCTTCGGAATATCAAAGGAACTTCAATGGCAATCATATCTGCATGCTAAAAGGATTATAAGTCATGAGCACACGTGGCTTAAAGAGTGTTCAATGTTGTTAGTATTAAGGTTGATATTGGTGTGAATGGCAGTAAGGTCACACAGGCTGAAGAGTGCGTCGACATTACAATTTTAGCTTGGATAGTTTCATGCAGTTTTTATTGTGGTAGGGTCATAGGCCTCGGATTCGTTTTATTGCGTGCCTTGAAGACTTCTGCGTAGTCGATCACTATTGGGTTTAATTACGTGTATATTGGCAATTAACCTTTTAAGCCGACGAGAAGTTTTATCTTATTTATAAATTTTATAGTTAACTTAGTTTATTTTGTAAAGTAGTTTCGTTTTTATACACAAGATGGCGCCGTATCCTTCTAAATCGCGCTATTGAGATTCCCCTTCATTAGAATATATATTTGACAAATGTCAGTGTGTGATTAATACCAGGATTGCCATAACCAAGGGTTGTGAAATCAATAAATTCAACCAGAACTGCAGAACCTGTGTCTCATTACTCCGATATATCCTTTTGAGGCAAATAGGTAATGGCAATTTCTTGACTTTTTTACAATTCCATTTTAATCAGGTTCTTATACTTTTATAACAGTTAAATGAACTTTTAGGTTCACTCAGTGGATAGCAAGACAAGTTGTCAAAAGTTATTTACTTCGTTCCTCAGTGAAGCGCAGTCTCATTTAGTTTGGAAACAAAGGATGGACGATTCCGGAAGACTGAACTCGCCAAAAACGTCGCCTTCACTCACAACTTAACAAGGATTTACGTCATATTTAGTCTGTACTTTAGAAGGAATGATTTCATTCATAACGTTGTCTTACTTACTCATATTCATGCATATCCAAAAGGGTTCCAGGGATTTTTAACAAACCTTACCTACTGAGCCCCTTAATACATTACTATCGTTATAGCAGTGATGTCTTACTGACTTCAGCTTAAACCGATGATGATTGGGTTCCAGGTCACACATATTCAGACGCTTAGACAGAGACAGACCATTGCGTATTCAAAGGTACTCGTTCTTAACTCGTGACGGGACCAGTACCAGGGGCTAGGAGGCAAGGTTTTAGAATACCCTCTCTTCCCAGTGATAATAAGGTAAGGGGCCAATGCAACCTCTATTGAACCTGTCTCTGTCTCTTAGACCTTACTGTACATTTAGAATTTCAAGTCATGGTTTCCTTCGTAAAACTGTCATATAAGATCATAATATACTCGAATTGTCATGATTTATCCTGCTGTCTATACCAATTCCGATGATGTCTTCGTCAATTAAGAGCCTGTGGTGAAATTACACTTAATTTATATGGTACTTATATTGTATAAGTTGATGACGAATTTACACTATGATCAGATTACACTAACCCTACAATTTATCTGGAATTTTTACAACGTAATTATGCAATTAAATCGGACGGTAATCACAAAACAATTAAGTATACTATGCTTTTGGATACGTAACTTTTTATGATGGCAATTGCGACCGTCAATGTCTATTGATATTTATAGCGGTGATCGGGCAATCGACGCGTGCGCACGTTTTATTTGTACTTTCTTTAGACCGTGAACTTGAGTGTGTACTCATAAAATGTTATAGTAAGAGTTGTGTGTTTCATTCTGATGTTTATTCTAGTATATAAGACAAAAAGTGTAGTGTAAATAATTGCCACACACACTAATATCATTGTAAACCAATTTTGTCAAATGAGTTTGCTCCCCACCTATTTTAGGATATGAAGTACACGTATGTGTTACAATTTGTATCTTTACTTATATAAAAAAGAAGGGAGCTTTGTATGTAAGTATGTTTGTAAAGAATTGGCTGAAAAAGTACTGGACCGATTGTATAATTCTTTCACCATTTGAATGCTACATTATCACTGATTAATATAGGCTATATTTTATCTCCGTACTCCCTCGGGAACAGGAACAAAGCGGGTGAAACCGCATGACGTCCTAGTATGCGATATAATTAAAATTGCCTGCGGTTTCTAATTGTTTATTGTTATTAATATTCATCCAAAATGTTTGTTTAGCAGTTTGAAAGTGACAACGTATCAAATTCACAGAAACAGACAAACACACTTTTGCTATAATTATAATATTAGTATAATAATCAAGAGAATGACCAAGAACATCAGAATCGCAAGCCAATCACATTATCGCACAGCGGCGAAGGCGATTTGCTACCACTATAAAATGCAGCATAAAAATATTTTCTGCATGCATTTCTAGTCATGCACTCTACTTTAATGCAAAATCAATATATTCTGAGTCATGTTCATGTCGCAGTGCTACGTCAGCTAATATCTATACTAATACTAATAAAAAGGAGAGATTTTGTTTGTTTGTTGGTAACGAATAGGCCTCGAAATAACTGGACCGATTTAAAAATCTTTCACTAATACAATGCTACATAATCGCCGATTAGCAAAGTTGTTTGGCACTATCCTAACCCAATGGTCTTAGCGTGATGATATAGATATTCCTCGATAAATGGGCTATCTAACACTATAATCCCTGGACACACTGATTTGTTTGCGATCTCCTGTGAATAAAGAGAAGCTTTAATTCCCATTCTGCCTTCTTTTAGGACCTCATTCTGAAATGTCACTTATAACATGGTTGGTATGCATGGTGAACTTAGCAGAACAAATATCAGCAGATTAAAAATAAAAGTGAGTTCTATCAGCATGCAGAAGAGTTCTATTGTTCCTAATACTTTTTAGAGATGGTTGTGGCTCGGAATCCTTGAAAAAAAAATATTTATAATGCTCTGATAACTTCCCGTAGCAGATCATTTTTGAGAAATCAAAAATTTAAATGATTTCTGGGTGCATATAAATGAGTAAAGTTCCTGATAGTTCTCATAACTAAGTCCGCCTCAAATGTACGTAACATTTCGATATTAAACCATTAGTCTCTTACATACTCTACATATATTATACTCACGCCTGTATTTGGCAGTAAGTAACCAACATGACAGACGGTGAGTCTATCGCCGTCTCAGGGACTATACATAAGTCTTTGAATTAGTTCTCAGACATATACAGGATTCCTCACGGTGTTTTCCTTCACCGTGAAGCATGTGGTGTGAAATCACTGCCCAAAAGTTTTTAGAAACACATTGGTACAGGCCCCGCTGGGCTTCGAACTTGCGTCGCTTGCGTAGCAGGCAACTGCACGGTCACCACGGCTCCTACTTACATGCCTATTTAGAATAAGTGATTAGTCTCCAAACATGAGCTCATTAGGTGTCCCACCCCCATTAGGTGAATCATAATGACGTCACGTAGATAATGTAATCAGACAAGACCTTGTATTGTCCCAATGACATTGATGGCGCGGAACCCGCATGAGATAGGGACGGCCAAAGTGGCTGGTTAATATGTTAATTTTTAGATAATCTATATAAAGAGTTTCAATGTCGGACTGTTTGGGTGCGTCTCATTAGGTATGACCGAAAGACAACCTTGTCCAACCAATTAGGAATCCTGAGATTTTGTAATTTTTCAAGCTCTTATTTAACTTGCAATGTATGTTTATCTTGGCGAAATCTTGCTGAATTAAATTTTAAATCTGTAAGGGATAGAGCTGAAATTTGGTATACACGCTTTTTGGATGACAATGCATGTGACGTCATTCTAATTCCAATATGGAGGAACATCCAAGATGGCGGACTAGTAATTTTTTATGCACCGCGACGGGTTTCAAATGAAAAGACTTGCTGAGAAGAACAAGAAAGCAATAAAAGTGAAGGAATAAATTCGAAACGAAATCGAATATCTATTTGAAATAGAATTTAATCGTCACTCACTTTAAGACATTATTGTAAGAAGAGAGTATTTATAACAATAAAAAAACGTAACAATAGCGCGATTTAATTTACAACTAGCGCCATCTAGTGCGTCTACGATCAAACAGTGGCAGATAATGTAGTCTAAGCAATAACAAAAAATTACGGATGAGATAGTTAATTGAAAACCTCTATTAATCTAATAGCGTTAAGACTCGAGATAGCAAAAACTAGCGGAAGCGTCAACCGTAACCAAAGACCGAATCGGTATAAAAACATAATTTATTGTCACCTAGCTGGACTGTTGTTACCCTTGAGTAATTACTTGGTAATTATCGTGGGATAATTATCTCAGTGATGATTGACGCCTTGTTGTTATAAACTGTTGACTATTGTCATACTACATACATACACAATACATATGCTCACACCTGTATTCTCCAAAGGGGTAGGCAGAAGTGTTGTAATAACAACACCCACTTTTCACCGATGATGATTGAGTGCCAACGTGACAGATGGTCAGTCTATCGCCGTCTCAGAATTATTTAACGACTTTGATAAAAAAAAAGCATTGGTACTGAAACTTACCCGGCCCTGGTCAAATAACATTATACTCACAGCCAGAATTAGTTATTTTGAAATTATGATATTATTTTTAATTTATTATTTGAAAACTTACAGGAAATTATTATACGAAAATAACATAATATGTAATGCTCTGTAGGTAAAAGTCAGTTGACGCAACCCACCCTTACAGTGACAACCCTCACGTCTATGGAGCAAATGTTCATATTCAAAAAAAAAAACCAGTCTGCTTAGAAAGCTTATTTACACTGTGATATAATATTCCTACACCCTTCTAACATTTAGCTCTGAATTTAAACATAAGATATTCTGTTCCAGGTATGTATACTGAATCGTATCTCAACACCCAGTAAGTAAAATATCAACTTGGAACTCACTTCAAAGGCGAATGCAGTTCTAAAATGAATAAAATTTCCAACTCCCAAGTGTACTTGGAGTTTAAAAGCTTCAAGACACGGAATCAAACCAACTTTACAGCGTTTTCATTACGATCTTCACGAAACTTTGGACCTTTCACGGACCTTTGGTTTTTGTTAACTTCATTCGTACAAGGAGGTTAATTACCAGTGAATGTGTTAGGGATAGCTTTCAAGCGCGGCTTCGTCCATGTAATGATTTTTAAGTACTCTAAAACCGTCTTTGGGGTTAAATATAAACTACAAAAATTTCACGCCAGGAGTCTGAATTAGTCCCTGGCTAATGGCATAGGACTTACATAGGACTTAAACATTATTGACGAAATGTGGATATATCATAGGTACCTACACTTCTGCATACCCCTCCAGGGAATACAGGCGTGAGCATAGGTAGACTCATAAAATTGAGTATTTTTTTTCTAATGAAAGAACGAAAATAAATGAATTCGTCACAACATAATTATATAGTTGTTACAAATTGTCTCAGCATAATCTGGCTGTCACGTGACAATGGTATCTCTCCTCATAAAATGAACAGACATCTTTGACAAAAACAGCTTTCAGTAATGAGAATATTCACACATAAGCTTCACTATAAAGCTACGTGGATTGTAACATCCTTTGTCAGTAAAACACCTTATACATCCCTTCGTCATCCGTCAAAGGAGCTAATAATCGCTATCGCACCGCTCCAGCCCTTCTTATCACAAAATTACAACAGATACGTTGCCGTTCTCGCATAAAGAAATAATTTACGCAGCAAATCCTTACGGGTTGGTTCAAGGCATAAGCTGAAGCGATTTTGTAGCATTACTTTTGTTTCGGTAACGAATTATATCTTTTATATCTACCCGAGAAACAAGATTTCAGCTGTTGCTTTCAGAAAAGTTCTCTCAAAATTTCATTAAATTTGATTTCTTTCTCTTCTGTCTGTTTGTTTAATACTGGGATAGACTAAGAAAGGGAAAACCCAGAGTATTTTCGAGAAAATTGTATGGGTGTTACCACACAGTGTGTAACTGGGCGGATCCACGTACTAAGATATCTAATAGGTAATTTTATTTATTTTAATAAATATAGAGTAAATTGGTTTTAAAATCGGAATTCAGAATACATATTCTGAATGCTCAAAATAGGAAATCAAACTCACAGTATCAATATGATTAATTCCACCTACGTGTTCAGTTTTAGTTACACATGCTTTCTAAAAACACACTGAAAGCTGAATAGCAAAATCCACCTACCAAATTATGCTCACATCTACAATCGTTTTATTTCAGAAGGATCCTTGAGTTTCTTTGAAGTCCTGGCATTTTAGCTCTTTAACTAAAGATAATTTAATTGCTACGCTATTTTCGCTCTTAAGCCAACAGGCAAAGATGCGCAAAGGAAAATGGAGGAGTTACCGCCGACAGGTAGTTACGAGATGTGATCGAGTGCCGTGACTGGCGACTTCCACTTTGAGTGCCACTGTTGGGGTGCGGCCCTTTGCTAGCGGGCAGGAAATACAACAAAAATCAAGAACTATAACTAAATAAAATAAAAAAAAATTGCACTCTGCGTTCTATTCTGTGAACGAAAAACGTTTGTATTTGTCGTTATACACTATATCCTAGCGTGGGAGATATATAAAATCCTATGTAAAAAACAAATCTATTCTTACAGGACATGGACGGGATGGATAAGAGTATCAAATCTAACAAATAACATAACACGATATTTTTAACACATTGTATCTCCTTCTTTCTTAGGTTACATACGAACACGAGGCATGACTCGAGCCCACGACCACTCAGTCCGTGCAGTGGTAGCTCTGCCAATGAGCTACTTGTGATCGCATATCATGCGGCGAAATTTTTCCATCCCTTGTTTATGTTCCCTAGGCCTTGCACCATCTGTTCTTCTTCTTCTTGAAGTGCCTCTCCAGCTATTGAAGGTTGGCTGTTCGGAAAACTTCTGTCTATCCTTCGCGAGGCGGAAGAGTGCAGCAGCACTGCTGATGCCAGTCCACTCGCGGATATTGCGCAGCCACGACTTTCTCCTTCGGCCTACCGGTCTCTTCCCAGCCACTTTGCCCATAATAATAAGTTGCAGCAGTTCGTATCTGGCATGTCTCATAATATGGCCCAGAATCTGGACCATCTGTTGGCGGACATATTTTATGACATTCTGTTATTTCTGTGTGGTTAAAACAAAATCCAGTTGAACATAATTATCTGTAAAGCGTGTAGTATTTCAGAGTGATATAACAGTGTCTTACTTAATTATGAGAGGTTATAATGGTGGTTTTAAATTAAAACCCACAATATAACCTGTGATTAATCAACGTACACGGCTTTATTGAGCTCACGTTACAAGTATGGCAACCTTAAAAAGAAGGAAGGGTCATTACGCTAGTTGTCATGGATTAATAGCAAGGAAATTTATAAATAAAAATATCCGCTTACACTGGAGCCCCGCATCTCGTTACCGCAAGGAGATGGAGTACACATTTGTCGGTGAACATCACGCGAAAGGTTTTTGTACAAAATAATTCTACACACGAAATGAGTTGGTTAATTAATCTGTAAATACCATAAATACGGTGCTGCTTTTAACACCCTTGTATGATTCGAAATAGGTGTAAAAACACCTACTTTTCCCTGAGGACAATTGTTCCGTCTCTTTGTGAACAAACCATTCGTAATAAGACGTGATAATATTCTCGACGTTTTAAATACATTGTATACTTAATTAATAATTTTACATTTAAATCACGTCTGTAAATCGTTGAAAGACATTGTAAATTCAATTTGCTCGTAAATTTTAGTCATCTCCCTGGCCTTAATCCCATGTATTTGGGGTCGGCACTTGATTCAACTCGATGCGGCTGATCACCTGATTTTTATACGAAGCGACTGCCATCTGACTTTCGCAACCCCTTTTTCGAGGAAAATCGGCAATCTGGGTTAAACCAGTTGTCAGACTCTCTTAGGCCTCTGACTGACCTGTAACGATTGCCAAGGATGTTAAATTGGCAACCGGGACCGACAGCTTAACATGCTCTCCGAGGCACGGAGGGAACTCGGGCGGTCATCCATCCAACTATTGGCTAGGCGTAGGGTTGCTTAACTTCGCTGATCGAATGATATACGCAATAGCAACTGTGCCACGAGCTCCTCAACAAAATTGCTCGTAAATTTTAGTATCGTATAATTATTCAGTTCAGTTCCTATATATTAATAGAACACCATAAATGGATTCCTAGATTCTATATAATACCAAGGGTATCTTAGTATTATGTACCTAAAGTTTGTAATTTTTGTACAGCGCTTTAAGAAATATTTTTTTGAGAAATAAATAGCTATTCACTTAATGCATATGAAAGTACAAACTAGAATTACATTCAAGTACTTATGTTTTAAAAAAAAATCGTTCCGACTATTCTCTGAAGCGGCGTGACCAATTTTAGCGGGACTTTCACTAGCAAATATCTGACGTGACAAGGAGTAACTAAGAGTATTTTTATTGCTTTTTGAAATATATTTTTTTAAGGGTACTGTTGAGAACTTTATTTTATTTTGCTGCGTTACTAGCCTTACATGCTCAACACTGTCTAAAAGTTACCCCGAGAAAACTTGAAGATAGAAATAAGTTCATTGACAACGAAGATTTACCAAGGAGTACAATTCCTAAGTATCTTCATGTCACCGCTTGACAGAAATCCTTGTTCACGCCGCGTTAAGTAACATTGGTAGTCAATGCTTATGTAATCACTTGTATTCTAAGCACACATTAGAATTCATGTATAACTTGGCATGCTTAATGGTAGATTAATTGGGACTTCACACAAGAGTCGAGGTGGTCGTGTGGTTAAGTAGACGCTTGCAAAGCGTGGACATGTGGAGTCAAGTCTCAAGTGCGGTGATGTTACACAGATTATATTACACAGATAAAACTTGATTCTTAGAAGATGTTCTGAGACGTTGCGATGTGCCTAAACCTGGTGGAACATAGGCTCTCTCCAAGTATAAGTTTTGGGTAGGTATGTTAAAATGTTGACGAATTTCGTAACCATTTACCGTGGCTTGACATGTGTTGATCCGCCGTCTTAACAATTCAACTACCTATAATCTGCCCCCGAAAAAGTATCAACCTATTTAGAATCACACTATGCGACTAAAGTAAAGACAAAGTGATATGGAAAATAGGTTATTTATTTCATCAATAATATAAAAATGAATCACTGAATGGGATTTTTCTAATCCTTTTATTTTTTAAATTCCTTGAAGTACGAGAATGGTTCTTAAGGAGAAATAAATAAAAAAAAATATAATCGATTCGTAATAAAAAACAATGAAATAATCGTCTATTAGGCGGTACGAATTTCGCCGGGTCAGCTAGTCTATACATCTATATCTATACAGATAAATAAAATTGAAGTGTCTGTTTGTAATTCCAAAATAAGGTTTTCACTAAATGCATATGAAAGTATACACTGTACATTAAAACCAATTTTTTAAAATTTTCTCCGTCTGTCTGTATGTTCCGGGTAATCTCCGAAACGACTGATTCGTGGGCAACCATGAAATTAAAATCTGCGCGGGTGAAACCGCGGGGCACAGCTAGTCTATACAGATAAATAAAATTGAAGTGTCTGTTTGTAATTCCAAAATAACAGCTTTTCACTAAATGCATAATATAAAAGTATACACGATACAGACACAAAAAAAACAAGTTTTAAATTTTTTCTCTGTCTGTCTGTTTGTTCCGGGTAATCTCTGAAACGGCTGGACGGATGTTACCGGGACTTTCACTGGTAGGTAGCTGATGGTTCAAGCTGTAACTTAGGCTACTTTTATTTATTAAAAATATTAGGGTTCCGGTACAATAAGGATGAAACTAAATCTACGCGGGTGAAACCGCGGGGCACAGCTAGTTTAAAATAAATATGCTCACGCCCTCCCTAAAGGATCTCCGATGGGGTAAGCAGAGACGTTATGATAACAGCATTCACTTTTCATCGAACATGATTAATTGACAGATGGTCCATCACGGTGCATTTAAATCAGTTCCAGTATATTTTATTACCGGTAATAGGATATCTCATGTAAATGCGGCGATGTTCCGACTAATTAACATAACAGGAACAGTTGACGAGCCCAATAAGGCTCAAATACATAACCATAATTATGCCTATTGTGCGCTCCGGAGGCCGTATTTAATCAAGGGTATAGGAATAAATTAATCAGCTATGTCACATTATTTATAAATGGTTTTATGGCAACACAAACGTGTGATAATTGACATCAATTACTTAGTCATTTATTTATGGCGACATCGTTGGTCCAGTGGTCAGTGTACCTGGGGCCAACCATGATATCATTCTTATTGCAATGATAGTTCAGCTGTACGACAGTGACAGATGTATACATGTGATATACACGTGTCTCATAAATGAGTGAAACTATCATCGCAATAAGAGCTTATGGTAAGGCCCCAGGGCCTGTAGACAATGTAACATCATCCCCGCGCTTCACTTATAGAAACGACACAACATGTATAGGAATGGCATATGTCATGTGACTGATTTATGTTATTACCATACAATTTGTATCGTTTCTATTAGCGAAAGCGCGAGAGAATGTTACGTTGTCTACTAACTGCTACGCTAGGAGTCGCGGTTTTGACTTTCGCGTTAGACAAACATTTTATGTGAGCATTAAGTATGCATTTACTAAAGAGGTAGATAAGTATTTTATGATCGATGTCTGGTAGGTGTATTAGTGAAGGCTGTCACATATTGAGAGTGTAGCAGCGTTTCTCCGCTCGCTACATAGATGGCGCTACTCGCTAACAATTGCAAAGTTTGAGTACAAATACACGAGAACCTAAATCGCGCAATAAGTGTTGTCGAGTGCATTGCATTGGCTGGAAGATCTTCCCTTTGCTGGGGATGATCATAATTCTTCCCTTTGCAGGTTACCTCACGATGTTTTCCTTTACCGTTAAGCACATTGTGTAAAATTATAGCAGCAAGCAATATAACCATACACATACATATATACATACATTAATTTTTCTACGTATCATACCAATTGAATGTAGGTGTGTCGTCAGTGTTGCGACCCCAATATTAACCTATGATTATTCATAAAGCCTAAACAATGAGTTATTATATATAACTAAACAAATAAAACGGGTTGTATGTTTGTGCGCTTATAACTCAAGAACCACTGATTCAATTTACATAACTTATTATGTAGTATGCAAGCAATATATTTGCTCAAATTTTTATGTGAAATATATAAATATAAGTAGGTAGGTAGTTGAGGTAACTTAAACTCACATATCGCAGGTCGAGTGTCATTGCTAGTTACTTTATATTCGCATCGCATTATAGAATAGTACATGGTTGTTTTACAATGTATTAATACAATTAGTAACGTAATCTTTATTCAAAGATTGATTGAAATTATTGTGTAATTCATTTACAACAATGTTGAAAGATACTTAAAAGTTTATCAAATATTGAACAACATTATTCAGTTCGCGACTATATTGGCATATTAATTACTTCTTATCTTATCGTTTCGCTAACACGAAAGTCTGCAGGATTATCAAAGTTCATAACAACAACAGAGTTTAAAATTATATTACTTTACCCACCAATTCATAAATCTAAGCGTCCATGGACAAGCAAACCACAAGTTATCTATACTAATACTGGCTGTGCCCCGCGGTTTCACCTGCGTAGATTTAGTATCATGCTGTTTTTTTTAATAAAATTAGCTTATAACACTCCTTGACATTTCAGCTATCTGCCAGTTAAAGTCCCGTTAAAATCCATCCAGCCGTTTAGGCGTGATGCCGTGACCAAGGGAAATGGGGATTAATTCTTATATATATAGATAGATTATAAAGAGGAAAGATTTGATTGTGAAAGCCGTGGTGACTTTCGAGCAGTTTACTTTTTACCTACCACGCAGAATCTTAACAGCGCGATTTACGATATAATTACGCCATCTATCGGCATAGTATTGCACTATCACTCTAATCTACATACTTGGCTTTTACAGACCTTAGTCTATGCTTTGTAATAAGGGAGAAAATGTTGGTGAGATTCATGTTTTGTAATCGGAATCGGAATTTGGAATCGAACCTCCCAAAAACCGTACCGGTTGTGAATACTGATCAATTTCATCGTAACAACTTTTTGACCATTTTTTTCGTTGTCAAGCGACTCGTTAGGCTAATTATAGCGAAAGCCCTCTCTGTCCATTATGCTTCAAACACGTTATAATATTTCATTCAAAAAGCCATCCAATAAAAGTGTATGCTTAGAAATATGATTTGTTGTCCGCAGGGTTGTGTAATGGTTTTACTAAGGGTGGTTTCATACCGATTGAGTGAAAATGACGGGTTTTTTCAAAGTAATAAGTATCTCCAAGGTTTCTAGGATCTTTTTGGAAAGAACTGTGCTAACTGTTAAGGGATATTATCACGGCTTTTACCGACTGGTCGCACAGCGATTCCTCCAGCGTGAGCTGCTTACACGAATTGTAAGCATGTTTGTCACCGTGTTAGGTATCATCATAGCAAAATATTGTATATTTTAATTGTATTTCTTTGCGGGAGTCCATTTTTTTATATTGCAAATAAGTCACTAGTTGTTCATCATGCATTGTTTTGAAAATGAAAATTATTCATTTGTTTGGGTCCTAGTAAGCACTTATGAGCTTAGAAAAATTACCGCCACCATTGAAACTAGCCTGCTGAGAAGTCAGTGAGACATGTTTTGTGTTGGCATTGGTACAAATAAGTACAACAAATTGGATCCAAGTAGGTACATCATCCAAGTGATCTTTCCTAAATCTGAAAGAATTAGTCAATGTTGGCCTTTCGTGCCTTCAATACACGTACAGGTAAATTTATATAGTTTTATATTGGTCTTAATAAAAACGCTCGTTCCCTAGCGTATCGTCTGTGATGCCCTTACTCATAATTCATACGATTGGCACAAATAAAAATTACCCTTATTTTGGTTACGTATAATGTTTTTTTACCTTTATTCATACCTGGAATATATACTGCCAAATACCATTTCATTTACATGTAACCCTCTTAATGGATTTCGGGTCCATTTTCAAACATTTCACGTTTTGCGTATATAAATGATGCCAACATTTTTTTTTTGTTTTATTTTGCTCAACATTTTTGTTGTTTGAATTGTGTCCTTCCTTTCCAGAAGGAAAAAAGGTAGGCAGAAGTAAATGGTAGGCAGAGGTTTTAAATGACATATCACCGAAGATACCAGAGTGAATGGTGAGTCAACCGCCGTCTCAGGCTCTCATATATGTAAATCTTTTTAATTTCTTCTCAGACATGCATGTTTCCTCACGATGTTTTCCTTCACCACAAAGCTCATGGTGTGACATCACTACATGAAAGTTTTTAGACAACTCATTGAGACATACCACGAGAATTTGTACTAGCATCTATTCAAGCCACTAAAAGATTTCAAGATTCAAGATATGAAAATAATTTTAAATAATAACCATTGCTTGCAATTTATTCTTCTCAAGTAGGTCATGTTCTGAATGAAGGAAGTATTTTTTAGCATGGCATCCATGTTATGTGACAGAAATTGGAAGAAAACAAATAATTTACAGAATACCACATCCTTAATCATTCGAATAATTCATTTAACCGTACGGACTTATTTATTAATGCGGTTGACTGTCACACCGCACTGCGAGCTTTAAAGCTTCACCACAATAAATGTTACCATTAAATCTAAATAGACAAAATCAAAAATCTATACAGATAAATAAAATTTAGGTGTCTGTTTGGAATAGCAAATCAACAGCTTTTCACATGCATAATATGAAAGTATATACGATACTTACTTAGGTACATAAAATAACAAATGTTATGTTTTTCTCTGTCGGTTTGTTCTGGCTAATCTCTGAACATTTAGACTGATTTCAACGGGACTTTCACTGAAAGATAGCTGATATCACTGATATAACAAGGAGTAGCTTAGGCTATTTAAAGTTTTAAATAAAATAGGGTACTGCGAAGCCACCCACGAAATTAAGGTTACTCGCGTGAAACCTAAATTGAATGACTTAATTGACTCCATCTCAGAAGGGTCCCCAAAGGGGAAAGCACAGGTGTTGTAATAACCACACCTAGTTTTAAACAATAACAAAACTAATAAAGGATTAGAGTAAACCCAATTCCAATTCGACCTACTACTAAAGTTAAGAAAAACATTTCACCCACTTAAATACCATATACATAGGCTTTTTATTCTATGAGCTTACATATACTAAGGCCCTAGGCTAGGCTTTAGGCTAGGCTTTAGGCTAGGCTTTAAGCTAGGCTTTAGGCTAGGCTTTAGGCTAGACCTTAGGCTAGGCTCAGGCAAACTCCGGGCTGCTTCATTGAAATTACAAAAAGAACCCAATGACACTTTGTCCGACCCGAGATCGAACCTAAGTCCTCGTGTTCCACAATAGCGCTTGCGACCACTAGACCAACTAGTACTATTTATCTATATCTATACAGATAAATAAAATTGAAGTGTCTGTAGACGTATGCAATTCCATATTAACAGCTTTTCACTAAATGCATAAGAAAGTATATACGATAGATACTCTATAAAAAATACCAATTAAAAATTGTTTTGTCTGACTGACTGTCTGTCTGTCTGTCTGTTTGCTCCGGCTAATCTCCGAAACGGCAGGATTGATTTTAACGGGACTTGCAGATAGCCAATATTACAAGGCGTAACTTGGGCTTCTTCATTTTAAAGATAACATTAGGGTTCCCCGGGCCACCCGTGAAATTTAGTCTAAGCAGGTGAAACCGCGGGACACAGCTAGTTTATATCTATACTATCGGATGTCACACAGTTTCGCCCGCGTTCCCGTTCCCGTTGGAGAACGGGGGTAAAATTTAGCATATGTTACTCGCTAATGATGTAGCTATCCATTGCTGTTAGATTTTCAAGGTCGGTCAAGTAATTTCGGAGCCTATTCAATGCAAAAAAGCGATCAAATCTTTCATACATACATATGCTCACGTCTGTATTCCCCGAAGGGGTAAGCAGAGATGTTGTAATAACAACACCCACTTATCACCGAAGATAATTAAGCGCAACGTGACAGATGATGAGTCTATCGCCGTCTCAGACACTATACATACGTCTTTGAATTACTTCTCAGACATGCAGGTTTCCTCACGATGTTTTCCTTCACCGTAAAGCACGTGGTGTGAAATCACTGTACATTAGTTTCTTAGAAAAACTCATTGGTATTGGCCCCGCTAAAATCTTTCCTCTTTATTATATTTGTGTAGATGTAGATACTCGTATCTGCGGTAACGACCTTGAGACAGTCCAACCAACGATCTTTACCGAGTAATCGGATAAAACCTTTTTGCTCTCACCACGCCGCGTAATGAAACACTTAGAATTTTACTAGCATTCCGTATTAAAGCTGACGAGACGCTTAGTATAATATTTTTTTGGGGTAATGAAACCTTTTTATTAGATTTTCTTGATATTAGAAAATATTCATTACAAGAGTATGATAAGGTAGAAAGGAGACTTATAGGTAGACCGTAGTTTATCCTAATATTATAAAGACGAAATATTTGTATGTAAGTATGTTTGTAACTAATTGTTTCAAAAAGTGGACCGATTTAAAAAAATCTTTCTCCATTTGAATACTACAATATCACTGATTAATATAGGCTATATTTTGCTCACGATGAAGCAGGATCACGAGTAGTATACTTACTTACTTTGTAATTAGACGTACTTCTTATTATGTAAGCTAGCGTGTAACACCTATAATTAAGATTTCACTTTGTCTAAAACCATATTGTATAAGATTTATAATCCTAAGAGCAGTGTATATCTTGTTGGTTTAAATAAAATAAATAAATAAAATTATGTACGCCTAAAATGTGCGCCTACAAGTCTCGACACTGTATAAGCCTTACCGAAAACACAAGTCAACAAAAATAACGAATTCCGCCATATTTCATTTCATCAAAAATATTCCAACATTCGCACAAAACAAATTCCTAAAACACTTTTTTCCCAAAAGGCTACGATTGTCTTGAAGCATTTCCCGAATGAATATTTACTATACGTTTGAAGTATTCGTTGGTAAATTGACGAGACAGGAATGGATGCATAATACAAAAAGTCGAAACAAACAGGTCAGGTCCCTATTTTCACGTAGATGAAGCACCCCGATCCTCAATCTTTGATGTGTTCGTGTGAGTAAATACGCCATGGGGTGAAATTGTACGTACCTATTCTATCTGGAGGGGAGTCAATTGTTCGCGAGGTACATTTTATTCCTTATTTTTAAGGAAGCAGGAATATTATTAGCAAGGTTTAGATGTAGACAAAAAAGCCGAGGAAGACTCCTTAATTTTTATCAAATCAAATCGATAAATGAAAAAAATAGGCACTTCGCCTGGCTGAGTTTCTTGCAGGTTCTTCTAAAAAGGCTAGATTTTGACCTGGATATTCTTTCGAAGTTCATAGTCCTTATTGGAGCCTCAACTGAATCATTCATTGTAATTAGATACTAACTCTTATTCGCTGTTCGACCCAAAATTTTCTCCAAAAATTTTCCTTTTTTCTAACTTAAATTAAGTTGCCTTAGTTACTCCATAACATCAGCTATCTGCCAATGAATGTCCCATTTAAATCGGTACAGCCTTTTCAGAGATTAGCCGGACACAATAAACAGACAGACAGACAACAATTAAAACTAAAACTAGATTTTGTATGTGAGCAACTTATTCATATCCATACATTTTCTGAAAAACTATTTATTTTGAATTACAAAAAGCTACGAAAGTACCTCATCATCTTTGGTGAATTTGATGTAGTTCCACCTCTGCCTACCCCTTCAGGAACCCTTATGGCTAGAATGGGTACACGTGAATAAATCTTTGTCGAATTCGCGTCAGACATAAAAATAAACTATTGTATACCAACGACGAATTTACAACGACGGTGGTAAATTCTCGACTTTCATAAGTGCCTTACCAGGGCCTAAACTGAATAAATATTTTTCATTTTCATTTTTTCATTTTCAATCCCTGAGCGGATTCGAAGGTGCGGTAAATAAGATGTTTATTTGCACAACCCTCGTAGGGCAGATTTATTCAGAATAAAAATAAAAGTATATTTCACTCAATTACGAAGTGGTTAAACTTTTACTAATACTATTTAGAATATTTATATCTATATACAGATAAATGAAATTGAAGTGTCTGTAATTCCAAAATAACAGCTTTTCACTAAATACACATGGAAGTATATACGGTACTGACATAAAAGGCGACTTTCATTACCAAATGGAATATCTTAATTTGATTCGACTTTTAACAAAGCACTTTAAATCGTCAGAACGACATGATTATACAGGACTAGCGGACGTCACGCGGTTTCACCCGCGTAGTTCCCGTTCCTGTGGGAGTACGGGGATAAAATATAGCCTATATTACTCGCTGATGATGTAACTATTCATTGCTGAAAGAATTTTCAAGATCGGTCAGGTAGTTTCGGAGCTTATTCAATGCAAACAAACAAACAAACAAAAGAAAGTAAAACCTTTCCTCTTTATAATATGAATGTAGATACCAAATAGAACACAGTTCCAAGCCACAAAATGTATTGTAAAAATATAAAAACTATCAGTACTATGCATAATATAGCTTGAGCTTAACCGTGAAAATGTAAAAATCGGACAGACAGAGACACGTTTCCATTAATATTATTAGTATAAATATATATGCGAACTTTTATTTATTAAAGACAGCAACACTTTTCATAAAGCAAAACTAGCAACATTACTGGCATCTGTACGCGAACTTACCGAATGATTAATGTGTGTTGCGAACTTTCACATGTAAAATATACAATACACGCCGCACGTGTGGAAAAGACTGTGCTCATTCAACTTCAATGCTTAATAAAACGTGGAACATTTACAAATACAAAATACAAAAATTATTTATTCATTAACCAGGTTGTTTACAGTATCTTTAATGTGGATGGGGCTACCTTTTAAGTATAAAATACCTGTGTTAGGGAACCCCGCTCTTCCATAACAATATCTTGTTTAATTACTTAATTATCTATTACTAGTTTACAGTTTAGTAATCTAAGATTAAAATATTAAAATGTAAGTGTGCGGTGTACATTTGTACCTTATTTATTCAGAGATAGAGTTCTTTTCAATGAGAGCACATAGCGTTTCATTATAATGATGACAACACTAGAAATTTTATTTCATGCCATCATTTAAACCTGAAGGTACCCAAAGTTAGTATGTTTACTCACTGTGCCCCTTAATAATAACTAGCTGTGCCCCGCGGTTTCACCCGCGCAGATTTAGTTTCATCCTTATTGTCGCGGAACCTTAATATTTTTGATAACTAAAAGTAGCCTAAGTTACTCCTTGAAACATCAGCTACCTACCAGTGAAAGTCCCGTTAAAATCCGTCCAGCCGTTTCAGAGATTACCCGGAACAAACAGACAGACAGCCAGACAGACAGACAGAGAAAGAATTTAAAACTGGGTTTTTTAGTGTCAGTAGCGTGTATACTTTCATATGCATTTAGTGAAAAGCTGTTATTTTGGAATTACAAACAGACACTCCAATTTTATTTATCTGTATATAGATGTATAGATTCATTAAATATTGAAGTTATGAAGTTACATAAAATCTGTATGGTGACAAAATATATAAATAAAATTATTATGTTCAATTAGTGGTCCACCTAAGTGCTGGAACTAGCTCAGCTCCCCCTGGATCCGCCGTTGATCACAATAGTGTCATCTTTAGGCCGACAGAGGCGCTGTTCTGATCCTATACAAGTCTGCGTTTACATCGACGCGGTGACTTGCGACGTGAAAAACTCGCACTAAGCCCCCGGGCCCAGGTACTTCTGATAAGCTGTTACAATAATTGTATTTCAAACGAATTCCAAAACTGCAAACCCGACGGAAGGTAAACTTGGAGTTGGCAAGAATAGTTGGGTTTAGGGGCGATATTAACGGGTCATGAAACTATTTGAAATTAACATTCCGAAGCGATTGTAATACCATTTTGTTGCTAACGAGTTCAGTTTATTGACATTCATTGCAATTGGTCATTCAAATCTTAATGTGGCAGAAAATAGTCGGTTTTAAAGGAAGTCACTGTTTGGACCTGTTTATGACTAGGCACGATTGATGAAATTAAAAATGCAAAATATCTTTATTTGATTACACTTTTAACAAAGTACTTTCAAATCGTCACAACGACACGACTACACAAGATTATACATGCTACTACCAGGTTCGGAAGGTTGCTTTGCTTGGACTAATGAAAGACTACACAGGATTATACATGCTACTACCAGGTTCAGAAGGTTGCTTTGCTTGGACTCATGAAATGTGGAAAGGGGATGCGGTTGCTGCGAGATTATTCGAATAAAACAATTCAGAAAATCTTTACAAATTTTGGCACATAAGGATATATTTTAAGGACACTAGGTGTATGTATAAGTACATAATAAAAGTAAAAGTTTTTTAAATAGAAGCCGTTGTTACTCCTTACACCTACAGTTACCTGTCAGTGAAATACCCATTAAAGTTGGTCCAGCCGGAACAAGCAGACAGCCAGAGAAACATTATTTAAATTGTTTTTTTATTTAGGAACCGTATGTTTCATTTGCATTTAATGAAAAGCTGTTCATTTAGAATTGCACACAGACACTTCAATTAATTTATCTGTATAGATAGATGCATGCATGGGCTTTGAAACTAAATATTAATGTTCAAGAGATATTGTCCCTATATACACATGTCACATAATCATAGTAGGTAATCATCGTCATTAATTTAAGAGAATTGTGACTTTTGTCGGTGTAACTGATCCAGTGCCATCTCTTTGACCTCCTTATACGTCATGACAAACACCTTTTCTTTTACTTGTCTCATAGTAGGTAGTTAGGTAATAATACCTTTTTTTTTATTGACGAGGTGAAAACCTTCAAAAGGTCCCCGACCGCCCTGGGAGCGGCAGATCGGGGTATGTGGGATTTTTACCGCACTAAAACCCCCCCGGTGGCCATCCTCAGTGCTCAGGGGGGACTCCGGGTACTCTGATTGATCGCACCGGTGTCCCCCCACACTTTGCCGGGGCAGCTGTGTCGCCGCCCCTGGAGACCTCGCTGTGCAAGGCAGCGCGAGCCACATCGCGCTGCCACCCCGTGGTCAAAGCTCCCACCCCGACCACCGCCAGCAGACCCTCCGGCCCCCTTTTAGTCGCCTCTTACGACAGGCAGGGGATACCATAGCCAAATTCTTAGACCCTGGGTATTGGGTGGAGGTAATAATACCTAATTATTGAATCAATAACAATGTAGCAAAGGTTCAATAAACCCATGCAGTATGGTGCACGAACCTTATATATAGTCGCATTATTGTAATGATATCGTGATCCCTCGCTAATGGATTATGTGATCACGGACGCTATTGTCACGAACAGCGCGTTCTTCGAAAATATATTTATACATCTAATCATCTATACTGATAAATAAAATTGAAGTGTGTGTTTGTTATTCGGAATTGTCAGCTATTTAGCATATATACGGTACTTAGATTAAAAAAACTGAGTCCGTCTGTTTATATGGCCTATACCAATTTCATCAGCCGCGTTGCTCACTAAGGTTTCTGAGCGTCGCACTCATCATTGAGTGTCGGTTTTAAAGATACGAAATTGAACCTTATACTCTATGTGTTATGTATCATTTTCCTATGATTGAAACTAATGCTCGTCGTCAAGTACGAAGCTGAGGAATCTTAGTGAATAACGCGGCTATCACTGACAGATACCTGTTTTTAAAGAAGTAAAGTAGGGAGCTTATTTCTAAAAAATAAGACTCCATGATATTAAGCCTATGCGGGTAAAACCGCGAGGCACAGCTAATATTTTATTTATATACTACCTGTGCCCCGCGATTTCACCCGCGTAGGTTTAGTTATTGTCACGGAACCCTAATATTTTTTATAAATAAAAGTAGCTTTAGTTTCTCCTTGAAACATCAGCTACCTGCCAGTGAAAGTCCCGTTAAAATCGGTCCAGCCGTTTCAGAGATTACCCGGAACAAACAAACAGACAGACAGACAGAGAAAAATTTTAAAACTTGCTTTTTTTTGTGTCAGTAGCGTGTATACTCTCATATGCATTTAGTGAAAAGCTGTTATTTTGGAATTACAAACAGACACTTCAATTTTATTTATCTGTATCTGTATAGATAATTCCTTTCCCTGTATGATCATGAATAAATTATTGGAAAGACTGTGTTGTAATGTTACTTCTGGGGCTTTACCATGAGCTCTTATTGCCATGATAGTTTCACTCATTTATGAGACAGTTGTATGTGACGTGCATATTATCATTGCAATAAGAGCTCATGGTTGGGCCCCTGTTTTGAGTTTAAGGTTTTGTTGTTGTGTCAGAATCTGGAATGAGTTACGTCATTATACGCGTTACAATTACTGCAATTGTTATAGTTATCACGGCTCTCCCTGGCCTTATCCCATGTTTTTGGGGTCGGCACTTGATTCAACCCGATGTGGTTGATCACCTGATTTTTATATGAATCGACTGCCATCTGACCTTCGTAACCCCTTTTTGAGGAAAATCGGCAATCTGGGTTAAACCAGTTGTCAGACTTTCTTAGGCCTCTGACTGACCTGTAACGATTGCCAAAGATGTTAAATTGGCAACCTTTTGGCAAATACAGGACTATTATGTATGGGTTGCAATCAATTATGCCTGTTCACTTTAGTTAAAACATCTATACTGATATTATAAAAAGGAAAGGTTTGTATGTATGTTTGTAACGACTTGGCTCTAAAAATACTGGAACGATTTAAAAAATTCTTTCACTATTTTAATGCTACATTATCACTGATTAATATACGTTATACTTATCTCCATGCTCCCGCGGGAACGAGAACTACGCGTTTGAAACCGCGTGACGTCCGCTAGTTACATAATAAAGAAACTGTAATAAAAATTACACTGTAAATTTTCAAAATAATGAGATTTTTAACAACATCAACCGTATAAGCTCTAAGTAGAATAATGATTATTCTAATCCATACACCTAGACATCTATATACAAGTCAATATAATTGAAGTGCCTGTTTTAAATTTTATAATAACAGCTTTTCAGTAAATGCATATGAAAGTATATACGGCACTGACATAAAACAATACATTTTAAAATTTTTCTCTGTCTGTCTGCTCCGACTAATGTCTGAAATGATTTTAACGGGACTTTAACAAGCACAGTGCCTAGTGCGAGTTTTCTTAAAATCGCCGTTACAAGTCATCGCGTCGACGTAAACACAGATTTGTTTGGGCTTACAATTCTGTCATCTTTAGGCCGACAGAGGCACTGATTCGATCCCATACAAATCTGCGTTAACTTTGACTCGGTGACTTGTGACGGCGGCTGTGAAAAACTCTTACTTTTTTTTCTAGGCTACTTTTTTTTATTAAAAATATTAGGGTTCCGCGACAATAAGGATGAAACTGAATCTACGCGGGTGAAACCGCGGGGCACAGCTGGTTAGAGAAATAAAGTCGTATGCATGTGTTGAAACGAAGAAGACATTATTTATGCAATACGGCAGCAAAGGCCATGTTCGCGTAAGACCATTATAGCAACGAGTACATAGCCCGGTATAGTCTACAAAATAGCCCATTAAGCGCTTATTCTTAGATACGTTGGACAAACAAGCGTTTATACAGAATTAGAATAGCCACTAATAACTATGTTGGTTTGTTTACACTTGGTAACTACTGTTGTTGGTAGTTTTATTCTTCTCTGGTATATGAGAAGCTTTTGACTCAGATAGGATGCAAAATACGAGTCTGCCAGTTTCACTAGTAAAAACGTCACCAAATGTATGGGAATGACATATGTCATGAGACTGATTTATGTCATCTCTATAATTTTTTTGTCGTTTCTATTAGTGCAAGCGCGAGAGAATGTTACTTTGTCTACAGGAGAAGAAACGGCGAAACAAACTGCCCAGTTCCCTCATTATAAATGGGTTGTTTTAGTACAATTGCATTGAAAAGTGAGCAACTAATTGCCATACTTGGCTTTGATATCTGGATCGCAAACCAATATTTATGTTATATAAGTCAAGAAACTGTCTTATTTATCATCTTTGGCAATCGTTACAGGTCAGTCGGAGGCCTAAAAATAGTCTGATAACTGGCTGGATAAAGAGCCGTGGTGGCCTCGGGGTTAGAGCACTCGCCTGCTACGCAAGCGACGCAAGTTCGAATCCCAACGGGGCCTGTACCTATGAGTTTTTCTAAAAACTTTTGTATAGTGATTTCACACCACGTGCTTTTTACCTGCATATGTCTGAGCAATAATTCAAAGACGTATGTATAGTGCCTGAGACGGCGATGGACTCGCCCTTTGTCACGTTGGCACTTAATCATATTCGGTGAAATGTGGGTGTTGAAAATTACAACACCTCGGCCTACCCCTTCGGGGAATACAGGCGTGAGCATATGTATGTTAGTATGTATAACTGCCTTAACCCAGATCACAGATTTTCCTCTTTAAAGGGGTTACGAAGGTCGGGTGCCAGTCCCTTTCATATAAAAATCAAGTGTTCAGTCACGGGATGAATCAAGTGACGACCCCAATGGGGATAAGGCCAGGGAGATGATGAAGTCTAGAGTCTTAATAAGAATAAATAACGTAAACCTAATCTTAATTCGTTCTACCTCGTCAACGTAATTGAGATTTGAAACGACAAAAAATTTTGAGACTCAAATTTCTAAATATCGAATCATTTCAAAATTTCACATAGTATTGTTAAAGCTGCAGTTAAATGAATTTGTTTCTTAATTTAACTGAGTCATTACATAATTTAATTAATAGTGAAATTAGATTGTTATTTAGTGTATTTTTTTCCTATTTTCTCGTCGTGCTTGTTGCATTTCCCACGAAAAGTACCCGTGAAATTGGGTGGATATAATTTGGAGACGTAACGTAATGTTTAATTAAATTGTTAGGTTTCAGCACAAAAAAGTTTAAGGTATATTATTAAGTAATTTTAGTAAAAACATCTATGTTTCGAATCTATTACGTTATATGAAAGTGAAAATTCAGTCTGATTTATGAGTTTTCTGAATGTCTATGAAATGTCATGAATTTACCTGCTTAATTTATACTTTATTTATAACTAGTTGTGCCCCGCGTAGATTTAGTTTCATGCTTAATTTCGCGACACCCAATTTTTTTTATAAATAAACTAGTTGTGCGCCGCGGTTTCACCCGCGTAGATTTAGTTTCATGCTTCATGTCGCGGAACCCTAATATTTTTAAGAAATAAACGTAGCCTAAGTTACTCCTTGAGACATCAACTACCTACCAGTGAAAGTCTGGTTAAAATCCGTCCAGCCGTTTTGGAGATTACCCGGAACAAACAGACAGACAGACAGAGAAAATTTTTATAACTTGGTTTTTTAGTGTCAGTTACGTGTATACTTTTGCATTTAGTAAAAAGCTGTTGTTTTGAAATTACAAACAGACACTTCAATTTTATTTATCTGTATAGATATTCAAAAATAAAACTGACTATTCTGATCATTAAATAAGTAAATACGTCGGAATTAATTAATTTGCTCTGTTTAAACAAACCATTATTATTGAATACAAACAACAACCAAATTACAACACACGAACAAATTAAGAATATACAAATTAATTGGCGCAAAATTATTTCCACCACGATTTATTCGGTCGAAAACAAATGAAGCCTAAGCATTAATAGACATGTCAAATTAGCTGTCAGTCAGACCTTAATCGTAAAGTAATACGGCTCATATTTGCTTGTAACCACCGGATGTATGCTACCATACAAATTAGTTTAACGATAACGTATGACGTGGTTTTCGGTGAATTTTAAATGAATATTAACTGTATGTTTTGTTTTCAGGTACGTTTCAGGCGGCGGCGGCGGCTTGGTAAATATAATACAATTTAATGAATTATTCATATATTATAACTGTGGTTTATTTATTTGTTCATTGTTAATCACTTGGTTAATTTGTTAATGGTTTTTGGAACTATGACCTCGGTTGATCTCGGATGATATTCGAGGTTCTTAGCCCATGTTGTTATGGTAACCGCTAGCGGACGTCACGCGGTTTCACCTGCGTATTTCCTGTTCCCGTGGGAGTACGGGGGTGAAATATAGTCTATGTGACTCGCTGATAATTTTGCTATTCATCGCTGAAAGCATTTTTAAGATCGGTCTAGTAGTTTTGGAGCCTAATCAATACAAACAAACAATGTTTTCTCTCTTATAATATTAATAATATATGTGTCATGTTCTGTTTGAAAGCTCCAGTATATGTATGGTTAGAAGAATACTTACTAAGATTAGTTAGCTAGGATAAGCCTAAGTATTGCTTGTAACTGGGCACTGATCCTGACTCTGAGCTGCTACTGGGATATATTGCCCGTGCCGGGGATCGTAGCCAGGACCTCGTTCGTGTTCTGCAGTTACGACCACTGCACAAATGAGGCAATATATTATGTGTATTGTAAAATAAACCTTAGCCCTTAATATAAAGCGCTGCAGTACTAATATAGCTACCCTTAAAAATATACTTGAAAAACACCGATTCGTAAATTAAAATGAAACATAAAAGACAAAAGGGCCGTAATGAAATGTGGCCGTGTTGAAATTATATCCCTAAATTAAATTTTCAAGGTCAAGGTCTCGTCCCGAGAGTCCTACTAATTGCGGGATGACTTTTAGTTGGACAAGGTGACAACCCTGACGGTAATGGCTTCACTTACAACCGTTCTAAAGTAATTACCTTTATACCTGTTCCGTATGTAGCGAGTAATTAGGCAATTAATATACGTATAGCTTCCTAATGAAGGTTGTCCCTACTTGTACTTGACTAATGAGCCCGCGACTTTGTTTGCGAATTATTTCAAACTTCTTACCTGAATATTTTCCCAAAATAATGAATCCCATTTTTTCCCAGTATGTGACGCAAGTTCAAATCTCGTGAAGCAGTAGTGTGTCACACTAAGTGCTTTACGGTGAAGGAGAACATCGTGAGGAAGCCTGCATATGTTTTAGAAGTAATGCAATGTATATATGGTGCCTGAGACGGCGATAGACTATCTGTCACTTTGGCACTTAATCATGTTCGGTGAAAAGTTGGTGTTGTTATTACAACCCGAGGGGTTCGGAGAATACACATGAAGTATTGTGGAAGAATCCTCCTCAAACCATGTGAAAGAACTCTGAGTTTGAGTTTGCAGTAAAACTTAATTAATATGACAATAAAATATGGATTTCTGACAACTTTTCATTACTTATGTTAGAATTCCAGATAAAATACTTAAGTACAATTTAATTTTCTTAGTATTTCATGAGACACATTTTTCGCCTTTTATAAGTTAATGCTTAATTTGCCAGTATATGAAATTTGCTCTTTAAAAGTATAAAGGAAGTAACTAGTTTTTTGTTAAAAAAATGATCCAATTAAATTACGCAAACAAAGACAGGACGTCAAGCGTTACGCAGTAATTTTCCTCAAATAACAAGTTACGTCAAAAACTTGAAAAGGTTAACGTGCTAAGAAAATCTTTTAAGTAATTTCCGACGATTGGACCAAGGTATTCACAAAAAAACTGCGTCACGTAAGACTTTATTTGTACTAATATAAAGGTGATATTGGCTTGTTTTGGTGGTAAAATACATTTTCACGTGATGAATAATCCTTGAACCGCGATGGACGATGATTCTCGGTGTCAATGATCGATACACGATCAACATTTTAAAGGTCATCGTATCTATTATGTGAATCTTAAAAAATAGTCACAAACGAAAAATATGAAAAAAAAAATTTAAACTTCTTGAGAAGTCGCGAAAATCGGAAAACTGGGGTTGAAATTCCCCACGCTCTTAAAGTGCTAGTTATTCAAAGACACAAAAAAATATACTCGTATGTTACCAAAATGTTTACGTAGTACCTCATTATATAGGCAGGGAAAAAGAAAAGACTAACATAAAAAAATTTACTAACCTTGCAAAAAAATCTGGCATAAAAATCCGCAATACCTGCCTTAATTGCACACTACAAGGTCTGCAATACAAAAAAAAACACAATAGAACAACGGACATTACTTCCATTAGAGGACAATACTGGCCATTCGCAAAAACGACTGCGTGCCAGTCAATAACTCGATTGTTTTTTTACGATTTTTTTGTTTATATTTCTTAATTTGCAACCGGCGAGATTCGAAATATGAATTTAACATTCACGATCGCGTCACCGTGAGCTATGATTGGCGGACGATTACGTTATCACGGTTGAAATTGGAACGTAATTGAAATTTGAATTTGGAAGTCGTCATTCTTAATTGCTACGTTTATGTTACAAATGCGAGTTTTACGTTGAATATATTTCACTTTTCAATCTTCTTAGCTGAAAGATTAACTAATAGTTAATGACATATCATTTGTTTTAACACTTTGATCGTTAGCGAGATATATAAGGTAGAGAGCAAGAGAGTATATTCTTTTGTAATTGTCACTTAATTTTTTTTTAATATCGACATCTTCTGCCCGCGACTTCGTCCGCGTAGAATAGTTACTTTGGGTTTACGGTAACTCTAACCCAGTCTTAGCATGATGATATATAGCTTATATCTTTCCTCGATAAATGGGCTATGCACTGTAATATTTTTTCGGATCGGACGTTTAATCTGTATTCACTCCCATTCTAGCCATATCTTCTATCACACAATCCATGCATCGTTTCTTAGGTCTTCCTCTCCCCTTGTACCCATCCACATTCATAAACAAAACATTTTTGGCAACATTATTCTCATCCCTCCGCATAACATGTCCATACCACGACAAGTGTTTATTTTTCAACTTCTCAGTCACTGGTGCGTCTCAGTCACTTTCAGACTTCCCCTTATAAACTCATTCCTTACCTACTAGGCACTCTGTATTTATCTATTGCACTTTACCACAGTCATATAATGAATCCCCTCTTTATACTTTTATTCTCGTCCTACAAACATTTAAAAGTATTCTCATACATAATAAATACCTGTTGCGATCACTAGTCGTACTTTTTGTGGTGTGACAAGTAAAACAGGCTGGTTTTCTCTAGCGAAAAAAGTAACCGATCACATCCGCTTCCTGTCGCCGCTTCCCATATTGTAAGGCTTCTTTTGCGAAGGTTTTAAATATAAAATCCATTAATTTTGCGAAACGCTCTATCGTTCACATCGTTGCTACGCAACGGGTTCGCAGCATAAACTTTCTGACCCCATTTTAATATTTAATCCTGTGTAATGTATTTTTTGACTGACGATTTGATAGTAGACAAATCAGTATTTCTTCAGATAAACAATTAACTAAAGAAACAAACTCTTCAGCTTTAAAATATTAGCATAGACAAGATGTGGTGACTTAATTTCACAGGTGGCCCGCGGAACCCTATTGTTTTTTTTTAAATAGTCTATGTTACTCCTTATGACATTAGCTATCTGCAAGTCCCGTTAAAATCTGTCCACACGTTTCGGAGGTTAGCCGGACCAAAAAGAAACACAGACAGAGAAAAAAAAATTATATAGTTTTTTTTTATGTGACTACCGTATATACTGTCATCTGCATTTAGTGAAAAACTGTTAATTTGAGATAACAAACAGACATTTAAATTGTATTTTTCTGTATAGATTGGTAATCTCCTACCGAATTTCGGTTACGGTGGCTAATCTCAACGGGGATTAGCCATGTGCGCAGGAGAAATCGTCGTCCCCGGAGAATAAAATAATAATTGCAAAAACACGATTTTTGAGGAAAAATAAAAAACATGTTTTCGTTAATTGCTTCTTAAATACTGGGCATAGACGACTGATTGTTAGCATTAAGAAAAGTTAATTTTTTGTGCGTTCGGAATCTTTTATTCAAACATGTCTAAGACGTTTCAAAATCGATATATTTAAAGATCAAGAACTTAATCAAAATCTCTCATCATCAATGTTGCAAGTGCACAAGTGTGTGCGCAAACACAGGTGCACTCTTTATTCCCTCACTCTCATAGTCCGATGGGACGGCAATCCGCCACGACCGGAGAGAGATTAGATTATGTATATGCGGAGAGAGATTAGATTATGACGTAACCAAGTCATTGCCCTGATCAGAGGGCGGCTAAAATATATTGAAAACTACCGAGAAACGTCAATAACATCTCGTTTCGATAAAAAAGCTGCGCGAACGAAGAATTCCGTTGTGTCACATAGTGTATTTGTTGCAATACATCTGATAGAAACGTGGTACGTATTCACACTTAGCGAATATGCAAATATCTATTATCTCATAGATAAAAATTAAGTATATAAAACAAAATTGTCGTGTCTGTCCGTATGTTACCATTTCGGCAAAAACTGAGGTTATGTGTTCAGAGCTGTGACTCCAAATTAATTAAAATGAGGAAAAAGTTGTATAAAACTAATTTTCATTTGTATCAAGTGCCGTCACGAGTTACGAGCGCTGATCTTGAATGTGTAATAATAATTTTGCTAGTCTGTCTGTATGACGCGACGCGATTAAAATACATGCGCAGTTTCCCCCACTATTTTCGCTGAGCGCTTATAACTGGTGACGGAACCTGTATCTATGAACATTGCTATGACTGGCTGAAATTTGCTTTTTGCAATTTGCGACCTCATGTTGGGTGGTCTAATGACCTGAATCACTGGAAGTGCCAGATGCGATAACTAGGGTATCGGTCTTAGGTTATAAATATACATTACATTACAAAAACATTCTAGGTACACGTTTATCGTAAGGGGGAGGGGGGGCAGTCGCTGGGGGGATATGGGCAGATATGCCGATGGGGCAAGTGAGCCGACAGATAGCACTGTTTCGATCCCATACAAATTTGCGTTCACGTCAACGCGGTGACTTGTGACGGGGATTTTAAGAAAACTCGCACTAGGCACTCAGGAGGAACGTCGTGGAGTTTAGTCGGTGCGAGTCCGACATAATCAGGAACTACGTAAAAATGCTACATGTTTAGAGTTTACGCATACGAGACGGCGACAAACTCACTATCTGTGACTTTCAACCAATTTTGCCAAGGAGGTTCTTGGTTTGATCTCCAGGTTGGGCCAAGTTGCGATCTATCAGAGTACCCGGAGTCCCCCCAAAGCACTGAGGATGGCCACCGGGGGGGTTTTAGTGCGGTAAAAATCCCACATACCCCGATCAGCCTCTCCCAGGGCGGTCGGGGACCTTTTGAAGGTTTCCCCCTCGTCAATAAAAAAAAAAAAAAAAAAAAAGTGCTATTACATTTGGTGAAAGGTCAATATATATAAGTATTTTTGTCAAGCTAATGAAGTCCTTAAAGCTAATAACATAAGACGTACCTAGTAATTAAAAGAACTACTTCTAAATTTAAAAGTAAAAACGTTAATAATCGCATGTATTCGAAAAGAAAAAATAATAAAAACTGTCAAACCTATGTTAATACTACTTTTTACAACAATTTGTGAAGTGAATCACTAAGAAATTCAATTTAAATATAGAATGCTACCTGACCGAGATGGTTACTGGCACAAAACGTTTCAATGAAATAAAATCAACCGTAAATAAAAGACTATAAAGCTTCAATTCCATTCGCACGGAATGTACTTTCACTAAGTAATGCCAATGTCAGCGCATTTTCTTCGTTATGCAATTACGTCATAGCTCAGTTACACAATCTCGTGTCACACAAGCGGTATTCGCTAATCGTATTCTACATAACTGATTCGAATTTCATAATTACTTCTATTCTTTTTTCAAACGAGATCTTATAGATTGTAAACTCGGTTATTTATAAACAGCCGGTTCTAGACTTTCAAATTTGAAATTCGAAAACACTTTCGATTATGCAGGACAAGTTTGTTACCCGCTATAAAATAAAATATTACTTTGGAATTCGAATAAAATTTACATTTAAGTGTTGTTTTTCTTGTATTTACATACTATTATTTTGTTTTATTTAAATGTTAAACTGTTATTTTGGAGAAACGAGACTAATAGTTGAATCAATAATAGCCTACTTCCATTCGTTTTTAAATATTGAACCTTAAGATCAGACCAGGACAGTAGAGTAGCGGTAGACAAAAATATTTCGTTAAGGGGTCGAATTTCAGGTTGAAAATAAAACACAATAAAATATGAAAATTACAATGTAAAAGATTTATTCCGTTTAAGCACTTATCAACGTCAAAGAACTGCCGGTTGGGAAACTAGCCTTCTGAGAAAAATCGTCAAGAAACTCAACTGGCAACATGTACACTTCATAACATAATAGATCATTATTGATTAAAATAAAATCCATCACCGATCATCTAATATTAAATTGTATCAACATGTGTACAAAAAAATAATTAAAAAAGATTTATATAAGTTTGCATACTCATTGCTGGGAGCGTGCAGAGTTGTATGAGCAATAAACGTTTATTGTCCATTTATTTCCACATGATAAAACGATAAAATGCCGAACATAACCTTGGTATATCCGATTCGTTAACTAAGGGCCGGATAAATAAACAAATCAACAGATTACACCGCAGAAAAATTTCAATCTTGATTGCTGAGTAAATATTTACTAGAGTTGGGCCCGCTTCGAATGCGAATTCGGATATTGCGCGGTTATTTATTTTGCTATAATGAGTTTCCGGTTTTTGCGATGCCTTGAATCCTCTTAAGGTATTGGTGGAGCAACCCACATTCATTTTCACGCGTATGTTATACCAAGCAGGTATGCTTTAAGATACAATATATACATGCAGATATATAAATAGAATTGAAGTTTTTTATTTAACCACTAGCTGTGTCCCGCGGTTTCACCCGCGTAGATTTAGTTTCATCCTTATTGTCGCGGAACCCTAATATTTTTAATAAATAAAGTAGCCTAAGTTACTCCTTGTAGTCAACGGGGGACACGGCTAGTCACAAATACATTCACTTACCCTCACATCTGTATTCCCGGAAGCAGAAGGCAGAGTAACACAATACAATGTATGTATAAATCCCATGTAATGAGGGACGGGCTTATTGCCATTAATCGGACACTAATCCAGGCCTGGGTTGCCACTGAGGTATTACAGACAGAAAAACCCGATGCAAAAAAGGGGTGTTATAAGTTTGATGTCGATGTCTGTCTGTCTGTGGATCTGTAAGGGGTGGACTGATTGTGATGCGGATTTTTTCGATGGTTCTTGTATGTTTGGTTAATATCGGTCCAGTAGTTTAAGAGTATCAGATCTCTTATAAGTAAAGTATTTTCAGAGTATTATCTAACAATTACTTTCAATCTAATGCTGCACCCAAAATCCAGTTTTAAGGGTTGTCCCTTTACGTATTTTATGTAACTTATTTTATGAGTCATTAGACGAAAAATGCAATGTATTTAACACTAGCTGACCCGACAGACGTTGCCCTGTCTTAATTATGAGAATGCAGCACGTATTTTATCAATTCTATGTCAAACGTCATAAATTTACATCAAAAAGTTTTTATTGTCCAGGTTAGATTTAATAAGAAAGAAATAATTTTATATGGTGGTTAAGTCTACTTAAATGTTCAAATTTTCCGCGCAATTAATTTTTTCTTTCATAAGAACTATGTCCTAACAATAACAAACACAACAAAAAAATTACTATCGAAATCGGTCCAGCTGTTCACCCGTTATGTCGTGACCAAGGGAAATGGGGATTTATTTTTATAAATATAGATTTCTTGAAGAGAAGATATCTCTTGATATCTTATTCACTTTGTCTCCCTGACGGAATAGTCAAAGCTAAAGTTTAAGCACTTTAGAGCTCTAAAAGTTTGTGAATTACAACTACACTTACCAGGAAGGCTGATGTCTTTACCACCAACGTCTTATACATATTTACGTCTAGACATATATATGTCTAGACTTTTTAGGCACACATTTTTGTCACAGAGCATCGGCTGATAGAAAGAAAGAAAGAAAATTAATTTTTCATACATAGAATAATGCGACGCAGCATTAATTATAATTATTATATAAAGTACTAAATATGTGGGTAATTTAATTACATTATGATGTCACAGACAAACATTGACTGTTGAGCAGACAATGCTGCGCTCTCTCTGCTCCTTAATAATTGTATATCTGTGGGCTACCTAGTTGATACCGCACAAAAATAAAGACTGCAAACAATTTGCGTAATCTATGGCAATATACCACAGTTTTCCACAGACAATGTAAGAATGCGAATAATCTGCAGCTCCAAAACATGCATCTTACTAGTAATATATATGGTCAAAAATTATAGCAATATAATGAGTAACCAAGAAATTCTAATACATTTTACTAGATCTAATAGTTTTATATATATCTTCTATACAGATAAATAAAATTTAAGTGTCAGTTTGTAATTTCAAAATAAGAGTTTTTCACTAAATGCATATGAAAGTATACACGCTACGGACACTAAAAAAGTAAATTTTAAAATTTTTCTCTGTTTGTCTGTCTGTCTGTTTGTTCCGGGTAATCTCCGAAATGGCTGTACAGATTTTAACGGGACTTTCACTGGCAGGTAGCTGATATATTAAGGAGTAACTTAGGCTACTTTAATTTATCAAAAATATTAGGGTTCCGCGACCTAAATCTACGCGGGTGAAACCGCGGGGCTCAGCTAGTTCTTTCATATATACGTTCGCGAGTTATGAGGACTGAAGTAAATTGAATACGCAGTTCCTATTGCAAGGTATAAAAGGTATCAAAGACACAAAACAATAAAAATTTTTGAACAAATACATGCGCAGTCAACCCACTAAATTCGCGAGCGCTCATTATTCGGCGTACTTGTTTGAGTATAGGGCATACTTGCCGATAATCTTATACGCAGCGTATTAACACGTTCACAACACTATTTCTCAGGATTATCGTGCGTTACCAAACGATATGCGTGTTAGGGCACCGTTTGCTATTAATATGACTATTTCGACATATCGGCGAGTACGTATAGAGTAACCTCTAACTAATCTTTGTTTATGGAGTGTGGAAAATATTGTGCGCTTATAACTACATCATACAAGCCTATCGCGCCTTAGATTTGGTAAGAAAACGATTTTCTTGCGAAACGATTACTGTCGAGCATGCGTACCGTCCTTAATAGTAAGCGGTTACTACAGACTATGAACGCGGGCAATATTTCTGAATGTAATCACTTTGCTGGCAGTTACCCACACTATTTTCGCTAAGCGCGCATAACTCGTGACAGCACCTGTATAAACCTAATAACTTCCTAGAGATAAAACCCACGACACGCAGTATACACCTAATCTTTAAAAAAATAAAAACATAAATAAATATTATGCTCACGCTATCCTCGAAAGGGTAAGCAGAGCTGTTGTAATAACAACACATTTCACCGAATATGATTAAGTGCCAACGTGACAGAGGGTGAATCCATCGCCGTCTCAGGCACTATACATACGTCTTTGAATTACTTCTCAGACATATGCAGGTGTCCTCACAATGTTTTCCTTCACCATTAAGCACGTGGGGTGAAATTACTGCACTTAAGTTTTTAGAAAAACTCAATGGTGCAGGGGCCTTACCATGAGCTCTTATTGCCATGATAGTTTCACTCATTTATGAGACAGATGTATGTGACGTGTATACATCTGTCACTGTCGCACAATTGGCTTAACATTGCAATAATGCTCATGGTTGGGCCCCAGGGCGCTTAAACCCCACGGCCACCACGGCTCGTTATCTTTAAAACTAGACTTTAAATACAAGTATTACGTGGTTGGAATGTTTCATTAGCCTATCGGTCCCCGAGGTATCGGTAGATCGCGTGACAGCCTGTAGTTTTAGATTGCAAGACCATTTAAGCCTTATCTGAGGCCTAACGTGCGTTGGGTAAAGTTAATTTTCACAACAGTCATTTTCTTCGGCTATTTACACTAAGCTATCAAAGTTTACAAATGGATTGCTATCCCCATTTATCTGTCAGATTTGATCTATTACCTACCTACGTTCAATTTAATAATAAGTTTAATTAGCGATATGTTTTGAAATGAAAGTAAGGACAAAACTATACATTTGTTTATCTTTAGTAACCCAAATGACAGATGGATAGAATATTGACGGCCGTTCGGTGACAAACAAGCCTACATTCCGCTTGGTATGGCATAGAATAGTAATACAGCTGCCCCGGGGATGTGCCCCGCCAAAATGTGGAGGGACACCGGTACAATCTATCAGAGTACCCGGAGTCCCCCCTGAGCACTGAGGATGGCCACCGGGGGGTTTTATTGTGGTAAAAATCACACATACCCCGACCTGCCTCTCCCAGGGCGGTCGGGGACCTTTTGAAGGTTTCCCCCTCGTTAATAAAAAAAAAGTACTGAATAGTAATATTGTCCGCCAATCTCTGCAGTCTATGAAAGCTTGTGACCAAGTGTCACTCACGCGTTCTTTCTATACAAAATTATTGTTAAGAGGAAAGATTTGTTAGTTTCGAATTAACTTAAGATCTACTCATTCGATTTAAAAAAGTCTACCACGGTCTGAAAAATATATTGTAAATCGAGGTTAATTAGGTATCCGAAATAACGCGGGGACAACGCCTTTTATATTTCATGTTTGTGGTTTTGATGTACATCTTGTACACCCTAGCTGAGTTCCTTACCGGTTCTTTTCATAAGCCTAGTTTTGGGACCGGTGGTAATTATTCGACGTTCATAAGTGCCTTTACTGGGCCCAAACTGAATAAATAATTTTCATTTCATTTCATTTCGACTTCGGAGACAGTATCTAATTAATTAACTATTGCGCCACCGGTAAAATTCAACATTACGAGTCGCAGGAGTGTACTAAGGGGTGGGGGGCACAAGGGGGTCTTAGGGGGTCAGTTGTAAAGTCTTATTTACAGCGCATGGGTAGGCTTGAAATTTTACGACTCCGTGATGTCATGATTAGCTTACAATGGAAGAGCCTTGAGCACACTATTTGATCGTAATAGAGCGTATTTTAAAAAACTCGACTTATTAAATTGTGATTTTTTTTCTGTCTGTGTCATGACGTAATAATTCTTTTACAACGCGAACGATCTTAGTAGGCATGAAGTTGTCTGCTAACTAAATATCCAAACAATATGAAAATTATTTGACATTTTCTAGTTCAGACGTTTGTTGAAATAAATGCGAGATGAGATTATTCATATAATTATTTTCATAAAAAAAATACCTGAGGTTGATACATATTCATCTGTTCTAATATATACAGCTGAAGAGTTGTTCTGTTTGTTTGACATGCTAATCTCAGGAACAATGGTCCGATTAAAAAAATATCCATGTTAGATTAGATAGCCCATTTATCAAGCATGTTGACCAACCGCGGGCTAAATATTTTATTTTAAAGTTGAGCCAAAGTAACTATTCCTCGTTAACGAATTCGCGGGCAGAAGCTAGTGATATGAAACAATTTTTATTTAAATTCACATGTAAATGTTACGAATCGAATTCTAACAATGTATGCTTAGACAATATTAATTCATCAAAACTGTTATCTAACAAGTTTTGTAATCTTGATAATATTACATAACGGACAGCTAGACATTAACAAAATACGTTCATATATCATTTTCAATCGTGTATTTATGATTGTAATATTTCCTTATATCATAACGAACACCAAACGTAAATGACATAACAATGAATTAAATGTTATTCATAGGCATATTAGCATATAGGATGCATACATAAATGACGTGCGATATGTGATTTAAAAAAAACTTAAAAAACTTTCGATAAAAAATTAAAATTAAATTCTAGCATTTCACTTGTTTTTTAAGTTCAATTTAATAAGCGTCATGTTTCGTCAGATAATATGAAATGAAAAAATATTTTATCCGGTAGCCGGGTAGGCAGTAAAATTGCGTCATCCCATACATACATACATATACTCACGCCTGTATTCCCCGAAGGGGTAGACAGAGGTGCTGTAATTTTCAACACCCACATTTCACCGAATATGATTAAGTGCCAACGTGACAGAGGGTGAGTCTATCGCCGTCTCAGGCACTATAGAGGTTTCCTCACGATGTTTTCCTTCACCGTAAAGCACGTGTGAAAATCACTGTACATAAGTTTTTAGAAAAACTCATAGGTACAGGCCCCGCTGGGATTTGAACTTGCGTCGCTTGCGTAACAGGTGACTGCTCTAACCGGCTTGCGTCATCCCACTCTAGACTTTTGACTATTTGATCAAATTTATCTTAATAGATATTTTTTTAATACTAGTTATTTGACCGATCAGTCACATCCAGTATCTCTAGTTCCAAACCAGGTACGTACTTAGTCTCCGGTTTTATTTATTTTACTTTCACCGCGGCACGGAATACCGTTTTCCGGGCGTATTTGTGTTGGAGTAATGTTCTGGTTTGCTCTATTTGCCAAATATAACCCGGATAAGTCGCGAGGACATACTTTATGTCCCGGATAGCGCGGATATAAAGCCATATTGAATTGGAATAGTGTGGAATTGACAGCCAATGAGATTTGTAGGACTGTTTATCATGTAGTTTAATATTTGGAACATATTTTTAATGAAACATTACTGTAATTGTAGTCATCCTTTAGAAAGTTAAAAGATTTACACCAAATTGAATTTAATCACAAAATTACACATGAAAACAAATTGTACAGAAATTCGATCGCGGAAAAGGTAACACACAGACAAACATATACAATTTTCTAATTATTATATTATCAACTTGCTGTGACTCGCGGTTTTACCGGCGTAGACTTTCATGATCACTTATAAAAAAAATTTTTTGTTTCTCTATCTAACATCAGCTGTCTGCCAGTAAAAGTCCCGTTAAAATCGGTCCAGGCGTTTCATAGATACTTCAATGCTATTTATCAGCAGATTTCATAGATACTTCAATTTCGTGTATCTGTATAGATGTATAAGTATGGATAGTGTATATATGAAACCATTTGCCTTTGCAAAAAAAATCCATCCAAAAAATATTTATTCTAGTGACCATAATAAATTTAAATTTCCTGGTAATAAAATATTTATAGTTTAGTACTAGCTGTGCCCCGCGGTTTCACCCGCGTAGATTTAGTTTCTTCCTTATTATCGCAAAACCCTAATATTTTTAATAAATAAAAGTAGCCTAAACTACTCCTTGAAACATCAGCTACCTGCCAGTGAAAGTCCCGTTAGAATCGGTCCAGCCGTTTCAGAGATTACCCGGAACAAACAAACAAACAGACAGACTGACAGAGAAGAATTTTAAATCTTGGTTTTTTAGTGTCAGTAGCGTGTATAATTTCATATGCATTTAGTGAAAAGCTGTTTTTGTTATTTTGGAATTACAAACAGACACTTCAATTTTATTTATCTGTATAGATGTATAGATATAGATTACTTGGCGTTAATTTAGTTAACAGCCCTTTAGTTGGGACTTGAAATAACCTAGTTACACCACACGATATCACCTACTTACTGTCGAACAATAAAATGTGTTACAACTCGACTAATACTTGTTCCTAGTTTAAATACGTATTAACTGCTTACGTAAATACTTCGAGAATAGTACTAGAGTTTATGATATTGGTTTAAGTACACCTCTACTTAATACCTCGTTACGAATCAATAGGGCTGAGGTTATCTATACAGATAAATAAAATTTAAGTGTCTGTTTGTAATTCCAAAATAACAGCTTTTCACTAAATTCACATGAAAGTATATACGGTACTGACATCTATACATCTATACAGATAAATAAAATTGAAGTGTCTGTTTGTAATTCCAAAATTACAGCTTTTCACTAAATGCATATGAAATTATACACGCTACTGACACCAAAAAACTAAGTTTTCAAATTTTTCTCTGTCTGTCTGTCTGTCTGTCTGTTTGTTCCGGGTAATCTCCGAAACGGCTGGACGGATTTTAACGGGACTTTCACTGGTAGGTAGCTGATGTTTCAAGGAGTAACTTAGGCTACTTTTATTTATCAAAACTATTAGGGTTCCGCGACAATAAGGAAGAAACTAAATCTACGCGGGTGAAACCGCGGGGCACAGCTAGTAAAAAATACAATTAGATTTTTCTCTAACTTTCTGCCTGTTTGTTATGGATAATATCCGAAACGTCTGGACCGATTTTAACAGGACTTTCACTGACGGATACCTTATGATACAAGGAGTAACATAGGCTATTTTGATCTAAAAAAAAAAGCATTACGGTAGGGTCACCCATGAAATTAGGTCTACGCGGGTGAAACCGCGCGCACAGCTAGTTTATCCAAAATTTTCATTTGAACGCAGGCTTAGATATCAAATTCATTGATTTTAAGAACCTCGACTTTCACTATTTACATATATTTAAACCTATTTAATTCTCGTACGTATTAATAGTATGCAAGTCCAAATAATATTCATTTCTTAGAAGTTATGCGAGAAAAATGAAAATCGTGAACAAACCGGCTCACGTCTATGATGGAATCCAATATCAAATGTTCATTCGACAGTCAGTCTCTCAAAAAATGGTTTAAACCAGGACTAGATCAAACTAGGCCTAAAACTATGTCCATCCATAATCTATTAAACCTATCCCTAGTACCCTTGGTACTGCTGCGTATTTTATATTCATATCTTACGTTGTGTTTTGTAATAAGAGGGATTAAGATCGAGTTATATCGAACCTTTTAAAACTGTAAATAAAGTCGTTAATTCATTGGAAAGGATTCATAACAAAAAGATGAAATTGTTAATCTTCTGGAAGTTCTCAAGTTATCTACAGAACTAAGCAATGTATTGTTCCGAACCCCTTTGTGTGCGACTAGCCTTATTTATCTTACAGTTCAAGATAAAACACTTCAACTGAAACTAAATAACTACGATATAGGGATAATAGAAGTACTAAGATAATATACGAGGTCCCAAATGGCTTTAGTATTGTCCTAAGTTGTTCTTTTGCGTGGCAATTCATCCTTGCTTGATAAACGCTGTTCAAAAATGAACAGACAAAAATAATATTTTACTAGCTGTGCCCCGCGGTTTCACCCGCGTAGATTTAGTTTCTTCCTTATTGTCGCGGAACCCTAATATTTTTGATAAATAAAAGTAGCCTAAGTTACTCCTTGAAACATCAGTTACCTACCAGTGAAAGTCACGTTAAAATCCATCCAGCCGTCTCGGAGATTACCCGGAACAAACAGACAGACAGATAGACAGACAGACAGACGGACAGACAGACAGAGAAAAATTTAAAAACTTGGTTTTTTAGTGTTAGTAGCGTGTAACTATCATATGCATTTAGTGAAAAGCTGTTATTTTGGAATTACAAACAGACACTTCAATGTTGTTTATCTTTATAGATGTATAGATATAGATGTATAGATTATAAGAACTTAACCAGAATAGCCCAACTCCCACTTACCAGAAGACCACAAATATTTCTTCCTTAGAGTAGTGTGATATTCTTGAGGTGGGTCAGGTCCACAAATCTCCTTAGAGGGGACGACGATTGTAGCCGCAGGGCTAGAAAAAGTTATAGTATAGTTCAAGTACTGGTTGAACTGGTTTAACCCAGATTACCGATTTTCCTCGTAAAAGAGTTACGAAGGTCAAATGCCAGTCGCTTCGTATAAAAATCAGGTGATCAGCCGCATCGGGTTGAATCAAGTGCCGAGTCCAAAAATGTATAGGATAAGACCAGGGAGATGAGACTTGTTACTAAGATATACTATAAACGGAACGTATGCCCGTATGCTTGTACACTAAAGTACAAAAAGAGCATGTAAGTACGTACATTGGTTCGAGTTCAGCCATAACTGGAAAGCATTAAACTACTTCCGCTGTTATCGACGTCGTCGTGTCGACGTTACAGTGAACTGTCACAGATCATAAAACTGCTCGTAAAACGCCAACACTAAACCTGCGCCATTTCCTGGTTTTATAACTTCATTTTGACGGAAAGAGGTTCGGTTTTGGGGGACCACTCGTACCAAATCTTTACATCTATACAGATAAATAAAATTTAAGTGTCTGTTTGTAATTCCAAAATAACAGTATTTCTTTAAATGCATATGAAAGTATACACGGTACAGACATTAAAACACATTTTTTTAATTTTTTCTGTCTGTCGGTCTGTCTGTCTGTTTGTTCCGGGTAATCTCTGAAACGGCTGGACCGATTTTAACGGGACTTTCAGGTAGCTGATATTTCAAGGATTAACTTATTTAGGCTACTTTTATTTATTAAAAATATGAGGTTTTCGCGACATGAAGCATGAAACTAAATATACGCGGGGTACAGCTATTACTAAATATTTTTACACCGGGTAAGTTCGTACTAAGTTTTGTCCATAACGCTTTTTAACTCCATGTCGTTAAAATGCATCTATAAGATAAGTATTTTTGTTGTTATTAATTAACTTAAAAACCGATGGAAGAATAGAATTTCACTATTTGAGAATGAAACATTATCACGTATCCTATATTCTAGTCGATTTAAATTAAAACAAGCGTATATTTACGATGTTCCTTACAGGCCAAATAGATTCTAAGCCCAGAGAAAGATAAACAGACACATACAATATTCACAACGTGACATATTCACACAGAATACATCAACATTTTTTCGATCGCAGTCTCTAGACCAAGAGTCGAGGGCATTTTATGAATGTCATAAAAGTGGATAATATACTTAGTTCAGCTTCGGAAAGCGTGAGCGCAATACATATATCGATGGATACCCTCTATTTATTTGGGTCGTGGGGTGAAAAGGCTTTTACACTGTCTGCACAGAGCAAATATAATTTATTTTTGGATGAGAGGAATTTTGGTACACCTATTTACTTCGTATTGATTTTGGGAAGGGGTAGAACCTTCATAGGTGGACCTGGAAAGAAATGATTGTACTGAAAAGGACTAGAATGGAGGTAACATAGTTCTTTTATTTCCAAAACATGGATTTTAGAGTACTTTTATACATAATAAAATCCATACCCGCGATGGTTGGATGAATGGGGACATATACTAAGCTTACGATGGTGCAGGTTTCATTATTATGGTAACAGTATGGCAATAAATGTATTATGCATTGCTTTTATTTTTTTATGATATGAATTACATAAAATAATATTATAAAGCTGAAGAGTTTGTTTGTTTCTTTTGTTGAACGCGCTAATCTCAGGAACGACTGGTTTGAATTTAAAAAATATTTTTGTGTTGCATAGTTCATTCATCAGGGAAGACTAGGCTTTATAACATCACGCTGCGACCAATAGGAGCGAAGCATCAGAAGCATCATTCCAGCATGGAAAATATTTCGAAAACGGTAATAAAAATTTAGTAGAAAAGTAACATAGCTTTTTATTGTAAAAAATCCTAAACGAGTAAAACCGTGAGATACAGACAGATAGGTATTTATTTACTAGCTGTGCCCTGCGGTTTCACCCGCGTAGATTAAGTTTCTTCCTTATTGTCGCGGAACCCTAATATTTTTAATAAATAAAAGTAGCCTAAGTTACTCCTTGAAACATCAGCTACCAACCAGTGAAAGTCCCGTTAAAATCCGTCCAGCTGTTTCAGAGATTACCCGGAACAAACAGACAGACAGACAGAGAAAAATTTTAAAAGTTGGTTTTTTAGTGTCAGTATCGTGTATACTTTCATATGCATTTAGTGAAAAGCTGTTATTTTGGAATTACAAGCAGACACTTTTTTTTATCTGTATAGATTTTTCTTTTCTGTCAACTAGCCAAAACGTTTACATTTTTAACATTTGTTTGACGTGTTATAAAGTTCATGTCTCAACAACCCCCTTCAATGACCCCACATAACAAAACTCGCAGCGAAGGTCCCCGCAGCTGATTGGCCCATTCATACTCTGAATGGACCGAATCAGCTTTGCTTATTTATTTATGAACATTGAATTAAATTACACATGTTCGGATCTCGGATTTCTTATGTTCTTGAATGTAATCCGAGCTTTGGGTGGAGGTTGTATTGATTAAGGCTAGACTAAATGACTCGTAGCAACACTTCATGATGTATAACTTTATTTTTCAACTACAAACGAAATAATTTTCACTACACACACAGCTACATACGAAATAGAAAATAGACTTTTATATTTAGGAAATATAAATAAAAAAATATTTTAAAGTAGAAGTCGGTGTAAAACTGGCCATGTCCGAATTAGATTCGGTAATTTTTATCGGTTTTTTTTTGTATGCTATGAAATGGACTTTAGCGGACCAGGTTGCTACATAAAAAGTCTGTCTATGATAATATTATAAAGAATCTCAATTCAGGTTCCAATTTATTAAGGTGATTAAAAACGTTAACTTTTCTCTATCTACATCTATATATATACTTATATCATAAAGAGGACAGGTTTATTTGTATGTTTGTAACGAATTGGCTAAAAAAAACTTGATCTATTTTAAAAATTCTTTCACCATTCCAATGCTATATTATCACTGATTAATATAGGCTATATTTTATCTCCGCACTTCCACGGGAACGGGAACTACGCGGCTAAAACCGCGTACCGGCCGCTAGCTCTTTATGAAAGATGATCCCTTATAAGTAAAAGCTGCGAACGGGAGCTAGAGTTACAAATTTTATAAATTCCACACAACCAAGCTAACTCAATTTTTCCCGCAAATCCATGCCAATAGTCGTCTCATCGTAACTCGGTTATGTCACCTGCATGTCGCATCTGTCGCCAGCCACTCCTATATTGGATTACTCTGTGTGCTGACGTAATTAACTTACGTGATAATGTTTTATTGTACACGCGTAAGTCTCTTTTGAGTAATGAAGTTATTATCTTTTGTTTCGTAAGGGTTGGGTTTAAAGGATTTTCGTAAACAAATGCAATTCGAAAGCTTAAGTGTCAGTTTTTCGAAAGATGAAACTATTGTGAACCCATAAAAATCAGCGTTTACGTCGACCCGATGACCTGTGACGGCGATTTTCAGAAAACTCTCACTAGACTATCTGTCACACAAATTGGTTCAGCCACTTCTGAGATTAGCCGGAACAAACAAACGGACAAATAGAAAGAGATAAATTTAAAAAATACTTTTTGTAAGTACTGTAGATATTTTCAAATGCATTTAGAGATAAATTAAGTTTAATTGGGATTACAGACAACACTTCAATTTTATTTATCTGTCATGTCTATCATATAAATCCCAGTGTTACAAACAAAAGAAGAAACAAATTATCCAAAAAGATGCGGTCGTTGAAGTGATATGCGAACATATCGATAATTTCTATTTACGTCGTTTTTTTTTATTAAATGGGACAAAAGAAATAATTTATCAGCAAAAAAACCTCACAAAGGACCCTCAATTAATCCCTCCACCTCAACAAAATCACACGTAACACGTATCGTAGATTATCGACAAAGCTCTCATCCCGAATCCATTTAACAAGCCGATAAACAAACGAGGTGCGCTAAAGTACATTCATTCTACGCTAACCCCACCGACGTCCAATCTGACCGCAGGCTCGTTTTAATCTTGTCCAATTTAAGGCGGAAATACTTCCGTAACCCGCTGTTCTATTCACTTTACATTGGAAATTAAATTGACTCTTACCATCTTTTTAAAAAACATGGTTTATAGAAAAAAATAAAAGAATTCTCACGACATTCAAGAAATTAAAATGTCGTGTAGGTCGCGGGAATTAGTGTATGAAAGTAAATTTTTCATAATCTATGGTCTGTGGGTGTCTGTGAATAAGCCTCGTATTCCTAGACATCCATGGGGTCGAGTGTTTGGTACAAATATGGAATTGCTTTTATTTAAATACACTTCGAATTGTTTTAACGAGCTAGTGCTCCTTAAGGATGCGGGACTTCTTGAGGGACTAAACTGAAACCGATATGTAAGGAATACTATTTTGTACATTAATGGTTTCGATCTATTTTTATGTGGCTGATCACCTGAATTTTCACATAGGTGTCAAATAAGAAATGTGTCAAATTCAAAAAAGTGTCGAATTTGGCAAAGTAGCGAACGCGGCAAGTTGTCCACCGTTACTGGACTCATACCTGATGTGTGATCAATGTAGGTCCACCTTTACAGTACATATTACATTTGCTCCCTAGTGCGTGGATGAGTGGAATGACAACGAGCGTAGGATTGATTTTCAGATTTATATCCCATACAATACGCGCTCGGGACATTTCAGCGCAATGTATGTTTTTGTTATATGCTTTATGATTACTGATTATTCTTTATACAGCTGTTAATCAGTCTACTGCAGAGTACGCCTCCTTTTTTAGACCGATAATATACGAACTCTTTGAGGCTGCAAGAGCAGACTACAGTCTTCTACGTTTAAATACACGATCTTATTGCGCGATTCAGGTTCTCGTGTATTTGTATTCAAACGTCGCATTTGTTAGCGAGCAGCGCCATCTATACAGTGAGAGGAAGAACGCTACCTATCGCCTATCTATCTAATCATAATAATTATTTGTCAAACATATAAACATTTTCGCAGTTTGAGTGACAATTATTCTGTGAGACTTCAATAAATACGTTGATTGTCCTCATTACAAAAGGGATAGATACAAAGGCTCTGTAATTTGTTTCCCTTTACCCGCAATGTAATCTTGAAAGTGTCAATTTTTACCCCACAATTCCATTCCTCACTACGCCATGACAGATATCCAGAGAATTCGCATTCCTCGGTAAAGGGGTTGAATTGCTCGCAATTTAACCCTAAAATTGTGACGGGTATTTTTCACCCCATGGTCGTATTGTCTCGGCGAGAAGTCGGCTCGATTGTTCGGAAAATTACTGGGTATTGGGGAAAGCTATTGCCAATCATGACGTCACATCAGCTCAGACAGCCCCCATTTATATTGTGTAATTTGAGGGCTTAGTGTATGTCGATTTTCCCGTTACTTTTGGGAAATTGGGATTTACTCTGGTTATGCAATCAAGGGAATGTAGGAATTTCGTTTTCCTTTATCACTTTGGCCAAGATAACGCTGAAACTTTATATCTTCGTGGATAGTTATTTATTCTTTCATTCTCGGAGCCTTTTTCTGAGCCTTTTTTATAGTTAATATCTTATGAGGTATCTTGATGGAATTTGGCAGGGAATCAGTTTACGTGTCCGTTTGTAATTCCAAAATAACAGCTTTTCGCTAGATACGGTGCGGAAATTAAAAATAAGAACATGTTTTAATTTTTTTTCCTACACTGATTTTAACGAAACTTTCACTGGCAGATAGACAATAAGTTACAGGGAACTTAAGTTACATTTATTTTAATAATAGAAATATAACTATTTATAGAATTGAAACTGGGTATCAAGAATTAGCAAGTTGGTTAGTTGTCCGTAATCCATTTGAGATGGGTGCTTTGTCAATTAAGTGTCTGTTCTAACCAGACATGTGTACATACAAGTTATTTATAATCTGTGGTATAATTTGTTATTCCCGGAACAAACAGGCAGACAGACAGGGAAATATTTAAAACTGATTTTAATTTGGAATTACAAACAGACACTTCCATTTTATTCTTCAGTATGGATAGATATAAATGTGAAAGAAGAAAAACATTTATTTGTAGTCATGTAATGTATTAATAAATAAAAAAATAAATGCATGGTGCAAACATAAGTCCTTATTATGGTAACAATATCTTGAATAATTATATGTAGCAAACTGGTTTCAATTCAGTCTTGTTTATGCAGTACGTACCGGCACGATATATTTTGCACTATGTCCCTCCTTAGAGTCACTGCTATCTCAATACCAAATTTCAGCAATATTGGTTCGTGAAAAGTATTTTTGTGTTGGATAGTTCATTGATCAAGAAAGCTTCAACCAGGAGTGAAGTATCAATTAAAAAAAATACTACAACGGAGGTTGCCTTACGATGATTTTTTCCTTCACCGTAAAGCTCGTGGTACAGTACGCGGTATGGTAAAACACTCATTGCAGAACCCGCTGGTATTCGAACTTGCTTGCGAAGCAGACAACTCAAACCCCACGGCCACTACGGCTCTAGGTACTGAGATTAAGGACATAAACATATGCTCACGCCTGTATTCCCCGAAGGGGTAGGCAGAGGTGTTGTAACAACAACACCCACATTTCACCGAATATGATTAAGTGCCAACGTGACAGAGGGTGAGTCCATCGCCGTCTCAGGCACTATACATACGTCTTTGAATTATTTCTCAGACATATGCAGGTTTCCTCTCGATGTTTTCCTTCACCGTAAAGCACGTGGTGTGAAATCACTGTACGTAAGTTTTTTTTTAGAAAAACTCATAGGTACAGGCCCCGCTGGGATTTGAACTTGCGTCGCTTGCGTAGCAGGCGACTGCTCTAACCCCACGGCCACTACGGCTCTAGGTACTGAGATTAAGGAGTTCCCATTATGTTCTACTTCTCATAATGTTAAGTCAGTTAGATCATGTCATCACTTTGTAACAAAAGATAGCCGATCCTGTGTATGGGGCGACCACTCATTAGCTGTGAAATGTTCAGTCAGCACATTCGCTTCATTCATTTTAACAAGCACACCTAATTCCACCTTTATTGCTGACCAAATGTGATGTGAATTATTCCGCGTGATAATGGAATGGGGATAGGTATATGTTTTGTTTGATACATTATCATCGTTTTAATGAAATATTGCATTATTTTCTAACGCTTAGCTAATATTAATGAAAACTATTACTTATGCTTAGGTTAGGAAACTAGCCCGTCCAAAATGCTAGCTGAGTTCCTTAAACCAAGTAAGAAACTTGTCGGTTTTCTCGAAAAAATATAAAATTTCAAAATCTGTCTATTAAATTCATAATGCACGCGCAATCTATACAGATAAATAAAATTGAAGTGTCTGTTTGTAATTCCAAAATAACAGCTTTTCACTAAATGCATATGAAAGTATACACGCTATTGACACTAAAAATCCAAGTTTTAAATTTTTTCTCTGTCTGTCTGTCTGTTTGTTCCGGGTAAACTCTGAAACGGCTGGACGGATTTTAACGGGACTTTCACTGGCAGGTAGCTGATGTTTCAAGGAGTAACTTAGGCTACTTTAAAAATATTAGGGTTCCGCGACAATAAGCAAGAAACTAAATCTACGCGGGTGAAACCGCGGGGCACAGCTAGTAGTGATATAATGCAATTTCTTCTAACGTAACAAAATATGATTATTAATGATTATCAAAGAGGATTGGTGCCACTAAATCTACATTTATATTATAAAAAGAAAAGATTTGATTGTTTGTTTGCATTGAATAGGAAACTACTTGACCGATCTTGAAAATTCTTTCTGCAATGTATAGTTACATCAGCGAGTTACATAGGCTATATTTTATCCCCGTACTCCCACAAGAACGGGAACTACGCGGGTGAAACCGCGTGACGTCCGCTAGTATTTCATATTTTGTTTTGTTACACTGATGATAAGCGGTAACCGCAGCATACGCTTTCAAAACATAGGGCATCTCGCTGGTAGCATATTATATTTAAGTCCTAAGAGTGTTTTCAACGAAAATATGTCGGCAGTCGGCAGGTTCCCGATAGCTGAAGACGTGCCGTATCGCGCTTAATAAAGCTGCGCTTTTAGGGGTTGGTTCAAGTTTATGATATTTTTATTAAGTATATAAATATTTGGCACCATCATTTTCAATGGTACTGAAGATAGATATAAAACGAACAGTGCTTAACCCCGAGGGTGAATTTTGTGTACGTTTTTTGCATTCAAATTATGATCTCAATATTTTCACTTTGGGTAAACGCTGTAAACGTACAGCCGGAGTTATAGTAAGCGGTTACTATAGCATATTTGTGGAAGCTTGCAGATGTGGAAGCACATCTGCATTTAATTAATTTTTTTTCCAACTTGAATTGAAATGGCTCTAGTATAGCAGTTCACTTTTTCATTTTTCATTTCTTATCATTATGTACTATCTAGGCCCCCCGGTTTCACCCACGTAGTTTTATTTCAAAAGTTGTCCGCCGTACCCTAAGGTTTATTAAAATAACGTTAGATATCTGCCAGTGAAAGTCCCGTTATAGTCCAGTTTCCGAAATTAGCCGGAACAAACTGATAGATAGACGGACAGACAGTCTTTCTTTTTCCATTTGACTATTTGAAAGTGCTAAGAGGTCTAATCAAATAATAGTTTTGATTTCTTCCAAGTGGTTTGAAGAACCGTCTGTAATTTTGAAGAACTAAAACAAAAATATTGAAGTCGCCTCAGCTCAAAACTTCGAACCCACGACCTCTCACCTGATCTACTTGGTGGAAATCCTCTCGAGTGCCGTCCCCGCCTTCAATATCAATCAATATCAATAATCAAATCTGAAAGCCTCCGTTCGGATTACTTAAGGCGATAAATCAACGTTCTAATAAAGTAATAACTGTTTAAACTCCCATAGGAACATGAAAATTGGGAAAATGGACTTGAAATGGGGTACAATTAAATATCTTGGACTGTTTGACGAAATGTTACGACTGAGAGTTATTACGCCTTAATTTAATCTGTGATTTTTTGTTTCAGGTATGTATATCTTCATCATATTACTTATTTCTTCAGGTACGTCTCCAATCTACAAGTATATATCTATCTAATCTATACATCTCTACTAGCTGTGCCCCGCGGTTTCACCCGCGGAGATTCATGCTTCATGTTGCGGAACCCTAATATTTTAAATAAATAAACGCCTTGAAACATCAGCTACCTACCAGTGAAAGTCCCGTTAAAATAGGTCCAGCCGTTGCAGAGATTACCCGGAACAAACACAAGCACACACAAACAAACAGACAGAGAACATTTTTAAAATTTAGTTTTTCTGTGTCAGTATCGTGTATACTTCCATATGCATTTAGTGAAAAGCTGTTATTTTGAAGTTACAAACAGACACTTCAATTTTATTTATCTGTACTGTATAGATATAGATGTCTAGATATAGATTATTCTATACAGATAAATAAAATTAGAGTGTCTGTTTGTAGTTTAAAATTATCATTTACAGCTTTTCCCTAAATTCATAAGGAAGTATATACGGTACTGACATAAAAAACATTTTATTTTATTTTTATTCTCATTCTGCCTTTCTGTCTGCTTAACAATACAACCAAGAGCTTTATATTAAAGTGTGGGTGCCAACGTGACAGATGGTGAGTCCATCTCTGTCTCAGGCACTATACTAACGTCTTTGAATTTCTTCTCAGACAAATCCAGGTTCCCTTGCAATGTTTTCCAACGCTGTATAATTCGTAGTTTGACAGTTAAAAGCATTTCACTTCATTAGTAAATAAATATATTGCAACATTGTACATAATAAATTGAATCTAAACCTCACATATTAGCCTCTCCAACAATAGGCAATTACGTAAACCCACAAACCCACTTTAATTGATTAATCCGTCAACGTTCACGTTACCCGAGTGCACACTGGCAGTGGGCATTAGTGTTTATCATTGGTCTGAACGACCGATGTTATGCGTCGTGCAATTATTCTGTCGCTGTGTTATTCAACGGGTTAACTCCGATGGGAGGTCCACAAAATAAATGCAAACGAAAGGTCAGTTTCACGCAGTACTAAGTATGCTGGTACAAATTCTTGGTCATTTATTTAAACAAGTAAATAAATAGCTGGTATCTGTCTGAAGATAGTTAGACTCTTAGCTACCATCGTCTATTACGGGTTCTACACAAATTTTATCTGATAATAACTATGTGCTTCTAAAGATAGATGATTAGTACCTGGATGACCGACCTTTGCTCGTTTTTAATCTTGATGTCTTCTAAAATTGAGACCTAGCTAGATCGACTTATTGCCCTCTCATACCCGATAATAGCAAATTCACTCACTTATTGAATATACCCTGTGTTAGCCTATTTCTCATCTGTATTACTCTGATTATTTAAATCGATATAACCATATTGTTTATACGTATTTATTTCATTAACATAATGTTATTTATCTGTGACATGTTACATTCACTCTCGATAATGTATCTGTATTTTGTATTAGTAAATTTTAGAGTGGCATTTTGAAGAGAGCTGTCAATGTCAGATTAGAAAAACACAGAAGGGATTTTGTTGATAAATGCTAGAGCAAAAATAGAAAAGCAATATTATTGTTAATTAATAAATAGATTTACTGACATTGAATTGGTCTTTCATCTGGTTTTAACTTTAAGGGAACAGAACTATTACTACCAATATTTAATTACCGAAAAAAATTTATTATTATTATATCTACGTGCAACGATTCTCGTGCAAAGTAGTAAGCCGTCCTTTAGTTAAAGTTCTATGTCATGACGTATACTTGTTTTGGAATGTCATGTCATGTCACGTTAACCCTGCTGATGAATGTTGCATGTGATGTAGGTTTTGATTAAACGATGATATGTAAACTCTCGCCCACTTCCTCATTGTTTTTGTTCTAACTAGCTGTGCCCCGCGGTTTCACCCGCGTACACTCTATTTCATGGATGGCGTTATATAAAGAAACCCATTTTATATTTTTGAAAAAAAAATGCCCAAGTTTCTCCTTGTAACATCCGCTATCTGCCAGTAAAGGACCGTTAAAATCGATACAGCTGTATTAGAGATTACCGGAACAAACACACAGAGAGACTACTTCTTATACTTTTAGGAATTGCAAACAGACACTAATCTATTCAATTTATCTGTGTAGATTTGTTCCTAAATTTCGTCTTCTAAGAGCCGTGATGGCCAGGGGGTTTTATCAGTCGCCTGCTACGCAAGCGACACCAAGTTCAAATTCGAGCCAGTTCATATTCTAAAAAAACTTTTTAGATTTATTCAGATACTAGCTGTGCCCCGCGGTTTCACCCGCGTAGATTTAGTTTCTTCTTTATTGTCGCGGAACCCTAATATTTTTAATAAATAAAAGTAGCCTAAGTTACTCCTTGAAACATCAGCTACCTACCAGTGAAAGTCCCATTAAAATCCGTCTAGCCGTTTCAGAGATTACCCGGAACAAACAGACAGACAGACAGAGATTTTTTTTTAAACTTGAGTTTTGTGTGTCAGTATCGTGTATACTTTCATATGCATGTAGTGAAAAGCTGTTATTTTGGAATTACAAACAGACAATTCAATGTTATTTATCTGTATAGATACAAGAATTGCTCGTTTAGAGGTATTATATATTGACCGAAAAAAGCAAGAAACTGAAGAACGAAAAAACACTGATAAGTCATAAGTAATAAAAGGTATTACACTATTTACATGCAAGGTGTCTGACGAAGTTCTAATACAAAGCTAATGTTAATTAATTATTCTTTTCACGCGTGTTACGACGTTATATGAACCCACCTTAACAGCTACTTACTCGTGTTTCCCTTTATGTTAGTTAATAGTTTTTCGTCCCATTAAAAGTTCTCAGACATTCGTTATAGAAGTTATTTCTTTTCTTTTCTTTTGTCTGTGTTGGATGTAAGTAAAGTTAGCAGAGGAACTGGGAAATTCTGGTCATTATTTTAAGAAGTACTGACAAGTAACTATTGTGTTTTAATAGTAGGAACAAGCGTAGGTAAATATTTCCTTAATTTAAGCTTGCATAAACCGAATCATGTGATATGCATTGTAATGTATAAGTTTACCTTCTCAAAATAACGATACTGCTTATTAAAAATGCCTTGGAAAGCACGTTAGCACGGCCTTACGCGCTTAACGCGTCATATACATCTGTCTCATAACAAGAGTTAAACTATCATGGCAACAAGAGGTCATGGTAGGGCCCCAGATCTCTCTCCGGTCGTGTCGGATTGCCTCCCATCAGACTATGAGAGTGAGGGAATAAAGAGTGCACCTGTGTTTGCGCACACACTTGTGCACTATAATATCTCCTGCGCAGGTGGCTAATCCCCGTTGAGATTAGCCGCCGTGACCGAAATTCGGTTTGGAGATCATCATCAACAACTAATCAAATTAATCTGGATTAAAAATTATATTTGGACTAATTGGAATGGACGAGAGTAATTCCCGTCATATTGCGCAAATAGAATTTAATATATCCGCAGGTTCAAAACACGAAATATTGTTACCAAATAAATTGGCTGGATGTGTCACAGGCGATATCCGCAGCGCCATTAATCGCAAATATCCGCAACGTGTATCCGATAAATTTAATCCTTTGTAAACTATCAATTAAAATCGGAGCTAAAACGCAGTTTATCTCAGTAGTGGATGCACAATAATCATTAAACGCTTCGTCATTACACGCATTGATTGCCAATATTTAGGCAATAAGGATTACAAAGGAAATAAAATATTTCAGACTGCCTCGTCGGTCAAAAACGCGGTCCTGAGTTCGATTAATGGGTCGGGTAAAATGCTATTAAGTTTTCCATCTGAGTTTCTTGCCGGTTCTTCTCAGAAGGTTAGTTTCCGAACCGGTGGTAAATTCCTCGCCATTCATAAGTGCCTTACCAGGGCCTAAACTGAATAAATCATTTTAATTTTCATATATAATTTTTCAGTGGCAGCCCGTAGCCTGGCCATAGGCTAGCTCGCTATTATATGAGATATATCACCAAACACCTGGCGTAGTATGGGTGAACTGTAAGACCATCTCTGCCTACACCTTCATGGAATACAGGCGAGAGGATAATATCTTAAAATGTATTACCTATTAGTAAGTTTAGTAATGAATCAGCACACTTTAACGGGTGGTACCTGATGCTACAAGTTATATTAGGCTTACTTTTATTAAAAAAAAGAGAGTTCTTAGTGTTCATTCTCGCGGGTAATATGTCGACGCTCGAATGGCAATCAATCCAACGACTTCATCACTACGTAGGCAAAGAGAATAGACCACAAGACACCCACTCTAGACAAGCCACCTTATCCACATAGAATCTCATCATATATACTTGGGTTTCGAGTACTCCCAGAGATATTAGGTTCTAATCAAAACAGTGAATCCACATCAAACTACTCCACGTTATCTGTGTTTGTATTCGTGATCCAAGGTAAATTGATATGGTTTAAGCTTACAATTTTGGAATGAACCTCAGTATAAACTATTCGGGATTCCGAATGTTTACATTCCAATTTTGTGGGGTTGCCATTAATCCTACCGGATATAAGCGCCAGTTGCCTTCGTACTGTCGCTGGTAAATTATTAATTAGCATGTAAATTAATAATTTTCGGAGTAAATACTGGTTGATGACTAGCGAGCTGTGGGAGTTGTCGACTGAGTTTATCGACAAAGCTCAGTATCACCTCTTCTCACCCGACTTTAGCGAAACAAAAAGGAGGGTTATGATTTTGATCCCTATGTATGTATGCATGTATGTTCATCTGTTCCCTCGTGCTATCATTATATGACAAACTAGCGGCCGTCACGCGGTTCCACCCGCGTAGTTCCCGTTCCCGTGGGCGTACTGAGAAAAAATATAGCCCATGTTACTCGCTGATGATGTAGCTATCCATTGCTGAAAGAATTTTCAAGATCGGTCTATTAGTTTTTGTGACAATTCGTTACAAACATACATACAAACCTTTCCTCTTTATAATATCAGTATAGACTAGTGTATATGATGTGTCGTTAGACATGTTTTGATGATTTTGTTTTTAAGGAGATAAAAAAACATTAGCAGGTAAATAAATGCTTATAATGAATGAAATCTTCAACATATTACATTCTTAAATTCTAAGGATTTCAAAGCTCTTTGTTAAAGTCAAATAAAAATAATTAAGTAACAATTTTTCCACTTCTTATCAACAGTTAGTAAGCTTCTTATTCACCAACATAAAAACCGCAGGTACCATATTTTCCAACAATGAAAATGAAAATGAAAATGAAAATGAAAATGATTTATTCAGTTTAGGCCCTGGTAAGGCACTTATGAACGTCGAGGAATCTACCACCGGTTCGGAAACTAGCCTTCTGAGAAGAACCGGCAAGAAACTCAGCTGGCATCATGTACATTTCATTACACAGTAAAATAATAATAATTACAAAAAAAAAAAACATCATAAATTATTCACAATAGTGAAAATTGTATCAGCATGAATGTGTAAAAAATAATAATTAAAAACGTAAAAACAATACCAAATGATTTACATATCATGTTTGCATACCATGTCATTGCCAGGAGCTACTTGTGCAGAGTTTTAATTCCATATGTCTTTATCATTTATGTAATCCGAAATTGTATAATAAGCTTTCTTCATCAGTACAGTTTTAATGTGTGTCTTAAATTTATCATAATTTAACGCGTTTATTGACTGTGGGATTTTATTGTAGAAACGAACACAATTCCCCATGAATGATTTATTTACCTTTGCTAACCTGAATCTAGGAGCTACAATTTTGTGTTTATTTCGTGTTGAAATTGAATGAATGTCCGAGTTTAAATTGAATAGATGAATATTTTTTTTCATGTATAGCAAATTCTCATAAATGTACAGTGACGGTAGGGTGAGAATATTTATTTCTTTAAATTTATCTCTAAGAGAATCTCGGGGGTCCAGCGAGTATATTGCCTTGATGGCTCTCTTTTGAAGTATAAAAATTGAATCTAAGTCTGTTGCGGAACCCCATAACAATACGCCATATGACATGACACTATGAAAGTAAGCGTAGTAGACTAATCTAGCAGTATCAATATCCGTCATTTGTTTAATTTTTCTAACCGCAAACGCAGCTGAACTAAGCTTTTTTGACAATGCTTCAATATGGGCGCCCCATTGTAATTTAGAATCTAAGGTAAGACCTAAGAATACTGTGCTTTCGACCAACTCCAATTGACTCCCAACTAATGATATATTTGTATCTATTTGCGATGTATTAGGTGGTGAAAATCGGATACATTTTGTTTTTTTAGAATTTAAAACGAGATTATTGGCATCAAACCATTTTGAAACAGATGTTAGAGTTTCATTTAGTGCCTTAAGATCTTTGTCTTTTCTACTCACTTTGAAAACTAAAGATGTATCATCTGCAAATAGAACAATATCACAGATATTTTCTACAACAAGTGGTAGGTCATTGATATACGCTAGAAACAGGAATGGGCCTAGTATGGAGCCTTGCGGCACGCCTGTTTTGATTATTGACCCCTTGGATGTTACACCACCGACGCCAACTTTCTGATGACGATTTGATAGGTACGAGGATAAAAGGTCGAGAGCATTTCCGCGAATTCCATAATAGTTTAGCTTAAGAAGTAGCGTACGATGATCCACACAGTCAAAAGCTTTAGAAAGGTCACAGAAGACTCCTACTGCGTCATAGGCGCCCTCCCAAGCCTCAAAAATGTGTTTTATTAATTTTGCTGCCGCGTCCGTTGTTGATCTACCTTTAGTGAAGCCAAATTGGTGATCGTGCAAGATGTTATGTACGTTAAAGTGAGCTAACATCTGATTAAGCAGAATTTTTTCAAATATTTTGCTAAGCGCGGGAAGAATCGATATAGGTCTATAATCAGAAGGATCTTCTTTAGAGCCTGCTTTAAATATCGGTATTACTTTGCTATATTTCATAATATCAGGAAATATACCTTGATCTATACATAAATTGAAAATAGAAGCTAATGCGGGAGCAATCGTTATTATAATAGATTGGATACTTTTAATTGAGAGTCCCCATAAGTCCTCCGTATTTTTAATATTAAGCGATTTAAATGCCTTCATGATATCAATAGGACGTACATGTTTAAAACTAAAATCTGGGAAGCTTTTTCGTAACGATTGTTTCAATAAGCTTTCAGCTGTATTCGGACTAGAGTTAAGATGTTTGGTAGTCTCTGTGGGAATGTTAGCGAAAAAATTCTCAAAAGCAGTTGCGACCTCTAACTTATCCGATATAATACTATCATTGATTTTAAGCTTACTTACTTGCTCTTTAGTTTTATTTCTACCAGTCTCCCTGTTTATAACTTTCCAAACAGTTTTTATTTTATCATCAGAGCGGCTAATTTCACTACTTATATGTTTTGATTTGGCAATCTGGCAAACTCTTTTAAATAATTTTGAGTACATTCTAACGTGACTATGAAAAGCGACATTAGTTGTTTGGGCTTTCTTGTGGTATAACTCATATAAAGTGTCCCTACTTTTCCTTATGCCCTTGGTTGCCCAGTTGTTGAACTGTAATCTGTTATTTAATTTATATTGTTGTTTAGGACATGCCTTGTTGAATTCTGTACATATGACATCATGTAATTTATTGAAATATTTGTTTGGTTCGCGAGACTCTGCTTTTTTAATTTTTAACTCAACATTATTTTTAAACTTCAGCAGTCTATGGACAGAGAGAGGTCTAGATTCCCTAAAAGATTTAGAAGGTTGCCTACTACATTGCAACTCAACTAGTTGAGCCATGTGGTCAGATCGAATTCCACTTATCTGAGACTGTTTTATTATACTACCATTAGTTATTACATTATCGATACAAGTAGAGGAAGTGGCCGTTATTCTCGTGGGCTCATTAAATACAAAGTCCAGGTTAAATGATTTAAAAAGAGATATAAATAAACGCGCCTCAGAAGACCTTCTTAAAATGTCTACATTAAAATCACCACATATCAATATTTGTTTATTCGTTCGAAATATTTTCTTAAGAACGACCTCCATTGTTGAACAAAATGAGTGAATATCAGAGGATGGAGGTCTGTATACGCATACAATTATATAATTATCCAACTCTGCACAAGCCGCTTCACAGACTCGCTCTACAGAAAGACTAGTAATATCCTTTCTCTCTTTGGACTTAAAGTTACTATTCAGTAAGATGATGGTACCACCTCCCTCCGCTGAGAGTCTGTTATAAGAACTGGCAATGGTATAATTAGTAATATTAAACATCATGGTATCTGGTTTCAACCAAGTTTCAGTAAAACAGAGAAAATCAATAGGTATTTTGTCTAGTAATAACTCTAGATCAAGAATTTTGCCAGAGAAGCGGTTAATATTCTGGTGTAGCAGACGCATAATACATGCACCTGACTTCTCTGTTGTCTGACTTAATGGTTTAAAGAATCAATAAGATTGGTCACAGTGCTAGTAGAACAATGAAATCTATATTTAAATCGGTTCGAACCTTTCAACCAATGTAATCCCGAATTTCTTTGGAATATCAATTGTTCGGGCTTGGAAACCTTTGATACGATTTTCTAACAAAGCTTTTATAGTTTTAGATATAAAATAAGTTCCTTTTTCCAAGATCGCAAATCATCTTACAGCTAGAAGAATTATTTTGTTATCTCTCGTAACAGACTATATGAGTCCATTGTCGAAAAACGTATTAAACCGACCAAAAATACCGAACCCGCATCGCTGCCTCTGAAAAGATTCAGTGCCGAATTGAACAGCCGTATGCATGGCCAAATTTTATTCCTGGCATTCTTTATTGCGACAGATATAAAGCTTAAAATACAATGACATGTCATCTGATTGGGGTAATTCGACATGTATTATATTCTTCTATATTTTATAAGGAGGAGCTCGTGGCACAGTTGCTATTGCGCGTATCTTTTGATAAGCGAAGTTAAGCAACACTAAGCCTAGCCAATAGTTGGATGGGCGACCGCCGGAGTGCCCTCCATGCCTCGCAGAGCACGTTAAGCCGTAGGTCCCGGTAGCCACTTTGGCAATCGTTACAGGTCAATCGGAGGCCTAAGTGTTAAATTTAAGTGTCTGTTTGTAATTCCAAATTATTATATATATAACAGTATTATTCACTAAATACATATAAAATTATACAAACATATAAGTACGATACCTACTTATATAAAATTTTATTTAAAGTTTCTTTGACAACTCGTCCGTCCATCTGTGTTTTTAGTTATTTGGACTTCATGAAATAAAGCAACCCATACGATTAAGTCGACGCGGGTGAAACGGCGAGGAACAGCTAGTTTTACTAATAAAAAATGTGATGTTTTGAAATACCTCCCTATTTAAAGTAATGGCAAGTTTTATAGCATCAATTCCAGCTAAGTGTCAGTAAAGTTCGTGGGCGTACACTTAAAGTTATATGAGTGCTCCTGTGCAATATACTGTGCGATATAAGTTACCTTTAGGTTTCGATAACAAAAACTTTAGGAAGTACTTAGAGGGAAAAGATCCCGTGAAATAAAATTAAGTCTACGCGAGTGAAACCGCCAAGCACGGCTAGTTTTAATATGTGTAAAGTTTATTTATTTATTGATTTATACATTATGCACAAAAATACAAAGGTGGCTTAATGCTATAGCATTTTCTACCTGTCGACCAATTATAATAGACATATATGCTCACGCCTGTATTCCCCGAAGGGGTGGCCAATGTCTTCTAATAACAACACCCATTTTTCACCGAAGATGATTATGTGCTCACGTGACAGGCCTCAGGTGTTCATCGAAAATAAAATGCTTTAGTTAGGACTCAAAGGAAGACTTTAAGCAGGAAATTACTTTATTTTATTGCATGAAGCAATTTTCTTTTTTTACTAATATTAAGACTTATTCAGCCTGGTTTAGGGTTGAAATTGCGAGTATATGTAATGTTGGGAAATGTACGTAACAATGTAGATAGACCACTAGCCGCCCTAGATTGCATCCCTGGTCCATAACGTAACTGAGTGGTTACGTATGGTCTCGTGATAAGCGGGGACACACTGGACTAACGGTCTACGAGGGAATATTATATCTATACAGATCTATACATACAGATAAATAAAATTGAAGTGTCTGTTTGTAACTGCAAAATAACAGTTTTTCACTCAATGCATATGAAAGTATACACGGTACTGACACAGAAAAACCAATTATTTAAAATTTTCTCTGTCTGTCTGTCTGTCTGTCTGTCTGTTTGTTCCGGGTAATCTCCGAAACGGCTGGACGGATTTTGACGGGACTTTCACTGATGGATAGCTAATGTTACAAGGAGTAACTTAGGCTAATTACATATAAAAAAAAACATTAGGTTTCCGCGGGACACTCATGAAACTAACTCTACGCGGGTGAAGCCGCGGGGCACAGCTAGTTAGATTTTATTAGATAAATAAAACTAAAGTGTGTGTTTGTAATTCCAAAATTACAGCTTTTCTTTAAATGCATATGTCTGTCTGTCTGTTTGTTCCCGCTAATCTCCGAAACGCTTGGACCGATTTTAACGGGAGTTTCACTGGCGGATAGCAAATAATAAAAGACTAACATGCTTAGGCTACTTTAATTAAAAAAAAATAATAACAAAATAAAAAGTAAAACCGCCTTCAAAAAGGGTAAAATTACATTATTATGTGGCATAAATTACTTACTTTTGAAGTTGGTGCCAAATATAGCATCAAACTCGGCACAGCTAGTTAGTACCTAAAGATACCTATATTAAATATGCAATACCTACTTAAGTACCTACCTATGCGCCGGAAATATGCTTGCATTGGTCAAGGATACATATTTTCTGCGTTTGCGGTTGAAACTCTGGGGCCTTGGGGTCCGGATACTCATCAGCTTTTCAAAGAGCTTGCACGTCGTCTGGTAGAAGCCTCTCGTGACAAGAGAGCTGGAGCTTTTCTCGCTCAGAGAATCAGCATTGCTATTCAACGTGGCAATGCTGCCAGCCTTCTTGGCACGATCCCGAGAGACACCGACTTGGGACAAGTTTTCTACCTTTAATTAGTTTTAAGTACTGTTCCTTGTATATATAATTAAGTTTTTATTGAATAAATGAGTACCTACAAATGATTAAAATATAGTCTTATATAAACAAAATAATATGGTTGGTCAGAGTTATGTTGTTGGTAGACAAAATGTTTAATATGTTATTAATATTTACACACCCAAAATTCTTATTCTTATTCTTATAAAAGTGGACCGTGTGTACAGTGTGTCCAGAGCAGGCTGTACAAACGATAAGCTTATATAAGCCTGATCAGCCGCCGTTACACAATAGCCGGGGATCGCCGCCCTTATGATAACTAGATGAAAACGTTCCTGCCATGGCTGGCGATAATCCTGTTGGATGTGGCTACAAGTGCTCGCAATCAAAGCGAACACTTTCTGTTAGTAGGCTTTGATTTCTTTGAAACACTTTGTATTGCCCAGAATTCATATTGAGTGTGTTCATCGAATTTTCACATTATATCAGTGATATTTATTCATTTTTGGAAAAAAGATAAGTCACTAGAGTGCCGAAATTGAGGTGCTAAAGTTGAACTTTAGCCACTGTTCTCAGTTGCTCTTATATTTTTATACTACTCGTATTTACTTGTTTAGTGACAAACTGTGTACGTACATTGTTTTTATATATCGTTAACGTATCCATTTAACATCATTGCTTCACATTTGAAGTTGTAGGTGCATCTAGTTATACTGTTTAGTAAAATCTGAATCACTGTCACGGTGGCACTTTATCATCTTCCGTGACAAGTGGGTGTTGTTATTACCATACCTCTGCCTACCCCTTCGGGGAATACATACATATATACATATGCTCACGCCTGTATTCCCCGAAGGGGTAGGCAGAGGTGTTGTAATTTTCAACACCCACATTTCACCGAATATGATTAAGTGCCAACGTGACAGAGGGTGAGTCCATTGCCGTCTCAGGCACTATACATACGTCTTTGAATTATTTCTCAGACATATGCAGGTTTCCTCACGATGTTTTCCTTCACCGCTAAGCACGTGGTGTAAAATCACTGTACATAAGTTGTTAGAAAAACTCATAGGTACAGGCCCCGCTGGGATTCGAACTTGCGTCGCTTGCGTAGCAGGCGACTGCTTTAATTCCGAGGCCGAAGACTCGGGGAATACAGGCGTGGTATATGTATGTGTCTAACATATATTTCTAGCGTAATATTTATACGTGGAAAAGTTTGTATCGATTTATTAAAGTCTCGTTCAAATTTCCCCGGTATTCAAGACAGGTATCGTAAAGTTCAACCTATCAATACGCTAACTAACTTCCCAACTAATTATGAGATGCCCAGGAGTTCTATTGCGAGGCCAGGAGCCTCTTAAAGATGTTAAGTTCCATGTCAGCAAATTTGTCTGAACTACGATCCTATGCAGCTAACTTTAAGTAGTTTACAAATTCTGGAGACTGCAGTTTGAATTTGAGAACGTTTCGTTGATGGTAGATCTTAATTAGGCTCGAAACTCGATCTTTCGAATCGATTCTTTATCAATATCGTCTCATTAGCCTTCCTGAAGGGGTTCTGGTAGGTTGGTTTGTGTGATTCCATAGAATCGACCTGGAGGCAAAGAAACATTAACGCTTCGCTAGTAGAAATGGTACAAAAAGTAGAGCATTTGTTGGCAGTGCCTGATTTATGTAATTTCCATATATTGTGTATCGTTTCTCTTAGCTCAAACGCGAGAGAATGTTACTGTAGTTCTAATGACATTATAAACTAAATTATTTGTTAGTCAATATGAATAAAAATACGTTTTGACTTTCAGTTCCAGTAAAAATATAATCATATTTATTTTCTACAACACAAAGGTTTTGGTGCGAAACAAGCGAATAGGTCCCGTCACGAGTTGTGAGCGCTGATCTTGAATGCGCAGAAGTTACTCTTAGGTCTTGTAAGGTGCGAGCGTGAACAAATGCGTAGTTATTCCCACATTTTTCACTGAGTGCATTTCTATGGCTGCTTGAAAAACATTAATAGTTTCAAGGACACTCAGTAGGTACTTACACGCATACAGTAATACAATAATGTTTGTCTAGGGATCAGTTAATTGCATATCGATGTAGGCTTATGACTGATCAGGATTGTGGGAACCGTAATCCGATTGCAACTTTCGACGAATTACGCCATCGAGTATGTGAATTTGTAGGTATTTGGATGAAATTTCCAGAATTTTGCATGTTAATTACATTTGTACTCCAATCGAAATTTATTTACAACTTATTAGTAGGATTTCGATTTTATTTATAGAATTTATCAGAGAGTATATACATACTTTTTATTTGAGCGAGTTTTAACTCGTGTGGAACCTGATATCAATAAAAAAATTGCTGGCAATGTTATTCAAATGTTTGTTCTTGTTCTGAATGATCAGATTTCTTGTTATGAACCAAAAAATTACTTATTAGATCACACCATTTATTTAATTTAATAAATTGCGCTATGCTATCAAAAATTTTTTATTTAAGACTACTTGTGCCCCGCGGTTTCACCCGCATAGACTTAATTTCATTTTTTTACGTCAGTGCAGTATATGCTATCATGTGCATTTAGTGAAAAGCTGCTTATTGTGATTACAAACGGATACTTCAATTTTATTTATCTGTATAGATATAGATAGACTTTGAATATTGTAATTTCTACTTTCAAGTACCTACACACAAGGAAGAGTTAGTATTTAAAAAGTAATTATCCTTTTCCTACTCCATTACACAAACTCCCAAGCTGAAACTCACAGTACAATAACTTTCCCCAAAGGAAAAGCGAAATAAATCAGCTTTGTTTATCAAACTACAACTGCACCAAGTTTACATAAGTTTCTAATTAAACTATACGTGTAAAGTATAACTTACATTACTCATGCATAATTAATTTGCATCTACCAGAATACCTTGCAATCAAAGCTGCAAACTTCTTGCTTCACAAATACTCCTGAAGGACTTTAGTTAGGTTTTATTTCGTTTTGAATTTTAATACAAACTACCGCATTATTTTCTAGGTTTCTCAGCGATGCACTACGGACGAGTGTCGGTTTCAATGATACGAAAATGATCTTTATCATACATGCATTATGTATCAATTTTCTATGATTGAAATAACGCTCGTCGTTGAAGTCGATGCTGAGAAAACTTACAAAATAACTCGGCTGATTACTATAATATTTGTAATATTTGTACAGCCTACATGGTTTATCTTTCTATTTACAAGTGGACTAATTTCTAGAATAACTTGAGGTAGTCTTAGAGATCACCCCATATAAATAAATAATGTCAACGTTGAAACCACAGGCAATAGTAATAACTTCTTCCAACCACATATTATATCTAGTCATTTAATATTCTTAAAAATGTTCAGGAAAAATACGAACACGAAGTGGGACTTCGTAACCTAACATTGTTTAATGCATAAAGAAATAATATTTATCTACTTATATAATAACTAGCCGTGCCCTGCGGTTTCATCCGCGTAAATTTAGTTTCATCCTTACTGTCGCGGAACCCTAATATTTATAATAAATTAGAAGTTACTCCTTGAAACATCAGCTACCTGCCAGTGAAAAACCCTTTAAAATCTGTCCAGTCGTTTCGGATATTACCCGGAACAAACAGACAGACAGAGAAAAAATTTAAAACATGGTTTTTTAGTGTCAGAAGCGTGTATACTTTCATATGCATTTAGTGAAAAGCTGTTATTTTGGAATTACAAACAGACACTTCAATTTTATTTATCTGTATAGATATAGCGCTTACGTCATAATGACATTAGATGCAGAATTAAAGACACTTGTGTAGTGTCAGCTTTCCGCATTATATCGCACTATATTGCTTAGCTCTACAAGAATACATTGTTTGAAGGCCTTAACTGCAATTCAGAGATATTAAAAACGTGCAGCAAAATCCGAAGCAGTTTTAATATTGCTCGCATACTTTCATAAGCAACGCTTAACCTACATTGTGCCTCAGGAAAGAAATCCGACCAAAATTGGCGTGGACAACAATTTCCCCTAATTTAATAAGTTCCGAAGAGCTTGCAATAAGCTGCTTGCCGCCAATGAACGTTCCGTTTGGCCCTAACGACCAGGGTGGGGGCGCAGTGCTAGCGGATATTATATCATACAAGACGCTCGCAAATTAGGTCAGTGTAGATCATTTATATGTTATCAACCCGAAACCAAACCATTATTCATAGTTTTCCCTAGTGAGTACAAAATGGCGTCCTTCAATAGCTTTTTCTTAATTGTCATCACAAAGAAATTCGTCAGCACCATGACTTTTTCAACAATTTCTTTTACTTATTGCATTACTTACAATTGCATTACTTTAAATGCACAGGCAGACTTAATGTCATAGGCATTATCTACGAGGCGACTAAAAGGGGGCCGGAGGGCCTGCTGGCGGTGGTCGGGGTGGGAGCTTTGACCACCGAGCCGCGGACCCGGGAAGGTGGCAGCGCGACGTGGCTCGCGCTGCCTTGCACAGCGAGGTCTCCAGGGGCGGCGATACAGCTGCCCCGGGGATGTGCCCCGGCAAAGTGTGGGGGGACACCGGTGCGATCTATCAGATTACCCGGAGTCCCCCCTGAGCACTGAGGATGGCCACCGGGGGGGTTTTAGTGCGGTAAAATCCCACACCCCGATCTGCCTCTCCCAGGGCGGTCGGGGACCTTTTGAAGGTTTCCCCCTCGTCAATAAAAAAAAAAAAAAAAAAAAAGGCATTATCTACGAGTTAACCTTTAGGTGATGCAGAGACAGACGTGGCGACTGTTAACTTCAAGAAAAAAATCATTTCTATATTAATTTTACATTAATTTTCTTTTCCTTTCATAGTCCTTCCTAGGCCATGATACTGTTCTACGTACCAACATTGGGTATACGTATAGCGAGAACTTTTATAAAAGTAACTAAATATTAATGAAAATGCAAATTACTACCGCTGCCGCTTATAACTTAAGCCTCGTAACAGGAGCTTCAATATTTCAACAAGATGCAAGCGCGGTAAAAGGAAAATTCATTTACGGAGCGCCTGAGTGCATCGCTAATATTCCAGCAAAGGTTCGGAAATGAGGTTTTCATCCTCAGGGTCCAATTTGCTTTGACGGAGTTTTTATAAATGTAAACGTATTGATCTACTGTCTTTACCAGATTTGCCAGCTCTGCAAGCGATTTTGCATCTTAAAGAGAATGTGGTTTTGCATTCGTGCCATATTTACGTCAGTTTGTTATCGGATCTGTATTCACTCCTTTTCTAGCTATTCCTGGTTTCATACAATGCATCCATCGTTAGGTCTTCGTTACAGTAAGCTAAGTTTGAAATGAGAACGTTTGCTCTGTTGAACGTGAGGGTTGTCAATCTTAGAGAATTTGTTCTTTTATTTACTGTTTAAATAATGTAGATATTATTAAATTTCAAGTTTTGGAAAATGTCGGTAAAACACATGAATGACGTATACGCAATCGGCCACAACGTGACACCTCTTGCTGACATTACGCCTATTCCACTTGTTTTCTCGTAGATGCGTGCGTCTGGATTCCTAAGTGCTTGTAAGGCTTACATTTAATTTGTGTCTTCGTCGTAAATTTTAATGACTCTTATATAACCAACCTGTGTAGAACCTTGTGTATACATAAGACGTATTAATTTCCGTTTTGCGGTTTCAATCGCACCACAGACGGGATCCATTAGGCATCAAAGATGTCTGCCCGAAAGTTTACGAAGATATCCGACCACTCCCGAAGTCTAAGCGTGGGTTGTATGAAACTTTGATTGGCGGTCGGCTATCTAAACCGGGTTTAGGGAGTAATCGACGGATTAATTAACGGATTTGCTATCGTGGTCAGCGTCTGAACAAGTGGAATTGTTTATTGAGGTTTAATAGGCTTTTGTCTGGGAAATATAGTATTTGTGAGCTTCCAAATATTATCTATTCCTCGGTCCCTTTTTTTTATTTCTACTTTTTGATTTATTCTGTAATTAAAGTTAAACTGATGAATTGATACGATTTTAGTCAGTTTCATTGTTTTAATTATTTTTACAATGTCTTGACACGAGGTACTGGGTTCGAATCCTAGGTCGGGCAAAGTTTCCATTTGTGATTCCTTAGTAGCAGCTCCGGAATCTGAATTATTGCCTGGCTAGTGGTAATGCACGCCTCCTACATGGAATTTAGACACAAGCGAGTATTTGTATGTAATTATATTTATAGATATATATATTTTTTTTTTACAGTTTGTTAATCTATTTTACAAACTAAATTACCTAATATTTTACCATCCGAACAGCAACGGAAAAATGCTCTTTATACTTTAACCCCTAATTTCATTTAGTCCAATTTTGGACGAGAAAAAAATTATTCCGTAGCCGAGTGGAATACAGATCACTTAACCACGAAAACATTTAGGGCTTAAAGACGTAAGAAACTGTTTGAAACAGTAAATAAACATACCTCCGGGGCGTTCAGTAAATAAACATATTAAGTGTAAGTGGAAATGCGGCCGGTGGATTTGACAGGAGACCAAGGCAGGAGATGGAGCGATTGTGGAACCGCTAATGACTAGATAGAGAGAAATTAATTGTATAATAATTCTTGCTTGCTTGAATACAAAGTTTGAAACGTTTTGTTTTTACTATTGAATTATTATTTTATACACATACATGCTGATACAATTTTTAATATTTTGAATTATATAAATTTTATTGTAATTAATAATCATTGAATATGTAATGCCAGCTGAGTTTCTTATCGGTTATTTTGTTAAATATAATTGAATAAATCGCATTCATTTTAATTTTCAAATAACCGATACAAAAGTACAAGTCGATCAAACAGACTTTGCTAACTGTTATGTATAGTATAATGAAATAAGGCAGTTTGTCTACAAATATCCAAATACCAAATCTAGCCATTTTCTTGGACTAAGTTCAAAACTACCTACCTACTTGTTTACTAGAATTGCCTATAAGAATATTTTTAATTATTAAACAGAACATTCAAAAGAAATTATCAATCGGATTAATTGGAAACATTTTCTGTTAGTCCTATCTCCCAATACTGGTAAAAAAACTTCGCATATCTACAACCGAAGTTCCTATTATAAAGGTGAGTTGGTGGAATGAAAATATATTCAAGTTTTTTTTTTCAAAATCGTTAACTCCTATCACTTGTCCCACTTGTTCTCTGGAAGCCCACCCCAGGCACGCTTCCTGAATGTTTAATTTTATTGAATTCCGATCGATCCCACACGTTCGTCTGCTCCTGTACAATATGTTTGGAAAATGTATTTACCTTTTTCCATATTGGTTATCATTGCCATAATTTTGCGCTTCGAAATTTACGCTTACTGTGTTTAGATATCGATGACTATACAAATGTATATGTTACTGCTTTAGCTGTGCCCTGCGATTTCACCCGCGTAGATTAGAATTTTGTCTAAAAATAAAAAATAAAATTTAGGGGTGGACTGCCCCTAACATTTAGGGGGATGAAAAATAGATGTTGGCCGATTCTCATAGATACCGGATAAGCACAAAAAAATTCATCAAAATCGGTCAAGCCGTTTCGGAGGAGTATGGCAACGAAAACTGTGACACGAGAATTTTATATATTAGATAAGTGTTTTCAAGGCCTGGGGCTTTACCATGAACTCTTATTGCCATGATAGTTTCACTCATTTATGAGACAGATGTGTGTACACGTGTCACTGTCGCACAACTGAATTATCATTGCAATAAGAGCTCATGGTTGGGCCCCTGTGCCTACCATCATCGGTATAAGCAGAGCGTATTAAGAACTTCTGAGCTTTGACGTTTCATTTTGGTATTTTAAAATTAAATGTCAAAGCTAAAAGTTCTTAATATGCGTTGCTAAAACGATCATATTTGGCCTGGAGAGATCACTACAATTACAAAAAAAAATCATTCTGTTTTTCGTCAAAGATAAACATCGCGGGGAAGGTATACAATGTGATATGTTGTGCTTGGCAGACACTGAAAGATCTACTTCTTGCACATTGGCACCCATCCTTTACGAAAATGGGTGTATATACAAATTTATGTGTAATAGATTTTGGGGATTAAGCTCCAAATATCGAACGGGAGAATTATCTCCCGACTTAGGACTGTATCTCCACCGAAATCGCACAAATCGCAGCGAAGCTACCTTAAAGTAGTGTTGTATTCCTGTGGAGAGTAAGGTCACCGGTGTTCAATCAAGGATTAAAAGAAAAGTGACTATGCTAAGAAGAGTTATCCATATGTGTAGTTATAAATACATTGTCCCCGCATCAAGAAAATAATGTTTTCATAGAAAGGAAATGTGTGGAATGAAAGAAAACTCATTATTTCCAGTCACACGTCGCAATATATTTTAATATTTTATCACGAAGCAGCATTTGCTTCGTTACCGACTCTTCATTCGTGACAATTCATGCGTGGATTAATTTCCGCACCAAAATGACTGGCTGATTGGACCGGCTCCACTGTTTTATAATTACACTCTAATTTACACCCGTATACGGTCGATAATCGCTCGGCCAGGTTGGAAAGATCAGCAGTTATTTGACTATTTTGAAAACACTGTTGAAGCTGACGTGAGATAAATTGAAAAACCTAAAAATTTTGGTATTTGAAATTGAAAAGTGAGACAAATTTATTTATTTAGAAATGAGAGCGTGGGCATTATGGGATCTGCCTATTTTTAAGACCGTGTTAAGGCTTTTGAGTTTTGAGTAGCGTCCCTTATAGGATTATTGATAAAATATATGAAAAGGAGATTGAAACATCAGTCTTATTTCCGACTGAAAGGGCCGTGGAACGATTGGATTAAGCTAGTCTGAAAGACTCTACACTCTTTCAGACTTGCGTTACTTTATTGAAAGGAAATAGGTCGGCTAGACTAAATCCGAACTGAAATAAAAGTAACCTTATTGCCACTGGTTTCTCTTATAGATGTTACCACTATCTGTCAAAGACATAAGCATCTGATAGCGCTTGCAAACAGAATGGCGCAAAAGTTAAAATCTGTATAAGCGACTGACTTAATGTATCTGTACTGTTTCCATGCTTTACCTCCTCAAGATATATCGGCTCCCTGCCATATACGCCGCCACATCCGCCATCTTCTGCCTCCCGTGAGTAAGTGAACGAGTGGGTGATGCGTTCCGCACCCCCATTACGTCACGTCATAATGTGTGGCGTGTATGCACGAGACGACACACAGCCAATAAGAAAGTATTTTGGACACAACGTGACACCCCTAATCGACGCTATGGCGATTCTGAGTGCCTAGTGCGAGTTTTTCACTGCCGCCGTCACAAGACACCGCGTCAAAGGTAACGCAGATTTGTATGGGATCGAAACAGCGCATCTGTCGGCCTAAACATGACACTATTGTGAGCCCGTGCAAATCTGCGTTTACGTCGACGCGATGACTTGTGACGGCGATTTTAAGAAAACTCGCACTAGGCACTCTGCTTACAATCGTGTCAACACAAACGTGATAAAACACTAGTCATTTTGAATGATTCCTCGTTTACACTACTGTTGGTCAAGTTTAAATTGATTTTGTAAATCTTGTAACTCTTGACCATTCATTAAAGTGCACTACACACGTATTTATTGAAATGATGTTGATGAATTGACTTAACATCATTATTTTATCGAATTAACGTATTTTGTTTGGTTTCAGGTACGAACAGTAATTACACCTCCGTGTTGTATGTAAGTTGCTTTATTTAAATTGGTGCTTCATTATAATGTTCCAGCCCACTTAGCCTTTTCGTTAATAATTGAGGCTAATTACATTTATTTTGAAGCCTAAACGAACAGCTTCTGGGAAATTAATTTATGTCTCAAATTAAAATGTTATATTGAAACATTTAACAGGTTTTCTATTTAATTTATTCTTGCATTAATTAATCATTAATGCAAGATTATTCTTGCATTAACTTTTCATTAATGCCAGAATAATCCGCAGTGGAGCAACAAGGGGTATCAGTATGTTACTGAACAAAAATTATCTACATTAACACATTGCAGTCTTAAAATGACAACCTTTCACTTTTTGTAGCTTATACTTGCCATATGGCCAACCTATGTTACCAAACCACTTGCACTTTTCATGCACAAATATAACTCTTACTACAATGTAATAAGACACATTTTGTACTGGTATTAAAGTTCATTTCAATATGTGGTAATGTGGCTTCAGTGGTTAAAATATTGCAAGTAGGTTATGCGTATTTAATTTATTATTTTCATTTATATTCATATTGCAGCTTTACCTGTGCAGCAGTGAGATAGTACTATATTTCTTTATATATTTATCCCATAATTAAGCCCTCATTTGATATTTAGATGTGGAGTTAGTCAATCATTCAAAAATATATGCTCACGCTTGTTCCTACACTATTCACCGAAGATTAAGTGCCAACGTGGCAGATGGTGAGTCTATCGCCGTCTCGGGCACTAAGCTTTGAATTACTTCTCAGACATATGCAGGTTTCTTCACGATGTTTTCCTTCACCGTAAAGCACGTGGTGTGCAATCACTGCACATACGTTTTTAGAAAGACTCATTGATACAGGCCCGCTGGGATTCGAACGGCTTGAACCCCACGGCCACCAATCTCAATAAATACTTAGGTAAAAATATAATATAAAACAAGAAACCCGTACATTATTGCATTCTCGAGAATCTGCATGCAAGGAAATTCTCACGGACCCATGTAATACGATCTAGGAACATATGGCGGAGTGGAATTTTGCATCGTTGAATCGCTGATTGACAACATAATACAAACATACATGTACATATAGAGGCGTGGTGATCACTAGCTGAGTGGTTTGAGTTCCCTGCGCAAGCGACGCAAGTTCCAATCCCATCAGTCTGTACGGAGATTTTCTAAAAAATTGAGCAAAAATGCCTTTCAATAATGCTGCTTCTTCCCAGCTAAACCAACCTTCCGAACCCGGTGGTAACATGTATAATCCTGTATAATCTATTTTTTTGTGTCCTACTGACGATTATAAGTAATCCGAAAGAAGTCTAGTTAAATAAATTTATTCAGTTAAGGAACAGATAATATACTATTAACCACTAACTATAACTAAAAACCTTATTATAAATAAATATATTTAAAATGTTGTGTTTTGTCACACTTCGTACATCATAAGATAAATTTCTGTGAAGAAACTCTAAATTACTACAGCGCTGAGGTGGCGATGGACTCACCATCTGCCACAGTTTGTAATGAACTTTTAATGATTGTTCGGGCAGAATAAGGTCAACACATTATTGAATTTTTATTTATACTATTGCCGATTACCTACCAACCGACGAGCGTATGCTTCAATTGCTTACAACATAGTAGCTTTGATGCAGGATTCTGGTCTCGTCTCGAGTTATGAGCGCTTAGCGAAAATGACGATAAACTGCGTGATGCACCATACAAAACCAAGGTTAGCGCTCAAAACTGGTGATGCGTATACAAACCACTAGACAAACAGTGCCGTCGTAATATCTGAAGCACCTTTGGACAATGTCCTCGGGTCAAGAGATGCAAGACTTGAGTGCAATAACGTCACTTAACTGCATCCGAGTGCGAGCGACGTGCTTCCGGCGTTAATGGATATTCTCTTGTCTCACGTAATAAGGCCACTGTGGCTTTGTACCTTGCTATTTTTATCTGTTAACTATTGTTTCTAGTAGCTAAATAAACCTAGGTTCTATCATCATTACCACCCTGGCCTTATCCCATCCATACATTTTTTGGTTGGGACTTGACCCGATGTGATTGATCACCTGATTTCTATACGAAGCAACTGCCATCTGACCTTCGCAACCCCTTTTACGAGGAAAATCGGAATCTGAGTCAAGTCAGTCGTAAGACTCTTAGGTTTCCGACTGACCAGTAACGATTGGCAAAGATGTTAAAATGGTAACCGGGATAGACGGCTTAACGTGCTCCCCGAGGCACGGAGGGAACTTGTGCTTGGGAACTCTAATTAAAAAATTGTTATCCCAAAATATTAATTTTCACAAAACAACACTAAATTTGTCTCAAAAAGTTTACAAATTGTATTGAAGTGGAGACCTTGAGTTGTGATCGTTATTGATTTTTTATTTATATTATAAAACACATGATAAAAACATTTGTTAATTAAAGAAACACTTTAAGCTAATCTCAAACAGTCTAATAAAACTTCATCTGATTGCCAATCGTAATAAATATTAGATATTTGATTAATTATGATTGAAGTTTACCACACTAATAACTAAAATGGATTAGAATATCGTCTATAAAGTATTGTCTCTAAAAATGTATTAATAGCAAGGATATAATATTTATTTATATATTCGCGATTTTACGACGTAGTACCTTGCGTCGCTTGCATAGCTGCTACTGCTGCTACAGCTATTTAAACAACTCAGTCAGCACGGCTATTATAATACACATAATATTATTAATGGTTAACACTACCTATGTATAATGTATATATTATTATACAACTGGTTGTCCTAATACCACCATTTATAAGGACAGCCATCGACAGCAAAAGTGATACCGAACTTACCTACAAAATATCACATGTCTCTTGTACTTATGACTTCGAACATCAAATTATTGCTTAACACTGGAATTAACGTCATGCAGAAAGGTCGCGAAAATCTCTTATACATTTCAGGCAAGGGCGTGCATTCCATATAAGCAGATAAGCAGTGCTTACCATTTGTGATCACTGAATACACTCGTGTGTGTGCTTGTACCAAAACATATATACCTACGCCGCGCCACATTGGTATGTACTTTACCTTCCTACCTACTTATTGCTTATGGAAAATCCCCTTGGAAAATCCATTGCACGCCCATGATTTCAGGTATGTTTACTATAACCTATTTTATAAATAGTAGTATTGAAGACAGCCTGTATGTACGCAATTTTCACCAACAATACATAACACGTGGAAACGGGCAATGACGTGGTAATTCTGTAATGTGTACGACCTCGCCAAGGCCGGCCGTTCTATTCGGACGGGCGGGTCAACGCACCGGCTGAAATAATTAAGGCATTAAAATTGTTTTGCAGAAATTGTCAGGTCATTGGCACGAGGCTTCTGTTTTAGCTAGCATTATAGTTGAAAATATCTCAAAAATCAAAGTATCGTTTTTTTAATATTTGCTGAGTATATAATACTTACCTACTTTGATTTAGTTGACATTTTTTGCTTTCTTTAAGTCTGTTAAAAATATTAGTTTTATTTCAACTTAAGTGATATGTGTATTTATTTGCGATATACTAGCCGTGCCCCGCAGTTTCACCCGCGTAGGCTTTATATTCATTCGTAGGCTTTTTATTGTGTTATATTCCACGTTTTACGTCATGTTCCACGGGAATGGGATAAAAATATCCTAAGAGTCCTATGTTCTTCTCCTGGTTCTAAGCTCTCTCCTCAACAATTTTCATCCAAATCGGCTCACCCGTTCTTGAGTTATAAGTAGTATAACTAGAATGACTTTTTTTATATAATACTAGCTGTGCCCCGCGGTTTCACCCGCGTGGTTTTAGTTTCATCCATATTGTAGCGGAACCCTAATATTTTTAATAAATAAAAGTAGCCAAAGTTACTCCTTGAAACATCAGCTACTTACCAGCGAAGTCCCGTTAAAATCCATCCAGCCGTTTCAGAGATTACCCGGAACAAACCGACAGACAGACAGAGAAAAATTTTAAAACTTGGTTTTTAGTGTCAGTAACGTGTATACTTTCATATGCATTTAGTGAAATGCTGTAATTATGGAATTACAAACAGACACTTCAATTTTATTTATCTGTATAGAGTATAGATATAGAATAGAAGATAAATCAGTCTGACGAGACGTTGACCAACAAAGATTACAAAAACATCCACAGATATCTTCTATATTATACTCTTTATATCTCGTCGAAAATGCTTTCTACATCTTGTTTGTTTGTGGCATTATTGGGTCCGGTTGCCCGGAATCCTTGGGATCTTTTGTGCCGCCCTTGCCCTTATGCTCTACGTACCTGACTCCTCAAATACTCCCTGAACAAGCCGGTAGATCTTGACCATGGGGAAGAGCTTGTAGTCCTCTGGTTTCGGATACGCCTTACCCAGTAGGTCCATTCGCCATTTGGGCAGTGCATCGCAATTGCATATTAGGTGACTCATGGTTTCGGCTTCTGATTGACAGTACCTACATACCACATCGTTAGATAAGTTCATCTTATGAAGATGTTCTTTTGTCCCATAATGACCTGTTAGTGCCCCTGTGAGTTGCCTAAGCTGACATCTATTCAACTGTAATAGCTTTCTGCTTTGGCTTTCACCTCAAATGCCTATGAACTGCTTAGAATGTCTTAGTCTTTCCATTCTATATTGTGCTGCTCCTGCCTTCTACTTCTTTAATAAATACAAAATATAATTAATGATTAAACGAACTTACCTGTAAGTGAAGTTCTATCATAATTATACGAGCGCCTCGTCCGAAGAGATTAGTATACAACTTGTAGTAACGCGTAAGTGTTACCACTCCAGCACTTATTTGAGAGATATTTTATACCTCCTTTTGAAAAATATTATTTATTTTTTACTGTCGGGTAGTTTGTTCACCTCTGCGTCGTCCTCAGTTTGTTACTCATTTAGTTTAGAGCCTGGAAACTGAAACTGTAAGCGCACATTATACACAGAACTTTGCTTTAAGTAAGTTATTCAATTTTTTTTTTTTTTTTTTGTATTTACCATTTTATATTTGGAAAAAAAAAAGGATGGGAGGAGTGTACACCACCGGGAGGGTGGGTTTATACTAATCTCTTCGGACGAGGCGCTCGTATAATTATGATAGAACTTCACTTACAGGTAAGTTCGTTTAATCATTAATTATACTTCGCGCCTCGTCCTCGAGATTAGTATACAACTTGTAGATTTTGAGAGCTTAAATTGGAATAACGTTAATGAATTAGGTACATAATAAGATTATTTGCAAATTTCAAATGAATCACTTAAAGCAAAGTGTTATTTATAAGAACAATCTTAAATATAATTATTGGTGTCCTGAAAACGTACAATAATGATTCAAATCTGAATAAATTCAAAGAACAAAAAGTAAGACCTAATTATAAAAATAATTAAGTACAATTTAATCATCAATCTGGATTAATAGCTTCTTATGAACCTGTTTTAAAATGTAGTATATAGATATTTTGACAGCAATATTTGAAAAAAAATCTATGGTGTCTCAGTTATTCTTACCTGGTAAGAAAATAGGAAAATATTTAGACTTTACCCACGGGATGTATACTACCAATGATATACTACAGTTAGCAAATTTAACTTGATAGGAGAACCAGATGTTATTGACTTGATATATTTAAAAGAGCAATAAGCTCTAATATAGTATTCACTAGCTCTTCGTGTATTACCAATTCCTACTGCTAGTGTTTTTAACCAACGATTTTTGTAAGTATAACTTATGGTACTAAGGTATGTACTTACTTCCTTTAGTACAATAATTACATAAAGTGTATATTTAATATTTGCACCAAAGTAATTTGACCTATTTTTTACATTAATTAAAAGCAGTCGTAAGTACCTATTGTACTTAGGTGAGAACTGAAAATTCGGTTTTTTAGGTAGACGTGCGTCTATCACCTCCCTACACATCTACCAATGTGATCACCCTACTCGAGTGAGTTTGTTTAGTATGTACCTACTCTTTTCGGAGGGTTGTTATTATTTAATGATTCTGTAGATTACTTCTGTAGATATATTATTAAATATACTACTTTTAGGAAAGTGTTTGAAAGGAATTGAATGACGGAGTTTATATGAGCCAAATTAAGATTGGTGTATTGTGTCAAACATGAAAGTATTAGTAGGAAATAAATACTATTATTTAATATTGGAATATTCATTATCCACAATATTTAACCAGCTGACCAAAAAGCTAAGGACTGGTCAATTTTAACCTATCCTATGCAACATTTAAAAATCATACTCGTTCTTTGTAACTTCATGAGATGATTTCATTGTATGTTTGGAATGCATTAAGTATATGATTATGTATACATGTATATTTTAGTACGATTGATAACGTAGTGCTTCAATATAATTTGCTTTAGCTTCTATTTTGCATCCGTTTCTGTTACACGGAACGAAAATAAATCATAAGCCATAAACCAGCTAGTAACCGCTTCAGTATGTTACACCAAGATAATTGAGTATTTATTTATAATATTATCAGTACTTAGGTAGTATCATCGCTAATGCCCCCCATAGTTGAGAGAATGCTGACGCGATTGAATGGTAAGCTATTGTTGTTTTAAGTTGTTACTTTAAAAACAAGGTTTCAATTTTATCGGAAAATTAAATTTTGGTCTTAGGTCAAAATAGGTACCTATGAAGCAATCCGACTTGTGTCTCTTTACCATCGGTTGATTGATTTTTGATGTGCAATATTGCCTATAATTTCATACAATTTTTTTTTTTTTTTTTTTTACAAATTTCGATTTTAATTCATTATATTCCCTAATAAGGGGCAACAAACATACGGGCCCAGGAAATGTATTTTGCTATTTTAGCAAGTAGGGACTGTCTAGATTGGTTTATTACCTTCAAAATGAATTAATATGTGCACATAATCGCTGGATCAGTAATAATAATAATAATAATGGTCTCTTAACAATGTTCAGTTACAGCGGCTAATCTCAACGGGGATTAGCCAGCTGCGTAGGAGAAATCATAGCGCACAAGTGTGTGCGTAAACATTGGTGCTATCTTTATTCCTTCATTTTCATAGTCCTATTGGACGGCAAAACGATACGATCTAAGAGAGATCAGGCGTAGGACCAGCGGCTTAGCGTGCTTTCCAAGGCACGGGTGTGTAAACACTGCCAACTTTGGGCATTTATTGTGAATTTCTTGACAGAAAAAACACAATTTATATTTTTGACTCGACCCGGGAATCGAACCCGGGACCTCGTGATCGGCAGGCGAACTTGCTAACCACAACGCCAACAAGCAAACAAGTAATTTGGTAAATTAAGGTACTTTTCACCTGCTATAGCAGGGGTGATTTCCTTTTTTATTAAGTATTAAGGCTTTTTTAGTCGTTAAGAATTTGTAACGATGTCTGAAATAGAGATTGAAAAATTTACTCAGATCTTATACCATGAACATTTATAATGGTGTTTTATTTAAACGCGCAGCGAAGTTTTGTAAAATAATTTTTTTTTTTTTTTGTAGGCTAACCTGAATGAAAGTCTTTAATGTAATAGGTATAATAAAAAAATTAGGTAAACCATTATATTATAGGCATAAGGTGCATGTTCGATTCAGGTATTAAATAAAACAGGAAAAAAACCTGTTGCTACCTGATCATTGTACATTAGTGAAATGTTCGATAGGTTTGTAAGAACTTTATTTTTAATTTTTTGCACTTAGTAGGTGGATTGAACACCTACGGTATTCTTATTTCCTATTGATAAACTTTTTTTTTTTTATTTTTTTTTTATAATAGGTAATTTGTAATGGTCGTTATCATGACGGTAGGCAAATACCAATTAGGTTTATAATATGTTGCTTCTTTATTGTTAGCAATATATGTTTTGCATGATGTTTTCAACCAATAAGGCATACCTATTGAAAAAGCAGGTACCTAAGTACCAGGTAGATTCCAAATTATTTACAGTTAAGAAGTTCAAAACAGGTAAATGAATGCTTTGAGATGAATATATCAGATCATTTAGACAACTGTTTAAAATAAATGCTCTTTTTGAGAAAAGTACCTTCTTATCGAAGGGCTACCTGCAGGTTTACATCTAGTATAGTAAGTAATTGTATTGAAACAGTCTTAATGGCTGTCCAATTATGACCTTTGCTTGTACATATACTAGGAAAGGCATATTTATATAGCTAATAGCTAAATAAATTATGTTCACTCACATGAATATTTTCGATTACCTAGATATTTCCAGGTTACAATCCACATCAGCCGGAAAGCTTTCCCGGTTGTATCTTTATGTTGCTGCATATTTGTTGTAACGTTCCATCGGCAGTCTTGCTTGTGTTGTAGGCTGGTTGGCAGGTATGTCCTCGTACGATGCGGAAGGCCCCAAGGCAAACTCGTATCCATGGCCATATGAGTGTAGGTAGGCCAGTTGGTACAATGCGAGGGAGACCCAAAGGTAGACCCGTATGCAAGTACTCACGTATTAAGGCACTATGCAAGGGAATCCCAAAGGCAGACCCGTGAGCATGGCCATACGTGTAGATAGATCTAGGCCGGTAGGTACAATGCGAGGGAATCCCAAAGGTAGACCCGTATGCAAGTACTCACGTATTAAGGCACTATGCAAGGGAATCCCAAAGGCAGACCCGTGAGCATGGCCATACGTGGAGATCTAGGCCGGTAGGTACAATGCGAGGGAATCCCAGAGGTAGACCCGTATGCAAGTACTCACGTATTAAGGCACTATGCAAGGGAATCCCAAAGGCAGACCCGTGAGCATGGCCATACGTGTAGATCTAGGCCGGCAGGTGAATGTCCTCACGTGTTGAGTCACGATGCGATGAGAAAGCCCAAAAGCAGATCCGTATGCATGGCCATGTGTGAGATGTTGATGTACATGAAAAAGAAAAGGATTCATCCAGTTTTGACCCTGGCATGGTGGTTTTATGTAAAGCCGGTGAATGGCTCCCACGGCAGTCCCGGTTCCATGATTGTAAGCAGCTGTTCAGCTTGTTTGTACATCGTTCCATGATTACACGTAAACACGTGGTTATATACAATGCGGTGGTAAAAGATCCACCATTAGCACAGGTTACATATTGCAGTTCGTTTGCACGAAACGAAGGTAAACTTTTTTCGTGAGAAAAATAAATGTAGGTAAGGTACCTACATCTGGTTTTATTATTCACGTAATTTAAAAACGTATGAAATGCACATGGAAAAAACACATTACGTAATGCAAATAAGTATTATATATTGGCCTTTACATCTATGAAAGGTTATTTAAGCATCAGTGGCCTAAATAGTCGACCGATTCGGGAACGAACGGTAAACTATTAAGTATAATAAGATAAGCCTTGAAACTTATCAAATAACAATAACACGTAGAAAACATTTATTAGTGGATAAAATGGTTGTACATACCTGCTTACGGTGTCTTTTTTGAGACACATAATAACTTTAACCAGCTTGTTTTCGATAACCTATGAAGAATTATATCACTTGATTTTGTATGCCTTGTGTAAATTGGCATGTAAAACTTAATCACTTATTAACATTGATTACTTATTATAATTTTAAAAGTGTGAGATCACGAAGACACGTCTAGAGTGGTTGAGCACTAAAATGCGAATGAGTAACAAACTGAGGACGACGCAGAGGTGAACAAACTACCCGACAGTAAAAAATAAATAATATTTTTCAAAAGGAGGTATAAAATATCTCTCAAATAAGTGCTGGAGTGGTAACACTTACGCGTTACTACAAGTTGTATACTAATCTCGAGGACGAGGCGCGAAGTATAATACTTTATACATTGTCAAAATAACACTAAAAGTAAACGATCTCAAGTTGTCATCGTCTGCAAAAAAGTCCCATTTGTCAGAGTGTAATTACGTCTGTCGGGAAACAATGAATAGTGTCGTAACTGTAGTTCTACTCGCCTGTCGCTGCGAACTCTACTTTGTAATTTATTTCTCTCGCCAGAGAATGGAGATAGAAATACTGTTATAGTATATTATGTGTTTGGTTTGGGGATACTTAGGTTGTCACTGTTAGCGATAAGCGGATGAAAAAGGCAGAATAATTAAATCAAATGCACTGATCGTTAGCATCCCTTTGGAAACTAACATATTTTTCAGAAGAACCGGCATTAAACGCTGCTAGCATCTTATAAATTTTATTTAATAATAATAAAGTTTTTATTAACATTCACAACTAGCTTCTATCCGCGCGCCTCTCCACATGTTATTCCGGATCCCTAATTAATAATATTACCATGAAAGAATTTTAAAATCGGCTGAGTAATTTAAATCGTAAGAACCTCCTCCTTTTTTTGAAGTCGGTTATACTAGTATAGATAATGTATCTCTACATGAAAGTAACAATTTCGTATTTTGAAACGAAACAAGTCTGAAATTATCGCAGTTGGCAAACAGTAGTCTCTGCTTACCCCCATTGAATACAAGCGTAACCATATTCTTTATGTATAGTATAAATTAATAATTACCATGAATATTGTGAATTGTAGTTGTTTGCATATCGCTAGCACTGGTACTCCACCCCACAGCGTGAGAAAAGTCCACCTGTGGGGCCTTATCTCTTCAGGGCTGACACTCATCGCTTTTAGTTCCTTGATTTGTGGCCTTACGGGACCGTATCTGCTGCCCTAAGTTGACGGCAAATATGATTGATTATAAGTGAAAAGTGTATCATATATCTATATTCATAAAGTATGTTTTTCTACACACGGATGTTAATAAAGATGGCAATTTATTTAAAGTTTTTAAATAGCTGAGTAATGATTTGAATAAAAATTTATTTAATATTGTAGTAATAATTCCATAACAGATTAACTGTGCCCCGCAGTTTCACCCGCGTAAACTAAATTTTATAGGTGGCCCGTTACTATCCAACTTTTCTTAATAAAAAAATACTACCGCCTGTAAAAGTCCCGTTGAAATCGGTTCAGCCGTTTCCGAAATTACCCGGAACCAACAGAAAGACAGACAGACAGACGGACAGAGAGACAGACGGACATATAATATAGACAGAGTTTTTTTTAATTGGTTTCTTAATGTCTGTACCATGTGTATTGATTCATGTTCAAGTTTATATGTATGGATATTGATATAGATTTCCATTTTCGTGTATAGCTGGAAAGGTATTTTCGAAATCTATACAGATAAATAAAATTTAAGTGTCTGTTTGTAATTCCAAAATAACAGCTTTTCACTAAATGCATATGAAAGTATACACGCTACTGACACTAAAAAACCAAGTTTTAAATTTTTTCTGTCTGTCCGTCTGTCTGTCTGTCTGTCTGTCTGTCTGTTTGTTCCGGGTAACCTCCGAAACGGCTGGACCGATTTTAACGGAACTTTCACTGGCAGGTTGCTTATATATCAAGGAGTAACTTAGGCTACTTTTATTTATTAAAAATATTAGGGTCCCGCGACAATAAGGATGAAACTAAATCTACGCGGGTGAAACCTCAGGGCACAGCTAGTAAGCAATATTTTTATTCCTTGACATATGACGACTTTTCCGAAGTAAAGTAAGTAGATGGCTAAAACAGTATAACTTGAAGAGCACATACTAACTTATACATCTTAAACAATCACAACTTTCCCTCCAAGGTTAGATGAACACTCGGCAAAGATCGATCACATCTAACTTTTATATTAACCACAATAAAGGAACAAATCCTTTAAGTAAGTAAAGTAAATGAGCATCTAGAGAAACACAATGATCAAGTAAAAAGAAGTATAAAAATGCTATCAGACGACTGGGGCCACGGTCCCAGTTCTTCATGGTCCCAGTCGCCTTAACACTCTTTTATCCATTCATACATACATAAAGAGTATAGTTTACCTAGAGTTTATCTTTCGATATCGCGATTTCGATTTTACAGAGTATTAAAAATATTTTTATTTGTAACTATTTGTGCCCCGCGGTTTCACCCGCGTATATTTAGTTTCATCCTTATTGTCGCGGAACCCTAATATTTTTAATAAATAAAAGTAGTCAGAGTTACTCCTTGAAACATCAGCTACCTACCAGTGAAAGTCCCGTTAAAATCCGTCCAGCCGTTTCAGAGATTACACGGAACTAACAGACAGACAGTCAGAGAAACATTTTAAAACTTGGTGTTTTAGTGTCAGTAGCGTGTATACTTTCATATGCATTTAGTGAAAAGCTGTAATTTTGGAATTACAAACAGACACTTCAATTTTATTTATCTGTATAGATTGTTAATTATTTGACAACCCTGTATCCGACTTACGACAAAAGTACTAAAGTCATCAGATGCAATATTACACAATATTAGACATGTTTTTGCAATAACAATGCTCCTTCAAGTAAAAACAATAATATACGAATAATCTTAAAAACTACTAAACCAAATTCCAAAAAACTTTCACCGTTTAAAAGTTACATTTACAGCGAGTTACATAAGCTATATTGTTAACCGAGATTAATTACTGATCCGTAATAACACGCGGGACGGAAACCAGTGGAAATTAATAATTACATAGAAATAGAAATAGTCTTATTAAGGTTACAAGGATCACATATTACACCCAATTTTAGGGCATGTCAATATTAACTTAATTACCTACTTAGAGATTGCAGTTACATTTTAACCACATATTTACATACCAATACTATGTCCACGTATGTATTCCTAGGCATTTTAGAATCTTTATTCATTCATTCATTCATCTTCGTTCATTAGGGGAGGTCTATGTCCAGCAGTGGACTAATGTAGGTTGATGATGATGATACACGCCTGTTATTATCATTTCTTACCGGAAAACACCTTAACATCATCATCTCTCGTTTAGCGTTCATAAATAATAATCGCACCCGGCGCGCCTATCTTAATCGACGCGATTATTCGTTAAATATCGAATAGCTATTCTCGATACATTATCATAACGATAATACCTGTCTTCGCTGTTAACGACTATGCAATGGTGTGAGTGACACAGCTGAGCGCTTAGAGCGAAAATACAAAGACACTAGCAAAGCTGGCAAGTTGTAGTGCCATATATTTTTATTTTGGGGTGAGCCACCCTTAGCACTTAAGGGGATGAAAAATAGATAACAACTAATTCTCAGACCTACAAATCTATACAGATAAATAAAATTGAAGTGTGCAAAATAACAACTTTTTACTAAATGCATATGAAAGTATACACGCTACTGGCACTAAAAAACCGAGTTTTAAATTTTTCTCTGTCTGTCTGTCTGTCGGTCTGTCTGTCTGTTTGTTCCGGATAATCTCCGAAACGGCTGGACGGATTTGAACGGGACTTTCAGTGACGGATAGCTACTTAGATTTTTAAAAAACATTAGGGATCCGCGGGAAACCATGAATTAAAATCTACGCGGGTGAAACCGCGGGGCACAGCTAGTACTCAATATAAAATTACATCAAAATTGGTTCCGCTGTCATGGAGGAAGGTTTATATCTTAGACTAGCTGTGCCCCACGGTTTTAACCGCGTAGAGTTATTTCGTTTTTTAAATTAAAGGTAGCCTAAGTTACTCCTTGTAACATTAGCAACCTGCCAGTGAAAGTCCCGTTAAAATCTGTTCAGCCGTTTTGGAGATTACTCGGAACAAACAGACTGACAGACAGACCGACAGTCAGACGGAGATTTTTTTTAGAAATTGGTGTTTTATTGTCAGTATCGTATATACTGACAATATATCAATGCCTTCTTATATGCATTTAGTGAAAAGCTGTTTAGATTTACAAACAGACACTTCAATTTGATTTATCTGATTAAATGTATAGCTATTATAAGTTTGTTTGGTTGAAGCGCTAATCTCAGGATTTAGTGATTTGTATTGAAAAAATATTCACTGATAAATATTGTGTGTGTTGGATTTTAGTTAGTTCATTCATCGAGAAGGCTTTATAACGTCACGCTGCGACCAATAGCGAAGCTTCAATGGAAAATGTTACAAAAACAGAAAAAAATATCACTAAGTAACAATGTTTTTATCGTTAATCGTACGCGCGAGGCACATCTAGTTTATAATTATATATATATAATAAAATAGATATTATAAAGAAGAGAGATTTGTTTGTTTATATTGAATAGGCTCCGATACTACTAGACCGATCTTGAACATTCTTTCAGCAATGGATAGCTACATCATCAGCGAGTAACATAAGCTATATTTCATCTCCTACGCGAGCTACGCGGGTGAAACCGCGTGACGACCGCTAGTAACATATAAAACAATATTTTTTTGTGGTGTTGATTAAAACCATCTGAAATACTGAAGAACAGTACCCAGACAAATTGTACAGCGCCTCCAAACGGTGACGTGAAGAACTAAAATATGTCACACAAATATTTTCGGAGACGCTAGCGAGTGTAGATTAGGAACAGTGGCAAACTCGTGATAGGGGTTAAGAAACATCTACTTACAGTACGTATACAACTCAAACGATCGCTTTCTCTGGCTAGTGAATAAATACAAATAATACACGTACGTACACAAATAAACCTTTATTTCGCTCGAACAAAACAAATACAGATATTTTTCAGTTTCAGTTCACACAAATGTTTCGGGGTTTTCAGGGATTCTCATCACGTTTGCAGGGGAAGGCTTTATCAACACGAATATTGACACAAAATAGAAACGTAATACAAGATCGGCTTCCCACGCAAGACAATCATCGTTACACAACATCGTTGCGTTGGTCAGGCATGCTAAAAACCTGGGGTACTACCATGACCTCTTATTACCATGATAGTTTAGCTCTTACTATGAGACAGATGTATATGACATGTATAAGTCTGTCACTGTCACACAGTGGCACTATGATGGCAATAAGAGCTTATGGTAAAGCCCTTGAGGGCTAAGTTAGATGTCTTTAGTTTATATAAATAATGCTAATGGCATCCCCGAAGGGATAAGCAGAGGTGCTATAACAACAACACCTACATTTCACCGATTATTGAAGTGCCAGCGAGCCAGAGAATTAGTCCATCGACCTCTCAGGCACCTTTGAATTACTTCTTAGACATATTATGCAGTATTCCTCGCTAATTTATTTTTATTTATTAACTAATTTTGTTTATTATTAAAGACGCGCTCGCGGACAAGGAAGGTGGAAGCCGACCTTATGGAACTTTTTATTTCATGCTATCAGACCCCAACGTAAATACAACCTTTTTCGTGATTTCTGAACCCTTTCAGAAGGTTTTTTTTATTAGTGCTTGGTAGATATTTTGTACGGAGAATATTTTTGCTCCGTGGAACATGGAATCTTCTATTTCAGGTTATGACCAAGTTACATCTAGATATTTAAGTATGGTATCTATAACTATACATCAATACAGATAAATAAAATTGAAGTGTCTGTTTGCAAACAGCTTTTCACTAAATGCGTATGAAAGTATACAATGGCATATACATAAAAAACTCATTTTTTCTGTTTGTTCCGGTTAATCTCAAAAACGGTTGCGCCGAGCATCTTTTAAATATTTGTCATTTCGTCAAAAATCCATCAATTCAGGGTTGAACAACCCTTCATCTGTCACCGGGGTATATAATCCCACCTTCATTATAACTCAAATATCCGACAATGTAGCACAACCCTATTTCTAACGTTGTAAAGTTCATTACCTACTAACTCGGTCGTGTCACACTATGTTGTGGCCAAACAACACGTACGGGACCTGACCTGTGACCTAACTGCTGATGACTAATGGAAATTACCCTAGTCTGTGTACGGGCTAACTTTGGCATTCTAAATTTGAAAACTAAATTACATTTTGCAATGGTTTAAATTAAATAAGTACGTAACTACATGGTGTTGTAATATTTCGTTTGATTGACTTGATATGATGAGGTGAATGCTGCACTAAATTCCATTTGTCTAATTAAAGGCATTTTGTAAATGTTTTTTCATCGTATTTTTGAAAATAGAAAGAACTGTCTCATATATTGTAACACTAGCTGGCAGAGGTTTTATTTCGCAGACCCAATTTTTTTAAAATTAAAATCTAAATATTCCTTGTAACATCAGCTATTTGCCAATGAAAGCTCCGTTAAAATCGATCACACTGAGAAACATCTATACACGGTCTGTCTGTCTGTCTGTTTTTCCGGGTAATCTCTAGAACGGCTGGACCGAATTTAGCGGGATTTTCACAGGCAGGTAGCTGATGTTTCAAGGAGTAACTTAGACTTTTATTTATTAGAAATATTAGGGTTACTCGAAAATAAGGATGAAACTAGCGTAGATAGCGGGCGAAACTGCGGGGCTCAGCTAGTTTTTAATATTGTTTTCTTGGGTATGTACACCCCTAATTTTCTTTATATTTATCCAATTCGTAATAAGTTAATTTGGACCTTATTTATCTTATCCTTTATTATCCTTTAAATAGCTAAGTTTTCAGCCCCTTAAAGTAACATTTTAGTTGCGAAATTGAACATTTGGCAATAAAGGTAGCATCTGCAAAGCGTTATGAAACTAACAGACGCCGTGTTACAGTTGAAGTTATTTTAGAACAATAACAACAAACTTTGATTAATAACAATAAATTAAACGCAGCACCTGTACTGACTGCAGTAACTGAAGTAGCATGTGGGTGATATTGGAATGAAATATGGCGCTTAATAAATGTTATTAAACTTGTTTAAATAAGCTTTATCATCCATTTATAAGAGTGGAGACCGCGACTCGGCAAACGTAGTGTAGGATGCCCTCCGGCCAGGTGGGATGACGATCTGCGAAAGACTGCAGGCAGATGCTGGATACAGCATGCAGAAGACAGGGCGCTATGGCAATCACTAGGGGAGACCTATGTCCAGCAGTGGACTATCATACATTTATAATAGTGATTACACTTTTAATGGACTTTCTAATCGTCATAATTTAATCGGCTTGGCTTAAAATATATAAAGGTCAAAGAATTTTCTAGCAGACCACGTTCGCACGTAATTTTTGAACGAATAAGAACCGTGGTAGGAAATTTGCGAACTTTCGGACGAAGCTTCGTTTTTCGGAGAAAGCGAGTAGTCCCCTGACCTGGGTCGAGATTGCTTAACTCCACTGTAAGCTTGACAAAGCAACATTCTCTCGCGCTTGCGCTAATAGAAACGATACGAAAATGACATAAATCGGTCACGTGACATATGTCTTCCCCGTACATTTTGTATCGTTTCTACTAGCGAAGCGTGAGGATAATGTTACTTTGTCTACAAACCCTGGGACCCTACCATGACCTCTTATGGCAATGATAGTTTAACTCGTATTATGAGACAGATGTATACGACGTGTATAAGTCTGTCACTGTCACACAGTGGAACTATGACGGCAATAAGAGCTTATGGTAAGGGCCCTGATCAAATAACAAGCGCCACTCACATTAAATCTTACGAAATATAGATTTAGTAATATAGACTCAGTTGAGATAAATATGTCTCCCCACACTCATTAAGCTATCTGGTGTAATCTCAAATGTGTTAAGTTAGTGTTAAGTTAAACTATGCCAGCTTGATGACGTCGGCAATGAGTTAAGTTCAACTTGTGTCTAATGATATACTCGATCGCGTAATGTTGTTTGTTGAGACGTTTCGCTAATTATAATGTTAAGTAACTTACTTAATTACAGCTGTTAATTTTAACGGGCGGGTTATTTAGATTTACGAGTTCGGAATAATGTTTTGCGTTCAAGGGCGTACCATGAGCTCTTACTTATTGCCATGATAGTTTTGATAATGATCTCGTACCGAACTTTAGAAATCTAATCAAATAAAGATATTATTGAGTATTTGTGTATACATCTGTCACTGTCACACAGCTGAGCTATCAATGTAATAACAGATCATGGTTGGGGCCCAGCAATTAAAATTAAAATAATGTTTCAGTAGTTAAATTTTCACCTAATCATAGTATCCGCCAGCAGTTTATTATACATTCGAATTGAGTAACCTCCGCCTTTTTTGAAGTCAGTTAAAAAAACCTTGTGCATTCAAAATACTAAATATTAAAGAAATCCGAGAGCTAATAATTCCAAACTAACTTTTCGTCATACAGCGAAAATTAATTTCGAATATTAAACCCTTATAGTGAACTTAACCAACTTGAAACCCAGATATGACTCGAAGACTTCGCTAAGTACATAACTTGGATAAACATACATAAGTACAGCTTAGTAATACAGGCAGTAGGGCTTACAGTTTCATACAGTCGCTTTCATACTGAAACTTTCAGGGTATTATGTTACTATTACTATGGTATATTAATACTATATAGCGTCTAGACTATTTAGACGCATGTTCCATGTTTATTGGATGACATGTTAAGCATGAGACAATGCTTATTTTAAAACAAGCAAAATTTAGTAAAAAAAAATAAGGCATTTTTATTTTATTTTTAAATTGTCAGTAACCAGACACTTATCCAGGCTCCGTACGGATATTACAGATCCCAATTACACTGCCCGGCCCGAGGATCGAAACCAGGACATCGCATTCCTCGTATTCGTTGCATTTGCAATCACTAGACCAAAAAGCAGTCAATATTTTAGTTCCCCCCACGTAGTTCCCGTTCAGTGATAATGTAACATTCAAATAGTGAAAGATTTTTTAAGATCGGTCCAGTACTTTTTGAGCCAATTCGTTACAAACATACTTACATACAAATATTTTCTCTTCATATTATCAATATAGATCAAGTTCAAATTAATCATTACCAAGCACTGTATTCAATATCGATTCGGTATGCATAGTTAGTTTGAGGTTCTGCATTGATTTCCGAAATCGATATCTCAAGGTCCGTTGCAGAATCGATTTGCAAATCGATAATGACCTCTGTAGTACCTACACCATGTGAGACATGTTTTTTTTATCGAATAACGACTTCGTATGTACTTATTATTATTCCACGTGCTGTGGTCGCAAACTACTATCGCTATCGTTACAAATAAATAAAATTGAACTGTCTGATTGTAATCGGGTAATCTCTGAAACGGCTGGACGGATTTTAACGGGACTCTCACTGGTAGGGAGCTGGTGTTTCAAGAAGTAACTTAGGCTACTTTTATTGATTAAATATATTAGGATGCCGCGATATGAAGCATGACACTAAATCTACGCGGGTGAAACCGCGGGGCACAGCTAGTCTGCTATTTGTTTGCTATTTACCGCGGAACTCGAGGTCCTAGCTTCGATCCCCGGCAAGGTGTTATTGTGGGTGTTAGCTATTTTAATGTATTTGAAAGTATATACGGTAAACACACAATTCTTTATTATCTTTGTCTGTCTGTATCTCCGAAACGGCTGGACCGATTTTAACGGGATTTTCACTGGCGGTAACCTAATGTTATTAGGAGTAAATCAACCTACTTAAAAATGTTAGGGTTTTGCGGGTCACCCATCATTAACTCTACGCGGATTAAATCGTGGGGCACAATAAGTATATAATATGTTTGTATATACGAGTACGAGTTTGTATGTATATATATATATATGAGTATAGGTAAGTGTCCTGTCCCGTATAAACATGCCTTAACATAGACATTATTGACCCTAATGGCTAGGCAGGGTATTACAGGCGCCATTTGTTTTTATGCCTCGGTATTTATAGGGTTAAACTATCATTACAGCGGGGTAGCAACGCCATTCTGCGGGGTTTGTCGTGACAATGTAGCATTTAGCCATTTACATGTTTCACACGATACCACACTGTGGCTTTGAACTAAATTTTATGTATATTGTATTGTTAACAATACAATGTTAGTTTTTATAAAAGAGTTTTTTCTCAAATTGGATTGAACAAAAAAAAATTGCACAAATATATATGATCATCTTTTAATAGTTTACTTTTAACTCATTACATGAAAAGGAGGTTCTCAAGTTAACGTATGTAATCATTCATAATAATATTATTAAGTCAATCAACAGACACATTAATTATTAGTTCGCGGAAGTCAATAAAGTGATCAATTAATTTAAATCATTATATTGAATAATAATGAATTCAAAATGATCCAATCCACTTAATTCTTGACCCTGTCTTCGACCATTTTTCTATTTACCCCGGTTTCCTAATGATTAGGGTTTTTTTTATTGAAACCTAGCTGTGCCACGCGGTTTCACGCGTAGATTTAGTTTCATCCTTATTGTCGCGGAACCCCAATATTTTTAATAAATAAAAGTAGCCTAAGTTACTCCTTGTAACATTGGCTATCCGTCAGTGAAAGTCCCGTTAAAATCCGTCCAGCCGTTTCGGAGATTACCCGGAACAAACAGACAGACAGACGGAGAAAAATTTTATAACTTGGTTTTTTAGTGTCAGTAGCGTGTATACTTTCAGATGCATTTAGTGAAAAGCGTTTATTTTGGAATTACAAACAGACACTTCAATTTTATTTATCTGTATAGATGATCCAATCCACTGAATTCTTGACCCTGCCTTCGATCATTTTTGTATTTACCCCGGTTTCCTAATGATTAGGGTTTTTTTTATTGAAAATAGATTGTTGCTACACCTATCTACCAACTTGAGTATCTGTCATGTAAATTGGCACACATTAACTATTAAAAAGTATATTTCTCATCAATCACCCTCAGCTTATAATTAATGGCTTTTTTCTCTATAAAACATCGAAAGGGCCATCAAAACAAATTAAACTAAGCCTTTTCGCGTACTAACAATAATTTATGGGGACATTTTGGCCCCTTCTACTAATTCGCGCATAAAATTCAACGCTCGTATTTTAGGGTTAAGTCTCCTGTTACTATGTTGAACAGGTGACGTGTTGGTGATGAAATAATAATAAGTCACACAAGAGAACCGTAGTGGCCCTGGGGTCTGAGCAGTCGCCTGCTAGGCATGTGACGCAAGTTTGTATCCCAGTGTAGACGATAGCGAATATTAGAATTTAGAGATAGAGAGAGCAGTGAAAAAAGCAGCTGACATTACCGTATTTATTTGACAACTGACAAGTGAATATATAAAAAAGGCTAAGAATAAAAAAACATAAACCATAAATCATCATCATCATTTATTTAAGAGCTAGGCTCTTGTCGGTGAAGCAATCGCCAACCCTCTCTATTGTCAGCTAACACTTTGACTTCCTTGTACGACATGGCGCTGACTTTTTCCTTCAGCTGTTGTACATAACTAATCCTTGGTCTCCCTCTTCTTCGTTTTCCTTCGATCTTCCCTTCTATGATGTTTTTAATGAAAGCGTCATGTCGTAATAAGTGTCCAATCATCTTGCCCCTCCTGTTTTCTATTGTCCGGATTATCATTCTTTCTTCTTCTACTCTCTCTAATACTTCCTCGTTTGTGACCATCTCTGTCCAACTTATACCCTCCATCCTTCTCCAGCACCACATTTCAAATGCCTGCAGCCTTTCCCTATCTCTTTGCGTGAGTGTCCACGTCTCACATCCATAAAGTGCGATGCTCCATAAATATGTTTTTATGAATCTTTTTCTAACTTTCTTTGCTATCTTGGATTTAAATATGTGTTTCTTATTGTTAAATGCTTGTTTTGCTATAGCTATTCTTGTTATTATGTCTTGACTGCATCTGGACTCACAGTTGATGATACTTCCCAAATATTTAAAATGTTTAACTTGCTCAATCGAATTATTATTAAGTTTGATGGGTGCTTGTATTGAAGTTGAAGTTATTTTGGATGTGGTTAGTGTTTTGGTTTTGTTTATATTAATTTTTAATTGAAATTGATTGAAGATATTGTTCATTGTGTTTATTAATTTTTCTAGTTCTGATCTGTTTTCTGCCAAAGCTGCAATATCGTCTGCAAATCTGATGAATTGTATTCTTTCCCCGTTAAATTTAACCCCTCCATGTTCTGTTTCTGCTATTATCTTAATCGCTGTTTCTATAAATACATTAAAGATAAGTGGTGAGAGTGGACACCCCTGCCTTACGCCTTGTCTAATTCTAGCCTTCTTTTTTACATCTCCTACCTCTATAACTGTTTCCTGTTCTTTGTAAAGTTCGTATATAATTCTTCTTTCCCTGTAGTCTAAGCCCGCATTTTTAAGAGCAACCATCATCATTTTCCAGTTGATTTTGTCAAACGCTTTTTCCAGGTCTATGAAAGCGATATATGTGTTAAGGCCAAGGTCCATTCGTCTGTCGATGATCATACGCAGCGCTAGTATTGCTTCTCTCGTACCTTTATTTCTTCTGAAGCCGTATTGATCTTCGCTGAGACATCTTTCTAGCTTATCCTGAATTCTATTTTGTATAATTTTAAGTAGTATTTTAGATGCGTGTGAGATTAAACTTAATGTCCTATGCTCTTCACATTTTACTGTGTTCTGTTTTTTCGGTAAAGTTACTGTTCTACTAATTTTGAAATCATGTGGTATTTTGCCTGTCCGATATATTATGCTTATAAGATTGAAAATTTCGTCTAGTAAAGGTTTGCATACTGCCTCTTTAATTAATTCTATATGTATGTCATCATCGCCATAAAACCATAAATATTATAACGAAATAGTTTCCAACACCCAGTGAGGCTGTACCTATGAGTTTTACTAAAAACTTATGTGCAATGTTTTCACACTACGTGATTTACGGTGAAGTAAAACATCGTCGCATATGCCTGAGAAGTTATTCAAAGACGTGCGTAGAGTGCCTAGGACGGCGATAGACTCACCATTTTTCACGTTGGCACTTAATCGTCTTTGATGAAAATTGGATGTTGTAACATCTCTGCGTACTCAGTACCCGTGAGGGGACCTGTCTGCTTTCGGACATATGCTATACTACTGCATAATAATTAAGTCAATAAAAATCACATTTATTATTAATATTGGTTTGAAGACAATATAATTGAACTCAAACTCATACTCAATAATATCTTTATTGGATTAGACTTTATACAAAGCACTTTCAAATAGAATGCAGAATAGTTCATTCTGTCTGTATGCAGTATCACACATGCTATCGCCAGGTTCGGAAGGTTGCTTTTACTGAGAAGAACCTGGCAAGAATCTCAGTAGTTACACTTTTTAAAAATATTATAAAACTAGTTATGTCGCGGAACACTAATATTTTAAACTAGCTGTGCCCCGCGGTTTCACCCGCGTAGATTTAGTTTTATCCTTATTGTCGCGGAACCCTAATATTTTTGATAAATAAAAGTAGCCTAAGTTACTCCTTGAAACATCAGCTACCTGCCAATGAAATTTCCGTTAAAATTGGTCCAGCCGTTTCAGAGATTACCCGGAACAAACATACAGACAGACAGACAGACGGACAGACAGACAGAGAAAAATTTTAAAACTTGGTTTTTCTGTGTCATTAGCGTGTATACTTTCATATGCATTTAGTGAAAAGCTCTTATTTTGGAGACAGATAAATAAAATTGTCTGTTTGTAAACAGACAATTTTATTTATCTGTATGTATAGAAGATTTTAAAAATACACAACAATTCACGTCAGGAATGTAAAATGTTAAAATAAAATATTATTTTAATAGTTCTACTTATATATAAATGTATGGTTTGATACCAGCCCCCACAAGCAGCACCTGTTCACAAGTATGACGCGAACGCCAGCCATTGACCTCAACAAAAAGGGAAGTGGACAACCCGTTTCCCAGACAATGAAAATGATTAATAAAATTAATTATTAATGACATTTTTCTCAATGAATCCAATCTCCTTTCAAATAATGTATCACGACGATAAAACAGACTGGAATGTTTACAATAAACGGACCTTGTAACAGTGGCCTTAAGTTCGCTTTCGTCTTGATTTCTGGCCTCGATTCGTCAAACTTTCACTATCGTGGCCCCATTCGCGAACGACCTTGCCGATGGTCACCGGTTGGATATTAAAATGCCCAACCTGTGATTCCTTAGGGTGTAGAGATGCCGTCACGAGATTTGAGCGGTAAGCGAAAATTTCTTCTGTGTCAACTTGTGGAAAAATCTTCGTATCTAAAAAATTATTAATGTCTTTAAGCAACTGCGCTTATTCTTCGACCTTATCATACACGACCCCAAAAATTACAACTGCTCTTGCAAGGTCAGCGCTCGTAGCTTGTGACGGCACTATACAATAACGAATCATACTTTAAGTTCTTCTGTTAGCTTCGTTCTTGGGAATCTATAAATTATTATAATTAAGTATAAGCTATCTTCATTCAAAATTTAATCAAATCAAACTACATCAACAAAAACTGTATCAACTTTAAATATATATAGTTATATTATTTTGTATTAAATATATAGTGCTTAATAAGCAATGGAGTCAAGTAATAATCATTTTCAAATAGTATATATATGCAAATTGGTGTTGCTTACATACAAATTTATTTGGTTTGAAAGCATCTTTCCCTTAAACAACTATACGGATTTTCATAGTTTTACTACCATGTAGGTTTTTGACTGTAATTGTCATTATATATAAAAAAAATCTATATTATCATATTTATAGAATGATAGTGCCCCGCGGTTCCACCCGCTTAAAATTTAGTTTCATACAAACTTTCATCCCCTATTTTATCCCCTTGGGGGTAGAATTAATCAAAATCCTTTCTTAGCGGACGCCTACGTCATAACATCTACCTGCATGCCAAATTACAGCCCGCTGTACAGTGGTTTGGGCTTTGCGTTGATAGATCACTATGTCAGTCAGTCAGTCACCTTTGAGTTATATATATTTAGATAGTAACAGAAAAGCCAAATTTGTAATAGTCGCAGAAAATTTAAATAATTTCAATTATCCTATGATATTCTCCGCCCTCCAGGTTTTTATTCCGCCCAAAAGTCTACATCAGACATTAAGCATTACCAATGTAGAGCTAATTGACTGAAAGACAGAGTCCAGATCCATCCTTATTTGTGAACTGTCTTCTACATTCTCCCGACTGCGTATCAGGGTTCGTTGTACGTAGAATAAAAACCCTTAAACCATAAAGTGCTTACAACCTGCGAATATTCTCGAGCATTTAATTCAGCAGAAATATTAACCAAAAATCTTAACTAACTTACACATATGGCTTAATTGCTATAATAATTATAGTTTGGGTTTATTTGTATTTCAAAACTAGATTCTTACTTACTTATAACTACTTACTTACTTACTTACTTTTAACCCGCGATTGGTTAGAGTTAGATGATATATAGCCTATAGACCTAGATAAATGGGCTATCTAACACTAAAATAATTTTCATAATTAATTTCAAATCAGACTAATAGTTCGTAAGATTAGCGCATTTATTCAAGCAAACAAACAAACAAACTCTTCAGCTTTTTATATAGTAATAAGCCTTAAATAATTACAAAAACTCAAGTTCACCCCAAAAGGTGGGTAACTTTTAATTATTGAAGGTTACATCATCAAAAAATAAGTTCAAAATCACTGTTAAAATTAGACTATACTAATATTATAAAGAGAAATTATTCGTATGTATGTTTGTGACGAATTGGCTCAAAAAGTACTAGATTGATTTAAAAAAATCTTGCACCATTTGAATGCTACATTATCACTGATTAATATAGGCTATATTTTATCTCCGTACTCCCACGGGAACGGGAACTACGCGGGTGTAACCGCGTGACGTCCGCTGGTTTAAATATCACTAAACCAGTTTAACTTCATGCAAAATGACAGGTGCCTTACATCATTACACGATATAACCCTGACATAGTTATATCTGCTCTTGGTAGACTTGCATTAACCTTAAATAGGCAGCATTTCCGTAATTATGAATGCGAAAGTCTGTCTGTCCTTCTTTCACGTAAATGAGCTATCGATGTAAATTTTTGAATAGTCAGATGGAATTCAAAAGTATTTTTTTGTAAATTTACTTTACTTTTTCTTATCTATAGATCTATATATATATATACAGATAAATAAAATTAAAGTGTCTGTTTGTAATTCCAAAATAACAGTGTTTCACTAAATGCACATGGAAGTATACACGGTACTGATAATAAAAAAACAACTTAAATTTTTTTTTCTCTGTCTGTCTGTCTGATCAAGACTAATAATTATAATCTATACACTACCTATTAATATTATAAAGCTAAGGAGTTTGTTTAGTTGAACGCTGAATCTCAGTTATACTAGATTGAATTGAAAAAAAAAATCTGACTTTATATAATAACGTTGCGACCAATAGGAGCGAAGAATCAAACGTTACAAAAACTGGAAAATTATATTCACTGGACGAAATCGCGGAAAATTCTTGTTTCTTGTAGAAAACTTCAAGTAAATTGGAACAGGGGACTTACCATGAGCTCTTATTGCCATGATAGTTTCACTCATTTATGAGACACGTTTATATGACGTGTATACATCTGTCACTGTCGCACAACTGAATTATTATTGCAGTAAGAGCTCATGATTGGACCCCAGGGACCCCGACAATGATCGTATAAGCAGCGAGTATTAAGAACTTTTAGCTTTGACGTAAAATTTTACGGTACCAAAATGAAATGCTCAGAAGTTAATACGCTCTGCTAAAACCGATGATTTTATATGATGATGACACGTTATAATTTTTTTTTGACAACAAATAGAATATTGCTACGGAACCTGAAATGCTTAATTATTTCTCGGCTCGTTACGACATTTAAAGAAAAACTAATTATTTACGCCCTCAGCCATCCGTTTCCGCTCAAGCTCATTAAGAATATGTCCGACGTCACGAGTTCCTATTTTTCTTAGAAAGTACTTATTGTATTTCTTTTATCCAATATCCTTTGTAAAATGTATTTATAAAGCATCAGAGATATTTCCAAAGAAATTTATTATTATACATGCCGAGGAAATTTTGTTACTCAATTGAAGTATGTTCCAAGCAATTTGAAACCTTATGTACTTAATTGTATTAGTTTTTATTGTGCCTTTATTGATAAATTCTTCTAAATTATTGATGAATATTTTCTGAGAAAGCAAAATAATTTCGCCTGAAATTGAAGGCGACTTCACCTAAGATGAAAATTTAAGAGAAATTACTATTTATTTAACAAACATACAGACTTTGCATTGCATCATATGCACAAACAGACATTTTAATTTAATTTACTAACCGACTTCAAAAAAAGGAGGAGGTTACTCAATTCGACCGTATATTCTTTTTTATATAGATGATACAAATGACAGTCTTATCTCGCACAAGATAATAGCATTCAGACAACTACGGCGTGAATTTACATGTCAAAATATCTCCAGATACTACATACCGGGGCTCCACCGTAGCACTGTTAGGATTAGAAAAATTGAAAAACAATACCAATGCACAAACATAATAATATTCAATAATAAGAAAAATAATAGGTAATAATATTTCAGTAGGTATTTAAGCTACCTTAATATCATTAAAATGTTAACTTCACTACGCCTTACGGCACGGCAGATGCTCGCTAAGTTTGTGTTTCTCTGTAAGTGTATTGTAAATTCTTAAGAGAAATAACGTCCTATAACCATAATATAAACTCTCTTTATATTAGTATAAGGTACGCATTAGACAACTTAAAAACTTAATTTCATTATTTCACGACTCACACATGAGCCACAACATATTTCGATTTCATTAAAATTGTATCATCAATTTATCAACGCTAAATCTCGGAGCTCTTTTATCACTGTTTATGAGGTAGGCATCCCCAGTTCATTTGCTAATTACATGGCAAGGTTAATAAATGTCAGATGGAGTGAACTCGTAAAAATACCGCGCGATAATAAAATATCTCTGACTTTGATGTACAGCTACTAGATAGGACCCGGGGGAAATATGTAGGTGCAGTGCTTTTTGAAGTGTTAAATCTACGTTTATTGTGTATAATATTTCTAGTGTACTATCATAAAGTTTGTGATGAGTAAATCTAAACAGATAAATAAAATCGAAGTGTCTGTTAGTTGTAGCGGCAGTGAACCTCGTTTGGTTAAAAGGTTTTTTATTTATATTAAATTCGAATAATTTATATTAAATAATAATAAAGCGGACTCACTTATCATAGAGTTTTTAATTACTATATAGTCATTCCATGTTAACAAGTTTTTACTACATAAAGCTACGGGACTACATAAAAAAACATTTTTCTGAATTTGTCTGTCTGTCTGTGTCGGCTAATCTCTGAAACGGCTGGACCGATTTTAACGGGACCTTCATTGGCACAGCCTATAACTTTAATTTGGGAAGATCCAGGGAGCACTAATATTCTTCTGTTAATCTATTCGCACTTCTCAGCATTTGCTTCAAGCCCATCTATCCTGCAAACTCAATGTCAAAAATATCTTTATTCGATTAGACTTTTAACAAAGTACCCGAAATATGAGCTAATTTAAATGTAAATACTTATACCTCATCCAGTATTTAAAAAGGTATGTCTTTGCAAAGCTCATAAACCTTCGCCAAAGTAATAGGTTATATAAGTACCTATATTCCAACTAGTTTAGTGATGGTAACCGCTAATAACAAACTATAGTTTTTTATAGTCATAAAACCGTAATTTTGTTAGGTAAACGTAAAATTACAGTTTTTATTTATTATTCCTACAAAAATATTTGAGCAGTCATAACAGAAACAGTATGTAATGTTCACATCTACACTACAACGGAAACTACGTGGGTGAAACCGCGTGACGTCCGCTAGTGTTTTATATTTCAAATGGGAATACTTTATATTATGTTACGCAATGGAGTAAAATATAAACGAAGAAATTTCGCATACACTAAGAAAAGGTTTTTCGAGTTTCCACCCCAAGGGGGGTTAAATGGGGTTTAAAACCCAAGAATTACTTAAATATTTAACGAGCAACAGTATAGTTCATGCTTAGTATTAATTTAGATACATTTTTATAATCTTGAAAAAATATATTACTCAGCTAAAAACAGCAGAAAATATATCAAGCTGCTTTCAATCCCTTATTTATTTACCCTATAAACCTTGCTTATATAAAGTTTCATCCAACTTCCCCGTACAAACTGCATTTCCGTGGGAAAAATCCTCGCTGCGAAGGTATGATTGATTATGATTGAGCGGAACATCCTGGTCTATTTTAGAAGGGTCTTCAACTTGATTTACTTACCTCAAGTTAGGTAAAGGCGTGCTTAAGACTTTCATTTCTGCATTTTTCTATGCTTAGGCGAGCAAAGGAGCAGTCCACGGACGTGACCAACATCAGGCCCTGTAGACAAAGTAACATTATCCTCACGCTTCGCTAGTAGAAACGATACAAAATGTATGTGAAAGACATGCGTCACCGGCGATTGACTGGCTGACTTATTCATACATTTCAAGGACATTAGTAAAGCCTTTATTCACAACAGTTTACATATTACAGATTAAAAAATATAGTACTAACACTAAAATCCATAAAATTAAAATATATTATTAAAGGCACTCCCTGTAGGCAAGGTTCCGAAGATACTGGCAGCATTCCCCCTTTGGATGGCTGGACTAATTCTTTGTCCGAGGTAGCTGCCAGCTCTTCGGTCTCCTGAGATGTCGACTAACCTTTTTGTGATTTCTTTAAAAAGCCCAATAGCGCTAGGACTCCACGAAGTAAATATATATATGGGCTAATTTTAATTTTACCGAAATCCTAAGGTTGAGCAGCCGACTAGCCTTGTTTTTTTGTTTTTATAACATTTTGTAAACTAAATTTATGCAAAGATTTTTTGTTACATAGCCAGTGCCTTACTCATCCAAACTATTTTAATGCTTTTTACAATTAAAAATACTTTCAAAAAGGTGCTTTATCTCGTAAAATGAAAAGGCTTTAGGAATTGTTGGAACTTTAAAAGGCTAGGAGGTAACATAATTGTTTTACCAAAACCCATTTTCGCTTAATAAACTACCCTTAATGGAGAAGCTGAGTGGCATTAAAAGCATGCACAATTCACCCTTACTTCCCGTGGGATGCTGGAATGGTAAGCTTTTTATATTTTACGTACCATTTATCCTCCATTTGAAGACCAAACGGGTTAATTTTAAATTTTCAGGATTAAACTTAGTGTCTGCGTAAAGGCGTCTATGTTTTTATTGACATGTTCCCAATAATCTGGCTTACGGTTTACTTGCTTACCTACGACTTCGAATGCGTAGGGTATTTTTATGTATTCTATACTTTAACCCGCGATTGGTCATAGCGTGACGATGATATAGCCAAAAATAGCCTTCAATAAAATGACCATAATTAGTTCCTGTGATTAGCGAGCAAATAGTGAACTAATAAACAAACTCTCCAGCTTTATATAATATTTGGATTGGCAACTAGTATCCTCTCAGTAAGGGAGAGAATTCGAGAGGTCACCCATCCCACTTTTGGTATGAGTTCGGGTTACTTAGCCTCGCTTACCGAATGATCTATTAAAGCAATTATTCTCTAAAATTAATACGCTAAAGAAAGATAGGAGAGTCCCAAAAAGCCTTAATAAAAAAACTTATAAGATCGATACCGACCAAGTCCCATCAAGTTGAACTCAACTAAAAACTGCACTCAAGCTAAGCTAAGCCAAGAAAGAGCAAGTGCTTAAAACTTAAGCCGTATTCGAGTAGATCGCTCGGTATGCATTATCTAGATTGTATTCCAGACTTGTAGATTAAATGTATTTAAAATTAAGTAGATGTTAATGTTTTACACAAACAAGGGGTGTTTTTTGTAATATATTTTGATATTGACTGCCTGTTCTAGTGGTTGCAAAACGCTACAGTGGCAAACTGTTACTGAATTTTTCCATCTGTTATTATCCTCCATTTGAAGACCAAAGGGATTCATTTTTAATTTTCAGAATTAAACTTAGTGTCTTTTTTTTATTAACGAGGGGGAAACCTTCAAAAGGTCCCCGACCGCCCTGGGAGAGGCAGATCGGGGTATGTGTGATTTTTACCGCACTGAAACCCCCCCGGTGGCCATCCTGAGCTCTCAGGGGAGACTCCGGGTACTCTGATAGATCGCACCGGTGTACTTGGTGGATGTACTTGGTTTTCCTCTTCCTCTCTTCCCTTCTACCTGTCCTTCTATTATGTTTTAAAGAAGCTGTCATGTTGCTCAAGGTGGGCAATCATCTTTCCGCTTCGATTTTAAATTGTTCTCCATAGCACTCTGTGCCTTAACAATTTTGAGTACATTTCCATGGGACAAGTTGAAGAAAAGATGTCAGTCATGACGTATAAGGACATCAAAGAGATGGCACTGGACAGAGACAAATGGAAAGAGATGCATCTGTTACACCGACAAGAGTAATTACTCTTAAATTCATAATTATGATTTTTCCGATATATTATCCGGGCAAATAAATTGGGGTTGGGATTTGTAGTGGTTAGAACCTAATTATGAAAAACATATCCCATGTATTATATGGGCAACTGGCAAAATATGGGTGCACTATAGTACACCTCTGCTTACCCCATCGGGGAATACAGACGTGAGCATATGTACAAGAAAATCAGGCAGACCATCTCAAAGCTCACCAAATAAACAGATACATATAAAAACATATGTATATAGAAATAAAGACAAAAGAAAGAAACAAACAAGAAGTAAATAGAATACACACGGAACGGCACGTAAGTAAATTTTCACGCCACAGTGAAAGCATAAGTCCATGTTTGCGTTCGAATAAGCGGAAAAATCCAGTTTGAACCAGTCGTAGGCGGTTGGAACCGACGCTGGTAATGCTCAGGATTAGATGTGTGTTGTAAGAGGATTTGTCAACGGGCAGTGCACCTTTGATAATGCACTGTCGCCCATGAATAGCTCAGTTTTAAGTATGGCACTTACGTTAATAGGGGTTCGAAATGTGCACTGTGATCGCTAATCTCAAGAACGTTTTCCTTGTCTTTTGCTCCCCTTCTGAGAGACTTGGTCTTATTGTAAGACGTATACCGATAAGTTCTCTCGCGGTATCTTTCTGTACCTATAATTTCGTGGTATGTCTCATTACAGCACCTCATCATCATCATCATCTCCCTGGCTTTATCCCATACAATGTTGGGGTCGGCACTTGATTCAACCCGATGTGGCTTATCACCTGATTTTTATACGAAACGACTGCCATCTGACCTTCGCAACCCCATTTAGGAGGAAAATCTGTGATCTGGGTTAAACCAGTTGTCAGATTATTTTTAGGCCTCCGACTGACCTGTGACGATTGCCAAAGATGTTAAATTGGCAACCGGGACCGACGGCTTACCGTGCTCTCCGAGGCACGGAGCGAACTCGGGCGGTCACCCATCCAACTACTGGCTAGGCGTATGGTTGCTTAACTTCACTGCCACGAGCTCCTCACCTCACCTCCTCACGAGCACCTATAGTACATTAAAAGATGTCAGTTTTTATTGTCAATTCTCTGTCTTTCTGTCAGTCTGTTTGTTCTACCTAATCTCTAAAGCGGCTTTACAGATTTTAACGCGACTTTCACTGGCAGATAGCTAATATTACCAGTAGTAAATTAAAGCTTTTCTTTTAAAATCGTAAGGATTCCGCGGGCCTTGAAATTAAATCACAGCTAGTTAATACGAGTATTATTAAGTTAATAATCTATTTTAATACTGTATGAAAATTTAAGCTCAGACATCGCTTTAATCCCTAAAATCCCGGCAAGTAAAATGGGAACTAGTTAATATTTCGGGACTACGCGGATGCCTGGGAAAGTTTCAGCCAAGTCGGGACATTCAGGGATTACAGCATCTATTAACTGTTAGCACACTCCCGCGTCATACATGTGTGCGTTCACTTACTGAAATTCAGAATAAGTTTGGCATATTTCTCTCTCTTAAAGATTCAACTATTTTCAAGTGAAGAATAAGTATTTTAGTCAAGAACTTATGATGTGCTGAAGTAGAGAATTCTCTTAACTTAGCATGGCAATGAGTTGCTCACTCTTCTATCTAATTGTAGTAGCTGGTTGACTGAGCTGTGCTCGGTTTCTTTTTCTCACAAAAACTATACTTTTTCCCACAAAAGAAAAACTGGACATTTTCTCAAAAAAGCTCGTAGAAAAAAAAGGAACCAAAAGAAAAAAATCGAAGCTGTAAACGTCAGTCTCGAACCGGGGTACTCTAGTTTCGTTATCACCTCGTAAGCTGACAGCGTCACCCCTGAGCCTGAGCGTATTGTATTGATATATTTTATGAGTTTTTCAGAGCATGAAAACATGGTCAATACGATGATTTCTGAAAGTGAAACCTAGCTAGATACATTTTTGCCCCCGAAACCCCCTACATACAAAATTTCATGAAAATCGTAGCATCCGTTCCCGAGATCCAGATTCTATACATATAAGAATTGCTCGTTTAAAGGTATAAGATAAGATAAGATAAGATTAAAGTAACCCTATGTATAAAGGGACACATGTAAAAAAACCGGGGAGTATGTTACGCCGATTCTTCACCTGACAGTAAATTAACTTAAGTTAGCGTAAAATAATGACGTGTTCCAAGTGTCTCTTATGTTGAATATTTAACCGACTTCAAAAAGGCGGAGGTTACAAATTCGACTGTTGTTTTTTTTAATTCTCAGAGTTTGTGTCGCTCTTATTGTTACCACAAAGGAATATAACCTTTGAATTGAACTTACACAGAAAGCATTAATGGTTTAATAACGTATAGTTTAAGAGGGAAAATAATTTATCCATGTAAATATGTATTAAGTTAGATAGATATTTAAGTATAATAGTTTAGTTTTAATTCAGTTAGTTTGTTTTAATTATTATATTTAGTGCAAATTTTTTATCGTTAAGGCTTATAATTATAATTTTATCGTTAAGGCCTGTAACATCGCATTGGTAGAACAAATACTGTAAATATATTATGTTGTTGGTTATAAGTAAATTAATAAATAAATTTAAAAAAATATATTCGTTAAAAAAATTTATGAATGATATGACTTCCAATCAAGTGCTTGAATAAAGAATAAAATCTTTTGAAATTCCTGTAAATAATTTGACTGTAACTTTTGCTTAATTGTTTGACGGTCCTTTGTAGACGTATTGAAGCTGTGGAAATAGTATTGTTTGAAGGCGAATCGAACAAGTCACTCATTATTTTACCTAGCATCTGATTGATTGATTCTTATTTATATTTTACTATATGTACCTCGCGTTTTTTTTTTCATTAAATTATATTTACCCGTGTAGGAGTTACAATAAAGTGTATATTATTAAGTGATATTTTTTCCCAAAAGCAACCTAAGTAACCAGATAACATTAACTATCTGATCTGCAAATTAAAATTGGTCTATCCATTTCAGAAATTACCCTCACTAGCAAATAACTGATGTTACAAGGACTAATTTTGGCTACTATTATCCATACTAATATTATTAAGAGGAGAGATTTGTATGTATGTTTGTAGCGATTTGACTCAAAAAGTATAGGACCGATTTAAAAAATTCTTACACCAATTGAATGCTACATTATTACGGATTAATATAAGCTATATTTTATCCCCGTACTCCTACGGGAACGGGAACTACGCGCGTGAAACCGTGTGTCGTCCGCTAGTTTTTAAACAGGGTTCCGCCTACAATGCCACCTATAAAATGAAGTCTTTGCAGATGAAACAGCTAGGTCATATATAAATGTATATATTTTCCCGACGTAAGGATTGAACCCGCGGCACTTAACGTGGAAGTCATGTATACTAATCACTATACTAACAGAGCTGCATGATAACATGTTCTAGCGTCAGCTATTCTATCCACGTATACCATAGGGTACGCACGCTGCCTTCAGATATTAATATCTGGGGCTAATAGTAAGAATATTGCCTTGCCACCCCTATTAAGGCGTCTCCGAGAGTAAGAAACATAACGCCTCACTGGATGTGACATTGCTTTTTAACTTAAAATTACTTGCGTTTCCATTCTCTCTTATCTATAATCCTCTGTACATATCTTTTTCTTTAACTCTTTACTTGGATACCTGGTTCTTCGGCGCCACATCGCGCGTTAATCTATAGAGATAAATAATATTGAAGTGTCTGTTTATAATTTCAAATTAAGATTTTCAAAATGCACACGCTGTACTTGTATAAAGGACCGATTTTCTCATGTCTGACAGTCTGTTTCTTCCGGGTAACCTCTGAAACGACTAGACTGGCAGATAGCTGAAGTTACAAGGAGCAACTTATGCTACTTTTTTATTTGGTTTCGCTTAAAAAAAATATACCTATGAAATTAAGTTGAAACCGCAAGGCACAGCTGACTAACGATAAAAATTATTTTACTGCGTTTTTAATAAAATATGAAAATTCTCACTTGTCCCTTCTATTTGATGACGGTACGGTCCCCAGTCGGGTAGCTCCTAAATTCGAACTGTAGCTCCCGTTATGCCTTACCGCACTTATGCTATTGTGTTCATACACAATGTTAATTAACAAAACGCTCTGCAATATTAGTATGCGACCTGTGGCCTCATCCAGCGGCTATATAGTCACGTGACACCAACTTAATTAGTATGCAGCCTCAAATATCAGCGAGGGAGCTCCACTTAATTGATACCACGTGAGGTCAGACTATTAGATTAAACTACGTTTTTCAAGCCTGACTTGAAATAACTTTGTGGCTATATTTTATATACAGGGATTTTATTACAATACTAGCTGTACCACGCGGTTTCACCCGCGTAGATTTAGTTTCATCCTTATTGTCGCGGAACCCTAATATTTTTGATAAATAAATGTAGCCTAAGTTACTCCTTGAAACATCACCAGTGAAATTCCCGTTAAAATCCGTCCAGCCGTTTCAAAGATTACCTGGAACCAACAGACAGACAGAGAAAATTTTAAAACTTGTTTTTTTAGTGTCAGTATCGTGTATACTTTCATTTAGTGAAAAGCTGTAATTTTGGAATTACAAACAGACACTTCAATTTTATTTATCTGTATAGATTTGCTTCCCAAAGGCTCATGTTTAATAACATTTAAAGTTACTCGAGAATTATAGTGGGGAATAGAATTCTGTTTTAAACATCGTTCAAAATCTTCAAACCATTTTAAACTTATAGCCAACATACATTCAACTGGTTAATAATCAGAATTGAATGAAAATGAACAATTCAATTTAGCTGGTTATGCGTGCGAATTATACAGAGTGAACCGACTCAGTGAAATACTGAAATTAAATCGGCTTTCAATAAACTTCATAACCACCTTCATTTCATCTATACAGATAAATAAAATTGAAATGTCTGTTTGTAATTCCAAAATAAAAGCTTTTCACTAAATGCATATGAATGTATACACGCTACAGACACAGAAAACCAAGTTTTAAAATTATTCTCTGTCTGTCTGTCTGTCTGTTTGTTCCGGGTAATCTCTGAAACGGCAGAACCGATTTTAACGGGATTTTCACTGGCAGGTAGCTGATGTTTCAAGGAGTAACTTAGGCTACTTTTATTTATTAAAAATATTAGGGTATCTACGCGGGTGAAACCGCGGGGTACAGCTTTTTAACGTATTTCGTTGGAAACAATGCACTCTTTATTAATGTGACAGTCTTTGCTTCGCATTTAAAATGGAAATGTTTTGAAATGTTCGCACAAAGACAGGACTCTGTTCTCTTTCGTCACGTGCAATGTATCAAAGCTACAAAGAGAATCTAGGAATTTAAATACAGTCGTGTGATAAAGTATTTTACATTTTAAATAACACATACGTAATATCAAAAATAATGTTTTATAAAGTCACATACATATGCTCACGCCTATATCCCATGGAGGTAGGCAGAGACCACCGTTCGCCACATGCTTACGATCCTTATACAATTCATATGATTTATATTGTTTCGATGATATGTACATGATGCCTGGCTGAGTTTCTTGCCGGTTCTTCTCAGAAGGCTAGTTTCCGAACCGGTGGTAAATTCTCGACTTTCATAAGTGCCTTACCAGGGCCTAAACTGAATAAATATTTTTCATTTTCATTTTCATTCTCATTCTTTCGCCATAAAGTCAGAACTTGCCAGTTTATTTTAAGGGATGTGCTCAATGTATTTCTGTGATATTTAAATGAACTGACATTGAACCATATACTATTTAGGATTACACTAGCTCAGCCCCGTAGATTCACGCACTTAATTTTATGGTGAGTTTTATTTCCTAGTACCCTTATTATTTGTTTAATACAATCATTTAAGTTACTCCTTGAAACATTAGCTAACTAACAGTGAAAGTCCCGTTAAATCCCGATCCACTTGTTACAGACATTAGCCAGGCAAAACAGACAGAAAGATGGACAGACAGACATACAGAGTTTTTCTTGTTTAATATATTTTTATGTCATTAACGTCCATACTTTCTTATTCATTTAGTACAAAGATAACAGCTTTTGGATTAACAAAGAGACTCTTCAATTTAATGTATCTGTTTAGATTAGATATAAGATGTATAGACTAGTGTTCCTTAAGCCTGTTCTCATAATAATTAACAATCGTGAGTATATAACAGAGTCCCAAACACGCGGATATTCCTGCTTACACCCTCAAAGACCTAGTTATCTCAAACATAACTTATAACTTATACAAGTACCAAGAGATTGTCTCGTACTTCGCACCGCACCGCTTCCCACAAAGTTTCCAAGCGAGATAACAGAGGCTCGCTTTTAATTGCAGCAAAAATAGTTGAAATTTCTCAAAGTACCGAAGCTCGTTTGAATTTAACCAAACAAAGGCTTGCGTAGCCAGTTAAGTAAAAATAAAAACATAAATTACAGTCTTACCTCTGGGAAGGTTCATTATCAGCGCACAACGGCGGAAAGTGCGCACTGGAAATTCCTGAAAGCGTTTCGGCGGATAATTTCAGCCGTAACACAGTGTAAGTAAAGAGGATTTTATGGTTCAGGTATTTTTATAGGCTGGCTCGACTAAGCTGTAATGTAACTTAAGTGACTTTTAGTACGGATAAAGTATACATTAAGTAATTTGCCTCTGAACACAACTTGATCCGAAAGTGGCCTCAAATAATTATTGAATGGTGATCGAGTTTTTAAAAGAGTTCGTTGTGGTTATTATTATGTTTGAAGAGCTGTGCTCCTCGGTTTCACCCGCATATAGTTAACTTCATGGGTGTTCCGAGGAACCCTTATGTTTGTCTTTTAAATAAAACTAGTATTACCATATTTCCTTGTCTCATCATCTCCCTGGCCTTATCCCATATGGGGGTCGGCACTTGATTCAACCCGATGTGGCTGATCACCTGATTTTTATACGAAGCGACTGCCATCTGACCTTCGCAACCCCATTTAGGAGGAAAATCTGTGATCTGGGTTAAACCAGTTGTCAGATTATTTTTAGGCCTCCGACTGAGCTGTAACGATTGCCCAAGATGTTAAATTGGCAACCGGGACCGACGGCTTAACGTGCTCTCCGAGGTGGTCTCCCATTCAACTACTGGCTAGGCGTATGGTTGCTTAACTTCGCTGATCGAATGATATGCGCAATAGCAACTGTGCCACGAGCTACTCTTCTACTATATTTCCTTGATTACTGACACTAATCCTATAATCTCTGTGCAACAAATTACATCTGTATGTTGCTTGATCGTCGGGCGACAGACTAACAATTCTATTTCATTCATCATAATCCCTAATTGCTGCCAATTCCCGGTCAGCCGAAAACAGGTCAGTCTGGCGAAATTTGGTGAAAAAAGTTGACACAGAAACCGCGATACTAAACACAACCTTCATTAGTGAAGAAAACGACCAGAGATATTAGCTTCGAACATTGACCTCCACTAAACAAGTGTGCTGGGCCACAGTATCTAGATAAGCTTTACAAAGCAGTTAGGAATATAGCAACCTATCGTTCAAAATGACAAACTTACACGCGCAAATCTACGAGATTATAAAGAATAATGATTACTTCAATAAGGGGTGTCAATTCAATTCAAATATCTTCTTGGGCTTTTCTCGCTCAGAGAATCAGCATTGATATTGATATCCAACGTGGCAAGGCAGCCTTCTTGGCACGATCCCGGGAGGCACCGATTTGGGCTAAGTTTTCTACCTTTATGTAGTTTTAAGTACTGTTCCTTGTATATATAATTAAGTTTTTATTCAATATCTTTATTTGATTAGACTTTACTTTCGGATCGTCAGAGTCACATAAATATACAGGACTATACATGCTACCGCCAGGTTCGGAACGTTGCATTTAATTAGAAGAACTGTCTGTCACTTCTTTTCAAATCTTCATTATATGTTGGTAGAGAATTTCACACATTTTCAAGTCCCATGACAAGATGGGATAGGGGGGAAATTATTGTCACTAACCGGGCACTAATCCAATAATACTTTTCCCAATCCAGGAATAGAACCTACGTCCTTGCGTACTGCAGTAGCGTTTGCGACCACTAGACCAACGAGGTCGTATACACGTCTTTTAAGCGAATAAGGATATTATTTTGATTGGTATTTTTTACTAGCTGTGCCCTGCGGTTTCACCCGCGTAGATTTAGTTTCATCCATTGTCGCGGAACCCTAATATTTTTGATAAATAAAAGTAGCCTAAATTACTCCTTGAAACATCAGCTACCTACCAGTGAATTCCCATTAAAATCCGTCCAGCCGTTTCAGAGATTACGAGGAACAAACAGACAGACAGACAAACAAAAAAAAATTAACTTGGTTTTTTAATGTCAGTAGCGTGTGTATTTTCATATGCATTTAGTTAAAAGCTGTAATTTTTGAATAACAAACAGACACTTCAATTTTATTTATCTGTATAGATTAAGACTTGCGTCAATTTAATTCCGTTCCTTCCATTTAAGTTCATCTAAGTTAAAGTAAAATTGTATCTCACCCATGGACTTAGTAAAGTTGGCTTATACTTAACTTTTTTATCAGCGGTTGGCCTTTCTAATCATTTGTCATACCTGTTAAGTGACAAAACGTAGGCCCCTGTCTGAAGTTAAGTGAATGATGGATTAAGATTGTTTTCTTGAGATTTTTCAAATGGAGATATTTTTGCTATGGAAAAGAGGCAGTAAGTTAGTTGTCCTTTATGTTAAGAGGGCAGATTTTAGAATTCCTCCATGCATACACAAAATATCGTGAAATCGTGATTCTTTATAGATATCATTTCCATGGCCTTACATACATGGCTTGTCGAGAGGCTTCTACCAGACTATCTATTTATTAACTTATATAATTTTTATTTGTAACTAGCTGTGTTCGCAGTTTCACCCGCGTAGATTTAGTTTCATCCTTATTTTCGCGGATCCCTAATATTTTTAATAAATAAAGGTAGCCTAAGTTACTCCTTGAATCATCAGCTACACTTCAGTGAAAGTCCCGTTAAAATCGGTCCAGTCGTTTCAGAGATTACCCGGAACAAACAGACAGACAGACAGACAGACAGACAGACAGACAGACCGACAGACAGAGAAAAATTTTAAAACTTGGTTTTTTAGTGTCAGTAGCGTGTATTATTTCATATCCATTTAGTGAAAAGCTGTTATTTTGGAATACAAACAGACACTTCAATTTTATTTATCTGTATAGATGTATAGATTACTGAGTTTCTTCTCAGTGTAAGCAACCTTCCGAACCTGGCGTTAAAATGTATAATCCTGTGTAATCTTTCTGTACTTTACTAAAAGTTTAATCAAATAGAGATATTTTTGAATTGAATTTGAATTGAATTATGTCAGAAATATTCTATGAATATATAACTATCTTAGTTACACATATACCATTAGATTGTATCTCTTTGTCTACATATAACTATAGGATACTTATACATAACTTTTAAAGTATCAATTTCAAACAAATTCAACCACAAAACTTTTTAAATTCCCAACTGTAAATTAGTTTCCGACACAAATCCATTCAATTGTATTTTATCATACCATAAAATATAGTGAAGTTGGAATACTTCGCCAGAATGAGTTCACTCCGAAGTAGGTCAACCTATTTGTATTTCAAAATACATTTGCGCGTCAAAAACGTAAATAGCAAATCTGTCCTCACGAAAGCGGATATAAATCATTTCCATGATAACAGATAAAGCGCTACGACGTAGCACCGCTACGCGCTACGGCGTAGGCGGCGTAGACGTTTGCCGAGGAAATGTACTGTTATTTATTTTAGATAATAGGCTTTTTGCAATTTAATTTGCTTCGAACGCCCTTAAAGTGACAATGTTAAGTCAGTATAGAAAGCCTAGATCGATCAGTCATGAAATAAGGGCTTACTTATTTTTCAAGTGTATAAATAACTTACTTATATTCAGTATTATGAATATTTTTCGATATTTTTTTTGTAATTCTCATTGTTTACTAAGTAATAAAATGTGCATGATGCCAGTTGAGTTTCTTGCCGGTTCTTCTCAGAAGGCTAGTTTCCGAACCGGTGGTAAATTCCTCGACATTCGTAAGTGCCTTACCAGGGCCTAAACTGAATAAATCTTTATTTTCATACGACTTATAATTTATGACCAATTTTTTTTTACTGGTTTATTTACCTTGCAAAGGTTGTAGTTTTGGGTAAGTTATTTAACCCATATCCCAGAGTTGAAACAAACTGAGACGTTTGATCCTTGTGACAATGTAATTGTTTGGTAATCTCGCTTGATTGGTATAATATCAGCCAATTTAAACTAACTATATTTAAATGTGCAGTAGTCATTTTATGAATCTGTCTTTGTCTGTCTGTATGGTGCGACGCGAATAAAAAATATGCGCAGTTATTGTACCAATGAGTTATTCTTAAACTGAACTGAGAGCGCTATGATTGCGCACTACGAGCTTTAGTGTAAAATCATTACGTATGTTTAAGAAGTAAACGTAAGTAAAGATACAATCAGCATCTGTCACGTTGGCACTTTATCATCTTCGGTGACGGGTGAATGTTAGTTACAACTCTGGTTACCCCTTCGGGGACCCTTCTAGGATAGCATGAGCTCATAGTTTTGATAATGATATCTCGAATTATATATTTTTTGTGTTTGAATGGAGTCGCTTTACTCTACACTAATATTAAAAATTTTATTATTAAAGAGAAGAGATTTGATTGTTTTTTTGTTTGTTTCTTTGCATTGAATAGGCTCCGAAACTACTTAACTGATCTTGAAAATATTTTCAGCAATGGATAGCTACATCATCAGCAAGTAACATAGGGTACATTTTATCCCCGTACTCCCACGAGAACGGGAACTACGCGGGTGAAACCGCGTGACGTCCGCTAGTATTTAGATAAAAGTCAAACGAAGTGAAATGTAAAAGGTTGTAACTGCTGTAATTTTGAAGCGTGACCTCATTCGACCAAAAGAACTCATTAAGCTGGCTGACCGCTTAATTTTTAACTTAAGTGAAAAAACGTGAGATCGCTGTACTTTACCTACTCTTCACTTTCATTAGTCTGTTGTTCAAAAATACCTCTTATTGCAAGAGATAGAAAGTGGAATTTGTAATGAATATAGAATATACCATTTATTGAAGAAACAGGATCCTTACTAGTATGTTACTAGCTAGCTGTGCCCGCGGGTTCACCAGTTTTGAATCAGTGTCATTAATTATTCTAAAATAATATTAGCCTTAATTTATTTATTGTTGCATCAGACATGTGAAATGTGACTATCAAAATCGGTCCAGTTGTTCTAAAGATTAGTCAGAACAAGCAATCAGACATACAAATATTTAATAATAGATTTTCGTTATATCTATAATTTCAGTAGGTAGCATATATATTTACTTTTACGTAACCTTCCCCTCCATAAATGAACTATCTATCAATGAAATTATTTTTCAAATTGGACTAGCTTCTACGTATATTACAAGTATAAAAGATATTAGCTTTGAAAATAATAACAATGTATTATTTATTTGTTTCAGGTACGTAACTTCAACGCTTCGTTAGCATATACTTTACCTAAACGCAATATTTCGGTAAGTATTTCAACGGAGCAAAATTCGCCGCTTCTTAAAAATGTAGTCTCAACACCTCTTTGCATAACGCCCTCTTGAGAATAGGTGTCGGTTCAAACTTGCAACACAAGAGACCATCTAATTATGGAAATCTCAATACACTGCAACCAACGGACTCTGTTTTGAATATTTCCGCATATGTCTTTAATACGCTTATATTATACAAACGCTTTTATACACTTGCACATAATCATTACATTGGGGACGTACTTTACTTTGTACATACTAAATAGTAAACACGGTTTAAGAACGAGTACCTTTGAATTAGGTACAGGGGAGTAATTCTCGTAAAAACGAACAATTCAAATACCGTTGTAGTTCCAACCTCGTTCGATTGCAATCCTATCGAGACTTGGTATTCACGTGTTTTCCGATCGCGCTTCGATAAGACTACAACGAAACGCTAAAACTTGAACGCACCTACTCAATGATTTGTTGTCAATACCATCATCCTATTTCCTACCAAGTAATTTTAAACATAATTTAAAACAATAATAGCACAATTTAAATTACGCTTCAACGACACTGCGACCCAACGAGTTTAGAATCGACGCCGATTGACGGATGGGAATACAAAAACACTGTCTGCGACCAAGTCGCTACGATATCGTAACGGTTTTCATTACGAGAATTAGCCTACTGTAGGCTAAGCTCGAGCTAAGAACGAGTACCTTATTGCGCTATCTCTCTCTAAATGTGTGGCGCGAGGCGAATAAAAACATGCGCAGTTATCCCAATATGTTTCGCTTCGCGTTCTTTAGAAAGAGTTCTAAGCTTCGTCGTACAAACGATGGCGTGTGAGTACGCGGACTACGGTGCAAGTTGTATAATGTGTAAGTGCACTTGCTGCGCGCTATATGTGACGCTTCGTCTCTTGTAGAATATTCATGTGTGTGTGACTTTGAGATCATTACGTGTTGTTCTTTTTTGCACCCACATTTCGCCAGTTTAGTTAACTCCCATGTAATAGGGGCGAGCCTACGGGGCTGCTACAAGGAAATCGCAGAAGAGAAAACCTAACCTCCCCCCTCACCTCCTTATACCGCTTGCGACTACCACCACTAGAGGTAGTCCGTCAGAATGTAGCAGTGCGCTTGTTCATTCTTCTTTCACGTCAAAACTGAGTTATTGTGTAACTCAGCCCTGACGTACGTATTTTAACGTAATTTCTTGCGCACATTTAGTTGGGTGAATTGAGGAGCTCGTGGCACAGTTGCTATTGCGCATATCATTCGATCAGCGAAGTTAAGCAACCATACGCCTAGCCAGTAGTTGGATGAGTGACCGCCCGAGTTCCCTCCGTGCCTCGGAGAGCACGTTAAGCTGTCGGTCCCGGTTGCTAATTTAACATCTTTGGCAATCGTTACAAGTCAGTCGGAGGCCTAAAAATAATCTGACAACTGGTTTAACCCAAATCACAGATTTTCCTCCTAAACGGGGTTGCAAAGGTCAGATGGCAGTCGCTTCGTATAAAAATCAGGTGATCAGCCATATCGGGTTGAATCAAGTGCCGACCCCAACAATGTATGGGATAAGGCCAGGGAGATGATGATATAGTTGGGTGAATTGCGTCACAGTATTATTTGCCAACTGAGAAGAAATGTATTTTTCTCCGAAAGAGACCTTGTGTAGAACTTGTGTAAAACGGTTTTCGTCAACATTTTGTTAATTTATTTTCTTTGTTCCCTGCCTCGTTCCACGTGACCAAATGGATGGAAAGAAATTTTCTCAGAAATTCTTATAACAATTGAATAATAAACAGAAATGAAATAGGAATTTTTCCGAACATTATTATTTAAGGTTTCTATTCCCGATTTGACCTGTTAATTGACGGTTATTATTCAACCCTTATAAGGCTTCTACAAGGCCTGCAACATGCGTAAGACATTTAATTTAACCGACTTATAGACGTAGGTACCTTTTTTCTATACTCCAAAAGCGTACACAAGCTTACTTTTAAGTTTTGACGTCTCATTTTATGGTAGAAACATGAAACGACAAAGAAAGTTCCTAAGAGTCGATGGGCTTTTGGGACTGGGATTGCGGTCCTCACCGCCACCCAAGCACAGGTGTTGTTATAAATAACAACACCCACTATTCACCGAATATGGTTGAGAGCTGTGACTGATGGTGAGTCTACAGCCGTCTCAGGCACTATACAAACGTCTTTGAATGACTTCTCAGACATATGTACGATGTTTTCTTTCACTGTAACGCACGTGGTGTGAAATCACTGCAAATAAGAAGATTTTTTTAGAAAAACTTATTGGTACCCCGCTTCGAACTTGCGTCGCATGCATAGCAGGCGACTGCTCAAACCCCAAGGACGCCACGGCTCTTTACTAAGTAGAACTAAGTCAAATAAGCTAACTAACAATTCCCTTTTTACTTTTAAAGTCTGTTCTAACTAAAACCCGACCAAAGTAGCATTAAAACCCGTATTTAATCACACAACAAAGAAATGTTCCAGTTAAATAATAAATCATTTTATTGCAAAAACAGCTTTAGAATCACGAGCGGCGCCAGCTTGGCGGTGTATAGCTCAGCGTGGGGTACTGGTTCAATACGACATGTGGTACTGTTACTACGTTCATTGTGGTTTTATTTAATTGTATCATTATTATGACAGCTTGCAGGCTAAGTTTTGTTAATAAAAGAGACTGCGTATAGAATTAAAATAACCAAGTTTAAATTTTGAATTGATTTTTTATGGCTCTAAATTGGAAATGAAATATAAAAGCTATTATTAGATATTTTATACTTTTCAACGCACGAAAAAACGTCAGATCCTTTTCCCAGCCTCAATAGTAGTTCCATCTATTTCTGTGATACGGATTTCAAAGGGGATGGGCATAGTTTTAGTCTGAGTTTTGACTAGTCTTGGTTTAAGCCATGTTTTGTAAATCTAAATTAATTTGTAATGAATCTCAAATACATATCGTACCACGCTAATATGCTAATAAATTCGTTGACTTTGAAACATGTCCAACCCCTTGGATAAAAAAACCGCTGCGCTCCGCGAATTGCAATTTCATATTCTAACCTTAACCTTATACTTGCGGTACCTACAGTGTCCCAAGTATAGGATTTTCAAACGCCGACATTAGCTTTTAAGCGTAACTCAAAATGTGATGATACTTTTTCGGAGAATGGTGTTTTGGTTGAATTACAAAAATTTCGAATCCCAGCGAGGCCTACATCAATGAGTTTTGTGCATACCTTATGTGCAGTGATTTCACACCACGTGCTTTACGGTGAAGGAAAACATCGTGTGGAAACCTGCATATGTCTGAGAAGTAATTCAAAGACGTATGTATAGTGCCTGAGATGGCGATGGACTCACCCTCTGTCACGTTAGCACTTAATCATATTCGGTGAAAAGTGGCTGTTGTGATTACAACACCTCTGCCTACCCCCTCGGGGAATACAGGTGTGAGCATATGTCATGTCTATGTCTACAAATATTTCGAGTTACATTTTATACGCAATAGAATTTCGACAACGTTAAAAACATAACTAATCTATACCTATTTGAAAATATAGGGGTACAGAAACCTAAAAATGTGAAATAACCTTAATTCGCGAGTATCGTGACTCCGACTTTATAGCGAGTCCCAACTGTGCCGCAAACGCAAACCAAGAACTTTGTTTGAACCAAACTTGCCATGTGAATTCATTATTCCTATTTTCAGGTATCAGAGCTGCTGAAAGTTTCACGGCTCTAGTGTCTTTACTGGTTTTTGTATCACTCGGAATATTCAATGCTCTTTCGTGGGTACTATTACAGTTAATAAAAGTTGAAGTGAATTTTTAAGGATATTTTTGCTGTTCGTTGCAAAAAATAATTGAAGAGTTGATTGTTAGTGAGATTTTATAATTGCTTCTCTAATATTTAGAATTGGCTTCCGCAGTACTCGACATTAGGAAATTAGTTTCTTAGAAAATGCAACCCTTTTGCAGGGGCGTGCATTGTATTTTCAGAGGGGTAGGCAAAAACAATAAGTAGGCAGGTAGGCAGGTTAAGTACATACCTATGTGTCGCGGCTTAGGTATATACGTTTTGGTAATGATGCATACACGAACATAAACACACACACGCGACACGAGTGTATCATGTGTGATCACAAATTGTAACTTCAGCTTACCTGCTTATATGCAATGCACGCCACTGCCCTTTTGACACCCTTAGCGATGGAATTTCGGAAAATGCTTTTTTAGTGGATATCTTAACCTTACGAGGAACACATCATCAAAATTTCATGTCTCTAGGACCAGCGGTTTAAGCTGGGCGTTTATATATAAGTTAGTTAATCTGCGGACTAAAATAATCATATTTAAGTACCGTAGTATACATTGAAGTCGCCACTTCCATACGAATTCTGTTGTGAATACACTTCAATCTGTCTGTCTGCTTTAATCAATTGTGTTAACTACGTGTTCTCTTGATACGGTTTTTACAGATGAAATCCGATGGATATCTGTATTTCTATACTAATAAGTATGTAAAGGTAAAGAGTTTGATTGCTTGTTTGAAGAAGCTCAAGAACTACTGGTCCGATTTGAAAATTCTTTGACTGTTAGAAAGTCCATTTATTGAGGAAGGTTTAGACTATCGCGGGTTAAAGTTGGCGTTAGCCCAATGTAACTATTCTATGCCGACAAAGTCTGAGCGGGCATAGAAGCTAGTCATCATCTCCCTGGCCTTATCCCATGTATTTGGGGTCAGCACTTGATTCAACCCGATGTGGCTGATCACCTGATTTTTATACGAAGCGACTGCCATCTGACCTTCGTAACCCTTTTTTCGAGGAAAATCGGCAATCTGGGTTAAACCAATTGTCAGACTTTCTTAGGCCTCTGACTGACCTGTAACGATTGCCAAAGATGTTAAATTGGCATAGAAGCTAGTAAAGCTATCATATAATAAAATTACTGAATAGATGCTAGCATGGAAAAGTTAACGTTTTCTAATAGTCATATAGAAGAGGCGAAGTGAGTAATGGTTTTCTGCAAATAGGAAGTAGGGCCCATATCACATTACATGGTTTTATACAACAATAACTATTCATAGAACTAAACGTCATAATAGGAAGTCTTGCGTAACAACTGTTTACTCAATATCCATGTAACGTATGACGTTATCAAAACTTCGCTTAACTCTCTCACACGCGTCAGACTTACATATTGCGTGGATATCGCGTCATTGATTACAATGCTAAGTTATAAGTACTGTCACGATTTATGAGCGCTCAGCTAAAATAGTAGGGGTAAATGCCTATGTATTTCATTCGCGTCTACCATGTATGTCATCATACATGATAGAAGGCGATAAACTCACCATCTGTCACGTTGGCACTTAATCATCTTCAGTTCAGAAAAGTGGGTGCTGTTTTCACAATACCCTTTCGCGGAATACAGGCGTATGTATGTACTCGTAATCCTTAATTAATCGTTCTAGTCCTACTAATATTGTAAACGCGAAAATTTTTAAGAATGTATGTACGGATATATGTTTGTTACTCTCTCACACAAAAACTACTGGATGAATTTTGATAACACTTTACAATATAGCTTACACATCAGAATAACACTGGCTATAATTAACAACGATATTGTGTGAATTTACCAAAATATAAAGATAAGTCAAATCACACAGAGTCGCGGGCACCAGCTAGGAGTATTATATTATGGTCACGCCTGTGTTGGTGAGCCTGTAATTGGTAGTAGCGTTTCTCCATTCGCTTAATAGATGGCGCTACTCGCTAACGATTGCAAAGTTTGAGTACAAATATACGAGAACCTAAATCGCGCAATAAGAGTTTTCGAGCGCATTGCAGTATATATACAAGTCTCCAACTAAAACAGGAGCCGCGGTTCCCCAGGCATGACAGCAGCCACCGTGAGAGTCTGGATTAATGACCGGTTAATGGCAATAGGCTTGCCCTATAAGTAAGTGTACTATTGGTACAATTTTCTGCTCACAGGCTCCTCATAGTATTCACATAAAGACGATAGCATTATGTTTCGAAGAAGTATTAATAATTCTGATGTTAAACCTTAAACGATTTCCTAAAGCCAATAGCGATGCAAATACTGCGATAATTAACCCGAAGGTTACTAATCTCCCGCGTCAAAGCCTCATCAAGAGCATAAAGCAGAATTCAATCTAGCCCCAGACTACCGTATTTCCTACGCTTAAACAAATTTCAACCGTTTTACTATGCACTTCTCATCTCATCAAATATACTGGATGCTCCTTTGTTGATAAGCTTTGCAAACTGAAGAAGGTTTAGGGCTTAATTATAGCGGTCAAATAAAGAGCACAGTATATACTTCTAAGCGGAATGGAATATGGAATTTAGTTTTTTTTTTTTTAACAGCGTTTGCTACATCGAATGTAAGAATTTCGTTTTTAAAGGTGTGCTTATTGTAACCCTTATTTTACTTTTACATGAATTATATAAATATTATTAAAAAATAAATCTTTAACTTACTGTCAAAGTATGGTTGATATGTCAAATTGAAGTTTAAGAAAACATCTGCAAACCACGTAATTACGCGATCGGCTACGACGTGACACTCCTTACTGACATTGTATTGGCGCAATGTATAGTGTTTTTAAATCATTGGGCCACGATGGCTCTCTTGGTACAGGCCCCGCTGGGATTCGAACTTGCGTCGCTTGCTTAGCAGACGACTGCTCTAACCCCAAGACCACCACGGCTCTCTACATACATAGTCATACGTACTCTTAAATAACATTTAATAGTCCCGCTGTAAGTAGCACCCCACCCGAAAAAGTCTCTTTGGCCGCTTGGCTGCAGTGCAATGTTCCTAGGGATTTAACTTTTCAAAACAGTAGGTACTTTGTTTGTTCTGTAAGCCCCTAAGCCGTTGTACCTACTTTACTCGGTCTACCCGCGGACCCGGTCGGAAGTATTTTGTAACGGACATTTAAAAAGCGTTCCTTTTTCAAATTGCCTTGTGTTTCTAAAATTAAAAAGTATCACGCGAAATGGTCTAATTCGTGAGTGTATATGTCGGTGTAAAAGGTTACATCAGAGGGTAACTACAAGATATAACGATTAGTGAAATGAACATAGTATGGGATTGTGTGCGCGTGCGCCAGTTACCGCAGCGAATAAGTTCCATGACTGCTATCGTAAAAAGAAGCGCTTATTAAAAACTTCTAAGCTGATGATGACATTATATTTTGGTACCTTTAATATCGAATGTCGACCAGTTCTTACGAGTTTTATGCATGTTACGTGAGAGAGAGAGACAAGGAATGGCACGCTATTCTACACATGTTATGGAATATGGTTCAACATAGCCTATTTTGCATCCTACACGTTCACCAATCTTTTCATACATCATATCTGGTTTCTAGTTCTTACTCGTAACCAGTCTTGTAATGTCAAGCTTTTAGTTTTTCATGTGACTATGCGGATAGGATCGAATAATCGCCATTTTCTAGTGGTGTCTCGCTCACACAACTTTAAAAACCGAGAGGGAAATACAAAATGGCGGCAGCGTTTATATATACTAATTGCGAAATTTAAAAAAGAAAATGTTTGATTATGGCTTAACCGTGAGAAACTTATCTAAATACTAGCGGACGACACGCGGTTTCACCCGTGTAGTTCCGTTCTCGTGGGAGTACGGGGAAAAATATAGCCTATGTTACTCGCTAATGATGTAGCTATTAATTGCTGAAAGAACTCAAGATCGGTCAAGTAGTTTCAGAGCCTATTCAACGCAAAACAATCAAACAAAAAAACAATCAAATCTTTCCTCTTTATAATATTAATGAAGAAATATATTTGAAACTAGCTGTGCCAGGCGGTTTCACCCGTGTAGATTTTAATTTCAGGGTCGCGGAACCCTTATGTTAAAGAAAAATCTAAATAGCCTAAGTTTCTCCTAGTAACATTAGCTATCCGTCAGTGAAAGTCCCGTTAAAATCCGTCCAGTCGTTTCGGAGATTACCCGGACCCAACAGGCATTAGATTTTTTAAAAACATTAGGGATCCGCGGGCAACCATGAAATTAAAATCTACGCAGGTGAAACCGCGGGGCACAGCTAGTAGATAAATAAAACTGAAGTGTCTGTTTGTAATTCCAAATCTGCAGCTTTTCACTAAGCATTTTATGAAAGTACGCATGATACTTTCTTTAAAAAAAATAAAAAATATCTTCTTTTGTCTGTCCGTTTTTCCGCTTGAACGGCTGGACTCTTTTTGAGATTACCCAGAACAAATAGACAGACTGGCGGATAGACAAATAGATAGGCGGACTGACGGACAGACGGGCAGACTGAGGCACGGCAGACTGAGGGCAGAGAGAGAGGAGATTTTGTTTTAATTATTCGTAAATTTCAAATTACAAACAGACACTTCAATTTTATTTATCTGTATAGATTCATTACATTTTGCGAGAGTAATTCTCACTTTGCGCCGTTTCGTAAACGAGATTATAACGAGACGATTCGGAGATTTCGCCTTCTCTGAAACGTCATTTCTTTTATGTTTATTCAGTTTGGTTGAATACGCAATGATAAAAACGACGACTATATATCTACTTACTTTTATTTACCAAGATTTAACAATGGAAGGAATGTCAGTATAAGAATATCTATACATCTATACAGATAAATAAAATTGAAGTGTCTGTTTGTAATTCCAAAATAACAGCTTTTCACTAAATGTATAGGAAAGTATACACGCTACTGACACTAAAATACCAAGTATTAAAATTTGTCTGTCTGTTTGTTCCTGGTAATCTCTGAAACGGCTGGACCGATTTTAACGGGACTTTTACTGGCAGGTAGCTGATATTCCAAGGAGTAACTTAGGATACTGTTATTAAAAAAAAAGGGTTACGCGGGAATTAAACTAAATCTACGCGGGTGAATCCGCAGGGCACAGCTAGTTCTATAATATATTTCTGGGTTTTTTATAAGTTTCTTAAGGCTACTGGAGCTATCGTTGGTTGATGTACCATTAGTTACACCTAATATAGACGTGAGTATATACGTGTATCATGTATGTATGTAAAGAGGATTTATATTTTTATTTTTGTGACATGAAGACCATGCTCCTCGTAATCTTCGGTCAAAAGTACGTGCTGTTACACTTTATATTTAATCTATCATTAAAATAATTAAAATAATGAATTGTTCGCCTTACTAGAATTTATTTTGCAGACAACCTTCGAACTATACTCAACCGACTATAACCAAAAGTGATACAAGTAATATAATGGTACTCTGTGCCATCCTTGAGTTGGGTAGCAATGAACTTGAACTACTCACTGAGTTCGACTTAATGTGGATGAGACCGCCACGTCAGTGTTTTAATAATGTGTGCACACCAAATTGATTTCTAGAGGCAAATAAATATAAGGGAGAATAAAGACACACCCACACCACACTTTCACCATAAAATCCTTTATGGTGAAATTTATATAAAACAAAACACAATTAATATAATCTAATATATAAAATTCTCGTGTCACAGTTTCGTTGCCATACTCCTCCGAAACGGCTTGACCGATTTTGATGAAATTTTTTGTGCTTATCCGGTATCTATGAGAATCGGCCAACATCTATTTTTCATCACCCTAAATTTATTTTTTTATTTTTTAGACAAAATTCTAATCTACGCGGGTGAAACCGCAGGGCACAGCTAGTATAATATAATATTGAATTAGTTTTCGTGAAAATTGGCACTTATCCCCGCAATGGGCAGATTTTCGGTGTACGTATACTATCTTGACACCTAATTTTGCCATAACATTTAGATATATAATGTACCCATTAGCTTTGACAAAGTTAATGTTCCACATTCGCCCAGGAAAGATCCTCATCACCTAATTATATTTATTTTATTTTTGTTCTGACTCATTTTGGTTTTGTTTCGCTTCGTTTATATGTATTACCTATACAAATTTCATTGGCGAATGTTTCTGGGGTACAAGATGAATAGAAAAATGTTCCAGGGGAACAATATACTTCGAAATAGATTTTTCGGCTTATGTAGGAAGAAAAAACAAAGTGAATTCGGTCTAAAGTAGATGAGCAGGTCCACATTACTCCCACCGTTGCCACTTATCGTTAGGGTTATGCACCACATGTTTGAAGTTCGCCCACATCGTATACTACATAAAAGAGTTTTAGTTAGATGTCAATTTGTTCAGGTCTAACGGTCGCTCCTGGCCCTTGCCCCACTGTATATATTTTAGCCCCAACCCAATGTTGATGCAGCAATTTCAAACTCGCCCGCATGGAACGCAGTTTCCTGTGCAACCATAGAATAAATGGAATTGTTATTATTTAAAAATTGGAATAAATAATACTCAATATTTATTCCAAATTTAAAATATATATTTTTTTTCATTCAAAATTTGTCCCTAACAATACAGTGAACACCTCTTATAAGCGAAACAGGGACCCAATTTAGAAATTATCGACTGAAAATAACTATAAAGGGCCCCATACACCTAACCGAAGGTGTGACCATTAATAAAATACAAGTTTATAGAGGTTAGGTCAGGTCAGGTTTCAGCCCCAGTTCGATATTCAAATTTTTGCGACGTTCCGAACGTGCCTCCATTCCATTCCATCGCTTGGAACTTGTTATGTTGATGTGTGTTTTCTAGTTTCATATGCATAGTGGGTACCTCAACTGGATGACAATTCTCTTTTCGAATTTTTTTTCGTATTGCTGAGTTCAAATGACCTCTTCTGTCCAGCCAGCCAGTTCACAATTTTCTTCGAAATTTAAATTCGAATTGTACTTTCATTATTTGAGATTTTGTTTTTTATTTTTTATTAAATGCCGTACCAAGTCCTAAGCTGAATAAATCATTTTAATTTTCGCTACCATTATCAGTCCAAAATCGTTTATATCGCTCGAAATACAAATTACATCTGAAATACTCACAATGCAAATAAACTTCTGTAATAGACCCTTTGTGCCAATCGGTCCTTTGTTCCCAATGATGGTTCCTTCGGGATTGTTCCACAACTGTTAACTGTCTTATAGGTATAACAATAGAGCTCAATTTACCTTATCACTTGGGTATCAGGTGAAATGTACAAAAAGCTTCTTCTCGTAATAATTATGAACTGTAACGGGTGCCTAGGCACGTTCGGCCTTAGGCGAATTTGTATAGAGACAAAAATGTTACTCGGATTTTAGAGAAGTTTCATTTATGAGGCATTTCTTTTTTTAATGTCGGAATGTGCTTGGATAAATTAAAAAAACCTTTTAATAATTGTAAGTTATTTAGGTAACAGTATTTGTTTCTTCAATTCAAGTTATTCCCTTGAATAATTGCTTGACTGTCAGTGTCAAAGGCCACGGTGATCGCTTAACATAAGACGCAGCTTTCTGCCGCCTTACTAGTTTAAAAACATCAGTAAACTACAGTGTGTATATATTTATGTAAGAAGGTATATCGCTAGAGTAGCCATGTTCGAAATTGGAATATTCACACCGAGCCATCATAGCTCGATGCGTTTACATCGACGCATCAGCCCGTTACTTGCACAGCTGCCGTGTGTTTACTGGATATCCGAACGTGACATTTTGAACGTTTCAAAAGTAAACAGTTCCCTTCTGTTTTTCGTTCGGTTTTCGAATACCTTTTGTTTCTTTTTATAAATTTGAGTTTCGAATATGAAAGCTTTATTCGGCTTCTTTATTTGAAATCAAGCCGTTAGTAGATTTTAATAATACAGAACTAACTGACATCTAGGAAGATAACAGATTCACACGTAGTGACTGTCCGGGCCTGAAAGACGGTGACGGAACTACCATCTGTCATTTATTATGTCACCTAATAAGGCCATAAATAGGAAAAATATGCTCACGCCATCCTAGACGGGTCCCCAAAGGAGTAAGCAGAGGTATTGTAACAACAATACCCACATTTCACCAAATATGATTAAGTGCAAACGTGACAGAGGGTGAGTCCATCGCCGTATCAGGCACTATACATACGTCTTTGAATAACACCTCAGACATATGCAGGTTTTCCTTCACCGTAAAGCACGTGGGGTGAAATTAAACACTGAAGTTTTTAGAAAAACTCATTGGTGCAGGCCGCTGGGATTGGAACTTGCGTCGCTTGCGTAGCAGGCAGTCAAAATACAAGACAAAATATATGTTGGTCGAAACCTACGGCTTTACGTACAAACCATCATTATGTATGTATTTATAAGTACTTCCTGTAAGTGATCTCAAGGGAGGTAACTACATTATATTTTTATGCGGGTACATCGATAGTAGGGGCTTTGTTTCGTCCAGACGCTAAGTGAAATAGGGGAACGTTAATAGCATCCAGTTATATCGAACCACTAGTGGGGAGTAGTGTTGAATGGTTTCGATATCGATAATTTGTCCCATGATTTTATTATTCAGTAAATTAAATGCCTTCTGTCATAATTTTTTTTGATTCGTTAGATTATTTTTCAAATATATAACTTATGTTATTATTGCTAAGCAAATTTTAATTTATAAATTTGGTTCATTTTTCAGCTATAAGTATGTAAAAGTCCCATCGAAATCGGTCTACTCGATTTCCGAGATTAATCGACATAAACAAACAGAAAGAAAGCTGTTATTTTGACATTACAAACAGACATTTCTTTGGTAATTATTTGTATAAACTTACAGACGAACGTATTGCTTTAAATATATAGGATTCAAATATGATAGCGTTTTTACATAACGTACAAAATTACTGACGACCGTATTTATTACTAGCTGTGCCCCGCGGTTTCACCCGCGTAGATTTAGTTTCATCTTTATTGTCGCGGAACCCAATATTTTTAATAAATAAAAGTAGCCTATGTCACTCCTTGAAAAATCAGCTACCTGCCAGTGAAAGTCCCGCTAAAATCCGTCCAGCCGTTTCAGAGATTACCAGGAACAAACAGACAGACAGACAGACAGAAATAAAATTAAAAACTTGGTGTTTTAGTGTCAGTAGCGTGTATACTTTCGTATGCATTTAGTGAAATACTGTATTTTTGGAATTACAAACAGACACTTCAATTTTATTTATCTGTATAGATGTATAGATACGTAATGTTTAGACTCTCTTTGGGAAATACAAAGGCGGTAGTTGATATATCTTTAACCTGGTTAAATAATATGTAACAGCATAAATCAAAGTAGTTCAAAACATGTTCTTAGTGAAAGCAATTACCTAGTTGCAACGTTGCAAGAGTTGCAATCAATATCATTACTTGCAAAAAATATTCAAATCACAAGCGGATATTAGTATTTGTACAGTGCATAATGAAGTTAAAAGGCTTGAAAAAATACGCACATGGCCCACCTGGTTTCGTACTTAATAAGCTACTAACAACTTTGATATGCGGGTTCATTCATATGCCTATCATAAATTTACAAATATTTTTTAAACAGCCGTGGTGGCCTTGGGTTTTGAGGCCCAGCGGCCAGAGCAGTTAAATATTCTTATGAACGTGACAAACAAACAAACTATGCAATGGGATGAACGGTACAGCAGCGCGTGAAAGGCGAGCAACTGACATTTACTAATTTGTAAGTTGTCGTATGTAGGTATATTTTCGTAAACTTACGATTTCTAATGCGGAATTTTGATGTTATCGATAAAAGTATCGCTAGGCTCATCACTACTTAACACTTGGCGGTGTGTCATAGACAACAGAAGTTTGTGTATTTTACGATGCAGCCACAGTTTATAAACAAAGTTATATTATTATTAATGTTTGATAAACTATAAGGTTGAGTTGAAATGATAGTTAAACGCGTTAATCTGACGTCTACATCATAGGCCACTTCATCTTGTCAGATAATTGTTGGAATGTGTTTCTCAGGCACCTTCTCCTGTGACTCAGCAGTCCTATGTCAGCACGGCATCTTGCCACATCTGTCGCAAGTGAACCGAGGATCTGAGGGCCTAGTGTCAGTTTTTACTGCCGCCGTCACAAGTCACTGCGTTGACGTACACTCAGATTCTCAGAATTCTCAGCGTGCAAAATGAAACGTCAAAGCTATGAAGTTCTCAATACGCGCTGCTTAAACGATCATCCTTGGCCCCTTGGGGCTATAACATGACCTCTTACTGCCATGATAGTTTTCATCATGAGACAGATGTATATGATGTGTATAAGTCTGTCACTGTCACATAGTGGAACTATGATGGCTATCAGAGCTTGTGGTAGGGCCCCTGATAATGAGCGGGTCAGGGGGCGTCGGGAACGGGTGCGACTGACGCTTACCACTTATATTGGACCCTGAGGTGAAATGGTGCGCCACGTGTTCCGGCGCACCAACCCTAAGAGTAAGCTGCACAGGCATGGCAGCCAAAGACGAGGCCCAACAGGCCAGTCGCTGACGGACGCCTATGCGACCAGAAACCGCGGCTCCTCAACAGACCGGGGAGAGGAACACAGTGGGTTTTAGTCAGTAGAACTCTGACATGATCTGCTTGCCTCACCTGTGGCGAGCTGGTATCGTACGAGGACTTCCACTAAAAAAAAAAAAAGGGCCCCTGATAATGTGGGTGTAGTATACGTTCACTTCTGCCTACCCCTACGGGAGATACTGGCGTGAGAATATGTTTATGGGTAGAACGTTTAAAGCCTAGTATATATATAGGTTTTACTTTATATTACTTTTTCAGCTTCCACATTTCATGTCGACTCTAATTAGTCATTCTCATTTGAAATGGAAATGAACTTGCATATGCAAACTTTAATTACGAACTTAAAGTCTGAAAGTTAGCTTTTACAATTACGTTTGTAACTTATTTACATTCTTTCGCTGAAACTGAATTACGTAGTCGTTGTGTTATCAACGTTAAGTGCCTAAATATAAATTAAATCCATATTTCTATACATAAAAAAAAAATTGAAGTGTCTGTTTGTAATTCCAAAATAACAGCTTTTCACTCAATACATATGAAAGTATACACGGTACTGACACAGAAAAACAAATTATTAAAATTTTCCTCTGTCTGTCTGTTTGTTCCGGGTAATCTCCGAAACGGCTGGACAGATTTTGACGGGACTTTCACTGACGGATAGCTTATGTTACAAGGAGTAACTTAGGCTACTTAAAAAACATTAGGGATCCGTGGGCAATTATGAAATTAAAATCTACGCGGGTGAAACCGCGGGGCACAGCTAGTGCCAAATAAACAGCTTTTCACTAAATGCATATGAAAGTAAGTACGATGCATAGATGATAGCACCAATTTTTATTTTTTACACTGAAGGAAAACATCGTGAGGAAACCTGCATATGTCTGAGAAATAATTCAAAGACGTATGTATAGTGACGGCGATAGACTCACCATCTGTCACGTTGGCACTTAATCATCTTCGGTGAAAAGTGGGTGTTGTTGTTACAACACCTCTGCCTACCCCTTTGAGGAATACAGGCGTGAGCTTGTATGAATGTCATCATCATCATTTATTTAAGAGCTAGGCTCCTGTCGGTGAAGCAATCGCCAACCCTCTCTATTGTCCGCTAACACTTTGACTTCCTTGTACGACATGACGCTGACTTGTTCCTTCAGCTGTTGTACATAACTAATCCTTGGTCTCCCTCTTCTTCGCTTTCCTTCTATCTTCCCTTCTATGTAGTTTTAAATGAAAGTGTCATGTCCTAATATGTGTCCATGTATGTATGAGAAATAATTCAAAGTCGTATGTATAGTGCCTGAGACGGCGATGGACTCACCCTCTGTCACGTTGGCACTTAATCATATTCGGTGATATGTGGGTGTTGAAAATTAAAACACCTCTGCCTACCCCTTCGGGGAATACAGGTATGTGTGTATGTGATTTAAAATTCATATGCAAGATTCCACCCAGACAAACATACATAACAAGGTAAATAAAGTCTTGTATAAATGAGAAAATGTAGGAAAACACAGACATTATTCTAGACACGAGACCTAATTCTAAGTAATTCATTTTTATGTGCGACGTAATGTGTTAGGAAGTTACTGCCGCTGTTGGTTTCGGTAATCTGCCTGTAGATGGCGGTAATGAAGCCGTATCAAGGTTTTATAGCGCGTTTGACACATTACATGGGCAATTAGCTTCACGGCGACGACCAGAGGAGCTATCTAAAGGCTCTTCTTACTATACTATTAAATAGTAGCTGTGCCTTGCGGTTTACCCTCCAAGGATTATTAATAACTAGCGCACCGTAAAAAGTATGAAATAACTCCTCATAAGTTTTTAAGAAAAACTCATCGGTAGTCCCCGCTGGGATTCAAACTTTCGTCGCATGCATAGCAGGCGACTGCTCAAGCCCCAAGGCCACCACGGTTCTTTAGAATCTGTCACATAGAAATTAGCGTACACAGCCTTTATGATGAACTGCTGGGAACTGATGCAGCACCGTCTCCAAAGTGCATGGACACCATAGATTTAACAAATGATAGTACTATGTGCTGTAGGAAGCCTGTTATAATGGGTAGTCATAATAAACTTAAGAAATATATTAAGATTAATAAAACAATAGCTAGAACTAGGAAATTAATTAAGTCACAGCACAAGAATATTAAATTGTATAAGAATAGAGTAGAGCGTGTCAAACTTATAGAATCATTATATTCATGTAAGAAGCAATTAAAAGATACCTTATTTTTGCACAACAGTGAAATGGAGCACCTGAACTTTGAATTACAACAGAAAGAACTATACATAAATAGTCTTATTGCCAAATATGATATGTCTCAAAAGACCATCAATGAACAGATTTTAGCAACCTCACACTTATTGGAGCTTAGTAAGTACAATGAGGATAGATTTGATTCGCTAGTTAATAAACATTCATGTCAGTGTGCTCAGTTATCACCGTGCTCTACCACATCACAGGTTAATAACAGTTTGTGTGAAGCGCTTCATAATAGTAGCAACGGCATGCCCCTACCTCAGCATAACACAACTACACAAACTGTTGTATTCTCAGACTGTATGGGGAAAAACATAGGTCAGTTATTGTACACCCATATAACAGGCGAAGTTATTAATTATTGTATGCCCGGGGCCACATACAACCAAATAGTTAGTAAAATTAAAAGCTTTTCACTTGGTGCCCATGTAAATATTGTAATATTAATAGGAAATGGTCTATGTATTAACAAAAGTGATCTATTAGGGAGCTTAGATTTATTCTCCCAATTAAACTCTGGGAAAATTATGTTATGTGCATTCCCATATTCTCAATGTTACACAGATAGGCAGAACCAATATATAAGTAGGTTAAATAACCTACTGCACACGACGTCCCGTCATAGTGACGGTTTTATATTTTTTGACACTAATAAATTTATTAGTGGACTTAGGGTAACTAGGGATTCCTTTTATATCCCTAAACAATGTCTTAAACTGATTGCTACTTTGATAGCTTACAATATTAACGACGTTATAGCAAATATAACAAAACATAGGTTAAGGAATGAATCTGAGTATAACAGTACTAGTAACACTCCTATTGGTGTTTTAAACTAGTACCAGAGACAACAGCTGTGCCCAGTGTCTCTCAGCGTTGTCGCTTAAATGTTGTTCATCAGAACATACAGGGCTTAGCTGGCAAAGAATTAGAGATAGACTTGTTTTTAGAATATCACAATGTTCACATTTTATGCTTAACCGAACATTGGCTGAAGAACCATGAGCTATTGCTCACTAATACAAAATATAGACTTGCAAGTGCATTTGTCAGACGTTCAGCAATACATGGAGGCTCATTAATCATTGTTTCAAATGAAGTTAAATATAAGGAACGGAAAGACATAGTTAATATTTCCGTTGAGCGCACAGCTGAGTTATCGTGCATCGAACTTGATAAATTTGTTATTATTTGCGTGTACCGTCCCCCCTCAGGGAACTTTTGCTTATTTGAATCTCTGTTAGAAGATGCTATACAGCGAGTTTGTGTACTTAATAAAAGTTTAATAGTTTGTGGCGACTTTAACGTCAATTTGCTAGACAGTGGGCCATTAACGGTTAGGTTGGTTAGTCTTTTTAATTCTTTTAATTTAAAACATTTATTCTCTGAGCCTACCAGAATCACAGCAACTACAGCCACATGTTTAGATAATATATTTTGCGACTGCGAAGCCACAGATAGTGCTATTATTAGTGATCTCACATCTGACCACTGTGGTCAAAAGATGACTGTTTTGTATACAAGTAACTTAGATACACAAAAAGTAACATGTAGGCCTATCACAAAGAAACGGTTAAATTTGTTTAGATCTAACATAGAAAGTAAAATTCCATATTTGCAATGTTCACAAACTGATCCCGATAAACATTTCAAAAGCCTATTTCACCTTATAAAAAATGAGTTTAACAGTACCTTTAAACTTAAACCAGTTCATAAAAACATTAAAGCAAAATTTAATGAATGGGCAACTCCAGGTATACGTGTTAGTAGAAATAGGTTGTATGAGCTATATGGGTTGAAACAATGTAATCATAACCCAGAATTTATAAATTATGTACGGACTTATTCAAAAACTTTCAAGAAAGCTTGTATAAAAGCTAAAGCTCTATACCTCTCGTCTAAAATAAAAAATGCTGATAACAAGATTAAGGCTACATGGAATATAATTAATGCGGAGACAGGGAAAATAAAAAGTCGCGATACTCGAATAGCCTTGAATATTAATAATAATTTAATCCGCGATAATATTCAAATTGCAGAAACGTTTAATAATTTTTTTATTAACATTCCGGTAGCTACAACTTGTTCTTTGCATTCTTCATCTTCAGACGCTGAATCTCTTCTTAAGTCAAGTGTGTCAGAATGCGACGCCGGCTTTTGTTTTTGTTCCGTTACCCCATTAGAAGTAATTAGGACATTTAAAAGTTTAAATTTAAAAAAAACGGGTGATTTGTGGGATATATCTCTAAAAGTATTACACGATATAATAGATATAATAGCCCCAACCCTGGCTGAAATTTTTAACAATTGTATTAAATTAGGTAAATTTCCCGATTTGATGAAATATAGTAAAGTTATACCATTGTTTAAAGCTGGTGATATTAATGATCCCAATAACTACAGACCGATTTCAATTTTACCTGCTCTTAGTAAAATTTTTGAGAAAATCATATTAAATCAGCTAGTTATCCATTTCAACATAAATCATATTTTACACAATGAGCAGTATGGCTTCACCAAAGGTCGGTCAACTACTGATGCCGGTGTTGCACTTCTTCGACATGTATATAGGGCTTGGGAGAACTCACATGATATGATAGGTGTATTCTGTGACCTATCTAAAGCGTTTGATTGCGTCCATCATGAGACATTATTGCTCAAATTAAAACACTATGGAGTCAAAAGTACTGCACTCGATTTAATTGATTCATATTTAAGCCAGAGGGTACAGAAAGTAGAGGTAAATGGCGTTAAGTCTTCCGGGTCCCCGGTACTGATGGGCGTGCCGCAGGGATCAATCTTAGGGCCTTTTCTATTTCTGATATACATCAATGATTTACCGCATTTTGTTAAGAATATTTGTGATATTGTACTTTTCGCTGATGATACATCACTCTTGTTCGAAGTTAGCAGAGGTAAAACGGATTATGACGATGTAAACAGTGCCCTTGACAAAGTATTTAAATGGTTCACTGTGAATAACTTAGTTTTAAACGCGAAAAAAACAAAATGCTTAAAATTTACTTTACCTAACGTTAAACCTGTTCCGACCAAAATTATGATCAATGGTGAAAAACTGGATATTGTTGAGTCAGTAGTTTTTCTAGGTGTAACACTTGATAACAAACTTCAATGGGGCTCACATATATCTAGTCTATCGGGGAAACTCAGCTCGGCAGCATATGCCGTCAGGAAAGTAAAGCAGTTCACTGACGTAGACACGGCACGATTAGTTTATTTTAGTTACTTTCATAGTGTTATGTCGTATGCTATCTTGCTTTGGGGCAAAGCTGCCGATATAGAAGCCATATTTATATTACAGAAAAGGGCTGTAAAATCAATCTATAACTTAGGATCTAGGGCATCTTTGAAGGAAAAATTTAAAGAAATAGGAATTTTAACAGTGGCTTCGCAGTATATTTTTGCAAACTTACTACTTGTACATAAAAATATAAATTCTTTTCAAAAGAAGAGTGATGTACATAATGTCAACACAAGACATAAAAATAAATTAGTAGTACCTACACACCGCTTACTGAAAGTCCAGGGATCATTTTTAGGGCAAAGTATACGCTTTTATAATAAATTACCTACATGTATTGTAAATTTGCCCTTTGATAAATTTAAAGAAACTGTAAAATCTGTATTACTTAAAAAGGGTTATTATACAGTTAGTGATTATATGTGTGATAAGGAAACTTGGAATAATGTATTACCAGACAAATATTGTAAGTAGTCTCATGGACACTGTACTTATGCTACAATTCTTTTTAATATTTCTTTTGATCTTTGTTTTGACTGGCTTGAGTTGTCATGCTCACTAAAATGCCTTTGCTTGCGGCGGCGTCAGGGTGACGGGTCGCTCACTTCCCTCTATAATGGTTGAGGAGGGCGATGGCTGGCATTCTCGTCATACTTGTGAACAGGTGCTGCTTGTGGGGGCTGGTCATCTCAAGCTACGCATTTAGATATAAATAGAACTACTAGACTTTTCTTTATGTTAATTTTTATCGACATTTGTACATTGGAACTGTGTCCATGGGCTTACATTTCTCAAATGATTTATTTTGTTTAAATTGTATAATATTTTTGAAAAGAGTAATTACTGAGTTTCTTGCCAGGTTCTTCTCAGTAAAAGCAACCTTCCGAACCTGGCGGTAGCATGTATAATCCTGTAAATTGTGTCATTCTGACGATTTGAAAGTGCTTTGTATAAAGTCTAATCGAATAAAGATATTTTTGACTTTGACTTTGACTTTGACATAAATATCCAAAACCCAAGTAGCTATCTGCCATATAAATAACCCAACCCCTTATTAATCTCCCGACCCCTCAATAGCTCCATTTGAAACCATATACATACATGTCTAAAACACGCCGCGTCATTCTATGTCATCTGTATAGACAGTGCCCACAGATTATTAGTAACAGTACATATAGTTATGTCCGCGCCAGACGGCGAGACGGCCAGACCAACCTCCCCGCATCCTACCTAGGCTGTTAATGAAATCCCCCATCCATCCCTATATACATCGATGTGTGTCTGTTTCGTTCGTGGATACGGTTTGCATGTATGCATTCAATTATGTGAGAATCAATGATATTAGTTTTTTTAAAAAGGTAAACTCGGAGCACTCGTAATCGAAGGAAGTGTAGAACGTGGATGAAGCGAAAGACGTATGGTGGTCTCTGCCTACCCCCATGGGATACAGGCGTGAGAAAATGTACGTATATATATATAGATATGAAAATTAAAATGAAAAAATATTTATTCAGTTTACGCCCTGGTAAGGCACTTATGAATGTCAAGAATTTATTTATTTATTTAAAAACTTTATGCACAAAGTACATAGGTGGACTTAATGCTAAAGCATTTTCTGCCAGTCAACCTTACTATACAGGACAGGACTATACTACCGGTTCGGAAACTAGCCTTCTGAGAAGAACCGGCAAGAAACTATATGTCCCTAGCGTCGAAATAGAGGCACTGCGAGTGACTAAGGGAAGTGACGAGAGCTATGACAATTTGAACGTCACACTAATGACATGTCAACCACTTTTAAAGTCTTAGTATTTTTTTTTAGGATATGGTCTCTCGCAGTTGGTAGGGGGGAGTTACCTCCACTGCTTAACAGGACTATAGGGCGAGACCCAAGGGCCTCCAGCCGAGTTTAAACTTAAAAACTAAGCAACACAACTAAGGGCGCCCGGTGCGGGCCTCGGACCTCGGCTTAGGGCGTTGCTGGGGGATGAGCTAGAGAGCTGGTACTGAGTGGTATTATTTAGATAGTCTTAGTATTATTGGACCACAGTATAAATATTTATGTTTTACAAGCATTAAGGAATATAGGCCTATTTTTGTACAGTATATGGTTCCTCTGAGACGTAATCAGCTTCCCATAATTTTATACATAGAGAATAATTAACTCCTTCCAAATAAATCAAATAAAAATATCCGGTATAATTAAGTGTTGGAAACTTTGAGAACTTTTTATAATTAAAAAGCCTTAAAGGAGAATGATAAATTGACTACTACCGGATGACTTTAGATTAGGAAAACTTTTTATTGGTGTTATCAGGATAAGTAATTAGATCTGTTAATTTTCATTATACCATATCAATAAGTATAATATTATGATGTCTAGAAGCTGTGTTGTGTAGTTTCATAAACACTTGCTCGAATGAAATGTACATGATGTCTAGCAGAGTTTCTTGCCAGTTCTTCTCAGAAGACTAGTTTCCGAACCGGTGGTAAATTTTCGATATTCAGAAGTGCCTTACCAGGGCCTAAACTGAATAAATATTTACAGATATTAAAAGTAGTACGTTACGCGCTCACAAATGAAAAGAAAAAGCTTATTCTATAAACTTATCAATTAATACGTAGAAAAAAAGAATTAATGTCACGTCAAAGCCACAGTATAAATAATAATAATAATAATAATAATGACCGAAACTTACATAGTGTATTAGTAGTTAGGCGTAATATACCACTATAAAGATAGGTTATAAATGTTTCGAATATGATATTCAGCCTTTGACTTCCTAACCTATCAATCTATTGTCATCCCGAAAATGACGTCGTTGATTTTAGATTCAAACCCATTTTGATAGATTAATTAATATATGAAAATTATCATCGTTATAAATTCTTTATATTTTTTTTAAATATGTTTAGAGTAGAGAATAATTATTTACGAACAACTTATTTATTTAACAGTACCTTGCTATTCATAATTCCTATTTCTACATTCAGTAACCCGAAAATACAAACACATATTCATAGGTAGGAAATTTATTACCTCCGCTATATATACCTCCCCGTTATAAGGAAAAACACCGTCTTTAAAAAAATCTACATATTAGAAGTGGTGTTATTCTATATAATCCCTTAGCTCCCCTGCTGATTTAATTTTGAGAAACATAATTACGTTTCATATTGTGTATTTTCTTTACGTACGTAAGTACCTATAAAGGAAAAAAGTAAATTTAAATTACACATTACAGACAAACATCACGATATTACATTGTGATTACATAGATGGTAGTCGGTCCCGTCCCGTGTCATGCGTTGTACCTATTGTCAGCGAATATTTATAATATTACCGCCCGTGGCAATGACCGCGACTGGTGCGCAGTTCACGGCCGTTTAAAAAAAGACGTTTATGTTTAAAACCACACATTTTTATCCTTGTCTGTGGGTAATTGGCCGTCCGACATCATGCGTGGAAGCACGACGACTTCAAAACTTTCATGCCTATTTTATAACTACCTGCGTATAGTCGAAAATAAATAAAAGGCAAAGGCAGGCGGGCGAGGGCGGCGCGCGGCGTGACACCCCTACATCGACGCTAACGCACACACGCACACGTCATCAGGGCGGCTGCGGCTCGGAGGGCGCTACCTTCGCTCAGTCTCGCGCCGGCCACCGCAACGGTCGGACGGTTAACGTTCTCCGCCTTGCTATCGGAAAAATAAAACTAGTTTTGTTCCGAAACGACTAACCGCCTCTGTGAGCTCCATACAATTTTACGTGCTTGTGGACTGTGAACGTGCTTTATTCAAACGTGAACGGTTGGTATCCTATTTTGGATGTTTTTGTGCTCGCCCGTCCTGTCTACACATGTTCATTGTTTACATCTGTAGGTATCGTGTATAGAAATGTGTTTCGTTTATTTTTTTTCTATTCCCCGTTACATGTAGTATTATTAATACACGGGTAGTACACGACACGCGTATGAATCATAAAGCCGGTAGGTACCCACACTGAATAAGTCGTTTCTATTTCCAGATAAGCTGTTGGGATTGATTGGGAACCGTTGACTTGTGAGGAAACAAAGGTTTACATTGTCGGAAGGTGAACGATCTTCATTCGACTCGCTACAGGTATGTTTGAACAATAAATTCATTCACAGTACGTTACTCTCACGCCTGAGTCTACCTTCCAATTTTTAAATTTCAAATTCGAATTCATAGAGTACAGAACTTCGATGTGTGTTCAAATGAGGAATTACGATTTTTAAATGCCTACAACGTATTTGTCGCACGGAAACGTAATCCGTTTTTGTGTCATTGACCTCAATGTTCGCGGTAAGTAGGTAGGTTGCTAATTTTTTGTACCAGTTGCGTGTAATTTTACGTAACGCCTTATCCGTACAGACAGACATGTGTAATTAAACTATTGTTGCTGCATGTCAAAGCATGGATCGGGGCTCTGCCTCATATTATATAATCCATAACCTTTTGTTTGACATTTGATTTGAAGCCTTTCGAATCAGCTTTGCGAATACGTTTACTTGTTGCTTCTCAATTTGAATAGACCATAGGTCCTTTATAATAAGTACGTGAATGTTTGATGTAGAACGTAGGGATTTATTATACCTACATGGGTAAGGGTCCCGAGTTATGGCTATTTTATTAGTCTGTTTCTGTCTGGCGCCATACTGACAGACAGTGACAAACTCATAAAATGGTAAGTAACCTAATAATAATTCTCGTAATATTTGATATGAAAATAATATCCGAAATAAGTACATAGGTAAACTGATAGGTAATTTACTTACCTATGCTATCTACCTAGGATGACAGGTAAGTACAGAATAAGCTGCTCTTCGTATTGTTCGTAATAGGTTTTTGCTCGTATTATTGCTTATCATTATTACCAGAAAGAAATAATTTTCCCAAGAAATTGTACCTATAACTTGTATGTACTTAATCTACCTACGCAATGACGTAACAATTACGGTAACGTCTAGGCAATTTATTATCAATCGGTCAAATGCAATGGAAGAGCATTGTGAAATTCTTAATTTGAACCGTCCAATCAAACAAAACCCACACCACAAGCGTTGGATATGAAAAAGATATTAATTTTACTCTTAATAAGTACCTACCTACGCATAAAGGGCTTCTTATTTCAAAATCTTGGAGGTGAATAGCGAACTAAAGGTGTCTGCGACCCTGTAGAACAGCCGAGAAGACAGACAACAAAGAGTTGATAAAAACAGGACCTTCTGTTTAGTCGGGAGTTTTTTATTCTTTGTCGTCTCTGTAGGTTGTAGGAATCCAGAAAATATTCAGTTATCTTAGTAAGGGATACATTTTATATATCTCGCTTTATCCAATATGATAGGTCCCGTCACGAGCTATGAGCGCTGTCTTTGAATGCACAGTAGTTATCATGAAACTGAAACTCAAAAACATCTTAATTCAATTAGACTTAACAAAGCACTTTCAAATCGTCAGAACGACACGATAAAAAATATTTTGTTTGTCTCTGTCTGTCTGTATGGCACGACGCGAATAAAATACTTGCGCAGTTACCCCCACTTTTTTCGATGAGCTCACATAACTCCTGTACATCGAATAAAGGTTGTAGATAATTGTGTAGACGATGAATCCCAATATAATATCAGCGAAGTCCCCTCTTTTTAATATCGTCATACCTAGGTGGTTCCCTACCCCTATACCTTAGCCCTTATTCCTTGTTACCCAGCAACGCCCTTTACGACGCACACATACGAGTACGTATTGGGATATCCTTCGTCCACGGTCCTGAAAAATTTGTTCCTGAATGGTGCCCATATAAGTGTATACTTTTTAACTGTTTAGGTCTCACGCTAGGAAACCCACGTTCATAAGTCTTCGGGAATTTTACTTTAGGTTTTGTTTTGACAATAACAATTCTTAAAGTTAGTTTGTTAGAAGGTACAAGACCTTCTAATACCATTGTAGACTTAGTATGAGACAGATGTATATGCCCCGTATATGTCTGTCACTGACACACAGTGGAACAACAGAATAAATATAAGCTTTAATCTAATCCAATTTTTGAAATAAGAACGTCTGCTTCAGTGACCGTGAGGGTACTCAATGTTAAAGATTTTAAAATCAACTTTTTTATTTACTGTCATAATAATGTAGATTTTTTTGAAGTGGAATATTTCGGTAAAACACGTGAATGACGTACGCCATCGGCTACGACGTGAATCTTTTTACTATCATTAGGTACGTCTATTTCGCAAATTTTCTCGTAGATGCGTCATTTCGAACAATATTATCCTAGTTTCCTAACTGCTTGTGAAACTGTGATGGAAATAAGAGCTTAAGGTAGAGCCCCATAACTTACCTTTTTTTTATTATGAGGGGAAAACCTTCAAAAGGTCTCCGACCGCCTTGGGAGAGGCAGTTCGGGGTATGTGGTATTTTTACCGCACTAAAACCCCCCCCGGTGGCCATCTTCCGTGCTTAGAGGGGACTCCGGGTACTCCCATAACTAACCTATGCCAACTTTTTGCCGCATACAATTCAATAAATGAATTTAAAAAGAAGTCAACGGCCACGGTTCAGCTATATTCCCGGTTCTTTAACAAAATGTCTGGGTCCGCACAATTAAGTGCAATCATTCAATTAACTTACACATAAGGGTGACCGACGTCGGTTCGTAAATGTCATTATCGTCGTCATGGCAACGCACAAAATTTATAGCTGCATGGTTTTAAGCTAGCATTTTGGTAGTCATAAATTTCGGCGTAGGTTGTAAGACTTGAATTGGGTCGGCATTTGTAATGTTGTGTTTATCGCCGCGTTTGATAGACTAATGCCGTTTCTTTCCTTTATTTTCCACCTCAAATCAAACAAGTAACTTAACTAGGTTCAGATTTATAGAAAACTGCATTCCAAGAAACTACAATGACGTCATTTTAGTTTCTTATTAATTCTTTAAAGACAAATTCACAGAAATAAACTTAACCCCAAACTAAGCAGAACTAGTAGCTGTGGTAACTATAATGAATGATAAAGATAGCTATAATGTAATGAATATTGTATTCTTATTTGAATTTGTTATGTATAAATTTATTCAATATTTATCGCCTTTTAAATAAACAACTTACACATAATATTATTTAAATGTAATTAATACATACGAGTAGTAATGTTTAGTGGTTGACCGTGGTCGTATCTATTTTTGCATCGCCTTAGTCTGATAGAACTTTGGTGTTTACAGCGGTTTGTTAAAATACATTGTCGAGACTTCTTAGGACAAAATTGTTGTCCCAGAGCATCAGCGGTTCATACCAATTTAAAAATAAAATAAATAATTTTTTCGTCGAATTGCTTATTTTTGTGGTAAAGTGTAGTTGTTGATACCTATTGGATGATATGAGCACAATGCTTATGTTTATTGTAAAATGTAAGTCATGTAAGTGTAATATCCTAAAAACTATAATGCCACAAAATTTATAAAGTTATAACCACACAAAGGAAAAACGATTAAGGGGACTTTTTATACAATTTTAAATTGATTATTAACCACCAACTGAAGCTCTGTAACAAAGGTGTTCGCCTAAAAAGTCTAGAGCCTATATAGTACCTATATTAAATAACGCAAGTGAAACAAACTCAGAATTTATTTCACATCTTGATTTATATATTTGTGTCGCCAATGTCGCCGTCCTAAGCACATTTAGAGCCGCGGATAGAACACGAATTGGGTGGGGTTTAGTCTTCCACTCTATATTGTCGGATGTGGTTCACTACGTTAGGTGTATTTCCCCGCTAAAGGGAAATATTTTCAAGTAGAAATTCAATTTCTTTCTCCGTGCACTTTGATATCGCCCGAGATGACTTTCGACATTTCCAACATCTCAATTCGTTCTTTGAAAAGAACTTGAAAGTACAATATCTGAAATATAGTTTGATATTTCGAGCACAATTCGGATTTTCCCCCGAGGAGAACTTCTAATTTATAAGTCTGAAAAGGGGTCGCCTTATTCAATTTAAATACGGATATAGAATTAAGGTATAATGAGCGTAGTTAAACAGTTTTATTACGTCTAAAATTCTTAAAAGCCCGTACTTATAAAAACAGTGTAATCTCTTCATTATAGCTCACAGGCAATTACCAACTAATAGCTTTTAACAGACATGGGAATCGAAGTCATCAGTCACCGACGCATTTCTTTTTACACATACCTTCCCCTTTGATTTGTTATATATCTTCGGCCGATTTAGAAAGACCTATCTGCACACCTTGTGCTCCCCTGTGGGTCTTTGTGTAAAGGGCTATTTGGTGCGACCGGGGTATCTCTTTATGGTGGGTAGACGAAAATTCTCAGAGTTATAGTATAGTCATTGGCCGTGTCGCTACATCCCCCTTTTTTCTTTGTTCAAGAAGCGTAACGCCACGCAAGTTAGTTCTCAGGCTTGTACGTTTGTAGTTCGGACCGATTTATGCTCGTTGAGTCATGTTGTGTTATAAATTAGTCATCTCTTTGTTGAATTACTCGCTTGGGCCTCCAGAGGTTACTGACAGACATTGTTTACATTAAATATTTTGTGATTTACTACGTATTTGATTATGATTTCCTTATGCATTTATATTTAGTTTGCTGGTCGTGGAAATAAGTCTTGTTATTGTTTTATAACACAACAACATAAGAACATGGTTACACAAAGAACGAATTTCAAAGCAAAGGTTGAGAGTAAATAAAACATTATCCGTTAGTAAAAACAGCTGTCGCACTCTATGTATTTTCTTAGTTAATGGTATTTTTTTATTGGCAACGAATGTGATTTTCCAGTTTCGTATGTTTACAGTCATCTGTTACTCCTTCATTCAATCCGAGACTTCTTTATCTGTAAGTGCGTATGTTTTCCAAAACGCCGCCTGTATAGTCCGATGCTTGCCAAGTTTAATGTAAACATTAAAATAAGTATAATAATCCGAATTATTACCCTTTACTGTTTCACCTACACCATCAGACATTCCGGTCACGGTCTTTCTAGAAGTTTTTGAGGGTAGATACCATCTTTCGAACGTCGAGTTTAATGTCCTCACAGAACCATTGTTTTTTGGGGCCTTCCGTGACGAAATCTCGCTGAGTCACATTGTCACGTCGACGAATAAATCAAAGGCTTAACTCGACGCTCAAATGGTCTACAAGAAGGTACCTTGTACACGGACCTCGACGAGAAATATTTCTCAACTATCCAAACCACCTTCACTGGCAAAGCAACCTTGTTGATATTACTAAATTACTGACACATTTCCTTCCCTCGCAAATAGTTCCGCAAATGTTTTTACAGTACACACTGTTTTATGCATTTAAGTCATAGGACCTTAGAACATAATACAGACAATTTTTATACAAACTTTTAAACGTGAAGTACACTTTTACATGAATACTGATTCTTTATATTTGCAAAATATAAAATCCACAGCATTTTCTTAATATATTATACCTTAAAGTATGATAAGTGATGTTTTTTTTACTGCCGAAATAATATGTATGGTGGCAAACCATTTCCTGTGCTTCAAATTCCATACCGCCTTCATTATTTGAGACCAGTGGTCCGAGTTCTAATAGGTGGGTAACCAACCATACATATTTAAAGTTATTTCACATGTGACTATAGACCTTTTTTTGTAATATGAACAAACGTATGTTCTTTATCTCGAGAGCGTATGGTATTTACAAAGGTGCGAGGGAGACGGTAGATTCCGTTCAGCTAGTGAAAACGCAGCGTAAGGTAATGTTCCGACTCACGCGCGGAGTTGATGACCGCGAACGAAGGCCGTACAATCGGTCAGACAACCAAATGTCACGGTCGTACGCAACGGGCGACAGGAAAACCTGCGTCATAGTGAGAAAAAACGTGACTCACAGACGCGTAGTACCGGCCAAATTGACGTGTGCTGCCATCTAGTCAGTGTGATCCAACTTAACGACTCGCCAATCGATCGCTAGACGTTCCGTCGATTGGCTGATTTATAGCACGCACCGCACCGTCGCGACAACCTTGCGTTAAGAGAATGGCAATGACATTGGCTTATTCAGAACGCGGAAAACGGAAGACATTGTTGCACAGTAGCCCAGATCTCGCAATATGGTCATTAAATGCGTTTTTTTAACAATTTCATTCAGATCGTTATACGTCCTTTATTGTTCCATGCCCGTATTGCAATATTTCAACTCGTAAACCAAAATAATAACTTTGGATCCGACGTTCGTTTATGACAGTCAAAATCGTATTCCTAACAATAAAATGTCTCAATTTAGAGAGGCCAATGTTTTATCGTTGATAGGTATTAAAGATGTGGCATTACGGCGTATTTTTTATGTTTTATTCGTGTCACCGTGTCCGATGAGGCGAGGCGATTGCGTTGACAACGATCATGGATATGATTCGAGATTCGATCTATGTATAAACATGACAAAATGACCGGTGACAAGTCGCAGGGCGCGTTTAAGCGACCTCTACCTGTCTGTTTTCTGTAGAAACGTGAGTGGACAATAATAATAATTCACGTAATCTTGGGAGGCGCGGCGGACGTGATCGACGGATCGCTTTAATGCGTATAATAATTTATAAATATTTCTATATTTTGTCCACGACGCGTCGTGAGCGTGCCACTGTGCATACAAAATATAACTACCTACCTACGCGCGTGTAATCTATACATCGTATATTTAAATGAGGAATCGAACACGAGTTGTACCTATTAAATGATCAAATTGATATTTTTATAAACATTACTCATATCATGTTATATGACCATTCTGCGACGTTAGCAACTCTTTGCTGATAACTTATAAACAGTAATTAACATAGGGAAATCCTTTTATGAACTTAAATATGATTTATAACACATCTACGCACCTTATACGATGTTAATTCCTAAGATTTTCCTGGCTCGAGTCAATGTGCTTAGTTGACGCATAAGTCAAACATTAGGGTGTTCGCATGCTAATTATGTAGGTGTCTGCATACATTATTGAGTTTCAAGTATAATTTATTACATATACTGCTGTCAAACTACGTGTCTTAAAGGTAACTCACTTCAATTCGTACTTTTATTTTTATAAATGTACTCTGAAGTTTGCCACAACACAATGTATTTTAAAAATCACTAAAATCCAGTGATTAACAATGCGTGAAAGAGTAACAAACACACATCCTTCCAAACTTTCGTATTTATACCGTAACTAGCTGTGCCCCCCGGTTTCACCCGCGTAGAGTTAATTTCCGGGGTATCCCGCGGGTCCATTATGTTTTTTTTAAATAAAAGTAGCCTAAATTACTCCTTGTAACATTAGCTAACTGCCAGTGAAAGTTCCGTTAAAATCGGTCTAGTCATTTTGGAAATTACCCGGAACAAACAGACAGTTCTGTCTGTAACGTGTATACTTTCATATGCATTTAGAGAAAAAAATATATTTTGGAATTACAAACAGACACTTCATTTTTATTTATCTGTATAGATGTCAAAAACAACATTTCTGTATATAATATATATTTCGAACGAAGCAAATACAACGGGTATACCGACAAACACAGCTAATTTGCGTAAAAATGGCCTCATATCCGCCACCTCTTCACATTGTTCAAAATGTGAATGATTTCAACAAACCGCGTCATTCCCAGAATAGAGACGACCATTTTGGCAGAGTAATGAGAATAGCAAGGCAGGAAGGAAGCAACCGGATCTTGGCACTAGATGTGCTGTGAAACAATGCGCAACTACATCGAATACTGAACCACAACATGGAGTTATCGCACGCCCAGAGTGCCTAGTGCGAATTTTTCACTGCCGCCGTCACAAGTCACCGCGTCGACGTAAATGCAGATTTGTATGGGCTAACAATAGTGTCATCTTTAGACCGACAGAGGCGCTGCTCCGATCCCATACAAATCTGCGTTAACTTTGACCCGGTGACTTGTGACGGCGGCAGTGAAAAATTCGCACTAGGCACTCAGAACAACACTGCACTAAATCAAAATTATTTTTTTTGAGAAAGTACGAAAAACCGTTATCTCATGATTGTTGTTCAAATTATTCTGTTAACGTTCTGATTCTGATTATTCCATGTGAGCAATCCAATGCATATCAGCATAAGGTCAGATTCTGAAATTTATCTACAACTAGCGGACGACACGCGTCTTCACCTGCGTAGTTTTCGTTCGCGTGGGTGTATGGGGATAAAATATAGCCTATGATACTCGCTGATAATTTCCATTTATTTTTGTAAGAAGTTAAGTTTATTTGTGACATACAAAAGTACATACTTTTCCTCTTTATAATAGTATGGTAGTGGGTTTGTGCGTGCATTATTTTCCGGCCTTCTGCCAATGCATAGTAGTCGAATTTCTCTTAAGCTGTTCTGTGCATAATATAAATTAATTTTGCCATTTTATTTCAACTCCTTTGGCGCAAATCGTCTTGGTAAAGATTATCCTTTCTGTCCGATTCGTTTATCACGTGTAACACACACAGATGTAAATATGAAATCGGTCAGCAACTACGTCTAATCATTACGAGAGGATTTAGAAGCTATTATCGATTAGATGTGAACACGTGTACGGGATAAAGGAAGTAAGCATATAGGAAAGAACTTATATCAGTAATAAGTATCCTTTATATTATGTCGGGAGCCCCGCGGTTTGTCCCGCGTAGACTATCGCTATCTGCTAGTGAAAGTCCGACTAAAATTGGTCCTGCAGTTTTAAAGATTAGCCAGAAGTAAAAGACAGTATTTTTTTTAAATTGTTTTTTGTAAGTTGTCCCTTACCACTTTTAAGTCGTTAATTTGGAATTACAAATAGACACTTCAATTTAATTCTTCTGTATATAGCTGTATAGTATAGGTTGACAATTTAGATACAAAATATTTGATTAAATAATTTCATTCAACTATTCAGTATTGTATACAATTTATAGGTTGTATTCATTCAACTATCAATCGACGTTACAAGATAGATAATTATTATTATCCTATCACAATACTCAAATAGACTTGAGTTTCTATAAATTCATCTTTAAGACTCCATGGAATACCGATCAATCGCAACTAATCAATACAATAATCCCTCGTTTCCAATCAAGGAAAACCGCTTTTACACCACATAAACAACAACCTCGCGTAATACGTACCACGAAGTTGCTATTTTTATTATAGAAATATGGTTCGAAGAAGAGTACATCGTCATTATAACACAATACACAAACATGGGGCACGGGCGGGTAGCACAGGTGATCGGACATTGACCTCCACTTGTATCTTTAGTGCGGAAATGTTTAGGAAAACACCGAGTTTACAACATCACTACGACTTGCGTAATGATGCGAATTACCTACGCTCAGGCAAGTCATAGAATAAATAAGCTTGTAAATCAGTATGGAATCTAGACCAAATTTTTACAAACTGTTTCCTGCGGTTTCACACGCGTAGATTTAATTTGATTCCCGCGGAACCCTAAATGTTCTTTATGTATAAAAGTAGCCCAAGTTACTCCTTGTAACATTAGCTATCTGCAACTGAAAGTCCCGTTAAAAATAAATAAGTTTATAAATCAGTATGGAATCTAGACCAAATTTATAAAGTACAAATATATAAAGATTAAATTTGTTCGTTTGTTTACTTGATCGCGCTCTCGGGATTCTCGGGGACTACTAACTACGACGACGGAACTACTACTACGACGTTCGACGCCTTACAGTGCCCCATGTATGTTTTGACACGATGTAACGCCATCGCTTGCGATTTGCTCTTTTTTGTATGGAGACGTAAAGCTTCCCACACTCACCGCTTGGGGCGCTTTTTAACGTTCCTATACAATATGATGAAAATACGCAGGCGATATCGTCAACGTAAAAAACCTGTCAAAACCATAAATCTTTCAGTGTTAGATAGAGCATTTATCGAAGAAGGCTATAGATATCATCGCGCTACGACTAATCGCGGGTCAAAGTTACAATTTTTTAAATAAGAATAGTATTTTTAAATAAAAATCGTTTGCTTCGACGCTCTTTAAAGTTTTTATTTTTTACTGCAAAAGTAATGTAGATGTGTCATCATGTATACAAAAATTATAAAGAGGAAGGATTTGTATGTATGTTTGTAACGAATTGACTCAACAAGTACTGGACCGATTTTAAAAATTCTTTCACCATTTGAATGCTACATTATCACAGATTAATATAGGTTATATTTCGTCCCCGAACTCCAACGGGAACGGGATCTACGCGGGTGAAACCGCGTGACGTCCGCTAGTGCATTAATATTTTACCCTTACGTGCATTGTACGTAGGTATTCGAGTGCGTGTGTATGTACACGCGTTTGAGGCAACGTTGTACTGTGACGTAATAAATCCTCGATAACCTTATCGGTACGCGACACGAGTTAGGTCGTAACAATTGATTTTAGACACACTACTGTTGCTAAATCAATAACCGGATAAACTTTCGTTTTGTAATGGTACGACTATGAAATTGATAAACCTGAAATGAAACACAAATAGAATGAAACAGAATTTAAAAAAAAGAAATTAAAGGGAGATAAAGATACCTTTTTTTGAGTTAGGGTTGTCACTGCCGTAACAGTCCTTGCAAAATGAATAACAATAATATTAATTTTGGAAAATGAATTGTCAATGAGTGATCCAAGTGTCTCATATATTATTTGTTCTCCAATTACTTTACACTTACTGTAGTTAACTACGCGGGTGAAACCGCGTGACTTCTGCTAGTAACCTATACTTGGTTGATGAGGTTGCTAAAAATATTTTCATGAGAATTAATCTTCAGCTTCTAAGGGCCGAAAATCGAATAAAAGGCAAGGAGGCTATATTAACGTCAGACAGCCCTATTTTTCTACCTGTTACACTAGTCTGCCTACCTGAGTATCCCTGCGGTTGGGTGACTCATTGTCCCGTGGTTTTTGTACACTGGCGGGCGCAAGTGATTATCAACAGGTTGGACCGACGACGATAATATTGTCGCTTTCAACCTTCGTGGTGTTTTTCACTGGTTGGCGATTTTGTGCTCTTTGCTTAACAATTTTAGGTGCAAATTTACATAAAATGTTTGAACAGAACACATCAAGAAAGACACTTACAATATTCAGCATGCTATTAGATTTTACGTTTAAAATTTCTATGTAGTAAATTTTACAATTTGGTAGTTAGGTCGAAAAAAAATCAATATTCGAAATTTTAAATTTTGTTATTCGAATCACCTTTTGCACGTAATTGTACGTTTGAACGCAGGTAGGTGCGTCATTAAGGTAGGTAGGTAATATAAAACTTGGTTCCTTGACCTCTCGGTGTGAGAACGGATAAATTATTCTGTATCGATATGTGAGATATTTTGTTCCCAACAAAATAACTCGGCTTGTAGCCTTAAGACCGGGTGAACGACCCGGTAAAATGTCGGAACAACCACCCTTCGTTTATTTTGTGCTGGCATTAAAAAATCGATTGCTTCAAGTCCCTCCGGTAACCAATGAAACATCAAAAATGAACGGAAAAAGCTGATAATATACTTTTTGGAAAAAAAGTCCGTTTTGAATTTGGAAAAAACACTAGACTTAATATAGCTTGTCGCTTGTGACTCCGCCTGCGCAGGATTTGACTTATGTTTATATTTCAGAATATTCACACACTATCTTTATAATTTATAGCCTATGTGTTATTCTGATGTGTGAGCTATATTATTGAAGAAGTTTCATCAAAATTCATTTTGTAGTTTTTGTGTGAAAGAGTAACAAACGTACACCCATACATTAATTCTTACAAACTTTCGCGTTTACAATATTAGTAGGGAGTACTTAATTCTTAGGAAATATTACAACAACTCGAATTTCATAACAATGGAGGGTATACGGATTTTATGAAATGTGACCTGGTAAGGGGCGAAAAGTAGCTTAAAATACTATAATCATTTAACAGACGAAGTTGCGGGTAAAAGCTAGTATTTTATTGTCTTCGTGGAGTAAAACTTATCAGGCTTCACAGATGTATATTGCATCGTATATCTGCATCGCAATCTCCATAATGCCGTTATTGCATAATAGCTTATAACAATAACAATATTAGCTATTCACGAACGTGCTATAGATGCTATAGGTACTCGGATATACCCGGCAATTTATTTGCATCACAGGTGGCCGAGACGCAAGCATGCGCTTTTATAAAATATTAAATATTATACGATATTAAATCATACCGCGTGCTTCGCTTTCCTAAAATATAATATTATTATCGAATTCGCAGATAAATTCACATCACTAGTAATGAATAACACGATTTTATATTTGTATTTTAAAATTAGAACCTGGAAGCACTTTTGATTTCAAATTTAAATGAAGTTCGAATTTCGATCTCGACCATAAACATAAACACATTGCTGGCAATAAAGTAACGCCACAGAATATAAAACGTCAGTAGATACCTACTTAGCATGCACAGACGTAACAAAATAACCTGTTTATTTTGTGGTGCCGATCCATCATAAACGTAACACAAAATTAAAAATAAAACCGATCAAAGGGCTCGAACCCCCGACGCGAGGGTAATAAAAACGACTGCCTTGGTCTCCTCAATTTATTTTAACTTACTGGAATAGAATTGGTGTTTCCGTTCCGAGTGAGGGTGCTAGGAAATGTTTGCTCCAATGGTTTGTCTGTGGGCTATATTTAAATTGGTCGGATAATCACAGCGAACAAATTCTTCCAGAATTATTATCCGAGTGAACCGTGCAAGAATTTAAATTTAAGAATAGAACAATTTCATATCCGTACAATGAGTTGGGTTGTAAGATCTCGATATTTATATACACTGTTAGAGAGGAATTTGTGTCTTATGTGGATGACTCTAAAGCCTACTATTGTAAGTCCTCTTCCTCGTCTCTTTATTATTGACTAGCGACCCGACCTCGCTTTACTTGGGATTACGATTTGGTCTACTATCTATAAATTTAATAGGAATGTTTTTGTCATAACCCATTGGAGTTTAACTTCTACATTTTGGTTAAAATCGTATCATGATCCGTAACGTAGTTTAGAAGAAAGAACAATGCATTCAAAACGGGCAACATCATTTTGTATTGAAATTTGTATAGTAAGGCTGTAGAAGTATTTTTCTCTGACAAATCATTGGCCAGAATTTGAAGTCTACTCGATAAATGATGAAGTCTATGACAGGTACATATGAAATTAAGTTTAAACAAGGCTACATGACAAAGATAAGGATTTAAGTGCATTGTGCTTAGAATTTTGAGAGGATATATTTTAAGAGTTACCCTTGTTTTTTGTCTGGAAAACAGGAACAATACGTCCAAATCATCAGCTAATCTCAATCACACTATTATAATTTTAATAAAATGACTTTATTTATAAACAAAGTGCAATGAAACTTGGTAATATATCCATAAAGCGTACCTTCTGTAAACTACCTTCATCCCATTAACGTTAATGCACGGCTCTCGACTTACCTGCACCTGGCGGGAATAAAAAATAACGCGCCTTAATTCATCAGAGTGATCTTGTAGAATGTATATCGAAGACTGGCTTAGCGATGCGATGGCGAGAGGTTAATCGCGATTGTTTCGATTGTTCAAACATCTCGCATCGCGATTATTTTCAATCGCAGTCGAGTCCGACTCGCTTGTAGTCGCCAAAACAACCGAGAAACTTCTCGATTGTTTCATCGCCAAGGCGAGTCGATTGTTGATTCGATGGAAAAATTTACTGATTCTGATTGTTTCGATTGTTGAAACATCTCGCAAGCGCGCATCTCTAGCTGGCTTGTCTATGGAGACGAGCTGAGTTGTAAAGATCAATTTGATGACTGCATTCCAGTTTTGAATAATGACTGGTCTAGTAAGGAATTATTATTAGGGCTTGGATCAAAAGATACATTTAAAACGTCGAATGCGAACCTGTTTTAAGAATGCGACTACCCTCTGTCCGTCTTTTGTGTTAAAGGTATTCCAAATTCTGGGTCGAACAAAAAGAAACACAGTATACACATAATTTCAAGCTGTAAGGTACCTAAGAACGAATCGTTCAAAATGACACATTCACACAGACTTAACTACGAGATTATAAGCGTCAATAAGGGGTCATGTCGTGAACGATCGCGAATACGCCATTTACATGTTTTACCAACATTTTTGAAAACTTTAAATTTTGTCCTTAAATAAAGCGGTAATTTTTAGAACTTAAGAGAGACAAGCCTAACGCAGAAGTTCTCATTTCAAAAATGTGGTCTGCATTCCATTCTGCCTAGTTACCTAATATTATGTATACTGTGACCAGGGGCTAAGTAAGCTCTTATTGCCATCATAGTTCCAGTGTGTGAGAGTGACAGAATTATACACGTCATATACATCTGTATAATAAGAGTTAAACTATCATGGCAATAAGATGCCATGGGCCCCTGAGTCTATATTTGTGACATATTTCCTTTACGAAGACACATTACATATTACTGATACGTGTAATGTTCCATTCGCTTCATATTATTCAGATATTAATATGTTTCTTATAAATATGAGGAAGAAAGTGACTTTTCTCGGAAGCACGCTCCCATGAAATTCTTGGCAATGTATTTTGATAAGCTTGTGTGATACGTTCCTATAACATAATACGATAGTTGTGTGCTAAATAAGGTATATAATTCTGTAATGTATATAGTATTATCTATACATCTATACAGTACAGATAAATAAAATTGAAGTGTCTGTTTGTAATTCAAAAATGTAACGCTACTGACATTAAAAAACAAAGTTTAAAAATTTTTCTCTGTCTGTCTGTCTGTCTGTTTGTTCCGGGTAATCTCTGAAACGGGTGGCCGGATTTTAACGGGACTTTCACTGGTAGGTAGCTGATGTTTCAAAAAGTAACTTTTAACTACTTTTATTTATCAGCGACAATAAGGATGAAACTAAATCTACGCGGGTGAAACCGCAGGGCACAGCTAGTAAGGTATATAATTCTGTAATATATATATTCTATTTTACTTAATATAAACTAGCTGTGCCCCGCGGTTTCACACTTCTTCTTTCTTCTTAAGGTGCCTCTCCGATTAACGAAGGTTGGCAGTCAATTTGGAGTATTCCTCTCTATTTCTGGCGAGGCGAAAGAGTTCGGCTGCACTCGCTATCCCTGTCCACTCCCGGATGTTACGCAACCAAGATTTTTTCCTCCGACCGACACGTCTTTTGCCCGCGACTTTTCCCATCATAATTAGTTGTAGTAACCCGTACCTATCATGTCTCAATACATGTCCTAGGTAGGCAACTTTTCTTTGTTTGACGGTATGCAAAAGTTCACGTTTCTGCTTTACTCGTCGGAGAACTTCAATATTGGTTACTTTTTGAGTCCAGCTAATGGCAAGCATCCGCCTGTATGCCCACATTTCAAACGCCTCTACACGCTTTCTGAGGTCTTCTTTGATCGTCCAAGCCTCACATCCGTATAGAACAATGGGCCAGATGTAACAACGGAGCATTCTAATGCGCAAACACAGACCGAGGCTACGGTTGCAGAGAACACGCTTCATCTTAGTGAAGGAGCTGCGAGCTATTTCGATACGGGTTCTTATTTCCTGATCACTTTCCCAAGATTCATTTAACCACGTACCGAGGTATTTGTACTTCTTGACTTGCTCAAGTGTGTGTCCCTCAACAGATATACACGCGTCCCCATGCTGCCCGGTTGAAATGACCATAATTTTCGTTTTAGCCTTGTTTAACTTAAGACCTCCGTTCTCGCTACACATGTTCACTTTGTCGACTATTGTCTGAAGCTCTTGCTCTGAGGATGCTATGAGCACTGTGTCATCCGCGTATCTGAGATTATTGATAACTCTCCCATTCACTTTGACACCACAGTCTAGATTTTCCAATGCTTCAGCCATAATAGCCTCTGAGTAGACATTGAAGAGTGTAGGTGACAGTATACAACCTTGACGTACTCCCCTTTTGATTTCAACCTCTTCAGATTCCTCACCATCTACACGGACAGTAGCACGTTGGTTCCAATACAAGTTCTGGATAATTCTGATGTCCCTGTCGTCCAAACCGATGTCTACTAATAGTTTGATGAGTCGATCGTGTAGTACTCTGTCAAACGCCTTCTCGTAATCAATGAAGCACATATAGACATCCTGTTGCATGTCTTTACATTTTTGCACTAAAACTTGCAAAGCAAAGAGGGCCTCTCTCGTGCCGACTCCAGATCTGAATCCAAATTGGTTGTCGGACAGCTGTTCATCGCATTTGAATTTAATGCGTTCATGTATAATGTTCAGAAATAGTTTGAGTATTTGGCTCATTAGGCTTATAGTTCTAAACTCCTCGCATTTCTTAGCATTTTTCGTTTTCGGCAGGGTAACGAAAGCTGACACTAACCAGTCTTTTGGTAACTCCCCTGTTTCATAAATTCGATTCATCAACTCAACCAGGGCCTCCATGTTATCCTCCACCAGTAACTTCAGTACTTCAATATGGATGCCGTCCGGTCCAGCAGATTTCCCAACTTTAGCTCGTCGCAAAGCACTCCAAACTTCTGCCTTCAGTATCGAGTGTCCCTCACAGATCTTACTAGGTGTTATGGAGGTTCGGGAGTCGTCTGCAAACATAGTATTGATGTATTGCTCCCACATAAGTTTTTTCTTCTGAACATCCAATATCGGAAGACCCATCCCATCCACGAGTCTATTTATCATATCAGTTGAGCCGATCATAGACCTAATTTCCTTGTGCAAGTTGAATGCGTCATGTTTATCAGACAGCCTTTCCACATGTTTGCACTTATCCAAATACCACTGATTACGAGCATAACGAACCTCTCGCGGTTTCACACGTAGACTTCATTTTATAAGTGGCTTTATATGGTGGAAACCAATTTCATAAAATTACTCCTTGTAACATCAGCTATATGCCAAGGAAAGTCTTGATAAAATCGCTCCAGCCGTTTCACGTTGAAAAAATTTGTTTTTATTTTTATTTTACATACCATGTAGACTTTCGTAATGCATTAAGTGATCAGCTGTTAGTTAGGCATTACAAACAGACACTTCGACTTTATTTATATGTATAGATGAGATGTGAACCCTTATATCCTGTTATCCTCATATAACATCCCAGTACGGTCTCCTGGCGTGTCAAGAAGGATATATGATGAGTCTGTCCATGACAGAGGACGAAGGGACCAAGTGGCTTGTTGAATGGGAATACGGGAAGTTTTTTGGGGAGCTTTCAACTTGAATGGTGTGTTGGGGTTTTTAAAAGATTGGCGTTGATTACAATGGAATATATACTAATACTAGCTATGCCCCACGTAGATTTAGTTTCATACAAACTTTCATCCCCTATTCTATCCCCTTGGGGGTAGAATTACTCTAAATCCTCTCTTAGCGGATGCCTATGTCATTACATCTACCTGCATGCCAAATTTCAGCCCGATCCGTCTAGTGGTTTGGGCTGTGCGTTGATAGATCACTATGTCAGTCACTCACCTTTGAGTTATATATATTTAGATTGTAAATAAAGACTAGCTGCGCCCCACTGTTTTACCCACGTAGACTTAATTTTAACCATGTTTTTTAAAATAGAAGTACGTAACATAAGCTATATGCCAGTGAACGTTCTGTTTGAATTGGCCCAGCCTCTTCGCAGATTAGCCGGAACAAAAACACAGGCACTCAGAGAAAAAAATTTTTTTTTATGTAGAACCTTCAAAAGCTTCAATTACTAAATAAGTAAAAGCAGTTTAGATCAACAAACAGACAGTTCCATTTTGTTTATCTGCACAGATGTATAGATTTGTATTTTTGTATGTAATGGGAAATTACAGGTTTGCATAATCAGTGATGGTCGGTAAACAGTGTAAAATTTTTTCGGATATTTATCATATTGAATTGAATCTATTTTAAATTAATCCATTAGTGTGTATTCAATTTACCAAAATATAGTGATAATTTCACCGCATCGCAAATTATAGAAAATCCGAAACCTATTTGGAAATTGTAAATTACAATGTGGTTTGAATTTATTTACATTTTGCTGCAGCCTTATACTAACGTCACGCGGTTTCACCCGCGTAGTTCCCGTTCCCGAAAAAGTACGGGGATAAAATATAGCCTTTGTTACTCGCTGATTATGTAGCTATCCATTGCTGAAAGAATTTTTAAGATCGGTCCACAAGTTTCGGAGCCTATTCAATGCAAACAAACAATGAAATCGTTTTTCTTTATAATGTTACTATAGATATATTAATTACTAGCGGACGTCTCGCGGTATCACCTGCGTAGTTCCCGTTCCCGTGGGAGTACGGGGATTAAATATAGCCGTTGTTACTCGCTGATTATGTAGCTATCCATTGCTGAAAGAATTTTCAAGATCGGTCTAGAAGTGTCAGCACATTCAATACAAACAAATCCTTCCTCTTTATTATTAAGTAAGTAAGTACTATACTATTTAATCTGTAATATATAAATTGTTGTGAATAATGAATAGAGTCTAATATAGGAAGATTTACTTGAGAGACTTCAAACTTCAATGTTTGTAGTAATTGAATTAAAATAATTACCTACTTATTGTGTGCTTAATAATAAAAAGTAAAGACAAGACTAACATTCATTTTTGTATTAAACTTGGCAGTTTGGTTTATAGTATGAAGTTTCAGAGTTATTAAGATTTGGAACAAGATATTTGAATTTACGACTCTGCTGCAATTAGTGATGTTCGTGCACTTGTCGATAATGTTCAACTTTATTGCGGGAGACTAATAAAATTGTTTTGTCGACAATCGACATTGACTAGTGACCTTTAGTTGAGAACGTTAAATATTTAATTGTATCTTAGTCTGGGTACAAAGTTACGATCCAAAATTTAGTAAGGTGTTACTTCATACCACATTTTATTTGAAAGCTCAAGAGAAGGCAAGGCTTTTTAACACATTCACTGCTGGAAATTCGTCTTCGTAAATTCTCTAACAGTTGGACGCGCAGGTGCGTCGTTAGCAGTGAATGCGTATAGTTTGATTCCTACTGAATTCGATGTGGGATTGATAATAAAATATATTACCAGGTATCACAGTCGAATTCGATGAGAAATTAAGTACAAAATAGTACTTACTCCTTTATTCAGAGCAAAAGTATAAAAGCTATTGAGGACGAAATATTAATTCATTCACCCAGAACTTTCTACGTCCCGATTTGAATTCCAAGGCCCGCATCAGACATCGTACAAGAAAAAAAAACGTATAGCTTGACGGAGTCATCCCGACGGAATATTTAAATAAAGTCTGCTTTAAACAATGGCACGATGACAGTCCAACCCTCTTCTTTGTTGTGGTAATATTAGGGCTGGCCTCGTTTATATCGATATCGATGTTTTGTATTCCTATTTTGAATTCAATTATTCTTTGTGAGTTCATGAAAGATTTGACGAAATCGAATTATTCTTTGTTTGCGTTCTGTTTATTGTGTTATATTTAAACTTTTAAGTAGTTTTAATGTTTCGTACTTACATTGAGACTTTGTTCAAGAATCCTAAATATAGACAATCTAAACAAAAAAAAATAATAAATTATTATCTGTGTTTACTTAAATTAACGTCTACCGTAGTGGCCGTGGGGCTTAAGCAGTCGCCTGCTATGCAAGCGAAGTTTGAATACCAGCAGGGCCCGTACCAATGAGCTTTTGTAAAAGCTTATGCACATTGATTTCATAGAAGGAAAACATCCTGATCAAAACCTGTATTTGTCTGAGAAGTATTTCAAAGACGTATGAATAGAGCCTGTGACGGCGATAGACTCACAATGTCACGTTGACACTTGATCGTCTTCGATGAAATGTGGGTGTCGTTATTGCAACCTCCGCCTACCCTTTCGGGGAATACAAGCGTGAGCATATATATGTATTTTAACTTGACTCATATGCTTCATATACGTGCCAAGAGGGCAAGCAAGTTCTGAAGGCAATTGCCTTAGAACACCAAGAATTCGGGGCTTATTATAGCGGGCCAGAGTGTAATACGCCCTATTGAAGGATGTTGTGCTATATGTCGTTGTTATCCCTATATTCTAAGGTTCTTAACATTTCAATTTCAACCTGTGTAATGTTATTGCCCTGAGAATTGATTACACGTCAATAGGCGCTAAAGCCCCTCAACAATTCCTTTGTACAGGGATACATAGGGAATTTGCTTAATCGATTGTCATTGAACAAGCCTAATACTATTTTCTACGCCTTGCCGCTGTAATTAATTATTAATTGGATTACGAGCCTCGACATTGTATACGTTTCTGTCTTGACACATAGACAGCACTAACCAAGTTGGTAACTATTTATACATACAGATAAATAAAATTGAAGTGTCTGTTTGTAATTCCAAAATAACAGCTTTTCACTAAATGCATATGAAAGTATACACGCTACTGACACTAAATAACAAAGTTATAAATTTTTCTCTGTCTGTCTGTCTGTCTGTTTGTTCCGGGTAATCTCCGAAACGGCTGGACGGATTTTAACGGGACTTTCAGTGGTAGGTAGCTGATGATTAAGGAGTAACTTAGGCTACTTTTATTTATCAAAAATATAGGGTATATATAATAGGGTTCCGCGACAATAAGGATGAAACTAAATCTACGCGGGTGAAACCGCGGGGCACAGCTAGTTAATGTATTAGTATATTTTCACTGGAATTGGCGCTACATTTGAATTGTCAAAGATTAAGGAAATGAAAAGTAATTTGCTGTAGGATTTTTATAAACCTTATAGTTTGAAGACTATTGAATTTAAGCGCTAAAAAGACGTCAATCGTGCTTTATCTATCTTATGCAGCAATACTTTACTTAATATTATAAAGAGGAAAGAATTCAAGAAAAAAAGAAAGAAGCTAAGACGCGGTTAAAGCTAGTATAATATTAAATTCCGCGTTTCAACTCCGTTCCATCCACCAACAAGTCTTAAGACTTAACGTATTCACGTAGTTAATGCTCGTGTTACATTATGTGTACGCAAGATAATTCCCACTTCCTGCACCAGTAAATCCTAATCTAAACAAGGATTCCATGCGAAGTAATTAATCATTTAATAATTAATAAGACGCCTTTACGCGTTGTTACAGAAACTTAAACCATCTTAAACTTGTAAGTCATGTTGCAGTGAAAGTGAAATTGAGGCATGAGGAATTTTGCTCAACTTCAAAAGTAACGTAACATTGCGTATCCCTTCCTGGCGAGGGTTTTGGGAGGTTTAACTGCCTCGTTGGTCTAGTGGTTAGTAGGTTCGCCTGCCGATCACGAGGTCCCGGGTTCGATTCCCGGGTCGGGTCATTAACAGATATTGGCTTTTTCTGTCAAGAAATTCACAATAAAATGCCCAGAGTTTGGAAGTTGGCGGTGTTTACACCCCCGTGCCTCGGAAAGCACGTTAAGCCGTTGGTCCTACGCCTGATCTCTCTCCGGTCGTGTCGGATTGCCGTCCCATCGGACTATGATAGTGAGGGAATAAAGAGTGCACCTGTGTTTGCGCACACACTTGTGCACTATAATATCTCCTGCGTACACGGCTAATCCTCGTTGAGATTACCCGCCGTAACCGAAATTCGGTAGGAGATCATTATTATTATTATTTGGGAGAGGAAGGCAGACGTGTTCTGTCTATACATACATATATACAGCTAATAAAACAGTGTCTGTTTGTAATTCCAAATTAACAGCTTTTCACTCAATGCATACGAAAGTATAACTTATAAAGATCTAATTTAAAAGAAAAAAAATCTCTGTCTGCTTGTACTCGCTTCCTTCGGTTAAGACTGTTAAGAGTGCTCCAAATTTGACCTTTCTGAAAAATACTATTAATTTGGTCATAATTCTTCTTCCTTGGACGCCCTCTACCGACACTTCTGCTCGCATTCGCTCTGTAAATTTGTTTCGTTTCTGGTCACCACATCATTCTTCAATTTGCAACTATCGGTTATTACACTATTTGTCATTCGATCTACTGTTATTATATTATTTAAAATTATATTATTGTGAAGAAAATACCTATCGTTAGAAAACATACTTATAAAAATATAATACAATGCAATCTCATAAGGTAATATGTTGCGTAGTTTATAGCAAACCCTTTACAAACATGGCGTGTTTAGGCCATAAACACAGGATTAAGTGGGACTGGGCCGTAGGTGGCGATCTCGGGCCCTTCACACTGATGTGTGTTTAGGCCCTAACTGACTTGTTAATCCCACCCCGTTTTTGTTTCTCATGAGCTTGTGTGGTTTGTGTGAACAGTTTTTGTCAAGCAAATCTCAGAATTGGGGTTTTTATACTTATCTTCTCTGTTTGTTTCCAGGTACGTTCCTTCTCTTTCACTGAGTTTCACGACTACAGATCGGGTTTGTATTCAATTCAATTTTAAATTTATTAATAATTATTATAATAAATACATGACATGTTATACCGCTATCTAGTCCCAAACTAAGCAGAGCTTGTGCTATGGGTACCAAACAACGGTATAACAATATGATTATGTATGATATGTATGATGAGTATGTATGATACTAGCTGTGCCTCGCGGTTTTACTCGTGTAGACTTAATTTCGCGGAACCCTTGTCGTCCATTGTAGCCAAAACAGTAAGTTCCTTAAAAGAAAGTCCTATTAAAATCGGACCAACAGTTTCAGATTTGACGGAACAACCATATAGGCAGACAGACAGATGGATGGATGGATAAATTTAATATTTACGAAAAATTCATCTGCCTAACTATCACGATGTATGAGATACAAGTAAGTGACAGACAGACAGCGATATCTTAGTAATAGGATCCCGTTTTTTTTACCTTTGGGTAGGGACCCCAAAAAAAAAGTATATTATTTTCTGCTTTCATTTCTTACATGTGTGATTACATAGTACATATATTGCTTCGTCATTTCTTTTAATTAAATACATATTGCTAGCTCATTGCCAAACAGGCCCTTATTAAGGTATACACGCATAAGACTTCGATTAGCCGTGTAATACCCATCGATCAGTCACACATACAAACGGAACGTGACAATCCAAGTTATTACGACACATCAATCACACATTGACGTAAAATCACTATCTTCGCTTTTGTTTTTATAACATCGCAATGGTATGTTAATAGTTCATTATTAATAACCTTCATTTAATCAAATACCACCTGTGCAATAATCATAACACGTGAGTTTACAAAGGTTTACCAAACGGTTCCTATAACAGTTTCTATTACGCAACTATCAACTCTCACGCAGTACTGTCACAAAATAGAAATATAACAGAAGGATGGCTGCAGATTGTTCGAGAATTTTTGCACACAGTCGCGCGCGTATGGCACCATATTCGACCAAGGTTAATACAAGCAGACATAGATCTATAATATAAAAATGAATCGCTGAATGTGTTGCTAAGCTCAAATCTCAAGAGCAGTTGAATCGAATTCGCTAATTCTTGTTCAAAATATGCCTTGAAGTACGAAATTTAAAAAATACTATCGATTCATAATAAGAAAAAAAATCTAAAATAATGAATCGACGAAGTTCGCCGGGTCAGCTAGTAGGTAAAAATATGTTTGTGTCATAATACAATGTTCTTTAAAAAATTGATATATAGAGATAAATAGAATAATATAATATAATTTGTATTTGAAATACAAATCATCTATAAACCAGCGCTAAAGGATAGAGAGTGTGCATGCGCTCACTGTTTTTTAATAGGAAACATTGTTGATTTTACTTATAATTGGCATGCACGGTTTCCATACACTTTGACGAACTTGCTGTATATATACTAAGGATGGCGTGCTGCAAGCGAACTCGCACATACGCGCTGCAACGACCCCCTGTATACGCACGCGCCATATTGTTATTCTATCGGAGGTGCGTGAACTCATTGCCGTAACCCTATGGGGGGTGGTATAATGTCAATTTTTTTATCATGTGCGTACGATTTGAGATCAATTTGAGCTTTAGAAATAACTTACGTGCGAGGCGCTTGCGCTTGTTACTGCTAAAGCATCGAAGCCGGCCTCCTGTATGGTATTTCTGACTGCACTAGAGCAATACACGTGGAAACGTGACAAGCGCTGGACATAAAATGACGTCATTGTTATATACTTTAATGAAATGTTACCCTTCCTTCAGTACCTAAACGATTCAAATGGACTCAAATAGCAGCCTCTTTGCATTACTACGGGAGAAATTTCAATAGATGGCACTAGTCCGGCAATCCTAAATCGCGCTAGCATTGTGTTCCTGTGTCTAACATATATATATTGGAACCATCCAGAAGATCAGCTCCCATCCCTTGCTAGAGCCGGCGTGCGCCGAGCCACTAGCCTTAAGCATGCCCTTAAATAATACCACTCGGATCTCCCTAGCTCATCCCCCAGCAACGCCCTAAGCCGAGGTCCGAGCCCCGCACAGGGGCGCCCTTAGCTGTGTTGCTTAGTTTTTAAGTTTAAGTTCGGCTGGAGGCCCTTGGGGTCTCGCCCTTTTGTCCGGTTTAGGTGGAGGTAACTCCCCCCTACCAACTGCGAGAGAACATATCAAAAAAAAAATAAGATGAGCTGTAGTACTTATGGAGAGCTTAATAAGGTAGTCATTTCTAAGATGTAAAGACAATGCGGAACTAATAGTGATCGATATCCTAGTATTTTCTTTGTTACCTAGAAAACAACGTTACCAAGATTGTATCGTTCCAAACGTAGATCGCTTCCGTATGTATGTGCACGCTTATTAATTAGAATAACTAATGCGTCATTGCACACTGCAAAATTGCTCTGTAATCATATTGTTGTGGCTAGTTCGTACGGATTTGAATTACATTACGTCAGAAAACAGAATCTAGTTAGCAACAGCGTGCCTTGAACTTATTATACACCAAACTACACAATCAGGCTACAATTATTTTATTATCTTATAAACGAAAATGAAGCCTCTAGCGAGCAATCCTTTGTTCCAGCTTTTCTGAGAACCATGTCGTAAGATCTCCAGTTCAAAATAACGATGATATTATTAATTCTAAAGTGTTTTCTTCAACGTAAGGTTAAGCTAATATCCAAAATGAATTTAAAATGTTGAATGATTCCTCTTATCATGCCAGATGAGTTCTTCTCAGAAGGCTAGTTTCTGAACCGGTGGTCAATTCTTCGACATTCATAAGTGCCTTACCAGGACCTAAACTGAATAAATCATTTTCATTTTCAATTACTGCGCATTGCAAGCTGGTGTTTTTGTACAGGGACCTACCAAAATGTTAAACTATATTCTATAAAGAGATAGCTTCTGCACAGAACAGTAGGCCTTGATAAAGTAACATTCTCTCGCGCTTGCGCTAATAGAAACGATACAAAATGTATGGAGATGACATATATCAGCCACGTGACATATGTCATTCCCGTACATTTTCTAGCGAAGCATGAGGATAATGTTACTCTGTCTTCAGGCCCTGGGACCTTACCATAAGCTCTTATTGCCATCATAGTTCCACTGTGTGACAGTGACAGACTTATACACGTCATATACATCTGTCTCATAATAAGAGTTAAACTATGAATAAGAGGTCATGGTAGGGCCCCTGAACAGCATATTTAGCGCGCTTAATTTAAGTACTTTGTCTGATAAATATCATAAATTCCACTTGCATACTACATGTTATTAAGCTGAAGTAACTGAGTTTAGCTATACTGAGATAAAGGTGTCTCAAGTACGACATAAGACACGTATGACGAGCCGACTTAGATTTCATAAACATCATTCAAACTGTCAAAATTGTTCAGCCAACTGTTATCTTTGTATACTTGTGATAGAGTATATAATTGCTTGGTGACACACGCGTGGTATTAACTCATTAAACACGTGCTTCTCAATATTGTAATTTCATACTATAATTCATTACAGCTGGGGGTTTGAGACTCGAAATGTGTTGTAAACTAAATGACAGTTTTTTTTTATTATTTACATTTTATTCATAAACCGCCTTTGGTTAAATTTTTATATTTTCTACCGTTACTCACTTTTACTTAAAAATTTATTAAATACGTGCTTATTGGTTTATACCAATAATATAATAATGGTTTTTGAGGTTGTAGAGGTTAATCTCTTGATCTAGTATACCGGTTTTGTTATCTGAAATATTTTTACTAATAGAACGTGGTAGTTACATTGTACACAGCTATTTTCATTCTGAACTTAACAAAAATGAATATCAAAATTAAAAAAAAAACTGTTCCAAATTTGAAAATTTCAAACAACCAATAGAACAATATGACATGACAGTCACAAAACAAAACCATCCAAATTCAAAAGTACCTTTAAATGTATGAGCGTTTAAGCTTATAACATGACTTTTAAAATAGACCGATACATTTGAGTGTCACGTTGTTGTTTGATGAATTAGGCTATTCATCTTCTATCCACTACCACCGTGAAGATTTGTATCTAACAGAATGCGCTCGCCCACATGCGTATAAACCTTTACATTTTTTACCGACGCATCCTCGACGCCATTTTGAAATTCCATTCCATATCCCAATGACAAATAAACCTTATCACCCTCAAATTTAAGCTTAGATTCCAATAATAACACGTCCCGATTTACAGAATTAAAGTGAACTTTAAGGTCCACGGAATAAGGTAGAGGTTTGTCACAATCTTCACAGAATTCCATTTGGTATGGATGATGCGTCCTTTTCGTTAATATTTGACCTGTCACGGTAATTCTTTGGATTATTAATCATTTTTTAATATTTATGGACCAGTTACGGATTTTGGATTGTTGCCACTTTGTACTGTAATCTCACTTACTTAAAGTCTCTTTCTTATTGCTTTGGTCGGCCCAAAGTTCAATTCGGTCAAAAAATCGTTTTAGTAATTTTTTTACCGATTTCAAAAAAGGAGTTTCTCATTTCGTCCGTTATGTATTTTCGGCGATCATCACCGTATTAACTTTCCTAGCCATGTGACATATATATGTACCTACTCTGCCAGTGGAAGTCCCGTTAAAATCAGTCCAGCCGTTTCCGAGACTAGCCGGAAAAAACCAAACAGACCGAGAAAAAAAAAAAAAAATTAAAATTCGTACTTACTTTCATATTGAATTTAGTGAATAGCCGTTATTTTGGAATTACAAACACACTTAAACTTTATTTATCTGTATAGATAACGATGTTGTCAACGCAGAACACTCGGTTTTAAAACCATTTTAAATGTCCCAATATGAATTACTTCCATGGTAGACGTATTTATTATTTAAAGCCCGGGATTCGGGATTTGCGGGTTTCGGTGTCTAAGCTCAAGAATTCATAAAATGATTTTAAATACCTTTTAAATATTCAATGGCTCCTTAAGGATTAACTTTGAATTCTGATAAGTTTGATGAAAGCGGATTTTCAGCTAAAATGTTCGTGTCTACCATTTATGTACATTTACTTAATTAAACTGTGTGTTTGTTTTGTAATTATTTGGATTTTAAGGAGATTTTTAAAAGAGGAAATATTATCAGTAGACGTTTTTGTATCTTCATACCAAAGAGAAATAATTATGGACATTTTAAACCTAATCCAATTTTTGTCTATTCTCATTGCTGCGACAAATCTATAATACTACGTAGTAGCGCGGTATATATATTAGTTTGCTATAAGCAGTACGGAAACTAGAAATAATCGAATTTCGAAAATTTCACACTCGGCGCTGGCTTCGCGTTTTATAATTTTTCAAAACTTCATATTTTTCAAATCTAAATTTCTTTGACATTTAATTAAGAAGTTAATTTTAAGAGTTTCAACCCTCACGCCCTATGTAGAAACCATTCTTATTTCAAAAAATAGTTCTAGGTTCCATACTGTTTATAAAGTTTATAGACATACTATGGTAATAGTTTATATTCCGTATTATGGTAGCAGTTTTTATTCCGTATATTTCTAGATCCAACTTTAAAGCCCTAACTCAAATAGGTATGAAATAAAATACAAATTGTTTTAGTTAGGATATGACCAATCCTGTTTCCGCCAAATCAGTAAATATATTTTGAGAAACCCATTGTACTAAATAATCATTTCCGTCCATTGAATCATCCCGTTTGTGTTTATGTAAATGTATGATTTTGATGCTTTTTTTTCGATTTCATTGAAAGATCTCACTCGCCTTGTATAATAACGAACTTCCCGAGTTTTATGGGCATTTTAAAAAACTATTTCAGCCGTCCACTTTACATTGAGCATTAAGTATTATATGGTACAAAACTCGATGGTACTCACGCAGCAATGTACAGTTCGGACAGCATTATACTCGAACAAAATTATTTCTGTAATGCTCAGACACCGTAACGAACGCAGATGACTCATTTGTGTATGTAAATTATGTTAAAATTCAAAACCCTAGGCTTAACTTTGGGTTTTTGAAATTCAAATTTGTCTGCGGCCGCACTCCGCTCCTAAATGACGGGAAGGGAATTCTTAATTGTTTTTTTTTTACTCTCGTCTAAACCATTATATTACCCTTTTAAGAGACGCATTAGGTGTCACGTGCTCGTATTTAAATGTTTGTTGATAACATGTTTAAATCTTCAATAACTATGTACATCTGTACAGATAAAATTTAAGTGTCCGTTTGTAATTCCAAATAAACAGCTTTTAACTAAATTAATTATTAAAGTACTAGCGGACGTCACGCGGTTTCATCCGCGTAGTTCCCGTTCCTATGTTACTCTCTGATAATGTAGCTATCCATTGCAGAAAGAATTTTTAAGATCGGTCAAGTAGTTTCGGAGCCTATTCAATAGAAACAAACAAACAAATATTTCCTCTTTATAATTTTATAGTTATTAGTATAGATATATGGTCCTTAAAGTTAGTAACGCGGACAAAACCGCGGGGCCCTGCTAGTGGGAACTGATGCATTTAAAATGATGAATTAATCTATATCCGTTTCGTTAGTCGTTATATAAAAAGTAATTATAAAAATGGTATTGATTTATTAAGATCCTACAGATTGCAAAAACGGCCCGGATTTCCGAAACCTGTATAATCCAAGTGATAAAATATTCTCATAAATCAATTAATGTACTGATTAAATATCCATTTTTATCGACTGTTTCATTAACTTGTCCTTATTAAAGCTTGCTATTAATTGGAATCCTATATTATATAAGAAGCGATTTCTTGATAACATTTTATGAAATACCCCGCGGTTTCACCCGCGTAGATTAAGTTTCATCCTTATTGTCGCGGTACCCTAAGATTTTTAATAAATAAAAGTAGCCTAAGTTACTCCTTGAAATATCAGCTACCTGCCAGTGAAAGCCCCGTTAAATTCGGTCCCGCCGTTTCAGAGATTACCCGGAACAAACAAACAGACAGACAGACAGATAGAGAAAAAATTTAAATCTTGGTATTTTAGTGTCAGTGGCATGCATACTTTCATATGCATTTAGTGAAAAGTTGTTATTTTGGAATTACAAACAGACACTTCAATATTATTTATCTGTATAGATTTACATATTTTTAAATAAATGGAATGTAATGAAAAGCTGTTAATTTTAATTAGGAATAACAAACAGACATAGATGATTTGAATTTAATTACCTATAATCACTGTTGAAAGCCGATAAGAAGATAGCGAAATGATCTAAAACCCCCTTTCAGCACTTGGGTATAAGGGTCATTTCGCTTGCACCCACCGCTTCAGGCTAGTTGGACCCAATCGATTCCAATCGGCTTTGGACCCGTGCAAAGGATTAAATCCCAAACCTCTCTGTTAATCCCAGTTTGCTGATCAATACACTATACAGACATGTCAATGCTAGGAACTCTTTTATTTAAGCTTCAAATGCTCTCCTGACCAAATACGTTACTGACTTCACGTTACCTGATAATAAAAACCTAATATCGATACTTCACTTTTTGTATAGAATAGCAAAAAGTAAAAAAACTATTTTTCCCTTCAGAGCTTCACATCTTTCTTATCACATAGCGAAAGAAAACATCAAAAATTAAAAACAAACACCTTGTTAGCTCATGACTCTAAAGCGATTCAATACTTTTGTATATAATAGCAAAAGTCCCAAAATTTTCGTAGTAAATCGCGATATAGTCACAAAACTTAAATCATGAAGGAAAAAAATTACGTTACTCACTGGCTCGTTGGCTGGCGAACTGGCGAAATGTGGTTGAATTATAAGCACATCTCTGCCTACCCCTTCGAAGAATACAGACGTATGTATGTAATCTACATAGATTTTAGCTTAAATCTCGACACTGTCATATTGCTATGCTAATTTTTATAGTCGATCTAACTGAATCCAGCCAATCAGGACAGCTGTCATTTAGTTGAGCCAAAGATACCATCTGTTCCAAATCCAGATTTAACAACATTAAATGAGGAAGCTGCCGGTTTGAAAAAAAAAACTCACGCCTGCATTCCATAGGGGTAAGCAGAGACCACCGTTCGCCACATGATATCCTTACATACTTATTTCGCTACACATTCATGCATCTCCATACACTTCCTTTGGTTACTGCCAGTTTCACTAAGCTTAACATAAATATTCTAAGTCGTTTCCCAAAAATTTTTTCGTCTCCACTCGATCGAAATTAAGGAAATCGGTATTCTTCGACTCAACCCTCACTCACATCCTTGTTGGAGGATCCTTCGAATGAGTAAATTTTATGAACTTACGATATAAATCTCGAGGAGCTACTCAAACTCACCTAGGCCGCGTCGAAGGTGCTTTTGAGCAAACGTTTTAGAATTCGGGTGTAATTTGAGTTTATATCCCACTAAATAGAGGTTTTACTGTTTTCTGCAAGTGTCCCGACGGATCCAATAATGCCTTACACATTTTAATGGCACAGAATTGTTCACAATCGTCTCACAATATCGATTACAACCAGTTCAAGGTTCGATCCACGGTCGTGAACCTTTGTAATTAAAGAAACTGGTTTGTAATAAATATCTAAATGTGATTCTTTTTGATGGATACTTTTTCATTTAGCTCATCAGTTTTAATGAAGATGATGAATAACTTGGCTAGATCATCTACTAAAATAATGCCTAGAATAATTTGTGAATCTAAACCTCTTTGTTATAAGGAAAAACCCGGCCGAGTGCTAATCGGACTCGCGCACGAAGGGTTCCATACCATTATCTAAAAACGGCAAAAAAATCACTTGTACGGGAGCCCCCTTAAATATTTATTTGGTTATTATAACGGGAACAGAAATTCATCATCTGTGAATATTTCAACTGTCTAACTATCACTGTTCATGACATACAGCCTGGTGACAGACAGACGGACAGTGAAGTCTTAAAAACCGTCGCTATTTTAATTTTCCATTGCAAATTCTTAAATTTTGTGTGCTACGGAATATAAATCTGCTGCTTTGGGCAAAGCTACTGAATTTAAACCAAAATCCAGCCAGAATTTCCTTGTTTCATTTTTAAAAGCGCCATACTCATTTGATGCACGTTTTTTTTCAACTGCTATTTCCAGCTAAATACAAAAATAGACGATCCAAAATAGAACTCCAACACCACGTGCGGTCTGTTTTGAAGGTTACTCTGCCACGGAATATCTTCAATTTTGTTGGTAAATTGTCCTTAAAATTACAAATTTCAGGGGTGCTTTAACCTAAATGAGCTAAATCTTGTGATTGCGAATCCTGAGTGGCTTAATGTGATATTGTACTAAAACAAGATGTTCCTTGTCTTCTGAGATTTTACTTCATAAAGCTATGCTCCGCGGTTTCACTCACTTAATTTCTTGGGGTGGCTTTGTATTGTGAAACCCTATTACTTCTATGTAAAAGTAGCCTAAGTTACTCCTTGTAATATCAGCTATCTGTCACGTCCGGTTAGGCGGTCAGACAGACTGGTAGATAGTTATTTCTTAAAGTATTAATTATAACATACTGAGGAGCTCGTGGCACAGTTGCTATTGCGCATATGATTCGATCTGCGAAGTTAAGCAACTATACGCCTAGCCAGTAGTTGGATGGGGGATCGCCCGAGTTCCCTCCGTGCCTCGGAGAGGACGTTAAGCCGTCGGTTCCGGTTGACAATTTAACATCTTTGGCAATCGTTACAGGTCAGTCAGATGCCTAAGAAAGTCTGACAACTGGTTTAACGTAGATTGCCGATTTTCCTCGAAAAAGGGGTTACGAACGTCAGATGGCAGTGGCTTCGTATAAAAATCAGGTGATCAGCCACATCGGGTTGAATCAACGGCCGACCCCAATACAATGTATGAGATAAGGCCAGGCAGATATATATTAATTATAACACACAATGGAATCACAAACAGACGATTCAATTTGTTTATCTAGACAATAATCTCACAAGGCTAGTTTCCGAACAGTTGGTCAATTCTTCGACGTTCATAACACTTATGAACGTCCAAGAATTGACCAACTGTTCGGTGCCTTAGCGGGGCCTAAACTGAATAAATTATTATCATTATCTCCTTTGGTATTTTATTAGTTTTTTATCAGACTTCGAGGGAATTTTAAGTCTTCATCCCGGTTCATTACCTACACTATAAATCTCGCCTTGACGTCCTAAGGTTAATTCAGCTGAACTATAAATTTCGCTAGATCGTTTGTGGTGTTCGGTTGAGAAAATATTTCACGCTAACTTGTCTAACAGTTCAGATTAAGTTTAGCTACCCGCGTAGATTTCATTTCATAGATGACTTTTTCATGGAAACCTATTTTTTTTTTTAAATAAAAGTAATTTACTTAGTCTAAGTTACTCATCGTATCATCAGGTATCTGCCAGTGTAAGTCCCGTTAAAATCGGTTCAAGATCTGTCCAGTACTTTTTGAGCCAATTCGCTACAAACATACCTGGATACAAATCTTTCCTATTTATAAAATTTGTATAGATTTGTATTGCATACTAGCCGACCCGACAGATGGTGTCCGGTGACGGTGACGGTATTTACTTTTTTTATCATCCTCTTTAACAATATTTGCAGCAGGTATTCTGTCAATTATATGTCAAACGTCATAAGGTTACATTAAAAAAGTTTATATTGTCCAAAGCGCTAAGATTAGATAAGTATTCTTAAATTTTCTAATTTTCCGCGCAATTTTCTAATATAATTTCCAAATAATAAAATTTTCTGAATAAAATAACGAACACAACAAAAAAAGAATTATCGAAATCGGTCCAGCTGTTCACTCGTGAGGCTGTGACCAAGGGAACTGGGGATTCATTTTTATATATATTGATTGCAAACAATCATCGCTCAAATTGATACATAGTAGCTTGTTGAGTGACGTCACACGTTGGAGCGGCGCGTGAGTCCAGGTACTTGCGTTATTCTCGGCGATGGTCAGTGACCACAAAGGACCTTTGCTTGGGGTGACTGTTCTACCACCTTAACAAGACCTCCCCGACGTGCCATGCGAAAATCAACCCATACAACATAAGGGCTCATTCCAAAGTGGTTACGTGCTCCAACGGCCAGTTAATAAAGATCCACCTTACCCGTCGCTATCCTTATTTCGAACTGAGAAATGAAGGAAACACGCCTGTCGGTCCAGTTCTACAGAAACTGGGTGCGTATGCGCTTGAATGTTACTGGTTTCTTTTTTCAACCATATGTTTTCTGGTCGTTTTGTTGGCCTTGAAAGAATGTCTGGTTACTGCTCCGCGGGTTGATGTCTCTTTATTTATAGTTGTAACTTTTTCTCCTGATGCAGTGTTTATTCAGCAAATATGAAGTTAATGATCTGTACATACAGAATAATAAAATTGAAGTGTCTGTTGGTAATTTCAAAACAGCTTTTCATTAAATGGATATAAAAGTATATACGGTACTGAATTTAAAAATCTATTTAAAAAAAAGTCTGTCCGTCCGTCTGTCTGTTTGTTCCGGCTAATTTCCGAAATGAATGGACCGATTTTAACGGGAATTTCAGTGGCAGATAGCTAATGTTACAAGAAGTAACTAAGGCTTTATAAAAAATACATTAGGGTTCCGCGAGTTACCCATGAAATAACTCTACACGGGTTAAACCGCAGGGCAGAGTTAGTATTTTCATGTTTGCGCCAAATAAATGATGAGTTATGTACTCTTGTGAATAATTTGTAAATTTATGCTCGGTTTTGACTGCGAAACTAATGGGCTGACTTTTACAGATGTGTTCGCTGAATTTCAGAATTAATTACAGCTGTGTTAACACCTGAATGAAAGACTAAGCAGGCTTACTCAAGCTTAACTTAAATTAAAAGTTCTAGGAGAATGGTTTTACTTCACAAGTAACGGTGCCTTTGAAAGCTCAATGCTTCACATGTTTCATTTAAACTTCAATATAGAGAAGTCAGTAATGAATGGATTTAAAATAAAGGAAATCCTGAAATACCGTCCCATTTCGGATTGTTTTTAATCCCAAAGACCAATTTAACCGTAAGTAATGTTCTTGATGAAACCGATTTTATTCCCATTTAAAATGTATAATTCCGTGCGGTAAATACATTATGAATACGAAATCTGGAACAATCCTTTGCGCCATTAAAATTTCAATGAATTCCTTTGGTTTTGAATATTCCGTTCATTTGTCAGAGGTATCTCAATAACACTTGAATATAAATACGACTTCCAAGAACCTCTAATCATCTATGCACCTATTTTGATGGCCATAAAATTCCTAAGGAAATCGAAATGCTCCTAAATCGTTTCCTTACTTTGGGCGATGATTTGGGAGATTCAAGAATTAAATTCAATCGTATGTGCTTTGAAATAAGGGTTTCGTTATAGCGCATCGAGAGCCGTTTAAATTTGTCGGGAGTAGGATCAGAAAAGTGGTCAAAAGTCGTCGGACTGGTTACAGCCAGCCACGACCTGTTCGGTCCCGTTCGTTTTATCTTATTTTTGTTTTGCAAGAGGCACTGACCATCACAACAAAGGTTCGTGGGCAGGGTTTTTTTTTTCTTTAAGAACGTTGCCTTTGTGATAGTCTGCGTCTTAAGTTTATGCTTAAGGGTTTGTTAACTTTGTCAGTTGTGCCTTGGTATCTTCTGTTACATTTGTATGTAGTGCTTTAAACAGTGGCTTCTTCCGCTTATTAAATGCAATTATTATTCGACTTTGGGGACAAATATATCTCTATACTAACTTGCAACATTGATTCGTCAAATTGCTGGCCAAAAGACAGACACTTTCGCATTTGTAATATTAGTGTAGACTATGTAGTATAGTATTAGTGTAGTTTTAGTTTCATTCTTACTGTCACGGAACCCTAATATTTAACATTTAATTAATTTTAATTAAAACTAGCCTAAGTTATTCCTTGAAACATCAGCTAACTGCCACTGAAAGTCCCGTTAAAATCGATCCAGCCGTTTCTGAGATTACCCGGAATAAACAGACAGACAGAGAATTTTTTTAAAACTTGGTCTTTTAGTGTCAGCAGCGTGTATACTGTCACAAGTACAATTAACTGTAATTTAGCTGATGTTTCAAGGAGTAACTTAGGCTACTTTTATTTATTAAAAATATTAGGGTTCCGCGACAATAAGGAAGAAACTAAATCTACGCGGGTGAAACCGCGGGGCACAGCTAGTAATAACTATATTTGTCTCAGCACGCCTCTTAAATCTTATAATGGAAATCTGAATTGACCATTTAAGTCGTTTATAAGATGTACAAAACATTCGTCTTTAACAAAATCGAAAGCCTTAGAGATCTATAGGCAAAGCTCAATAGGTAAGGAGTGATTTGGGTAAGGGTACCTTCACCTTGCCCTCCGAGTCCTCTCCTCCGGCAGATATCGGTTTGACCGCTGTCAATATCAGACCCGCTGGGGACTCGGCTCCATACAACGAAAGATTCTCGCAAAAATGGTTTATAAGAAATTCGCGCTAACAATCTATACAAAATCGCGATATTGTTCAACAAATTGACAGTTTCCTTTGCTGCTCAAAGATCTTTCTTTGGAAATCAATTTGGTTTTCAATTCACAATCCATACTAATATTGTAAATGTGATTAGCTCTGTCTGACTGAAATCTAAATAAAATTGAAGTGTCTGTTTTTAATTCCAAAATAACAGCTTTTTACTAAATGCACATGAAAGTATACACGCTAATGACACTAAAAAACCAAATTTTAATTTTTTTCTCTCTCTGTCTGTCAGTCTGTCTGTCTGTTTGTTCCGGGTAATCTCCGAAACGACTGGACGGATTTTGACGGGACTTTTACTGTCGGGTAGCTAATGTTACAAGGAGTAACTACTTGGATTTTTAAAAAACATTAGGGATCCGCGGGCAACAATGAAATAAAATCTACGCGGGTGAAACCGCGGGGCACAGCTAGTTTGAAATAAGAAGATGATAGCTTTGGCTCCAACGACAAACTTCGGTACTTAATAAAATATTACGCGATTTTAGTTGCGGGTAAAGTTAGACTTTTTCATGGAAGGTGAATTTAACTTGACCGATGAAATGCTTTCAAAGTTTAATTAATATTGTAAAAAAACTTATTAATTATGAAAAGTTCAGCTTGTAAAGCTTGCACCATTTTTATAACTTCAAATTGAACATAAAACAAGCATTTTCGTGCGTTCAAACAAAGCAAGAGAAACATAAAAATATTATTTATTACGACGTAAACAATCCCTTGAATGGTTTAAAAACACTTCAAACAAGAACGGAATTGTACCGCGTACGGTTTATTTATCTATTTATGGGCGCGCAAGTGCTACATTTAGGGTTGCCAGATGACCGGGAATTCCGGGAAAACCGGAATATTGCGTGTACAGTAATTAAACCTTAATGTCCCGAAATTCATGAATACTAGTTTTTACCACGAAATTACGTCGGTACGGGGCGACGCAACAGATTTCACAAAAAATAAAAGTATGTTCTCAAATATTTTGCCTTTTTTTCTACTGTCCGACCGTTCAACTGCCAGTATTTTTAGTAAGATTCCGACCCTGAAACTCCTAACTTCGTTTGTACCTAGAATTTTCAGGAAAAGGTAAGCCCATATCTGGCAGCCCTGACTACATTACTTGTGAACACATTTCAATGTTTACGCTGGATATTTCTGGAGCTAGGCGTGTGTTCCACCATGTGTGCTGGTGCAGTCGCTTTACGACTTTCGTTTTTTGGGTTGAAGGACGATTTTGTTGGGCCAAAGATGGTATTTTTGGTTCCAACCGCAAAAAAATTACGACTACAGATTTGGGATCGAATCCTGTAGCTTCAAAATCTTTGTCGTTTTAACAATAAATAAGTTAGCTCCGAAATCGGTTTGTTTGTTTAGTTTTGTCATAATTAAACTGCCAACTAAACAGTGCCTAAACTGGTGCCCAGATTGCCAGTTTTGCTCTTAAATTAAATTGCGAAGGTCAGATAAGGAAGGGGCGCTTTTTTTTAATCAGGTGATCAGCCAGATGTATGGGATAAAGCAAGGGTGGTGAAGAGTATTGTTTCCATATTCAATACCTATCAGTCTACAGGCATTCGTAGCACAATCGGGGGGCTCGGCTGCGTAAATCATTGACTTTTCTCTGCTATTAATATAATATGGATTTTTTTAGCCTTAATATCCTCGGATTTAAACAACATCATAGATAGGAACCGTATCAAGATCCGTAACGCAATTAAGAATAGCGATGTGTTCAAAACAAAATAACTTTATAAATAAATTGCGAATTAAATTTCTGCTATTTAATAAAGAAAATGCCCGTCATACAGACTATAAAACAATCTGCCCCTGTACTTTAATGTGATATAAACTATCCTCTAAAGTTAAAAGTTATATGGCTTCAGATGCCGTCTAAGATAAGATACTAGGATTTAATAAATCTTAAGCTTATACTGCGTCGCATGGGACGTTATTATATCCTGCTGACTCAAAGATGCTTCGTACAGAATTTGCAGCGTGTAATCTGAACATGAAGGAACGTTTCATCCTTATTGAAAAGTGTCTCAGTTTATAGTTAGTTAGTCCCCGCTTTAGAAAAAACTGAGGCATTTATAATCTTATACACTAGTCGCTTAGGTATTTTCATTGCTGGTGGATCTTCGACAGCCTTGCAAACATACATACATATGCTCACGCCTGTAACCCACTTTTCACCGAAAAGTATGTGCCAACGTGACTGAATTTATCGCCGTCTATATATACGTCATTGAATGACTTCTCAGACATGCAGGATTCCTCGCGATGTTTTCCTTCACCGTAAAGCACGTGGTGTGAAGTCATTACACATAAGCTTTTAGAAAAATTCATAGATCCCAGCGGGGCCTGTCCGCTGGGATTGAAGCTTGCGTCGCTTGCGTAGCAGGTTACTGCTCAAACCACGGCCATCACGGCTCGACAACCTTGCTCCAATTTAAATGTATTACTTTTATTTTGATAATATCTCTAATAATATCTTTATTTCCAGGTAAGATTTGAATGTTAGCAGTACATGTGAGTGTGCCTGTTTATTCTGGTCAGTGTTTACCTTAGCCTAACCGTAGCTCGGCGAACGAATTGAGTCTGAGTGTTAATATTATTTGTTATTGCCAGGAAGAGTTGAGGTCATTGCTATCGGTAATAATTCTGCTTATATTGTAACTACTGCGGGGCCAACCACCATCGGTTTAAGCAGAGCGTATTAAGAACTTCTGAGCTTTGACGTTTCATTTTTGTACCGAAAAAATTAACGTCAAAGCTAAGGAGTTCTAGTCTCTTCTGAAGTTTAGGTAGCTGGCTCCCAGCTGTTAACGTTTCTTGGCTGTTAATTTTTGACATCTGTATTCACTTTATCAAGACTTTGATCACATGTCATAGTCTCGATTCAGTTAAGAATTCTAAGAATTACATTGACCGTTTCGAAGATTCGTTGCTGTGTTTAGACAATGTTAGCTCAAAATAAGGATTCTTGTAGTGTTGTAAATGTCCATTTGATCATTAAAAGACAAATGGTATGTCTTTGATAATCCCGAACATAATTTTGGAAGAGACAAAGCTAAGATCTGGTCTTCATTCAACAAGCAACAAATTAAATAAGGGGGAAGCAAAAAATTTACCAAGAATGACGCGCTAACAAGTGAATGTAAAAAATGCGATGTTACAATGTAATGAAATATTTGATGAGAAAACTCCTCGTCCCAAACGATAATTAACTCCGCGCGACACATTCAAATATTTGCCAGCGCTGAGATTCAACGGAAGGAGACGTAAGTCGAAATTTGATGAAAAAATTCCGGGCCCGTGTTTATTCTATCCCGACAAGTTATATGCGCGACCCCTATTCCCTAAGATCATAAAACCGTGAGATGAGTTATTTTTACGTAATTCTCTATGTCTTTGCCCGGCGGTCGACGCACACAGAGAACGCAAGAAGCTGATTGGTCCTCGTGAGATGCTGTGTGTATGGTACACTCGTCTGACTTATGCTCTATTTGGTCTTGGTCGCGGCAATGAAATTGAAGATTCCTTATTTCATTAGCTATTTATAATATAGACTCTTACCAATAGTAAACAGGGTGTATTTTTACATGCATGTTTTAAGTTCGCATGTTCTTTAAAAGATCTAGGGAATTATACACCATACGAGGTTACAAAACCCAAAAAAGTAAGCCCACTGCCCTTCCACAAAAACCCTGTTTTATCTAGTACCGACGGAAGTGACTTGGATTTCATTTAAGTGCCAGGGGCGGCAGTGGACCGGGAACTTAGATCACACGGTGCGGAAAAATGAAGTGGTAGTTTTTTTTGTAAGTAGGCAAGACATGACAACAATAAATATTTCATAAAGTAAAAAAAAGTTTTTATTTGAAAACATCTTAATTTTTTCTAAATCTTAATGTAATGATAATGAGAAACAACGAAACCGCGTACTGCTTATCAGTAGGCACTTCTTTGAAATGAAATCTAAAAAACAATATATTTCAATATTAGGCACTCACGCAAAGAGATGAAAGTAAGCGAGAGGGAGAGGCAGGAGGCTGCCATATAGAGGGTTGCCGATTGCTTCACCGGCAAGAGCCTATCCCTTAAATGATGATGATGAATATAAGGCACCAGTCAACCGATACCACTGTTACCGATACAAACTTAATTATCGAAGAAACAATAGGTACCGTATTTGCCCAAGCCACGCCTGTATTTCGGCCCTGTATATAAAACACGGCCGATTGTGTCGTAAAATACATTTTAGATCCCACCACAAACTTTTGTGGAATTAGGAATGAATTATTAATGTGAGCATTGACATAAAACCTGCTGTAAAAAACTCCTTTTCTACCCTATAGCCGTAATTTTGTTCGTTAGTGGCTTTGTTGAGGTCGGATACATCCAAGGGCTGATTTGGTCAAATATTTGTTTTAAATATATCACCTGTGATTGTAGGTGTACATAACATATTTTACTCACTTTGAGAGTCCGGGGTTTTTCAATCTGTTATTTGTCAGTTACAGCCCAGACTTTGTAAAGTGAGTACAGTTACGATGAGTTACTTTAAGTTCTATAACTCGCCCGATAAAGTGACAATAGTGATAAATCAAAATGGATACGTATTTCGCGCGTGAACCTATAATTATACTGGTATTAATACTGAAATAGAAATAAAATGGTAGGAAAGAATTATGATTGGTGGTTTGAACGCAAATCTATTTTTAATTGCTCCGTGTCCTTTGACAGACGAAATTTAATGGATATAATTGTGGTATTTAATTACTGTTTTATTGTATACTCCCTGTTATAATTTGTATTTATTCGGAACCAGTAAATATAACGTTATTAAAGTTATGTGAAGTACTGTTCGGACAGGTGTTAGTTATTATTTTTATTTTTGAAAGGAAATAAAAATCTGAAAAAATATACTTACTTGATGTGCCCTAAGGTTTCTTTACTCTTTGTGGGGGCCAACTATGATCGTGTAAGCATCGCGTATTAAGAACTTCTTAGCTCCGTTTAATTTTACGGTACCAAAATAAAACGTCAAATCTCGAAGGTCTTAATATACTTAAACGCTCACATCCTTTATATCGATTTTTTTAACTCGACATGATTAATCCTTTCAAACATAGTCCTTCATAGAACCAATGCCTGACATGATTCTGTATAGTCTTCAAATGTAAAGTCAAAATTATATTTAAAAAAAACATAGCCTACTTACGCCATCATTGAATAATAATAAAAAATATAGAGTACAGAGACACACAGAGTTGACAGTGCATACAATATATGACTGGGTCAATTTTCTGGATACATGCTCACTACGAATGTCTTATACAATATACAATGCCATTTCTTGGTAAGACATATTCCAAGGGTCTGATGAGACCTGTGTCATACTTCAAAACAAATAGCACCATTCGTTATCGGGAAAGTGTAATCCCGAACATATACACCCCCAAAACATGGTTCCAACAAAATAATCTCACCCGACGAAGCCGCGACGATCCCTTATTTTCATAATGAACTTCATTCGAGTTGGCCCATCTTTATCGCGATGCCATCTGTTGATATTCTTTGGCAACCACCGGCTTTTGTTCTCACAAGATTGAGCAAGTTTGTGACTTATAATTTGACGGATAAGGTTGATTGTCCTACTTCAATAGTTTGCATAATAAAGGCATTGTTTCGACAGAGGGCGCCCGTATCGTCGCACATGTGCACTACTCGTTAGGGCTCCATATAAGCACTTTTGTTTGATCCCACCAACTTAAGTTTGCGTGTTTGACGCGTTAACGTTATGCAAATTTAACTTCTATTCCCTTTGTAATAAAGCGTAGTTATGAAGTTTCCATGAGATATCAAGGGATTAGTTGACGAGTAGTTGGTGTAATTCGATAAATTTCGTCAACATGGTTTACTGAACTTCTAATTGGGACGTATATTGTTATAATTGTCATGAGGTAGAGTGTTAGATTTAATTCTTGATTTCATATAGTGCCGTTGGGTTTGGAACATAAATAATTATCAGCCTACTACAATAGCCAGGTAAAAAAGCCTCAGAGAGAAGCATAAAGTCGTGACGGGTGGGCTTTCTACATCAGAATGCCTAGTGCGAGTTTTTCACTGCCGCCGTCACAAGTCTCCGCGTTGACGTAAACGAAGACTTGTATGGGATCAAAATATTGCTATCAGTGGGCTGACAGATGACTTGTGTGACGGTACTTTAAAGAAAATTAGGCACTCAGGCTTAGTCACTAAGGGATCGGCTCTTCGACCTGGCGGAAGCCTATGGCGCAGCAGCGGTGGACTAGATATACAGACATACATACGCTCACGCCTGTATTCCCCGAAGGAGTAGACTTTGCTTGGAGTTGTCGATTGAGCTTCGGGATTCATTGCACCCACATTTTGCTTTTTAAATTTAATTTCCATGTAATAGAGAGCGAGCCTATGACCAATAACCGGGCACTAATCCAGACTCCGGGACTGGGTAATTCCAGAAGGAAAAACCTGATTGCAGTTTCCCATGGAACCCAAAACCTCGTGTTGCTCAGCATTTGCGACCACTAGTCCAACGAGTGTTTGGTATGAAATAAACTTATGCAATGCTACTTCTTCAGGTATTCACTCTTAGAGCAATAATAGGAACCAACTCCATTGTGTGCAAGTGTGCCCGCATGGCGTTATCACGTGACACGTTACACCTTCTATTGTCAATAGGCGTGCGTGCCCCGGTTCCCAGGCCTTGCATATATGAGGGTACTTTCTTAACTGACAGATATACTATTTTTAACCAACTTCAAAAAAAGAAGAGGTTATCAATTGGACTGAATGTTTTTTCTTTTTTTTTTAACTAGCTACGCCTCGCAGTCGACTCATTCATCCATCGTTTTATTTTGCTAAAAGAACCCTAAGTTACTCCTTGTAAAATCAGCTTTCAGCTAAATGAAAGTCCCGTTAAAATCGGTTAACCTGATCAGTCACGAACAGTCAAATCATAATCGATTTTTTATGTATGTACCTATATATTAACTTTCATATGCATTTAGTGAACAGCTGCTTAGAGTTACAAACAGACACTTCAATTTAATTTATCTGTATATATGTATAGATTACAGAAGTAAATAAACGTGGAGAGACAAAATATACATAAATCAGGATGAAAACCGTAGATTTTCATCAATCAAGGTATCGATGCCAATCGTGTTGAGTGATTGACGTATATTGCGTTCGTGTATATTGAGTCGGTTTTAGGTTTTTTGGGTCCATTGCTGAGTGCGAAATTCCAATCTACGTTGTCGAATGTCGAGCTTTGAAACTAGTACCTAGACGTTTTATTAAGACTGAAAAAAAAGGATTTTAAACGCTAAAACCCGATCATGAAATTCGAGCTCTCAAAAGTATGTAATAAAAGTGGTGTTCAGAGGGTGGCCGTGGTCATATGCCACTAAAATATTAGAATGTTTCGTTTTTAACCGACTTCAAAAATTATCAATTCTACTGTGAACATCAAAATGAAAATGAAAATGATTTATTCAGTTTAGGCCCTGGTAAGGCACTTATGAATTTCGAGGAATTTACCACCGGTTCGGACACTAGCCTTCTGAGAAGAACCGGCAAGAAACTCAGCTGGCATCATGTACATTTCATTACACAGTAAATAATGATAATTACAAATAAAAACATAAAAAATTATTAAATTAAATACTTCTGATTAGATATAAGTTCTGACAGAACAGATACACATTCATACCAGTCGAAATCATAACCCTTTTTGCATCGCTGTAAAAACCGCTATCAAGCGGACTATGTACGCTTTGGAAGATTGCAAAACATCAGCTTGCTAGGGCCTGTAGACAAAGTAACATTATCCTCACGCTTCGCTAGTAGAAACTATACAAAATGTACGGGAATGACATATGTCTCGCTATGGATTTATGGAATTTCACACATATGCTCATGCCTGTATGCCCGAAGGTAGGTAGAGGTGTTGTAATCACAACATCCACTTTCACCGAAGATGATTAGGTGCCAACGTGCCATCTCAGGAACTATATATACGCCTCTGAATTATTTCTCAGACGTATGCAGGTTTCTTCACGATGTTTTATCGTTTCTATTAGCGCGAGAGAATGTTACTTTGTCAAGGCCTACAAGATCTGGATCCAAGTTACAATGTACAAATGCACGGGAATGACATATGTCACGTGACTGATTTATGTCATTTCCATATTTTTTATCGTTGTCACTTTGTCTAGGCCTACATAACATACAATGGGAGAATTCGTAGGTATTATAACGAGTCAAAGCTCATGAACGCTTTGAGAACTCCTCGAAAGTCTCTTAGCCGTCGTAATCTGCCCCCATTACCAAATATTTCTAACCATTCTCCAACTTAGCTTTAATCATTATTTCCATCCGTGTCCCCTTGTGTCAGATCAAAGGCAAACTTTTCCTTTAAACTAACAAGACATCCAAAAGGCCCAATTATATTCATAGATGGATGATCGCGAATGTCTCGTGACATATTATAAGGAGTAGCTAATGAGAAATAGACCTTAGAAGCCTTTTATCACTTCAGTCAGGCTTCAAGGGGGTGGAATAAGGATCGTATATTATAACCCAGTTTTTGGAATACCTAATTTGTTGCTAGACTTTACTGGATTTAAGAGATTCTGTTTTATAAAAATGTAATAATATGGGATATATTTTGATACTCACATTTACTTAATTATGGATGTCGCCGCCGGAGGACCCAAAAAAAACCAAAATTAATTTATAATATTTAATTAAATTGAAATTACAATTAAAACTTAATGTTAAAGAAACCTAGTCTACTTCCTATCGATGCTAGAATAAGAATGACAGAGAGTTAATATAAAATTATACATTGCAAGTAAAATTGATTCACACGCTAAAATATAATAATGTGGAAAGTTCCAGTAAAGTGCGGCGTCGGATGGCGCCGGCCTCCTTTGGGTTCGATGATACTTCTTTCTGCTAACGCTGCAAATCCGGTGTTGCAATAGGTGTGAAGGCGTTTACATAAAATACGTATTCGCTGCAATTTCGTAAGGGGCTGTCCATATAACACCTCCCCCCTGAGAACAGCAACTATTTCTGCATCTTGAGATGATGGAATATTGCTGTCTTATGTGGTCCAGAGTTCTCAGGCTTCGCATAGATGTCTTCTCCGGGTGATGCTGGCATCTCTCTCGTAGCACATCTCAATAGCCCGTAGTGTTTTATAATTGACACACTAACGAGTATCAGTACACATATTAGGATTATGGTGTACAACGGGATCGTCGTGTTGTAGATATAATCCGACGAGACTTGTTCAATTTGAAGGGCAGGTTGCGTCATAAGTTGATTCTGTGTTTCATGTAGCTGCTTTAAATCAATCGATTTGAGAAGTATCTGGGGTGAATTGTTCACGTGAGCTTCTACGTCATAGGGGAGTTTCATTATCTTCAGAGGTAGTCCTTGAACTCGATCATTGGTATTGGTGATTGTGAACTCTGAAGTCTGAAGGAAGCAGTTGACTGGGATGGTGACCAGGTAGGTGCCGCTCACGATGTTGTAGTCATCTCGTGCGCACCGCATGTGTATCTTCGTCGCGTTGGGAAATGACACGACGTAATGCTGCTCGTCGAGTTGCTCTAGTGATATTCTTGAGAGGGTGATTGTGGTCATCTCGCAGGCGTCGTCCAGGGACTGATTGATGATGAGATCTTGCGTGCAATCCGGCTGCTCTCGGAGCTGGTGGTCCATCTTATCTCCACAGAGGTACCAGTGATTGTACTTCGGGCATTCTGCCTCCATGTACACGTAACCTTTCCTGTTCGTTGCTATTAGCGGATAAGGAGGGATGAGGGCCTGCCGGTATTTATTAGGTGCAACCGATAATTTATATAAATCATACGTATCTCGGGCAAATATAGGTAATTTAAAGACAACTACAATTCTAGTACCAGAGAAATAGTAACCGGGTTTTATTATATCGTAATATTGCCTGAGTTCTAAGTCTAAAACATGATCCTTACTATAAATTGAAATTAATCTACTAATCATATTACTTAAAACTTTCATACTAATCATAGAGTGGTGAGTACTTGAAGCGCGAATGAAAGCTAGCATATTTTCTATTCTAATTAGCTCGTCTAAAATATCATTTATGTTTTCTGTAATTATGGCTAAGTTTTGAGCAAACTTCATATATTTTATAAGACTTGAGTCTCTATAAGCTTCGGCATCTAAAATGAGTTTCAAAGTATCGTTAATTTTGGATTGGTTATCGACTAACTCTGTCATTAAATGAGAATGCTGGGCCATCCACTCTTTATTTAAACTAATATGGGAATTAAACTGGTTAGCAATCTTATTATCATTATCCTGAAGAATTTTAATAGCATTATCGTATCTGGTAGCATCAGAATGATCAAGGTTACCAGTGATTGTTTTAATCATTGAACCTAAGCCGTCAATGAGACCTCTTTTTACTCGCGTTGGTTCTAGCGTTTCTAAGTGACTCATTACTTGTATTAATTTTGATGAAAGGTAATCTATTTGAAGTTCGTACAACATGTAGGTATGATTTTTCATTTGATGTTTGAAATCTGATAACTGAAATTGTAATAACTCTATTTTATCGCTAATATCTTTAAGTTGTATATATTGTAAAAATGTATGAAAGTGAGTAATTAACTTAGTAGCTCCAAGTCGGAATGGTAGAAGTCCAGGACCATCATCAAGACTCTCAAGTGTTATCTCTTGATTGATTTCCTGAGCCGTTATCAAACGAGCAGTCAGGACCAGTAGCACCCTGCAACAATTGGGCACTTTTAGGGACTCTTTTTAACCGACTTTTAGCGACGGGACCGCGCTTTTTCGACGTATAGATATGTATCGGTAAGTCTGCTAGTACGGTATCCTGACTATATCGCGGTGCCAGTTTCTGACGGCTGGCCAAGGGGTTATTTACGAAAACGCGTTGTTGGGGTTGATATTCGGTTTCTGGTTCCCGAGTTTTATTTAAATTCTCTATAATATTAGTGCGCGTGTTCAACGATGACTCATTGATAGCGTCGTATACTAGTTTCATGCTTTCGCGATGATTAAGCATGTATTGTTGCATTAAGTGCTGGGACATATCGATATCGAACGGATCTCGCGGGTCGAAGTGACCGGTTATTATATCGAATGGTCTGCATTTAGTAAAGGAATGGATTGAACTATTATACGCCAAAATTGCATAGGGGACAAGGTTAATTACGTCTTGATCTTTGTGACTTAATTTTAAAATGCGAAGGTGTTCTAGTAACGTAGAGTGAAACCTTTCAACGATACCGTTATCGTTAGGGCTATGGGGCAAAGTTCTATGATGGTGTATTTTATGTAAGTTGACGAATTCATTAAACAATTGGTTCGTAAATTCCGTACCGTTGTCCGAAACTATTGTAAGAGGGAGACCATGATGAGTACAGAATTTAAGTAGCGCTTGTAATGTACTAATGGCGGTACCATCGCGAATATGATACGCCTGTGCATACTTTGAGAATACGTCCACGATAGTTAAATACTTTTCATTCTGAATTGAAAGCAGATCTATATGGACTGTTTCGAAAGGTTTTGTAGCTGGCGGTACTATATTGAATTGTTGTTTGATGGGGTTGCGATCATATTTTGCTTGACCGCAAATAGTACAACTATTAATAAATTTAGTAATGTCGTCTTTCATCTTTGGCCAATAATAACGACGGGACAAGGCTAAGTGGCATTCATTAATTCCGCGATGATTCGTTTTACCCTCGTGGTAATGTTTTAATATTTCCTGTTGTCTGAGATACTCTTTTACATTCTCGACCTCGAATTTGGATAAGACTAAATTCATGGAAGAGCTTCTAAATTTATCTTGGATGATAGGTATAATGTCATAAAGTGCCAAAGGTGGATTTATAAGTAACGCGGTCTTAACCTTCGGATTCACAAATTCTTTAATGACGTCAATAATATCGGATTCTAAGTTGGAACTTGATACTTGTACGGCGGTCCTAGTATGAGTATCAAATGGCTTTGAAGCCGTCGGTCGCTTTTTAATGTCGCCGACAACTGTGATAACTAACTGCCTGTGAAATTTATTCAATGGTTCTGCTACGATGGGGATCTCTAATATGGGATTTTCGAGACTAGTGTGAGCGGAAGCGGTAGATGAGTTTTCTACTGTAGGTGGGTGTTCGGATGCGTTTGCAATTACTGAACTGGCCTCCTCGTTATGGATTTGAACCCGAGACAAAGCGTCTGCATTGCAGTTGCTACTACCCTTTTTATAAACTACACTATAGTCATATTCCGAAAGTTTGAGCTTCCAACGAGTTAACCGAGAGTTGGGCTCTTTTAGATTCATAACCCACTGGAGTGGCTTATGGTCTGTTACGATTTTGAACTTTCTACCGAACAAATAGGGTCTAAAGTATTTGGTTGCCCATACAATAGCGAGGAGTTCCTTTTCAATAGTGCTATAATTTATTTCACTCTCGTTTAGAGTGCGCGAGGCATAGCAAACCGGTTTATCCGCGCCTATGGTACCTTGCGATAATACCGCACCGATAGCTATATTAGACGCGTCTGTAGTGAGAACGAAGTCTTTAGAAAAATCGGGGTATTGGAGAATCGGATCATTAGTTAGTAGCTGTTTGCATTGCTCAAAGCAGTTGATATAATCTGAATCTAACACTACTTTCCTACCTTTCTTAAGACATTGCGTCATAGGTTTCGTCACGCGTGCAAAGTCAGGTATAAATTTACGATAGTAACCTACTAAGCCAAGAAATTGTTTGATTTCCTTAGGTGTTTTAGGAATCGGATATTTTTGAATGGCTGTTATCTTATCGGGGTTTGGCTTGATACCGTCTTTACTAATTACGTGTCCTAAGTATGCCGTCTCGAGCTTAAGGAACTCTGACTTGTCCATTTGAATTTTAAAGTTCGATTCGCGTAGTTTTTGAAATACTTTCTCTAAATTAATCATGTGTTCCTGTAAAGAGGTACTGAAGACGACAATATCGTCCAAATAAACCAGACAAACTGTATTCTGAAGGTCTTTTAGAACATTGTCCATTACGCGTTGGAAAGTGGACGGGGAATTTTTTAAACCCATTGGCATACGTAAGAACTCATAGTGACCGTTTTCTACATTGAATGCGGTCTTCGGAACATCACCAGGTTCCATTTCTATCTGAAAAAATCCGCTAGCAAGGTCTAGGGTGGTGAAATACTGACAATTACCAAGTTTATCTAAAATGTCATTGATGTTAGGTATCGGGTATTTGTCATCGTAAGTCTTTTCGTTCAACTTACGAAAATCTACAACGAGGCGCCACTTAGTTTTACCGGAGGCGTCGGCCTTCTTCGGTACTACCCATATAGGCGAGCTCCAAGCGGACTCTGATGGTCGAATAATACCCTGATCTAACATTTTGCCTATCTGGTCCCTAACTTCGTCTCTATGAATATACGGATAGCGATAACTCTTCGTATATACGGGAATTTCGTCCGATGTTCTAATGCTGTGTTTGATTTTATTCGTGAAGGTCAATCTTTCTCCATCGATATAAAATACATCCGCGTATTTTCTACAAAGCATTTCTAAGTTCGCGCGTTCTTCGGCATTTAAATGGTCCGTACGTAAACGCGATAGAACTTTGTCCGCACGCTCTGATATCAAAGGGGTACGCGAGCATTGAACGTTATAAGTTTCGGCTTGGACGGGGCGATCTAACGAAAATATTAGGTCGTGTTGCGTCGGATTCGTAACTTCTATAAATCCGCGATTATTCTGAACGGTAGTTAAACACTGATTAATAACGCAATTTGAAATAGTCTGTTCATTAATTAATGCATCGCCATCTTGTAAGTTAATAGGAATTTTTATAATTTTTGATGAATTGGCCGGTATAATATCTTCGTACCAGTTAACGTTTCGCGAGTTGTACATACTTATAGGATTCGTCGAATTACGTGTTATGAGAACTTTATCTTTTAAATCTATTTTGGCTTCCCAATTTTCTAACAAATCTAGTCCTATAAGACCGTCAAAGTAATCGTGAAATTTATAAATGTACAATTTAATGTTATCAGTTTCATCAAATTCTGAAAAGCAAGGAATATTAATCGAATAATTATTCCTAGATGTTGCATGAACGTTAGTTACTTCAAATGGATCAAAATTAAGCGGCAAGTGTGAATAAAAATTCTCAATGGCATTTGGACTAATAAAAGACTGGTTTGCGCCCGTATCTATTAGTAATTTTAAGGGCGGATCTGCAATTTGTATGTATGGAAGCTGCCTTTGAGTTTGCAAATTTAATTCTATTTTAACTTGTCGGATTTCGAACGCTTCTGAAAATCCGGCTCTTCTGCAGAGCTGGTAGAGGGCTGAACCTCATCAGAGTAGCCTGAAGGGCATTCATGTGATTCATCACACATTGGGTAGGCTGTATAATAAGGTTCATGATAATAAAAATCGTTGGCTGTAAAGTACTCATAAGGATCACATGTATAAAATTCAGGATAGTAATAATCATAGCTGTCACACTCATTCATATTCATTTCCTTAGTTTTAAAATAATTTGAAGCAGGAATATTGCCATGCTTACGCCAATCATGACCAGTTAACTGGTTTCCCATAGGTCTTTCCCTAGCAACATAGTGGCTAACACCACTCATAGGCTTAGGGCCCTGATATTGAGACACATTCCTAGGAGCAAGCTGGAAATTATTTTGATTAGCGTTATAATTTTGTGGCGGCGCACGGAACATTTGTTGCGTGCGTGATGGCACATTCACAGGTCTAAAAGGCACATTTTGCTGGTAATTTGGCTTCCACATTTGTGGGACTGGCTGCATATTAGAATTAAATGGAGGACGTGCAAAAGAATTGAATGGTTTAAACGCGGGCAAGGAATTGTATATTGGTATTGGCATTGGCTTTGGCGATTGAAACGGTTGTGACTTCTTTTCGGACACTAAATCATTACGGCCTTGAAGATACATAACGTTCAATTCCTCTTGCACAAACTCTAAAGCTTTTTCAGCACTATCAGGACGCATGCATCTAATGCGAGACCCTAAGGGCTCTTTTAAACCACGCACAAACGCTTGCATTGTTAATTTCTTGTAAAGAATGCGTTTGGCTTCAACAGTGGTACTGACATTTTCATGCAATGTGACATAGGTCATAATGGTGCTGAACAAGTTAACACATTTATCATAAAATTCCTGTGGCGAACTATTCCCTTGTGTGGCTAACATAAGATCATTGTACAAAGCGGTCTCATCACGTTGGTCTGAAAAATTATTTATGAGGGCATTTTTAATGCTATTCCAATCTTCAGATATGCCGTTCGAATTTATAATACGTGCGGCTGGCCCAGTAATCTTATTAAGTACGCCGTTAATGAGACTGAGCTTTGCTAACTCATTGCCTGGATTTGCAGTTACATATTCGGCTACAATTTGATCACACAAATTTATAAACCGGGGGAGCACATGGGGGTTGCCGTCAAAATCGGGTACTAGGCGTAAGGCCTTGAAAATTGTGTCTACGTCAGTCATCTCGGTCGGTTGATATTCTATCGAGCCTAACGAGGAATTTAAAGTACTATCTAAATTATCTAAATCTACACTAATATTTCTATTTCTATCTAATTCAAGCCTACGAGCTACTATAGCACGCGCAGGCCCTCTTGGGGTAGTTTGCTTAGGATGAAAAATTTTGCACGATAATTAACACACTAAAATAGGAAAAGGGAAAGCAACGCACAGAAAAAATTGTGAGTGTACTTACATGAATTTCATTCTGGTTCCTCTGGGATCGATGTCTAGATTTATCCTCCGATCCGGACTCCAGGTTCTTTGGATACCCGGGCGCTGATTAATTCGATATGAGAATCTAAGCTACCCTAAGTATCCTACCGACTGCGCCAATTATGGATGTCGCCGCCGGAGGACCCAAAAAAAACCAAAATTAATTTATAATATTTAATTAAATTGAAATTACAATTAAAACTTAATGTTAAAGAAACCTAGTCTACTTCCTATCGATGCTAGAATAAGAATGACAGAGAGTTAATATAAAATTATACATTGCAAGTAAAATTGATTCACACGCTAAAATATAATAATGTGGAAAGTTCCAGTAAAGTGCGGCGTCGGATGGCGCCGGCCTCCTTTGGGTTCGATGATACTTCTTTCTGCTAACGCTGCAAATCCGGTGTTGCAATAGGTGTGAAGGCGTTTACATAAAATACGTATTCGCTGCAATTTCGTAAGGGGCTGTCCATATAACAACTTTGTAAATCTTTCAAGCAACTTTCTATTTTAAACAATACTATTTACTTCGTTGATAAGAATCTTACTAATACATGTTATAAATGTGTAAGTTAGTACGCAAAACGGATTTGGATGAAAAGCACAATGACAGAGGTGCCGTCAAACGCTATGAGCGATGACCTCAATTGCGTAGTAGGTAGTCATTTTGTAAGTCTGTCTGTATGGCGCGAAGCGAATAAAATACATGCGCAGTTACCCTCACTATTTACGCTGAGCGCTCATAATTCGTGACGGCACCTGTTCCAGGATTAACACGGCTATATTACATCGCGGAAAAAAACTGTTTGCTAAAGTCCTGCTTAACTTAATAATCAGTTAACAAATAGAAGCTATGCGAACCCGAATAATGTTTACACTGAAATAATATAGTGTTGATTTATATAAGTTTTATGAAATGTGCTATGAAATTCCAACTCAAATGTTTGAACAACGAATACAATATCAACACAAAATGGGTAATTTTCAGTTCGGCCTATACAAAGCGGAATAGTGGCGAATTTACACAATACACACTAATGTTTTATGTAGTGGACCAACAGAGCAGATACCATCGCACTAGTGTAAACACTCCCTAATGTCCATGTTACGCAAAGAAAATAATGTAAAATACTACAATGGAAATAAAGGCCTATTTACATTGGAAACGAGAGCGCTGGTGATGTACAGTGAAGTACACTTCAGTATGCGATATACTGAAACATTTTTTGGAATTCCTTCTGTACCTAACTGTACCTTTCTCAGATAGTTCTTGCTTCTACTTGCCATAGACTTTTGTTTATCTATATTTGGATTTTTATATTTGTCTAAAAAGCCGTGGTGGCCTCGTGGTTCGAGCAGTCGCCTGCTACGCAAGAGACGCAGGTTCGAATCCCAGCAGGGCCTGTACCCAATGAGTTTTTCTAAAATCTTATGTACCTACATTGATTTCACACTACGTGCTTTACTGTGAAAGAAAACATCGTGAGGAAACCTGCATATGTCTCAGAAGTAACTCAAAGACGTATGTAAAGTGCCTGAGACGGCGATGGACTCACCCTCTTTCACGTTGGTACTTAAACATCTTGGGTGAAAAGTGGGTGTTGTTATTACAACACCTCTAATATTAATGTTACTTTTTTTCTGCGATTTGAAAGTACCTACTTTGATAAAAGTCTAATGAAAGGAAGAAATTTCTACATTTAAGTTTGAATAAAGCTAAGTTCTAAGGTTTCTAAGGTCACATGGTAAGTACGTCTTTTGTATATATTTATAAATTCCCATTTTGATTTCAAAGTTAGGACAAACTCGAGTGGGATTTAATTTATGATGTTAAAGTTTTCATCGCTATGTAATTAATTTTATTTATTATTATTTTATTTTATTAAAACTTTATATACACAAAGTATATAGGCGGACTTAATGCCATGGGCATTGTCTCCCAGTCTACCTTAGAGTGGTGCAGAGAGAAAATAAGTAGGTGCATTGTATAGTGGAACAAGAGATGAAAACAAAATAATATAACAATACATAAATATTTTATATTAATCTCATATTATACATAGAATATATATATATATATATATATACCAATACATATAGGTTATATATTTATGTATCAAAATATGGTTATGATAAAATTGACGGTTCAGCCAACAAGCGCTCTTTAATCCTTGCCTTGAATTTAAATTTTGTTTTGCACATCCTGATCTCAGGAGGGAGGGCATTCCATAGAAGAATAGATTGGACAGTAAACGAAGAGTGAGTAAACGAAGAGCTATGAGAGGGAACTGTAAGAAGACAATTATTGGAGGAGCGTAGGTTTAGATTGTGATTAGAACATAGGTATTGGAAGGGGCAGGTCAAATACTTGGGAGAATTAGGAGAGGTAAGGATCATATAGAGGGTAGTTAGAGCACGCAAACTACGGCGCTGACGAATAGGAAGCCACTTCAATTGGGAACGATAAGTAGATACGTGATCATACTTGCGAAGATTGAATATGAATCGAATGCAGTTATTTAGAAGACGATCAAGTTTATTGAGATGTTCTGCATTCAGGTCAAAGTAACATACATCACCATAGTCGATCAGGGGGAAAATTAAAGTCTGCACAAGCATTGTTTTAGTCTTGGGAGGTAGAAAATTCTTAAGTCGGTAGAGTGCACGTAGGGTACCGGTTACTTTCTGGCTCACTTGAGTCACTTGCGTTTGCCATTTCAGCGCAGAATCCATGTGCAGGCCAAGATTTTTAATGACTGGACACCAATCGACCTTTGAACCGTTAAAGGTAACGGCTGGCAAAGATGTTACGTCCAATCTCTTTAACATCGATTGGCTGCCCAAGATGATAGCCTGACTCTTTTTAGGGTTGACTGTTAGGCCAAATCTGTCACACCAACATTGAATGGCTTCCAAATCCTTGTTTATGGAGTCTATGCCCGCAGCCACGCAATCTATGCTAACATGGGAGTATATCTGCAAGTCATCGGCGTACAGATGATAAGCACACTGAAGATTTTGAGTTATTAAATTTATAAAAATAGAAAACAAAAGAGGAGAAAGAATACCGCCTTGAGGAACGCCAGCACTAATGTCAAACCACCTCGAAGATGATTCACCGACGCGGACAGACTGCTGACGACCTCGAAGATAAGCAGAAAACCACTCCAGAGCTCCAGAGGAGACCCTAAGATGGGAGAGGATGGATAGAAGGATATCGTGACTGACGGTATTGAAAGCATTAGTAAAGTCAATTAACACTAACACCGTGACTTTCGTGTTTTCCATGCCCTCTCGAATATCGCCAGTCACTTTTAGGAGAGCGGTAGAAGTGCTATGGCCTGGTCTGAAGCCCGATTGTAAAGGACTGAGCAAGTTATTAGTGTAAACAAACCGTGATAGTTGTTTATGTACACAGGCCTCTAGCACTTTAGATAAGAAGGGAAGGATGGATATTGGACGAAAGTGATTAGGAAGAGAAGGATTTTCGGTTTTGGGCAGAGGGATTATGTAGGCTTTGCGCCACAGGGATGGGAAGGTACCAGATTCTAGGGAAAAGTTAATGATATGGGATATTGCTGGAAGGATAATATCGAGGATAGTCACAATCATACAACGGCTAATATTGTCATATCCCACGGCATTAGATTTGATAGAAAGGATAATCTTTTTTATCTCACCGGGAGACTCTGGAGAAAAGTGAAACGATTCAATTGCGGGTTTAGGTAAACCCTCGAGGTAGTTGACTGTGAGACTCTTGGTTTGATGATTCAAAGGAGTGGAAGTGGTGAAATGTCTATTGATGTCATCTAAACCAAGAACCCCGTGCCAGTCAACGCGCCGCTGTTTGCCAATACCGAGTGTTCCAAGGAATTTCCAGGTATTAGCAGGCGATGACGATGTAATGTTGTTGAGAATATGTTGGCGTTTAGCATTGCGAACCATCCGATTACACCGATTCCTTGCAGACTTAAACCGCACCCAGTTTTCATCGCACCTGTCCCTTTAGTAACGCCTAAACGCACTATCTCTTCGACGCATCGCCATTCTAACACCCCTTGTAATCCAGGGTGCCGGAGGACGCTTCAGCTTTACTTGTCTAACGGGGGCATGGAAATCGTACAGTTTACAGACCGCATCATTGAAAATATCAATCTTATCGTCCACTGTAGAAGCTGATGTCATTGCGTCCCAATTTATTTCCGCAGCGTCCCGCTTCAGTTTAGTCACATCCATACGACTAAAGCAACGCATGTGCAGTACCTTAGGAGAGGATTTTGGAGGTTTGAGACGATATGAATTTTACTTGTTTTATAAGATTACTTGATGCGATTCGGGATTTGTTCGAGTGGCCTTTGTTGGTAATTAGTTTACAAGTGTGGTTTGACTTATTACTTATACAGTCACTAATCGTTTACTTGGAATACCAAAAAGTTGCGAAATATTAAATTTATTTGCTTCATAGAATTAATTAAATAAATTCATTTTATAACTAGCTGTGCCCCGCGTAGTTTCATCCTTATTGTCGCGGAACCCTAATATTTTTAATAAATAAATTTTGCCTAAGTTACTCCTTGATATATCAGAGAAAAATTTTAAAACTTTGTTTTTATTGTCAGTAGCGTGTATACTTTCATATGCATTTAGTGAAAATCTGTTTTTTTGGTAGTACAAACAGACACTTCAATTTTATTTATCTTCTGTATGTATATGTATAGATGTATATTTAGTATCATAATAATGTATGTTAGTATTTTAAGGTATCCATTATCCATACATATTTGTATTGTATAACATCCGCTGTCTGGTATCTAGACAGCGCTATAACATTTTTGTATTTGTATTTATGAATAGATTGTACGTAGCACGATTACACCATTTTCAGAATTTGTTTAACTGTCTTGTTAAATTGCTAAATACTAAAGCTTTCTACCAATGAGGTTTAAGTTTATATTTGTTTTTTAAATTCTATGGATAATTTACCTTAACACAATCTTGAAATTCGTAAAAGACACATTGTCCTATTTGATAGTTAATCTTCGCTAACATCATCCACTTAAATTTCTTAGATATAATATGTAACAGATCTAACAGATAATACGTAGTTCATTATCACAAATTTAAGAGTCTGACTCTTGTCATTGTAACCAATTTCTTCCATTCGTCTCTATCCAGTGTCATCTCTGACCTCCCTATACGTCATGACAGACACCTTATCAGTTATCTCATGTATGTTAACCTTGGTCTTCCTCTTCCTATCTTCATCTAATACGTAGTTAAACCTATGCAAAATATACTTCACAGTCGTTTTATTAAAATAGTAAAATTAATTTGGCCAACAAACGTACCGTAGTTTCTGAATTAATATATTAATTACTCCACCTTTTGTAGGTTGTTTAAAATTTATACGATTCAGAGCCTGACTTGGGCCATAATATTGTTTGAGTTAAACCTATTGTACTGCGCCAGTGTTTTAATATACTGCTTTTTACAATGTTGCCATAAATTTAAATTGAATTTTCTTCTTCAAAATGGAAAATTTAAACCTTGAAACAAGGTTAATCATGAATTGATGGATGAGGAAGGTAGTGTCTCTAATTTGTTATTATAATGCTAAGTTTAGGCACAGGTTCCGTAAGTTTTGAGCGCTCAGCTAAAATAGTAGGTGTTTTTTTAATGAGTATCATCATACGCATTTAGTGAAAAGCTGTTAATTAGGAATTACACACATATACTGCAATTTTATTTATCTATATAGATTTGCACCAGATTTTTTCCTCGTAGCTTGTACCAGATAAGCGAATAACGTCTCTCAATAACCCACAGTGTACCACCCCCTAGCTCTGTACCGAGGTACCAAACAATGTGAAGTAAACCGTACAAACGAACCTGCGACCGCAATTCATTAGCTTCCGGTTGCGACTAACAAGTTAAGGTTAAGTTATAGTTAGGGATGTCACCTTCCAACTTATCGGCGAAGTGGTAACTTTATTACTGCGTTCCGGACTGTTAATAACGTTATTATGTACGGTTTGAGAACATGTTAATTTGGATTGACGGTATGTTGGTGTGTTGTGTGCTATGATTGCTTTGCGAATCTATATATGTAGATAAATACAATTGAAGTGTGATTGTATTCGTAAATTAAAAGCGTTTCACTAAATGCATATGAGACTTTCATAAGCATTTAATGTTGCCCTTTTTATCCGACTACGACGTAGCAAAAAGGATGGTTATGAATTTTTGTCTAGTTTGGATATCAAAATCCATTTCTTAAATCACAGAAAATAATCTTCCGAATTGCCAGGATCTGTGACTTAGGATACCCTACACTAGTTCTTCTCAGTAGATCTTTTATTTATACTGTTAGTAAAAACTATTTTGGGAACTCTTACCAATGACAATGTATTGAAAAGGAAAGTGAAAATGAAAATGATTTATTCAGTTTAGGCCCTGGTAAGGCACTTATGAATGTCGAGGAATTTACCACCGGTTCGGAAACTAGCCTTCTCAGAAGAACCGGCAAGAAACTCAGCTGGCATCATGTGCATTTCATTACACAGTAAATAATGGTAATTACAAAAAATCATCAAAAATTATTCACAATAGTGAAAATTGTATCAGCAATACTAAACATACAGAGAATAATTACCGATAGACGTTATCTATATCTATATATATTTATTTATTTATAATATGAATAATACCCTTAAACGAGCAATTTTTTTTTATAAATAAATATATAATTATAGTTTCCTAGCACCTACAAGTTTCATGAAATGTAGTATGCAGGGGGTTTCGGGGGCGATACATCGATCTAGCTAGGTTTAATTATTAGAAAATGTCAAAAAAAGAAAAACTCATTTTGTATGTGCATGTATTTAATCAACGAGTAATCTACGACGTAGTTGACCAAAAAGTAATAATGCTATATTTTTAAGTAACTTAGCAGTGACAACCCTAGTTGCATTGTTGACAGAACGTGTTACAGTTGGCGACAGGCGCGACGACGTTAGGATGTGTGCTTAGCTTATCATTGGGGTTAAGATAAATAAGACTTAGAGTAATCCTCGTGGCCTGTCTTATTACTTATCTTTAACTTAGTCATCAAGTTAAATAGACATACGTATAAGTGAGTATTAAGTAACTGTCCTACATGTGTGCGAATAAAAGTATTTGTCCTTTGACAATGCATTTTTTGTTGACTTTATTTTGCGGGTCCCTATTTTCTTTTTACAATAAATGTCACTTAAGTTATTATTTTTAACATCAACTATATACTAGTGAATGTCACGTTTAATTCGGTTCAGCTGATTCTGAGAGTAGCCGGACAGACAGACAGAGAAAAATTGTTTCTTTTTTTTACCAATATACCGATTTATCGTTTAAATGCATATTTAAATTGCATTTAGTGAAAAGCTGTTAACTTGATATAACAAACAGTATTTGTATGTTTCTTCGGACTTTGAATCATAACATAACGGAAGCCAATTTAGGTAGGAGTGAGACAATGTAGCAGAAATACACCCACCTCTTTATTATAGCAACATCTGCTAACAAACCTTAATCAAGCCCTATACAAAATAAAAATAACATAATCAACGCCCATAGCAAGGTAACCCGACTTAATAAAATTGTCAAATTGTGATATAGTCCGTCCAATTTAGGCAGGTTAATTAGGGTTGAACCTCCAGACCGGTTCGGTATAATGAAACGAATGTCAGATGTCATCAGTGAATATATTCTGACCCTTGTCACAGTGACATTAACGCTTATTGCTAATAAACTATTACTAAATGAAAATGGCTTTACTAGAATTGAATACCTCGAGTTATAGGAATGTACGCTGTATAGAGGCTGAATTGTGCTGAAATAATCATGAAATTGTGTACGAAAATTGTAGCGTGAATTTTATTTCATTCTATGAGGATAAAATGTTCAATTCAAATATATTAGCTATTTTTTTAGTTCTTTATTTTATAGGATTAAAATACCTGGCTATTTACAGATCAACGTGTATATGAAATAACAATATATTCTCAAAGGCAATTTCAGATATTGAATTAACAAAAATTTTTTACTTCGCCTGCATTCCCAGAGGTGTTGTAATAACAACACCCACTTTTCACCAAAGATGATTAAGTGACAACGTGACAGATGGTGAGTCTTATCGCCGTTTCTACTATACATACGTCTTTGAATTACTTCTCAGACATTTGAATATAATATATCCTTGGAAATTATCTCTTTGTAAAACTAAAAATTTTTTTTTTTTTTTTTAGAATTTGTATTTAGTATAAAATATATTTGAATAAGACAAGAATTTGTTCTCAAAAGGCTAGCAAATTTAAAAGATGCAAAAAATACGATTAATAAACATAATAATTATCTTAACGAATTCTATTATCATTCAAAAATATAACAAGGGATTAACAATGTTAAAACTTCGATTCTCGCAAAGTTGATTACAAAACCTTAATTTAAGAGAATGCCGATACAAAATTGACTTACCAGAATTATCTAAAGAGGGAGTTTAAGCATTGGATTAGGGCTGCCGCTGTCAAGTTGTAGAAAAATATTTTCAGATTTTTTTGTTCAACAAAATTTAAAAAAAGTATTATTTTATGTTAATCATTTGGTTTATAGATACTTATAGTGAACTCGCCTGCGCATTATTTTTTGAGTATTACCTTTTAAGAATGTTTGATGTGTCTTTAAGGTTATGGCCACTGGCTTATCCAAATTCCAGCTAAAAAAAGTTACCAGACATTATAATAATAAATAATAAAAGCTTTATTTGACATAATATGGTGTTACATTATTTTAATGAATCCATTGATTCCCGAACTAGAATAAACTGTATTTCAGGAGTCAATGACTTCTCCAATCTGATTGAATACCAAGTATAATATGTCTTCACGATGCTGCCGACAACTTATTTATCTACAAGATGGATTAATTATTCTTTCATCTTCGCATTACTTCTCAGACATATGCATGCAGGCTTCCTCACGATGTTTTCCTTCACCGTAAAGCACGTCACATCACTGCACGTAAGTTTTTAGAAAAACTCATTGGTACAGGGAGCTGGGATACGAACTTGCGTCGCTGTATCGACTATTTAAAGCCTACGTGGAAAATGCAAATTTTTGATAAAAAAATGTCGTTGTTATTCTTACATTTTATATCCACGTGCCAGCCCTAAGCTGTAAAGTAGATTGTGAACTTTCATTATGTTTATGGGGAACTCTGGCAAAAGACTTCGTATCAATGAAAAGAGAAATGGCTCGAGTTAATATTACAAAGTTCCTTCCTTCCTAGAGGTTTTCTTGTTAAATTGAAATTGTATTGTGCGGTGTGTGATCAAAGCTAAACGATATTAGGTATACCTATATTTTACCAAGTGCACATACTTAGATACATCTAGAGCTTTATACTAGCTGTGCCCAGCTGTTTTACACGCTTAGAGTCCATTTTATGAGTGAATCGCGGAACCCTAATGTTTTTCTTAATAAAAGTATCCTAAGTTACTTAGGATACTTTTATTAGCAGACAGACGGACAGACCGACAGAGAAAAGAATGAAAATTGTTAGTTTGGAATTACAAACAGACACATGTATATATATATTTATCTGTATAGATTGGTTTTTGCCAGCGAATTCGTCCGAGTGTAATAGTTACTTTGGGCTGACACTCGATTGGTCTTAGCATGATGGTATTTAAAATATGTGGGTACTACTTAGGTAACTATATTTCTATTTTTGAAAATGTATATTAAATTTAACAGTCGTTTCTTTTACTGAAGTACCTACGCTTCTGTTCGAAGTTTAAACCAGACACCGCATTAAATCGGTTTAAGAAAAAAAGCCAGCCATAGAAAATGGTCTCTTTCTTATCCATCGTCTGAGATCTGTTGCTACCTGTTGGTTTTTTTTCGCAACCAAGGCCAGGGCACTTTTTGTCATAATACCAACGGTTTTCTGTACCCCTATTACCTTCACAAATGGGTTAACATATACCATTATAACGAATTCGTTCAAATAATAACCGTCGTGGGTAGAATTAAAATATCGTGTATTCAAATGAAACGGTTTAACGATAAAATCGGTTTATTGTGCGTGCCTATTGTCAATTTGTTTTTTGAGGAGCTGTTTGTTATGGCTAATCGATTACGTTGATTGAGCTATTTACCACGTGACTTCGAGTCCGGATGGTGACCATTTGATGCATCTATACATTCAAATAAATAAAATTGGAGTGTCTGCTTGTATTTTCATATAAACAGCTTTTTACTAAATGCATTTGAAAGTACCTTAGTACATACATATAAAACCATTTTTTTTATAATTTCTGTCTTACTGTTTACTTTACTTACTGTTACCGGGTTATCTTTGAAACAGATTTTAATGAGACTTTCACTGACAGATAGCTGATATTACGAGAAGTAACTTAGGCTACTTTTATATTAGGGTTCCGTGAAAATATATCACCGATAAAATTAAGTCTACCCGGGTGAAACCGCGGGTCACCGCTAGTTTTTTAAATATAACGTATACAGTGTCGACCCTAACAATGTGTGGGATAAGGCCAGGGAGATGATTCGAGGATATATTTGGTCATATTAGCTCCGCAAGCGTGTTTCGCGCTGTGAAACTTAACATCCCGAGTGTCACGCTATTCTAGATAATTCAATAAAGGATATATTTGTCACGCTTGTGACTAATTTGCGTCCGGTCACGGAATCTCTCCGAAAAGGGCCCTAATATTTTGAAAATTATACAAAAATGGATTTCATTAAAATCAAGTTGCAGTGAATTATTCTCTGCAGTCTGTGCGGAAATGTATATTTTTATCTTTTTGTTCCTTCTTTAATTTAATTATAACCAATTTAATGATGGCCGTAGCGTCAATAAGGGTTGTCATGTAGTGTCCGATAGCTTATACGTCATTTATGTGTTTTACCGACTTTTTTCAACACCAAAACTACATTGTTTTGACTGTAAATAAAAGAGTAAATTTTAAATTCTTTAAGATTGATAACCCTCACTCTCCGTGGAGCAAAAGTTTTAATTGCAAAAAATTGGTCTAAATTCGTTACTGCCTACACTGTTGTATAGGTATGTAGTATGTAGGTAGTTACATTTTAAGTATACTTAGATTTTCTTAATAATTGAACTTAATAATAATTATAAAATTTACTTGTTTCAGATATTCAAGCGTCGTATGAGACGAAGCGTGGTGTTCCGTCATCATGAATTAGATATCGCTAACACGATATCAAACGTGAGTATATTTCTAATTACATAATATTGTAATAAAATCTAGTATCCCGCCCTTTAGGACCTTTCGAAAGTTTCGAACTAGTGATACAGGAAGTGGTTGGATGACAGCGGAAGGCTGTGGTGTATTGCACGCACTGGGAAAGGTCAACGGCCATAATTCGAAATTTAAAAATTAAACGGTCCTTGGTCCTTTGTCACGTCAAAAGGGTTGCCGCCTAGAAATATTTCAACGGGTTTTTTTTGACCAAAAAATTATTCTAAAATTCATGGGATAAGTTAAAATGATGATGATGCTTTTTTTAAGCATTATAAAATATTATTCTTATACTAAACTAGCTGTGTCCTGCGGTTTCACCCGCGTAGATTTAGTTTCATGCTTCATGCCGCGGAACCTAACGACGAGGCCTAAGTTACTCCTTGAAACATCAGCTAGCTACCAGTGAAAGTCCCGTTAAAATCCGTCCAGCCGTTTCAGAGATTACCCGGAACAAACAGACAGACAGACAGAGAAAAATTTTAAAACTTTGTCTTTTTGTGTCAGTAGCGTGTATACTTTCATATGCATTTAGTGAAAAGCTGTTATTTTGGAATTACAAATAAACACTTCAATTTTATTTATCTGTATAGATTATTCCATGGGCTATCTGTCTATCAACAGATGTCATTGCATTTTCATAATTAACTTTTTTTAAGTTCTTCGTCTGGCTCCATTTAGGTACAACATGACCCTGTCAAAATGATTAGCTTTATTAACGTAGAACAAGAATTGACCGCCCGAGTTCCCTCCGTGCCTCGGAGAGCACGTTAAGCCGTCGGTCCCGGTTGCCAATTTAACATCTTTGGCAATCGTTACAGGTCAGTCGGAGGCCTAAAAATAATCTGACAACTGGTTTAGCCCAGATCACAGATTTTCCTCCTAAATGGGGTTGCGAAGGTCAGATGGCAGTCGCTTCGTATAAAAATCAGGTGATCAGCCACATCGGGTTGAATCATGTGCCGACCCCAACAATGTATGGGATAAGGCCAGGGAGATGATGATGAACAAGAATTTTCCATTTGTACTCTGTGTTTAGGAAATTCAACACAAATAATAATTATTCAAACAAAATTCACGGGTTTTCATGTTTGCTCAGGCCTTGATTGTTCGGAGTGGGGGCTAATGAATGCGAAGCTCACCGAGCGAGTTTATACTTTAATTTCATTAGGCTAAAGTACATTCTGGGTCAACGGTCGCGATTCAAAAAGCGTCACTTTTAATTCAATTATGAAATAGAAAAACATGACGTAATCCATTTTCTTTTTTCTTTTAAAATTGTCTTTGACGAAGTAGAAATTAAAATTGGAATCCGAATTTATTCAAGGGATAAGGCCTAAAAATTAAGATGTGCTAAAAGATAAAATATCTCTCAAATATATTTTGAGAGAAAATATCTCAGAATTGGGATGGCATCTTTATCTCTTGAGGTTCGTGATTCTAGAACATTGACATTCTCAAATTTAAAAAATAAAAAACTTGTCTTAATTTGTCAAAGAAAATGTCTCAAACTCAAATATATCTTTAGTCGATTAGACTCTTTACAAAGTACTTTCAAATCGTCAGAATGGCATAATTATACTGGTTTATACATGAATCAAATATTCAAATCTCACGCAGTTTATTATACTTAGTAGGAATGGGGAAATCATGAATACGTATACGCGTAAATCATATTCATAGAAAACAAATGAACCGATTATACTAAAATTTGCTAAAGAGATAACTCGAACACAGAGGAAGGAAATATACCAGCCTTACGAAAACGCTTTTAAATGAGATTTTTTATTTCGTGTAGATTTAATTTCATGCTTAATTTCGCGGAACCTTAATATTTTTTTGTAAATAAGAGCTTGTCTGCCAGTGAAAGTCCCGTCGAAATCGGTACAGCCGAAAACAAACAGATAGACGAGAAAAACTTTGAATATGTTTTTTTTTATTCAGTACCTACCGTCAGTGACAGACCCTTAAATTGTATTTATCTATATAGACGTTCCAATTCGAAGTTGAGAAACCCTGTAAAAATCTCATCACACTCTTTGAAGATCCCCACAACTCGCTCTAGACAACCATTCTGTAGATGCTAACTAATGATCTATCACTTATCTTAAAGAAAAGAAACGTTAAGTTATACCACAAGTGGCTTAGCTTCTAAAATCGCTTGACATCAACCAAATTTGAACAATAAATCACTCGGCACCGGAGTTCCGTAGCGGCAGTCGCATTCGACGCTCCTTTCATCCGTCGTTTAGCAGCTTTGCAATCGTAAATCACACTCGTCTTAAAGTCGTTAATATTAGATTAATTACACCGTTCGTACTGCTATCGCTCTGGCTGTACTAGCGATAATTGTTTCACTTGGCTTTATACATATTATATGCGGTTTAACTACGTTGTTAAGGATTAACAATAAATTATATTTTACTTTTCTAGAATTAAAATTGCTATCTACCTATACCAGTGAAAGTCTCGTTAAAATCATTCGTGCCGCTACAGGAATCTGCCGGAAAAAACAGACGGACGGAAAAAAAATTTAATTGTTTTTTTTTTTATATGATTTTTTTATATGCGATCATATGCCTTTTATCTAAAGCTGTTATTTTGGAATCGCAAACAGACACTTCAATTTTATTTACCTGTGCAGACTATGATCATAATTCGGGTAGGCAGAAAATAAAGGACTTAGATTTATTATGTAATAAAGTTCCTCCACCATTCTCTACCTTCCTATATCTTTGTTTTTATTTATCTTTTTGGGATGAGTGGTTTCTACGAAGTCTTACATATTGACAAACTTCACCTATTTATAAACTTTGTATAGATTGAAATCAGGGTGTAACCAAGCAAACTGCGATGTCGATGAATTTTGTCCAATAACTTCCACTTGGGTTAACAAACTACAAAGAAATAACCGTTATTATACTGAAAGGAATTTTCTAAATACGTATTCTTTAGTATTATTGCTATTTAAACCATAAGAGAGGCTAAGCAATCAACATTTCCAATAAAATACAGAAGCAAACATATCCTTTCATACGCCCTTTGGGAGGAAAAGCTAATATTTACCACGATTCACAGCGCTCTTTACAGAAATCGAAAACATTACGTAGGATAACCTACTCCTCGCTATCTTTTGTGAATACAACACTGATTATAACATTATTTACTAGCTGTGCCCCGCGGTTCACCCGCGTAGATTTAGTTTCATCCTTATTGTTGCGGAAGCCTAATATTTTTAATAAATAGACCTAAGTGACTCCTTGAAACATCAGCTACCAGTGAAAGTCCTGTTAAAATCTGTCCAGCCGTTTCAGAGATTACCCGGAACAAACAGACAGACAGAGAAAAATTTTAAAACTTGTTTTTTTAGTGTCTGTATCGTGTATACTTTCATATGCATTTAGTGAAAAGCTGTTATTTTGGAATTACAAACAGACACTTCAATTTTGTTCATCTGTATGTATATATTTAATTTCTTTAAAAGCTGAGCACGAATTTTTGTTAAAGTGCAATTGATATTTATTCAAGTGCCGGGAGCTTTTGCTGCTTAACTGGTCAATCTCCTTAAACTTAAACTTAATGCCAGTCAGATAAGTTTTAAGGTACACAGCTAAGGACGCCACATAGTGGGACTCGAACCTCGGCTTAGGGCGTTGCTGGTGCGAGGTTAATAACACATCCCTTTCACAATATTCCATCGAGATATTCCATCGAGATATTCCAATGATACGGCACCACATGTCAAGTAAATCTTCTCAGGTTTCCTCACTGTTTCCTACGATGCACGCAAAGAGTGGTAGGGCATAATGGGGGCAACAGTCCCAAGTCGGGCAACACGACTGAGGACTGATCCTCCACATTTCGAATGAGGGTGGCTAAATGCTAGTGGTGTTCCTGGGCGCCAGTGCCCTATGAACAAGAGGAGTGGAGTTGCTTTGCTAGTTATTAGTAGTCATTATGTTGGCACAGCGATTTGATTCTTATAAAGTCAGGCAATGCGAGAGTGACACTTGATATTTGTAAGCGTTATTTTACTGTAACCATCAAACATTTTTATTTAAAAAAACATATTCAACAATGAGACCAATTATGTAAGGGACACGCTGCAGTCAACTCACACATAGAATCGCAGCAACGAGTTCACGCACGCTCCGACGGAGTACGAACTATAAGGCGTGAGTACGCGGGGGTCGTTGCAGTGTGTATGTGTGAGTGCACTTGCAGCACAGTTTCTATGAAGCTTGTCTTTTATTGAATATTTATTCATGTGTTGTACGTTTGCAATCCTTGTAGTATAATAAAAGCTATTTCTGTGACAGAAACTGCTTCTAGAAAACTTCATCGGTCTGCGATCGGTCAAAGAATCTAAAATCCTTGAACAATAATTATGCTCTATTGAATGTCCAACAAGGTTTCAAAACATATTTTCATGGCCCTTTCACAATCAATATAGAACTTTATAGCCTTGGGTTATGGTCTAGAATAATAAATGATGTATTTATTATTCATTGTGATTTGAATTCACGCCGAAAATACCTGAATGTTGAACGAAATCTGAGATGATATTCTAAGTAAGAAGTTACTTTTGATGTCTCACCGATACTTTTACAGATAATTTAAAAGTTTTTATACGAGTATATATTGATATAAGCACTTGATAATATATTTTGATTGAATGTGTACATTGCGTCAATGTGTATGAAATTCAAAGACGTATTTAGAGGGTCTGATACGGCGATGGACCCATCTGCCACGTTGCGCTACTTCTGGGAAGTGAAGTTTTAGGGTAAAACACAGTATTGCTATGGGTTCTCAAATTAGGCAAGGCCTGTATCTTGAGAAACCAAGACATTTTAATTAAGTATATGAATGAGATATTTTATGTGTTTGTGGGAGGAGTTGGTGTGGGCGTATTTGAATTGTTATTAATATACCTTACATTATATACTTTACAGTTATCTGTAGAAAACTAGACAAAGTAAATAAAATGAAGTCAACCGTTCGAGCTGATTCCCGACAGAAACACGAAATAAACTCCGACATTAAAAATAAACATGCAGTTACAAGAAATAACCAAAAACGTAGATCGCAGCTTCCACTTCCGACGTCGGATGTGCTTGGATTTATTCCCGACTGCCAATTCGCCGATATTCGGAGCTGAGCCGGTTTTACGTCCGCCTTAATTACGTGCCAGCCGACGGATTCAATAACACCGCACTCCGAGCCACTCCGGAGCACTAGAGTCCGGAGGACGGACAAATTTGACATGTAACAGTTAATTTTGTATTTTGATCGTTAATGGCCTGTTAGGATGTGGCTCTTATTGCCATGATAGTTTGGCTGTGCGTGATAGACAAAAACAGAGAGATACGAAAAGGAGACTCGAGCCCGATTTTGATTTAAAACTAAAACGACGTCATTCGATTTTGAACACTCAATATTACTGGCCAGCATCGATTTCGAAAAATTCACACGCTTTATTCGAGTACACCATTCGATAGTTTCGCCTATAAGAATCGAATTCTCGGAAGTAATGTCACACTATGCGAACTTATGGATCATTTGAGTATTACCGTACTGGGGCCTTACCATGACCTCTTATTGCCATGATAGTTCAGCTGTGCGACAGTGACAGGTGTATCCACTTCACATACAACTGTCTCATGTTAATCAAATTATCATGGCAATAAGAGCTCGTAGCAAGCAAGTAAGCCATCATCATCTCCCTGGCCTTATCCCATGTATTTGGGGACGGCATTTGATTCAAGCCAATAATCAGGTGATCCTGATTTTTATACGACGCGACTGCCATCTGACCTTCGCAACCCCTTTTTCGAGGAAAATCGACAATCTGGGTTTAACCAATTGTCAGACTTTCTTAGGCCTCTGACTGACCTGTAACGGTTGCCAAAGATGTTAAATTGGCAACCGGGACCGACGGCTTAACGTGCTCTCCGAGGCACGGGGAATTCATAACGTTTCATAACGTACTCCATGTAGAAAAAACGCTATTAAAAATGTATCGCTATGATTATCATTGAAACCGACTAGTAGACCATAAACCAATAGAATATTTGTTTCGAAACCTGCAATTGAAATTTCATTGGTGCGTCCGCTTGCGGTTTTAAATAATATACCTGCGGCTGGTTCCACTAGCCATTCGCAATGTTGGTTACTGTCATTGACGGTATTGTAATGGCAATTGCAAATCATTTAATAAACTAATTAATATTCTTTGCATTACAAAGCTGCAAAGGTGGAGTGCAAAAGCAAGCGTGCCAAGTAGATTTATAACCATCTCATCCGCGTTATTTTACTTTCCTGCCTTACCTATATATGTAAATGAATACCTATATGGGTTTAGTAGTTTGAATATATATAGCTCACAATAGTGTCATCTTCAGGCCGACAGAGGCGCTGTTCCGATCCTATACAAATCTGTGTTTATGTCGACGCACTAGGCCCTCTGGAGGAACACCGTGGAGTTTAGTCGGTGCGAGTCCGACATAACCCTTCCGCTGCCCCCGCGGCGGTTGGTGTGTCCATAACGGATTTTCCGCCTAAAAAAAAGTCTCAACATGCACCAATCTAAACGGATTCTACTCTCACCCCCATGGCTTCCGTTGTCACAGAATCACACTTTTATTTAAATAATAATGAAAACCTTTATCTTCATCAACGCTCGGTTCACTAGGAGTGGGCGATATTAGAAAATCATCGTGATCGATAACGAGCAAAAGTATTGTATGAAAAGATTTCAAAACGGGATTTTTTTTTTCGGATTTTATGATTTTTTCCAACGTTGCTTCGCACCTATTGTTCGCAGCGTGATGTTATAAAATTCTCACGTACAAAAAGGGGGTAGTATCGAAGTTTGTACCTTGAACGTCGAGATTCCCCCATCCCTATATTTTCCCTTCTTGATTTTTATAAAGCCGCTGTTTGCTCTGGTGGTCTCAAATTATATTTATGCAGTTTGTCTTTATTTATAAGTATACCTTGCATAAAACGCGCTATAATTAAAAACGAAACGATATCTAAATGAAAATAGCCGATAAATTTTCCTGTTATGAAAATTTAGGGCCCTAAAATGAAAGACCTTTTGTAACAAAAAATGTTTTCTCCTTAATTATGATACCGTATTTTTTTTAATATATTTTCGCCTGCGACCTTTTAAGATAATGATTTTTAAATACTGAATTAAATGTTTATACTAGGATGTTCATCCGTGATAAGATTAAGTACTTATTCAGCCAAAAGATGGCGCCACGAGTCATTGAAAAGGCGCAATTAATACATGTTCTTTAATCTATAATGCAATGTATAAAATTAATATGGAATATGGATTATGTAAAGTCACGGTTCTTAAAATTAATATATTCCATGAATTGAATGCTTAACATAAGTTTAAATGTGATTAAACAGATGGGTCGTTGAATTATTTAAATTTAATGTTAATTGTCGTCAATTTGTCAAGTTCAATACCCCTTTGACATATCAAAGACGTTATTTTATAAATTACTAGCGGACGTCACGCGGTTTCACCCGCGTAGTTCCCGTTCTCGTGGGAGTACGGAGATAAAATATAGCCTATGTTACTCGCTGATAATGTATCTATCCATTGCTGAAAGAATTTTCAAGATCGGTCAAGTAGTTTCGGAGCCTATTCAATACAAATAAACAAACAAATCTTTCCTCTTTATTATATTAGTGTAGATATTGTTAATAGGAGGATAGAGGAGCTCGTGGCACAGTTGCTATTGCGCATATCATTCGATCAGCGAAGTTAAGCAACCATACGCCTAGCCAGTAGTTGGATGGGCGACCGCCCGAGTTCCCTCCGTGCCTCGGAGAGCACGTTAAGCCGTCGGTCCCGGTTGCCAATTTAACATCTTTGGCAATCGTTACAGGTCAGTCGGAGGCCTAAAAATAATCTGACAACTGGTTTAACCCAGATCACAGATTTTCCTCCTAAATGGGGTTGCGAAGGTCAGATGGCAGTCGCTTCGTATAAAAATCAGGTGATCAGCCACATCGGGTTGAATCAAGTGCCGACCCCAAAAATGTATGGGAAAAGGTCAGGGAAATGATGAATGATTGTTAATAGGGCGGGTTGCACGATAAATAGGTGATAAAGCTAAATGCAAATTTGACAATAACAGTAGGCTTCTATGACTTTAGCTTTGACTGCGGAATGTGTTACACAAAATTACGTTGTTAATTGGTGTCAGAGTAATTTTTAGTACGTGAAAAGTTATAACTTTAGCTTTACACACTCACTCCTGTATCCCATGGGGGTAGGCAGTAGGCAGAGATACCGTTCGCCACGTGCTACGATCCTTCCATATCTTTCGCTCCATCCACATTCATGCATCTCCACATTTTAGCTATAGTCTGTTAAAAATATATATCAGTTAAAGTCATGAAGTTATCTGAGAATTTAATATGACGCAACAATTTTTCAGTCTAACTAGCACTCGCACGTTTATTATTTTATTTTTAGTTTAACCTATAACGATGTGTTAACGGTAGTCGGTGCAACCCACTATAAGTTCAGACATTTTTTTTTCTTGTCTCAAGTAAAGACTCTTAAGTACCTTCCGTACCTATTGACGACTGCAGTCTCAAGTACCTGCTGCTGGCTTTATTGAAAACAGTAGTTGTTTAAGTAGGAAAAACAAGGGTCTGTGAATCGTTTGAAAGGTTTTTTACCAAAAGGTGTTCTACTTGATGCACTCGCAAACAAAACAGATGTTTTAGTTACGTACACTTGAATCATTGAACATATTTTAGATACTTTTTCAAACAACTGCTTATGTTTGAAAAGTTTGAATGAATGAAAGTATGAATGAATCGTACGTATAAGATAATTTGAGTGTCTGTTCATAAATTGAGAAACCGTAGGCCAAACCTAGTTATAAAAAAAATATAAAGAGTTAAATAAAATTGAAGAGTCTGTTTGCACTAATTACTTTAAAAAACAATTCTTAAATTTTGTCTGCCTGTCAAACACCTAATCTCTGGCACATTTCAACTGGACTATTTTTGTCAGATAGCTGATGATGAGTTTTTTTTTAATTGGCCTACGTGACTGAATCTGGGGGGGCATGCCTTGTTAAAAGTAAAACCGTACTGGGGGCCCACCATCATCGGTTTAAGCAGAGCGTATTGAGGACTTGGCATTTCATTTTGGTACCGTACAATGTAACGTCAAAAATAAGAAGTTCTTAACACGCGCCGCTTTGACGATCATAGTTGCCCCCAATACCCTGTAAGATCATGTGAAAGAGTTTTAGAAATTAAAATATTATGTAAATAAGATTTGCTATAGATTCAATTCAAATGTAGTGAGATACAATGAATACGTGCCACATAGTTAACGTGTAAATACGCTTAGATTAATATCCATAATTCAGATCCACCCTGTGTACACGCACGCATTTGCAAGTCCCCGCAAGTTCTGACGGATTAACTACATTTGCAGGAAAATCAACTCTATTTCATGGCAGTTTACGCTCAATTTAGCATAATCTTGAATTACCATTATTTCCAACTTCCAAGTTTTGGAGTTAGATAAGAATTGCTGTCACGAAACATGTTGAAAATTGAGGTACTTCTGTGAATAACTCATGCGATGTTTTAGTTATACAAAAGCCTACAGGCTTTGATCAACGAAATACGTAACATTATTATGTTAATTGCTGAAGTTTGCAAAATTATATTGTCGTGTCGACCTGTCACATTCTTAGTTACGTCGCGCTGTCACGTCAGGTGCCTAGGCTTGCAAATATTATTAGTGCGCTAAGTAAAGGTTTTGACTTGTATTTACGTTGACGATATCGCCTGCGTATTATCTGCATATTCTGCATATTATCCACATCTTGTATAGGAATGTTAAAAGCGCCCCAAGCGGCGTGTGTAGGAAGTTATACGTCTCCATGCAAAAAAGGCACAAAACACAAGGTCAAGCGACGATGTTCGAACGTGTCAATACATAAACTTGAAGCACAGAATACCTAAATCCTAACTTTGTTTAGAAAGTAAACAAAAGCAAAATTAATTATTAGGTATCTTACTTTTTTAAGTAAGTATCGTACTAGCTTACTTTGATACAGAATGTAGCGTCTAACCAATCTAGGTGACCAACCAATAATTTAAGACAAATATAAATTCGTCACATCTAAATGTAAGTAACTAGCTGTTTTAGCATGGTCTGTCAGTTAATATCAATAAAATTTCCGTTTTTAAGTCTCCGTAAAGTAGCTGAACAATTTTGTCGCGTTGTGCTGTCACATCGCGACAAAATATATCTTGGTCTGAAGCGCGTGTTAAGGCTGCGTTTATCACTTCATAAATTATATCACGTTATCAAATTACGCGACGTGTGGCTCCAAAACTTGATGTAACTAACTGTAAAGCTTGTATGTATCGTTCATTAGTACGTTCTGAAATTTAGTCTGATTTGAATTAATTATAATTGATGAGGGTAACGCGTGGGATAAATTAAATTACAGAATAGTGAAGACAAATTTAAGTGTATTATTATCTGTGTCTGTGTTACAGACAAGACGATCATATAATGTTTTAGAAAGTTACATATAGTTAGGCATTCATCGATAAATGGGCTATCTAACACTGAAATATTTTTTCAAATAGGACCAGTAGTTCTTTGGATTAGCGCGTTCAAGCAAACAAACAAACTCTTCAGAATTGTATATTAGTACTAGCGGACCCGACAGACGTTGTCCTGCATACCAACCGCAGCGCCATCTGTCGGGCTGATTTGTGAACCTAAACCATTAAGAGTGCCACCCAAACGCATACAAAAAAAATCCATTCAAATCGGTTCAGCCGTTTAGGAGTTCAGTGAGTACACACGTACAGTAGAATTATATATATAACGATAGATGTTACGATATATTTGTTTGTCTTGTCAATACGTACGTACCTGTAAACTTATATTCGATTGAACATCTTAAGGATCCAATAACGCCATCTTGTGCTGCAAACAGCTTTCAGCGCCATCTACAAACAAAACTAGGCAACATTAGGCCAAATTGAAACAACAATTTAAGCAATCTCCGAATAAACCCAGTCTATATATTTTTATGAAAAAGTAATATAAAAACCGTTGATCCCTAGTCCCGTCTTGACGTCTCTAAAACAGATTTTATCCAATTATCGTCGAGTACGTACTCGGAATGACAAGTGGCGGATTAGGAGCCTTCTGCTGTCAGACGTAAATCATGTCGGAGGGTTACGTAGGTATATTGGAAGCGGAAATTACAGCACGTGGCTTCAGCTTCTTTTTGGACTATTATTATAGGAATAGGAAATATAAATACTATTAGGTGCCAAGCACAAAAACACAAAATCCGACACGGAATTCGAAAAAGCCTGTCACTATTTTTGAAAATAACCCTTAACGACTTTCATTTGAATAATTTCCCGGAATGGTAGGCAGACACTTGTAGCAGAATAAATTAATTTTGGTACGACTAGGGAGTCTACCATCAGGGTTAAAGCAGAGCGTATTCAGAACATCTGACTGTGAAGTTTCATTTTTGTACCGCAAATTTAAAAGTCAAAGATGAGTTCTTACTACGCACTACTTAAACGAGTGTAAACATAAATTGAAGTTAAATACATATGAAAGTATACACGGTACAGAGTACAAAATCACCATTTTTTTTAATTTTTCTCTGTCTGCCTGTCTGTTCCGTTTGTTCCGGGTAATATCGGAAACGGCTGGACCGATTTCAACGGAACTTTCACTGTTACATGGAATAACTTAGGCTACTTTTATTAAAAAAAATATTATATTCCGCTAAATTAAGCATTCGAAACTAAATCTACGCTGGTGAAACCGCGGGGTACAGCTAGTCCATTTATAAAGATAAAACCTACCTTACTTGGAAACCCTTCAGACGTACGTAATCCCTATATCTAAATGTAAACATATTCTATCTGCATCATAATTCCATTTGGGCCTAAGTTAATAATTTTATCTTTGCCGTAATACACTGCGTCAAGTTGCAGGGCCCAAATCTTCCTTGAAAAGGGCTTTTGTTTAGCCCAAGAACAATGGCTACGTAACGAGGGATAGGACGTTTTGTTTCAATTTCGTTACAATTTTACCGAATTGAAACAACCTATTAATATGCAACAATGAGAGAAACCAACATTATTATGGAACCTTCCTAATAAAATTATACGGGGTTATTTGAATCCGTTAATTTCTACTTAATTTGGAAAATTACTGTTACTTTAAAAGATTAATCTTTTTGTAGTAAAGCGTAGGGTGATGTCAAATGTTATAAATATTTTATTGAAACATATCCCTACTAATATTATAAATGCGAAAGTAACTCTGTCTGTCTGTTACGCTTTCCCGCTTAAACCTCTCAACCGATTTTGATGACATTTGGCACAGACAATCTTTAGACCCTGAGAAAGGACATAGGCTACCTTTTATTTATTAAAAATATTAGGTTTCCGCGACCATAAGCATGAAACTAAATCTACGCGGGTGAAACCGCGGGGCACAGCTAGTGACTTAATAAAGGTAGTCATTTTTTAAATATCTTAAAAAGCAGCCTACGTTTTATGACAAAAAATATTTTTGCAAATCATATATTTTTGGGAAATCATTTCTCTCTTTATAACTTGTTTATTTTTTTAAGTTTCTTTATATTTTTATTATTTTTAGTTATACTATATCATAAAAGACTGTCCTTTCATCTTAAATGGATTATAGAAACCCTCGAAGCGAAGCTAAAAGTCTTATGATGACATTCTTTGTACAATGATTTTTGTGTCCCACGTCTGTCCTTAGTTGAAACTAGCTGTGCCTAGCGGATTCACATGCATGTACTTTATTTCGCGAACCGATTTTTTTATTATGTCAAATCTTGCTGCCAAGCAAGCGAAGTTGCAGATGCAAGCGAGTCTTTGATAATGAAAATATACATATGTTCACGCCTGTATTCCGCGAAGGGGTAGGTGTAATAACAACACCCACATTTAATCGAAGATTATTAAGTGCGAACGTGACAGATGGTGAGTCTATCGCCGTCTCAGTCACTATACATATGTCTTTGAATTACTTCTCAGACATATGCAGGTTTCCTCACTGTTTTTTCCTTCACCGTAAAGCACGTAGTGTGAATTCACTGTACATAACTTTTTTAAGGCCCCGCTGGGATTCGAACTTGCGTAGCAGCCGACTACTCTAACTCCAAGGCCACCACGGCCATCTAATGAAAATATTAAAGTAATTATTGTGTATTATTGTTTCAGGTAAGTTACATCACAAGGATTCCCAAATGGAAATCCTGTTTCTTCTCACATACTTTAAAGTAAGCATACCATACATCTAGCGATTGTTGGCAACACTAATCATAAAGTTTAGATTGACTTTATTGTTGACATTAATTTACAAATGCTTGGAACAGACAAGTGGCTTTAAAGTAATTAAAAGTTTATATTCTTACGAGGTTGACGATCTGAATACAATATAATATGATTGGTTAAGACTATATGTCTTACTTGTCAGGGTTCCGTACCTAAAGGGTAAAAATCCCAAGGACCCTATTACTAAGACTTCGCTGTCCGTCTGTCACTAAGCTGTATGAACTATGATAGTTTAAGGGGGCTCTCATACAACAAACGTGTTTTTGCTTGTTTTTATTGCTGTGCCTGACGTAATTTTTATTTAATGGGTGATTTTACGCGCACTTTTTTACCAAATTTTTTAGAATTAATTTAACTTAATTTACTCATTGTAACACCCAGCTAAATTAAAAAATATTGTTTCTACATACAATTATTTAAAAAAATATATTTCTTACATGCAATTATTAAAAAGTTGTTAGTTTGAAAGTAAAGACAGGCACATTAATATTATATCGTATTAAAATTAAAATTAAGTATATGTATTAATACTGTCGGTGGTACAAGAACGTAAGAACCCTTGGTAAGCTAGTCCGAACACTTGGTCGGGTTTTTTTATATCTGATTTGTAAGGATTAAGGTACGTCTACCTGCCAATTCTCCGAATGCCTATCCTCTTCTGTCACCTTGACATATTAGACATAACATAGCATTCTTAATCCAAAAATATCTTAAGTTTCCTGTTACATTCATAAACTTAGGTAACAAAAGGTCATTAGAACGTCTAGAGGTCGTTACCAGAGCGGCAATACTAATACAATAATCTAAGTTGAGAATTCAAGTTAAAACTAAGAGTAGTCTAAGTTAATTCGGCGAGACAGTCTCTAAGTATCCCATTGTCAAGTAATATATTGTACAATTCCATTTAGTACTGGAATGTTTGAATAACAAGTTTCAAATTAAGGAATTTGTTTGACTACAGTAATAAAAGCCCGCAGTGTAAATGACTCAGCAAAAAAGGCCCAGTACAAAGAACATGCGTGCAGTTTTCTTGTATTGTATATTTACAATATTTTGTCATATATTAGCAAAAATGCATTTTTAATATGGCTTGAGCACGTTCCTTCTGTTTCTTATTTCCTAAATTAATTAAATTAAATATCATAAAAGTAATTGATGCTATAATAACTGTTTTATCAACTTTTTTGCGCACCTCAAAATATATCATTTGCTTTTCTCTTCCTTCCTTTTCATTATTTCATTATTAGCAATTTTCTTATTATATAGTATGAGCGTTAGGAAGTACAATCTTTGTGAATCCTCGCACTATAATCATGCGGTGTTTGCCTGTAAAAGGTTTAACACATTAGCATAAGACCATTAGACTAATTCTATTTAACATAAGTGATGTGTATAAACTGTTGGCAAACCTTAAATAAATAAATAAATAATTCGCTATATAAAAAATAAGTCACAAAAACTCGTTACAATTAATAATTAATCCATTTCCCATGAAACCCAAGTGCCCAGACAGAAACAAATGCGTCCGCACGGTGGGGAGGGTTGAGGGTAAGGAAATTCTCCCGGCGCGTCGCCATGGCAACCGCCGTGTTTACCCCGCCATATCGATCTGGTAGCCGGCTGCGTTTCCTTGTTTACATACCGTTGCAACCCTCGATGCTCGTTCAATCCTATGATTAATTTGTGTAAGAGACTGTTTACGTATAGGAGAGTATTATATAGATGGGTATTAGGGGTCTGAAGAGTTGCACTAATAATAAGATTTGAATAAAGTTGAAACTCAGTTGAAAAAAGATTAATATGTGATAATACGGTATTGTCTTCCTATGAAAATTTGAATTATGATTGTATAGCTATATTTGCTTTTTCGATTTTAGACGTATTTTGGAAACATAACATTATTTTAGGTTTCAAGCCACAGTGAAATGCAATTTGACTTTTATTAGTCTTTGAATAATTTATTAATTTTATAGTTCCAGGCTCAAACAATTCCATCGAAGGGGGAAAAGTGTAGATATGGTAAATTCTCGACTTTCATAAGTGCCTTACCAGGGCCTAAACTGAATAAATATTTTTCATTTTCATTTTTCATTCATTTTCATTTTTCATTTTCATTTTCATATGCTTTGATAAGGTCCAAAATATAGATTAAAAATCACTACGTTTAAAACTTTGAAAATGTTCAAAGAACAAAGACTGCACGCATTTTCTTTGTACTGCGCATTTATTGCTGAGACATGCATACTGAATATTTAATTCCTTAATTTTAAACATTCGTGTCGGGTACCAAATGTCAGTCTTTCGTGTTTTCAGTGCTACAAATGAATCTAATATACGAATTACAACCCCCAAGTTTCTTTATTATTCCTGTGGTGAGTTTAATTCGTATTCCCTGGATCGCGTGCGAACCATACTTTTTAATTTAAGTAATTGTTTTGTCAATCAAGAGTGATTTACATCGCTCTTTGTTCTATCAATTTGATCCTTTTGTTGCAAAACACGAACCGGCAATTTGATTTCGCGTATTCTATAATTTTCACCACATTATTTTTTAATGGGTTTTGTGTTATATGAAGTTTGACAAAGAGTTCTTTTTCGTTTCACATCATCATGAAGAATTGTCATGAGAGATCAGCTTTTTAATGATCTTAAGAATTTAGCCGTGGTGGCATTGGAGTTTGTACAGTCGCCTGCTACCTAAGCGACGCAAGTTCAATTCCAGCGGGGCCTGTATGTATGTATGTAAATCTTAACACTACTTGAGCCTTGTTGACTCAGTAATTTTAGTGGCAAGAACGCTTGCGGTCAGTCTAAATACCATGTGTCGCGAGCTTAACGGGGAAGGAAAACATAGTGGGGAAACTAAATTCGAACATGTATAGTGTGACTGAGTCGGTGATAGACATACCATCTGCTACTTTGACACCTTTGGTGATAATTCGAAGTCTTATAAGTATATCTTAAAATATTGTTTTCATATAGATATGTAAGTTATAAAAAAACTTTGTTATTTATTTATTGAACTGAATATCAATCAAAATGTCAAAGGATCTATTCGGAGAGGAAAACACTTTATTTTATACTATTCATAGGGTTGTCAGTCTGTAAATATTTAATTATCGATAGTATTTTTAATACTGCAACAACTTTTGTTTTTTTATTTTAATATTTCTTACTTCTATTTCTGATATAATAGTAAAGTAAAGGTAATTAAAAAAAAAATCTTAATATTATAGGAAAAACTTTCAAAATATTTAAACAGCTTAACAAATAATGTAGAGTGAAATATAAATTCCATAGCATTCTTTACCCCACATTGAATAGTGCGAAACCAATTTAATTCGTACGTGACAACCCTATTCTCGTACATTCCTTTCCTTTGTATGTCCAAAGTTGATCTCAAGAGGCTTTGTGTGATATCTGCCCTGTAGATATCGAGGGCACAAATAAATGGATGAGATAAACGAATAAAAAACCCTTCTCTAACATATATATATCATGGTCATATATGTAGCTGTATATAAACATATTTCCTTTTGTCCAAAGATAGGTACATAATGATACTGAATACAACATAGGATTTGTCGAGCATATTGTGGGAAGATGTTTACAGGGTCGGTCAAGGGAGCGTATCTTTTATTGAATAAAAACTTAACTATATATACAATAGCGGACGTCACGCAGCTTCACCCGCGTAGTTCCCGTTCCCGTGGGAGTACGGGGATAAAATATAGCCTATGTTACTCGCTGATGATGTAGCTATCCATTGCTGAAAGAATTTTAAGATCGGTCAAGTAGTTTCGGAGCCTATTCAATGCAAACAAACAAACAAAAAAGCAATCAAATAAATTTACTGTCGTATTGTATTGATATTTTGTGAGTTTTAATGTATGAAAACATGGTCTAAACGATATTTTCTGAAAGTGAAACCTAGCTAGATAAATTGTTTGCCCCCGAAACCTCCTACATACAAAATTTCATGAAATTAGTAGTATAGTGGTAGGCAGAGACCAGCGTTCGCCACATGCTACTATCCTTTCATACTTCTTTCGCTTCATCCACATTCATGCAACTCTTTCTACCCTTCCTTCGGTAACGAGTGCTCTGAATTTGACCTTTCTGAAATGTACCACTCAGATAAAGCCGTAGGGTGAAACTAGTGATAATATAAAAAGGTAAAATGTCATTATAATTCAGTCGACGCCGGGAATCCATTTCACATTTCACCGTGATTCGTTTACGCAGTGACATCAAGATGATTGTAAACGAATAAATTGCGCTTTGACATGAACATCACTCGATTTGTTTGCTTATACGATTCGTTTTAACGATTATTGAAATCGATTTGCAAGAATTACATTGGGGCATTATTTTGTGTATTTTGTTTATTTTTAAACCTAGTATTATTATTATTATTATGACTGTTTGATTGAAGGTCATTGCCTTTTATTACATACATACATATGCTCACGCGTTTATTCCTCGAAGGGGTAGGCAGAGGTGTTGTTATAAATTCACCTACTTTTCACCAAAGATCCAGTGATAACGTGAAAGATTGCGAGTCCGTCGCCGTCTCAGGCACTATACATACGTCTTTGAATGACTTCTGACGTATGCAGGTTTCCTGACGTATTTATCAAGATTATATTTTTTTACTAAACAGCCGCCCGAATACATTGTGTGCCCGACTTTACGAATCGCTGTCACACCATGTACTTTCGAAAGAAACTATCTGGGACCTTTCCATAAGCTCTGATTGCCATCATAGTTCCACTGTGTGACAGTGACAGACTTATACACGTCATATACATCTGTCTCATAATAAGAGTTAAGCTATCATAACAATAAGAGGTCATGGTAGGCCCCTAATATCTATAATATTTGTATTTTCATCCACAAAATGAAGGTCTTGTCCCCAGGCAACGTTGATTATAAACTCGAAAATTCGTTTGATCTTTCAGTCTACGCCGACATATTCTTCGACACAAATAATAGTCGTACTTCAGGGTTAAACTGTAAAGGTACAACCCTAACAAGTCGCGCGTTCTAGCACCTGCAATCGATACGGTGATGCAAAGTTTATCGAGTTACACATATCGATATCGATGCGGTATGTAACACAACACTAAACGGAAGGACTAAGGCTGTACTAACCGCGAAACTTATTTTGCAAATTTGTGTTTTTTTTATCTTTTTTTAAATCAACGTCACTGACCTAGGGCTACCTTCGTGTTATACGTTTGAAGTGACCTATCAAATATTACAGTACCCGAAGTTTAGGTTTTAATATTATAACGCTGACTATCTTCTATACAAATAAATAAAATTGAAGTGTCTGTTTGTAATTCCAAAATAACAGCTTTTCACTAAATGCACATGAAAGGGTACACGCTACTGACTGGCACTGAAAAACCAATTTAACATCTTTGGCAATCATTACAGGTCAGTCGGAGCCCTAAGAGAGTCTTACAACTAGTTTAACCCTGATTGCCGATTTTCCTCGAAAGGGGATACGAAGGTCAGATGGCAGTCGCTTCGTATAAAAATCAGGTGATCAGCCACATCGGGTTGAATCAAGTGCCGACCCCAACAATGTATGGGATAAGGCCAGGGAGATGATGATACAAAAAAGAGCAAAACGCGAGGCCAAGCGACTACGTTCGAACGTGTCGTTGATCATGCCTTCTTGGTCCATGGGTTTTGCGATTGATAAGACTGAAAAAATAATATATTGAAGTCTAAATTTAAGATAAAAGTAGGCTGTTCACTTTTGCTTCTAGATCCTTAACTTTGCATATTTGCTTTACAATTAATGTGAATTACATATCGTTTTCTCAGACCACCAAATAACAAAGACGATGACGCAATCAATAAGTTATCTTACAGCAGATAACTGAAGTTTGCAATTTGAATGACAGGGCGTCATAATAATGTTAACACTTCGTGTTAATTTTATGCCAATAATTAATTACGAGACTTTACATTTAATCGTCTTTATATTATTCCTTGCACATGTGTCAATAATGTACTGACTCACATGTATGTAATAATGTATGCAATGATAATGGGTCCATTTATTACTTGACGCGTTTAAGGTGGGAAAGAAACCACTCAATCTCACGAAGGGGAGGTGCAGGTGGTAAGCACGCTAATATAGGTAAAGGGAATTTCTAAACTTCCCTACAAATTAATTTGAAATATTGCTTATGGTTTCTTGCAGTAAGCTGACTGTGTTTTCATGTAGCCTTATTTTCATGGCTGGCTCTATTCTAAAGAACACTATTTTTTTTTAATAAACTAGGCCTAAGTTTATCCCTGTAATATGAACTACCTATCTGCGAGTAAAAGTCCCGTAAAAATCGGCCCAGCTGATTCAGAGATTAGCCGAAACTAACAGGTAGACAGGGAGACTGAAAAAAATTAAATTCATTTTTTTTTACATATATGTATGTACCGTATATAATTTCAAAAGACATTTCCATTTATTAATAAAACTGTATACATTTCTTTTTGGAAACAATCCCAACAGCTAGACAGGGAGACATAAAAAAAATGTTTTTTTTTTTATGTATACATACTGTTTATAATTTTAAAAGACATTTCCATTTTATTTATAAATAAGTATAGGTTACTTTTTGAAAAAATCCCAGGCTACGTTACGCACACATTAACATATTAAAATACGCATTTTTTTTTTAGTCTCCAGCATTTGTAGGGGGTCAGGGGGGTAAAATCGCCTCACGTAATGAATACCTAATCTGTGTCTTAAACATAACAGAACATGATTCATAATCCAACACTTGTGTCGTAAAAATTACAGATGAACATCTGAGGGGTCAGTCACCCGGTCAGTGACCCGGTGGTACCTTTGCACCTATTTATAGGTATTCGCTAGAACATCCGGACCTACCTTAACGTAGTGCAACGTGCGTTGAGTTTGTATGCAACTTGTTTACATAACTATCTATATTTATACAGATAAATAAAATTGAAGTGTCTGTTTGTAATTCTAAATTAACAGCGTTTCACTAAATGCGTATGAAAGTATATACGCAACATACATTAAAAAATGATTTCTTGGAAACGACTGGACCGATTTTAACCGGACTTTCACTAGCAGATAGTTTTACAAGGAGTAGCTTAGGTCACCTTTTGTTTTTTTTAATTGGGTTCTGTGAAAAAAAGCCAGCGCGGGTGAAACTGCGTGCCCAACTAGTATATGATATGAGCGACGTCACTTCAATGTTGTTTGTAATAATATTGTTTTTTTTTTAATTATGGATATTTTACCTCGTCCTACTCTAAAGCAAAACTTGTTAGCATCGATATAAAAATACATATACGAAATGAATTTAAAACTGAGGTAAAATTATTAATAACATAAACATTTGCCCTTAGACCGAACCCACGACCTCTAGCTTCAGACGAGGCCACTGACCACTGGACTATCAGACCGACATTTATACTAAGAACATTATATTTTGCCTAAACGCGTGAGATACATAGCAATGACCTTACGACTTAGGCTGGCAACAGTTCCAGCCAATCTATTTTAGTCTCTGTCTAATCAGTATTTAAGGCATAAACTTGCATACACAATGCACATTTAAAGCAGATTTTAACATGTGGAATGGAGACTTGATGGTAATCATTCCTAGATCAGAATGACTCATGGAAGTGATATTATAAAACGTTAAAAACCAGTTTTGGAGTTATGTTGTCAAAGGAAGGGTTAGGTCATTTCGGTCTGTCGCGTCTGGCGGTGTAGTTTAATCTTTGGACGTGTTTAAAAATTTATCTATACATATAAATAAAATTAATGTCTCAATTTCTCAGCTTTTCAATAAATGCATTTGAAAAGATATTCGGTACTCACTTAAAAAAACGGATCTGTATATCTGTCTGTTTGTTCCGGTAAATATTCGAAACGGCTGGACCGATTTTGACTGATTTGAATTGATATTACAAGGAATAACCGAAAACAAGGAATATAATAAGTAAACAACCACGGGGCACAGCTAGTTATTAATACAAAACGAGATTCTCAATATTATTGAGATATTTATTATGTTATTGAAAGACACGTTATTATAATATAACACAAAATACAACTAACCACTAACTATAACTAAAAACCTTAAAAAAATATATAATGTGATACCTAAAATATTTTATTAAAAGGAGTCCCTGTAGGCAAGGTTCCAAAGATACTGGCAGCATTCCCCCTTTTTTTAAATTTATTATTATATATTTTATTTTATTACATTTCTAAACTAAAAAAAAATATTTTTTTATGAAACATGAAATGCAACAAAATAATCAAAGAAGAAATAATTGATCGACAAGGGAATAAATCATTAATCACAAAAGCACGACATGCACCCCTACGAATTAAACACACACACCTGCATTCACGCACACACCCTCACTCACGCACACATGTATGATCCCTTCCCTAAACATATGCACTTTTGTGTGTGTAGGGCAGCTGCAGAACTTGAATCCGACGTCAGTGTGTCTCAAACTTTTCACTTATCGACAAAATTTATGAGCTCTTAAAAATATGCTCGTTTATGAAAATATAATTTTCTTGTACTGTAAATTGCGTAAATATGGCGAATAGTCTCAATTAAATTGACTGAAACATGACAATTTCGACTAAAATTAAGATTTTCAAAAAATTGTTTCCATTAATCAGTTCAAATATCAACCTGATCTATATTTAAATACAAAGCTAAAGTGGAGATTGTTTGTTTGTTATTTGCTTGATCTCGCTAATTTCGGACTTAATTATCTGATTTGAAAAATGTTTTCAGTATTAGATAGCCCATTTTTTAAGGAAGGCTATAGGATTATTACCATCACGCTTAGACAAATAGCGGGTTAAAGTAAGCGATCGCCCAAAGTAAGTATTACTCGCGGATGAAGTCGCAGGCAGAAGTTAATTCAACGATAAAATCATAGTTTAATTACAAAACGACCAATTATAAAACTGGAGTTTTCGTCACACATAAAAGATGATTGACATGTGAAATTAAGCTAAACGCGTTAAAATCATTTACCTTGAAACCACACTATGTTATCTCTGATAAAAAAATATACCTAAAAAGGTGCGGGTACAATGAACGGAGCTCGATAACCTTGGAAACCAGAATTGTGAAGATGAAACGAATCACAAAGAAGTAATATATAACTTTTAGCAAATATTTGTGTTGGTGATGTCATTAATTGTTTAAATATGTTGCGTACAAACTTACAAACATACCTTTCAGTATTTGTCCGAATAAAGTACTCTCTTGATATCTTTTCTACATTGGAAAAAATATCTTGATTTGACTAGACTTTTGCAAAGTTTAAACCATCAGAGTTACATGATTATACAGTATTATATAAGATATTACCGGGTTCAGGGTCCTTACCATGAGCTCTTATTGCCATGATTGTTTCACTCATTGATGAGACAGATGTATGTGACGTGCATACATCTGTCACTGTCGCACAACTGAATTAACATTGCAATAAGAGCTCATGGTTGGGCCCCAGAAGGTTGATTACTGAAAATAACCCGACAAGAAACTCGGTAATTACCCTTTTCATGCAATTACTTTGTTCAGTTTATAAATCTATAAGTCAAAAGAATTTTGATCCTCATAACATTAGCGGAACTTAAATCATTACTCATACAATTCTCGGAAAAACATGAAGAAAGATTGCGAAATAAACCAAGTTAGCAGGAACTATTTTTGTCATGACTCAAAGTCAATAATCTAGACAGACTATGATGGCTCATCAATCTGTCTTTTATAATAACCGCGCATAAATTATAATTGCTATGGAAAATATATATAATAATTACAGTTTTCATATCTCAGTCACGTTTCACTGAGTCAAAGTCTATGGCAAGGCTAGTCGTAAAATACAGTCATTGAACTAAACAATTCAATGACTTAGGCAGAACAGAACTCAGGTCATTCACACTGTTTTTCGCTATAAATCGCACTTAATTGCGATATTTTGAATTAAAATGTTGTTAAGAAAACTCAAATAATCTTAAAACTAGCTATTATTTTGGCTGTAAACGTTGAAATCCTTTTATATTTTTGGCACAAAGCTCTACTGGAACGAAAGGTATTTCTAAGTTGAGGAATAAAGTTCCCTCTTAATTCAGTACTTGCATAATATTCTCGGGGTAAATCTATTGAAATTTGCATATTGAGCACTTTATTTGATAAATTTTGTGAAAGTATTTTTTTAATGTAAGAAAAAGTTTGAGAACCACCATAACAACCAATATTTAGGGTTCTTTTTTGTTGTAGCCATCTCGGCCGTAACGTATGGGCGCCTTGCCTGCAGCTCAATTATTTTTTCCGAATTTTGACCCCCACACTCAGTTATGAGTCGACCGTCGTCGCGAACGGTTGTGGTCTTGGTCTTAAGTTTCTAGTCACTATCCAAATTATTAATTTAAGCGAGTGCATGAACTTGTTAGTTCTTAGCGTAATAAGGTTGTGTGTTTGATATATTAGTTTTTAGATAGTTTTCCTGAAGAATTTTGCTTTAATGAACGGATTTGGATTGCTTTGGTGAGTAATTGTTTTTTTTAAGCTTGTATTTTGGCGTCTCAAATAAATTATACTACTTCATATATTCATTTTAATAAATTCTCTAGCGCGTTCCATGAATTATTTCGTATTGTAATAAGCTTTTCTGATGAAATTAAAAAGTGTTTTTTCTTGGGAAAAATTCTACAAAAGATGTTTTTAGGTCTTATAGAATTATTATCTGTTTTTAGTACTGCATCTCGTGTGAAACTCGAAGGTGCTAAGGTCTCTGATTAAGTCTTAGACCTTTTCTGGTACGTTCGACCCAAAGTCAGGTAGTTAAGAAACCAATAAAATGTGTGGGCAGAAACTAGTTCCGTTTTTTTTTTTTTATGTTAAGTTTCATAAATTTATTTAAACTTGTTTGAATTGTGTTTTAAAACTTAGGATGTTTTCATAACCTTTATTCGTCATTTTAACCGGCTAATTAATTAATTATGTATGTAAAATATTGACGTTGTATTTGAACCGCTAAATTTGACAATAACATACCTACATTATAATAGGTATTTTGTACAAAGTTCATAGGAAAGGCACCTAGCCACCTTTGTTTACATTTGCAAATACACTTTGTATAAACACCGTCATATTAATTAATGGAATAATATCGTAATCATTACTACTTATGTTAAAACAAAAGTTTTATTTTAAACGCGTTAAATTCTTGAATCCACCAGCATGATTCGAAAAATGTTTTTTGTATAACCTAGCTATTCGTTCGGACATTATCACATTATCACGCTTGTACTATGGGTACTAGACAACGGATATAATACTTTGTTCCTGTAAATACATATGTATAATACACTAGCGGACGTCAAGCGGTTTCACCCTCGTAGTTCCCGCTGCCGTGTGAGTACGGGGATAAAATATAGCCTATGTTACTTGCTGATGATATAGCTATCCATTGCTGAAAGAATTTTCAAGATCGCGCAAGTAGTTTCGGAGCCTATTCAATGCAAACAAACAAACAAAACGTTCCTCTTTATAATATTAGTGTAGATACCAAACACACAGACACAAGGCAAACATGAATGCTCATCACCTAAATAATTGCCTTGACAAAAGAATATAACCCGCGACACCTAGTGTAGCAGCCAGGGCCCCAACCATGAGCTCTTATTGCATTGATAATTCAGTTGTGCGACAGTAACAGATGTATACACGTCACATACATCTGTCTCATAAATGAGTGAAACTATCATGGCAATAAGAGCTCATGGTAAGGCCCCAGGTATACTGACCAACCACTAGCCCAACCGCTAGTCAATATTATCAATCTAGAAATAAACTTTCTAGATAGACAACATGAACGCAATCTCAGCCCTAATCTCACCTTTTTGTGTTCATGTTATTATTTGGTCAACTAAGAGGTCAAACCTAGGACCATAGCAACGCGTAACCGCTGAACCAGAGAACTTTTCAAGATCAACTTGAAAAACATTTGATGTTTGTAAGTGAAACATTCTCATAAAGGAGTAAGTCAGAGCTAAACATGGAATGAATGCAAGTGTTCCAAAGGCACCGAGCCAGTAGCCAAGAGAGCTGATATTTGCTAAAACCATTAATCAAATGAGCTCGAACGGCTAACTGAAATCTGAATGGCAAATCCGGAGTGGTCCTGAGGCTGGTTACATGGTCATAAGCGGAGCGGACAGCGGTTAAAACATTGTACAGATGCGTCACAAATGTTGAGCGCAAAGCGATGTTAGTGGGGGTAACTGCACATGTATCATATTCGCGTCGCGCCAGACTCATAGAATGACTACTGTGCATTCAAGGTCAAGATCATAGCTCTTGACGGGACCTATATGATGAGATCTGGTAGTTAGCATTTAAAACACAATAGGGAAGGAAGTTCGCTTTGTTTTGGTTGTATTATCTATCTACCACTATTTTAACCAAATGCGACATTACAAGTTAATCTTAGTATTCGAAAATAATTGCAGTTGAGATGAGTTGTCAGATCTATCCACTTACCACAGAAGGTAATTAGGAAATAAATAGCCTGTTATTCTCTGGTTTCTTCATGGTGTTCCCCTCATTCAAAGAACTGGTGTGAGTAATAACTGGTAAAGTTAAAAAATACTCATTCTACCACATGACAGCGATATCATTCAACAAAATTTTGAACACACAACCGACACCTTAATCGGAGTTGAAGCGAGCTGCCATTGTCGAACTCTATCGGATCATATCATCATTTATTTATGTATTTAGTAAGTGTCATGGCTGACACTTTTTCCTTAACTTGTCTCATGTATGATAACCTGGGTCTTCCCCTCTTTCCTTCTAATTATTTCCTAAATAGTATATTCCAAGCGATAGTCGCTCCGCTCATGCAATATATTGCCAACCTTAACCACAACGACGGAACTTGTACTAATAACTATTTGAACTACGACGTAATAGAATACCGCTCGACGATATCGGAGTTTGTTCTAGCAGCCGAGGGACAGTTAGATGCTGGATTATTTATAGCTACACTGCTATTCTGAATATGTTACGTTTAATTCACTTAATTAGTACCTCAAAGCAACCCAATTTGAAAATACTTTTTCAATCAAAAAAATCATGAACTTGTTTCTCATGTGATTTATATTAAATTTATATTTTTTTTAAACATTTTTGAACAACAGTAATAACTGAGTTTATTACTTCTCTCATTCTCAGTAAAAGCATCCTTACTAACCTGGCGGTAGCATGTATAGTCCTGTATAATGTATATACGTATGTCATTCTGACGATCTGACCGTATAAAAATATTTTTGATTTGATAATTTCATAAATGTCAGCTGCAGCAAATCAAATCAAAGCGTCAGCAGATTACTAAGAGTCTATTCAGATGATTACACCCAAGTAATTAACAAAATCCCTGAGGAATTAATAAAAGCAATGGACACGATAAGGAATACTGCTATACGAAAAATATCAGGCGCTTATTAATCTAGTGCTAAACAATATTATTAGAATAATAAAAATACCAGTGCTGGAGACAAAGTGAATCTTATTCTCAAGCTCTTCATACTTAGAAATGAGATGTTATAATAACATACACAAAAACTTGAAGAACTACTTCAAGATATTCTTTGAGAAATTGAACGAACATAGACCCTTTTCCATATCTTAAGTATTTTACATATGTATGTCCTTTACCTTTCAGATTTACTCCGAAAAAGGGACAATTCATAAAGTCAACAGCCTTAAGTTTGTTGTTATAAAATCAACATCTCCTTTGAGGGTGGAATTTATTTCTTTGAGGGACAAGAAAATGTATCAAAAGAAATTACTGTTTACACTTTGCGAATCTTGTTTGTTTACGTTCATAATGTTCGAAATACTAAAAACAAAGACAGCGAGGGGAATATGAAGGCTTGGTTGGATAAAGGACAAGCAAGCCGCAGAATTAAGTTTCAACTGTGCAACCCTTGATGTTTTGCCAGAGTCTTATCTATTTGGATTTTCATAAGCATAATTCACACAAAATATGTTTATAGAATTACTCCAAGGTTTTATAAAGTGGTTGTAAACAAATTGTTCTCGATATATGGCATACAATTCTTAAGGTAGCCTAGACCGCGAGGCTAGATTCCTTATTAGCGTAATAGTACCATAAGTAGCAGGGAAAGAATGTAAGGCCAATGCTTATTAGTTATTTCCATATCGTCCTAGCTGTTCCGTCAGCCAAGTCAACATAATCATTTATCTATAGTGTCTGTTTGTGATTCCAAATTAACAGATTTTCAGTAAATGTATGAAATATGAAAGTATGTACGGTACGGTAATGTAAAAATTAAAAAATTAAAAATATCTCAGTCTGTTTGTCCCGTCAAATCTCTGAAACTGCGTGTTACATGGATTAACTTTGGATACATTTATTTAAAAAAATGGGTTTTGCAAAATAAAGACTACGCGGGTGAAACCACGGGGCACAGCTAGTTTTTTTATAAAGTCATACTATTGAATTACGTGTTCAGTGGATGGAAAAATGTGAAATAACAAAGTACATATTTGTAAGCGCCTACTAAAGCTGTAATAGCAAAGATTTGTACAAACAATCTGTTCTGTTTTTTCTTTAAGGACTTTGAAAATATTTGCTTATTCCAAAGATTTCGTACTACATAAATTGGTTTTAGTGCTACAAATATAAAACTGAAATCCAAGAAATTGTAGCTTAAAGTAATAAGTGATAACATTTTTTTTACTAAACTAGTTCTCTGAAAACCTTTTATATGTCAATAATTGACAAAAGGCTTGGTTCTTAAAAGATGCATTGTCTTAAACTGTGGGAACTATCGACAGGTAATTTTTTTATGTTAAATAGACTATTGTCACGAATTATGTTTTGTTTTATCTCTGACCAGACCTCAGATACCTTAATAATCCTTATTTAGCCTTCTAGGTAGATAGGTATTTGTTAGATATTTTGTCGAATCTAATATATGCCGAATGTGGTTCAGGTGCTTAAAAATGCATGCTAAACACGGTGTTCCTGTGTCTCAAACGTGTGAGGTCTCATAGGTTGCAACTGCGTTATTCTGTATCTTAGCGACGCAATAGAGATTGAAATTCATCATATATGTGTCAATTTCCTAAGATTGACACCGCCTTTAGACGTCGAGTTCGTAACTCGTCATACGTCGTCTATAATAAAAGTACTAATGTCGAATGATTTGAACCACTTTCATTAAAACATTAAAACAGATAATAGAACCATACTTTTATGAGGAATGTGGGTGTGAATAGGCGTATTAAACAAATTGCTTACAACAAAAATACAATGCATATAGAGGTCATTGACGCAATGAAAACAAAGTAACTGCCTAACTATGTAACTTTAAAATCGTCATAACCGTTACTGTCATAGATCATCGGCGCAGACGCCGGGCCGGGCATGACGTGTCATTAGTCATGGATGTCGCTGTTATAGATCATATTAATTTGGAACACGAATCTATCGAAATATTCGATACACTTTTAAATAGGCTAGGATATTCAATAGTCTGGTTAGGAGCTTCACGACTACATCTCTATTTGACTAAGCACTTGCACTTGTTTTTATTAATTACAGTATTTTTCTGCGAAGAATGAAGCTTGAAGCTTCGGCCGAAAGTTCGGAAAGTTACCACGGTTCTTAGACGTTCTAAAATTATGTCCGAAAACGTGGTCAAATCATCTTTGACGTTTATATATTCTGAACCTACTTGAGTTACATTATTAAACGAACGAGAAAAGGGGTTTGATAAAAACAAAGCGATACTGAAATTCCGTTTGATTTTCGTTCTAAGAGTAACGGAAAGTTTTTTTTTATGTACCTTATGATACTTTTAGGTCCACTATGAAAATCACTCGACATACCCTTGAAAATTCTCGCTGAAACTCGAAGAAGTTAATTTTCTTAACCATGTTACGTCTGTTGTGAATACGTTGTATAAATACAAATTAATTTAGCATCCTGTATGTGATTAACAAAGTGGAACGACAAATTGCGTTACGTACGCCCAGCGCCGATGTCGAGTAACTTTATTATATATTAATTTATTATACGTCTACACAAGCCTAGTTCCAACGACCTTAAATAGACCCGTCCAGGACTAATAGAATTAATAATACATCTCTGTGCACGTAAGTGACTGCAGGGAGATGTAACCAGTTGATGGTTGTTTTATCGCTAGAGAAACGCCTACGCTTCCGCTAATGATCTCTGCAAAGTTTCTCAAACGCTTCGATAGATGGAACCGTTCACGCAAATTCGTGACGTATCTGCGATTAATCTATTTAACTAGACACGAACTTTGAATATTTAATTGATTATCGTGTATTTAAATACTTGTTTTAGTCTATGAAAGTATTGTGATGGATTCCAAAATACTACAAAGCTGAGAGTTTGCTGCTTTGGTCCAGGAGTCGTAAGCGCAACTAAGTAACACGCGGTCCTTGGTTCAATCCGCAGGTAGGGTAAAGTGTTATTGGGTTTTTCTATCGATAATTTGTCGGTAGAAGTCCTGAGTCCGGATTATTGCCCCGTTGATTGCAATATGCTTGGTCCCTCTTACATAGGACTTAGCATAACTGTCGAAACGAGTGCCTACCCCTTTGGGGAATACAGACGTGTATTGAATAATTAAAATTCAAGTAAACACAAGTTCAAAAGTTTCACTGACTACATATCTTGAGACAGACAAATTGATGGCAAATAAAAAGTTCTGTAAATGGTTCTTCTAAAGTTTACACATAAACTCCAAGGGTCAATAAACGAATAGAGTCGAAATAGACGCGGGGAATAAATTATATCTATTGACAAAACGAGAAATTCTCACGCAAGTAAACAATATGTATTACACAAATTAGTAACCAACAATGGGTTGACTTGTGTTAAATAGAAAAACGTTAGTGAGATGATGTTAATATCTATGACTCAAGACGGTTAAACTATTAATGTGAGTCTTTTATAATCGACCCCTAGAATACGTGTGAAGTGTTCTCCCCTACTATTTGCTTTCACGTTTCACACGGTCAGGTGGTTTTACGTTTTACTATTTCCAACAATGGTAGGGGTCTCGTAGACCTGTCTCAAGATGGCGGCGCATAACGGTCTTGGAATTTTTTGTTCGAATTTTGACCCTTCAAAGAAGTACCTTGGTGACGTGTTTTGAATTGATCACGTGATATTTTGAGATGGGATAATTCTGGCTATTACTTAATGTCAGTTTCTTTTTAATTTAACAGAAAAATTACCATTGGTCGCTTCAAATATTTGAAAGTGGAATGGACACACATTTGTAATCCTTTCATGAAACTACACGCACAAACGCACGTACTATTAGTATGTTTACTAATGGTTCATCGCACATGTAAACGGTATAACACGGCCAAATCTGAAAGGCCTTCAATGCTCTGTTCACGGGCTATTTATCCCGAGCATTTGTAAGGAAGGTTTTGGCAACAGCCCATAAGGCAAAAGCTCCGAAAATGTGGTATTTCTACGTTAGCACACTTGCATCTTCTAAGCTTTAATCATAGTATAAATATAAGCTTACAAGCAGTACTAAATCTACGAAAAAAATAACGAGATTTTAATCAGCACCAGCGTCATGTCAGTAAGGGTTGTCGCGTCATGGCCGATTGCGTAAATTTATAGACAATTCTACTAATCTTAAAATCGACTTTACTAGCGACTATTATTAGCGACAACGGCTTAAAACGTTCTGATTTAAAAAAAAGCTTATATTTATACTGTGCTTCAATTCTTGGATTATTCCACATCATAACATGGATATATAGCTTTTACGCACTTACAATGTGCAACTTCTATAATTTTATTATAATGTATTTTTTTATTTACAGGTAAGTACTGCGTGGAGGTGCAGAATTCAGGTTTGCAAGTAAAATTATGTTCTAAGTCGCGGATCAAGGTGCCGTCAGGAATTATGAGCGCTGACCTAGAAGGCGCAGTGGTCATTTCATGAGTCTTTTTCTGTGTCTGAAAAACCTTTTCGAAGTTAAATCTGCTATTTGCACTGCGCGCTTATAACTTGTGACAGCATCTGTACACACGTCAAATGTTACCTTTATTGTTTACCTAATTCGTGTGAATAAACTATTACCTTCTTTAATTATTCCTATTTTATAATCTTAGTAAAGTCGTTTACGTCACACGAAATGAAGAGGGTGTTTATTTCGAATAAAAATTAAGGTTATTATTCACTACACAGCATTCGGCGAATAAATAAAATAAACTCTGCGTGTCGCACGTTTACCGCCTTATGAGACGCAAATTCGCGATAAAGCGAGGAAAGCGATAACAGTTACGTGCTCCATAGCTATGGAATATAAGTTGGGCAAAATATACTTTTTTTTTTGTATATTTCATGAATGTAAATCTTATGTATGTAAGGTAGCTGCATACTTATTTTTATATAGACATACGTCTGTTTAGTACTTTCTGCATTTAAATATGCATGAAGTACAGGAAGAGGTGTCGCAAGCTTGTTTTGTTTACGCAATAGGGATGGTGGAATAATTTTGCACTCGCGTATATTTCGCCAAGTATTTCACTCCCTCGGCTTAATCTAGATGACGTCACATTAACCGTCGCGTTATTCTGTAAGGTATCTTAGCGTCGAACTCGACGAGTGTCGGTTTCATAGGAAATCGAACTTTATCGTGTATGTATTATTTATAAATCACTCTACGTCGAGCTCGAACTTGATATGCCTTACAGAATAATGCAGCTGCTGACGTCAACTTGATCCTGTCACATGACTATTTTTTAGTCAGAAATGTTCTCTATGCTCTTAAAGTGATACGTAATCATCTTTAAAATCATTAAATGGTTATACAGGTCCCAACACGGGCTAAGAACGAGCACCTTTATATGCGCGTAGTCATTTTACGAGTCTGACTTTGTCTATACGTATGGCAGAAGAGAATTAAAACATGAGCAGTATCCCCACTATTTTCGCTGCGCGTTCACTAAGGTTTCTCAACATCGCACTCATCGTCGAGTGTCGGTTTTAAAGATACGAAGTTGAACCTTATACTCTATATATTATGTATTAATTTCGTATGATTGAAACCAATGCTCGTCGAGTTCGACACTGAGAAACCTTAGTGAATAACGCGAATGTTACTGGTTACCTGCGACGTAAGTTGATTGAAAGCTATACCTATATATAAGTAGCTAAGATACTGCAATAATTTAATCATGCAATCTCAATAAAGATGCGTTCAGAGCGGCTCAGTAATTGTAATATCTTTACTGCAGAGTAGCTTGGTCATTATTCGGGGCATTTTAATTGGAACGAACCCTTAGCGGGTATAAAATGAATAGTCATAAATTCTAGTTTACGATAGTAAGCATTGTAAAAGCAAACGATGTATTTCTCCTTCAGTTATGAAAGCAACAATTACTTAAAGTAATTTGCATTTAAAACGTAGCGTTCTTTTCCTGACTGGAAATATTCAAAAAGAATTATCCTTCTTCCTATCATGGTACTTTTTGCATTAGAACTTTTAATGTTACCAAGGCAATCACTTTTTATTATTTACTAGCTGTGCCCCGCGGTTTCACCCGCGTAGATTTAGTTTCTTCCTTATTGTCGCGGAACCCTAATATTTTTAATAAATAAAAGTACCACTACTACTACCAGTGAAAGTCCCGTTAAAATCCGTCCAGCCGTTTCAGAGATTACCCGGAACAAACAGACAGACAGACAGAGAAAAAATTTAATACTTGGTTTTTTAGTGTCAGTATCGTGTATATTTTCATATGCATTTAGTGAAAAGCTGTTATTTTGGAATTACAAACAGACACTTAAATTTTATTTATCTGTATAGATATAGATATAGAAGAAGCGAACTGTCTTAATGATTATGCTGCCCTAGCTAAATGGTACTAACGTTCCGTACGTAGCTAAACGTTTGAAACAATTCGCATCACAACCCTGGATTTTTATTCTCAACAAAGTTTTACGCTTACTGATTATTAGAAACTGACAATTAACCTTCATGGATACTTAAAACTACAAACTATAGATTTTGAGTTTAAGCACTATGTCATGAAACCGCTTTCATTTGCCTACTTCGCGATTTAAATTCTTAAGATAAGTTTTTGTTGGGAATCTTATTTGCAATTAGTAGTGCCCTGAGGTTCCATTGCGCAGACTTAATTTGGGTGGCTTTATTTCGCGAACCCCATTTTTTAAATAAATTTAACCTTGTTACATCAGTTATCTGTCAGTGAAGGTCCCATTAAAATCGGTCCAGTTTTAACAGGGCCTTTTCAAAGTTTAACCGGAAGAAAAAGACATACATATTAAAAAAAATGGTTTATTATACAAGTAAGCATATACATTCATATTATGCATTTAATAATAAGGTGTTAATTTTGAATTACATTGATCTGTATAGATGTATACATAGAGAATAAGGGCCCTTTGCTTACAAAACATTCAATACCAGACTTTCAATAAAAGTAACAATCCCGCTATAACATTTACAAACCCTGTAGGTAGTATTTCAAATGATTTCTTTACGAACAACACGTTTAATTACCAACCGTTATGTGACACACACGTTGTGTTATTTACTTGTCAACACACTGGACAAAAATAACTTAGTCCATTAAATTGTTTTTTATGTCGCCCGAGACCCTCGTCCGTGACGTGATAATGGACCTTAAATCATATACACTTGCGGATTTATGCTCGCAGTTTTATATATTACGTGCTGGTGTGTTGGTACCTTTATTATGTGAATATTGCTGTTGAATGTAATTCGACTATTTTTGATTATTACATATATACATATGCTCACACCTGTATTCCCAAGGTGTAAGCAGAGGTGTTGTAATAACAACATCCACTTTTCTCCGAAGATGATTACATGCCAATGCGACAAGCACTACATCACGTCTTTGACTTACTCCTCAGACATATGTAGGTTTCCTTACGATGTTTTTCTTCACCGTATTATTGTGTATAATTCGTAGTGTGGTTAAGAAAAATTTGGCTCTCAGACAGACGCCATGGTATAAGGAAAAATTCTGATTACATCTAGACAATTGTAGTATTTTGTCTTTTTAGATAGCTAGAACTATTTTATTAAAAAGTTTTAAAAAGTAACGGCAAATTTTAAAGAAACGAATTAAGGTAAACCACATTAAACTGTTTACGTACCCTACAATGGCACTTTAATCAGATTTACATAAAAAGAGTAAAATAAAATAAAATTTGGGCTCGCGACGCACGTTTCCCGTCAAGCGGGCGCGCTTAGTTCTTCCGTCACGTCGCAGATGGCAGATAAAACATGGCGTCCGACGCAGTATTTAAATCATACTCCGTAAACGTTGCCGCGACTTCCCGTGCGAATCACACCACCTCTACTTGACCCCTGACTGTGGCGCTAGAAGTCACGTCGCTTGGAGTTTAGTAAAGCAGTTGGAACAAACTTTTTAGTTTCAACTTTAGCCGCAGATCGAGGTACGATTGGCGGTTTGCTCCGTCGCGTCGGTGCGTTTACGGAGTTCATTAATTACTTTTTTAAACTTTTACAGGAAAGCGGTGGCGGTAAATTGTAGCGTGTGGTTGTGTTACATATAGTAGTATTTCTTTTGAAATCCGCATTATGGCTACAATGTTTACTAATAAAATAAGGGTTGGACTTTTGAATACAAAAATTACAGATTTTTGTATTCTTCACCCAATCTGGGGGCCTACTCGCTTTCTCCGAAAAACGAAGCTTCGGCCGAAAGTTCGCAAAGTTCCTACCACGGTTATTATTCGTTCTAAAATTACGTCCGAACGTGGTCCGCTAGAAAATTATTTGATGTTTATATTTTCAAAACCAACTTTAATTATAATACATGATCAAACGAACTTCCAAGTGAAGTTCGATCAGTATTATATGAGTCACTTTATTCGAAGATATAGAATGTAATTATATGTATTTCATACATATATTAGTCTAACAAGTAGTCCCTTTATTGTTCGGGCAATAACGCGCACGATTTTTAGATTTTATTTTAAATTAAAGATACTCAATTTCATTTGTATCCACCCTTGCACTACTCCCCACCCGCCATCTTGTTTCATTCTTTAGAGATTAGGTAGGTATTGGCAATTCATATCCAGTTTATAAGTCTTTATTTCGGCAAAACTAGATTGGGTTGGGATGGGTGGGAGTTTCCTCTATATCTTCGAATAAAGTGACTCATATAATACTGATCGAACTTCACTTGGAAGTTCGTTTGATCATGTATTATTATTTCGTCACATTATTCGAAGATATAGAATGTAATTATATGTATTTCATACATATATTAGTCTAACAAGTAGATGTTTAGAGATATTTGTTTTGCCGAAACATTCCTGCTTGATGAAAATACAAGTTATAACATCAAAAATATTTATTATCCATAATACTAGACAACCTTTTATGAAGTAATGTTAACTTAAATTAATGGCACAGTGCCGTTAGGACTGGTCTCGAAGACATACTGCCCTAGCGAATATACTGGTGTCTACTATATGTCGATTATAGAAACTGGCAAATGTCCCTGACGCTGGCGTCCACCCCGCGGTTTTCCTAATAACGTCAAGTGAGACGCCCGCGTTTCTGGCAGCAGATGTGGCAGCGTGTCGCGTGCTGTGCGCGCTGAACGTGCTCACATCGATGCCACTCTCCGCCAGCACCTGCTTTACCCACCGCGCGATCGTTTGACTTGTCGCCGCTCTGTGCGGTGGTTTGAATGTCAACAACAAATTTTCCACATTGTTTTGTCTTAACTGTTCTGTTCGGCATATATAATCTTTGATAGCAGTTGCAGGACAAATGTCCTTGTTTTCAGAAAAATATGGAAGTATCAATAATGGCTGCTCACGGCCTGCCTTTGAAGTTTTTATCAAATCAGAAATAACAATTTTAATGTCGGTAGAACTTATTTTAATATTATTAATTTTAATTATAGATAATGTTTGGGCCCTGTGGGCTGTACACAAAGCTAGGAGAACAGTAACTTTTTTGGTTAATTTTTCAATGGATAACTCGTCATGAGGTTTCCATTGTGCTATGTGATTAAGTACAACTTGTGGGTCCCAAGTGAAAATGTATTTTGGAAGGGTTGGTCTTAATTTGTACACACCCTTGAAAAACCTATTAATCAAATGATTATTACTTAAATCACAATTCAGTAATAAAGCAAGAGCAGACCTGTGGCTATTGAGAGAGCCGTAGGCTGCACCTTGATTAAAGAGAGCTGTGAGAAACGATATAACTACTGATTCTGTACAAGAATCATAGGGATTTAACTTTGAGTCTTTGCAAAATGTCCACCATAATTTATAAGTACTACTGTACTGTTGTAAAGTATTTTGTGCTAATGACGACAGCATTATATCTAAAGCTGCAACGGGGGTTCCTTGTCTTATAAAAGAGTTCCGGAGAGCCTCGCGACCCCCAGGGTAAGATTCAATTGTTTCTTTCCCCTGAAAGAGAAATTTAAGAGGTGTTCTTTAGCGTCAAAATAAAGAATTTTTGAGGTGCACATTTCCTTCAAATCTGGAAACCAAGGCTGCGAAGGCCAATATGGAAATACCAAAATGCCTTCAGCTCTGTCAGACTTAATTTTTTGGAGGCATTTTAAAATCAATGGAAACGGGGGAAAAGCATAGAAATAATAAGGTGCCCAATTTGTGGTAAAAGCATCAATTATAAAAGAATCTGGATCCTGTCCCCATGATACATACTTTTCACACTTGGCATTGGCGCGAGATGCGAAGAGATCTATGTTTGGTTCTCCTAAAACGTCTATGATATTTTGAAATATTATACTCGAGATTTCAAATTCGGTATCAGTATTCTTGTTGCGTGATTCCTGGTCTGCTTCCACATTATCCTTTGTGTTTATATAGGATGCATATAACCATATTCTTCGCTTCTCGCACCATTGCCAAATATCTCTAGTGATTTCATTTAAATGGGGGAATTGAATCCCCCCCATTCGATTTATATAACTAATTGCGGTGGTGTTGTCGCAGCGTAAAAGAATAGCACAATCGAACTTGACTCTAGCAAAGGTTTTGAGACAGAGAAAAGCTGCTTTTAGTTCCAAATAATTAATATGAAACCTAAGTTCTTCGGGTTTCCATTTACCCCCAGTGCTTTTATCGTTACAAAAAGCACCCCAGCCCTGTCTCGACGCGTCAGAAAAACATTCCAAGGCGAACTTTGGTTTCTCAATCTTGTTCTGAGAAATAAAAATATTATCAGCCCACCACCTTAGATCTGGCAGTATATTGACTGAAGGAGTGAATTTAGCCTGGTAATTATTATGATTTTTGTGTAAAACTTTGTGTTTCTCTCGCTCTAATAGTTTTGTATACATCCAGCTATAGCTGACTGCTGGACATGCTGCTATCAGAACTCCAATTAATTGTGCCCATTCTTTGATGGTGCAACGCGGCAATAACAAAAAATTTTGAACTAGTTCATAAATATGGTTCTGCTTCTCTATTGGTAAGCTAATAGACATTTCTAAAGAGTTAAAGACAAAACCCAAATATTTACACTTAGTTTGTGGGGTGATACAACTCTTTTCGTAGTTTATAACGAAACCAAGACATTCTAACAATTTACGGGTTTCTCTCACATTATTTTGGCATTCCTCAAAATTGGATCCTAGGCACAAAATATCGTCTAAATAAATTACTGACTTGAAGCCCTGGCTTCTCAAATAACCAACGACTACCTTCATTATCTTTGTGAAGGTCCTAGGGGCGGCAGAGAGGCCATAAGGCATTGCATTAAATTCGTAAGTTACTAACTGCGAACTATTGTCCTCGAATTGGAATCGTAAAAACCTTTTATGATTATGTGCAATTGGAACCAATAAATAAGATTCCTTCAAATCTGTTGTTGCCATGAAATATCCTTCTGATATTAATAAAGCCGCTGTTCTGTAATCTTCCATTTTGAAATGTGTTTTCTCTATAAATTTATTCAGTGGTTTTAAGTTCAATATAAATCTATAGTCGCCATTAGGCTTTGCTGCTAAAAAAATATTTGACGTAAATTGGTTTCGAATTGGAACACATACGGATATAGCCCTAAGGTCAAGTAATTTTTTAATGGACTTAGACATTTGTTCTTTCTCTTTCGGTAACCAGTTTCGGTAGGTATTTGAATTGAACGTAACTTTTTTACAAAAAGGTATAGGATAACCATTTCGAATCCAATTTAAAACTACCCTATTTTTAGTAATTTTACACCAACAGTTGTAAAAAAATTTTAATCTACCGGCGTGTACCTCTATGTCCGAGGGCCTGCACGAGGGGGTCTGTTCCAAACTCTCGTTGGTGTGAAGTTGTTGCTCTGTGACGACGATGGTTTCTGATTCGTGTATGGAGTTTTCCTGGACCCTCCTCGCCCCCCCCTGTTCGGGCGAGAAGAGCCCCGCCAGTTTTCCTGCTGCCTTGTTGGCCGAGGTCGAGACGGACCAGGCATAGCCTTGGGGTCGGCTTTTTTAATTTGGGAGCCTTGTTTCTCGATAGCTTTAGATGCTTTGATTTTTTCAGGAAGACTACTACCGAAAAGCATCTCGTCTCTTTCGCTATCCTGAATGAGGTTGAGAAAAGATTTCTCCAAACCCTGTGTCAACGACTTCGTCCGTATTTGGGTTTCTGAAGCATGAAGGTCCGATAAGATCCTGCTGGCATCTGACAAATATTTTATAGCCTGCACTTTGTTGTCGCCCGTAAGAAGAACAGTGATGGCCCTGTTGATTGCTGTAAGGCCCACCCCTAACTGCTGTTGAGAGTTTTCAATCTTTTTATCCCGAGCACGGGCGAATTCAGAAACCGCTGCAGCTATTTCTGGGTTTAGAGTAGGGGCTCTAAACAGTTTGCAGTTCTGTGGAGTAGCATAATCTTTGCAGATTTTGTCTTTTTGATCTTTATCTGCCAGGCCCTTTCGTAAAATCGGGGCCCATCTTTGGGCTAGATCGGGGTGAATGTCCTCGCCATATGTAACCTGCTCGGGAACAAGTTCTCCCAAGGCTCTTAACACTTCGGGATCTAAAGCAGGCAACCCTACATCAGGGGCTGTCTCTTGATCTTTATTCTCGTTTTGAGGTGACGAAACATCTTCGTCAACAATAAGGTCATCATCTTTATTTGACGTCGTTTGAACGAGTGGGTTCTCGATATTGTTGGTTTCGACAACTAGAAAAAGTATAATATATCATAAGAAAGTGGGTAGGTAAGTAAGTAAAAAAGACATATCTTCATTTACACATCCCTAGTAATTTTGGTAATATTTATTAGGTAAATGAAACGTTATTTGGAACATAGTTATTAAGATACTAACTGGTTGACTCGCGGTCAACTCGGTAGCTATCTTTGTACCATTTTGGTTAACTCGCGGTTAACTCTTGGCCATAATTACTTTCTGGTTGACTCGTAATCAACTCTAAAGTATTAAAATAACGTTCAGATACAAATAATTTACTGCTAAAATGTACTTAACGTATTTAACGCGAAACATGTGGGTAGTTAAAATATGCTTACTTACCAGAATTTTCTTCGAAATCTGATGAATCCGAATACACAATCACTCTTTTACGACGTTTGACACTTATATTCTGCAATTTTTTTATTATATTTCGATAAAATTTAATTTTATCTTCAGCGCTGCGCTTCGGCATTTTTGTAATGCAAGGGACGCGTGCGTTCCGTTGCCCGCACGATAAAAGAATGAAACAAGATGGCGGGTGGGGAGTAGTGCAAGGGTGGATACAAATGAAATTGAGTATCTTTAATTTAAAATAAAATCTAAAAATCGTGCGCGTTATTGCCCGAACAATAAAGGGACTACTTGTTAGACTAATATATGTATGAAATACATATAATTACATTCTATATCTTCGAATAATGTGACGAAATAATAATTATTAGACGAAGAAAAATTTGAGTTTGATAAAAAAAAAACGATAATGAAACTACGTTTAATTTTCGTTCGTTCACGAAGTTTCGTTTTCGGAGAAAGAGAGTAGACCCCCAGATTCTTTTTCTATCTAACAGTGGGTCCTGTCTAACTTTCGGCGCAGTATAAATATAAGTTTACTAGAAGCAGTACGGAATCTAAAACAAATACGCACAGACGCGAGCATCTACAAGACCTTTATAGGAATGCGTGAGGTTACGTCAAAATAAATCTTGTTTAGTTCAAGATGGTGGTTAGGTCTCCCTTTTTCCCCGATTTAAAAAAAAGGATGACGTTCTCATTTCGACGTATGTTTTCTTAGATATTTTGCACAGGGAAAATACTTCAACTTGTGTGAATAGTCCTGTTTAGTTGAGTGGACTTCAATATTGGTTTGAAAATTAGCTCAAACACTGCATACTAGGAAATATTATTTATTCTGTAAGGTCAATGATACTGCGGTGGATTGTTCTAGGAAGTCACGAAATTACATTTTCGTCTAAACTTTATCGGGAACTATTACTTACAGAGGTTGAAGGTTTTTAGCAATTTTTTACAGGTATTGATAAAAAATCGTATTTCGGTGCTTTGTTTGTTTAATAAGGGCGTTTTCAAGAATAAGGGCTGAGGGGGAAGTAAGGGGATTATTAGGCCGAAAGCTTAGTTAGGAATTAAATATTGAAACCCAGAATTAGCGTTATGAAAAGTAATATTTGAAACAAATAAATTTCCCGTGGCGGCCTGCTACGCAAGCGACGAAAGTTCGAATCCCAGCGGCGTGTACCAATGAGTTGTTCTAAAAACTTATGTGCAGTGATTTCACACTACGTACTTTACATTGAAGGAAAATATCGTGAGGAAACCTATAATGTCTGAGAAGAAATTCCGATACGTATGTACAGTGCCTTAAACGGCGATAGACTCACCATCCGTCACGTTGGCACTTAATCGTCTTCGGTGAAAAAAGTGGGTGTTGTTATTACCTCTACCTACCCCTTCGAGGAATACAGGCATGAGCAAACATACTCGTATGAATGTATGTACGAAAAGTAATATTTGAAACAGATAAATTTGAACTTGTAGGTACTCGTATGTAGATAAGTTGTTGATTTATATTGAAACAAGTTTATCAATTTCTTGCTGCGATACTTTGAGATAAACACTAAACTTTGAAGATGTATTACCGAGTTTCAAGCATCATTTGGTTGTGGTATCGATTATAACCATTATCAGGATGTACCAATTTATTGGATATTAAATTAAATTGCTCGCCGACTAAAGTTGCCAAATAAAGGATTTCCTTATTGTGGTAATCGAGTAAGCTTCCGTTTTCTCATATCTTCAAATTATTTATTTATTACTTAACATAATCTGTGAGCACATATCTATTCTAATTATATTATTATTTACATAGGGATGTAATTTTTTGTCGTTTATTTTATTAAAATTTGAACAGTTTTAGTTTTTAGAATATCACTTTCAAACAAAAATATCGATTGCTTTATGATCCAATAAGCATTTTTTAGTTTCTAACAACTACATTTTACCACAAAAATAAATAGTAAGTGTGTAAAATTGTGTGTGTAATAGACAAAAAAAAATCAAAAAAGTTCAGGTATTTTTTTTTTTATTTTAATCCACCAGTTAATGTTCTGTGGCCAAAATTTGCGCCTAGAAAGCCTCAACCCTATACATACGTAAAAAAACAGTGATATTACTATTACCAATCATCTGCAGTAACTTAACCTCAGGGGCGGATCCAGCTTTGGGGCCAGGAGGGGGTCACATAGTCGTTCGTTCCCAAACGTTTGCCATCATACAAAGTTATTATATTATATTCAATTAATTAAATATTGAAGGCATGTAGTTACATAAAATCTGAATGGTGACAAAATATAAAAATAAAATCGTTATGTTCAATTAGTGGTCCACCTAAGTCCTAGAACCAGCGGGGGGGGGGGGGTCCTGACACCCATGACCCCCCCCCCCTGGATCCGCCGTTGCTTAACCTTCAGGGAACCCTTGCATAAGATAGCGTAAATTATAATAAAACCCAAATGTTAAGTAAAACTTTACCCGATGAATTTATCGTACTTATTCGATAAATTATTATCGAGTCGGGCCGTTTTCTGCGCCATTTGCCGAACGACTCGCTCTCGATTTAGCATCGATTTAATTCGAATTCGTTTATGAATAGGGATGGCGGAGTCTTAATGTTCCATTTAATATGTTAATTTGTAAAGATTTTCAAATGTTTTGGTACAAGTGTTCATAGGCGACAGTGGTTGATTACTTTATACTAGCTTTGTACCTAAAATGTAAAAAACGTACGCTAAAGATGCATAAGTAGTTGAAATGATTAATTTTAAACATGTTTCATAGAATAATAGGTGATTCAACTTAGTATTTTTACGTAATTTAACGATGAAAGTAGTAGACTTGCTTAACTTCTACCTACTTATTTTGATGTGCATTGCAAAAAACATTTTTAAAGTGTAAAAGCCATAAGTCCGTTTAGTGGTTAGTGTTCTTGACTGCTATACCTAAGTGTTGCGGGTTCGATTCCCTTGTCAGGGCAAACATTTTACGTGTTTACCTTGTGTCTGGGTGTATGTAGATATTATAAGTATTTATGATTAGTAAAAAAGGATATTTAAGTATTATATCTTGTCCACCCATTTTCGTAACTAAATGGCGCTGAGTGATAATTTCAGAACGAAAAATATATCTAAAAAAACACTTTAGGTGCAACCCTAGACTAGATCTTGAGTTTGAAAAGGTCGTATTGAGAGTCACGTGGTGTGTAATATACGCCCCAGTAAAACGATTTCCACGGTTCAATTGATTTGCGGTTTTATGTTTGCGTTACCACCGTTTTTTCTAACCTTACATGGATGTTAATTTTGTCACTGACTTTCGGAGCTTAATCACGAATTACTCAGAACATTAGTTTTTTGTGGGAACGTTTACGACTTAACAAAATCTGCACTAGATTTCCGCAAAAAAACATTTTAAGAACTGCAATGAATGTTTTATTTCTTTACAAGGTCGACAAGCTGTCGCGTCAGTTGGCTTCAATCACGGGAAATTGATACATAATACATAGATGATAAGGTTCAATTTTGTATCTTTAAAACCGACACTGCATGTGTGGGCTGTCAGGAATGTTGAGCGCTGACCGTAAATTCGCAGTATTCGTGTTTTGGGTTATATGTGCGCAATTATCTCTAATATTTACACTAAGCGCTCAAAACTCATGATCGCATCTATAATAGTTTACAATCAGTCTTGTCATCTTTGTATCATAATGAGGGGTCATTGACAACGTGGCCTAATATAAATGTATAAAGTACCTAGTAAATAACTTTAATAAATAAATAAATAAATGTACCTTCAAAGGTCCTTAACAAAAGAAACTTCGAGAACATTCTCAAATGTTCTCGATACGGTTCATTGTAATAACGAGGCTCTGAGGCTAACGACATTGTATAAAGCAGAGTACACAGTGTAACCAGATAGGGTGTGCCTAAAAATAGTTGTCTGGCAACAAGTGTGAGGCATTAGGTGCTTTTACATTACGACGATACCGACAACGATATCGGACGGCTGGGACGATATCGGTCGGTATTAAACCTTTCTCAAAAATATTATTTATTAGCAGACGTCACGCGGTTTCACCCGCGTAATTCCCGTTCCCGTGGGAGTGCAGGGTTAAATATAGCCTATGTTACTCATTGATGATGTAGCTATCCATTGCTGAAAGAATTTTCAAGATCGGTCAAGTAGTTTCGGAGCCTATTCAATGCAAACAAACAAAAAAATCGAATCTATCCTCTTTATATTATTAGTGTAGATTAGGTCCTTCCTTGGACCTTAACTGAATATTTCTACCACGTTCACCCCATATATTTTTTTTTAGTTAGTTGTTCCAAACTTAGTTCACCCTGCACTGTCTCTTTTCCAGATATCGGCACGACAATCTGTCGGCGACGATATCGTTGACAACGATACAGTGTGAAATCACTTAGTAATGACTAGCTGTGTTTACCCGGGGAACCTTCTGTTTTACTTCAAATAAATGTAGCCTAAGTTACTCCTAGTAACATTAGCTACCTGCCAGTGAAAGTCCCGTTAGGCCTAGCCGTTTCCCAGATTAGCCGGAGCAAACAGACAGACTCAGTTTGTTTTTTTAAAAGGTGATAAATTGGAATTACGAAGAGACAGTTCAATTTTATTTATCAGTATAGATTGTATAAACTACTACCAGTCCGACGATATCGTGCGGTAATCGTGTAGTTACAATTATCGTCTAACGTGAAAACGCCCATTGGCTTCGCGGGTTGTTTGACGAAGGCACGCCCGTGAGTGATGGTGTGTACACGCTTATAAATTATGTATTGTCTAAAAGTTTTTTTGACGGTCCAGACTTTTGTTTGCTTATATTTCATCGTATTCTAAAAGGACCATGAATTTTAACATCACTAGTAATTGTATTCGAGTTGATACGATTGGAATCGATTGAATTGGAAACAGATAAAAACAATTTTTATTTAAAACTACCATATTTTCCAAAATGAACACCATTGAGAATTGAGATATTCCTTATGCAAATTTCATCACGATATGAATGAAAACATTGTGAAGGAACATGCATATGTCTGAGATGTATTTGAAGACGTATGTATAGTGACTAAGACGGTGATAGACTCGCCCTCTGTCACGTTGGCACTTAATCATTTTCCGTGAAAGGAGGGTTTTTGTTATTACAACACCTCTGCGTACTTACCAAGATCCATAACGAAGTTTAGAAAAACGATGCATTCGTATAGATAAAATTATTTTGTATGGAAATGGCGACTTCCATTTATACTATTTAAAGATTACTGCATATTAGCATATCTTCTTAAAAGATGTTAGGAAAAATACGAACACGAGACAGGCCTCGAACCCACGACCTCTTCAAACCTTATTATTCCTAACCATTTTAAAGAATTTAGAATGCAAACATGTGTGTCATGCCTAAAAGTCTAATAATTATCATATCTGTCAGTGGACAGACAATAAACCTGTCCAGGAGGAATTGGAGGTCACCAGTTTGTAGGTCACCAACAGGTGTGCCGAGGGCACGTCCAGTTGACTTTGCCAACCTATTTCCCGAGAACACTGAAGCTTTTAAACTGTTACCAAGTACGGAACATTTTATTTATTTGTGCAATTGCGAAGTTGCGTTCACTACTAGTCAACTATTCATGATAATATCGAAAAATATTGTTATTTAAAACTTCTGTACAGATAAATAAAATTGAAGTGTCTATTTGTAATTCCAAATTAAGAGCTTTTCACTAAATGCATATGAAAGTATATACGGTACTCGCATAACAAAAACTATTTTAAATTATTGTCTCTGGCAAATAGCTAATGTAACAAGGAGACCAAGTTTTGTAAAAAAGTACTTAAGTTATTGCACAAAGATTAAAAAAAATGATAGCTTACTTTCCTATGTATTCGAACAAATAACCCCAAACATTTCCATAAACAGCACTTTATTAAGATCGTGTCCCATTAGTAGCAATCTGATATCCGAAACGTAACAGAAACGTGCCAATATCATCCCTTATCCCTTCAATCCTGTACCCGTGCCCAATTGGGGACTATTTGACAACACACACTGTGTTTGCCAGCTTTTAGACGGTCCCAACGTGCCTATATTGGCCTTTCTTAAAGGCGGTTCGATTCGGGAAAACGTTGCAGTTTTATGTAAAGTTGTGTGCGAAAATACGACTTGGAAATAGTAACATTTTAGGAACGGTTTTGTAGGAAATGTGGTAGGAAATTATGTCTTTAGGGAGTCTCTAGTCTTGTCTTTGGTTACAGTTAACTTAGAAGGTGTATGACGTAAAGGTATTTGTAAAAAGAACTTTCTAAACATCCATTTATATAAATTAACTTTTCTTATTAATAAGGGTAGTTACGAATTTCGATAGCCCATCTAAGTGGGCTATTTGCAGTATTAATTGTGGGTAACGATAGTAGGTCGTTACCGTTGCTTTGTAACTTCAATCTATAATGAAGACCAACTATGATCGTTTAAGCAGCACGTATTATGAACTTCTTGGCTTCTGTGTTTAATTTTACGGTACAAGAAACGTCAAAGCTCAGAAGTTTTTAATACGCTCTGCTTAAACCGATAATTTTAGGCTGTTACTATAAAACTATGGTAATACTTATATTATAAATACTGAAGTATAATTTGTAAATGTAAAATTTTAATAATAATGTAAAGTTTTGAAGATACAGGGTAGGGTGACTTTAATATAGTCATATTTCAGGGTTCATTCTGACGCTACGTTATTAATATTCTTCGTAAGCAATTATAGAGTACTAGCTGTGCCCCGCGGATTCACCCGCGTAGATTTAGTTTCATGCTTAATTTCTCCGCACCCTAATATTATTTATAAATAAAATATGCATTCAAAGTCTCAGCCCGATCGGTTTAAAATTGACAAAGTTTCATACAAACTTTCATCCCCTATTTTATCCCCTTGAGGGTAGAATTAATCAAAATCCTTTCTTAACGGATGCCTACGTCATTACATCTACCTGCATGCCAAATTTCAGCCCGATCCGTCCACTGTTTTGGGCTGTGCGTTGATAGATCACTATGTCGGTCAGTCAGTCAGTCTCTCCTTTGAGTTATATATAGATGGATACCGCTTACCATATCAGGCCCCACGTATGCTTGTTTACAAAAAATTTCAGAATAAATACCCAAAACCTCATGTAATAATATTTTCCCTGGAACTTGAGAACCAATCATAAACTAATATTACCGTTCCCGCAATTTTCAGTAGCAATTCTTTTTCGATGTCTAAGTAAATAGTACTTCCATCCACATTTTCATCAGAATCCAATATAATAGAGCTCGCTTTTCGTTTAATAGAAATTCTTCGGAAAGTAATTAATTTTTCCGCAAAATAATTTAGGCCGAAGCGAGAATAGGTTTATTAATTTTCTATTTTTTCTCGTGCGTTTTATGACCAAAGACAGTATATTTAGATAACCTGTTTAAAATTATATTTATACGGTATATTAAAGTTTATATATTGTTGACGCGTGTGCTAGGGACACGTAAATTTACATACGACACTGTCGATATGTTGCGATTGGTTTTTAGCCGACATCAAAAATAGGAGGTTCTCAATTCAATTGTATGTTATTTTATCATCGAATAATCATTGTTTCATATAAATAATCGATTTATAATTATTATTATTTTCGAATCTATTTAATAAAAAAAAATTACTATATCTTGTATATTTAATACTTAGCTGTTAGATTCTTATTAATAGATAATAATCAATTAAGCATGTATTAATACAACTTTATTGTTATAAACAGGAATTATTCGAGAGTACATAAGAAACAAAAAATTCCAATTAAAAAAATACACCAATAATTAAAGTTGACTTTAAGAGTTCAAATATAACCTGCTTCTCTTTTGAAGTCGGTTAAAAAGCTTCTTTTTTCCTCAACATGTTTTACAAATTCCTTTACTCTTATTATATATCTCGTGAATGTTAAACGTGGATAATTGAGACGCTCTTTTTCTTTACAGGTAAGTAAGCAGACTCAGCTTTCATCTTCCAAATTGAAATCGTATGTAAAATCCTTTGAAATGTTGTATCGATACCAATTTAGGTCAAAGGAACCATTGCATAATCTCTAAAGGCCCTATTCAGAAAGGGATACATTTTCGGATTAAATCATTTGAATCCAAGGATAGATTATTTGCCCTGAACCAAGTAAAATCCCTCACTTTAATTTACTTATTCTCGATGTTTTCATAAAAAAAAGTCAAAATTGACAGGACTATCTGTAGGTCTAGAGGTCGCAAACGCTACTGTGAAACACGAGATCCTGGGTACAATCCCTGGGTCGGGCAATGTGATATGAAAAAAATGAAAAAATTATGTATGGATTAGTGCCCGGTTATTGACAACTAGCGGACGTCACGCGGTTTCGCCCGCGTAGTTCCCGTTCCCGTGGGAGTACGGAGATAAAATATAGCCATGAAATCTGCTAGTATTGAATTCACATTTCAAACTTATGGTATTTGTGCGTTCAAGGCGTATTTGTATGATAAAATAAAATCTCTCATATAATATTTTCTCCATGGAAGACCTATAATCCTAATGACGGTTTAATTTAAATTTAGATTACGCAAATACTTAGCAAAGTAAATGAATTCTTTCGTTATTGTTCGGATACCATTCCGAAATGCGGAGTTCGCGATCTCGTTTCAACTTTCGAATTAAAAAATTTGTTTTGTAAACTTCCACGGGGCGAAACTTTAAATTAATTTTGCGTTAGCCTAAAAGTAATTAATCTTTAATTATTATCTCAATTGCGAATACTTACCATATTTATGATACGAGGTAAAGTCGTCTTCAAGTAATAAATTATAAATAAACCAGGAAAAGTAATCCAAAGGAAGTTATGGCTTGAAATTACGGCATCCAATGTGTTTGGTATGAAAAAAATGGAAAATGCAGGTTTAGCCAATAACACGCATGAAAAAAGTAAAAACATTAATCTCTACATCTTCTATTTACTATATAACGTGGCACAGTTGCTATTGCGCATATGATTCGATCAGCGAAGTTAAGCAACCATACGCCTAGCCAGTAGTTGGATGGGTGACAGCCCGAGTTCCCTCCGTGCCTCGGAGAGCACGTTAAGCCGTCGGTCCCGGTTGCCAATTTAACATCTTTGGCAATCGTTACAGGTCAGTCAGAGGCCGAAGAAAGTCTGACAACTGGTTTAACCCAGATTGCCGATTTTCCTCATAAAGGGTTACGAAGGTCAGCTAGCAGTCGCTTCAAATAAAAATCAGGTGATCAGCCACATCGGGTTGAATCAAGTGCCGACCCCAAATACATGGGATAAGGCCAGGGAAATGATGAGTGTTATATAAACATACTAGGCATATAACTAAGGGCCTTAGCTATATACAAGAGTTGATTTAAACTGAAAGCCCACCCTGTCCATTCTAAATATTGCTGAATGTATTTCCAAAATTACTTCCTTTATGCAAACTTTTATATTTTGTATGTAAATCTTGCCGTAAGGGTTATTTATTTATTTATTTATGAGGTGCCAACGTGATATTTATACACAGTACTGACTTGACTGATTGATATATCAACGTAGGCCTAAACCGCTGGTCGTAGGGATAAGAATTTAGTAAAAGTATAGGTGCCCACTAAGAAAGGATTTTTCGAATGTCGAAGTCGAAAATCGAATAAATTTCAATGCGTTAGCTGTGTGTTAAATATGGCCCGAGTATTCAAAAAAAATATTCTTACTATTGATACATATAACAAATTTTAAAATTAATTAATTAATTAGACTATAGTTACCGAAAACACGCCTGCTCAATGCCATGTACTAAAGTATAAGTGAATAATTTGTCTTGTAAGTGAAATTATCTGTAATTTCTTAAGACAATAAAGTTTCTTTAAACCTAAATTTACATAGTTTTTTTTAGATTAATGTTGGATAGGTATTATAATTAATAACGACAAAATTAAACATTGCTGGAAATTTTGACACAGAGTTCACGAAATACACATAGCGACTTCTGCACGCGCAACGACGGTATGTAACATTATAACTCGCCGATCACAACACTTAAATCAACCCATTAATATAAGATCGTTATCGGCATTCCGTTCCAAGTTGCGAAACTAATAAATACACACATACTCGTAACTAAACGTAACAATTAAACAACAAATAGCAATTAGAGATCTCTATCAAACAACTAAAACTTTCGTCATCTGCGTAACGGTATCCCATAACGTAGGCATACCCTTCGTCGCAGTCGGGTAAAATAAACTACCCTCGATCCCTAAGGTCGGCACGTGACCGGCTCTGATTAAATACTATGATAATTTGCCTTTGTGTGCGTGCACATATAAGTGTTACTGCTATGAAGATTATGTTATTATAATGAAACTTGCTTTCGCCCGTAGCTTCGACTGTAGATAGTAAGCCTTTAGCGGTGGGATTTCGGAATACACTTCTATAATGTACACCATTTTTTTTTACTGGTTGCGTAATATACAAATAGTTTGTAATGTGTGTAATAAATACGTACTAAATTATACTGAAAAATAATAAACTATGAAATAAAATTTATATTTAAATTATTATTATTATTTAATATTATTTGATAACAATATTAATTAAGTACTTAGTTTATACAATATTCTTCTGCCCACGCACGGTGAACTGCGTCGCATGATTTTTTATGTGAAAATGTAGCCTATATCCTTCTCTTGAAATCAAGCTATAAAAAAAAATCTTAACAGCGGGCCTACCATCATCGGTTTAAGCAGAGCGCGTTAAGAACTTCTGAGCTTAAACGATCATATTTGCCCCTAGTAGTAAAGTCAGAAACAGTCGCATAAAGATCGTTACACTTAAGGAGGTATGAATTTAAGTACGAATAGTATGGATTTACGTATTTATTCTTTCAGCGGCGTTTATCGGTAGTTTAAAGGCCTTATTTAATAAAGTAGAATCGTGAGTCACACAAACCCCTTTGTGAGTTTCATTTCGTCCAACGTTCATCCCTTGCAGTCACGTGTCATACAAATCCAGGGTGCGAAAGTAAAGGGCGCCCGAAACCAATTTGCTTTTGTATTCTATAAGCCTAATTCCCCCGTCCCTTTCACACACGTGCAAATCACCCGGCCAGAAGGAGACGGCTACACGCGAATAGATTCAGCGTGAACCGAGGGTTGGAAGCAATAAAGTGTAGTTTTATTTGAAGTGAAACGTTTAGTTTTGCGTTTTATTTTATGGTTAGTAGAGTCTAATTTTGTGCGACTGTAATTGGGGGTAATAATAATTTTAACGCTTAATCCTAGCCGACAGACTGAACTAGGTATTTTATTATATATATTGTTGTTGAGGGTGGGAGACATGCAAAATCTGTATATAATTTTGCTTAAACACAATGAAAGTCTTTGTTGGAACGAATTAGCATTTTAAATGTTCAAGAGAGCGTTTTTTGGTGGGTTTGTTATAAATTATTATTAGCGGACTAAGTTGTCAACTGTAAGGGTTGGTAAAAATGCAGCTAACTTTATCAATAAAATCAAAAATATACAAAGTATGTTTTGCTTTAATTAAATTTTTATTCTTAGTTCACATTAACCTCGGGCCAACTATGATCGTTGAAGCTGCGCGTATTACGAACTTCTTTACTTTGATGTTTAATTTTACGGTACCAAAATATGAAGTTCTTAATACGCTCTGCTTAATCCGATGATGGTATCCTATTATCCGTAATCGCTTCGCTGGTATAACTTACATAACTTTTAACATACAGACCCTGACATCGAAACATTTTGTCAATTTTTTTAATACTAATGAATACGTGATGTTACAACACTTTCCTTAATTTATTCAGTGTTACCATTATCCATTTATTGAATAAAAAATTAATTAAACTTATATTTAAATTTGACATAACCCTAATTATAACTACTATGAACCAAGCGTTAAAAACTAAAAAGAAAGCTTAAGTGAATTAAAAAATAATGTTCCAACTTAATGTATGTTAATGAAACATGTGTTTGATGGGTGACTAAGCAGAACGGTCTCAGGCAAATTGCATCCCTGGACAACAAAGTGCCGACGACTCGTTCACTCATTCATTTTGTTTCAATTAAATAGGGCTGTCGCGCACCTGCAACAATTAAGTTCAGTGAATGCGACGAGATCTACTAGAAAAGTTTCCTTTGATAGTTGGAACTTGGAAATGTTTAGGTTGCAAAATTTCAATCTCAAAGGCTGCAAGTATGATGGGGCCCAACTATGATTATTGCAATGATAGTTCAGCTCTTTGACAGTGACAGATGTATATGCGTCATATACATCTGTCAAACTAGCATGTCAATTAAAGAGCTCTTGGTAAGGCCACTGAAGTTTAAATAGTTCATACCAAAAAGTTACCCAAAAATTCAATTAATGGCTTGGTAATTATATACTGTCAGAATCATACATCTGTCTCATAATATGAGTCAAAAAAAACAAAAGCTATTATCCCTACATATAATATCGAAAGTAACTCTGTCTGTCTGTTATGCTTTCCCGCTCTAACCTCTCAACCGATTTTGATGAAATTTGGCACAGACAATCTTTAGACCCTGAGAAAGGACATAGGCTACCTTTTATTTATTATATATTAAAAATGAAACTAAATCTACGCGGGTGAAACCGCGGGGCACAGCTAGTATTCTATAATAAGTTATTTCGAGCTGCTAAGACACCGAGCGCCAATGAAATATCGGGGAAATTAGGTGGAGTGGAACTACAGTAATATGTATCATTTTCAACTAGCTGCGCCCTGCGGTTTCACCCGAGTTCTATTGCACTCACTTTTTTTAATGGCGATTTTCAAACCCAAGTTTGTCACTTGTACGATTTATTAAAGATTCCCTTTTATGTAGATAGGATCAAGGTTTGCTGCATTTATTAAGCGTTTCTTAAATGTTCCACCCTTGAATGAAAACATTTATAAATTCGGAACGCTTTGTTAATTGTTCGCCAAATACGCGGCAAAAGTGACAGTTTAAGATTCAAAATGGCGGAGTTTTACACTGTTTAATTCGTACCGTTTGGCGCCCTTTTGGCCCAATGTAAATTAAACGGATCTTAATTAATAGGCAGAAATGCACTGTTATAGTCAACGGGTCGAAATGCTCCCTTTAGGGAAATATACTATTTATTTAGGTCTTATTTAGGTATAATAGTTGTTCAAGCTAAAGGCAAATTTGACGATGACAAAGCTTTGACTGTATGTCTAATTACGCTGTCAATTGTCAAATTTTGCTGTCAGTGTCATTTTTATGCGTACAAAAATGTATGATAGACGATTAAACCTAATATTTAGTTTTCATAACGGCATCTGACAATTTTATTCGATGATATGTGGAACATATAAAGACAATGCTTATTTTTATTATAAATAAATTTCTAAAAACTGATAATGCCTCAAATGTTAATAAAATAAACGGCGAAAAATTCAATAAAGTAATAAAATAATTTAAAGGGTTTTTATTTTATTTTTTAATGTCGATGCTCTGGGCCTAAAATATGCTCATAAAAAGTCCACACCCTATATATTATGTACTTAAGGAATAGTGACAAATAAACGCTTTTAGCTGTAATAATGTGAATCAATCATGTCGTCTGTCTAGTTATAAATATAATGGGGTGGACAGTGGGCTATAGAGAGCCCACCCTTGGTAAATAAATGGTATCGATTTTAATGTAATCATTAGGGTGCGGTGTTTCAATGAACTCTACTTTGCTTCCATACTTTTTTATTTATAAGCTCTTTATGAAAGCTTTCCATCGATATGTTTTGTAGTTAATATTGATTACTTATGTGTATGAAGAGATGCATGAATGTGGTGGCGTGAAAGGACCGTGGTGCTTATGAAGAAAGCAGCACAGGGACCATGACAAGTTATTCGCGTCGCGCTAAACAGATTCAAAAAGAGACTACTGCGCATTCAAGGCCAGCGCTCATATCTCGTGACGGCTTCTATAACTACTCTGTGTCTATAGGATACTGCGTGCGTGAGCGTGTATGATTACGATGCTAGTAGATTACTAAGAATATTATTTGCTTCTTAAACTCTTATAAGCTGAAGAGATTGATTGTATGCTTGAAGTTAATCTAAGGAATTCCAGGTCCAATTTGAAAAAATATTTCAGTGTTAGATAGCCCATATATCGAGGAAGACTATATATCACGCTAAGACCTATCAAGGGTTAATGTTAGCGCTAGCCCAAAGTAACAATTCCAGGCGTACGAAGTCTCGGGCAGAAGCTTGTGAGTCACGTTTTTCAAGAAAAAAAAGAATCATCAGTCTAAAATCAAAACATAATTTTAATATGCTTGAAGTATAATAAAGTTACGTAAAGGGTGGTTATGAAAAATTGGTGAACATTTTATAAGGACACCAATTTTTCATCCCCTGTTACTGTTACTGAAACAATGGACGTGAAAAATGGATCAACTTGCAATTTGAACATTATGTCTCAGTACTTTGAACACTTTTATTTACCAAGTTGATAATAAATACTTTTTATTACAAGAAATTTATTGCGAACACGTGTAACTTGGAGTTAATAGGCGCGATCAGGGGCCTTACCATGAGCTCTTATTGAAATGATAGTTTTATTCATATTATGAGACAAATGTATTGAAATTGTCACACAGCTGAACTATCATTGCTATAAGAGCTCATGGTTGGGCCCCTGTTCACATTTTTTTTAGTTATGTATTTATTTGGAAGACACCTTATAAAAGAAACCATACCCTCTCTATGCAACCTTAAGTGATTTAGAAGTGGTATAATAATTAAATTAAATATTTTACTAGAATTATTTATGTATTTTTTTTAACTGGATTTCTAAACGATTAGTTTTTGAAACTTTATCATATTTAAATGATTAAATGTTCAGATGCGGGATGTTGATACCAAATAATTGTTTCGTCGATCCTGTGTTCCGTACTTCTCTAAGCTTATAACAAAATTAAGTGTAGCTTTTATATACAATTCAAGTTGTGCACTAAAATCAGGGCAATGCTTTTGTTTTTCGTCCGCAGTAATAAGTGTAAATAACAAAACACGTTTAGGCTTTCAGACAAATATTATGTTGTTGGTTATATGCTATGCTAGCTGTGCCCCACGGATTCACCCGCGTAGATTTAGTTTTATCCTTATTGTCGCGGAACCCTAATATTTTTACCTGGAACAGGCAGACAGACGGACAGACAGACAGAGAATTTTTTTAAAACTTGGTTTTTTACTGTCAGTAGCGTGTATACTTTCATATGCATTTAGTGAAAAGCTGTTATTTTGGAATTACAAACGGACACTTCAATTTTATTTATCTGTATAGATGTATAGATTATATAATACCTTCGTGAAAGTTTACGAGAACTTGTAAAGGAAAAATAGGGTCATTTTTCAACTCCCCTCTGAGGGACTAGACTTGTGGGACTTACAGACGTTAATTTTGGAAAGAGATGGATGTTTATATCTGTTGGGTAAGGTTGCGGTGCCTTTATTAGCGTTGCAGTAATTATAGTATCTTGATTTGTAAAAAATACTACAATGATCAACGTAATCTTTTTAGGTAACAAATGCTTTGAATACTTTCTGTGTACGACTCATACCTGTTATGAGTATGTTTTAGTTTCACTCATTGTTAGTGGATGGCTTTCCATATATACATGTATTTTGTTATTCTTTTTTGACATTATAACAAACCGTTGAATATGAATACTAGGTTTATTTAGTCCCAAGTATTTGATTCAATTAACATCAAGACTAAAGGAATTGAAACGAAATGTGAAAAATCTTACATGTATATGTTTGGAGAAGGAGAAAACTATACTAGTAGTTTTTTAATTTCCTTTAATTACTTACTAACTACTTGTTTTACAACAACTTAACTCGAGCGTCGAACTCAACAACGAGAGGTTCAATCATTTCAATCATTTCAAATTAGGAAATTGATACATAATACATAAAGCATAAGGTTCAATTTCGTATCTTTAAAACCGAAACTCGACGACGGGTGGGACGCTGAGAAACCTTAGTGAATAACTCCGCAGGTCTAATCGGAGCAATGAAACACAGGTTCTGAAGTTCTGGTTGAATATATTGGTTTGACAACTCGGATATTGACTACAACATGACATTTGTCATTAAAATATATACAATTAATCCAGATGTAAAGTAATACAATCCCATTTTGTTAGAAAATAGGTTACTACGGATATACTCGTACATAATATTTTAAACATTACTTTGACTAAATAATTTCCATTCCTAACCGCTCGCAATGGAACCCCACCTTAAGATACAGTTGAACATTAACAAAATTTATGTGTTTGTGAGTGTATTCCCTTGTCTGAACTTCCGTACATATATATATATATATATATATATGTGTTCGTCTTATTGTAGCAAATATTGTATATATCTAATGGAACTTGACGGGGATTATTCTATTCTTTACCTAAGTGCTTATGGACAGCACTCTTTTTACGACACGGATCATCAATCTTATGATACGTGTATCAATTAAGTTGATTCTGAAAGATTGTAAATCTTATCTAAACTAATATGATAGAGAGGAAAGATTTGATTGATTGTTTGTTTGCATTGAATAGGCTCCCAAATTACTTGACTGATCTTGAAAATTCTTTCAGCAATGGATAGCTACATGATGAGCGAGTAATATGCTATATTATATAGCGAGGACAACGTGGCTGAAACCGCGTGACGCCCGCTAGTCTTATGATATCTAAGTTATGGCAATATTGGGTCCCGTTGCCCGGAATCCTTGGGATCTTTTGTGCCGCCCTTGCCCTTATGCTCTACGTACCTGACTCCTCAAATACTCCCAGAACAAGCCGGCAGATCTTGCCCATGGGGAAGAGCTTGTGGTCCTCTGGTTTCGGATAATGGTAAAACTATATGGTCTGCTATAAATAAATTTATATGCGAATATTAGAATTTTTGTAATCTTGTTTTATTAATTTTTTTTTATTAATTTAATACAAGTTTTATTACAATATAGCAGACATTAATAACAACTCCAATATCCTATTCCTAAAAAACAAGCCTGCTACAAAATGTATATTAAATTTGAAACTAAGTTGATAACTTCAAAGTCCTGACTGATTAAGCAATTAGTATGTTTGAGATCAAAGTGGATCTCAAACATACTAATTGCTTAATTTCTAATGTCATTCAGTAACAAACACAATAAATCAATACATAGTGTCTAGATTTCCAATATATTGTGACGTATAGTAGCTAAAGTGCTGATAACACGCGAGGTCTAAACAAAGTGCTTTTTAAAACTCCATATGTGTCGATGAATAAATAAACCCGTCACATTATCGACCAAGTGAAGTTACAATGTAGGGTCAGATCACGTGGCAACAGACTGCCACAAAACAATCGGTTAATAATAAGCTCAAAAACCGGTAATAATAATACACAATAATTACTTGAAAGCAAAGCGCGTGCCGTATAATACAGTACTTTACGGTTTATAGGGGGTATACGACAGCTGCGTGCGAAAGTCACATCTGCCGACCCTACTGCTCACGCACACATTTCCTCACACCGATACCATAAAATAAAAACATACAGAAGGGCAACTCCAATACATAGTCTCAGCCACACGTAGACTCGCGCGTACGAGAATCTCGGATCTATTCGGGCTATTCCAGTATCAACATTAGAACCACATTTTTGGGAGTTTGAGCTGTATTCATCATGTGTGCATGTACTCTTAGCGGTTTTATGTGGAAGCTGACGTTATGTATGTGTTTATTTCGTGACACGCTCGAACACACACGCACCCTCGACAGTTCAACGCACACACCCACAGAACTTTGTATACATTTAGGGTGTTGCCCCATTGTTCAACCGCTTTCAGGGCTCGCCCGATAATATTTTGTTTTTACTTGTTGAATGTATTTTGATGGATGATTGTTGATGATTGATTGTCCTCGTCTTTTTTCGTGTTGTTCAATTGTAATAGATTTCGCGGTGTGACCGTTTTTTACGTTTGTTTGATATTTTTAGATTTTACGGGAAATTTGACACGTACCTAGTCTAAATTCTCTTTGAATGTGAAAGTAATTGAGAAATATTCAGTCAGACATAGTCGCTTGCTTAGCTATCGTACAAAAACCATTATTATACCATCACATTTCGAAAAAAAATCTAATATTTCTTCGTACTATTTATGTGGTCTGATTTCCTATATATCTGAAATGTGTTAGGATGTTATCTTTCAAGTTGAGTAAATGGCAATCCAATTGTGAACTACTGGTATTATGAACCGCCCTGTTTTCCATGCCGTGGTAGCAATCAGTTAATGTGTGGTATGAAGGCATCGGTTTTACAATCTGCAATATGGAATTTATTAAAAGCCGCGTGGAATCAACCGTTGGTGTGATTGGCCAACATTGGTGATGTTTGCTCAAATGTTTGATAATCAGCCTTTAATGATATTAAATCGCCGCTTTGTGATTGATTTGACATTGATGAGACGATACTTAATAACCAAATTGAAATGTACCTATACCATAATATTAGTTCATTCAAGTTCACTAGATGGCGCTCTTCTAAATTAGAACGCGCTATCAAGATTCTCTATACAACATTTAAATAGGACAAAGAGTTCGCAATTAATAAGATCGAATTCGGAGTACAAAGAGTTCTCATTCAGTTCACTTCGCAGTTGTGTTTCATGCAGTACTTAAACCTATGGGAAACTAGTTCAGTTGTATGATAAAAGCCATGAATTTGATCTCGTTGGTTTGGTACTTAACAATGATAATGAATCGCGTTGCCTTACCAATCTACCTTACGCGTTACCGCTTTTGTGCAAATATTTGCCTTTGAATTTTGTTTTGCGTCATCTCATATCCTATTTCAATTATCACGAATCCCGATACACTCCATCATATTTTGAGTGCAAAATTGTGTTTGTTGGTTCTATTATTCCGTATTGCAAAGAATGATGTGACATTTTGCCTAGACCTAGATTTAGGGCTGGAAAGAACATACTTTTTATCGTTGCCAAGTAGAATTATCCCAGGGAAAAATTCTTACGGCCAAATATTGAATTTGAGATGGATATCAAATATACTGAGGAATCAGAGGTTCTGATTTCGATCCCCGGGTCTGGTAAGGTGTTCTTGGGTTTTTTGATATTTCCCAGTAGTAGCCCGGAATTAATTTAATTCTATTTTGAATTCTAATTCTTGAAGAATTCGAAGGAGAGTCTCAGTAGGACATTTTTTATTGAGTTGGCAATATGTTGGGAAAGTTATGCCCTTGGTGTTACCGGCGTCCGGTAATAACCGCTTACCTTAAGATCGGCCGTACGCTTTGTTGCCACCTCGGTATAAAAAAAACACTTGCAACAGACATTGTAGGTCTGTATTCTTCAGTGACTGCTCTAGCAATACGGCTATAAAAAAGCAACAGTTCAAATACGAAATTTTAGAAAAAGGGACTCGTACCGGATTTAATTTTGACATATTTATAGGGATATAAACTCGCATGTATCGAATATCCGCAATCCTGTGAGACTAGCGTCGTCCTTTATACAATTTTATTGGTTTTTCTGTGCCATAAAACTTTTGCCAAAGGAATTCTTTGGAACAATCCCGATTTTGGTCTTGTTGTTGGATCTTCTTTGTTACACTTTGGCTGGACTTTCACGAAAAGAGAATTACGGGATACGAAAGTTGCTTTGGTCAGTTTTAATTAGTACTTGGAGATTACTACAAGGATTTAAAGCTATTACTTTACTAACTCCTTACTTAATTAATTAACAAAAAGTTGTCTCTCTTTAACGACATTTTAGCGTTTAAACTACGCGTTTTTCTGAAAGCGTATACTGTAAAAAAAAGTATTTATTAAGAAGTTACATCTTCTAAGTTTTTCATTTCAACTTAATTTTCAGGTAAGCAGTAATGAGGTGAAAACTTTGATTAACTGAAAATACTTAGCACGTTACTAGTATAAAAGATATTGCTCTTACACACGCAACGACTCGAACCTATCCTCCTTTCTGGGACTGTTGGATCCTTATTTAATGTTATCCATTACCTTTCTTGCAGTTAATCATCCCTAAAACCCATTTTTTTCTGTCTGTCTAGTACCTTTTCTAGTATTAGAGCGATTTAGTTGGAATTTTGGTATATACATAGATAACTTTACCAATAGGAACACATTTTCTTCATTCAAGCGGCCGAATTCACAGGCAGAATCCATGTGGTAAACAAATCTATACAGATAAATAAAATTGAAGTGTCTGTTTGTAATTCCAAAATAACAGCTTTTCACTAAATGCATAGGATTATAAACGCTACGGACACTAAAAAACTAAAATTTTTCTCTGTCTGTCTGTCTGTCTGTCTGTTTGTTCCGGGAAATCTCTGAAACGGCTGGACCGATTTTAACGGGACTTTCACTAGCAGGTAGCTGATGTTCCAAGGAGTAACTTAGGCTACTTTTATTTTAAAAAACATTTAGGGTTCTGCGGGAATAAAACTAAATCTACACGGGTGAAACCGCAGTGCACAGTTAGTAATGTATGTATTAAAAACATATTATGCAATTTATTCCGTAAGTGAGAAAGGGATGTCATACAAAGCTGTTTCATTGACACCAAAACACATGAAAAACTCTCATAGCGCGATTTAGGTTATCGTTAAATTGACTTGCGATTTTTACGAATAGCGCCACCTATGTAGTTTCGCCGGTACTACAATACACTTTTCAGAAATCAAATTGAGAAGCATTTAAATTTTATCTGCTTCTACAATTGAAACTGTTGTGACTTTAAAGTTAAAAGACCGGAAAACACAAAATTCCACTTTTATAACTGAACCAAATTGTTGGAAATCTGGGCAATCACCAGGATTCAAACTGCTATATGCGAATAACGTTACGTTATACGCTATTACGCTAACTGCTAACCGTTCAAACGTTCGACTCAATTCCAAAGAACTGTAACGGTTTTATTGGGAAACTTTGTATACCTATTTGTTGCTGTTAAGGGGTAGGTTACTAGCTATTTTGTTGAATTTGAATTATCTTTAAAAAGAGAATCAGCATTGCTATTCAACGTGGTAATGCTGCCAGCCTTCTTGGCACAATCATTCAATCACGATCAACAGAGACATTGATTTGGGCCAAGTTTTCTACTTCTAGTTAGTTTTAAGTACTGTTCCTTGAATATATAATTAAGTTTTTATTCAATAAATGTTCTTTAAGACGTATTCCTATTACTTGCAACATTTCCACAGCTTTTATTGCTAACTAGCTTTGCCCCGCGGTTTCACCCGCGTAGATTTAGTTTCATGCCTCATGTCACGGAACCCTAATATTTTAATAAATAAAAGTAGCCTGAGTTACACTTGGTTTTTCGGTGTCAGTAGCGTGTACACTTTCATATGCATTTAGTGAAAAGCTGTTATTTTGGAATTACAAACAGACACTTCAATTTTATTTATCTGTGTAGATGTATAGATATAGATGTGGAAAATATGAAGGCGCTGTAAAATTGCATATAATATAAAATCTCAATTCGCCTACTTCACACATAAACAAATACGTATTAAGGCTTGGGCATAACGCGAAATTCGCAGACTGGGTTTTAAGTATTCAGCGAATAAACGATAATAAGAAGGGATAAGTAAACACATTAAGCAGTATTTACTTAATTTGAAACTTAACTTGAGTAAATGTAAGTGGAATCATCCCCTAATCGACATTATTTCAGCATAATTTTCAGCAACTGTAACTCGATTGTACGTAGAATTCGAAAACATTTCACGCTGTAAGAAATAAATGATAAATTCATTGCCTCTTTTACCGTCTCCGAGAAGCGGCAGACGTTTTTATAGGCGAATATAAAACCTTATGCCCACCATCGAGTTAGTAAAACTTTTTACATACAAATAAACCTTCGCAGTAAGCGTTATATGACTTTATTATCATAACTTGTGAAACTACCGACTGTCATATTTCCTTTATCAAAAAAGAAATTCCTACATCCCGAATAAAGCCTATATAAGCTGGGAAATCCCATGATTTTCACGTCGGCTCATGTTTTTGTCATCGGCATAATACTTTCGTGTAGCACTGGCGGTAACAAATGTTCTCGGAGCGATCCCTTCATTTGCAAGTCAACTGCTAGAGCGGGACGGGTGCGGATACACGGTATTTTTAGCACGAGTCAAGTTCCACAATTTGTCGTCGGAATCACTGATTAATGTGAGATTAAACATAGTGTTAGGTCAATGTTTTGTTTATGAATGTAGCCGGTTACAAGGGGAGAGGAAGACCTAAGAAACGATGGATTGTGTGGATTATGGCTAGAAAGGGTGTGAATATAGAAATGTCGACTGATAGAGAAAAAAACATATGCCTAAATATATAACTTTTACCACCTATATACGATTTAAAAACTGGTACAATCCGGTACATACCGGGTACGATCAAATAATGTTCATTTACCTGTATAGGCGCGCATGATGTCATGATAATCAATCAATTAAGTCGTCTGCTAGTCACTAATCATTTAGAAGAAAAAAAAAGATTTATTAGATCTCGAATAAACTTATTTTGCCTTACGCCTACACTAGTGGTAAACACGTCTAAACGATAAATAAGGATATCGACGTAGGTCGATAAATCAGCTACATTATCGATATATTTAGGCATTTATACATCCCGCGGGGTCTAATGGAAGCTTTTGCAGATGTTGTCACATTTATTTCGTTGTCACGATATAGAACAGTAGACAAATACGATTGTCGATACTCTTTCTATATTAATTTATTGTTTTCTTATCCATACATACAGTTAAATAAAATTTACTTTTCTGGTTGTAATTCCAAATTAAAAGCTTTTCACTAAATGCATATGGACGGATACACGGTACTAGCATAAATCGCTTTAAAGTATATTTTTCTGTGTTAAATTAGTTACTTATGCTAGATATCGATAAATTATTGCTGTTAAAAATGTCCTAAGTTCTTCATTAAAATATTCAAACATTTAAAGGAAAATGAACACATATTACTTACTATATATATATTATATATACTCGTGGCCTTAAATTGATTTAAGGATTGAAGTTCACTTGTTGTAAAAACTACCTCAAGGTAGAGGTAGTTTTTACAACAAGTGAACATTTCTAATTAAACTTGCTCAACAAAGTATTATTATTCTTGTGAGCATAATTTAGCAAAAAGAAACATGCAATGACAAATAGTTTTTCCAACAACTAAATTCTTGATTAGTAATAACCATAGGTCGCGTGTAATAGTTACTCTACTTACAGTTAGACCGCATTGCAGCTCCTACCCCCTAGGTAGTCCCCTATACCATAATTACATAAAAGCAACGGAAGGACGGCTTCCTACGAGCCGTTTGAGGATCTCGGATCAATTCGGCCTTTATAGTTATACTAGCTTTTACCCGTTTTGACATTTTGTAAATTTTTTTTTAATGAAAAGTAACTCACGTTAATTCTAATACCTCCAAGAATATGTATACAAAGTTTCGTGATCGCTTAAGCAGTTTTCGCGTGAAAGCGTAACAAACAAACTTCCATTCTCATTTATAATATTAAGTTGGATATATAATTTTGTTGTAATTTTAGCTTTTGAAAATAAATATGCTCACGCCATCACAGACGACCGATGAGGTAGGTAAGCAGAGGTGTTTCAACAACGACACCCACTTTTGAAGTTGATTAAGTGCTAACGTAAACATAGAACCTATTGTATATATGTATATATAGATATATGTTATTGATAAAATATAAATATAATATAGTTTATATATATTCTATGTATAATATGAGATTAATATAAAATATTTATGTATTGTTATATTATTTTGTTTTCATCTCTTGTTCCATTATACAATGCACCTACTTATTTTCTCTCTGCACCACTCTAAGGTAGACTGGGAGACAATGCCCATGGCATTAAGTCCGCCTATATACTTTGTGTATATGAAGTTTTAATAAATAAATAAATAAACGTGAGGGTGAGTCCATCGCCGTCTTAGGCATAATACGTCTTCGAATTACTTCTCAGACAGCAGGTTTCGTCACGATGTTTTCCTTCACCGTAAAGTTCGTGGGTTAAAAGTACTGTACATGATTTTTTTAAGAAAAACTTATCGATTTTCGAACTCGATTCGCTTGCTTTGGTTTCTATGCGTCCATGTGCTTGATAGTGCCAATGCATAGAAGTCTTTCTGTGTGGGTATTTTTTCATGTGTATACGAACCGGGATAATTGTTGTATAATGTTGGCAATACTCATTGTAATGTATACAACCTGTTTGTGCTAGTTCGCCTGTACTCTTTCCTACTTTAATTGCCCGCTGCGCTGTGGAAACTTTGTCGTGTTTGTTTGAACTGTTTTTCTATATACAAAGGTATTATAATGGTTTTCTATTTAATTATTTACTAGACTAGATTGTTGATCGGATAAAGATATCCTACTAATATTATACACGTAAAGTTTGTTAGTATGGATGTGTGGATGTGGATGTGTGTTACTCTTTCACGCAAAAACTACAGAATGGATTTTAATGATATTTTACAATAATATAGCTTATTCATTAGAATAACACATAGACTATAATTTATGTAGATACTAGCTGCGGCCGGCAAACGTTGTATTGCCATATATGCCGGCCGATGTTGGCCGATTATCGATACGCATACAAAATTTCATTCAAATCAGTCCAGCCGTTTCTGAGGAGTATGGTAACTAACATTGCGACACGAGAATTTTATATTATAAAAGGTATAGTGTGAATTGTCTAAAATATAAAGATAAGTCAAATCTCGTACAGACAGACAGAGTAGCAAGCACCAGTTGGCTATGAGTTAGTATATGACTCAGTATTAGTCAGTATATGACGGATTTCCAACCAAAAAACAAAAAAAGATTTCTAGTTACTGAAATTAAGCAATTTTTACTCGTTTTTCATTATAGATAAGGTTGAAAATACAATGTAATATGGCTGTCGGTAATTATTCACAATCTTTGCGAGAAAGAGTAAAGTTACGTAAAACATTGCGCTAGAATTTTCCAACACTATTTCAAAATTCGCATTTCCCCAAACCGAGGAAGGCTTTTACTTTGCATAACGTCTGGGACATAAATTTTCATAACGCTCGCAGACTGTATTCCATTCGCTTAACACTGTGTTAGCTGTGCCAGATTTTTATAAACTACTTGCCTTTATTGAAATAAATGACGCTTCACTGTGACATGTGTGCTTCGAGCGCAAATGAGTTGAAATGCACTTTATCATCCGGAATTTTGTTCTAAAAACAAAATTCCAAAATCTATTTGTTTTTTTTTTGCGTCATAAAGTCTTACTTAATATTTTTTTTGTATTAATATTTGATTTCGAGTATTTTGGATTGTAATTCGAAAATGGAATCGAAATTTGTTTTTTCTATGCATTCCTCTATCGTCGGGTATCAATGTCAATTAAGGATATTCAGTGAATGAAAATGAAAAATATTTATTCAGTTTAGGCCCTGGTAAGGCACTTATGAAAGTCGAGAATTTACCACCGGTTCGGAAACTAGCCTTCTGAGAAGAACCGGCAAGAAACAACAGTTTTCTTTGACTCATCGCTTTCAGCATTACATGAAAATGTTTCTAGATTTGGTGAAACCTACGTTTTATTTTCACCAAGAGCCTAATTTACTGCCATGATAGTTCGATTGTGTCACGATGACTGATTTATACATCATGTGTAAATCTGTCACTTGGCAAGGACTAAGGCTGCTGATGATAGTATGAGTATCATTGCCTCGTTGTTGTTCTGTGGTTTCCTGTCTGGTTTAGTGTCTGGTTAATGGCATGGTCCCTATAACGAAATATCTACTAATATAAATACACCTCTGTCTCCCTGTGGTTAATATCATTAAGTATTTATACTTTATGTACCAGCTAAACCTGTGTCAATTATTTTCTAACGGCCACTTTAGCATGGGTAAGTGAAGTTAAACTGTCATTTTGCCTATAGAATTTTCCAACATTGTCAATTTGGAGTACTCGTTTGTACAGGGTGCCTTATCTATGTGTTATGACACGCCTGTAACAAAGGGGAACGCTATCCCTGTATAAATTGAGCCATTGTTTGCAGCCAGAGTAGACATCAATTCATTAGTCCGAACATTTTGTTGTCCATTAAATATTAAAACTTCCCGACTTCAGAGCGACAGTAACCGCTGTCAAAACTTTCCACTTAAACCTCGTCCCTGATCCGGTTAAGGGACTTTGGGCCTTATTAATGCAGTTGAAGGTACAAATTACCCAAATTCCACAGGCTGTAACAACAGACTTATCTATTTAATGAAATACAATTCCCTATATTCCGTACTGTTCGAGTTTATGTGGGAATTAATTAACAGTACTTAGGTGCCTACATAATAATTATACTTAATGCAAGATTTCATAATGTAATTCATTGTATTTCATTTCATGTAATTCATTGAACTTAACACAATTAGAATTATGTATTAAAATAAAAAAATTGTAATAAAAATTAAAATCTACTTTATCCTTCTTTAAATATTACTGAGAAAATAAAATATGATAAGTCAATATCAAGAACCAGCGATCGAGAAAATTGTGTGATTGAATTTACTTTCACAATTTATGCTCGATTTAAAATTGGCATTTTTACCATCCGCCACACCGACTCCGCAATTTTTTTTAATTTATTCGATATTTAAATTGGTGCATTTAAATCGCGTGCCTGCCAGTTACTTACTCCAACGCGAGCTGAGGCATGCACCTAATATTCAGTCTAAAAGTAAGAAATATGCCTTTTGTTTTCAGTTTTCTATTACACGAATGGTGAAAAACTTACGATAACGGTTTGCAATTTGAAACACGTTTACAAAATTTACTTTAGTAGCAATTTACATAATTCTAAAAGTTAACATTTTCTGGTTCATTCATAAATAAAATATAATGCTGTCTGTAATTTTACTGAAGCATGGAATAGATAACTCGGATACAATTTTTTTTTTTTCAAAATGCTCAGTAAGAATTGACATTTAAATTTGAAAAGCGAAGAGGAGATGATCTTCGTTTTTTAAATTTAAATGTGTCTCTTATGTTTGAGATCGAAAGTGTTCAACGGGCGGTGAGTGAAAAATTAAAAAGTTAATGATAGAGACAGGACTCTTTGAGAGAGAGGGAAGGCAGACGTCTCACTAACAGCCAATATCCGGTCGATCAGCTGTGCAGCGGAAACAGCTGGCGACTCGAGTGAGGCGACTCGATTCATTCCGGCGATTTTTTTCGAATGACTAACGATTTTCCGCCAGAAACGAATCGAGGCAATCTATTTTTTAGTGCACAAAAAAATGGCAACAGTAAAATGTGTTGGGGTAACACCTTTGCTGCGTCACAGCTGGCTTTTGCTGCCATTTGCAACGATTTATTGATAATGGACACATCGATATACTGCATATTGTGATTGGAAAGCAAGGTGTCAAAATATAATCGCTTAAGTACATCATTTTTTTTATTTTTTTATCAGCTTGTGCGATATTTCACTCAGGTATAAACAATTGCTATTGCTTTTCAGTTAATTTGAAAGTATTGAATGATAACGAATGAAATTTTGTGTAGAAAGAGTACTCAAGGGAGAGTTTAGTCTAGAATAAACTTATCTCGCAGCAAAATAAGCTTAATAAGGTGAGCTTCCGAAAGTATACTTAATGTAAATTTCAATGTTTAGAGCAGTATTTCAAAATTACAAAGTGTTTCTGTGACATTTTAAAAAATCACTAAAACTCATATTTGGTTTAAATATACTTGATTATAATACTTATGGTCGAAAATTGTGGTATTTTAGTTTGGGAAAACTGCCCGAATACTGATTTTGGATAGTATGACAGAGAATTAACATATTAATCAAGGGGAGGCTAAAACACGGAACGTAGCTTAAATAACGCTACCAGTGCCACAAGCGAAAACAACCCCTATTTCATTGGACTAAAGTCGGACTGCATAGTACTTTTAACTAAGCAGAAATAGTAGTTTAAATGAATAAGGGATACCGGCTGATTAAAGCTTTGGATGCTGAAGTTTGCAGCAACAAGAAATAATGGAACACGCTGATTTACAACTACATGAAAATGAGGATGTATTGTATTATAATTAAAGTTCAATTTACAATATTCCATTTTTCAAATCAAATATACGAGGCAGAAAAAAAAAGATAATCCTCAAATAGTATTTGAATTTGGAATCGAGATTCAAGAGTGTGTTCGGAAATCAAAAGGTTTCGATCGAGACATGTAATGTTCGGTACAGTCGGGGACAGATGTTGTTTCGAACAAAAGTAATAATGCGAAACGTCTGGTCGTTACGTAGTACCAACTGACCCTGCAATGAATGTTCCGAATTCAAAACATTCGAGCTTTGTATAGCAATCGAGATGTGTTTCCATTTTGATTGATGGTATGTTTGAATGCTGTGTCATACAGGTAATTCATCAATACTTTATTCTAGAAAACAAAAATGCAATTTATAATTACAAAGAAAATTGATAACGTTTTTTTTTATTTGCTGTGGGAAGAAGCTAAGCTGAGTTTAAGTCGCATTGATATCGATAGTTACTTATTTTAAGAAACATTATTTATACCTCACAAACAGTTTTTAAGTTATATCTTGTAATTTTGCAGTTTTGAAACCGTAAAGTGTTAAGGTTTAAAATTCAAGTTTAGTTCACTTTCATAAACTTAACTCCCTTCAAATTCCCGGGTGAATGAACACGCCCATGTTATATAGGCGGCGGATACTTGGAAAACTCACGTTAACACGTGTCGTGCAACTTTAGCCTAGTTAAACGTACATATTATGTAATGTTGTTAACTAAAAACATATTTATAGGACGCAACTTTGTCAAATTTGAGAATACCGTACCGTGGTTGTATAAGGCCTGACTTAAAAAAAAACGTATAACCTTATCAAATCTAGAAAATTTACCTACTTGAAACATTTTTTTTGGATTGTGTACCTAAAGTGTGATAAAGTAATTCAAGTTTGGCGTGGAACTTCAAGGAGACTGGACTTTTATATAGTTCCTTACATTATTACAAATAATGTGTTCGCCAAATTGTAATGTTCATATTTTCCTTGAGATCCAGTAAAATAGTATAAGCCTTTAATAGTTGTCGCCACTAAAATGTAATATCTTTCATCATAAAGCTTCAGAATCCGAACAATACAATGCTTTGAACTGGACCTCACTAGGTCATCTCCACAGCAAGCAATTATAAGTTAAATGGGGCAGACTTGTCAAATATTAATACTTCAATCAAAACTTGTAAAACAATACAACCATCCCTAAAACGAAGTTGTGGAACAAAATGATTTTATATTCCTACGGAATGCCACTAAAATCTTCCCTAATTAGTCTATTTAGCTTAATTAAACACAAATTTATTCTGCACTCAAACCGAATTTTAATTTTAAGATCGTTATAAAACCCGGGTGTGCTCCAACTTTTTTCATTTCAGTTTAAATTTTATTGTGTTCTTTCATTTCTGTCGTCACCATTACTTTTTGAGGAAGATTAATGTTGTTTTAATTTTGTTATTTTATTATTTTTATTAACTGCTTTTGTTATCTTTAAAGTTGAGATTTCCTGTTATAAAACATTGTTTGCTTGCAGTCGTAAAGTGTTTGACCCTAAATTGTTATACTCGTACCTAACCAAATCGCTTACTTAACTGCGAATATTAAATTAACTATGCCATTGCGACCGTAATTTCTCTTAACGTTTTCGTCGTTCGTTAACGTCTAATTTTTTCTTAAAACTTTTTAAATTGATCCATTGTTATAGATTTAAAAAAGTAAGTTCTATAGTCGACACTTTATTTTTTTCTTTTTCGATTCATGACTGGCTATGCATAACTGTTTACAGATCTTGAAAATTCAAATTCGGAATTCGTATTCGAAAATTCTTGTTTCAATACCAGTATTTATCCAGTTACCAGTATATTTATCAGCTCGTTTTGTTTTGCAGGTAAGTGTTGCCGGTGTTGCCAGCTTCAATTTCAACCATTCAACCAAACAGCCTGGGCCAAGACTGGCAATCGAGGTAAATAAAAAAATAATCAAACGTAATCCAGTCTAGGTTCATACATAACGGACGAAGTCATATTTCACTGGAAAATTATGACGTTGGGATCATATAAAATGTAGGCTTTATTCCACGGCTTAAGTTATATCGTTTTTATTTCTGCTAACGTGAAATAAGACCTACGTTCAAAGCCCAAGATGGCAATTATAGATACATATACAATTTTATATCCTGACTGAGCTAATGGTTCATCTCCAGAAACCCAAGATAATCCGAGTCTTGTTTAAACCTCGCAAAACTGGGTTGCATTGGTCATATTATAGCGAATGCTTCGCGTGAAACCTGGAAATTAGCCATATCGGATTAGATCGGCCCACCGCCAACTTCGACTAACTTTATAGGGCTTGAGATACCAACTATTTAGAGTACCGGTCGATTACACAGTAGGCTCTTAGGAGGTCGCTTGAACGATTATTATTGTCTTTCATTATACATCGTAGATGAAGAAGAATGTGGATGAAGCGAAAGAAGTATGTAAGGATCGTAGCATGTGGCAAACGGTGGTCTCTGCCTATCCCCGTAGGATACAGGCGTGAGCAAATGTTTGTAAGTTCATTATACATTATGTGTAGAGAGCGAGTGATCTTGCTCATCCCCAGCAAAGGGAAGATCTTCCAGCCAGGCGGGTGTCATATCGGGGGAACCGCGACTCAAAAATAAATTGTTAGCGAGTAGCGCCATCTATGTAGCAAATGGAGAAACGCTATTACAATTAGATATATATATATTTATGCTTTTGAAGGGTTCACAAGGTGCCAAATTGTTATGACTGACCTCTTTCCGTGCTATCTTTAACTTAGTAACGTTCGGTCAAAAGCCCAAAAAATTCTGACTGGCTTAACCCAAATATCGAATTGTTTTACCCAAGTTATTGGTACTAACCCTGCATCGGTCACAAACTCTACTGCTGAACATGAGGTCCTTGGTTCGATCCCGTGGTCAAGCAATGTAGTATTGGATTTCCAGCTGTGATTGATTACCCAAAAGCAGTCGATTATTGCCCGATTTATGGCATTCGCTCCCTCTAATGTACGACTCATATAATTGGCGAAATGTGGGTGTACCACCACCAGTCCACCCCTGCCTACCCCTTCGGTGAATACCGGCGTGTGTACATGTGTGTATGTACAAGTAGTCGGACAAGGTAAAGGGGGTTGCGAGGGGTGTCGTAAGACTTTAGGTGATTCATGAAACATACCTTAAACATAATACAATAGTCAATAGGGTACAATAGGATCAATATTTGCTGGTTAATTTGGAAGAAATTCGTCTTAATTACACCACTGTTTTCAAAGAGATTATGCTCAGTGTTACATGTTTATGTAACAGTTTGTGCTTAAATATTCCCAGTGAACAATTGTCTTTATCAAATCAAATATTTGAAACGTTTAGTAACCAATTAGCGGCGGTTTACATTTCATTCAAATAAATCATAGTTTGGAGCTGAATTCCCAGAGGAAGATTTACTAGCAAGCTGTCAGTTGTTCAGTAAATAATGTATTTAATAATTACACTGAACCTACTTGTATTGTGTATTTAAGTCGTTTAATGTTTGTTGATTTACTTTGAAAATAAACTATGTATTTGCGAAAATACAGAACAGAACGGGCTCTGACAGATTGAAGAGTGCCATGACAAAATAATAATGTGACGTGGCAAATAGACAAAATATGGGGATCACTGACTTTATGATCATGCATTTATTATTTATCATAGTATTTTTTTAAATCTAAATAAATTCGAAGTAATCTTGAATTTAAAAAATAATATAAATTGTGGTTATGATTATTTTTTCATAATATAGTATAAATTAACTGACATGTCAGTAAAAACCCAGGTGGAAATAAAGCTAAAAGCTAGGATGGGCTTATAGCTAAAACAATCGTATTATAATTATAGATAGTAGAGAAAAGTCATCGTTTAGTAATAGCCTTAAATTCACCCGAAGTGAAACGATGGCCGCTAGTTTCAAATAAAACCCAGAATAATTTGTATAAAAAAATTTCGTAATATCTCCAAACAAAAGTTCTAAAGTAACAAAGGTAAAAAAAAATAACTCAACATGTTGCATTGTAAGTTGTCAAACCAAATGTTACAATGACAACTCAAAATAACACTTTAGTGTGAACAAAACGTTATTACAATGTATTCCAAATTCGATTTGCGCGCGACTGTTATATTCATTACGCACAATTTTGGCGCTTTAGATCCCCGCAGAATTTTAATGGAGGCAATTTGTGTCGCTCCTAATGGAAACACTGACGCTACGTAATCACTTACGTGATGTCTATAAGCCATAATTAACGTTATGACAGATACGAGTAGATATCATTTTGGAATGATTGATTCTTCATTAGAAACCGTTTACGTGAGAATTAAAGTGCAATTCTATTTCATCATATCGATACAGATAAATAATATTGAAGTGTCTGTTTGTACTTCCCTCAATGCACGTGAAACTATATGCATGCGGTACTTACATAAAAAAACAATAAAAAAAAAGTTTTCTGTCCGTTTGTTCCGGATAAATAAAAATATATGGATCTACAAAAGCTACCTATGCCAACACACTCGGCGCAGCAATTAATTTAAATATTTTCACCTGCTGAAGGAGACTAGGTAAACCTGATTATAAAGAAAACGGGCTAGGATATTCAGGATATAAAGGTGTTTTGAAGCAACATAAATATCAATGCGGAAACTACAAATTTTGAAATCTACCTGACAAGCTGCAGGCAAAACTCAGTAATATATGAATATGCATAGGGAACAAATCCATTAACGTCATAATTACACAGTTAAGTACATCCTCACGCAGTAATTCAAGTGAAATTGTAAATTTAAGGGCTGTCACTCTAATCTCGCGTACGCTGAGAGATGATATTTGCATTGGTGTGGTGACATCCTTTAATATAGCGGTTAGACGCATTAGACGTAGCAATTTATGATAAGAGGGTACTCTATTAATACGAATGTTTCATTAGCAGGCATTAGCCCATCTCTGCTCACTCTATAATATGTTAAGTGTTTTGGAATTGATTTAGTTTGTTGTTTAAATTTGATTATATTGATGTGTCTATCTATTGTATTCGTTGATATTTGGATTAAGTATGAGTTATTCTCTGAAATCAATGATTCATATTTTATAAAAAATACTGGTTTTGAATGTGATATTTCGATTCATCATCGCTTTAAGCAAACAGAGCGTATTAAGAACTTATTTGCATTGACGTTTCGTTTTTGTGATACCAATATTAAACGTCAAAGCTAAGAAGTTAGCAAGACATCACTACTATAACGCTGATAGTGAGCATCTAGTTTAATAAATTTGAATATCATTCTTAAAAAAAATAAAACCAACGCTCGTTATATTTTCGAAGTTCTATTCCATTTTTAAAACAACAAATGTTTACACCGAATAAACGACCTGTCGTTAACAGCTACGCAATTCGGGCGCCCTGTCAACAGGTACGCAATTTATTGATTGCATTTTTAGTCCGGTTCTTTTTCCGGTGACGTTTTAAGCAATCGCAATCAAGTTGTATTCACGAGATTATCGCGACAACAATTAGGCTTAATCAACAAACACATAGCATAGATAAACACAGTGTCTGATCCTAATCTATCCACAATCACCTGTCAATCATACGCTATTGTCTGCTGAATGCAGTAATTGCTTCGGGATAATACTGATTATAACTTAATCCGTAATTTCCTACGAAACATTCGACAATTGGAATAACATTACCTAATATCAAAGGATATAAATACACAGACAGACGCGGCTGACATTTATGAAGAGACTGACATACGTCAATCGGTTTCACCCCCGTAGTTCCCGTTCCCGTGGGAGTACGGGGATAAAATATAGTCTATATTATTCACTGATAATGTAGCTATCCATTGCTGAAATATTTTTTCTGATCGGTCCAGTAGATTTCAAGTTTATTCGTTACATACAAAAATACACTTCTTTCCTCTTTACAAGATAGTACGGTAAGATATAGATAGCTAAATGCAGAGCAAAAGCAAGTGGTCCTAAGCCTAATATCTAAGATGTATTAAGTACTACAGTTTTTCAAACGACATGTGTCCAAATTCTGTCACCGCGTGCGTATATCTCTAAATATCTTTAAGCGCAGGGCGTTTGTATATAGTAGTTCTATATATACGTGTAATATATAAAACTTCTGCCTACCCTGTTTTAAGACACTGGCGTGAGGCTTAAATTCAGTTGCAGTAACGCCATTAATAAATAAATGTTATACTAGAAGCGTGTTCCGATGTCACCTTTAAATTATTCCTCCTGCAGGTCGCCCCTTCATAAATCATTTATTTATAAAGCAGTCGAAATTTGCATTTCTCCGGGTTTATTGAACAAGTTTTATGCCTCGTCATTCAATATTAAAGATTACAAAGACGGCCGCCGTATATTTAGTCCTCTCCAGATAAAATTAGATCGGCGAACTTTCTAAAATATGGATAATGTAGTCCAAACTTTTTGATATTAGAAACTAGGCAATATACATTATATTGCCTAGTTTGCTTAAATTGAATATTCGATTTTGCCATTGTGGTTTAACATTGAGCTTTTTATTAAATTACATACACACTAGCGGTGTCACGCGGTTTCACCTCCGTAGTTCCCGTTCCAGTGAGAGTCAAGGATAAAATATAGCCTATATTGTACAGTGATAATGTAGCAATCAAATGGTGAAAGACTTTTTAAAATCGGTCCAGTACTTTTTGAGTTAGTTCGTTACAAATCTACTTACATACACATCCTTCCTCTTTATGATATTAGTATACACTTACGGTATTTTTTCTAACTTGTAAAATCGAAACATTGCCGTATGTTAGACGGATCCCTTACCCTTATCTTTCTGCCAGAAAGCGAGTGAGACGACCATACTTTTATTGTAAAGATAAAGCGAGACGAAAAAAGAACTTGAAACTTTTTTTATTTACATTAAAAAGACCTGTAACTCCCTCGGCGTGCATTAACGTAATACGTGACGTCATAAATGTGGCAGCGGTGCTGCCAGCCGTGAAAAATATGTCCTCAATGTTCGCATGTTCTCATGAATTTTAAGTTTTGTAAGAGCATACTGTTTTGAATAATGCACGTGTGACAGCCCTGGGAATCAATAACTACTTTTAACATCATCTTCATGAAATTTCTTCACATCACAGTCTCATTTTAATATTCTGAAATTTTTATATTTGTCTTAGTTTGTTGAGATACAAGAACATAAACCTCTTGCTTGTTTTGGGTGGGTTATAAAAAGGAATTGAAAGAATTTTTAGAAGGTTCTATTGGTCACAAAAATAACCCCGTTTATATTTTAAAATAATGCTTGGACACTTCAAAGCCAATTGCCAATCAATCTCAAAAGCATAGCTTGTGCTGAGGGTTCCAAATAAAGTATATAATATTAAAAAAATATATATTCCCAAGTATTCATGAATATTACACGAACCTCCATATTACAAAAAATAGACTAAACCAAGGACTACTCCTTGGTCTAAAAGTAGCTCCATCTCATTCTGTGATAAGGATTCAAAAAGGGATGGACTGAGCTTTAGTCAGAGTTTAGTCTAGTCATCGTTTAAGCCGTTTTATAATAAGGGGATTAAACTGGCAATATTAACTGGGATATACGAAGAAATTGTAATACGAAACTAAAAGTATCCTATTAACGTATTCACGGAAACCCTATCCACCTCAAGAAAAGAAGGAAAATGGTTTTCCAAGAATGAAAACTGATTTAACATGTCCGTACATTATTTTATCCACGAAATTTAATTCCGTGAATGGGTGGAATCCTAAGTAAGGTACTTTCTAGGTAAAAGCAGCACTAAATTGGTTCACGCGTGTGAAATATGGGATGACATTTAAAGTGACTGTAAACTTTGTTATATTGTCGACATCATTTTAATGTGTTGACTGCTATATATAAATCACGTTTGATTCATTGTTTTCGCTAATTGGACGGGTATTTTCGCATTTTCCCAGAACCTTTAATGAGCGTGTAATGTTTGCTTTTTTGATATTGAATTACATCTTTGTTATGTAGTATTTTATGGGAACGGCAATGGATTTATTAACTTTTTATTAATCAAATAGTTCCCCAGAAGGGGTAGGCAGAGGTGCTGTTATAATAACGTGCCAATGCAAATGCCGTAAGTCTATCGTCGTCTCAGGCACTATACATACGTCTTTGAATTACTTCTCAGACAGTTACCTCGCGATGTTTTCCTTCACCGTAAAGCTTGTGGTGTGACATCACTGCACATAAGTTTTTAGAAAAACTCATTGGTACAGGCTGCTGGGATTTGAACTTGCGTCGCTTGAGCCTTAAGCCACCACATTTGTTCAAAGATTGTATTGACTTACTCATAGACAGCAATTATACCCGAAAATTAGTATGTTACGTAGGATTATAATAACATACCCTGTCTCCGAACTAGTTCTCTCAACCACAATTCTACCGAACAGACACTTTAGACCCGCCCTTTAGGATTCAATTCGACCTTACTTAACCAAACAAATATGTGCTCTATCTAAACATGTGTAGGTTTACTTCGCCTTACCGCAAGAAGGTGATTTACTACGTTTTCGAAGCCTTGGGGGTTTAGTAATTCTGCTTCGACCCAATCGCTATTAATGGGCTTCCCAATGTAACGATGGTCTGAGAACAACGATCTATTGTTTAAAGAACAATTTGGCTGCTAGAATTATCGACTAAAACTCGAAAGAAAATCTTTTGAGTTTGTCCGCTGAGATTTTAAAACTAAGAAACGAACCAAAACAAGGGATTTTTTGCAAATTTTACTCCGTACATAATATCACGCCTGTATCGCACGGAGATAGATAGAGACGACCGACTGTCACATGTTACGATCCCAACATACTTCATTTGCTTCGTTCACATTCATGCATCTCATCATACACTTTCTTCCTTCAATTTTACTAATACTTGGATAATTTTTAAACAAGCATAAGACCCACCTAACCGGAGCTAGCAGTACCAGGGACATTCCTTGCGCGTTGCTGACCCTGTAAATATCTCTTCACACTCTTGAAGAAGCCCACGCTCTACTCGCTTGAAAATCCCACGTAAGGGGAACTTTTGGAATTGCACAGGGCTAGACAAATTATATTTTGGTGAAATGATTCCCGTTGATGACGAGAGGTACGGTGGTGGGCATCTTATCGAACAATAAGCCTGTCCATTGTACAAGCAGCAGAGACGCACAATAGAGGCAAAGAGAAAACCAATTGAGGTTATTTCTTTAAAGAGGAAAATTGAGAATACTTATAAGTTTGTTCTAACAAAGGTATTCTGTTCAGGAAGCTACATTGAGGATTGTAATTATGTGAATGCGCCCGATATAGAACAAGGATGTTCCATAAAAGAAATGTTATTTTTTATTTGTTCCGATAAATATACCTCACACGTAGAAGAGTCTTTAGTAAATACACGTAATGTATTTCCCCGAACATGCGAGGGACTCCGGCCAACCCCGAGAGATTTGTCCATACAATGCCTTACAATTCCCGACGATTGTGGTCACCACGTCCACGAACCCTATACAAAATGTACAACTTAAATTGGGTATCCTTTCCATTACGTAAAGGAAAAATCCACAGGATATTCAACCATATGTGAATTGAATAAGATTTCCTTTTCAATTGTATCCTTTAATAGAAGTTTTATTCCCTCTTAACTTCTTGGCTACATTGGGTTTTAACGAAATTGTCCTCGAATTTTGTGGAGCTCAGAACTTTATGTTCATATTGCTGAAGAGATAAGGTCCAAAATTGCAAGACAGAATGAATTTATATGCCTATATTTATACGGAATTAAACATCAGAGGAGCGTAATCAGAATTCCGTACCTCAATTTCAAATGTTAATTAACCTAAAGCACCGTTGTATGAAACGCTTCGAAGCTTACCCCTGACAAAGTACTTATATAAATGAATGGCCAATACTGTACTGAACCGACACACGGTTGTTAAGGATGAACAACGTGACTTGAATACCTACATTGTTTCTTATTAAACGATGGTTTTAAAAATGTATTTTCGTTCTTATGTTTGGCACCCTTAGGCGCTCTCTTTGCCCATGACAGCATAGAAAATGCGGCAGACCTCCTTTTATTCGTGTTGCAAATTGACCAAATAATTTTAGGTAACAAACAGTTGCTTAAGCACAATGTTATGAAAGCATATTTAAGTCTACTACACGTTTATAAACAAGTTTCTCATGTGTCAAAGATGGCGCCACACGTCAATTAGATCGCGCTCACAGTGTTTTCTTAAATCTGTAAAAGCTCTCCTCATCTATACAAATAAATAAAATTGAAGCATCTTTTGTTGGTTCCAAATGAACAGCCTTTCACACATATGAGCTCAGAGTATATAATTTTTTGAATGTCACTGTCTGTCTGTTTGTTCCGACTAATATCTGGATCGGCTGGACTATTCAGGGTTTAAAAAAATAGACGTTCACGAAATACAGCCACCTAAAACATTAATGTATGCGTGTGAAACCGCGGGGCTCAGTTATTTTATAATATGAGTATGGATGTGTGTGCTTATTTGCTACAGTCGCCTCAACCCTCAGTAATGCACAGACATTTATATCGCAACTGTCAACTTCGGTAGATATGAGATACGGGTACGGTAGTGCAAAATTTCTGTAATCAGTACCGAACACGTAGTAATTAATACCGTTGTTCGGATCATCCGAAATCTGCTTACGACATCGCGTACTGCAGTCTCATTCATTCACACAATGAGCACATGTGCTGAATCACTTCGATCGAGGATGCTCAATGGTATTAACAAGCTGGATTAATATCAATTATCAGTTTCATTATATCATTCAGGTTCCTCAATACAATTAATCGATTAATGAAAGATGGGAAATTGAAGCCTTTTTCGAACATCTTACAGATTAATTATTTGTCTGCGATATTCTGTGAAGGGGAGGAATAGTCCTCCATAAGAAAACCGCTCTTAATAAAGACTAGTCTATAGTGGGGTGGTGCTCTTTTATATCTTTGCCGACCTTACGAAAAATTCGGCGAGAAAATTTTCATTTTCACGCTACCTAAAACTACTGCAAGGTACCAGAAAGGTCATTTGGAATTCGCGCAGCAATTGGATATTATTTCGTATTCAACACCCACGTAATTAACACATTTGCGTATCTTACATTCGATCCCGTCTTATAAATGTCCGTCCATTTCCTGCTCGAAGGACCAAGCTACAGAGTTATCACTCTCGTGCCGCTATCACACCCTTCAAGTGTCATTACCCTGAAGCGAGCATTACCGTGTCCTATTTCGGTTCTAATGTCCGGGGCCACAAATTCCGGACAATATCTTCATTACAGGTAGTTGTTTCGTATGCAGCATCGCATTGGCTATGCAATCGAGCACTGTCGCAGGGGAGACTATGTTATGTACAACCGTTTGCCATCACGTATATTCCTATGTAGAGGCCACAGTCCGTGCTCGAACAGTAACGCAATTATACATACTCGTTCATAAGGCACTTGTGCTGTTTGTAGTCAGGGGTACCAACTTGCAATATGTGAAACTGAATCTGATTGTTATTTATTCTCATTTTCACTTTGGCTATAGCAAAATACAAACCTGAAAAGCAAGACTAGTCTCAGAAGGCTTGACGTTTTACTCTTGAATATAAACCGCGAGACTAATCCATTGACGCGCTCGGATTTTTTGTCCAGTCATTCCTAGACACAACGTGGGTGGGCAACATTCTTGAACGTTTAAACTTTGCCGCTGAGTTTTTTACTTTTACTTGTTAACCAGATGTTGGTTTACTGTTGTCGGTCGCACTAGGACCGTGATTCGGTCTAAACGTGCCGTGACGTATCATGAATTAGACAGGCGAGCTTTAGGTGATCTATTGTAAAGGGAATCGTTGATCACGTAGACCACGTAGTGTTCCCTGAAATTATACTGAACGTTTAACCTGATTTAGGATATTACCGTAATTTGGTTTGATTGTCTGAACGTAGCTTGCAGACCGCATACACCGATTATTATATCTCGTTTCACATTAGGGCAATTAGACACGCAAATGTTGAGATTCAGGTAATTAGTCCTGTTTTCGTTTTATAATGTTAAACTAGAATTACGACTGGATTTAAATTTATAAAAATATTTTAATGCGGTGGCGGCTAGGGGAGGAAGGTTAATATACAAATACTTAAGGGAAACTTTTTAAATTCCATTTCATTAAGCAAAAGTTACTCCGGATTTAATAACGAATCTCGCTAAATCACCAGGCGGAGGTGCAACCAAATTGGACATTAAAACACACTGAAACGTAATTTTAACTACAAAGGCCATTCACCTCGCAAATATCTTCCCCTAGACGAGGGGGAGTCAAAATATATTTCCACCCTCATCGTAATTCGAACGTGGACTATCCCCTTACGAGTCGCCCTATGCGTCGCCATGGCAACGCCCGCCCTTTCAAAGTGCATCGGTGTAACATTTCTCCCGTCTGCAACCCCATTATTGATATTTTCGGTAGCACGCTCAACTTCTTCCGTTACATAGCTCACAGTCATAAATTTCCTCGAAATATTGAGCAAAGCTTCACTATTTATCAAGTTTATGGCACAGCTTACCGCTTCCCCTGTATCTAAGGTCAGGGGCTCAGTAAATGGCAGCATGCATTTACGCTGTCGTAATTTATACTCCGAACTTTCTACCTGTGTGCTTAGAGCCACACTTTGAGTTACTATATCACTGAATATACATACAATTTGAATATTCTCGCTAGAAACTGTTTTCGTTTACAAGCGCAATAACTTTAAGGTTCCTTTTCTTGTTGTTTCAGGGATGCCGGTTTCCTGAAGATGGCCTCACGCACCCCGTCCCTTGAGTCGCTGCCCGGTGCCAACTCAATAGGTTCGCTGGAGCGTGGCTCCTTATCGCCCCTGACACTCAGCGGATCCTCGCCCCCTGCGAGTGACTCCGCCGTATGTGACCTTCGCGAGTTCGACGGCCTCGATACCACCTGTGCGATCTGTCGTGAAACGTTTGTCGACCCGAAAGTACTCAATTGCTTTCACACCTTCTGTCGGAGTTGCCTCGAGAGGGAACAGACCCACCCGGATAAAGTAACTTGCGTCACCTGTCGTGTGGACAGCCAGCTACCGTCTGCAGGCGTACCTGGTCTCCTCACAAACCTCGTGATCGCCGCAGCCGTTGAGCAGGACGCTGATCTCCTGCCCACTGCTCGCCAGACCAACTCTCCATCGGCTCGTTGCACCGGCTGCAAGTCTAAGGAATCCGACGCCGTTGCGCGTTGCGTTGATTGTGCCAATTTCTTGTGCCCTAACTGCGTCATGGCACACCAATTCATGCATTGCTTCGAGGGCCACCGCGTGCTGGCCTTCTCTGACCTAAAGGACGACAAGGGTATGCTCGGATCTACCCTTACGACGAGTGGAGACAAGACCGCATTCTGTCCGCGACACAAAAATGACATTCTCAAGTACTTCTGTCGTACGTGCTCTGTACCCGTATGCAAAGAGTGCACGATCATTGAACACCCCGCGTCTCTCCATGACTGCGAGCATCTCTCTGATGCTGGGCCTAAGCAGCTGGAACTCTTGCAGCAAACCGTAAACGAAGCCAAGACGCGTGCGACTGAAATAAGGCACGTCGTCAAAACTGTTGAACATGCCGCTGGGAAATTACAGGTTCAGTACCACAAAGCTCAAAATGAAATTAATGACACGTTTCAATTTTACCGTTCTATGCTTGAAGAGCGCAAGCAAGAACTGCTCAAAGAACTTGAAAGCGTATTTTCTACAAAACAAATTGCCCTGACAGTGGTTGGGCAAAAGGCTCAAGAAACAGTTGATAAAATCTACCAAGCTTGCGACTTTGTAGAACGATTAACCAAATGCGCTAATATTGCAGAGACTTTAATGTTCAAAAAGCTTTTAGACTCAAAGCTGCAATCACTAATGAGCTCAAACCCCGAGCAAAGCGTACAAACTGCTTGCGAACTTGAATTCGTCTCAAACTACCAAGCTATTCAAGTTGGTGTAAGGAACACTTTTGGATACGTGCGCTCTAGCTCAGAAGCGAACGTTGGCCCATCAAAACAGCCGCCTATTGCTCGTCCCACTAACGGCTCGCTCCTGAATGGAGGATCTTCATCTAGCAGCAGCAGCGTCAATGGAAGCTCAGGTAGCCTAAATGGAGGCATCCATCTTCCGACAGGACTCAACGGTGTGCTTGACCGTCCCTACACCAACGGGCTCCTAGGACCGACAAGCCAGTCAACCTCACCATTTGAGTCTAACATTATGTCCAAGAGATTCAATAGTGCTAACAGCCTCGGCCCATTTTCCGCTGCCATAGGAGACATTAATTTGAATGGCATTAACCCATATGAGAAATGGTCCAACGGGGGGTGCGACTCCCTTTTCCCGCCGACCAGCGCTGACCCCTACTCGCTCAGTTCTGCTGTTCATAACGATCCCATCTTGGACTTGACGAACAAGCTCATTTCCACTGCCATTTTTCCGCCAAAATCCCAAATTAAACGACAAAAGATGATTTACCACTGCAAGTTCGGAGAATTTGGTGTAATGGAAGGCCAGTTCACGGAGCCGAGCGGAGTCGCTGTTAATGCTCAAAATGATATCATTGTCGCGGATACCAACAATCACCGCATCCAGATATTCGACAAGGAAGGCCGCTTCAAATTCCAGTTTGGAGAATGCGGCAAGCGCGATGGTCAGCTACTGTACCCGAATAGAGTAGCAGTAGTGCGCACATCCGGTGATATCATTGTCACTGAGAGATCTCCGACACACCAAATACAGATTTACAATCAATACGGCCAATTCGTGCGCAAATTCGGCGCCAATATCCTCCAACATCCTCGTGGTGTCACCGTTGACAACAAAGGGCGCATCGTCGTCGTCGAGTGCAAAGTGATGCGCGTTATTATTTTCGACCAAATTGGCAACGTGCTGCAGAAATTTGGATGCTCCAAGCACCTTGAATTCCCCAACGGTGTGGTGGTTAACGACAAACAGGAAATCTTCATAAGCGACAACCGCGCGCACTGCGTGAAAGTATTCAACTACGAGGGCATTTACTTGCGTCAAATCGGTGGAGAGGGTGTTACCAATTACCCGATTGGTGTTGGAATCAACGCTGCAGGAGAGATCCTAATCGCTGACAACCACAACAACTTTAACTTAACGATATTCACCCAAGACGGGCAGCTTGTGTCCGCTCTGGAGAGCAAAGTGAAACACGCTCAGTGCTTCGATGTGGCGCTAATGGATGACGGCTCCGTGGTACTGGCCAGCAAGGATTACAGGCTCTACATCTATCGCTACGTTCAAGTGCCGCCCATAGGCATGTGAGCCTCACGGTCTGATCACAGGAGATCCGAATGACAGACGAGCTATCGAAGGAAAATGGACACCCTGAAACGTAAATATAACAATAAGAACTAAACGGTATGGCCATGTGTGTCAATTTTTTTGTAGTTCGTGTGATATTTACGTGCAAACTGGTGGAACTTGCTAATATATTGAAAGTGCAAGTGTTAAAATGTGTGCGGCTGTCTCGATGTGATCAATTTTTTGACTAACGATGGGAATTCTTTACATATTTTTCGGCATGAGATCTCTGTATGAATTATTTCTAAACTGTAATGAGATTAGTTTATAGTATTGACATTGTTATTCGATTACCTATTTCATGGGACATCCGGTGAATCGATCTGAGCATTTGGGGGAGGAATTGTCGGATCCTTATCATTATTTGATCTAATGAATAATATTTTTTCATATCCCACATCGTTAAATTAGGGATGTATATTGAGGGCATTTGTATTATTTAGCCCATTTGTTGGACCAATATTTTAACTATTATTACTTAAAAATTGTTAGGCGTTAAGCGTGTGATTTTATCGTAATAAGTGATCATCGAGCGGAGTTGTTGTTAGTTTTAAGATTACTCTTCGGCACAATGGCACTTCCTGTTTTTAATTAGCACTTATTCTGTGTCGATGGAAATATGATTACGAAACTAATTAAGAAGTTGTTACATTATTATTAGGTAAGTGTTAAATTGATTGGGCTAATATGGACAATCTTTAGTTACTACCCCTCTTGATGTAGTTACAAAATTCTAGGGAATTGTGATGTTAGGGGTTTTATCAATGACAAAGTTGACTGCGACGTTTGGATACGTTACAAATTACAATGACTACTCTAGTTCACCTCCCGCTGGGAGTCTGTACCCTGCGACCACACCAGAACGTGGCGAAAGATCCAAAATGTTTTATATTCTTCATCCCTCATCATAATTTGACAGTCCTCTGACTTGAGAACTAAAGCATTTTTAGATTATTGTTAATTTCTGATAATAGTTGTTAGAATTGTCCAGTGTAAGAAGTGTCTGAAGACATGTCAACCGTCAGCGTCGTTACCGCCTAGTCACTGAGAAACCACGGATTTAGGTATCCTCATTTGTTTTAACAATTAGTAACATTTGGTTGATAATCATATTTGTTAATAGTATTTGATTGTGTTTTTAGCAATTGGACACGGTAGTAACTAGGAGAGCACTTTAGAAAATGGTCGTTTCGCTAGCTTTTTTTTAGTACGATTTTGAGATTTTTAGCAGAGTTCTAAGCGCGATCTCGCGTCACAGGAGTATTAAACTGCTCGGTATGCAAATAATTTGTTATTCGGGTAAGATATATCTTTTTATATGGAAACAAATTTATTTTTGTAGTATTATACGGTGCATGTGTAAACGTACTATTTTCGTATTTTATGAATATTATGCTATTATTATTTTTTTACTACATTACCGTGTGTTTGAGTGTGTTAGCAGAATTATTTTAGTTCGATTTTAGCTTTTTTGGTTTTCTTAGTTGATAATGGGTTTTTTTTAGTATTTTTTCATCTGAATCTATGACAATGAAGAGATCTGATGCGACCCTCGCTCCCCGATCGTAGATCATAATTATAATTTGATCTGCGTTAGTATATTTAGGTTATGCCTGTTGGATTCAGTGATGAATTTCTAAATTAAGTGTTTATTGAAGACACGTCGACGAGGGGGCTCGCCTGTGCTCGCGATACCTGTACACGTGTGCCATACATTCATGTTGTGATTTAATATTTAGTATTGTTTGTAAATATGTACCATAATTCTGATTTAAAACTAATGGTAAGATCTTTAACGGTTTCAGCTTTACTCGATAGTGCAACGGTTATTCAAAGCCATATTCCAATATTATGCACTCAAAAAGAGTAACCTCTTGATTTATTCACATATATTCTGTATCTTTGCAAAGCACTTGTGATTAGCCCTTCTGCGTCTAGACGTGTCTTCGATTCAGTAGTTAAATATCCATTCTCAATCACACTGGATTAGGTGAATTACAACTTATAATTTACATCTTAGAGTCCAAATTTCAGTGATTTCGTCACCAATGATTTTATTTTAGACTGCCCTGTTCCTAATTATCCTAAGATGTGTTAAGTGTGTATATCATCTAATCCACTGGTATCAGGACTTAATTGATTTTAAGCTATACTATTATGATTTTACTGTAGTCTGCTTTATCTCAGTTTTTTCTGCCGAATTGTTTTTTTTTTATCAATTGACCACCAATGATTTTGCTTGATTGATTTTCGTCATTCACGATTCGTCCTTATGAACTGAGGTTATGCTAGAAATTTTTGGGTATAATTAGACTTAATAACGATTTCATTTGGAAAAATTACATCATTAGTACTGATTATTAATGTTTGCTTTTTGCTACGTTTTACATTTCTGGTGTAATTTTTACGAATGAAATCAGTTCTGTAACAACATACGCTTCAACTTAATTGAGATCATTTCTACGTATTATATTTATAATAAGTATAGTTTAGTGTATCGATTTTTTTTTATAAATAAGGTTCGCAAATTATGACAACTAGTTATTTCAAGTAAAACAATGATTCATTTAACGATTTTATTAAACAGTAAATGATGGTTCTTTATTATTTTTAACCAGAAAGTGGTAATTTAAGTTTTCGATTTAATGATTAATTACAATTTAATTTTCGTTCACAATTAATTATTCATTATATTTGTGTTTTATTGCATAATATCTAAGATGATAATATTGTCGTAATTAGAAAACAATTTCATTCTATAAATTGCATTTCTCAACCTCGTGGACTGATTAAAAATTCAACGTGTTTTGTCTTTAAATATATTTTGTCGATGTTTGTTGTTATAATTATTATATTATTTTTTAATTATTTGTATAAACAATTGTTCTTTAAATTAATGTACATCGTTTTGTTTTGAATTATTTTTGTTGTATAATTAATTGCTTTTTTATAATAATACCATTCATTGCAGTTTTACTGTGTGTTTTATTTTATTTTATATTTTGCCCGAGTAGTGCTTCAGTAGAATCCTTGGAATCGTGAATTAGTCGTAACTATCTTATTTAAATAGTTACAACTAACACAATTCCAAATGCATGTTTGTGCTAATGAACACACCAGAGCTAAATTTCACACTTTAAGCACCGACAGGAGTCAATCCGTTCTTACGCCATTCAAATAGAGTATGTAATTAATAATCTCGCAAAACAAACTTTTAAATGCAGTAGGTTAGGAAAGCTAGCAATAGTTAATATGCTAATGCTATTAAACTTTGAATAATTTTCTAATAAAAAACCATTTTAATATCAAAGACATGCAAAAGAATATTCCATAATTTATTATAAAGGAATATTTAATAAATGTCTTCGTTGGCACAAACGTCACCCAAAAAGGTGTCAGACCCGTGTGTGTTATGTGTGTGTGTGTGTTTTAGTGTTAATTTCACAAAGTTGGTGTCGGGGAACAAGTGTTGGCATGGCAAATTCGTAAGTATCGCTTTAGTAATAAGCTCTAAATTTAGTTGAGAACTTGAAAAATCAGTCTGATTAAATTTATTTAAACATTACCAAAAATCTACTCTGAAAAACTGGTTTATCATATCAAATTAATTAAAAACGTTTTAGGATACACAAAGGTTAAAAATAAGTCTAGTTTCTTGAGACCGACCTTCTTAAGTGCCTTTCAAGGCCTAAACTGAAAAAACTTACTTAATTTTTGTTTCAATAAAATCATAAGGCTACCATTTTAAAGATAGAGACAGAATAGTCCTTGAATAAATAAAAAAGGTTCGTTAGGGTCAGATTTAAATATAATGCTCTACTAGTGACACGATCAAATGAACAATTGTCGAACAAAATATAGGTCGTTTTTTTTTTTAAGTAGTTGCTCTGCGTATTAAGAATCTGAAATACAATAAAATCATTTACTAGTCAGTATCGTTATTTTTATTTTTTTATTTTATTTAATTTCTATAATTTATTTAAGGGGCGGCAATCTTTCGTAGGCCTAGGGCAGCCAACGTATCAAATCCGCCCTTACATGTATCATTATTACATATGCCCTTATATGTAATAAACAATAACCAATGTATCTACATTTCAAAACAAATACTTAGAAGTCGATCACGAGCTTTACCATGATTTCTTATTACCATGATAATTGCCACTGTGACAGTGACATTAAACACGTATAAGTGGCGTCACGAGTCAAGACCTGTCTTGAAAGACTACTGCGCATTTTTTGCCCGTAAAAATACATACGGAGTCTTCCCTGTTATTTTAGCTGAGCGCTCAAAACTCATGACGCGACGATTCCATACGATAAGTGGAATTATCTTGGCTTTAACAACTCGTCGTAAAGCCGTTCGTTGGTTCTCAGTGTACTAGGCGGTACGTTAACATTTTAATTTCTAAAAAAACAAGTCATGTACTCGTAAAATACCAATTCTTATGAAAGTAGGCTATACATTATCGAGTTTAAGGTCTATTGTATTGTACTAATTGTGTAAGTGAACCCAATATCCTTAATAAGCTTTACTTTTCTACTATATAGTAGATATTATACCCGTTTTACCCTTCGGACGCAGTTTCCCAAACTTCTCTCTCAGCAGCACTGCTTTTGAATTAAAAAGCGCTACTTAAAACCAATATTTCCAAGTCAATTACTCTAGGGAACATTTTACTACTAACTTAGCACCTACTAGGAGTAAGCACGGCTAGGCTTACAAAGATTGTTTATAATTTTATACTCAGCAGTTTTCTTAAGACTAAAATTAAGATTCAAAATACACATAGTTTTTTTTGATTCTACAAAAATATCACCGAACAATTTGATCAATATTAAAATTATCCACATCTACGCCAGCCATCAAAAGTTACTTCAAAATCTATATCTTCAATTTCACATTCAGCTGCTGCAGCCCTAAGTACTTCCAATCGATATCTGTAGAATCGAGAATGTCGATTTTTCTTGTGATATCGAGACAATCGATTATTGCGTCACTGTCCATTAGCGCGATCTATCAATCGAACTTGATCATTGATGAAATTTCAAGCTTACTTCGTCTCATCATTCCCGACCTATTAATTGTACCCCTTAGTTTTTCTGGACCCCAGGAAGTGTGTAGAATGTATGTAAATAATACTTAGTGTAACGATGTTGGTAGCATTAATAATTAAGTAACTTAAGGAATGCCGGGATCCGAACAAGATGGTGTCGAGTGGAGTACCAGAGTGTAGCGTGAAAGTGTATTTTTATAATGGAAATTAAGACAACCGTAGGTAATGTAAGATGTTATTTAGGTACGAACAGTGTTGTTAGCTAATGCGAGTGAGAAGAGCGCGGAGGTGTAACGGACCGACATTCAAATTCGACGAATAGAATTGGATAATAAGGGTTTAAAGTAACCATATCGGTAGATGTACTTATCTTAAACATTGTTTGGTAACTGTAATTATGCGACAGTTAATTAAAACTACACCTGTTAATGTATTCATCAAGGTAGATAATAATGTATCGATGTTAGCTTGTCAGATGTATGTGGATGACTATTTGGTCACTTGTAATATTAGTTAGCGTCGTTGAATGTTGTAGAAATACGTTGATGATGCGTTCAGGCACAAGCGGTTGTATATAGTCGCTTCACCATCCGCGCCGCGATCGATTGCTCAGGAATTGTATTCATTTCAAAATAACGATTGTCATATTTTGGATAATCAGCTCTTTTTTGAACGCTTTTTATTGTAAGCGGCGGTGTTGTATCATTGTTGAAAATTTAATTGATTCACTGTGTATTTGATGATATTATTTAGTGAATCGCACAGAACGTTGGTATTTCACTTAATTTTTGATGTATTTTTCCTTGGATGAGATTGTATTTAATGATTTTACTGTATTCGATGAGAGACGTGGAGTTTGAATATGAAAGGGAAATTCGTTGTCGACACCGCGCGGGGGGGACCGTTCTGGCTCCTGTTTTATGTAGTGTCAATGTTTGGGAATAGCTGCGGACATTCCCACCGCGCAGTGAATCTCAAAAATTGTGATTGTTGTAAGTTTAGGAGAATGTAACAAAGCACATACATATTAGCACAAACCATCCATCCTCAAAGAAACTACGCTGAATGTTTAAATTTGACTCACGTTTGAATTTATGATACATTTTATTGTATAAAAAAATATTTATTATCGCTTAAGTTAGTTGGAACGTTTGCATATAATAGTAATTTATTTTCACAATGATGGCGATTATTTGGACGAGAGATTTTCGAGTTTGTAGGTGTTTATATGATAATATTATCTTTTCTAAGATATTGAATTAAATATTGTATACTGTCGTACATTGATGATTCTTTGTGTTCGTCTACATGTATTATTGCATGCGGTGTCGCTATATTGAAGTCATTTGCTTTAGATATGAGCCCTGTATTTACCAAAGCAACATGTATCCATCTCGTTCCAACGCGGAACATTATTGAGAGACGAATAGAGATGGGCTTCTAAATACAGGGTGTTTAATTACATTAAGTGTTAGGTAATTTATTATTTATAAGTCGTGTGTATTTAAGTTATTGATACTTTAGTGAAAGGAAAGATTCCAAATGAGGTTAGGTTAATCGGTGGTGTAGTTAATGACATATCAAGTAATGTTTGTAATGTGTCGGTTGGAAAGGAGACGGTTAGTGAAATGGCAAATGAGAGTTTGGAAGTTCTGTTTGATGTATGCGACAATACTAACACAATTTGGATTGATGTTGAACGAATAAAAGATTTAATAGAAAAATGTTTCGAGCAAAAACATATCGACCACTAAGTGGTGAATTTTGTAATAGATGAATTGTTGTATACCATTGTAGCAGGCTTCGTTGAGTGTTTCTATTAGAAGAATGGTTTGGTCGGTGGGTTAGACACTTTGGAATCTTTCTATACGATGCTAGTCGCCAAACAAATGCTTTTAGATACTATAAATGTTATTGTAATATGTGTACGCACGAAGTAAACCTAATTAGTAATAAAAACCTTTGAAATGTCCATACACGAAAAAAAAATCGATTTTACACTCTTAAAGCCATCCTGCCAGTTTGTAAGGAAAACACAATGCTTATGATTAACTAAATTTAAATTATATCCTACTTAGTGTATGGAGTAGTGTGTATTTTTAGACATTGCATTATCTATGTTAGTTTAGTAAGTAAGTCACATCCTGAGCTTGAAATTGTGTGAGTTTGTCACCGATATTTTTACATACGACTGTAGGATGTTACGATCTTCAAATGCAGTGCTTTTCTTAAGCCCCTACCACGAGTTTGCAATCGTTTTCCTAATTCATACTCGCTAGCGTCTCCCAGCGGTGACGCAAAGAAGTAGCTCATACAAATGGTTGGTGATGCTAGTTATGGATTACAAAAATGATGCAAAACTCATGATAAGGGTTGTAGTTGTATACTTTATAGTTCGTAAGTCACCTGCGACATTTCATCGGCTTGCGTCGCACAGCTGTTCAACTATCACGTGATTCGTATCGTAACGAACACTTTCTTACACGAAGCCCCGCTTCGCACAGCTTACCTGTAAATAAGGCCCGTTAGTTACGACAAAAACATAAATTTAATCCAGTAAAATAACTTTAATCAACTGAAACACCATGTTGCGCCGTGGCCTTAAATTTGAAGGGATTGTCAAACCCTTTTATAAAAATTGAGGAAAAATATTCTTTCTCATTTGAATTTTGTATAGTAGTACCTGCCTACTACTAGGCATCTTTGCGGGTAACCGCGTCTTCTAACATACTATTTGTTAACTGTAAGTGAAGTAAAGTGTCAGTAATAACTGTATTGTACCCGTAGTTAGGTTAGATGTTACCGTAGTGTCTGTGTAGGTCGCTTTAACTTACTAAACTTAACGATTGTTGATTTCGATTCGACCATATCCCCATATAACATGTTTGTCATTGTTACCTACTCATTAGTTACTTTGAGACTGTTCAAAATGTACTCTATCGAGATTTTCACTAAGGGAAAGGGCTGTTTTAGCAGATATTTTTGATACTTGAGGATGATCGGGTGGGAAACAAGCGAGTGATAGTGGAGTCGTGGGAAGCTTACTGCCTCCAAGTCTGAGGACGCGGGGAGACTTCACATCTCTACTTTATAAGAGCGGATGATACAATTAATGTTACTGTGTAAACGAAAAAAAAAACAATGTTGTTCTTATATGAAAATGCGATGGTTTTCGCAAATAACTTGTTGTTTTTTCATATATTCAATATTTCCTTTATTTTTTGTACTCTTTAGTATTAAGGTAATATTAAACGTAAAAATACTATTTAATGTTGATTACTCTAAAACCAATAATTGTATGTGGTAGGAATGGTGTACATTTCCCGAGCCTTACTAGTGAAGCCTTTCTCTCCCTTAGGGGAGTCCCTTCATATTAATACAGTCGTTTGAATGTGGGTAACGAGAATATGTAATACATATAATATCGTCTTCTGTACTTGTACTGACTTTGTTTACAACTACCCTCAAATATCTTTCTTCAAGTGGAAGTTAGTGCTGGCCTACCAATGGTTTAAGGTAAGTTAAGAACCCATCATTTCTTAGTTAGAAGTATGACTCAATTTTAAGACTGATGAAGAAGTAAAGAGGAAATCTAAAAAAATAATTAAAACATTTTTCTTTCTCTTACGTTTCGTTCGCTTGAAACGATATTAATTGACGAATCGACAGGGTTTGTAGTGTTAGTAAGAAATTGATAGTCAAATTTTAGGAGGTTCGATTTATTCGGTTCGTCAACTAGTCTCGTACTATCGGTATCTATTTTCTATCGATACTTTTCTATGTCTGCTAACTTAAAAGACGATGATAAATAAACGAAAAACTTAAAATGATTGGGTATGGTAATGTTGACTACTCATGTTGACGTTACTATTGTAATGATGGAAGTAACTTCTTAAATACTATTTGTTGCCAAAGTGTTATTAGGGATTAACATTATAGTTATAATCATCGGTTGTCACATGCATAATTAAGTTGTTCTTGAGTGGTTTGAGATTAAGGAGAAAAGTTGAAAAATAATTCCAATGATATATTTTTTCATAATGAACTTGAATACTAATCGATACTTAAGATTTATATCTGTGTAGCTACTTAAACTTAACGTGTGGTAAAAATGTGTTTCTTGCGATTCAGCAATGTTATTCACTAAGGTTTCTCAGCGATTACAATCACAGGAAATTGATTACTAATACATACATGATACGGTTCAATTTCGTATCTTTAAAACTGACACTTGACAGCGAGTACGCGACCTTAGTGAATAACACGGCAGCTAGTATATTGTATTCGAATAATCAATACCTTCGACTCGAGTTGAAAAGCCGATTTTTGATCGTGGATTAGAATATAAAAACGGGCAAATCGTGGGGAATTAATTAGTTGTTTAGTGTTCATGTTACATTAGAATGTATTTGACAGTTCTGACGGTCCTTTTATCGACACCTGTTTCCGCCTCTAGCACATCTAATATCGATATAGACCCTACTTTATGAGTTTTCAGCACTAATGTTATAATTAAGCACTAATTAAGTAATTTATAATTGAAGCGACACGTTGACGTGAAATTTTGATAGGATTATAATTTATCTATTTTATATTTTACCTTTTTGCGAATAATTCGATTTAAATGAATTTGCAAATTGGTAAATCAAGGTATTATTAAAATCTGTGTAATATTTCAAATTCAATATTGTTTTTTTGTTTGAACTTATGATAATATTCATAATATTTATATTATGTTCTTGCGTTCATTACTCGTAAACAGTTGACTAAATTAATATTTCTCTCAAAATTTTAACGTCGACATTCACAATAATTAATTTATTCAAAATACAATTGTTAATCTAATTTATTCATAATTTAATAAGTACGTAATATTTTTTGTAGTTTATTTTGTATTTTTATATTGAGTAAGTACATGCGAGGCTAGTCAGTGAAGTTTTGATTAGGATAACTTAGTTTCAAGTTGAGTTATAGGTAAAGTTTGCTAATAGTGAGCTCTTCAATTTAGTTTCCTCTTAGTTTTCTAGTCACGTGTTGGGACGTGTTCATATACTTGACAATTTGGACATGAAAAATGAAGTCAAGGTGACCGGCCTTATCCGGGTGGGCCGGGTATGAGGATAACATTTTTCACGGCTTATGCGGATAAGGGGGAAAATGAACGGTTATGCCGGAATAAAATAGTTTTATTCGGGAATAAAGTATGCTATCTATGGAAATACGGATAAGTTAATACTACAATTATTTCAATGTTAACTTAGCCCCGAACGATCCCTTGTCTGATTATTTCATTGTTCTTACTTAATAACATATCTTTAGATGTAAACCCTATCTCTTCCTTTCCCTATATCTTCACAAAATTGTGTAAACTGAAAGTATCTTATGTATTATTCATTCAATAAATGTAATCTTAATGTCTTCTTTCATGAGATAGTTCTGTAAAGAACTTTCTGATTAATTTAAGATTTGTATTAAGACATTGCTTGCAAGTATTCGCTTGAATTGGATAAGAAATAGTACCGAGTTCTTTCCAATATTTCATTCAAATCATTTAAGTCCCTGTTATAACGGTATAAGGTATGTCTTGAAGATGAAGTGTCCCTTGTATTAACATTTTTACGTTGACGATATCGCCTGCGTGTTTTCCTTAAAAACGCCCGAAGCGTAGAAAGTTGTACGTCTCCTTACAAAAATCGCAAAACGCAAGGTGAAGCGACGACGGTCGAACGTGTCAAAACCTGGGGCACTGAGTAATGCTACTTAAAGCAGTGAAACCGATTCATAATTCATATATTACTTTCAGTTAACGCAACTTTAAGTGAACGCAAATATACGTTCGACTTGATATATACATAATAGTGTAACGTAATGTCGTTCTGTTAAAACGACGTATTTATTTTGTAACTGGAAAGCGTAGGTTTCTATATATTGTCGTAGATTCATGTAACAATCTCTGTTAGTTAATGGTTGTCAAAATAATAAAATACTAAGCGTGTATTCATTGTTTTCTTTGTGAATTATATATCTACGAACATATTTTGCAGTTGGTCAGATTTGATGTTAATCATTATAAAAGGGATATTTCGTAATGTTTTGTTTGTACTGTCGCCATTTAAGTGATTTCACGCGATTATCTATTTAATCGATATTTCATCGTAATCAACTTAGTAATCGATGTGACATTAACATCGTTAATCGGTAAGGACGTAGCAAAAAATGGCGTGAAAGGATTCTTCTTCCATTAATTTTCATAGTTACGTTATGGTTTAAAAATGTGTGTTTTTTTTCTAATTTATTTATTTATTGTCCGCCATGGAAATGTGTGAACATGCTTTCCTTTAAGAACTTTGAACATTCCATGTTTTTAAGGTTATGTTTTTTGTTTATACTGTGTACACATCGCGCGAATCGATAAAAGATCTCGATTCGAAACTATCGAATCACGAGCGCGTGTGTGCCCAGCTTTGTGTGTTTAAGATATCATACGAATGTCACTTATGTGTTAGTGTGTAACAATAATGATAAAATACTCATTACATACCTTCATACTTGTTATTCAGGTCTTAGTTAAGTAAGTAATTAAGGATTGATAAATAATATCTGATGATAATTTTACTTGTATGTTGTATTAAAATGATGAACACGAATAAAGATACTGGTTTGAATTAAAGCTGTTTTATTTCGAGTCTTAAGCCCAATATGAGAGGTTAAATAAACATTTATATAAATGGTACAAGTTAAAGTCACTATATTGAAAAGAAAATTGTTTTGTCTGGTTGAACGCTTCGTTCTTCTAAACTCGCTGGGTTTTTAGCTAAAAAATCTGTATTATATTTAAAGGTAGTAGATAAAAGTCACCGTTTTCTAATAGTTTTAGTCATTGCATTATAAACGGGGTCAGATGAGAAGAGCATACACTGAGTCAAGAAAACTAAATTATTATTCGGTTTTACTAACATTTTGAAGGTTAATAATTTATCACAACGCTTATAAAACCACAAAAACAAGGAATGAAAAATTTTGACGTATAAGATGAGAATACGAGTAGCAGTTAGGGCACAGCTATAAGTTTACTTCAATTGTATTGTTGATCAGAATCGTGGGTTCGAGTCCCGCCTAATAATTTTATTTTTTCTAACCATTTTAAGAATAATTTGTAAAAATTCTTATAAACTGTTGGAAAATTGCTTTAAACATACCTTGGAGGACAGAATAAGCTACTACATCCCAACATAATATGGTCACGCTTCAATTTTAATGTGTCAGTGTCTTGTCAGATAATTTACGAAAAAAATATATTAGGCGGGTAGGTGATAAAAATTTGATAAATCATTTGGTTCTAGTTCGACTGTACTGTTAGTGGTACACCGGGCCCTCCACCTCCCATGGCCTTTTCGACCGGCCCACTGTTAGTGGTACAGTCCGTTGGTCACATTTATAATTTTGTTTTTATCCTTTGAAAGTTTTATCCCTGAAATTTTTGAGGTTTCCATTCGTCCCCTGAACTAAAGTACTAGGGCGTCAGAAGCTTAAAGAGGTAGCTTGAATGAGTTTTATGTCCGTATCATAACGAAACATATACCAGGAGACGGGTACCTTAAAGTAAATAAATAATTCACTGTTCTCCCCTCGAAGGGCCAATGGGCACCCATATAGGAGCCGAATCTGAAACGTGATTCTATGGGACGAATATTGGGGGCCCAGTGGGTCCTGACCCAACGCGGGCTAAGATGTGGAAGCAAGTATTAGACAGATAAGTACATGTAAAGTCCTGACTGAATTATATGTATATCAAATCAACGCACAACCTAAGCCGTTCATCATAGAGATATTACATTTGGAGTGGTTGTTCTTGGTAAGGTGTAAGTATATACAATATGAATTGTTTTAAAGGTAAGCTAACAAAAATGAAAAGATCATAGGCTACAGAAGCATCAGGTGGATTTAGGTCTACGGGGAAATAATATACCCACGTACCCAATGGTAGACCCACGGTGGGTCAAAAGCAGAGACCACGGGTAATATCTCAATTGTACGCTCGTTAGCTACCTTTAGTAACCGGCTTAAAAGAAGTTAGAATTTTTATTTTTTATTTATGTTTTACTGTATCAATCCGAACTCTCTGGCATTTAGCAAGTATTACTACCTTTATTAACCGACTTAAAAAAAGGAGGAGGTTATCAATTCGATTGTATGTTTTAGTGTAAACAAAACGAGCTCTCTGGCATTTAGCGAGTATTATTGAAAAAAAAAATTAAAAGTCCGTTTATATTTTTATCAATATAACCCTTGAAGGAAACGAAAAACAATTGAAACACGAACAATACGTCAATTGGCGACGACAGTTTCACGTGACGTAGAGTCGACGCGTGACGTAAACGTTGTGGTTGCCTCGTGACCGCTGCACGTGCGGTTTACGTCACTCTGTGCTACCAAATACATTTGTTTATCCAAGGTATAGTCTATTATTATTCAGGGCCGAGGTTCCCAAACTTATATCATAGGTCTGTGGCTTTTTTCACTTAATGCTAAATTAAAGTAGACTAAGTTACTCCTTGTAACATTATCTATCTGCCAGTGAAAGTCCCGTTAAAATCGAAAGTCCAGTCGTTTTGGAGATTAGCCGAAACAAACAGACAGACAAACAGAGAAAAACTTTACAAATTGTATTTTTTATGCCAGTACCGAATATAATTGCCAATTTCACATCTTTGGCAATCGTTACAGGTCAGTCAGAGGCCTAAGAAAGTCTGACAACTGCTTTAACCCAGATTGCCGATTTTCCTCGAAAAAGGGGTTACGAAGGTCAGATGGCAGTCGCTTCGTATACAAATCAGGTGATCAGCCACATCGGGTTGAATCAAGTGCTGACCCCAAATACATGGGATAAAGCCAGGGAGATGTAGTACCGTATATAATTTCATGTGCACTCCACTTTAATTTTATTTATCTGTATGTATAGATAACGAGCACTTTAAATAACAGTTATTTTGTTACCTTCTCACCTCTAAAACGTTACTAAATATCTTAAGATATACAAAGTGTTGAACGTTTGTAATTCCAAATAAATAGCATTTCACTAAATGCATATGAAAGTAAGTATATAAACTATTAGGACAATTTTTTTTAAATTTTAGTTTTCTGTCTCACATTTTTTTTTAATTTTCGCTATCTGTGGAACCGCTGGAACACCAGCTAACCTCTGAAACGGCATGTCTGACAGATATCTGACATTACAGAGAGTACGCAATGAATATTTAAGAAATGGGTTAGGCGGGCCACTTGTGAAATTAAGCTGAAGCAGACAAACCTTAATCTTATAGATAAATGAATCTCAGTTCCAAAAGCATATATAACACTCAATCGTCACATACTGTCAGGAAGTACGTCTAGAAATGTATTGATCATTTAAAATTCATGATATGTTACATTCGACAGGTTGCGTAGAAGCAAATGATTCAGCTGTCATGCGGCACTGTACGTCGTAGAGATGGGAAATACGCATAAGAATTCATTAATATTCCAAATTGTTATGTATATACGTATATTTTCTATACAAATTATTAAAATTGAAACGTTCGTATGTAATTCTAAATTAACAGGCTTTCACTAAATGCGTTTGAAATTATATTTTATGATTCTATATATGTTCTCTGTCTATTTCGGCTAATCTTTGAAACCACTGCACCGATTTTAATGGGATTTTTTATAATTCTAATATTACAAGCAGAAATTCCACTTTTGAAGTAAAGTATACGCGGGTGAAACCACGGGGCACAGCTAATAAAAAATATCATTGAATTTCTCATGCTTGACATTGTTTTGATTCAACAAAACAAACGAATTTAAAAAACATTATCCATTTCTGATACGCTCTACGACTCGTAGTACATCCCTACGGCGTAGCGGGTGTCGTAGCGGCGTAGAACTCGCGCCCTCCAAAATTCATGTCCTCCCTTTTGAAGTGTAAACTCCAGGAGTACCTTAAAGGGAATATGTTTGGGAGAGTTTAAAATTCCCGGAATGCGGGCTATTTTCAATTTAAATTTATTAATATGAAAGTTTGGCTCTGCGTGGAGTGTTAGAAAGTTGTAGCTGATAATTTGGGTTAATTTATGCACGTTTTACGTTAAATGTATTTTAATTCATGCCGATTTTGGATTGAACTTCAAGTATTGATATTTAAATAACGAACATCGTAACTTTTTTATAAAACTTATTAGTGCTGAGACTGGGGTATGAGTGGTCGTTCTGTAAAAAAAATTTTTTTTTAATTTTTTCGCCGTGATTTACAGAGATGGAAAACATGGTGAAAACACCTGTCTTAGAAGAAATTCAAAAAATTACACTTTACCAAAATATAATTAATAAGTATAACGACGGAAAATAATTAAAAGGTTGAGGGATCATAATTTTAAATATCTTTATTTGATTTGAATTTCAATAAAGTACTTTCAAAACGTCAGAACGACACGATTATACAGCATTATACATGCTACTGCCGGGTTCCGAAGGTTGCCTTTACTGAGAAGAACCTGGCAATACACAGTAATTTCTCTTTTAAAAAAAAATTTATCGATGCACAGTCCCAAAAATGTTTGTTTAACATGAATTACGCAAATGTACTCTGTAAGTCAAAAAATTTTTTTTTTTAAATGTCAATCATGGATCTGCTACTTTAGATCAATTACTTTGACTGTAAATTTTTTTAAGTTTTGGGTGCAATGAGACTTTTTTATATTTATAAAAGTAGTAATATCTAGGCTGTGCTTTGTAGATAAATAAAAAAAATTATGATTTTTTTTTTAATCTTTGGTTTGAACATACATTTTAAGTCTGTCGATGATCTTAACTCATTTTTGCAAATTTTGGAGTTGAGTCCCTATCGTCCTGAGGCAGCTATATATATTCCAAACGGCCGTCAGGTGTGTACACCTCAATAATGTATCCTCTAGTGAACGCAATCAGGTAAAAACTGTTGGAGCCACAAGAGAAACCTTATTTCTTGTTTGAGAGGTCGCCTGCGTTTGTCAGGTATTTGACATGTCGTTACTTATAACACGACTTGACTATACACAGCGCTGCTTCTATGACATTATAGAAAGGTTGAAGATCTTTATTATTTCTCTACAATCACAAATCACTTAGAGAAACAGAACATTCATATTTTAATAATTCTAGCTTCGGTCTGCGACTTCGTCTGCGTGGAATAGTTACTTTGGGCTAACGCTAACTTTAACCCGTAATTGATATTAGCGTGGGTCATCACTCTAATAATAATAGCGGGTTACATCGTCGTTCGGTCGCCTTCCTCGATAAATGAGCTATCTAACACTGGAATATTTCTTAAAATCAGACTTAAGTTTCTGAGATTATCGAGTTCAAGCAAACAAACAAACTCTTCAATTTTACATATTAGTGAAAAAAAGAACCGACCACCGCTGGGGTAAACGAGTTCTTGAGTGGAGACCGCGACTCGACAAACGTAGTGTAACACGCGCTCCTGCCAGGTGGGATGACGATCTGCGAAAGACTGCAGGCAGATGCTGGATGCGGCAAGCTGAAGACAGGGCGCTATGGCACTCATTAGGGGAGACCTATGGATTAACGTAGGTTGATTTTGATGATAAAAAGTTCTAGTAAAAATTACAGTTATAATGGGTAGGTAATTGACTAATGTAATACAATACAACGGCACTCTTCAGATGAAGGTGAGTTCACATCTCACATACAAAATCAGATAAAAATTAAATAGTAAAATTACATTTAGCTTGAACAAAAGAGGTTCATAAATCTAGATTAATTGGCGAACTATTTTCTCTGCCTGGATCGAGAATAAAAAGAAGGCTATAGCTGTCGAAGGCAAATAAGATAGGAAGATAAGGCCCGCCTAAGAGAAGGATAATTCGGATTTTGATAGGTATTAAGAATATTCATAGAGAAATTAATTGATGTAGGTTAATTTAAATTTTCCCGTGCTCAAGTTACGTGGCGTTTTATGTATTTTTATTAATCTATCTTTGATATTGAATTTACGTAAACAACATACATTTGTCGTTCGAATACATTTTATTTCTTACATTTTTTATTTATCATAAGTATTATAAGTTTGTTGTCAAAACTACCCTTTTAGCAGTATAAATACATTAAAAGACCAAATCTAAATTGCCATCGTTAAAATGATTATGATAATAAATCCATAACAATATTTTAAGGGTTCATGATACATTAGTTTTAATTATAAGCCGTTAAAAAATAATAAATAAATAAATGTATAAATTGTCACAAAGCACGCGATGTTTATGAAGTGGTCGAGTTATAAACTCGGCTTAGGAGTATTTGTACGATTGTAGGAGACTCGTTGATTCGAAGCTTTGCGTACGTTTACATTCACGCATGTATTACTCCAATATATATGTGTGAGTGACATACCCACATGAGGTTTTGAATTTGAGCTGTTATTCAATTAAAATAGGAGCAGAATTACTGAAATTACACAGAATATGCGAATATATGACAAAAGATGAATGAGTAGACAAAAGTGTAATTGTAGTACACCCACATTTTGCCAGACGTGTTAAGTTTCATGTAAAAAGGGGGCGATTTATCAATACTTGTATGTATGTATGTTTGTAACGAATGGGCTCAAAAGATCTGGACCGATTTAAACAATTCTTTTACAATTTGCATGCTACATTATCACTGATTAATAGAGGCTATGTTTTATAATAATATATTTAAGATTTACATGTTTGAAATGTCGATGCTAATTATTGTAATTCGTATGTCAGTTATCGTTATTATTAATTAATCTATATATCTATACAGATAAAAAAAATTGAAGTGTCTGTTTGTAATTCCAAAATAATAGCTTTTCATTAATTATATATGAAAATATACACGTTATTGACACTAAAAAACCAAGTTTAAATTTTTTCTCTGTCTGTCTGTTTGTTCCGGATAATCTCTGAAACGGCTGGACCGATTTTAACGGGACTTTCACTTGCAGGTAGCTGATGTTTTAAGGAGTAACTTACTTTAAGGAGTAGCTTACTTTTATTTATTAAAATTATTTTCGCGGAACCCTAATGGTTCCGCGAAATGAAGCATGAAACTAAATCTACGCGGGTGAAACCGCGGGGCACAGCTAGTTATAAATAAATATATAGGTGTGCAATTATATTCTGCTACACGTTACTACAATGTTCGATATGTATAGCTGAGCCATCAAATCAAATAATCGTCAGAATGATAGAGCCATGGAAGGCTATAACCGTTAATTTTGTGAAAGCCTTTCAATCCATTTTTATATCAACGAAATTGAGTGCTCACGACAAATAAAATATAAAAGCATTACGCGCAACCCCATACCGAGCGACAGGTAGGGGCAGCTCGAGCCCTTTGTACTTTCCCAGTATGGTAGGTATGCTTTTGGGAAATGTAATTCTGCGATTTGATACTGAATTTATAATCTATACAGATACAATTGGAGTGTCTGTTTGTTATTCCAAATTAAAAAATGTTCACCAAATTATGGTACTTAAATAAAAATAAACTATTTTAAAGTATTTCTCTGTCTGTTTGTTTCGGATAATTCAGAAAAGACTGGACCAATTTTAAACGGGACTTTCACTGGTAGCACCACCATTGTATAACATTATTTTAATAATATGTAGGAGTATTTAAACTACAATTACAGAAATATTCAAATTATAAGTAAAAAACAGAATTAAAATTAGTGTCTGCGGGAATGGTGCCCAGTAAGCTGGCTGCGTTACCTCGCTGGATCGCTAAACTGATCCTCTGACCGAGGTAGGAACCAGCTCGGCGGTCACCGGAGACGTCAACCAGGCGTTTTGCAAGATCCTTAAAAAGGATTTTCGCATTTGGACCCCATGGTCCCAAAGTCTCAACCCCAAACGGCAGAAATATACAATTATGACTGATGTCTGCATATTTCCGCCGCTTGAGGTTTTCTGCACACACTGCCGCGGCCCCAGCTTGCTGCGAAGTTGAATTTAAGTGGCAGCGAGCAAGTGTGTCCACGCAGGTCGCGTCCCACACAAGGGGCTTCCCGACACTCCGATGACTGAGGTTACAAGGCTACTTTAATAATTAAATTATTATTTAAGTAAAATAAGTGGAGTGATCAAATCCTCCCCCACATGGTTATGCGGAATATAGACATCATTTGAAAAAAATCTAAGTATAGCACTTTTAGTTACTACAGTAGTCCAGGTGCCTTACCATAAGCTCTTATTGCCATGACAGTTTCACTCATTTATGAGACAGATGTATGTGACGTGCATACATCTGTCACTGTCGCACAACTGAATTATCATTGCAATAAGAGCTCATGGTTAGGCCCCTGGACACCGTAATATTCTCGCGCTCGCGTAATAGAAGCGATACAAAATGTGTGGAAATGATATAAATCGTGACGTGACACATTTAATTCCCATACATTTTGTATCGTTTCCATAAGCTTCTTGAGTAATGTTATTTTGTCTACAGGCCCAGGGTTCCGTCATGAGTCATGTGTATGTACCTTGACGTAAAGTTCTTAAATGTCGGGAAATGAGAGTTCAATCCTGCCAACACAATGGCTCCGCGGTTGACAATTGCTCGTCACCTCATTTCCTAGTTGTATTACCGCAGTTCTAGTGCGAGCATTGCATCCGGAGCGGAGACAGTGTTCAAAGTTAATTTCGAACTAACATGTCAGTGGAAATAGCGCGATAATTCCATTTCGAATTAAATATTTTGTAAAATTTTTCAGTCATTTGCTCACCCCTGAACGAGTAGGCAGAGTTGTACTTACTGTACATCCACATTTCGTCAATTATGTTTAAAGTCCAATGTGTGGTTCGTAATTCAAAAATAACAGTTTTCACTACATGCATATGAAAGTATATACGGTACTTAACACAACAATAAAAAAAAACTGTTTTCTGTCTGTCTCTTAGTACCGACTTATCTCTGAAACCGTTGGATTTTGCCGGTACTATCACTGGCTATCAGATGACTGAGGTTACAAGGCTACTTTAATTATTACTATGAGTAGATAATAATATTTTTCAGAAAGGTCAAATTCGGAGCACTCCTAACCGAATGAAGTGTATAAAGAGATGCATGAATGTGGATGAAGCGAAAGAAGTATGTAAGGATCGTAGCATGTGGCGAACGGTGGTCTCTATCTACCCCCGTGGGATACTTTTAATTTCTGATGTTTTTTTTTTTTTTTTGTAATTATTATTATTTTACTGTGTAATGAAATGTACATGATGCCAGCTGAGTTTCTTGCCGGTTCTTCTCAGAAGGCTAGTTTCCGAACCGGTGGTAAATTCCTCGACATTCATAAGTGCCTTACCAGGGCCTAAACTGAATAAATCATTTTCATTTTCATTTTCATTTTCATTTTCATTTTCATTTTCATTTTCATTTTCATTTTCATTTTCATTTTCATTTTCATTTTCATTTTCATTTTCATTTTCATTTTCATTTTCATTTTCATTTTCATTTTCATTTTCATACAGATGTGAGCCCATGAAATTATGTCTAAGCAGGTGAAACCGCGGGGCTAAAATAATATTGTATACAATTATTTGAATTTTAAGTCATTCAGTCGGTCAGACTTTAAATTTCCTATGTAGTGTAACTTATGTAAGCGATAGGAGAGCGCTGTTAATAACTTTGAGGGCTCCTAAACGTAGTCTGGAATTAATTAAATCAGGTTTTAGGAGACAAAGCGGAGATTGCTGTTAAGATACCTTTAGAGACTGGATTAATACGGTATTACTCGTATGGTAGTACTAGAACTACTAGATAGCTCTTTGCTATAACAAGCTTGATGGTAAGCGGTATGTTACTGCCTCTTTGGCTCGGTCGCAAACGCTACCCTACTACTAACAAACACGTGATCATGGATTCGATCCCCGGTGGGGCAAATTGTTATTGGGGTTTTTTATCTGTAGTTTCTCAGTAGCAAACGGAGTCTGTTTTAGAGCGTGGATAATGGCAATACGCTCGCCTCCTAATTACATGGGGCTTAAACTAAAATATTATAAGTACCTCAGCCTGACCTTTCAGGGAACACGGGCGTGAGCATATGTATGCTGATGGTAAACGGTATTTTTAAGTATGGCAATACGCAAGTGACTCTCACGTGTTGGTCACGATTTTAACGGGACTTTCACTGGCAGATAGCTGATGTTACGAGGAGTAACTTAAGCTACTTTTATTTACAAAAAAAATAGGGTATCGAGAAATAAGGCCATCTATAAAATTAAGACTACGCGGATAAAACCGCAGGGCAAAGCTCGTATAGCATAAAAAAATAGGGCTATCGTCATTGAACATCAAATAAGGAGGTCTGTCATGATTAAAAAAACACTAGGTAATAATAAATTTAATTAAAAGGGCATAAACTTAACTAATTAATACATCAACGATAAAAGAACTAATTAGAGCATAGAATGAAAATCCAATAATTCAGGCCGTACTTCAGACAGATATTATAATGAATGAACTAGATAATAACGTAATTATTAGAGCGCCATTCAGGTTAAATGAATCCAATTATCCATTAACTAAAATTATATTTTAGTAGAAAATCTGAATGGAAAAAGGAAGGTATATTTATAAGTAATTATAATGGGTCGTAGTGGCCGTGGGGTGTCAGTAGTTGGCTGCTATGCAAGCTACAAGTGCGAATTCCAGCGGACTGAACCAATACGCTTCTACAAAAAAAATGTAAAGTGATTTCACACTACGTGCTTTTCGGTAAAGGAAAACATCGTGAGGAAACCTGCATATGTCTGAGAAATAATTCAAAGACGTATATATAGTGCCTGAGACGGCGGTGGACTCACCCTTTGTCACGTTGGTACTTAATCATCTTCGGTGAAAAGTGGGTGTTGTTATTACAACACCTCTGCCTACCCCTTCAGGGAATACAGGCGTGAGCATATGTACCATCTGGGCTCAAAATAAGTCTCAAACCACTCGGCCATCGCGTCTTTGTATTGCAAAATATAGGAGTAATAATCCCATGTCCTCAGCTGCAACGAATCACCTGAAATCACAGTACCTTGAAAATGTTCAGGATTATATGAACGGTTGGTTGGGCTCGGCTAATCGGATTATGATCATCCATCTTGAGGTGCTCGCCCTTCAGACTCTACAAATCTAGATTTACACTGTGATTAATTGGTGTCCGGTTTTATAGACATACTAGCTGTGCTCCGCGGTTTCACCCACTTATTATTTCGTCGCCAAATTTTTATTAGTGGTACAACTATATATAGTAGAAGTAGTTCTCAGAAGGCTAGTTTCCGAACCGGTGGTAAATTCCTCGACATTCATAACTGCTTTTCCAGGGCCTAAACTGGATAAATATTTTTCATTTTCATAATCACTGTTTCTCCACAAAGCTGTTTGGAAACCTGAATCTCCGCAGAAGTAAACTACACCCGCTTTTCCACTCCGAGTGGTTCCAAATTACATCAGCCCCTTCCTCCACTCCACTCAAACTTAATAACGTAACATATCAAATTCCGTGCAGCAAAGTTATCGAGTACAAAATAATGATAGATTTAAGTGCACAACTTCCCCACGCTACGCACATCTGTTCAAATCACACGCTCGCACAAAAAATCGATATATTTGCTCCCTCGGGAATCCCAATACTAATATCGTTAGGCAAGGGGAGCTTGATCGAATAAACAATAGGTAAAGTTTTTAGAGAAAGTGGCGGCTTGCGCGCTTTATACAATTTAAAGCGTTGTTTTAAGTTTTGACTATTAATTGAGTTTGAGTTACATACATACATTGCTCACGCCTGTATTCCCCGAAGGGGTAGGCAGAGGTGTTGTAATTTTCAACACCCACATTTCACCGAATATGATTAAGTGCCAACGTGACAGGGTGAGTCCATCGCCGTCTCAGGCACTATATAGTCTTTGAATTATTTCTCAAACATATACAAGATTCCTCACGATGTTTTCCTTCACCGTAAAGCACGTGGTGTGAAATCACTATACATAAGTTTTTAGAAAAACTCATAGGTACAGGCCCCGCTGGGATTTGAACTTGCGTGGCTTGCGTAGCAGGCGACTGCTCTAACCCGGAGGTCTCCACGGCTCTTTTGAGTTTGAGTTCGCATTTATGCGGTTCACCCTATTAGTTCGAACGATCTCTGCCAATATAATATCGAAAACTGAATAGTTTCTAACTACGAGTCGGATTCCCACCCACGTAGACTTAATTCAATGGGTGGTTTTATTTCGCGGAAACCTAAGCAAGGCCTAAGATACTCCCTCTAACATAACAATAAGTACTGGCCAATGAAAGTCCCGTTTAAATCGATCTAGCTGTTTGATTTCTGGTTCTCAGGAGGCTAGTTTCCGAACCGGTGGTAAATTCTCGAAGTTCATAAGTGCCTTACCAGGGCCTAAACTGAATAAATATTTTTCATTTTCATTTTTCAATTTGATTAGCTGGAACAAACAGACAGGCAGCAGAGAAGTAGCTAAGAGTATACCCACATTTCGCCACTTATGTTTAAGTAATCATGTAATGGGGAGCGAGCCTATTGCCACTAACTGGTCTCGAATCTAGACGCTGGGCTGCTACTGGGAATTTACCGATGGAAAACGTAAAAAGATCCGGGGGCTTCCGGGGATCCAACCCAGGAATTCGTGCTCCGCAATAGCCAATAGCAAAGTTCATTTTCATAATATCATTAATTATTATTCATTATTGCATTTTCTTCAATATTATTTATTATTCAATAGCTATTAACATTCCACCACTTATAAATACATTGTGGTATAAATGTATTAACTACGTGACATTTGCCGAACCCATCGAACCAAACACTTATCAAAATGTGGTTAGTTACATCGAAATTGCTCTAGATTTATCACGTTTAATGCAGTAGTTTAACATTTCCCAGAATTAATTAATTTATAGGTAAATCTAGAATCCTAGTGGATTCTAGATTCAATTTCGCATACTACTACGTCGTGGTATAATGTAAATTTGAGGGTAGGTACTAGGGCACGTGGTAGATCAGCAATGAGATGGACGGACCAGACTAAAGCTGTGATGGTTGGTCCTACTAACAACGAATGTAAAGCAGCAGTCCGAATGGCGCCGTATTGTTCAGGAAGCCACTAACACTAACATTACGACCACGACCGCTCTGCCAAGAGTGTAACGATTGAGAAGAAATTGATTCTAATTTTGATTATTTCAACGACGATCAAATAAAACCTAATAGGCAAATAAAATTTAGGTTTATTTTATTTGTGAGGCAAATATACGCTTTATTATCCACGCTAGACCGAGTCGGGCCCTAGCGGCGCGATGGTCTTAGCACGGTCATCACACTCACGGTGGGTATGCCGAGAGGCAACCGACTGACAGCCGAGAAACGACTAAGACTAATTTAAGGCTGAAATCATCATTTATTCATGTCACATAAATAATTATAACGAGGAAAAAAATAAAAACTGTTGAAGATTTATCCCTACTTAATATTATAAATGCGAAAGTAACTGTGTCTATCTGTCTGTTACGCTTTCCCGCTTAAACCTCTCAACCGATTTTGTTGAAATTTGGCACAGACAGCACCCTGAGAAAAGACATTATACGCTAAAATTATTTATTAAAAATATTAGGTTTCCGCGACCATAAGGATGAATCTAAATCTACGCGGGTGAAACCGCGGGGCACAGCTAGTTTTAAATAATTTAATTATATATGTAACCCACCGATGTCCTGTACCGAATATGTTCGCCTAATTAGTGAAAGCCCAGTATAATTAATTATAACAATTCGCTTATCAGTTACGAAAACAATCTAAAACAAACTAAGGCAAACGAGTGTACGTACAATCCAGTGATGATAAGTGGCTACTGCAGCCTATAAACATGACCAACACCGGAGTGTCAGTCGAATTAGCTACATTTTAAAGTTTGCCTTTCTAAATATATATTTTACTGAAAAAAGTAGCACCAATTTACTTTATTAGACTACTAAGTAGTTGCCTAATCAAAATCCAGGAATACGATTTCCACGTGCGCTTCAAATTCTCATTTCTCAGCGAAGAACGCTTCCATTTAAATCCGTTTAATGCTGAAAACGTACCTACAAGAGGTAATACTTATTAGTTCTGGCAATTGATGTCAAGCGCAGTCGCTAAGAGCTGTAGCTGCAGAAAATCGGATAAAGCAGATTGCATTATTACACGGGAATTCTAGATTAATACCTTGTCGGAGCTATTTGCATCTCCGTTTGATTTCATTGCTTCTGCTTGGGTTTCTATCATATATTATCATGGAGTTTATCTATACATCTATATACATATATACATACAGATAAATAAAATTGAAGTGTCTGTTTGTAATTCCAAAATACCAGCTTTTCACTAAATGCATGTGAAAGTATACACGCTACTGACACTGACAAGCTAATTTTTTTTTTTCTCTGTCTGTCTGTTTGTTCAGGTAATCTCTGAAACGGTTGAACCGATTTTAACGAGACTTTCACTGGCAGGTGGCTGATGTTCCAAGGAATAACTTAGGCTACTTTTATTTATTAAAAATATTAGGGCTCCGCGACATGAAGCATGAAACTAAATATACGCGGGTGAAACTGCGGAGCACAGCTAGTAAAAATAAAAATTTTGAGCCACGCCTAAATGTCCATTCACATTTTCACGTTAATTATGTCGATTGCGTTTTTTCCTCATGTTGTATGGGGCGTTTAAAAGCGCCCCTAGCGAGTTTGGGAAGTTTTACGTCTCCATTCAAAAAAAGGACAAAGGTCAAAGTCAAAGTCAAAAATATCTTTATTAGATTAGACTTTTTACAAAGCACTTTCAAATCGTCAGAATGATACAACTTAGAGGATTATGCTACTGCCAGGTTCGGAAGGTTGCTTTAACTGAGAAGAACCTGGCAAGAAACTCAGTAATGACTATTTTCAAAAATATTAGACTATTTAAAAAAAAAACAAAATAAATCACATGAGAAATGTAAGCCCATGGACACAGTTACAATGCACAAATGTCGATAAAAATTAACATAAAGCGAAAATAACATCAAGCGACGATGTAAACGTATACCTACTTGGGGCACAGATTATCTTTACGTTGCTTTACGTTTTCGTTACGTTACGTTTCGTTTACGTTATCGTTACGTTACTTTATGCTTGTTTGCCAACTTGGGTGGTAGTCATCATCATCTCCCTGGCCTTATCCCATACATTGTTGGGTTCGGCACTTGATTCAACCCGATGTGGCGGATCACCTGATTTTTATACGAAGCGACTGCCATCTGACCTTCGCAACCCCATTTAGGAGGAAAATCTGTGAACTGGTTTACAGTTGTCAGATTATTTTTAGGCCTCCGACTGACCTGTAACGATTGCCAAAGATGTTAAATTGGCAACCGTGACCGACGGCTTAACGTGCTCTCCGAGGCGCGGAGGGAACTCGGGCGGTCACCCATCCAACTACTGGCTAGGCGTATGGTTGCTTAACTTCGCTGATCGAATGATATGCGCAATAGTAACTGTGCCACGAGCTCCTCTGAAAATTCAGTATGAAAATGAATAATATAATAATTCCTCGTAAATTACCTGACTACCTCACGAGCGAGGCAATTAACTGTAGAATAGTAGTCATCTTAATATCCAGGCTAATTAATGCCGGCCCGTTCCTCGACTTTTGATTGCCTTGCATATTTTGCTTCCAAATTAGCCTCTCACTAGATAGTGGATTGATTGTATGATATAATAGACCTGGATTTATGCTTCAGAGAAATAGGAACACTTGATTTATGAACTAGTTTCTACCCGTGGTTTTAGCACGCGTGGCTTCTAAAATGTACAAATATTGCGGCATAAAATTACAAGATGTTATGTTATAAGATGTTATGTGTTGAAAAACTACCTGTGTGCTTAATTTCATTCGAATCTTTCAACCTTTTTTGCATCGTGGTAGAGTAACAAACACTTATTATATTTTCACCTTTTATGATATTATAGTCGTGGTGGCCTCGGGGTTAGAGCACTCGCCTGCTACGCAAGCGACGCAAGTTCGAATCCCAGCGGGGCCTGTACCTATGAGTTTTTCTAACAACTTATGTACAGTGATTTCACACCACGTGCTTTACGGTGAAGGAAAATAATTCTGAGAAATAATTCAAAGACGTATGTATAGTGCCTGAGACGGCGATGGACTCACCCTCTGTCACGTTGGCACTTAATCATATTCGGTGAAATGTGGATGTTGAAAATTACAACACCTCTGCCTACCTCTTCGGAGAATACAGGCGTGAGCATATGTATGTATGTGATATTATAGTAGAATTTATTAGCTTTTCATAGATTAACTTAAAACTCGCGGGTAACCGATGGATGCAGATAGCGATTGCCGATCAGTGTGGTGTTCAGGGAGTTCTGCGTTCATTAGTGGAATTCTTCAGGCATATGATGATGATGATAGCTTAACTCCATAGCTAGCCAACTTCATAGTGTTCATTGACCTCTCAGAGACTGATACGTCATTGGATTCCATCTCAAACGCCGTTAAACTACAATAGCTCTTAATAAAACTGCGCTATGATACTCGTACAATAAGTAATAAATATCCAATTAGTTGCGATGGCCGAGTGATTTGAGTTGGAGTCTGCAGAGTAATCTCACCGTTTTAGGACGTATGTATAAGTATTGCCTAAAACACAATCTATAATATAACATTGGTCAAAAAGCTTTGGTGAAAACTGACATATTTTTTAGATGCTCTTAGAAGTATTACACACATGGTTACAAGGGGAAAGGAAGACCTAAGAAACGATGGATGGAGTGGGTGAAAGATGATATGATTAGAATGGGAGTGAATACAGATATGACGGCTGATAGAGAGAAATGGAAGAGAAAAACACATTGCGCTGACCACAAATAACATGGTATAAGGACAGGAGGATGATGATGATGAGACATATTACACACGAGTCGTTGATAAACTTATTATATAATTGCTTAACTCTCATTTTAAATCCGTTTAGGGGTGGAATTTCAAAGTATCCCTTCTTACTCCACCATTAGAGTAGGCAAGGAAATAATTCCATACTCATCCACATTTATATAGTTATGAAAATTTCCTTGCTTAAATACAATCTCACATCTTATATTCTCAGAACCACGTCTCTTACGGCACATAGTAAGTGGGTTGCTATTCCATGCTTAATTAAAACAAAGTAAGTAAGTGTGTGGCAGAATTTAATTTGCAAGTCGAGCTAAAAGTGTAATATCAGAGCAATGCAGCATTGTAGATATATCTTGCTATAACATTTTGATGCAGCAAGCTACGCTTATAAATATTCAACAGTTGAAATTAGACAGATGGATTTCCTAGTAGCTCAGTTGCCTTTCCGCCAGAAATTCTGATTCTTGATGAGGTTCTGCCTGCTTGTATACATTTATGACTAGCTGTGGCCCGCGGTTTAGTCCGTGTAGACTTATCTTATCTTATCTTGTTGTGGCATTATTAGGTCCGGTTGCCCGGAAGCACGTCGACCCTTGGGATCTTTTGTGCCGCCCTTGCCCTTATGCTCTACGTACCTGACTCCTCAAATACTCCCTGAACAAGCCGGCAGATCTTGCCCATGGGGAAGAGCTTATAGTCCTCTGGTTTCGGATACGCCTTACCCAGTAGGTCCATTCGCCATTTGGCCAGTGCATCGCAATTGCATATTAGGAGACTCCGTGTAGACTTAATTTCATAGGTAGTCCACGTATTAAAACACAATGGCGGCAGTTTGACAACAGAACGTTTATTTTTTAATTTTGTTACACCATAAACAACACACTCCCTTAACAAAATAACATACAACAGAATAGCACTAATAAAACAAAACAAGAACAAAATAAACTATTAAATTTACATTTAAACCTCAGCAATGCCTAGCCTATTGAGGAATTTATAATGCTTGTTAGAACATAAACTTTTAGTGAGCAAGTCTGCAGGCATATCAGATGTAGGAACATACTCCACCTTTACCTTCCCATCTACAACACATTCTCTTACAAAATGATGGCGCACATCTATGTGCTTTGTACGTTTATGAAACAATGGATTTACAGATAATTTAATTGAGCTTTGGTTATCACTATATATACATATTGGTACATTGTTATCCAATACACCTATCTCATACATTAAATTCTTAAGGTAAACGGCTTCCTTACAAGCTTCAGATAATGCCATATACTCGGCTTCAGTGCTCGATAGTGCCACTGTCCTTTGCTTTCTAGACTCATAGCTTATTACACATCCTGACAAAATGAAACTGTACCCAGTATATGACCTCCTATCAATAGAGCAGGATGCCCAGTCAGCATCTACATAACCATGTAACATTTTATCATTTTTCTTGAAAACTAAACCATAATTTTTAGTTTTCTGTAAGTATCTTAACAATCTTTTTAAATGATTCCAATGAGTTTGATTATAACACATATTGTATTGGCTCAAGAAACTGACACTAAATGAGATATCAGGCCTTGTCAGAACAGATAAATACATTAAACAACCAACTAACTGCTGATATGGAAATCTCTCATCACATTCTTTGTTTACATCCTTATCCAACTTAAGGTTGGTTTCTAAAGGCGTGTCAATGGTTCTACAGTCACTCATATTAAATCTAGCCAATATGTGGTTCACAAATTGCTCTTGGTCAACAGTAATACAACCTTTACTTACATTGACATTCATGCCAAGACAATGTTTGATCTGACCTAAGTCTTTTATATTATATTCACATTCTAGAACATTTTTTAAGTTTTGATAAGACTTATCACAATTATAGAAGACAAAAAAATCATCTACAAATAATGCTACATATACTTTTACATTCTTATGACACTTTGTGAAAAGACATGGTTCATATTTAGATTTAGAATATCCTAACTTTAACAATGTGTTCTCTGCCTTTGTATACCAGGCTCTAGCAGACTGTTTGAGCCCATACATTGCTCGGTTCAATTTTAACACTTTATTATCACAGTTGACAAAATGTGAGTTATCTGGAATCTCTATGTATACACATTCATCAATATGACCATTTAAGAAAGCTGTAGGTACATCTAAGTGATTCATTTTGAGATCAAATTGCACACTCAAAGCAAACAATAATCGCAATGTACAGTACCTCAACACAGGTGAGTAAGTTTCATTGAAGTCCACTCCCTTAACTTGAGTAAACCCCTTGGCCACAAGCCTTGCTCTATAGCGCACTTCACCTTCACTATTGTACTTCTTTTTGAATACCCACTTGTTTTTCACCACTGTACCTACACTAGGTCTATCCACCAGTTCCCACGTGTCATTGTCCCTGAAGGATTGCAATTCTTCCTTCATTGCCTTTTTCCAATAGTCCTTTTCAGGACAATTTAAAGCCTCACTTAGTGAAAGAGGTTCACCAGCCATATCTTCCACGCACATGTTGCTGAACCCGTAATAGTCTGGCTTCCGACTAACTCGCTTACCTAGTTGTAAGACATCTTTGTTAGAAATAACATTCATATCATCTGTTGTCAGGGGCTCATGGAAAACTTCTTCTGAGTCACTGGAGGATCCGCTTGCAACATATGTCTCGTCATCTCCCGTCTTAGTCTGGTCGGTGTCGTCTAGACTGCTCGGCTGATCTGTCGACTCCTCTCTAGATGTGCTTTGAAGTGGGTGTTTCTCTTCTAACATTACACTAGCTGTACAACAGTCACTGCTAGTATTTTCCATGACTACAACATCTCTGGCCACTGTTACTGTTCTACTCTGTGTATTGTACAAACGATAACCTTTAACGTTTTCTGAATATCCAACTAAGTACATCTTTTGAGCCTTCTTATCCCATTTTCTACGCCGTTCTTTTGGTATATGGACCATCACTGGACTACCAAACACTCGTAAGTGGCAGAGGTTTGGTTTGCTGCCCGTCCACACTTCATAAGGAGTAGTGTTCTTGTCTAGGCCAGCCACCGGAGTCCTGTTCTTAAGATACACTGCTGTGTTCACAGCTTCAGCCCACAACTGTTTATTAAACTGAGCATCAAACAGGAGACACCGTGCTTTTTCAACTATAGACCTGTTGTATCGCTCACACAGCCCATTTTGCTCAGGCGAGTAAGCGTTACTTTTCTGATGAATTATGCCACTTTTCTTCAAATAAGTTTCCATTTCTTTAGAACAAAACTCTCCACCATTATCAGATCTTAATATTTTGATTGTTGTAGATTGCTGGTTCTGTACTAATTCCTTAAATTCTTTGAAGTATCTAAAAGTTTCATCTTTGGTTTTGAGAAAATAAACAAAACACATTCGGCTGTAGTCGTCCACAAATAACAGGTAATACCGAGCCATACCAAGTGATTTGTTCTCCATTGGGCCACATAAGTCTGTGTGGACCAATTCCAGTACCCTGCTAGTCTTACTTGAGCTGGGAGGAAATGGCAACCTCGTTTGTTTGCCCTCACAGCACACAACACAACTTGCCTTACTGGTATCACACTTGTCTTGGTAAGTCACACCTTCCACAGCTCCGTGCTTCATCTTCTCAAGGTCAGTTCCATTTACGTGACCTAATCTTCGATGCCAAGTGGTGCATGAAGTCTGTACTGCTGCTGCCAAAACTTGCTCCGACTTCACAATGTTTAATCTGTACACATTATTCTCCAAACTGGCTTCACCGATACAGTCATTCTGAGCGTTGTAAATGTAACATCCATGTTTGTTGAAGGATACTCTGTTACCTTTTTCAACTATTCTGCTCACTGATAGTAAATTTGTGGTAAGTTCGGGTACGCACAAAACATTGTCTACATCTATGTTGTACTGAGTGCCCTTAACTATCGTAGTAAGGTTTATATCTCCAGAGCACTTTACTTGTACACTTGTTTGATTCGCCACAATAATTTGTTTGGTTATCGGTTGATATGAAATATTGGCTAACATATTTTCGCTGGAAACAAGGTGAGTGCTGGCACCGGAATCAATGTACCAATCGTTCTGATCAAAGTTTTTCGTGAGGAAAACTGCACTAAAAGCATTATTTGTCACTTTATCAGTCGTAGAACATTGGTTTTTATAATGACCAATTTTTTTACACTTGTAGCAACGAATAACCTTTTTTGACGTCTTGTTGACATTACTATTGGCGCCATTTGCATTACTCACTGATGGTTGTATTCCGTTATTGCTCTGCTTTTTGCCGCGCTTTTGAGCAATAAAAGCACTTTCCGAATGACCTTCAAATTCCGAGCTCATATCCAGCAACTTAGTTTTAATGGCATCACAACTTATTTTCATGCCGGAATGCTCTATAGCCATTATCATCGGGCTAAATTTCTCAGGAAGTCCTGCCAGTAACAGAGAACCGATCCATTCGTCATTTATTTCGAAACCGGTACCTTTTAATTTTTGAGCGGTTTCAACGAGTTGAGATACGTAACTGGTCATGGAGTCACTGGTTTCTAATCGGATTGATATCAAACTTCTTAGTAGACTGATCTTCTTCTTCTTAGTAGATGTGTTGGTCGGTGTAGACTGGGAATTAAATAAAGAATAACATTGAACTAATGTGGTTTTATTATAATGTTAATTAAGTATGACAATGTTTGTAATCCTAGTCCCTGACGCCATCTTTCTTATCTCTTCCCGCCAATCTGACCTATTGCTAGTGCTGTGACACACTCATAACATCCTCCTTATTCAAAAACTTAAGTTATTATAATTTTACAGCTTGAGTCAGTTCCGCAAAGATTGAGTAAACTCTTAACAATAACTTCTGACAACAGATTTTTAATTTACTAAAATAAGACAATCTATTAACTAAATCTCTACCTATATTATATTCTAGACTTAAGTAACTTAATCAGCCCTTCACAGCCATTGCCTAAATGTTTGCTTAATAAGCATAATAAATAAATCAATTAATTAAATAGCTTTTATAAGTCTAGCCGTCTTGGTGCTCTTACGACTCTTCCACACCTAGTGCGCCTTTCAACTGGAGTTGTATGCTCTTCAATAGATGGTGCTACTGCATGAGAATTGGGAGATGTCTTGATACTTGGACTTCGGTGTACCATGTCTTGAGATACCATTTGAGGTGACAGCGGAGGCTTCAATATATGTTGTCTGTTTCTCCTTCCTGTAAATCCATCTGACCCTTCAACAGTATAAGACCTAGGCTGATCACATTTGGACTTTACTGTGCCTGTAATCCATGGAGTATCTGGCATTTTCTTAAAATAGACCTTATCTCCTTCTTGTAGTTCTGATAATGATCTAGTCTTTCTGTCATAGTAATTTTTCATTTTATTTATATTTTCTTCCTTACTTTTTACATATTCTTGAAATTTGACTGTTCTTGGTCTTAAGTTTTTTGTGACTGTTGGCAATTGTGTTCTAAGTGAACGTGACATTAATAACTGTGCCGGTGATGGTAGATTTCCTCTAGGTGTATTCCTGAATTGAAGCAAAGCAAGATATGGATCTGTTCCAGACTCCTCTGCCTTGGTAAGAAAATGTTTACATATCTTCACTGCCGACTCTACCAACCCATTTGACCTTGGTATGTAAGGGCTAGATGTATTGTGATGTATTCCCCATTCAGAGATAAAATTCTTAAACTCTATTGAATTAAATGGCGGTCCATTGTCAGAGAATAACTCAACTGGAATACCATGTCTGCTAAAAATACTTTTAAGACAAACTATTACAGTTTTGGCATTAGTACTTGCCACTGTCATTAATTCAATATAATTTGAGTAGTAATCTTGTAGTACTATGTATTTTCTAGATTTATAATCCATAAAATCAACACCAACTTTTTCCCATGGAAGTGATGTAACATCATGTGGCATAAGTGGCTCTGGAGCATTTGCACTTCTATGTGACAAGCAAATATGACATGACTGAACACTGTTTTTTATATCAGTTGACATAAATGGCCAAAATACATGTCCTCTAGCAAACGCTTTTGACCTTTCAATTCCCAAGTGCCCACTGTGTATTATTTTCAAAATATCGGGCCTCAATTTTTTAGGTATGACAATACTGTTATTTCTGAAAATTAAATTATTTTCTGTATGTAACTCAAATCTATACTGCCAATACTCATGCAGACCTTCATGAATTTGAGTTTTACTTGATGGCCATCCTTCGATACAGTATTTTTTCAAAATCTGTAAACTTTCTTCTTCATTAGTCCCTTTGATTAACCACTGTAGACGTTCTGACGAGACTGGTAATGACTTAATCAGTAAATTGACGTGTACAATAATATCATCATCTAATTCATCTGAACTTGTTTCAGAGAGTGCTGCTCTTGACAAGGTATCAGCAATGTACATGTGACTGCCTTTCTTGTAAACTACATTTAGACTGTAGAGTTGAATTTTTAACATCATTCTTTGGAGACGTGTAGGAACTTCGGCTAAAGGCTTTTTAAACAATGTTATTAAAGGAGCATGATCTGTTTCAACAGTTACAGTTTGTCCATATATAAATTGATGAAATTTGATGCAGGCAAAAACTATTGAATAAAGTTCTTTCTCAATCTGAGCCATTTTTTGCTGTGTATCCGTTAAAGTTTTTGAAGCATAATATACTGGATGTTGATTTTGTAACAACACTGCTCCGACAGCACTCTTACTAGCGTCACTTTGTAGAACAATAGGGTCATGTACATTGAAATGTGACAACACTGGAACTTGACATATTAATTGCTTCAAATGACAAAATGTTATTTCATGGTTGGCAGTCCACTGCCAATCAGTAGATTTTCTTAATAATTGGCGTAGAATTTCTGTCTCACCTGCCATATTTTTAATAAAAGGACTTAAATAATTAAGTAGGCCCAGAAATCGTTGTAAATCCTTTAGACAGGTAGGAGAGGGCATCTCTTTGATTGCTCTGACTTTGTCTGGATCAGCTGTGATTCCATCTGCTGAAAAAATATGACCCAGATATTTTATACTCTCCTTAGCAAATGTACATTTCTCTTTATTAAACTTGACATTGTTTTCCTTTGCTCTTTTAAATACCATATTAAGACGCTCATTATGCTCATGCAATGTTTTACCGCTTACTAGAATATCATCGCTATATACTGCCACCCCTGTTATGTCACCAAATATTTCCGTCATAATTCTGTGAAAATACTCAGGAGCACAGTTAACTCCATATGGAAGACGTTTAAAGCGGTATCTGCCAAAAGGTGTATTGAAAGTTGTGAGGTAAGAACTCTTTTCATTTAATTTGCACATCCAAAATCCACTACTTGCATCCAAGGTGGAGAAAAATTTTGCACCAGCCACCTTGGCGCGGACCATGTCTACTGATGGAATAGGATAATGAGTCCTGTTAATGGCTTGATTTAAATTGCGGGGATCTAGACATACCCTTAATTGACCATTTTTTTTTTCTATTAAGATTAAGGAACTCACCCATTCAGTAGGTTCTGTGACCTTGGTAATGACATCAATTTTTTCCATCTTCTCAAGTTCTTCTTGAAGTCTATGATGTAATGCAAATGGTACCTTCCTCGGAGCATCAACTTTAGGCTGTACCTCAGGATTTGTACTTATGTGACACTCACCAGGAAGACAACCAAGACCGGTAAAAAGATAATTATTACATTCAACAAGCTTATTTAAATTAATATTTTGAGACTGACTTGACTGTAATGGAAATGACTGTGACTGACTTCTTGTGACTTTAGGACATGTTACTTGACTTGAACTTGACTCATTATGACTGATATCACCTTTCAATGTTTGTACACTTGTAGTGTCAACACAGAAAACTCTTTTAATTAGCCCAATTTGTGAGCATGTAAGTTTACCTAATACAGTTGGAGAATTCACATTTGCAATTATAAAATTAATTTGTTTTGTCATAAAGAGGTCATTAAATTGGAATTTACACTCTAAGATTTGTTGACCCAATACCTCTAAACTATTACCAGTGTATGACTTAATTTTTACATCAGTTTTAGACAGTTCACTTTTTGTATTAAGTGAATCATAAACAGTTTTTGACATAATATTGACATCACTGCCTGTATCAATAATACAATTTATTTGTGAATTATTTATGTATACATTAATTGTCCATTCACTTGAGTTGGATGACTGAATATGACCTATGAATAAATCATCTTGTTCTGACTGTACCTGATGCATATCACTTTCCGACTGTACATATTTTACTGACTTTGACTGAGTTGACCGACAACAAACTGCAAAATGACCAACTTTTTCACATTTTTTACACTTAACACCCAATGCTGGACATTTAAAACGATGCACCTGCCCACACCTTGTACAAACTTCCTGTCTTGACTGGTTACCATATTGACTGACATTTCTTGTGTTAAATTTTGATCTTGAGCGTGACTGACTCATATTATACAATACTGAACTTTGTTCTGCTGATAATTCATCTGTTTGGTGTCTGGATGCAAGCATGGCCTTTGCCATTTCTAAGGCCTTATCAAGATTCAATTTATCTTCAAGCAATAATTTTTCTCTGATAAAATTGTATTTTTGATGCATGTTACATATAAACATTATTTTCACGAGGCGTTCCTGCAGCTCTCCTAGCTCACAGTTTTGAGACTTTAATTTAAGTGTGCAAGCAAAGTCGTCTAACGTTTCATTTTCACTTTGTTTATATGTGAAAAAGTTATGGCTTTCATATGTGAGGTTCGCTTTTGGGGCGAAATGATTATTAAATAACGTTATGAGATCATCGTATTTAATCATATCCTCATCTTTTCCAAACGTGTTAAATATGTCTACTCCTTTTTCTCCAATACCGTGTAAAAATAATGCTACCTTTCTGCCATCATTTTCTTCATCCATGCCAGACGCACGTAAATAAATTTTAAATGACTGCACCCATTTCTTCCACTGTTGAGCCAAATTACCATTCATCGCCATGGGCTGTGGGCTGGACATTCCTGCATGTTTCTTAGGTTTTTGATTTTCATCAGACATGACGCCGACTCACATGAAAATTTTCACTGACCGACTGCTTATACGACACGTAGATTACGAACCCAATTACTGACACCATGTGTTGGTCGGTGTAGACTGGGAATTAAATAAAGAATAACATTGAACTAATGTGGTTTTATTATAATGTTAATTAAGTATGACAATGTTTGTAATACTAGTCCCTGACGCCATCTTTCTTATCTCTTCCCGCCAATCTGACCTATTGCTAGTGCTGTGACACACTCATAACACGCGTAAACCCTGAATCGTCAAACAGAGATTTCAATTTCTTCCATAAACCTAGTACCGAGTCCTCGTTCTTGATATGAGTATAAAGAGATGGATCTATCGTCATTATCATTTTTGCTCTGGCTTTCCTGTCTTCAACTACTGCTAATTCTGTTTTGTCGTTCAAAACAACGCCTTCCAAGATCATGTAGTTTTCAACAGCAAACGCCCAATCGTCGTAGTTTTCGCGACCACGTAATTTAGGCACATTAACTGAGTAATTAGCTGACATATTTAGCACTGTTTATTATATTTATTCACCGATAATCAATTAACAATTGGGACTGGGCCCATAACCTATTAAAACACAATGGCGGCAGTTTGACAACAGAACGTTTATTTTTTAATTTTGTTACACCATAAACAACACCACGGAGACCTTATGATTTTTAATAGAAGTAGCCTCTCCTTGTCACATTAGCCAGTGAAAATCCGGTTCAAATCGGTCCAAGCGTTTGGAGATTAGCCGGAACAATCAGACAGACTGACATACAGAGAAAAAAAATTAACATATTCTATTACTGTTAGTAACGTATAAACATTCATATGCATTTAGTGAAAATCTGTTAAATTAGAATTACAAACAGACACTTCAATATTATTTATCTGTATAGATTAGACTTTGAGACCATTGGAGTTAAATCCGTAAGTCCAAGGAGGTCTCTGAAAGCCTGTTTGACCTCTGGTGAACGGTGTGTGGGTTGTTACCTCGGTCGGACGATTAGCGATGTGTAGACACTGCTACGCCGTAGCAACTTATACTAATTAGTGAGCTACAGAATTTCCACTCACTGGTTCTCTACTAAACAATTGCTTGATAGATTAAGCGACTATTCTATCTAGTGCTATTTGTAAAATTTAACGAGTGATGAGAAAACTTAATTTGGTGTAATGTCAAAGTACTTTTGTTTTTGGTTCCTCGGACATTGGCCCATGTTAACTGAGTTCCTCTATGAGAAGAATACTGTCGGACTCTAAAAAGGGAACACTTTCATGCAGTCTTCTCACCAAACTCCAAACCTACAGACAATATATTTTTCACATATATATCAAAGATACGAGTATACTGTTAATCGAGGTTAATTAGAGTATATCTAGTTAATTAGAGAAGCTTTTTTTGTTTGCATTGAATAGGCTCCGAAACTACTTGACCGATCTTGTTTGTATTCAATAGGCACTACTAAACTTGAAAAATTCTTTCAACAATGGATAGCTACATTATCAGCGAGTAACATAGGCTATATTTTATCCCCGTACTCCCACGGAAACGGGAACTACGCAAGTGAAACCGTCGACGTCCGCTAAATCTGATAAAGCATTCTAATAATCGCATTATATTGTTATTCGTATTATTATGTTAGTAGCTCAGTGGAATGACTTGTTTTAGTTGAACAAGAGAAATCATCGACAAATGATAGCATAATCGAATCTGTATTCACGATGCCAAGTGAATATTCATTCCTCTTGATTTCGTAATTGGATGGACGAGTGGTCTGTAGTAATACCGACGGACGCATAATATCCACAAACATAATCTTTAACCCTTAAAAAACACATTACCACCTTAAACACTAAGCTTTAAGAGTAAATTTCAATTGCGTTTCGAAACCGACACCGCATTCCCAAATTGGTATTTCAGTTCTCTACGTCGATAAACGTCTATACAAACATGTATTTTACAGTCGTTTCGATAATGTTTCACGCTGAAGTAAGACTTTATTGTTTGAAAGCGAAGGGTGGTTTTGCAATGACAGTTTAAAGAATTTATATTCACGCCTCATTTGCTTATTACTGATTGTGACGGGATAATAATCTGGTATACAGGGAGTCATATGCATGCTAGTACTGACAGAAATATGCTTACGTGTTTTACACTACAAAGGTAGCATACAAGTGTACAGGCTGCGACTCCACTTATCCTTCTCAGATGAAAATCAGTAAGTAGATACATAGAATATAGTTTGACTTTAAATCGGTTTCAGTACCTTGATAGTTAAAAGAAAAATAATGTTACCTAACTATAAAACGAATAGTGATTGGGTGAATGCTATTGCGTAAAGAACGAATGTTAAACATTATTTAATACAAAATAATACCTCTAAAAATTACATTTGCTTTTTGTTCTCTCAATAGAAACAAACTAAAATGAATAGATAAAACTTTAATAACGTTTATCGTGTTTTAAGACAAGACATTTATAGTAAAATGTAAGTATGTAAGTACTCGTACATTGTTTTAGTACATTCTTTCACCACCTCACTATCATTTTTATTGAAAACCCTGAATACTATAAAAAGTCTAACTATAAGTAACACTACTCTCAAACAGCGTAATAAGATTCTGTAGAAGGTACAATCTCAAAATAAACAAATTTAATTTAAAATTACTAAGTTCAACTTTAAAATCTAAACATAGAACACAATTTACAGAGATTTTTGACAAATTAAATGTGCAAAAGCAATGCACTTTTCTCTTAAGTAAACTTTTTTTTATTATTTCTAAATTTTTCTCTAATTTAAGCAAAATAAAACACATTTTGCAGAGCTTTTCGGCTTGCATTTTCTCAATTTAAACCACAATACATCAGATAACGCACCAGACCCGTCTGCAGTAGCCGTCTCACAAATGAGTTAGTAATGAACTTCCTGAGGGTTCGTTGTCTTCAAACTTGCAACTTAATCAAAAGAAAATTAGTTGCAGGAAATTCAGTTTCCTACTTCGGCGCAGGGAGCGAAGATAAATAAATGAGTATAAGATACTGCGCTAGTCGTGTGCTTGTTTTTGTCAAACACATACATACATATTCTTAGGTCTATATCCCCGAAGGGGTAGGCAGAGGTGTTGTAATAACAACACCCACTCTTCACCTAGGATGAATAAGTGCCAACGATAGATGGTGAGTCTATCGCCGTCTTAGAATTACTTCTCAGACATATGCAGGTTTCCTCACGATGTTTTCCTTCACCATAAAACACGTACCTAGTGTCTTTTTTTAAGCTAAGTATAAGTTTTTATTGTTAATCCTACACGGGCAGGCTTTTTAAGTCTTTTTTGAAAACTTGCTATATCAAGGCTGTCACTAGCGCGTTTCTTAAGGAAAGTTCTTTGTCTGCAAGCAAAATTGAACTTTTTGCATCACTTTTTTAGTAAATACAAATACGAGTTTTGTTTGACTGACTCAGTCTACTACGAATAAAAGATCTGTTGGTGAATATAAGCAACGAATCATTGAAGATAAACACAACTATATATTTTTCGAGGTAGTCTGTCGTTAACACCGCCGACATTTCGTCGCCATTTATATTTAATAATAACGAAACGACCCCTGTAGGGTGAGCAGGGAACACAAAAATCAATACGTCTGTCTGAGAGGGTGGCAGCCCTCCTAAATGCCCTCCTGCATCCGCGTCGAATATCTGCATTTGAATCACCCGAAATGCAACCACGCACCGAGCCCACCCGTGGGGAGTTATATTATGAACGCATCGTGTACATATCTGTCACGTTCTATGACGAGTTGACGACTGCTGTGTGCGTTATCGATTTACAAAAGTCTGGGTTGTATTTTGTACGTAATTGTTACTGAGTTATACACTGCCTATGTGTGAGAAGAGCTTTATAAACTCATGTACCTATATTGTATAGTGTGTGTTATTATATCCTTGCAGATAAATAAACTGAAGTGTCTGTTTGTAACTTCACATTAACAGATTTTTACTAAAGGCATATGGAAGTATATGGGTACGGTACTTTAAAAAAAAGTTGTCTGCCCGTCTATACGTTTGTTCTAGCTAATCTGTGCAACAAATGGACCGATTCTACCGGGACTTTCACTGGCAGATAGACGATGTTACAAGGAGTAACTTAGACATTTATTTTTATACATAACAAACTAGTTTCGCGAAATAAGACCACCCATGAAAAGAAGTCTACGCGTGTCAAACCGCGGGTTCCAGCTAGTATTAAATATGCAAACGAAAGTAAACCTAGTTATCCTATGAGATGCAAATGATATGCGATCTTAAGGTTAAGGAATTTCACGCCTGAATTTACCTATATTATTGAATCTCCAATTTCCGTATATCATTGTCAAAAGTAAGTAGCTATTTGTATGCAAATTTTAGCTAACGTGGGAACGTCTTATATACCTGGCATTTCCACTTAATTTCTATCAAAAGTCCCGGCAACTAATTTATTGGGTCTTATCGGAAGAATTTATGTTCGCCAGTTGTTGGCAACTTTCTAGATACAACGTGGAGGAAATTGATTTTGTCTGCGACGTATTACTAAGTGTGTTCAAAGGGTTTAATTAACACGCCAGACTTTGCTTTATGGGCTTAAGTCTCAAACGTTTATAGGTGTAGACTTTTTAGGCACGTAAATTTTTGACACAAGGCTTTGGTTGGTGGTACATATCAAATACTAGCTATGTCCCGCGGTGATACCCACCTAGGGTTAATTTTATTGTTGACCCGCGGAACCCTAATGTTTTTTGAAAATCAAAGTAACCTAACGTACTCCTTGATACATTAGCTATCTGCCAGTTCGTCCCGTTAAGCAAACAGTCAGACAGACAGAGAAAATTTTAAAAATTGTTTTTTTTATGTACTTATGTAAATACCTTATATATTTTCTTATACATTTAGTGATAAGCTGTTTATTTAGAATTACAAAGAGACACTTAAATTTTATTTATCTGTATAGATCACGGGAATCTGCTAGTCACTTAACTTTAAATTCCAGTACTAACAGAACGAGTCTCAAAGTTAAACTATTTAAGTAAACGAGAAAAATCCATCTGAAGTAAACGAATTAACGCCGTAGATAGATGCTGTCTTGCTTTCACAAAATATAATAGTAAGAGAAGGACAGCTCCCTGCATACGCTAAGGTTCGTACGCACACGTAAATGTAGCTTTTGGATCACGTCAGATTTATTACAATCGCCTCTGTGTGAGATGCTCGAAAACATATTAAAAACAATGACATTGTAAAAATACCGTTTAAAATCTGGGGCCCAACTTTGAGCTCTTATTGCAATGTTAATTCTGTTGTGCGACAGTGACAGATGTATGCACGTCACATACATCTGTCTCATAAATGAGTGAAACTATTATGGCAATAAGAGCTCATGGTAAGGCCCCTGGTCTGACTGCTACGACAATTATTGCGTAACGTATGCCATATGTAACACTAACTGTCAATGAGTATTTTATTATACCACTAGCTTTTACCCGCAACTTAGATCACAACGAATTTTTTTTTTCATAAAATAATATCCTATTTTACTTCTAGTTTCCAAATATACGAGTACAAAGTCTCATGATGAAAGGTTAAGTGGTTTTCGCGTGACAAAACTTCACAATTATAATATTAGTAGGATGCTCGTAAGTATGAAAATGAAAATGAAAATGAAAATGAAAATGAAAATGAAAATGAAAATGATTTATTCAGTTTAGGCCCTGGTAAGGCACTTATGAACGTCGAGGAATCTACCACCGGTTCGGAAACTAGCCTTCTGAGAAGAACCGGCAAGAAACTCAGCTGGCATCATGTACATTTCATTACACAGTAAAATAATAATAATTACAAAAAAAAAAAAACATCATAAATTATTCACAATAGTGAAAATTGTATCAGCATGCATGTGTAAAAAATAATAATTAAAAACGTAAAAACAATACCAAATGATTTACATATCATGTTTGCATACCATGTCATTGCCAGGAGCTACTTGTGCAGAGTTTTAATTCCATATGTCTTTATCATTTATGTAATCCGAAATTGTATAATAAGCTTTCTTCATCAGTACAGTTTTAATGTGTGTCTTAAATTTATCATAATTTAACGCGTTTATTGACTGTGGGATTTTATTGTAGAAACGAACACAATTCCCCATGAATGATTTATTTACCTTTGCTAACCTGAATCTAGGAGCTACAATCTTGTGTTTATTTCGTGTTGAAATTGAATGAATGTCCGAGTTTAAATTGAATAGATGAATATTTTTCTTCATGTATAGCAAATTCTCATAAATGTACAGTGACGGTAGGGTGAGAATATTTATTTCTTTAAATTTATCTCTAAGAGAATCTCGGGGGTCCAGCGAGTATATTGCCTTGATGGCTCTCTTTTGAAGTATAAAAATTGAATCTAAGTCTGTTGCGGAACCCCATAACAATACGCCATATGACATGACACTATGAAAGTAAGCGTAGTAGACTAATCTAGCAGTATCAATATCCGTCATTTGTTTAATTTTTCTAACCGCAAACGCAGCTGAACTAAGCTTTTTTGACAATGCTTCAATATGGGCGCCCCATTGTAATTTTGAATCTAAGGTAAGACCTAAGAATACTGTGCTTTCGACCAACTCCAATTGACTCCCAACTAATGATATATTTGTATCTATTTGCGATGTATTAGGTGGTGAAAATCGGATACATTTTGTTTTTTTAGAATTTAAAACGAGATTATTGGCATCAAACCATTTTGAAACAGATGTTAGAGTTTCATTTAGTGCCTTAAGATCGTTGTCTTTTCTACTCACTTTGAAAACTAAAGATGTATCATCTGCAAATAGAACAATATCACAGATATTTTCTACAACAAGTGGTAGGTCATTGATATACGCTAGAAACAGGAATGGGCCTAGTATGGAGCCTTGCGGCACGCCTGTTTTGATTATTGACCCCTTGGATGTTACACCACCGACGCCAACTTTCTGATGACGATTTGATAGGTACGAGGATAAAAGGTCGATGTATGATGATGTATGTGCCTATGTGTATAGTGCCGCTTATGTATAGGAGCTGGGCTTCTGTAAGTTTTATTTTCTGTCGCTTCGTCGCCTCGCCTGCAGTCATTAGACGGAAAATATAGTGCGAGCCACGATAGCGGAGACGGATGTTGGTCTGAGAATCTCTGAGATAGCTTCCACTGTTTCTCTTAATGTTAAGGGCGGGTCATTGGCCGTGTAGGGTGTACACGATCCACGGACGGGAGTGGACTGAACTATATTTGGATCAGGTTGGTAATAATTGGATGATTGTCTTTCATTTTGCTCTGCTCTGTGAAAATGCTTGAGGTTTGTCTGAAATAAACAACATTCTTCTGGTAACAATATTATACATATATAATCACGTTATTACGTTAAGCCGTTGGTCCTACGCCTGATCTCTCCGGTCATGTCGGATTGCCTCCCATCGGATTATGAGAGTGAAAGAATAAGAGTGCACCTGTGTTGGCGCATACACATGTGCACTTTAACCAACTAAATGTACGTGATAAAGCGTATAGACGTATCTTTTTTCGCTTATGATATATCTTGAAAGCTCACAAGTGCCCGAAAAGGTAGGAAAAGGCTGGTTTGAATCCGCGTCTCGTAATTAGTGCAGGATGCGAATACGTAAACCACTCGGCCATTGAAACCAATACGGCTCTTTTGTTATGGTATATTCTATTATATTTTGTCAATATTATGTGTACAGAAAAGCATATTTCAGGGAACAATAAATTCAGCTACGAATACCTATCAATGCACGTGACAAAGAGGCGGTGAGGTTAATGTCCGTCGCGGCCTCGAGCCGGAGTTCAAATAATTTAATTGGTATTTGTCATTGAAAGGTACATTGATCCATATCTAATAATCTATACAGATAAATGAAATTGAATTGTCTGTTTTTAATGAAAATGGTTTATTCAAATTAGACCCTGGTAAGGTATGTGTCGAAGAATTTACCATCGGCTTAAAAACTAGCCTTCTGAGACGCAATAACAGGTTAATAAAAAAATATCGAAGTAACAGCTTTTCACATAATTGCATATGAAAGTTTATACTTGAAAAAATCAAATTAAATTCTCTGTCTGTTTGTTCCAATGATTCAACCCGATGAGGCTGATCACCAGCTTTTTATACGAAGCGATTGCCTCCTGACATTCGTAACCCGTTTTTGGAAAAAATATGTTTATTCTGGGATGAACCAGTTGTCTGAGAAACAAAGTCTTACAATAACTTTGAAATTCAATAAAAACACAATTACAGGTCTAACTTACCGCCCGAGCGTAACTAAATTCTCAAGAAAGTTTCTTGAACAACTCATCTCATCAGGCAACAACTCGTGGTCATTTTAAATTGCTTTTGCACTACTCTGAATTCTTCAGTAATAATTTCATTATGCATTCATAACAGCACAGAGCAATGTGTCTGAAGAAGCCGAGAAAAACTGTTCTAATAACTTAGATTAAATTGGAAGAATAATACAGTAGTTGAGTCTATGATGCCGGATTGCCGAATTGGTCCTCCGAAGATTGCATGAACTGAATAACTAAGGTTCACATCCAAAGGCTTTGTTATAATGTTACGTATTTATGTAACGCGATACAACTTTCAATAGCGCGATCTAATTTACTACTCACGCCATCTACTTGCAAACAATGAAACGAAAACATACTCATAACATAATATGTGCGATACGTTAACGAGTGAAACCCTTGATATTATCATCTAGAGACCGTCCCAAATTACCTAGGACATTTGCCGAAATTAGTGCCTAACTTATGTGCCTGTTAATGCAAAAGTTACATTGTTAAAACAAATAGCGTAGGCGCTGAAAAGTTGGCAAATTATTGCTCGTCAGTGCTCATGCTTATGAAACATGTTCAGGCTGAAATTCAAGCCTTTAGCTAGCGAGAACCTCATACGAGCGGGACATAGGTTCACATAACTAGATAGATAGATAAATGATTCAGTTCTAATATTAATAATAATTGAAACGGTAAAAATACCCAGATCTACAAGCTGTGCTCTGCGGTTTCGCCCGCTTACATTTAATTTCATGGGTGGGCGCGGAACACAATTTTTTTTAAAGTCCAGCCTTTACCGACTTTAGCTGGAACAAACAGACAGACAGACGGACCACGGTTTTTTTTTAATTTTTTTTTATGTGAGTGCCGTATATTATTTCACATGCATTTCATGAAAATCTTTTAATTTGGATTTACAAACAGACACTTAAATTGTATTTATCAGAGTGCCTAGTACGAGTTTTCTTAAAATCGCCGTCACAAGTCATCGTGACTTGTGACAGCGTCAGTGAAAAACTCGCACTACGTGGGTTCTATTTACCCGCACGCTGGTGTCTCTCTCGTAGCGTCGTAGCTCGTAGATCGTAGCAGGTAGCGTAATCTATAAATGTATAATCATATTAATGGAAAAGCGTCCTGTCAATTGAGAATGCATATGAAAGTATATATAATCATACATATTTAAAAACACTTTCGTATTTTTGTATTTTCCGTCTGTTTTTTTTACTAATCTCGCTGGACGGATATTATTTAAAAAGATTTGGGTACCGCGAAATAAAGCCATCCGTGAAATTCTACGTGGCTGAAACCACAGCTAGTTTTAAATAGAATTCCGTAATACAATAAGTTAACTATTAAATTATGTAGCCTATGAATAAATTTAATACAACGGGAACGTAATTATATCAATCAATTATCTAATTTTGATTAAATTCCCTTTATTCAGATAACTCATTCTGAATTTATTGGAGATATTCAATCGAAACGTTTGAATCAAAGCCAATTAACCACAAACAGAATAAATAATAGTTCTCCGCAAATTAGCATTGGTTTGATAAACTGTTTCAAAAGGGTTCATTTATTTTGAATTGATAATTTACATCTATCGTCGCTTTAAACCTGCGATGCAAAAACGAGTGCTATAAGTTTGATGTTATCTATGTACTTGAGGTTGCGTAGGTCTAAATCCTAAACGAATTAAATTCATTTATTTATATATTTAACTAGCTGTGCCCAGAGGTTTCACCCGCGTCGACTTAAATCGATGAAGGGGCTCGCGGGGTTCCGCGAGTTATTAATGTTTTTTTTTTATTTACTCGTTGTAACATTTAGCTATCTGCCGTTTCGGAGACTAGCCGAAACAAAAAGACAGACAAAGAAAAAACTTTAAAGTTTGTTTTTTCATATGTTAACTCCTGCATCAATATTTTCCCTGAACGGTTTCAACTTATGATTCTGTGTTGGAATTCTAATTTCATTACATTACCAACACGTGTCTACCTAAGTTTTTAAATTTTATCTCAAAAATGTATCGTGAGATTGAGAAAAGCCTCATAAAATAACAATAAAAATCATCAAACTGGATCAAAGTACCTGCCAGGCTGAACGAGATAAGAACAAATAAAATAAAGCATTATGGCCTCCCGCGGTGACTAAATACATCCACGATACCATTATCTCCGTTATTGAACTGTATCTACTAGTTGGGGCCATTGAACTAGCGACTGGTCCCCTCAGAAGAGGAGCGATTAGCGGTTGTGTAAAAAGAAAAATAAATATAAGCTTAAAAACTTAACTCGACGACTGATAATTCTCGCTCTCAAAAGTATGAAATCCAACGATACCTCATTTGTCAAATTATGAAGAGTACCTTTAGAGTTCTGATGGAAAGGATGAACATGCCTAATTACATAGGTACCTGTCGTGATCATAGCCCTTCTTTTTGATACGCCGTAGTCAGGTAGAACTACGCTAGGTACAGATTCCATAACTTATTATTTAAATAAGTATCAACGTGACAGATGGTGAATCCATCGCCTTTAATTTTCTTTTCATGCATGTATTGTATTGTATGTACATCACAGCCTACTCCCTCGGGGAATACAGGCGTGAGTATGTATGTACTGAAACAAAACTTTTAATTTTGGAAACATAATTAGCTTATATATCCCTACATATATTATAAATGCGAAAGTAAATCTGTCTGTCTGTCTGTTACGCTTTCCCGCTTAAGCCTCTCAACCGATTTTGATGAAATTTGGCACAGACAATCTTTAGACCCTGAGAAAGGGCATAGGCTACCTTTTATTTATTAAAAATATTAGGTTTCCGCGACCATAAGGATGAAACTAATTTTTTTTAAATTTAAGTTATATTTAAATTTGCTCGTAGTTTTCATAGCCCTACAGTGCTTAAGTAGACCATTCCTTCGGGGCAAATGTCTGTCTATTTTCCCAGTTCTCCAGAAAAGGACGATATACATATTCCAGGGAACTGGGACTGCTCTTAACGCCCTTGACCCTCTTGCTCCCTTATTGATGTACTTATACTTTGCACTTATATTTACACTAGCTTCCGACCACAACTTCGTCCACCATTAGCCTTTGTGAATCCTTAAAAACCCAGTCTAAATAGTGCTGAATGGATTTCGAAACTGGGATGAGTTTCAGGAATATTTTCTTCATACAAACTTACATACATAAAAGTCTGAACTCTTTATTTGATATTCGTATGAGTAGCTTCTGCCCATGACTGACAAATACTGGTTAGCATCCTTTAGTTATTTAGATTTTTTCATCCTGCGCTAGAACTATTGGTATGTTCTTATCTATACATCTATGCAGATAAAGGAAAATTGAGGTGTCTGTTTGTTATTCCGAAATACCGGCTTTTCACTAAATGTATATGAAGGTACATGTATTAACAAAAAGAAACCATATAATATTTTTTTCTCATCGGATAATCTCAGAAACGGCTGGACCGATTTAAACGGGACTTTCACTGGCAGATAACTGATGTTTCAAGGAGTGACTGAGTCTACTTTATTTAAAAAAACATTACGGACCGCGGACCACCCAAGAAATTAAGTCTACGCGGGTGAAACCGCGGGGCACAACTAGTTTATCATTATTTCATCTATGTTCTTGTGTCGTTGGTCTGTTTGTAAAAGTCCTTCATATAAGTACAGGTGCCGTCAGGAGTTTTGAGCGCTCAGTGAAAATAGTGGAGACTAACTGCGCGTGAATTTGTTTGCGTCGCGCTATTCAAGACCCGTATTACAACTGCGCCAATACCAGGTCAGCGATCAAACTCGCTCGACTTTATTAACTTAAATACCATTCCTGAGCTAGGAACTTCGGTCAAAATAACCATGAACCATATTTATTTTGGCCCAATATTTACAGGAACGTACATAGCTCAAACGTTTATGTATGTAAGTTGACTTGTAACATTCGTATTTCACGGTAGACTGAACTATATAGGTACACAATACCATAGTATAAATATAAGCTTACTAAGCAGTATAAGATGGAATCTGAGAATAAAAATTGAAATAAGAACGACTGCTACATAGAGTGTGAGGGTTGTCACTTAAAGTTTTTAAAATTGACTCCTTAATTTACCGCTAAAGTAATGTCGATTTGAAGTTTAAATTTTTTAGAGCTTAGAAATATCTGTAAACCCAAAAATTTACGTATACGCCGATTACGGCCGATCGGACGCAACGTGACGCTGCTTACTAACATTACGAGTATAGTACGAGTTTTTCACTGCCGCCGTCACAAGACACCGCTTTGACCGCCAGATGGCGCTGTTTTGATCCCATACAAATCTGTGTTTAATCCAACTCGTGACTTATGACGGAGATTTTAAGAAAACTAAGCTCTCCTCGAAGATACGTGCGTCTTAGTGAGTGTGTAATTTGAACGATGTGTTCCTAGATTTGGTACTGCTTGTAGTTTAAAGTTATATTTACTGTGACTGTACAGTCACATTTGTCCATGTGGTAGCTGCACTCGCCACAGTCTCTGTTTGACTTTGCAACGGACTTTATTTAACAAAGTCTTGAAACGTTAATGTGTTTACTTTCATATTACTTACTAACTGTGGCCCGCGACTTCGTTTCTGTGTTCGATATTGTTATTGTACTCATGTTCTTGAAAGGAAAAATGATGAGGGAGCAGACAGTCTTATTATAAACATTTATAATAACTGTGCCACGTGGTTTCACTCGTGTAAATTTAGTTTCATACAAACTTTCATCCCCTATTTTATCTCTTTGGGGGTAGAATTAATAAAAATCATTTCTTAGCGGATGCCTACGTCATAACAGCTACCTGTATGCCAAATTTCAGCTCGATCGGTATAGTGGTTTGGGCTGTGCGTTGATAGATCACTATGTCAGTCAGTCACCTTTTTTAGATTTATATATATAGATTTTAGACACCACAATTTAAACAAATATATAGGGAAAGTTGGAGAGAGAGATGTATCATTAGTTCTTTTATAAACTTACTAGCTGTGCCCCGCGGTTTCACCCGCGTAGATTTATTTTCATCCTTATGGTCGCGGAAACCTAATATTTTTAAGAAATAAAAGGTAGCCTATGCCCTTTCTCAGGGTCTAAATATTGTCCGTGCCAAATTTCATCCGAAATCGGTTGACAGGTTTAAGCGGGAAACCGTAACAGACAGACAGACAGAGTTACTTTCGCATTTATAATATTAGTAGGGATTCACCCAAAGTGTTAACAAAAAAAACTGATTTTTTGAAGTTAATAACCAGGGGGCCTACCATCATGGGTCTAAGCAGAGCGTGCTGAGAACGTCTGAGCTTTGACGTGTCATTATGGTATCGTAAAACAGACACACAGACAGACAGACAGACAGACAGACAGACAGACGGACAGTAAGACAGACAGAGAAAAAAATTTAAATTTGGTTTTTCAGTGTCAGTAGCGTGTACCTACACTTTCATATGCATTTAGTGAAAAGCTGATATTTTGGAATTACAAACAGACACTTCAATTTTATTTATCTGTATAGATATAGATTATTTAATCTTTAAATACACTCATATTTTTACCTAAATAAACCTATATTTTTTATGGTATTTAACAACTTAATACTGTGATATTTCTCATGAAAAGCTCTTGAGCCCAAAGCTTAAATTATTAATGAGCGAAGATTAAGATTTTTACTAAAGCGCGTTATAAAACATCATGCTGTATAATTATACAAAGTGAATCCATTCATAAAAAGAAAGAAAATAAACCTACGCAAATACAGATTAACAAAATAATGTAGTTTATTTGAATAAAGAATTTTTATCGAATTTATTGCAAACTAGCTGTGCCCCGCGGTTTCATCCGCGTAAAGATAATTTCATGGGTGTCCCGCAGCCCTTATGTTATTTTTTAAATAAAATTTGCCTAAAACACTCCTTGAAACATCAGCTATCTGTCAGTGAAAGTCCCGTTAAAATTCATCCAGCTGTTAACGCGTGATGCCGTGACCAAAGGAAATGGGGATTAATTTTTATATAGGTATAAAGATTAGATGACTTTTGGTGTTGTTTAATTTTAGAACGTCCTACCAAATATTTAGGAGTGTATTTCCCTTAAATAGGTGTGCTTTATTGATTAAAGAATTCGATTTCGATTTGAAATGACAAATTAAGTTCTAAATTTAAAATCTTTTTCCATTCGATCTTGGTTATTTACGTAGGAACTTCGAAAGAAACGTTTGAAAGAACGTCCAATATTTATTTTATTCTCATTACAAACTCCTCAAGTTAATTCGAATTTAGAAGTGTGAAGTTAAGATTGGGACATACAGACTGAATATATATAAACGTAAACCAATAACGTTTTAAATAATATTTTTGGCTGTTCTGGGCCTGTAGACAAAGTAACATTATCCTCACGCTACAAAACGGGAATGACATATGTCACGTGACTGATTTATATAATTTCCATACATTTTATATCGTTTCTATTAGCGCAATGTTACTTTGTCTAGGCCTACTGGGATACGAAAGCATTTTGACATAATTGTATAGAATACAATTAAAAAAAAAAAACATTTTAATTGCCTACTTTAAGATCTCCAAATGTATTGTTATTCTTAGTGAGCTGGTGAAATTTGAAATCTCAAAGTAAATATAAAGCAAAATTAATAATATCGAGTTCAAACATTTTCAACAAACAAAAATTAATGGCGGCGGCCGTAGAAGTTCAATCAGTAACTATTTGCTGAAAATGTAATACTTATTTAAAAATGTTTTATTTCGAACATGCTTTTAACGATTCATTTTACAAAGAAATTGAAATAAATTGCGTGTTCCAAAAAATATTGTTTTATTCAGCATTTAGGTACTAGACATGGAGTTCAGTATGTACGAAGTATAACGAACTATATTTGTTGGGAATAATAGTTATTTGTTATACAAGAGTGCAAAGTTGCTTTTTAACCGCGTGTTCAATTTTGATGACCGAGCAAGCGAAGGATTCAAAATTAGAATCCTGAGCGTTAGCGAGGGAATCAAAAGAGCACGAGGTGAAAAATCTTTGCACTCGAGTGCAACACGTAACTTTTCATTCCACCTCAGCGAGGAAATTACTAAATGCAAAAAAAAAACGTTTACAATCACAAGATAGGTACACTTTTATTTCAGTTTAGGTATTAATTACTACATTATGACAGGTAAGTATTACAGAATAATCTTTTTAATTCACAAACTTAGTGCACACGATGTTCTAAATTCAATTTACTTTATCCTCTAGAGGATATTGAAGATTAAAAATACTCTTTCCGAGATGGTGGGATGAAAAAGTAATTTCATATTTAAGAATGTAAGTAAATCAAATTTCTTTATACCATTAGTGTTGCACGCAGGCAAACTACCCACTTGATGGTAAGTGGTTACCGCAGGCTATGGACACTTGTAAACTTGCAAATCCTGGGTCATCACGTGCGCGTTGAAGACCCTTGAAAGGGCTCTATCAAATTGAGCATTTGCTCGATCATTCGAGCGTTTGCAATCAGTCGAATCTACTGATTCAGGTGCCGTCCAAACAGGAGGTACTAACGCATGTAAGTGCTCCACTCGCGTCACGCCAAACAGATCATCATCATGAATTTAAGAGTAATGAGACTCTTGTCGGTGTAACCGATGCAACTCTTTCCATTTGTCTCTGTCCAGTGCCATCTCTTTGACCTCCTTATACGACATGACAGACACCATTTCTTTAACTTGTCCCATGTATATTCTTTAACTTGTCCCACAGTAGCCTTGGTCTTCCTCTTCCTCTCTTCCCTTCTACCTTTCCTTCTACTATGTTTTTAAAGAAGCTGTCATGTCGCACGAGATGGCCAATCATCTTTCCCCTTCGATTTTAGATTGTCCAAACAGATACAGATATGAGTCTGTATCTGAATGACTCATATTTTATTTTGTCCCCAAAAGGTTACCCACCTTTTAGGGGAATTTATTTCTGCTATTTGATACAGAATACGATTGTATTTTAGAATATATAATTAAAATAAATGCGTATTTACATTGGTACTCATGGTATTATTACATTGGGACCAGGGGCCTTACCATGAGCTATTATTGCCATGATAGTTTCACTCATTTATGAGACAGATGTATGTGACGTGCATACATCTGTCATTGTCGCACAACTGAATTATCATTGCAATAAGAGCTCATGGTTGGGCCCCTGTACTATGCTAACAGGGTTCAACACTTTTAATGTAACAAGGAAAGTTACCTAAGCGTCGGCGTAGAAGCACAGATTAATCACAATTTACTTGTAGAAGTGCAACACGGTTGTAATTTATGTGTCTGAGAAATTTCACCAATCCCAAGCGCTTTGTTGGGGGATCAGTAATGCAATAAAATGCAGACAGACGGACAGAGAGCGTAAATGTTACGTTTCGAAGTATACTAATACTATGTTTTAATATTTTGAAATGCGTATTTCAAGTTAAGCTCATGGTAGTGAAGGCGCCTAATTAAATTAATAGGTTTGGATATTTCAAATTGCTAGAAGAAGGGCTTTCATAATAGTGACAAATCGATTACATTACTTATTAGGTTGGTAGCGTGCGACCTCTTAGGCGCTTTTCAAAGTTTTGAATGAGCGAAATCACCAAGCTAAAGTGTAGATTGGTGGGCCAATTGATGAGACGGGAAGACGGAGGGTGGACCAAGGCGTTAATCGAATGGTAGCCGAGAAAAGGGCGAAGACTAACGGGCAGACCACCCGCCCGGTGGACCAAAGATCGAGCGAAATTGTGGTGGAGAATTTGGAGGCTAACTCTATACCGAAATCAGTGGCGTGTCACAGGGGAAGCTTATACCCAACAGTGAGTGCATGTGAGGTGATTATGTTGATGCTGACCTCTCTGTGGCGAGTGTGCAACGACTTGAATAACAACCGGTCAGTTCCCTTAATTTGCTCCAACAAGTATTTCTTTTTGGCTTTCTCTATCTTTATAATCCGCCATATATTTATATTTTTTCCGTACCGTGTACCGAGTTTTAAGTGCTCAGCGATAATGCGACCCAAACGAACCCAAAAATAGCCTATACATTCAAGCCCAGCACTCAAAATTCGTGACGCCAGATGTAATATAAATAAATCCTGTATAATTTTACGTGAATCGTATTATTGCTACGTTCTATGTCGTACAGGGAAGTCAGTAACGTTGGCTACCTACCCCGGCTACAGGTGCGATCGATGCGACGAGACGACCCCCGCCAAACGACGGGTCACACAATGTTGCCATCGATACTCACCAATCACCCTTGTTCCACGCCATAGACATACTCGTATCTATTTACATGGTAGCGCTTCTAAATTTGAATTATGCGGTACTTCGAGGAAGTTCTTTAAATAAATCTTAATGAATTTGAAAAAGTGGATAATTTTATTTTCTATTTTATAAATGCGATGGTCGGCCCGTTTGTTATTTCTTTTCTTTTCATGTGTACCATAGTTAGGTGCGTCATGAACGTTTGCTCCATCGACCGTGAGGGTTGTCACTATTTTTTTTATTTACTCCTTAAATTTCTATCAAACTTCAAAGAACAATGAAATTTTCTCAAGTAAAATGTCAGTAAAACCATAGATATAGAAAAAAAGTCACTTATTGTGTAAAACACCTAACACCTATAATCTCAAAGATGAACGCGTCTGTTGTCACTAGATTCTGTGCTTGTAATAAACTGAAATATATAAAAATCAACCCCAAATAACTATTAAAAACTCTGTTTATCGAGGACTAAACAACCCTCCCGAAATATAATTAAAGATCTAATCAAAAGGTTAGTTGAACATTCTTCTAAGTGCATCCTGGTCACGCATCGATCGTACGCACACAGACATGGCACGCACACTCGCACATAATTCCCGTCGCGACAGAGTAAATAAAACAAAATGCATCCCCACCCCGTAGTCTCGTCGGTAGACAACAAAGGGTGGTCTCACAACCATAAGCCTGCACTTAACATTGGAAAATCACCTCAATGCCGATACGAATAGAGTAGAAAAGAGAGCAAACTCATTGTTGCACAGACCAGGAAGCTATGTGTTAAGTGAAGTTTAGACATAATTGCGTTTACAGATTTTACGGTAGAAATGGCTACGCTTTGAGCTTGAATCTTTAATTAGTTTTATTCAAAAGCGTTATTGCGTACAGGTTGTGTATTAATAACTTGGTACTAACTAATATTATTACTGACTAGAGCCTCTTTAAGGTGTATTTCAACAACGTTGTCTCCTACATTGCCACACTCTACGCACATCCCCTTAATATTAGAAATACGTAAATGACTATACTACTTGAACTACTAGTAGCTAACTAGTTAATTTTTTATTCTCTTTTTTACCATATGTTTGTGTATTATGCTTTATGGAATTCAGTGAACAAATATTTTCTTTTATCTTTATCTTATTTTTATCCTGTTCCCAGTTTTATCTCTATTAGTCCGTTATTTTTTTTTTCACAATTCTACAAGAGAATCATGGATGCCGCCGGGACTACTTACCGAAAGGTGCATAAACATATTATGCACACTATATTAATTACTTAACTAATCGTTATACGTTCTTTACCTTTTCTATGTAGAGACATTCTTCCCCAACAGGGAGTATTGTTTTAAGGCATTTTTTGAAAATTAGGTAAAGATTTTACTCATATCCTGAGACAAATGCTGTAAGTATATCTCTTGCGTCAAAATTATCTTAGCAAGCGGGGAAAGTGAAGGGGAAATGTGCTATTTTCTAGTATATTTATTAGTGTTATATTTTTAAGTATATTCGCTGCCTCGATGGTCCACATACGACATAATTAGTACCTATTCCTAGTTCGACTAATAAATAGACAAAAAGTGATGACCTACGCCGTGATTTGATTAAATAAAGTGAGTATCGATTTAAATCTATTACAATTTGATATTCGATTTTGTTTCGTATATTATTTAAGTCTTCAGCAGCTACACTTGTAATTAATTCTGAAAAATTAAGGTCGTCCAATGGTACAAGGAGGATTTTTCATATTCTCTTCTCGTAGTAAATTCTCCATACCAGGGCTTATACTGTATGGGCGCTTACCTACTGCTACGATATCGCCGGCCAATACTTGACTACAACGACACAGTGTGAAAGCGTTCAGTAGTAATTGTATCAAACTAGGTACTAGTCCGACGATATAGTGTAGTTTTCTACCGTTATCGTCATGTGAAAGCGCCCAATAAATCATTTTATATTTCATTTTCATCTTACCGCTGATTGAAATGTCATTGACTTCCACCATAGACGGCTTTTAACTAAGAAAACCTTCCACTGCGTTCAACGAACGTGAACTCAAGGCGAATTTATGACAGAGGGCTCCGGTTTCAGCCAACGATCTTTCTTTAATATTGAACATTGATTTTCCACTATTCATTACGATTTCAATCCGAGAGCAAACAGGCGAAGCCCGACCAAGTTTAATTGACTTTCAAGATTTTTAATTAGAAACTCTCAAGAAAAGATACACCGTCGGCCATGGGTGGACACAGGGCCGGATCGAAAAGGGGAGCAACTTTTTTATTCTTCTCTTCATTAATTTCAATTCGTTTTTATATACAACAGAGACAGATTATTTTCTACTATACAAATTGAAGAGGTTCTGGTTTTTTTATCATCATCATGTGTTCAATAACTACTGTGAATTCAAGGTCAGCGCTCATAACTTGTGACGGCACCTATAAATGAATGGATCCTCCAGAAGAGAGCCGTGGTGGCTGGGGGTTTGAGCAGTCGCCTGCTACGCAAGGGACGCAACAGCGTGGCCTGAACCTATGTGTAGGTAATGGGATGAGTAGTGATTTCACACCACGTGCTTTACGATGAAGGAAAATATCGTGAGAAAACCTGCATGTCTGAGAAGTAATTCAAAGACATATATATATATAGTGCCTGAGACGGCGATGGACTCACTCTCTGTCACGTTGGCACTTAATCATATTTGGTGTGGGTGTTGTTACACCTCTGCTTACCCCATCGGGGGGGTCCCCGAAGGGTTTCTGGGATGGCGTGAGCATATATCTTCCAGAATAGTAACATTTCTACAAGCGCCCCATCGCAATATCATTGTTATAGTGACTTAAAATTGTCATGTTACTCACATTGATCAGATAATAAAACTAGATATTAAAGGTGGCGGTACGAGTTATGATTGCTCAGGCAAAATAGTGGGGTTACTCGTACTAGGCATGTATTTTATTCGCGCCATACAATCAGACAGACTCATAAAATGACTAGGTACTTATATACAGCGCATTCAAGGACAGCGCTCATAACCCTGGCACCTGTACTTGTATGAAACTGGCGGCCCTGTGTAATGAAAGATTTCAGAATGCCGAAGGAAAAGTTGATATTTCAATCTTTCAATCCACAGATTTATAACGAACCAAGTTTCTTTTGTGTTCACTTAACCATTTCTTAAGCCATTGTTACATACTTAGTAGGTATCGGACATGAATTTAAATGAAACCATATCCTCACTAAATTGATGAGTTCGTAAAACCATTGGTAAACTATAGGAAAAAATATTTCTAATCAATAAATTGCTTCGCTAACAGGTACCGTTAGCGACGCAATAGGCGCATTGATTACCTCATTGTTCTTACGTTCTCTTAAGATAATGTATGTTCTTTGTCATTATTGGTACATAACTTGTCAAAGGGAGAGAGCGATGTGCGAGCCGAGGTCCGAGAGAATCACGAGTCAATCTCTGAATGTCATTGTCATGTCATTTGCAAAAGTAGTCGTAGCACCATTCACATTTGTGTGTACTACCTGCTACCTAAAATAAAAACGTGATATTGCATTTACTGCGAGTACTCAACCCCGAACAGCTACAGTTCCTCTATAGGGTAAAATTCTCTAACGTTTCCGCTAATAGAAGCGATACAAAACATGTGGAAATGACATAAATCAGGCACGTGACTGCTGTCATTCCCATACATTTTGTGTAACTCCTATTAGTGACAGAATGTTACTTTGTCTAGGCTTAAGCACGTGACGCGAGTACCTACACTGCATGAATTCCACCAAATATCATACACATTTCTGAAGTAATTTATTTACTCTTTATTTAAATTTAAAAAGTCGTGAATACATCAACACCTGCCGGTTTTGTCAAGCCGGCTTCAATCTTGAGGTTCGAAGTAATCATTTTATTGTACTGGTCCTCAGGACAGGAAAGAGTAGGACGTGTATACTTTTCCACGGGCTTTGGATACTTTCGTGCCACGAATGGAATCCCAGCGTTTACCGGTGTTGCGCGGAAAACTGCTCGACACGAATGTAATAGCTCTCCCCCGGTGGCTAGGTAATTCATTTTTTACCGTATTTTATGTTTTTGTGCTCTCAAGCCCGTGTCTCGATCAATAAAATAAAATTATGTGATGTTTTGAGTGACCACAGAAAACTATTTTTATTTGACAGACGGTGTGTAAGCCAAGAGTCACATCAAATTAATGACGTGGAAAATTATGAAATAATCTTGATAAAACCAGCCTGCGCTTTTCATAAGGAGAACCTCCTTTTCTAATAAGTAATAATAATAATGCATATAATAAATATTATGTTATTGAAAAAAAGACCTAAAATTATTATTATTTTAATATTATAAACAGGTATGTTTTTTTAGCACTGGCAATCAAAATGGTAATGTTGTCTAAGAATAACTTTTCTTAAAACAGAACACAATCGGACTACTCATTCTTTATTATAAGGTAAGACAAAGATAAAGAAAAGTTGGCATTGGTTTGAGCATAGACAAAGAAAAATATTGGCTTTATCTTTGGATTTGAGAACAAATTTTAACTCTGGGTTTGACATTGATTGATTTGACATTTGACGTTTGACAATATTGACATTCACTAGTCAAAATTATATGTCGTCGCGCTCTTTTCCAACTAAACTTGACAGTGGCAGGATGCGTACTTGTAACCGCCGTTGTTGTGTATAAATCAAAAAAATACATTTCTATTTAATTTCTTTGTTTGATTTACGGTTATAGTTATTAGCATACGATGTCTTTTTCTTTTGGTGCTCCTTCAAGTGCCCCGGCGTCCTCGGGGCTCACGGGATTCAGTTTTGGAGCGAACAAGTAAGTACATCTTCATTGGATTACTAAACCTTTTTGGTATATTAGTTTTTTAATATATGCAAAAAAAAATTTTGCAGTTATCTCTTTTTGACTGAAATGTTGAAAATTTAATTAAATCGGAAATGAAACAAAGTACATAACCTCAAATTTTGGCCATGATAATTGTTTGACTATAGAACATGATTTTTTAGACCAGCGACACCTGGATTCGGTCTGACAGCGACGTCACAACCTTCTACTGGGTTATTCGGCAGTACACCAGCTACATCTACGCCTAGTTTTGGTGGCGGCGCCTTTGGAAGTACGACCCCAGCGTTTGGCGCAGTTTCCACTACTCCTGCCTTTGGGGCGGCCCAAGCCCCGGCCTTCGGGGCTGCCAGTACTCCAGCGTTTGGAGCAGCAAGTACCCCAGCCTTTGGGGCAACAGCAACACCTGCATTTGGGGCTACAACTACCCCTGCCTTTGGAGCTACTACAACCCCAGCCTTCGGAGCAGCTGCAACTCCAGCATTTGGAGCCGCTCAAACTCCTGCTTTTGGAGCGACAACTACCCCAGCCTTTGGGGCTACAGCTACCCCTGCCTTTGGGGCAACAACAACCCCAGCCTTTGGAGCTACAACAACCCCAGCCTTTGGAGCTACAACAACCCCAGGTTTTGGAGCAACTACTACCCCCGCCTTTGGAGCTACAACAAACCCAGCCTTCGGAGCAACTTCTGCTGCCCCCGCATTTGGCACCACACCTGCTTTTGGTATGTATTTTATGATTTTCTAAATATTACAGGACATTTATAAATTAGAGCATTTATAGAGTAGAGATGGGGTTTGAGCTGAGCGGTCGTCTGCTATGCAAGCAACGCAAGTTTGCATCAGCAACCTGTCCCAATGAGTTTTTGTAAATACTTAAGTAAAGTAATTTCTCCCCATATTCGTTATGGTGAATGAGAACATGAGGAAACCATAGATATGAAAAGATAGAATGCAAAGATCTATGTATAATGCCTGAGGCCAAGATGGACTCGCCTTCTGTGGCATTGGCATTATTGCAAGCCTGCTTATCCTTTTGGGGACCCATTTGGGATGGAATGAGCATATTTACTAATTATATTGCAAATGACGACATAAGTTAATATTGATATTAATTATCATACGAATTCTATTATCATTGTATGATTGAAGGAGCTACAACAACTCCTGCTTTTGGGGCATCAGCAGCTCCAGCATTTGGTGCCACCACTGCCCCTACCTTTGGTACCGCTGGCCTTGGAACAGGACTCAACTTTGGAACCGGCACAGGCACCTCCACAGCGTCTACAGGTATATTTGCTAAGTTAAAATCGGAATACCTATGATGATATATCTTTTTACAATATACAGACATTTAGACAAACATTTCTGGCACAGACCATCAGCATCAGGCGGTACTTACATATCAATAGAAAACAATTTACAAGAATGCCTTAATGTTTTCGATTTTTGTCATTATACTTACTATTTATTTTATGGTGAAGGGTAGTTGTAAGGGCTTGTAAAGATTCGAAGTTTATTGGATGATATGTTCTACATAAGACAATTTTTATTTTTTATACATTTTTAAAATTGATATGCAATTAGCACTAAAAGAAACTCCAAGAATCTTCCCTTAAAAAGTCTAGACTATATAGCTGAAAGTTTATCTATACATCTATACAGATAAATAAAATTGAAGTGTCTGTTTGTTATTCCAAAATAACAGCTTTTCACTCAATACATATGAAAGTATACACGCTACTGACACTAAAAAACCAAAATTTAAAAATTTTCTCTGTCTGTCTGTCCGTCTGTCTCTCTGTCTGTCTGTTTGTTCCGGGTAATCTTTGAAACAGCTGGACCGATTTTAACGGGACTTTCACTGACAGGTAGCTGATGTATCAAGGAGTAACATAGGCTACTTTTATTTATTAAAAATATTAGGGTTCCGCGACAATAAGGATGAAACTAAATCTACGCGGGTGAAACCGCGGGGCACAGCTAGTTTATAATATAAATGAATTTCTCAATAGTTAAAATACCATCTGCTTGTAACCATAACCTTGTTACATACCTTGTAACCTCTTAATTTGTATGCACCCTAACCTAACCATTCTTCTCAAATAAACTATTAACATTCTAATCTATTCACATTTTAAATCTCTTCGTCGACAACATTGTAACATGTTGTCGACGTGGTGTCTACAGATGTGGTGTCATATTCTAGGTTTATCATTTGGTGCAACGACTACAACGAGCGCAGGGCTCGGTGGGCTATCTTCGTTCAGTTTTGGCGGTGCCACATCAGCACAAAGTACTGGGTTCGCTCCATTTGGAGCACCTGGAGCCTCAACAACCACTACTAGTCTTTTTGGTGAGTTTTATTAATATTATTATAAGATGCTGTGATTTCCATGGGGTTAAAGTAGTCACCTGCTACGCAAGCGACGCAAGTTTGAATCGCAGCCGACCAAGAAGTTTTTCTAAAAACTTATGTGCAGTGATTTGTAATTATTTGTAGTATTATGTGCAAAAACATCATGAAGATACCTGCATATGTGTGACGAGTAATTTAAAGACGTATGTATAGGGCCTGAGATGGCGATAGACTCACCATCTGTCCAAAAATATTGTGAGGAAACTTGCATTTTATGTCTGGAATGAAATTCAGAAGAAAGCCACTATACATACACACCTTATTTCACCATCTCTCAAGTTGACACCTATCTTTCGTGATAAGTGGAAGCTACAACCCCCTCTGTCTACCCCTTAAGTGAAGAATAATTGAGTTTCCACTTCCCTAGCTATTATATTTATGAGCTAGTATCCCATTGCAGAAGCATGTATCCTCACCAAAGCTCCCCGTACGGCAGTCCTTACATCCCAATAACCCAGACCTTCCAAATGATGCCTCCTATGATGGCCATGTCACCTAACTTCCAACTGAGCCCTATAAAGTGTGACACAGATTGCAGATACACATTAAAAAGTGCTAAAAGGGATTGCTATAATACAATTACAGCCACTTGTGGTGAGATATGTTTGTGTTTTCTTTAGTTTATTACTAGCTGTGCCCTGCGGTTTCACCCGCGTAGATTTAGTTTTATCCTTATTGTCGCGGAACCCTAATATTTTTGATAAATAAAAGTAGCCTAAGTTACTCCTTGAGACACCAACTACCTACCAGTGAAAGTCCCGTTAAAATCCGTTCAGCCGTTTCAGGGATTACCCGGAACAGACAGACAGACAGAGAAAATATTAAAACTTAGTTTTTTTGTGTCAGTAGCGTGTATACTTTCATATGCATTTAGTGAAAAGCTGTAATTTTGGAATGACAAACAGACACTTCAATTTTATTTATCTGTATAGATGTATTTTAGTAGAGTCTAGAGAGAGTAGTAATAGAGTCGCTGTGCATAGATATCAGTAGTTGTCATTATTATGGCACAACGATAAATAAACTAAGTCATTTTCTAAACTATGCAACATATTTGCATGCACTTGTGTTGCAAGCATTCATAGGCTGCAGTAGGACTCATGGTATAGCTGGGATAAAGTGTTTTGTGTTTTAGCAATTTTAATTTTTTTTTTTAATCTTAATTTTAATTTAACTCCTTTGTCTTTCTTTGCTCCCATTTTCAATGTATTAGTTTGTTTTTTTTTTAATTATATTTATGTTTCTTACAGGTAATAAAATAGGAACAACCTCTGTAACTGGCACTCAGCTGTCAACTTCAGGTGGGGAATGTTGTGTCATCTTTTGAGGAATACAAATGTTAATATATTTGATGCCCATACTCCCATGTTTTAAGTTCTAACTGCTCAGTGACTAGTTATTTGACAGTTTGATATAATCTTAAGCACAAAATGTATTGACTTGCTTTAAATGCATACAGAGGACGGAATTGTAACAATACTTTGGACGAGTTTGTTATAACTTTGAATCTCTAGTGTTATCAGTAATAGTCTGATTAAAAACGGATACTGCCAACTAATGATATTCCGGGTTATACAATAAGGCCATGTCCAGGAATAACTGCTCAGTGTACAGAGACCACACACACTTTGAGTCCTGACTGTGTTATACAAAGTATGTTTAATATTTTATATTCTACAAATGACTAACTATGGTTATCTCTTTCTCTCCCATAGCGGCTCCAAGTCTTGGGCTGGGAGGACTAGCTCCAACCAGTGGAGTGACAGGAGGAACGGCAGATTCAAAAAGTGAGTCTTTAATTAAATGCTAATGCAGCAACCAAAATACACAGTAGGGTACTATATCCTCTCATCACCGAAGATTATTAAGTGCCAACGCTACAGATGATCAGAGTGTCTAGTGCAAGCTGTCATAAAATAGAGCCATCTGTCCACCCACAGATTATTTTGATCCCATACAAATCTGCGTTTACGTCAATGCGATGACTTGTAGCGGCGGTAGTGAAAAACTCACACTAGACTGTCAGGTATAGAGGTGTTGACGTATGTATGTGCATCACGTCTTTAAATTTATTCACAGACGTATGCAGATTTGCTCACGTTGTTTTTCTTCACCGAAATCACTATACTTATTTTTTTTTAAGCGGTTCGGATGGCTGAGATTTGAACAACCATCATTTGCATAACAGGCAAGCGTAAAAGGCCTTAAACCACGGATCTTTTTAGGAATATATGAGTTACATCTAATATATAAAATTCTAGTGGGAGTTTGTTAGTAAGCATCTTCGAAACGGCTGATTTGTATCAAAAACATCTGAGAGTTGGCCAACATAAATTTTTCATACCCCTAAATGATAAGGGTGATCCACTCCAAAAAAATATAGGGCAATACAACATTTGCCGGGCACAGCTAGTTGCTAATATATTGATTTACTAGCTGTGCCCCGCGGTGTCACCCGCGTTTATTTAGTTTCATCCTTAGTGTCGCAGAATCCTAATATTTTTAATAAATAAAAAAGCCTTAGTTACTCCTTGAAACATCAGCTACATGCCAGTGAAAGTCTCGTTAAAATCGGTCCAGCCGTTTCAGAGATTACCCGGAGCAAACAGACAGAGAGACAGAGAAAAAATTTAAAACTTGGTTTTTTGGTGTCAGTAACGTGTATACTTTGCATTTAGTGAAAAGCTGTTATTTTGGAATTAAAAACAGACACTTCAATTTTATTTATCTGTATAGATTATTTGTAATGAACTTTTCAGGTGAACCACCGAAACAGATGAAGCTCCCCAATGAAATATCAACAACGGTGCAATCCTTCAAGGAGTTTGTCAAGAAACAAAAGGCAATGAGTTCCGAGGTCATGCGCATTTCCGTGAAACCTTTGCACAAGGTCAGTTAATACTTATCCAAATGTCTATTGATTTTCAGAATGAAGCAACTTTAACTAGTTGGATGGGTGATTGAAAGCCCTAAGTTCTCTCAACCTCTCAAGTTTGTCATGGCTTTAATTCTATCAGAACCAAAAGACAATGCTCCATTATACTGTGTGTAGGTTTTCTTAGCTCCAACAGACAATTTTATATGTCTGTATGGATGTATCCATACAGACATATAAAATTGTCTGTTAATTCTAAATAGCTTTTCACTTAATGCGTATGAATCTGACATTAAAAAAAACTACTACGATTTAAAAAATACGTGTGAATGAACTTAAGTCTACGGGGGTAAATCCGCGGGGCGTAGCAACATAAAACACAATATCAGGCAGCTGTAAGCATACTTGTCTCTGGACCTATAGATAAAGTAACATTATCCTTACGCTTCGCTTCTAGAAAAATACAAAATGTATGTGAATGACATATTTCCGGTGCCTGATTTATGTAATGTATCGCTTCTATTATAGCAAGCGCGAAAGAATGTTACTTTGTATAAGGACTGAATCAGTCCTGTAACAGACTTGAGAGCAGCAGAGAGATGTGAGATGTCGTTTAAGCAGGAACTTAAAGTAGAACTTAAGTAGGTATAACAAAGCGCTGGCGTGAAGAAAAAACTGCGTCGTAAATTCTGAACCTTGAATTTTAATGCATTTTGCCTTTGCAATTCTAATAAGACTGGAAATTTATTTTAAAATATGTATTGCCTCGGCCGGATGTTCGTGTCTGCGCGTACGAAGATTGTCGACGTGGCTTATATTTTAGTTTTTACTGTAACCAAGATGGGCGCGCGTGCGCAGCTCTGTGCTCTTCTAAGAATTAAGCTAGCTAGGTAAATTAATCTCTTCTGCTTCGTTCAGCCCAGTGATTCAATATGTGCCTAAAATATTCCGCGCTTCGCATCATAGTACATCTGAGGTGCAATGGTTGTTAAATAATGTGTATATTGTCAGGTATCCCGCGACGCGGAGGCCATGTTGCGGCAGGCCGTGACGGCGAGTGGCGCCGTGGGCCGAGCGCGGGCCCAGTCTCGCCGCCTGCGGGCCTGCGCCGCCGCCGCGCTCGCCGCCGCTGACGCCGTCAACAGGGACGCTGCCCTCCCTGGTATGTACTATCTACTATCAAACCTGGGCCCAGTCTCGCCGGCCGCGGGCCTGCGCCGCCGCCGCGCTCGCCGCCGCTGACGCCGTCAACAGGGACGCTGCCCTCCCTGGTATGTACTATCTACTATCAAACCTGGGCCCAGTCTCGCCGCCTGCGGGCCTGCGCCGCCGCCGCGCTCGCCGCCGCTGACGCCGTCAACAGGGACGCTGCCCTCCCTGGTATGTACTATCTACTATCAAACCTGGGCCCAGTCTCGCCGCCTGCGGGCCTGCGCCGCCGCCGCGCTCGCCGCCGCTGACGCCGTCAACAGGGACGCTGCCCTCCCTGGTATGTACTATCTACTATCAAACCTGGGCCCAGTCTCGCCGGCCGCGGGCCTGCGCCGCCGCCGCGCTCGCCGCCGCTGACGCCGTCAACAGGGACGCTGCCCTCCCTGGTATGTACTATCTACTATCAAACCTGGGCCCAGTCTCGCCGGCCGCGGGCCTGCGCCGCCGCCGCGCTCGCCGCCGCTGACGCCGTCAACAGGGACGCTGCCCTCCCTGGTATGTACTATCTACTATCAAACCTGGGCCCAGTCTCGCCGGCCGCGGGCCTGCGCCGCCGCCGCGCTCGCCGCCGCTGACGCCGTCAACAGGGACGCTGCCCTCCCTGGTATGTACTATCTACTATCAAACCTGGGCCCAGTCTCGCCGGCCGCGGGCCTGCGCCGCCGCCGCGCTCGCCGCCGCTGACGCCGTCAACAGGGACGCTGCCCTCCCTGGTATGTACTATCTACTATCAAACTTTTTTTGACGAGATTTTAATTGCCCTGAGAATTAGAGAACTGTGGTGGACGAGTAGCTGCTACACAATTAAGTCAAGTCAAGGTTTAGCGGCCTTTCCCAACGAGTTTTTCTTAATCTTAAGTGTAGTGATAGCACACCACGAGCTTTACGATGAAACAAGGCATCATTCGAAAACCTACATCTGAAGCAAAATTTAAAGACGTATTAGTGTCTAAGGCGGTGACTCACTATCTGCCACGCAAGCACCTTATACACGTAACGTAACATCTATCATATGCTCTTAGGGAAAAATTACAGAGGGAGAAACCCAATAACATCTGCATACATAATTTCACATGTTTTTTCTCTCCCAGGTTCAGAACTAGAAGGCAGTCCGCCTCCGCCGTACGTAAAGGACTTGATAGCGGAGTTGGAACAGCAGCTGATCACATTCCGGCGGCAGATGGACGTCGCTGATAAACAACTGCAATCAGCACCTAAACTGCTCACTGAACAAGGTATTGTATTCCTTCTGCTCTTGAATTATGGTACATTTTCATGTCACGAATGAGCAAGTTTTTTATATCAAGCTTTTTTACGATAATCCTTGATCCTTTCATCTCTTTTTGTGATACCAAAAGGAGTAATTTTGATTTGGTCTTCGTTAAAACCCTGTTGTGTCATAAGGGACATTTCATTACAGTGTTTAGTGAGAACGCTTTTTGTGTGAGTTTTTTGTTTTAGTAGATTTCTAAGAACATTAATATGAACTATCAATACCTAAATACCCCTCCCCTCACCCCATCCCCTGGCATTCTTTCAAATCTTTTAGCAAGCTATTGTCTTCTAATGATTTTTATATCTAAACTTTGTCTAAAGCCTCTCATGATGTCTGATAAATATTTCAGAGCTAACCCTGGGCATCCGTCGTATGTACGAGTCGCTGGTAGCCCTGGCTGGTCGGCTGCAGGCCGTGCACTCACAAGTAGAAGGGCAGAAGGAACAGTACTTGAATCTACGGAAGTACATACTTAAGGATCCCACCAATGTTTTCGACACGCCTCATCGTAAGTTTTTTTTTATTGGATACTTTACTAACATTTTAATATCCTACTCATATTATAAGCGCGAAAGTTTGTAAGTATAGATGGATGTTTGTTTTTTTTTACGTAAAAACTACTGAATGGGTTTTGATAAAACTTTACAATAATGTCTTGTTTATGAAAGTTTTGGTTGTGGAAGTGTTCCTGAACGAGTAAAGGCATTTTTATTACTTGTTTCTCTCTCGCGGTGTGATGCCTTACGGTAACCAGAAATTTGGAATAAGCTGCTGATTTGTCGCTTGTTATAAAACAATAAAATATTTTTTTGATAACCTATTTAGCTAAACACTATAATAATATGTAAATATACACACACATGTATAAGCAGACCATGTATTGGAAAGCAAATTTAACATCATGCTTTTTAAAATCACGCGTTTGTTGCATGGAATCAGGGCCCGGGCTATGGTAACCGCTTACCATAGGCACTAATTCCTACTCAATAAACATTCCCTACCTACTTTTTTGGAAACAATACAAACCACTTACATTTAGTACTCAAGTAAATGTTTAATTTCACAGCTAACACGAGCTTGGACCAAATATTGCGTGACGTGGACGATCCAAGGAAAAGGATGAAATCCAATACTCTAGATCTCAGCCAAAGCAGTGCCGTGCTAACTGACCCTAGGGCTGTGCTGGGTAAGAACAAAATAATTATAAAACAAAGAAAACATCGATACTAGGGCTACAATGGTGATCATAGACTGTAATAATTGATTTGGTAATGCATTGGACAGCAATTCCCCTGATCAATATATTATTCAATCTCAATTTATTAATTTGGTACAGAATAATTTTTGTTTAAAAAAAAAAATGAATTCAATTTATTTAGGATACAACATTTTAGATGCAGCTGTCATAATATTATATCCTATGTCTGTAAAATGATTTTCTTACCTGCATATGCAAAGGCAAAATCTTGGTTTGATGTCATTTAGGTTTGTTTATAATAACGATATATGTATCTCCAGGTAATATTCAACAGTTGGCTGGTCCAACGCCATTTTCATATGTTGCCAGTTCACTATCGCCATTCCCCACCACCGATACTACTGGTAAGTACCCCGAATTACCTTTATCTATGGTCTTACTTTCACGCGTCAAAGAATATATCAAAAATATATTCATATGCTGCTAATGTGGCAAACAACCGAACGGTCCGCCTAATAAGCGGTATGCTAAGTGATCACTGCAGCCTATGAACGTGACCAACACCAGAGAGTCGCGCATTTCCTACCTCATAAAGAATGAAATCACTGCTAACACAGTAAGACACAAACGAGTCAAGAAAGCACTAGCAACCTTACTCCACCGCAGGAATACAATCCTTTTTTTTTTATTGACGAGGGGAAAATGTCCCCGACCGCCCTGGGAGAGGCACTTCGGGGTAGTTGAGATTCGTACCGCACTTAAAACCTACCGGTGGCCATCCTCCGTGCTTAGGAGGCCTCCGGGTACTCTGATAGATCGCACCGGTGTCCTTCAGGAACAGAATACTAATGTAAGGTAGCTTTATTTGGCCGCAATCTTCTTTAGGGTCTCTCAACTGATCAGCACAAGTTAAAAATTTTCATAAATACCATTTTGAACCCTCCGTCTATTGTTCCAAGGTCCAACATGGCAACCGCAAGCTCAACCCAACTTCAATACTTCATTGAACATAAGCAGCTTCGGCACCGCTCCGTCAACTGAAACGAACACCTTCCAGCTTCAAAAACCACCCGGCAAGCGAGGGAAACAGTGATATTGGCGGTAATTTTGCAATTCAAACCTTATGGAACACTGATTGAGTGCTGATTAGCACTGCAGTCGATTCTGCATAAGAGTTAAATTTGCAAAATTTGTATATATTGGAGGAAAAGTACGATTTAGGACGACATTGTTTGAAATTACCTTAACAGGTGACCTTTTCAGGAGAACTGTGTCGTCAATTGAAACAATTTACAGTATGCGGTAGGTTCATTGTCTGTTATTTTGTAAATTATTGTCAAATACAGGTTTTTCATTGGTGCCATATTTAAGGCGGATACATTCATCGAATAGAACGTAGATCATTTTTTTTTAACCATGTTCATACGTAGTTCCTTGCACACAATAGGTAGACAAACTAAACGGATGGAGTAAGCGCGTGGGTCATTTGTAGCAAACATAATTTTTTCTTAATTTATTACATTTATTAAATGAAAACTTAATTATATATTCAAGGAACAGTGCTTAAAACTAAATAACAAGTAGAAAACTTGACCCAAATCGGTGTCTCTCGGGATCTTGCCAAGAAGGCTGGCAGCATTTCCACGTTGAATCGCAATGCTGATTCTCTGAGCGAGAAAAGCCCCACCCGCTTGTCACAAGAGGCTTTTCTAACAGAGGACGTGCAACCTCTTTGAAAATTTGATGAGTATCCGGACCCCAAGGCCCCAGAGTTTCAACCGCAAGCGAAAATATGTAACCTTGATCAATGCCATTGTGCTAAGCAGCATTATTTATGTTCAACTCAATGTTAATGACCGCCGTAAATATGGTATCAATAACCACATCCTGTATAGTGATTACGTAATTTTAGATTTCATAAAATTATGTTCGGATATTATATCGCAACATAGATGTCCCAAACTAAGCAAAGCTGGAGTACCAGCTTTACACACAGTAGTGTGTACCACCATGATATAATACTAATTTAAGTTTTGGATAATTATTATAATACATACTTACCAACCGTAAGGCAAATAAAAGTATTCATCCTAAATGTTTACCATATGAATCAAACTGCGGTACGGTTTTGATATTAGCGTAGCAGTGAGACTCCTGACTACTAGACCAAAAATGTATTTGCAAAATATCCTTATTTTTACGGCCCCATATAACACAATGCTATATGTGATCGTTTCAAATAGTGTAATTGGGTTCCTAATTAATTCGTGTTTTTTAATAAATTTTATATTTTAACTTAATGTATGCAGATGTGACTAAATGGCTTACCGATTTTGCTGAAACTTAGCACGGAGATAGCTAAATCACGATGTAGATGTGTACTATCAAGTTTGTCATGATTTTTTATTACTACACAGATGTTTGAGTTATTGTTATTTGAATTGGATAAACTGTCAAGATGTATAAATTCAGTATGCCATAATCACGGACACTGTTCAAGGAGGTGTATCGTGTATCTGACCATGATTTCTTGTCAGTAATTGCGTCAAAATACTGTATAATTAATTGGATGTGTAATATATTATGTATTTCCATATAATTATTATTATATATTTCAAGCATGCAATTGCAAACACTCCAAATAGTTGTAATGTTTAGGTAATGTTAATCGTACTTTTATTAAATTTATAATTTTTCTGTAATGTTTCTTATGTGTGCCGAAAAGTTTAAATCTATAAATGGTATGAATTGGAGTAGGTATCTATTTCCAAAGATAAATATTGTTGCACTATGATACGGATTCAATTTTATTTTTATTTTATGTAGAGATGAAGTCCGGTGGATTTATAGCAAAAACTATATATATATATTAAAATTAAAGATAATTGGGAAAAGTCAACGTTTCGTCACAGTCTTGAAAAATCGTATCTGACCATTGAGTCGCTAGTGGGAATATATTAATTTTATTTGTAAATCCACGACTTCCGTCATGGAAATAATACTATGGTGTTTTCCATAGATTACAACATAAATATTGTATTTTATGAGAATAAATAATATCAAAGTTTTGTTTTAATAATTAAGTGACGAATGCTACCTTTCCAGTTGAAATTTTTAATGTTTTGCTTAAACATTGTTGTGTAGAAAATAATTATTACAAATCTATTTTGGAATCACTGGTTTCAGGACAGTGTTCTATGTTCATAGACGCAGGGTCGAATTCAAAAATGCTTCGTTCTAATTCTAATCAAATGTATCGAGTTTATTGTCAAAAATATTGACAAAAATTGGTCGGATAATTCCTAAGGGCAGTTTTTCTCGTTAAAAAATTGTGACGGGTTTTCTTGTTTGTTGTCGTTCTGTATTGCAATGTTCAATATCGTCTTAAAATTGCATGGTTGGTTTCCAATTGCAGCGTAAAAAATATTGACAAATTCAAGAAGTTCAAAAAAGGCAATATTAAAAAAAAATGGTGATTTTTGTTGTTGATGTCGTTGAATTCTTAAAATTAAAAACTCTTAAATTATTTATTTTCAAAGAAAAAAAATACTAAGCTGACATAAAAAAAAACCCTGCTTGTTTTGAAAAGTCCTTCGTCCAATATGGTTTGTGGTTCGTTGAGTCGCGTTGCCTATGGTTTGGTTAGAAATAATTCGAAGCTATAGATATCGCAATGGGTTGATTAGGACAAATTCCTATTTCATTAAGCAGATTTGAACGAAATTATTCCTTTGGAATCAAAACATTCTTCGTCATCGCTGTATGTTTCAGTTTTTCCCACAATATCTACTATCCTTGAAAGTGTTTGATCCCCAACGAATACCGATTTTTAACTGACTTCAAAAAAAGGAGGTTTCTCAATTCGACCGTAGTTCGAAGGTTAAAGTCATGAAACATGCTTACCAGATCCGTTGAAACCACATGAAATTTATGGAAGTAGTTCGTATATTTTTTGTGTCACTAATATCCAGCGTGGAGGTTGATATTTATGATATCTTAAAATTTTTGAAATTAGCTCGCAATGTTTTACTTTTGCCTTATTGTAAAATGCTTCCGTGTAATCGTAGCCTGTAAATGAATGGAAGGTGTAAAGATTTTGATATAATTTCGCTCCCAGCTGCAATCTCAAGCTCAAATCAAGGTCTTGGTAAACCAAATTTTTGATTCAGAAATGTTGTGTATATTTCTTAACAAAATAATCTAAACATCGGTATCAGAGGCTTTCATTAAAATAGTTTTTTCATAGAATTTTGTTGAAGTTTATATGGGTAGCATGGTGGTGTGAACGGATAGTATTTTCTTTCTGTATTGGATCCCTAAGGAGCTCTTGAAGGATACTAGCGGAGACCGGATTAGGAGGTTCAAATTTTCAAACAAAAGAAATTTTGTTCGGTTTTCTTCTTAGTCTGTTCAGCCAACTACTTGTTTCTGGCATCTTTCTTAGTTTCGTAAACAGCATCACTCCTGGTGATGCCTTTGGTAAAGGTTTCACAATTTCAGGGATAAACACAGCTATAATATTATTGAATTTCTTGGTCAGTATTCATTCCTTATAGAAAAATCAGTCAGATGCACATCACTTTGATTTGTTGTCGAATTCAGTCTGAGGTTGTTCATCATTTTACACTGATATTTAAGTCGTCTAAGGTTCTGTCTGTAAATCGTTTAAAAAAATCGTTTGTAAAATTATTTCATGCAAAAATTGTGCCACTAGAAGGCTGAGGCGATACTTTGACGCAGTTTGTGATGAATGACATTATGGCAATGGCCGATCTATCATGAACGATGGAACAAAATTAATCTGTCACAAATTCAGGATTATTAGGGCATATCTAGTTTCAACACATCACTTGGTGTCCGTTTGATTCCACGCATAGCAGTGGACATCGTTCGTTAAACGTCTACCGTGATCTTTGATAATTTTCTATGGAAGACTAGGGGGTGCCTCAACACTTCGCTTCCCATCTGTTTCATTTCATTCCACACATAGCAGTGGACATCGGACGTTAAACGTGTCTTTAACATGGCATTTGATTATTTTGATATTGAATACTAGAGAGTATCTAAACACCTCGCTTGGCATCGGTCTTATTCCACCCATAGCAGTGGAAATCGTTCGTTAAACGTGTTTTTAACATGACCTTTGATTATTTTTCTATTGAAGACTACAGAGTGTCTAAACACCTCGCTTGGCATCGGTTTCTTTCCACACATAGCATTGGACATTGTTCGTTAAACGCGTCCTTAACATGGCCGTTGATTATTTTGTATTGAAGACTACAGAGTGTCCAAACACCTCGCTTGGTATCGGTTTCATTCCACACATAGCAGTGGACATCGTTCGTTAAACTTGTCTAATATGGACTTCGACTTATTTTAATGACAGACTAGAGAGTATCTAAACACTTCACATCCCATCTGTTTCATTGTTTCATTCCACACATAGCAGTGGACATCGTTCGTTAAACGCGTCCTTAACATGGCCGTTGAATATTTTGTATTGAAGACTACAGAGTGTCCAAACACCTCGCTTGGTATCGGTTTCATTCCACACATAGCAGTGGACATCGTTCGTTAAACTTGTCTAAAATGGACTTCGACTTATTTTAATGACAGACTAGAGAGTATCTAAACACTTCGCATCCCATCTGTTTCATTCCACGCATAGCAGTGGACATCGTTCGTTAAACGCGTCCTTAACATGGCTGTTGATTATTTTGTATTGAAGACTACAGAGTGTCCAAACACCTCGCTTGGTATCGGTTTCATTCCACACATAGCAGTGGACATCGTTCGTTAAACTTGTCTTTAACATGACCTTTGATTATTTTTCTATTGAAGACTAGAGAGTATCTAAACACCTCGCTTGGCATCGGTTTCATTCCACACATAGCAGTGGACCACGGTGTCTTTAACATGACCTTTATTCTTTTTCTATTGAAGACTAAGAGTGTCTAAACACCTCGCTTGGCGTCGGTTTCATTCCACACATAGCAGTGGACATCGGTGTCTTTAACATGAACCTTTAACATTAACCTTTATTCTTTTTCAATTAAAGGCTAGAGTGCCTAAACACCTCGCTTGGCGTCGGTTTCATTCCACGCATAACAGTGGACATCGTTCGTTAAACGTGTCTTTAACACGACCTTTGATTATTTTTCTATTGAAGACTAGAGAGTATCTAAACACCTCGCTTGGCATCGGTTTCATTCCACACATAGCAGTGTACATCTTTCCTTAAACTTGTCTAATATGGAGCTCGACTTTTTTTAATGACAGACTAGAGAGTATCTTAACACTTCGCATCCCATCTGTTTCATTGTTTCATTCCACACATAGCAGTGGACATCGTTCGTTAAACGCGTCCTTAACATGGCCGTTGATTATTTTGTATTGAAGACTACAGAGTGTCCAAACACCTCGCTTGGTATCGGTTTCATTCCACACATAGCAGTGGACATCGTTCGTTAAACTTGTCTAATATTGACTTCGACTTATTTTAATGACAGACTAGAGAGTATCTAAACACTTCACTTCCCATCTGTTTCATTGTTTCATTCCACACATAGCAGTGGACATCGTTCGTTAAACGTGTCTTTAACATGGCATTTGATTATTTTGATATTGAATACTAGAGAGTATCTAAACACCTCGCTTGGCATCGGTCTTATTCCACACATAGCAGTGGAAATCGTTCGTTAAACGTGTTTTTAACATGACCTTTGATTATTTTTCTATTGAAGACTACAGAGTGTCCAAACACCTCGCTTGGTATCGGTTTCATTCCACACATAGCAGTGGACATCGTTCGTTAAACTTGTCTAATATGGACTTCGACTTATTTTAATGACAGACTAGAGAGTATCTAAACACTTCGCATCCCATCTGTTTCATTGTTTCATTCCACACATAGCAGTGGACATCGTTCGTTAAACGTGTCTTTAACATGACCTTTGATTATTTTTCTATTGAAGACTAGAGAGTATCTAAACACCTCGCTTGGCATCGGTTTCATTCCACACATAGCAGTGGACCACGGTGTCTTTAACATGACCTTTATTCTTTTTCTATTGAAGACTAAGAGTGTCTAAACACCTCGCTTGGCGTCGGTTTCATTCCACACATAGCAGTGGACATCGGTGTCTTTAACATGAACCTTTGACATTAACCTTTATTCTTTTTCAATTAAAGGCTAGAGTGCCTAAACACCTCGCTTGGCGTCGGTTTCATTCCACGCATAACAGTGGACATCGTTCGTTAAACGTGTCTTTAACACGACCTTTGATTATTTTTCTATTGAAGACTAGAGAGTATCTAAACACCTCGCTTGGCATCGGTTTCATTCCACACATAGCAGCGTACATCTTTCCTTAAACTTGTCTAATATGGAGTTCGACTTATTTTAATGGCAGACTAGAGAGTATCTAAACACTTCGCATCCCATCTGTTTCATTGTTTCATTCCACACATAGCAGTGGACATCGTTCGTTAAACGCGTCCTTAACATGGCCGTTGATTATTTTGTATTGAAGACTACAGAGTGTCCAAACACCTCGCTTGGTATCGGTTTCATTCCACACATAGCAGTGGACATCGTTCGTTAAACTTGTCTAATATGGACTTCGACTTATTTTAATGACAGACTAGAGAGTATCTAAACACTTCGCATCCCATCTGTTTCATTGTTTCATTCCACACATAGCAGTGGACATCGTTCGTTAAACGTGTCTTTAACATGACCTTTGATTATTTTTCTATTGAAGACTAGAGAGTATCTAAACACCTCGCTTGGCATCGGTTTCATTCCACACATAGCAGTGGACATCGGTGTCTTTAACATGACCTTTATTCTTTTTCTATGGAAGTAGAGGGTGCCTCGGTCGCCTCAACACTTCGCTTCCCATCTGTTTCATTGTTTCATTCCACACATAGCAGTGGACATCGTTCGTTAAACGTGTCTTTAACATGACCTTTGATTATTTTTCTATTGAAGACTAGAGAGTATCTAAACACCTCGCTTGGCATCGGTTTCATTCCACACATAGCAGTGGACATCGGTGTCTTTAACATGACCTTTATTCTTTTTCTATGGAAGTAGAGGGTGCCTCGGTCGCCTCAACACTTCGCTTCCCATCTGTTTCATTGTTTTATTCCACACATAGCAGTGGACATCGTTCGTTAAACGTGTCTATCGTGACTTATGATATTTTTCTATGGAAGACTAGGAGGTGCCTCAACACTTCGCTTCCCATCTGTTTCATTGTTTCATTCCACACATAGCAGTGGACATCGTTCGTTAAACATGTCTATCGTAACCTATGATATTTTTCTATGGAAGACTAGTGTCTAAATACCTCGCTTGGCATCGGTTTCATTCCATACATAGCAGTGGACATTGTTCGTTAAACGTGTCTTTAACATGGCCTTTGATTATTTTTGTATCGAAGAATACAGAGTGTCTAAACATCTCGCTTAGCATCGGTTTCATTCCACACATAGCAGTTGACATCATTCGTTCGTTTCACCTGTGGTTCTTTACTTCTCGCCTAATCTTTATTTTTCCCTTGTTGAGCATCTTCGACATTCCTTGCCCGCAGTATCAACTGATAAAATGTGGATACTTAATGACTGTCTACGCGTTTTCTAATGCCTCTGTCTAGTAGGGCAAAGGTATATCTAACTTAACCTTTTCACTCAAATCATCTTTAGGTGGCTTACTAAGTAAAGCTCTTGCCTTAGCTACGAAGCGGTCGATATTAATTGGGCCTTGCTCTAACCGGAACACTTCCTGTTATATCCTGTATTGAGAGCGGCTCTCCAAGTCGGTGTGAGGTCCCTCATCCCCTGCCACCACACCCCTGCTGGACCCGTCAGAAGTATTATGAGCCTTTCAGGGCTACAACATAGTTGTACACTCTTTGTATGCCAAGATTGCATCCAGTAATGCCTCTATCGACTCTTCTTTTTGCCCTCTAAAACAATCTGTGCAACCAGAAAAATTTCCTGAGGATCTTCAAAATTTTTCTAAATGGTCTTCCGCAAAAGCCGAGAAAGCCTATTAAAATATAGGATATCCCAACAGGGGAAGTGAACTCTTTTCCTTAATTTCGAGGTTATAGAATGTTGTCTCCAGCGTGTGGTCGGAGATGAAAAGTTCGCATTTCGTAAAATTGTAATCATGTCCGATGGAAATGAATTTGGTAATCATTAATTTTAGGTCTAAAAAGATTGTGTTCACATCACCTCCAAGGGTGCCATTTTCTACATACCAAACATTGAATTTAGAATTTAACTTAGAAATGAAAGGGCGTTTACACAGCCCTCGGCTGAACTAATGAGGTTATTTTGGTATAACAATTTGGTTGGTGTAAGTTTTTTCCGCAGCGGCTAGAAAGTGATCCCTCCTTTTTTTGTCGGCTAATGTGTGATGCAGTTCGTCTTATTCAAATTTTGTGTCTATTTGGTATTCTAGGTCCGTCCGATTTGCCGAGACCCTAGCACATTCTAGTAGGATGTGGCATATGGACTCATTGACTGAAGGTTCACATTCGCACCCGGGGCTGTATTTTAGCTTGAATCGGTGCAAATATTCCCCTATCCATCCGTGTCTCGTCAATACTTGAATGTGGGTTGGGGTCAGACGTGTAGATGTCACATGTTGGAATGCCTGATTTATATTTGGTATAAATATTTTGGTTGTTTGCCCGCTGGTTGCTGAAGTGTAACTATCTTGCCTTTTGCGGACTGTCTCTACTCTTATTTTCCGTTTGACGTGGGAGAGGGGAACTTTCACAATTAAGGTCTGTAAATTGCTAGCAAAGTTATTACTTGTGTCTCTTCTTGTTCTGGGTCACTGATCTCATATATGCTGCTTAGATTGTCATAGGAAGCTTTTGTGCTATATTTAAAATGCGAAACAATTTCTCGACATTTTGCTAAAATTTGTTGTAGCTGACAGTTAGAAGTGTTTCCTGCTAAATCAAATGTTTCTTTCACAGTCTTTAACCGCGAGATTAAGTGCAGGAGCAACACAAAAATTATTTCGTTTATTCAAACATTCACTTACTGCTTTTTTCATAGCTGCAGCAATATCTGTGACAATAGTTACTACTTTTGAGCTTATTTGCCACTGGTCCATTACCTCTTGGATAGCCAATGCAATATTCTCAGCCGTGTGCTGTATTTGTACTTCTGAAGTCGAAATAACTACAGGACTTATAAAGCTTTTATTACTGTCTGATGTCCAAATATCAGATGTTAACGCTAAATAAGAAGCATCTTCTAACTCTTTTTTTAAAGATTCGGACACTAATTTATATTTTCCATCTACCATCAAAGCTAATTGTTTTCTGTTCGGTAGCTGATAATCAGCATTCAATGCTTTCGAGTATTGTTGGAAACCTGAATTTTCCACTATTTGAAATGGCTGTAAATCTTTCACTATCAAATTAATTAAAGCGTCATCACCAGAAACTTCTGATAATCGTGGGGATCTGATCTTATCCACTAAGCACAGTCCGCGAGTCTGTCAACATACAAACCTCTCTTTTTCACTACGCAAGCGAGTCTGGCAGCCAGCACTGCAGCCTGTAGCTCCAGCCTGGAAATAGAGACTATCTTTAGCGGAGCCACTCTAGCTTTTGACGCTACAAAACGACAAAAATATCTCCATGGTCATTATTGCTCACCAGGTAGGCTGCTGCAGCATAAGCTTTATCGCTCGCATCACCAAATACATGCAGTAACCTTATGCCATACCACCTAGGTACTGAGAGTGACTCCACCCCCCGTAGTGCTCTAAGCTAATTACCCTAGTCCTGGCATCCTTTGGTAGTAGCCTTTGATCCCAGTCTATTCCGGATTTCCATATGCTCTGATTTAAAAGACCTAACGGGTCAAAAACACTCATAATGATGCTCAGAAATTCTCTTTTGGTTGGTACTATAATGAGATCCAACCTGAATCACTAACTGCTGCTACCATTTCAGCTTTGCCTCCACGCAGTAGTTGAGCATTCATTCGTTTTCTCTTAAAAATTAAAAACGGATGAGCATACTTCCCTGAAGCACTGAATGCTCAAACAACAGTTGTTGTGGTACCTCTCTCACCACTTGTGGCCATGCCGACTTGTTTTTGTCCTTTCGGAGCTAAAATCCTCGAATTTCTTTGCACATTTGAAATGTCGGTCTCGTCAACATTGTAAATGCGAATAGCATTAAACTGATTTTTTTTTTTTGTGTAGCTTCGAGGTTATAGTCGAATATCTTCACTTCACTTTGATTAAACGCTGATATTCTATTGATGGAAGTGACTTCAGGTTTCCGCAGAGAAATATTGGGATGTATTTTTTTTAAAACCATAAATCCTATCTTTTCCCGACGTTTTTAATCTTGGTTTTCTAATACGAGACTCATATTATCAATTTTTTTCTGAAAATCATCAGTTTCATGTGTTTGTTAATCATATTTTTCTTGACTTAATTACACAGTAAGTGCCCGCTGTTGGTATATTCAAGACTTCATTATCCGAAAAATCAAAATCAAGTCAAAATCATTTGTGAGGATTCGATGGTTTCATTGGGCCCAGCAATTACTGACTGGTTGTCTTGGTTAGATATCTGAAAAAGACGATAGGTACATCAATCACTCGTAATTAAAAATTGTTGAATAACCCCAAAAATTAGTTCTGACGTGTTTCAACTTTACGATTTTCGTTAGGAAATGTGTTGATACTTTTTGTATGGCAGAAAATTATTGTAATTATAAAATATATAAATACATTCATCACCAAAATAACTACGATAATCATATCGTGAACCGTATAATAATATTTTCTGCCAACCGATAAAACGTCAACACATTTCCAGCTACAGTAATAGGCAAACAAAAAACGTAAAAGTTAAAATATGCCAACACCTCTTGGGGCACAAGTTGGTATAGATTTTGACATGTTTCGACGTCCACACGACAACCTCCGCCAACGACGAAACCTTCAAGGCCGCAACATATTATAGGGCCGTCTGTTGCGGCTTATACTTGGGGGACATACAGCGAGAGAATAAAGGACCTTACTATCATAATCTACCTATTTATAAATTGTGTAAGGAAAACATTTATAAACTTTTATAAAACGTAGGCAGGAACCCGCATCTATACCTACATGGAAAGGATTCAATATTCAATGTAGAACAGTCGTGTATTTATTATTATTATTAATAAATTGAATTGAATGTTTTTTTTTATTTCAGTAAGTACTTACCTTACTTAACTTACCTACATAGAAACTCACCCCAGCGGGATCGGCAACAATAGAGTTTAGTTGTATGTTTAATACATAGTACGAGTAATAAGATTTTGGCGGGCTTTGCCGACAGCGAGTGGAGTGACCACTCGCTACCAAGCCTCGCGCCGCAGTGGCGGGAGATGCGAATGCGCGGCAAAACAAAAGAAGCGCGGTGCGTAGCTCTAACAGCGCACAATGTTGCCGACAGCTTCCGACGGTCCCTGATGCTGCTACGCTCGGATTGAGTCATTGTGCACGATTCTAGCTGTTTTATATTTAATTTAATTTGTAATTAGTTTAGGTATTTGATAATTTTAGCTTTTAAGTTAGTTTTATAGGTCATTCAGTTGATATTATCATAGTAGGTGTATAGTTATAGGTAATTAGGAGTAATATGAGCCTTTTTAATAGAAAATATATAAAATACTAATAATTTAATAAAATGTAACGGCGCGTACTAGGCGCAACGTTACAAACACGTCTTAACTTACACAGTTCTTGGGTGCAACTGATTGACTTACAAACATAACACCTCCACCCGTATCTATATCATAAAGAAAATTAACATAACTTACTCACTAATCTTATAAAGTTCATATACTCTAAGATTTATCTATTTCCTCAAACCCAAACCTTGTGTTTTTTGCGAATTCTAATGGGAAGGCTTATACTATCGTTAGTATCTACATATTTTACCGACACCTTGGGCTCCTCTGAAGGGCGTGTACACGCGTCCGAATCCAACTCGATCCCTTCCGAGCTGCTCACCCCCAGACGTGGAACACGCCAACGATTTCCGAGACTGTTTATTTGCAATTTTTGTAGTATGTTCTCGTGGCTTACATTATTTTTACAAGTATTATTTTCAGCCATATTAGTCACCCTTTTCCTAATTTGATCGATGTGTCTATGAATTTCGGTTCCAAAAATGGATTCTACACAGTAATCGCTACTTCCTAATCGATTCGTAATCGCACCTGCGACATTTATCCGAACCCTTATATTCGCGATACAACACCATCGCTCCCGACTCAAACTGGCGCTACGCTCCGCCCGCATAAAACTCACTTCTCGTCTGGTGGGTAGCGATTCGCTTTTCTCTATCTTAAGTTATCTAATCTCATGCGAAAGTTGCGACCTTACAGTAATTTAGCTGGGCTATCACCCGTTGTTGCGTGATCCGTATTCCTATACGCTAATAAAAACCTATTTAATGCCGTGTCAACATCAATTTTGTTTGTACGCTTTTTGACCGCACTTTCGGCATCACCATTAGATGCTGGATGATAAGGTGCTGAGAAAATATGTTCAATGCCGTTATTACCTAAGAAGTTTTGAAATTCTTGAAAAAGGTGGACCATTATCGCTAACGGTTTGCTTTGCAAGACCGAATCTGGACCACAAAACTCTTAATACTGCAATAATGGCTTGAGCTGTGGTTCTGTTCATCTTGATGGCTTCGATCCATTTAGAACAAGAGTCCACAACAATTAGGTAAGTCAAACCCCTTACAGGTCCCAAAAAGTCTAAATGTATCCTAGACCAAGGACGCGACGGCCACGGCCAACAGCGAGGGACGTGTTCCGGCGGTGCGTCAGCTACGGAAGCACACACTACGCATGATTGGCACACTGCTTCGACTGCTTCGTCGATTCCAGGCCACCATACATAACTACGCCCTAGTGATTTTGTTTTTACTACACCCATGTGCGATTCATGTACTTCTGTTATTACCTTCTTTCTACATGAAGTTGGTTTCTACGCGATGACTACACGATGTTCCCATACAACACATCCGAGCTCACTATATAGTTCGTGTTTTCGCCTGTGATAGGGCATCAAAATCGACCAGATGTCGGATAATGGTATTTTAGTTATGCAACGGCAGTGTGGAAGTTCACCGGGCTTAAATCAGCACTTAGCACCACTTAAGTTTTGTTTATTTTTATAAATTCGTTTGATTAAGTACTTTAAGTCACAGTTTAGCAAATTATTTACTTCTTGTATGCCTGTTATTTTATCAAATTAAGAAATTGTATTAATTTAAGGGAATTATCCAAATAAAACTGTAAGTATCTTGTGTTTTCCATTTCCGCGTATCCCATACTACATATAGTATAGAAATATCTATATTCATATAAATTAACAAGTTTTCTGATAATAATGTACCTAACTGTTGTTATTGGTTCATTTTCTTACCACTAAGTGTTAAAATTATTAGACAGTAAGAGATCTGAAATAAATAATTAATTGTATCTGGCCCCACTAGATGTGACCTCAAAGGTTGTATAAATATAAGCGCCGTCAGCGCCAAAACTACTTGCGACTGCAACCAGCCTTCAGAGGGCCTAGTGCGAGTTTACACTGCTCACAATAGTGTCATCTTTAGGCCGACAAAAGCGCTGTTCCGATCCTATACAAATCTGCGTTTACGTCGACGCGGTGACTTGTGACGGCGGCAGTGAAAAACCCACAATAGGCCCTCAGCTCCAGCTTGACCACTCTGGGATGATCCACTAGTGGTGTTTCAAATCGATATGCTATAGTGTAACGACTTAAAAAATATACTCCATATTGCTTATTTCAATAAATAAACTCAGCTTCGTTAATGATTTATTTTATGTGGTACAAGACTATATATTATGCACATTTCATTATAAATACAATTTGATAAAGCTGTGAGCGAACCTTTGGTCCGATTATGTTTTTTGTATGGACCAACATATATTAACCGACAGAAGTAGTTTCTGGCGACTTCCGTTAATCACGGATGTAAATGAAGTAATACGAATGAAGCGTGAGGCGTCACCGTCGACATCGGGATTTACACACCGTTTTTCCAAACGAGTACAGGATGGGATTCTTCAAGAAAAGAGATATTTACAGGTTCGGCAACGAGTGATCCCTTGATATTGCAACCATATATATAAACTGACCATTCACATACAGTGTGTTTTCTATAGAATTAAATATATTTTTGAATTAATGTTTTTCTTTAAAATAAATCGACATTTCGAATTCCACGCGGACGAAGTCGCGGGCGTCATCTAACATATACAATAACCCTGTTACAGCGAAAATAAACTTCTGTTTAAATTTCAGGTTGACTAAAATTTCAAATTCGAGAGTTTTACTACATTACATTATTGCATATATATTTATATTTGACATACATTTTAAAATATAATGCACCCCGTGTCACTTAATACATTTTTAATTTGATGCACACATTTATACAAATACACATAATTATTTACATTTACTTGGTGTCATTATTCTACACTCTACTTATTAAATATTTAAATGCATTAACTGAATGGAAAGACTAAAAATCCTATGCTTTCCATCATCTCTATCTGTGTACAGGGGCGGATTTCCCTATAGGCCGAGTAGGCCCGGGCCTAGGGTGGCAAAATTTGGTCGTGTTTTTTTTTAGTAGTTGCTCCACGTGGTAAGAATCAGTATCTAAAATACTGATTGAGATAAATAAATCATTTACTGACTGTCGTTATTTTTTTTTTAATTTTTATTTAATTTCTATAGTTGATTTAGTTTTGTATGCTTTACAGCTCATAGGGGTGGGGGGGCGGCAATCTTTCATAGGCTTAGGGCAGCCAACGTATCAAATCCGCCCCTGTCTGTGTATATCTATCAGTGGAGATGACATAAAGATGTATTTTATTTGAGAGGTACCTATAGCATTTTGTATTATTTTTATTTAGCAGTAATACTCTTGTCCAGATTATTTCAATGTTGGCCTAACGCGGCCATCGTTGGACCTTGATAAATATAATTAAAAGTGCATACTTGAATGTTACCTTCACTAATCATATAACACTGGAATAGACTGCGTACTCTTTTTGTATATGTAGCACGAAACAGCCCTATAACTTATATAAGAGAGTCCTTATTGTTATTTGACACATTATATACAGAAAATTCAACCAATTTCATGTTGATTTACGTTGTTAACCATTTAAAGTTGTCCTAATTGGCTGGAGTGACCACCACATCTGTAAAATAAAAATAATTAATTATTTAATTATCTGTTACCTGGGGCAGTGTGGGGTGTGAATTGGTGCAATGGAGATGTGTGTGACCTCGTGTAGTGTAGGGTGTGTGTGACCTAGTGTAGTATGTGTGTGTGTGATCTAGTGCAGGGGAGTGTGTGATCTGATGCAGTAGGGGTGTGTGTGACTTAGTGTAGTATGTGTGTGTGACTTAGTGTAGTATGTGTGTGTGACTTAAGTGTAGAATTGTGTGATCTGGTGCAGTGGGGATGTGTGTGAAATCTGATGCAGTGGGTGTTGTGTGTGATCTGGTGCAGTGGAGGTGTGTGTGACCTGGTACAGGGGGGTGTGTAGGGTAGGGTGTGTGTGACCACGTGTAGTGTAGGGTGTGTGTGACCACGTGTAGTGTAGGGTGTGTGTGACCTCATGTATCGTAGGGTGTGTGTACCTGGTTGCGGCGTGGAGGGTGCGGAGGGGGCGCAGGCGGCGCAGAGCGGCGCGGCGCGCGGCGAGGCGAGGCCGGCCAGCGGCGCGCGGGACACCACGCAGCGGGTGCACACGCACCTGCCGCACCCCCAGCAGTGGTGCTGACAACAATACATCACTTTGGAAAGAGGCACACAAGTCGGCAATGATTATGCGGCACACAGTTCTGATGAACATACTACTGAGTGCTTAGTGCGAGTTTTCTTAAAATAGCCGTCACAAGTCATCGCGTTGATGTAAACGCAGATTTGTATAGAAGCGCCTCTTTCGGCCTAAAGATAGCACTATTTTGAGCCCATACAAATCCGCGTCAGATCAGATTTTTATGGGATAAAAATAATAATGTTGTCCGTGAGCCGACAGGTGGTGCTGTTTCGATCCTATAAATATCTGCATTAATGTCGACGCGGTAACTTGTGACGGCGGCAGTGAAAAACTCACACTAGGCTCTCTAAGATAACAGTGGACTCACTGTCAGTCACGTTAGCATTTTATCAGGTTTGAAGAAATTTTGATACAGTAATTACCAATGCCTATCCTTAGTCTCATCCGAGAAGGCATTAAGATATTATCATAATGGAAAAGATGTTGGGAGAGAGCTTAGGACTTACCTTCCTGCTGAAATGGTCGAGTGGAGTAGAACAGCTGCATTCAGTGACATTCTTGATGCTTTTCCAGTCGAGAGCCACCGTGTTCACTTCTTGCTCCAAGGCGGACATCGTCGCTGGTATGATTTCATCTCCCCTCTGAAATGACACGGTTGCTTATTTAAAATAACGTGAAGATAGACAAGGTCAACTTGTAGAGGAACTCGTATATGTCAATTATTATATCGTTAGGAAACCCGCATATATAGAGTCTAATCTTTTTAAGCGCATAATTTTGGAACAGAACACCGGCTGGTTGTACATAACAATTTAAAAAATCCCTTAACTTTTTCGTCATGTTACTATTTATTTTTGTGGTAAACTGTAGTTGTTAGAGGTTACTCAGGGTTCGATGCTTATTGCTGCTTATTTTTTTAAGAGATTTTTTTTATTTTTCATTTGATAAATACCACGATGCTCTGTGCCAAAAATTTTCATTTAAAAAGTCTCGATTCTATATCTATACAGATAAATAAAATTTAAGTACCTGTTCGTAATTCCAAAATAACAGCTTTTCACTAAATGCACATGAAAGTATATAGGGTACTGACATAAAAAATAAAATTTGTAAAGTTTTTCTCTGTCTGTTTGTTCCTGGTAATCTCCGAAACGGCTCGACCGATTTTAACGAGACTTTCACTGGCAGGTAGCTAATTTTACAAGGAGTAACTTAGGCTACTTTTATTTTTAAAAAAACATTAGGGTTCCGCGGGACACCCAAATTAACCGCGGGGCACAGCTAGTTTGAGAATAAATTCGAATGTACCTGAGACGACGATAGCTTTGTCACGTAACCTAATCCTAATACCTAAGAGGGTGTTGGAATACCCCCTAGTAGACTTTAAGAAGGCATAATAAACACTTACCTCGGTAATAAGTGGTATAGTGGTAGGCTTGCCCGGCTGACTCGGCAAGTTCTCCTTCAAAGGGTGGTCGTGGTTGGCGCTCTCCAGCTCTGATAGACTGGCTCCGGACTCATACAGCAGCCTGGGTTCGAATTTTGATTAAACTTTCGACACTTTTGCTTGAACTACAAGGTTAGCTAACGTCAGGTACCCGCACTACAGTACCTAAGTAAAGGTCCTAACTTTGACTATATCGACTACGTATTTTCCTCTAATTTTATGGTTTTTATGAGAGCGTAAAACTTCCTACACTCGCCGCTAGGTGCGTTTTTACGGTCTCGTAGAAAATGAGGAAAATATGCAGTCATATAGTCAAGGTAGGTTATTAAAGCTACTTTGCTGAGATTTTTTCCATTCATATTCTTTAACAAAATATTTAATTTAAATGATAATGATTGTGCTTCTGTGATCTGCAACGAAAAGTATTTTCAACGGTAACAGTGAAGTAAAACATCGTGAGGAAACCTAGATATGTATAATAAGAAATCGACTCTCTGTCGTACTGTCACACTTTTTTATCTTCGGAGAAAAGTGGGTGTTGTAACACCTCTGCTTACCCCAAAGAGAATAGAAAATACAGGTGCTTTCACGTGTTCTGAGCGCTCAGCTAAAATAACGGGGCTACGCATATGTTACGTCACGCTCGCGCCAATCAAACCCAAGAAATGGCAACAGCATATTCAAAGCCAGCGCTCAAAACACATGACGTCAGGTATGTACTTGTTATCAATCTGCAGCGCTTCAGTCTTGGTCTCTATTTCAACAGAGTCCGTGTTCCCATTCTGGTAGTTGACTATGGTAGTGTTCGAGTCCTTCGCGCGCTCAGTCTTCCTGCCAGACAGGAGGTTCTTGAACGTCGTTAATCTCTGGAATTGGAACACGAGTTTCTTGTCGTCACTATTACTTTTAAGCCTAGACAAAATAACATTCTCTCGCGCTTACGCTAATAGAAACGAAACAAAATGACATATGTCATTCCCGAATTTTTTTTATCGTTTCTATCAGCGAATCGTGAGGATAATGGTACGTTGTCTGAGGTCGATGTACAATTTACATAGACGTTTTAATTACCTTAGCAAGGTAGTTGATGTGGTGTTCTAGCGCGGAGCAGTGTTCGACGGCGGCGGGCAGAAGGTCGGCGAGAGGCTCGCGAGGATGCACCCCGCTCTCATGCCGGCAGTACATACCGCGCCAGAACCTAACACACATTTATTAGTTCTGAGACCAAAAAGATCAGGTTAATAATCCTCAATACAATTAGGTGCGAAACTATAGTTACGCTACTTCGACTAGAACTTGGACAATTTTTACCATGCCACATCAAGAGGGCCTAGTGTCACTGCCGCCGTCACAAGTCACCGCTTTGAGGTAAACGCAGATTTGTATAGGATCGAAACAGCCCCATCTGTCGGCTCACGGATTTACGACGGCAGTTTTAAGAAAACTCGCATTAGGCCCTCTGATCTTCGCAGCCCCTTTAACAAGGAAAATCTGTGATCTGGGTTAAACCAACAGTTCTGTTACGATTGTAAAAGACGATAAATTGGCAAACCTACATAAGGTAACATTATTTGACTGCGATCTTCTGTAAGGTCGAACTACAGTCCCTAGTCGGGGAGATCAAAGCTACCTAAGTGTATGGAAGGCGTGCATACCTAATACTCTGAGCACCCAAATCCGGCTTCAAGACATCAGGATGAGCCTTGGGGTTGTATAGTGGGTTCTTGTACTCGTTAAGGTGGCTCGCCATGTATCCCCATAATGAGAATGTACGCTCCGATAACCTGCAATAACATACTTAAGTAATGTTCCGACATTATAACACGGCGTCATCTAACTGAGAAACCTTGTAGCATACTTACGTAAGTACGGTGAAGGAAAACATCGTGAGGAAACCTGCATATATCTAAGAAGTAATCCAAAGACGTATGTATAGTGCCTGAGGCGGCGATAGTCTCACCATCTGTCACGTTGGTACTTGATCATATTCGGTGAAATGTGGGTGTTATTGTTGCAATACATCTGCTTACCCCTTCGGGGAACGTTCTGAAATGACGTGAGCATATTTCCTATATTATAAGGTCAAAATATTCTCATCTGTTCGAACTAGAAGTGGTTTATTATCGAGCTCCAGGAGTCCACGAGGTTTTTATCGCCGCGTTTCACGGTAAATAAGTAAGCGAAGCCGCTGGGCGGAAGCGTGCGTTTCATGTTTTTTTGATGTTTCATGTTTGATGTTTTTTTTTGTAATTATTATTATTTTACTGTGTAATGAAATGTACATGATGCCAGCTGAGTTTCTTGCCGGTTCTTCTCAGAAGGCTAGTTTCCGAACCGGTGGTAGATTCCCCGACGTTCATAAGTGCCTTACCAGGGCCTAAACTGAATAAATCATTTTCATTTTCATTTTTCATTTTCATATTTTGAGAGTATATTGAATAGAATCAGGGGCCCAACAATGAGCTCTTATTGCAATGATAATTCAGTTGTGCGAAAGTGACAGATGTATACAAGTCACATACATCTGTCTCATAAATGAGTGAAACTATCATGGCAATAAGAGCTCATGGTAAGGCCCCTGGTGTTACTTTGCGGATGTCGCTATATTTATGGTTAAAAATATTACAGTGCATTATTCCGCTATTCCTCAGAGTATAGTCTGAGGCTTGTTTTCAGAATGGTCTACCGCTCCACCCGATGATGCCGTGCAGGGTACGAAACACGTGTCGTGTCAGCATTGTGTAAGTACATAGTCTACACGTGGTGAAGGCAGCAAGGGCATGTTGTAGGCAGATCAAACGGACGTCCGCAGGCTGGTGGACCACCAGTGCAGACTGGACTGATCTTCACTATGATAACTGTCATTTGTTTATGTACTTATAATAGCGGAATGAAGGATTGTAATATTTTTATTCTCCTTTATAACCGTATTTTGGGTTTCGTTGAAATCTGCGTGTGTTTGTATTCAGTACATAAAAAGTATGGTACTCATACCTTAGATCTCGTCGATCCTTCTCGCAATTGCCAATAAAGGTGCCATATTGGCACGCATGCGCGTGGTCGTGCAGCGTTAATAGGAAACGCTCGTTGAATTGGAACGCCTAGAACACATTAAGCGTTATGACTGAGAGAAGAGAACCACCATATTCTAACATTATAATTTTATTAGCTTTTACTTGCGCCTCGGCTGAGATTGTTTAAAATAATCTTTGGAACTTCAAGGGAAGTTAATTCTCTCTATTATAAAAATCGCAAATATGAAGTACAAGAAAAGAGTAGCCCTGAGGTAGAGCCAAATTGTGTTGCCCTTTGCCAAATGCCTGCAGCCTAGGCAAAGTAGCATTCTCTCGCGCTTGCGCTAATAGAAGCGATACAAAATGTATGTAAATGACATAAATCAGACACGTGACATATGCCATTCCAATACATTTTGTATAGTTTCTATTATTTAGAGAAGCGTGAGGATCATGTCATCACATTAGATTATACGGTGAACATCGATTCAACTCTAGTACGAATTGATATTCGATTGCGTTTTTTGGATATACACTCATCATGAAAAATTTTCGCTTTGACACCGGAGTGGAACCAGTGACACCCAGCGGCTGCTGACTAGTTATACTAACAATTAAACTGTGGTGTCTGATTGTATTTATTTTTGGTACCTCAGGCCTCTGTCGCAGCAGTTGCCAGGTGCAGTCGAGCAGCTGTGTGAACACTGGCGACCTCTCGCGGCCGTCACACGCTATGTGGCCGCATCGAGCAGTGAACTTGTGACCGAACGATAGCCAATCCTTCTCTATCAGCGCCTGTACACAGACGTTACACATTGTTATTATACACACATACATAGGTTAATCGTTCACTGCAAGCTGTGGTGGCTGACTGGTTCCAATTTCACCGGAATGTACCAAGGTTTTGTAAGTGCAGTGCACTCACAATACTAGCGTGAGGTACGGTGGAGGAAAATATCTTGATACCATATACGGGTTTGAAAAGAAATTGTTACAGCTATGTACTTTAAATAAAACGTTGCGGAGCTCACCACCACTTTGATACCTAATAACTCTCAGTGAAATACACTTAGTTAGTAGTACTGCCTTATAATGTATTTGACAATCAAGCATAGTTTCATGTATACTTGGATGATATGTATGTAAGTTAGACCTGTACCCCAAGTATTGGTTTCATCCCTACGAACCCACCATACCCCTGACCATACCCTGGTATCATGTTTTAACGTTGACAATATCGATTTTTTTTTTCTTAATTTTGTATGGGAAAGTAAAAGCGACCTTAGCGGAGAGTGTAAGAAGTTTTTAACATGTATCAAAATCTTGGGGTACTGGTACCCGCCCTCTTTGGGCACGCTATCCACCACTGACCTGGTACCCGTTGATGGTGCGGTAGTGGGGCTCGAGGCAGAGCGCGGCCAGCGAGCACACCTGCGCCGTGCGGTCCCAGCCGTCGCTGCAGTGCACGCACACGCTCACGCCGCCCTCTATGGGCACGCTATCCACCACTGACCTGGTACCCGTTGATGGTGCGGTAGTGGGGCTCGAGGCAGAGCGCGGCCAGCGAGCACACCTGCGCCGTGCGGTCCCAGCCGTCGCTGCAGTGCACGCACACGCTCACGCCGCCCTCTATGGGCACGCTATCCACCACTGACCTGGTACCCGTTGATGGTGCGGTAGTGGGGCTCGAGGCAGAGCGCGGCCAGCGAGCACACCTGCGCCGTGCGGTCCCAGCCGTCGCTGCAGTGCACGCACACGCTCACGCCGCCCTCTATGGGCACGCTATCCACCACTGACCTGGTACCCGTTGATGGTGCGGTAGTGGGGCTCGAGGCAGAGCGCGGCCAGCGAGCACACCTGCGCCGTGCGGTCCCAGCCGTCGCTGCAGTGCACGCACACGCTCACGCCGCCCTCTATGGGCACGCTATCCACCACTGACCTGGTACCCGTTGATGGTGCGGTAGTGGGGCTCGAGGCAGAGCGCGGCCAGCGAGCACACCTGCGCCGTGCGGTCCCAGCCGTCGCTGCAGTGCACGCACACGCTCACGCCGCCCTCTATGGCGCACGCTATCCACCACGACGTGTCCAGGATCGACCTGACGACATACACACATGTATACGTGCGGTCACGATTTTTGAGCGCTCAGCAATATTCAAGGCTAGCGCTCAAAACTCGTAACGATAGACTTACTCACCGTTACTAAGTGCACAGACCGCCTAATGGTAATACCAGCAAGGTGGAAAACCAGCACGCGACGCCGATGATAGTTGTATGAACGTGACCAACACCAAAGAGTGATTCACGCAGTTTCAGCATAACTTACAATTACAATTAAACGTTGAACACTTACTTGATGTGTTTGAGCCATCCCGAGGACTCCAGTCCATTGAGGAACGACGACATTGTCGGACTGTTTTGTTCACAAGCTGAAACGTATACATTTAAGTTTATTTATTTCTACCTGTAAGATTGTGAAATGAATCAATTTAGTAAGGACCTATAAATTCAACCACGTACGTGTGAGTGACTTGAATTGCATTAGATTTATATTACCTACAATTAAGGGTTTAGTATATGAGTGAACTAACTCTCAACCAGTTTCTGCAGACTCTTCCTCATGACGTGAATGTTGCCGATGCCGCTGAACTGGAACTTTATGTTTTCGTAGAACGCTTCGTTCTCGTAGCCCTTACCCGCTGCGCGGTTCACCATCGCGTTTATCTAAAAACATAAGAGACCTTATTAAAAACATGGTTCTAACCAAGAATAGACCAAACTCGAACTGAATCGAATCTCTTTTTAAATCCGTATCAAAAAGAGAGGTGAAACTACTTTAAACAAAGGATAATCTTAGGCGATGTATTTTTATACGGAAGTAGTTATTTCATTACAAATCTAAGATACCACTAACGCAATCAAGCATATAGGTTGGTTCTCTACACTCAAAGCTAAATTAAGTTATTAAATAAATGTTTATAATACCACAAATCTACTTTAAATAAACGTAAGAGTAATTTTTTTTTATTTATATAAAAATTTATATTTTTATGATTATCCTTTAATGTCTAGTTTTTGAACCCAACAATAATTGGCGTGAAGCTTACGGTTCACTCAATAAGTGTTTAGCTCATAACTACTCACCCTAGGCCTAGTGTCGACCACATACATATAGCCGCAGTTTGGATTCGCCCGCCTGATTAGGTCCAGCATTTGTTCGTCTTCCATGCATCTGGAGGAGAAGGGTAAATGGTTTAATTTAACGCGTGTACAACCCTTTACTTATTTGAAATTAAAATATCTCTTATCTTCATGGTTGCCAATCTTTCAATCTATGAACACAATACAACAAAAAGCAACGCCGCTTGGCATCCAGCTAGAAGCGAGTGATACAATTAACCGAATAATGTTTTCATTATATACGGTCTAATTTAGTAGATAGCAGCTGCAGAATCCCCTTATCATAAAAACATCTGTGTGATTAGATGGTTTCCTTGTAGTCTGAGTTATTACAGAAAAATCACTACTTACGAATTATTATTTTACGAGTAAATGTTTTAATAATGGGCTGACTGTTCTTATCTAAGTTTATCGGTAGATGGCGTTGTGAGATTATATCCTAATAATATTTATTAATAAAGTTAAGTCAAGTCAAAGTTACCTAGCGGAGAAGCCACTAAGAGGCTGACTGCAGCGAGCTATAGCCGCCTTGTTATGGTGGAGATAGGCCAGCGCCGGCAGCCGCCCACGTGACCTGAAGCTCGCGCTGCCCAGCAACACCGCAGTCGACGCACGAGCTGGCACGTATATTTCACTGGGATATGTGTCGCACAGCTGGGAAATAACATTATAATTTTTATATTAGGTATACAAGCTGTGTCTAGCGGTTTATAGTAATAATTTTAACCGTTTTAATAACATTTTTTTTCTCTCATTCCTTCAATTTGTGTTTCTGACACATGTGGACAGATTTTAACGGGACTTTCGCTGGCAGTTAGCTGATATTACAATGAGAATTTTCTAGTCTTCGTTAGCCCACTTTTAATTTTAAAAAAAGGGCTTCTCGAAACAAAGCCACCATTAAGTCTACGGGAGAGAAGTATTCGTAAAAAATTTTTGCAAAAAAAGGTTTTTATTTCGAACGGCAGATCCCGTTATGCAAATAGCGAATGTCTTTGTAAGTAGTCTGTTGCCGAGACGACCTTGTAACGGTGACACTTTATTATTCTGCCTGTAGGTAGAATCATGTAATTCTAAAGTAGTTAAAGTGTTATGAAATAAAAAAAAACGAATATCTGAACCCTGAGAGAATTCGATACAGAGAGATCTCAGACATTGCTAAGTTTTTATACAATGTTTTTCTTCACAGTAAAGTTCGTGATGTGTGAAATTACTGCGCTTAGTTTTTGTAAACACACATTAAAGACGGACAAATGAGATTTATGATCGGATCGTAAGCTTTCAAGGTGGTTCAAGGGCAAAGATACTTTTACAAATCGCTCAGTGAAATCTTAAATCAATGCAGAGTACTATTTTAAAGTCAACCGAAGCATGATTGTATCAATATAACTTCCTATTTAGTATTCAATATTAATGTTATCGTGACGCCGTAGACAAAGCCACATTGACATTCCATCGGAAAATGTTATTCAAAGCATCGGCTTGAATACCTATTTGAGTTTCTTGCCGGTTCTTCTCAGAAGGCTAGTTTCCGAACCGGTGGTAAATTCTCGACTTTCATAAGTGCCTTACCAGGGCCTAAACTGAATAAATATTTTTCATTTAATTTCAGCATATTTCAACGAGTGAGCGGTTAACAATAGAAGTATTTAGGTACCTAAAAAGATTAGACTACCACTTTATATAATAGCGTTCTGTTTATTTTATTCAATGAAACAAAATCAACAGCTTTCAACAATTTGAATATTCATTCTTATAATAGAGTGGGTGAAATGAAAAGAAAAATAAGAGTTTAATTAAAATTAGTCCTAATGCCACCAGCCAGTTTTATTGCAGAACATGAGAGCGTTGAGGTGTGGTGCGTACATTTGCCTTGCCTAATAGGTAGTGATGTCACGCTATCGACTGATATGCATCGTATAATTGAATTCTAATCTAGGTTAAAACCAAACACAGAGTCTTCAGGCAGATTGAACTCGACAGCTCGAACAGTCAAGCTTCCCTGCTCGAAGCTGCTATATATATCAACTAGCTGTGCCCCGCGGTTTTATCCGCGTAGATTTAGTTTCATGCTTCATGTCGCGAGACTAATATTTTTAATAAATAAAATTAGTTTAGTTACTCCTTGAAACATCAGCTACCTGCCAGTGAAAGTCCCTTTAAAATCGGTCCAGCCGTTTTAGAGATTACCCGGAACAAACAGATAGACAGAGAAAAATTTTAAAACTTAGTTTTTTTGTGTCAGTAGCGTGTATACTTTCATATGCATTTAGTGAAAAGCTGTTGGAATTACAAACAGACACTTAAATTTTATTTATCTGTAAAAATGTATAGATTGCGTCCGTGTATATGTGTACGTAGAAAACTCTACACAGTATACATGCATATAAGCTTAATACAAGCAGTACGGACGGAATCTAGGAACAAATCGTTCGAAATGACACACTCATGTATAAGCTTCCTAAACATACTGCTTAATAGTGTGCAGTCGCAGTTGCTATCGCTATGAAGCCATAGATCTTAGCTGCTTTTAAGCAGTCCGTATATTAGAGGGCTCTCGAGATTTGTTGGCTTTATTCTTAAACTTACCTCATAATCTTTGTTAGCGGTGCACAGCACCCATTGTTCGTTAGGAACATTCATTCTTTGGTACTCCGTCTGGATGTCGAAGAAGTTCCACCCGGCCGACTTGGGGAGGTCATCAGGAGTCGACTTGTAGTGGAAACAGTATAACTCGTCGATGTGAACTGCGTACAAAAAGATAGCACTTGTAGGTTTCTCGAATGAATTATTCGGCTTATCATAACCACTTGAGGATGCCTGTCGGACCCATTTCAGAGAAAAGCTTCTTAAGATTAAGGACTTTAAACGTTGAAAAACTTTATAAAATTACGAAGTCCTTTTAGTCGTCGTCCTGCCGTCACCCTAATTTATTACTTTGCAGAACCTTTTTCAGGATGGCGTTTATCATTTCAACTGTACTTCCAGATGCATGATATTATTATATCTCTTAAGATAAATGATCACTGTAGTTAATCATTTAACAATACCACAACATAGCAACAATTATTACAAGAGGTACTTATATATATTCACATACTAACGAGCGTCTCGCTCAGTATCGACCGATGTAGAAAGCAACCCTTTTGCTAGCTTTCTATTTTTCTAGATTTTAATGAGTATAAATATCTCGACGCATGTATCTTTATCAACACTTTGACCTTATATTGCTCTGTTTGTTTTACGAGAATCGGTTTCCTGTACCCCTTTGAGTTTGCCACTAATTGCCACCAATATTTGTATGAGAAATCTTACAGCGCCTCCAAGCCGTGACGTGAAGAACTAAAATATCTCACGCAAATATTGCCGGTGACGCTAGCGAGTATAGATTACGAAAACGGTTCAAATCTCGTAATAAGGATACTAGATACGTATTTACTGACCTGGTTGACTCAATCTGAGCAGTGTTTGATGCATCTCATGGCAGTCCCTCTCTCTTGGTATCACGAAGAACACTGACTGAAAGGTTTTCGTCCTCACTAGGAGAGGCGAGCCCGTCGTCGTGATTGGCAGCCGTTCCACTGTCGATATGTGCATCAGCAGTATCTAAGACAATAGATTCTATATTGCAATATGTTATGATTAAATCGTTCTGTCACGGTTTATACAGTGATGCGCTTATGAAGTCATTCGGCCTGCTACTATCAGGATGATTACAATGGTAATGCGAATACCTCTTCCACACAAGCACATTTATGTAGAACGATGTGATTTCATGTCGGTTGAAACAAAGTTTTTCTAACAATGTATTCTCAAAAAATCCATTGTTAAGTACAACTCCCGTCACGAGTTAAGAACGGGTACCTTTGAATGCGCAGTAGTCATTTTAAGAGCCTGTATCTATATGTATGGCGCCAGGCGAATAAAAACATGCGCGGTATCCACATTATATTTCGCTGCACGTTCTTTACTCGTGATAGGACCTGTAGGGGCTGTAGGTACATTGGTTCACACCACGAACAATTACTTAGCGCTATGACTAAGTAACTAATACGTTTACGTGTCTCCCTCCACCCACATTCAACCTCTGTATATAGAGTCCATTCTCTTTTCACGATGTCCCCTTTTTCCATCGTCACATTTAATAGGCAGTAAAAAATTATGCTTCACATTCTTGTTCATTGTTGATATCGAAACAAGTATGTTCATAAAATTACAACCTTATTACGTCACGCGGTTTCACCCGCGTAGTACCCGCTCCCGTGGAAGTACGGAGATAAAATATAGCCTATATTAATCAGTGATAATGTAGCATTCAAATGGTGAAAGAATTTTTTAAATCGGTCTTGTACTTTTTGAGCCAATTCGCTACAAATACACATACAAACCTTTTCTCTTTATAATATTAGTATAGAAAACACGAGCCCAAGTTACGTTGTTAGCAGAAACAAGTAGATTAATAATAGCAGGTTGTTCATGTTGCTCAAAATTGTAACTTTACTGTAATCCCGCAATTAAAAGTTTTGAACGTTTGTTTCTGTAATTGGCTGTTAGATACCGGGTTCTATATAACTACCAAAATTCAATGAAACCATGTACATACATACGCGTATACAAACAATTTTATCGACTCACTGTACTAAATTGAGCTGTGGATCTTTTGAAGTGTGCTATGTTTGAAGTGAACCTAAAAAGGTAGGTATTTATTCCTTTGTTTCGTTAGCTAGTAAGTTTTTCAATATGAACATTTTGGTACAAAGAACGTTCATCCCTTCGCGAGCTAACCAAGCACAGCAGTTTTGCTTTGAAGTCGCGCTTGTACGAGTGGAACGGGAGAAATTGCTATTTATGTCGCAATAACTAAGTACAAGGAAATAAAGCAACGTACCCATGTCTCCTTCCTCATCTCATGGTCGACGAATATAAGATGTGTCGTCGCGAAATACAGCGTGCCCTTTGAGGGGTTCCGCAGGTTGTACTTGTCCTGGAGTTGCACATTTTCCAACTGCAACAAAAAAATATACATATTACACACACTTGCTTTGAATCAAATCAAAATACTTAATAATAATCAAATCTTTTTAGAATTTTTTATTTCAAGGACTTTGCTTTGATTATTGTGATGTAAATCAAATTGGTAATCAAGGAAGCTGACCTCATCCTTATTGAAAACTAGCTGTGCCCTGCGGTTTCACCCGCGTAGATTTAGTTTCATCCTTATTGTCGCGGAACCCTAATATTTTAAATAAATAAAAGTAGCCTAAGTTATTCCCTGAAACATCAGCTACCTGCCACTCCCGTTAAAATCGGTCCAGCTGTTTCAGAGATAACCCGGAACAAACAGACAGACAGAGAAAAAATATAAAACTTGGTTTTTTAGTGTCAGTAGCGTGTATACTTTGCAAGCTCTTATTTTGGAATTACAAAGAGACACTTCAATTTTATTTATCTGTACTGTAGTACTGTATAGATGTATAGATATATGTACTCTATCGCAGATGAATACGCACTATTTGCAAGACTAAGCACTAATTGTTCTTAAATTGCAAAATATGTAGTGATGTCGTATTAAGGGTAGCAAATTTAATTTATGTTTCCCAACCCGAGAACCTCGTTAATATTACCTACTCTCGTTACAAACGGCTCTTTCACAACAAGTTCGGTCAGGTAATAACCTGAGGGCAACATTATCTAATTTCTGCTTAATTTTCGCTTAGTTACTCGACTTCTCTACATTCCTGTGTGGTCCAATTTACTAAAGTACACCGCAAATTACTAAATAATTTAAGCATTCCTGGTATAATACCTAAGATATTCAAGACATGGAATTCTCCAAGAACCGAACATCGCAACTTTGGCAAACATAAACACGTAACTGACCACGAGGTCAACCGCACGTTTGTTTGTCATATACATACATATGCTAACTCCTGTATTCACCGAAGGGGTAGGCCAAGATGTTGTTATAACGACACCCACTTTTCACACAAGATGATTAAGTGCCAACGTGACATATGGTGAGTCTATCGCCGTCTCAGGCACTATACATACGTCTTTGAATGACTTCTCAGACATATGCAGGTTTCCTCACGATGTTTCCTTCGCCGTAAAAAGCATGTGATGTGAAGTCACCGCACATATTTTTTTTGAATTCATTGGTACAGGTCGCTTGCCTAGCAGGCGAGTGCTCAAACCCCATGGCCACCACTCTTTATGTCATTTGTCACTGAAGTAGAAAAAATAAGGTAAACTGAGCCAAGCTTATCTGTAGCAAATAGTAATAAATAAATGAATAATAAATGCCTAAAGTTAATCAGTGTATGGAGGTCGGAAGTTAATTAATTGGGCTCTGAATAAACAATCATTGGTAATACTGTTAAGTAGTGGGTATTGGATACCGAGGAGATAAACGAATAAAAGAGAAAGAATACTATTTACATTATTTTGTTTTGTCGGTGCTAGTAAGCTAAGTTATATGAAATTATGAACTAAAATTAATGAGAATTTTTAAATTAATGATTGATAGAAAAAGGACACGTGGCAGCGTTCGGTTCTAAAGACAAGATAAGTTATAATAGATATAAAATGCTTTAGCATTAAGTCCATTTGTGTACTTGGTGCATAAAGTTTCTAAATAAATCTATATCTTCTTCTTATATATAAAAATGAATCCCCATCTCATTGGTCACGGCATCACGCGTACACGGCTGGATGGATTTTAACGGTACTATCACTGGCAGATAGCTGATGTTTCAAGGAGTGGTTTAGGCTAAATTTTATTTAAAAAAACAGCATGAAACTAAATCTACACGGGTGAAATCGCGGGGCACAGCTAGTAGATAATATTTGTTCACGACCGTTTTAAACTAACTAGTGGTATATAACCTACTCGTAGCTATAGCTAATTCGGAGAAACGAGAAAAAAAACATGAAACTTTTCTCCTCTCGTGCCTTTCCCGCTACTCCGCGAAACCCGACTGTTTACCCTGTACTTTAATTAAACGCAAAACGAACCCTCACCAGCTTGTTTATTTTGCTACCCGAGCTCTCTGACACGGAAAGAGGTTTGTGCTAATACTCTGCGACATCTTTATTTATCTACAAACTTTTTGTTATAAGAGAGATGTTTGTTTTATGGAGCTCGTCAGGTGGAATAGCCGTTAGCCAAATGGACAGTTTATTTGGATAGAATATTAAGTTACAAATTGTTATTGTTATAAAGGGCCTTTGTGGGTTTGGATGTCGGAGGTGAACAACAAACAAATGTTTAATGGTCGAGCGATTATTTTAAAGCGGCTTTGGAAACCAGAATCCTTTCAACTAGAGTATAATCCTACCACACATGATTTCATTCGTCTTAAAGCGATGACCAAGTAGACTAAGTGAAGAGAACCTATGAAGATTGTTATTCTTTCTTTCATGCTGTTATTAATTTTTAGCAAGTAATATAAATTCGTAGTGTGAGCTACATACTAAGTAAGATAAAGTTCGAACTGTTGAAAGCACTCAAATGTTCCTAAGACTAAAATTCCAAAATCCTTCACTGACGCAGACAAATGTCTCTGCTCACCTGTGGCTTACGTCACATCTAAATAGCGAGAGGTATATAGGATCTCCCGAAGATCTCATTTCAATTTTGGAGCTGGATTTTGGAGGTTTAGCAATTTTTGGGACAGCATAGAAATCTAATTCCAATATTAATAGGGTCTCGCTGCCTCTCGGCTTAGTTGCAGGCAGAAATGTAATTAGTTAACTAGCACACCTACATACTCGTAGTTATCATCACGTCGACGACCACACCAAATTCCTATGTTTAAATCCGCTCCACAGTCCACATTTTTCAATCTCTAAACACATACACCCGATTCCGACTCTTCACGGTACCATCCAATAGGGATAAGTAGAACAAATATAATGGAAAGACCTTGTTTTGGTTAATTTTGCACCACAATAACTTCAAGGAGTCAAACGCACAAAGGGTAAGTCAGTTATAAAGACTATAATAAAGCCACTCATTTATTTTCCCCACGATAACAACCATCGCTAAACACAAAACGTTACCAAACAAATGCCACTTTAATTAAGTTTTCAAATTCGTTTCTGAATTTGTTCATCATTTCCATTATCACGCCTTTTAATCCCTTTGGCAGGCTTGTTTATTTGCATAATTATGAATTCAAAGAAGAGAATAATAAAGATGAAAAGAAATAAAGGGAATAGGGAAATACTTAGGTGTATGTGTAGGCATATTTTTAGGATTTTTATGGTGTTACGAGCCTTACGAGTTTTTTATTCCATGAAAGTTCGACGCATCGTATAAGATAAACATTTAAAGGCAATAAGAGCTCATGGTTAACGAAGAGAATTCTAAATGGCGACCCTTACAACATTCACATATCGATAGATAAGTTTAGTATAATAATAACATTACACAAGCGCGTCTGTCGCCATTTCGCCAGATCATTTCCAGTCCAAAGCTATAAATCGTAAATGTGGTCATGAACTTTATGAGCAGATAAATTGATGAAAGTTAAATCTAATATACGACTTATACGAGTGATGAAACCTAAACAATCAAATCTACAAAGGGAGAGTGTAAAAGGCGTATATGAAATGAACTAATCTAAAATCAAACACAATGACAAATTAGTCCCTGCGTTTGAATTCGGGATTATGCGGTTTACTACGGAATAGATAATTGATGATTGATTATCAAACTTAATTGAAATAATAAATCTTAAGGTGACGTTACGGATAGTTCAAAGTTCATAGACTGACCAATCCTCCGATAGTCTTAATACAAACAACAACACATTTTCTTTACAATACACAAACAAAAGAAACCCAAGCACTCTATCGAATCTTCATTAAGTTCGTTTGTTCAGGCATCAGGCTCCACCCCACAGTGATAAGCACAACAAACATCAGACTAAGTATCGGGACACTCGATATCCCATTGATGTCATACAAAGTATCTACCTCGCATCACCTTGAGAATTCCTATTGTCCGGCGACAATGGGATTTAGCTAAATAAACCTTATATCGCCATCGAAGGATATAAGATACATAGTGCTTGACTGATGTTACGATGGAGGCAGTAGCGATTTTATAGGTGTTAAGGAATTTCATTAAAGTACCTGTCATTCCCTAATTTCATACTGAATCTTAACTCAAAGCTCATACATGAAACGAAACTACTCACAACATGTTACTTACTTAGTTGACCGCCTAAACTTAAATTATGCACCGGACGACGAGTCCCTGTACGGGCCAGTCGCGAGTCTCAACGTATCAATAACCTATCATGTCAGATTTGATCTATCCATACTTTCAATATCATTAATATTAAGTTATTGGATTGAATGTAAGGATAATATTATAAATTTGTTTAACTTAAGTAATCTATGCATCTATACATACAGATAAATAAAATTGAAGTGTCTAAATGCATATGCAAGTATACACGCTACTGGCACTGAAAAACCAAGTTTTAAATTTTTTTTGCTCTGTCTGTCTGTCTGTTTGTTCCGGGTAATCTCCGAAACGGCTGGACCGAATTTAACGGGACTTTCACTGGCAGATAGATAATGTTACAAGGAGTACTTAGGCTACTTTGAATTTAAAAAAAAAATAGGGTTCCGAGGGACACCCATGAAATTAACTCTACGCGGGTGAAACAGCGGCGCATAGCTAGTCTAAATTACAGATGGATAGAATATTGAAAGCGAACGTAAACCGATTCAAAAACATTGACGTACGTCATGTAAAGTCTCAGGCTTCTAATAATGTAATCATTTCTGTCCTTTTCAGAACATATTATTGATAAACTATTTGTATTTATATTCCTCTGTAAGTTCATCACTTAGTCCCTCCTCAAAGGCCAACAAAGGAACAAACATGGGATAATGTATCGTATTTTCAGGTGCCACCTAACAACAAAAAGCTTAGCCATGTGAGAAAATGGATCCTAACAAGCCCTTTACAAGTACGCTCTGAAAAAGTAAATAAACCCAACACTTATTGCCTAACTAAACGTTCATTGCTCGCAGCGAAATGGCTTAGGTAAGGTTGAAGAAATTTGTAGCAGCGTTTCTCCACTCGCTCATAGATGGCGCTACTCGAACAAATGCGAAGTTTTAGTACAAATACACGAGAACCTAAATCGCGCCATAAGAGTTTTCAAGCGCATTGCAGTATATATACAAGTTTCCAACTAGAACAGTTGGGCCGCGGTTCCCCAGGCATGACACCCGCCTGGCTGGAAGATCTTCCCTTTGCTGGGGATGAGCATGATCACTCGCTCTCCCCACAAATTGTACACAGAATTTTCTTATCAAAGAACCTTAGGTAGGTATTTCAAGATAAATAAAACTCTCGTGATATTATTACAATGTTAAAAGTAAGTCTTATCGTTTGCTTTTAAGCTACAACCCTTTTCATCCCCTGAAGTTGAGAATGAAAACAAACATTTTACAATATCAAATTTAATTATAGATAAAATATTCGAATCGAAAAGGCTGAGTTTAGTTATTAAATCAACAATTTGCGTTTCAGTAACTAACGCCGACTTCTAAGTATCACACAATAATTAATTTGGACAAGTTTGTATCGTGTTGGTTTAGCCCGTAGAACAACTATAATTGAGATTGGAAAATTCGATCGAAATATAAGTTGTGTGCTCTAAAGTTCGGGAATTTGCATTATAAGCGCATTTGATTTATGTAAAGTGCATTGTTTAAGTGGAAGTAATTCAGTTATATTGGAACTCATAAGCTAGTGAGGTCGTCACATAAATGGAGATAGCTTTTACATACACGCACAGGTGATACAAACACAACTCATATTATGAAAAACTTTGCTAAACATTCCAAATTAATTATAGTAAGTGATGCAGCTCTTTTAAATAAGATAGATTTATATAACATAGATTTTATGTGTAGGCGACAGAAATATTCTTGCTATCAAGCAAGTTACAAATCATTTAACCTCATTCCGCTACCAAAGTCGAAAATATAGTCATCCAAATGTCGATATTTTACGCCAATTTATTTTCATCTCTCGAGCCCTTCGTTTCGTTGTAAACACGAGGGACTGGTGATAATAATTTCATTTTTCTCCCAAGAAAAAGGGGTACAATTAATGACACGAATTCTTTGCGATGTCGAGCGAGAGTACTCGTAGAATACAATCACAAATTTACATAAACGATATGGAAAAGTTGTGCCCGAATTGAAGCGAGTTTAATGGTAGTAAGTTCAGCTACTACAACAACTACACTGCTACTCCGGTCATGCAAGGAGCATTGGCAATGCTTAACACTGAAACACAAGACTACTCTGAATTGATGACTCGTTGACTGCTGCTTATGAAGAATATAGAAGCTTCTTTAATATATTTCGTGTTATATATAACGGGTACAATCTCCTTTATGTGTAACCCAACCACACAGACCACACTGTGTTCTTATTAATCCGGTAAGATCCACCCACACGTTCAGTCCTAAATCCGGGACCAGTATCATTAAACAGATCCCTGACCGCGCTCTCTATTTAATTTTACATGACTCCAAATTACAAAGTCCCTGAAACTCGAGTAAATCCCGTAAAGTAAGTTTAAATACGAAACCCAAGCGATCCCGTTACTATCCCACGCCCTATATTATGCGCACAAATATAAAACAATATCCAGTATCCCTATTAACGTAAAATTAACGATGGAAGCAACGTTGAACGATTAAAGTCATTCGCACGAAATTGGGAGAGCGAGAAATTGGTATTTACGTGATCCGAAATCGTAGTTCGTAATCGTGGTATAGGACTTCAATTCAAAAGTCTGAGCTATTCCGTTTTTTCTTAGATACGAGTATAATGAATACGAAAAAGCTCAAAGTCAAGTCGCACTAAGTCGCTACAATACCGTTAAGGTGAATCGGGACACGTACTACATAGTTCAGAGTATCGCGTATTAAAATAGATTAGATGCATCACTTAACTTGAAAGTCCTAGTAAAGTGATATAGAAAGACTGATAAATAGACTGACGCAACCCGAAAACCCGGAATAACGAAATTTTAATGACTTTTGTACCATCTGATTCAAATATTAACCCCCATTTTCTTCAGAATCTTAACTCAAGGACGAACATAAATTGTGCGGAGACGTTGGATTACGCGTAACCCTAGATTGCAGCAACGGCCTTTTACTTTGTTGCTCTTTTATGGGTCGGACAAATTGAGAAAAAGAGAAAGTTATGTAAGTACACTTTCCGGGGGTCGCTACTAAACCGAACTTATACAATTAATTATTCAGAGCCTAAGAATATTTCCAATCAGCAGCAACTTACAAAAATCTAAGTAATGTAAGGAAAATTCTTCGTTGTATTTTATTAGATCTATGTAGACCATAACCTTCTCGTCATTACTCCGCTATAAACATTCGTAAAAGACCAAACCCTTCTGGCAAAGTTAGATGATAGAAACCAGCTAGTTGGGCCCATAGTTAATAACGTTACAACAACATACTGAGAGTTACCAGACAGTTCCCATTCAGTTTAGTCCCTAGTGATAGCAGTGAGAGACATTGAGAAAGGCTTTTCAGATGGCTAGAGCTACATATAACAGGATTTAAATCCACACACAATCTCCTCACGCTTAAAGACTTTAACCCTCAACTTGAATCTCTTGATACCAGACTAGATGAGCTCCGCGATTACACCAGCGTATTATTTAACTACCATGAAAAAGTCTTTAATTTCGAGCTTGCATTGGACTTTCTATTGATTCTATGAAAAACTTTAGCTCTTTGTAATATTAGCATAGATTCAAGATACTTTGTTATAACAAACGTTCCTTTGCTTAGCAATAAATACGTGAAAGTTCTTAATCAATACAGCTATTGTTCTGCGTTGAACATGAATACAATTGCTTTGGAAACTGCGACCATATATTTTGCGGAAATGAAAAGAAGACGTAACATAGCGATTACTATCCGACTTGACGTAACTATCAAGCAAAAATGGCTTGAATTCGAATTCCAGGAATACTAGTATTAGCATGAGCATGAACTTGCCTGGAGGTTCGTTTCAATTTACATTCCGCTTTTGTAGTCTAACTGCATTTGAAGATAGGATTCGAAAAGGATTTAAATCGTATTCGTTGTAGATCGAAGCCATGTACTACATTCTTCAAATATAGGTGACAAATGCTATACAAGTTATTCCACTATACGCTGCGTAATATAGTTCTCACAGAATCCAACCAAACCTTTCTCCGAGCAGATTTCATGTAATATTCGGGCCCAGTCCCATTCGTATTCAGAACACAAGGGAATACCTTCGTGGAGGGCTTCTATTTGCAGTAATACAAGTATTACTGCCGAAATAAACGTATTCTTTGTCCACATATGGCGGTAAATTTGCTAAATTATTCAACGTGGATCGATAAATTCTTCTGCATAATATAAAGTGTAATCTCAGAAGAAAAGTCTCGGATTACATTGAAACTTACAATTTTTACGTGTCCCATTTCTTTGTTCATTTATTTTTAGAAAATTAAGTTTACTTCGAAAAGTCTGTGTGCCTTGAACAAAGTCAAATCGCAAGTGGATTTAATTTGTGCCAAAACATACAACATTTTAAAACATAATTACAGCTTATATGATACTACCACTACCAGTGGTAGTATACACCATACACCTACTTAGTCTTTTCCGCATTAACTTAACCTGTTTTTTAACCTATAAGCTACTAAACTGAACTGAACTAGACTGAACATGTTACCGCTTACAGTTTAATCAACTCTCTCAGAGCAATAAATGCACCCCACGGGGCGGAGTGAACAAATTTATTTGCTGCCACCTACTGATTACTATTGAGTTGAGATTGAACGTATACGTATCTTAGCAGTCCTGCCTGTATCAGAAAAACAAGTGGAATACTTCATAAATTCGTTTAATGTTACTTTTTCTTGCCCACTTGGAGCTTTTTTTTGTCCTGAGTAGCTTTGCCAACAATTTTTAGTACATCGTCTACCGTACGTTGAAGAGGCAACAATTGTTGATCCGCATAGGCAAGTATTTGAGTACGACGATGGTGCAAAGCCTCTAAAGCTTTAGTCATACAAGACTCAAGCGCGTCGGCGCCTCTCATAAGTGATCCACAAGCCCGTGTTGCTTCAAACGCCGAATATTGACCCCCTTCAGTCATCAACTTAATTTGGGTCATGAACCGCACGTTTGATATGCGCGCACCGTGGACACGGTATTCCATTTGCTTTTTGTAACACTCCAACGCTTCATCAAGAGATTCTTCAAAAAGACGACGATGTTTTGTCAGACGAGGGGCGTAACTTATAATTTTCAATCTTTTGAATTCTGGGTCACAAGGTTCTCGACTGAGTACCAAATTCATATCATTTTGAATTTTGTTTAGCCATTTATGAAGAGGGTATAACTGAGGAGCCTCATATGACAGGAATTCAGATGCATCAATAGGCAACGCTTCAACGAGATCATATACTGCATCTAAGTGTGAATCAAGGCGTTTTTCGTGGTATTGTAGCTCTGCCAGGCGCGCTGCATGGGCGGCCTTCACACGTTCTGCTCGAATGCTGTGTGAAATCAATTTCAAAGAGTATCGCATATGCAACGCGGCAGCTCTTTCGTCCACCCACAATCGGCATTGACGACGTAGTTCATCGGGCACAAGCGTAACATTGCTTTCGAAAGATTCCAAAAACCCGTTTCTCCAGTTCTTTAAAGCTAGCTCTTGTAGTTCTGTCTGGAGAATTGCTCGAGGTAGTAGAGTTTTCAGATGTGCAGCAGTTCTTGTAACTGGTGATCCAATAGCAGATGGGTTAGATATACTGCCCATTGTGGATACAGTAGTTCTAGGATATTTTTCTAAGAAACAGTCAAACTCTGCAAGTAATGTATTGGCCATGGCGGTAGGTAATTTCATAAATTCTTCTAACCGGTCCAATTCTGCTTGACAATGTTGTTTATACATTTCAGCTGTCCGGTCAAGCATGACAACTAGTGCATCGTGCTGCTGTTGAAGCTTATCGGCATCAGAAGATGTCCTCAATTGTTCTAGTGCTATATTGAACGTTATTTCATTGGCGAGTTCTAAAATATCATGATTAGTTAATAAATCTTCAACGGCCGCTATTGTTAGTTTCTGTGCGAGAGCAGAGCGCAATATATGTGCGTCCCAAAGGTGACCAGCATCATGAAGAATCATATATGTATCTCGAAGGCTCTCCCCTAAGGACCATAAACTTTTATGCATGCACAATGTATCAGTACCGGGAATGTCGACAATACAACCGTCAGAATTCTTTTTCGGCGTGTAGTTCGATATATTTGCTAATGTTTTTTCGATAAGCCGTTGCAAATCTAATATTTCATCTAAACCCTTTTCCTTTTCTAAGACATTGTGCTTGCAAAGATCCTTCTCTAAATCAACTAATTTTCCAGAAAAGCCAGAGAACACTTTCACAACAGCATTACGGTACGCCTGAACCAACCGTGTGACACATTCATCAAATTCACCCACGTCGTCTATAAAATATTTATACGACATTTCTGGAGCCTCACATTTTCTGTCAGTCCTGTCGATAATGGCACTCAAAGATCGTTTTTGAAAAGATCTTTCTCTTTTACCTGTTGGTAAGGCACTGCGTCCCCGGTGAGCTATTCCAACACCAAGGCAAAGTTGATTGAGAGCAGAGCGTGCACGCACGACATTCTCGTCTGCTTGAGCGTGCAATTGAGCTACCAACTCACTATAGGCCCTGCAATTGCTTAAAAGTTGTTGATTGATTTCATAGCTACGTTCGTCAAAATCATGTAACAATTCTCTGGGAGGTAGGTGACCGACAGAAATTAGTTTTTGAAACTGATCACGTAAAAGTATTCGAAGTTCATCAACTCGCTCTTTTTCTAACGCCATGGCTTCACGTTTAAATAACTCCATATCATCAATTCGTTGAGAATGCAGTTCATTTATTCTTTTAAGCGCTTCAAGTCGAGAATCTCTGGATAAATTTCCTTCTCCAGTATCTTTCTCTTGAACCACGCAGTCAATATCGGTTTGATTTTGCTTGATATGTGTTAAAAGCAATTTGGCTAGTGTTCGTACTTTGGATTCAATTCGCTTGTTAATAGCAACGACACAATCCATAATTTCTTTGATAACTTTCTTATGGTTTTGTTCTCTTTCATGCAAGTATTTTGTAAGTATTGAACCTGAATGTCGAGGAATCCAGTTATCTGGCAGAGCGGCGACGTCAGCATCGTCATCACAACAGTAAGCAGGCGTACCAGTCTTCGATGTTTTTTTCTTCTTACAATCACACTTTTGCAATTCTTTACTTGCTTCGTCACGAGAACCTCTGCCATATTTAGTCATTAATAAAAAATATTTGCACTAGTTAAAAAATGTGCGTGTACTAAAATTACGAAGTGATAATCACTACAATATAAAAATATTGACATAAATGTAATTGTTTTTTTTCTTCAGGGACAAAACATTTTCGCAATACTTGACTTGAGTGTCAGAAATAAATAAAACCTCCTTGTTGATACGTGACAATTTAGAAAAAATAGAGGATAGAGAATTTTCTACTTTTATCATTAGAATGGCATGTATCTATCGAAAAAGTATGCAAGTTTAGAAATGGCGTAATTTTTAATCATAGAAGTAGTGGCTGACTGATCAAATCAGTGTACACAATTTCCGCGTTTCTTTGCTACGTAACAAACAAATCATCATCATGAACAACAAACAAATACCTTGACCGAACTGGCAGAATTCCTGAAACTTTCTCCGTGAAGACGTGATTGGATTTATCAATTACTACAGCAATAGCACCTTGAAACAAAGTTTACTACTGTGCGTACGCGTCACGCACGTCTACTAACTCTAGCAACACAACTTATATTTTGATTTAAACAAAGGAAATGTCTGATAGATATTACCTTTTGAGTATCAATCCTAAATTAGAATAAAAATCACTCAGGTGGCAAACGAACGAGCAACCGTCTCAAATTATAAGCGACTACAATATGAATGCTTGCAACAATTGCGTCACTGGTGCCAGCTGCTTACCACTGATTGAGGAAGGTATAGCCCCCACTCGGGCTGTGCCAAATTCAGTTCAGTTCCCTAGCGAAACCTTATCACAACATTGGATAGATTACTGTTCGGATGAATATAACTAGAGAAAACGGCTGTAAATCAGACCGAATGCATTTGGATGATAGAAGCATTGCGGCGCATCTATATCCTCGATACTTTTAAATAACATAACAAAGAACAGATCGTATCGAGCATGAAGCATTAGAAGATTTCCATGCGACTGAATTGAATTCAATACGTATCAATCTAAATCGTTAAGTAGGTTAAATAATGCGGTTCCAAAACGCGGTGCTTATTTACAATTTAATTTCAGGAGAAATGGAACGGATGAATGACAAGTTCAATAAGAGGTTCCGCTTGGTATATAATTCTGAATAACAAGCAACAGGATGGAGTGTTTGCCGTATTATAAAGGCTTTGTATTCCGTAAATGCTCCATTTCAAACGGCCCGGTACTCCCACGGCTATCCACACAAGAGGGAATCCTATTTAAATATTTAATATCTACATATTAGGAATAATATCACTACTCCGCAATAAGAAGACAAGTATTGATTGGATACCTGCATATGTCTGAAAATAAATTCAAAGAGCCCTGAGACGGCGATGGACTTACCACCTGACACAATAAAAATTTCAAATAAAATTGAGTCCCGTTCAATGCTCCAGATGGTGCTTAGAAATATTCAGAAAATATTAAGAAAGTTAATTTCAACAAGCCTGTAGCGAATTTTCAAATCTAGCGGACCATTAAAAACAACGCCTTGATTTACATAACACAAGTTACATGCGGCAAACTTGGAGCACGATCAAATTATACTGAACAAATAGGTAAACTTAATCATGTCAGAGAGTTTGAAATACGTACCAACTACGCAAATATCGTCGCTGATGCTATAGACTTAACGACGACCAGATTTTATAATATGTCTAGTCGGCAATCTATAAATTTAATTCAACGTGGTGTTTTATTGAAAAAAGGATGAGTAGAAAAGTAACATATGTTTACTTATGAAATCAACAACTTTCCACTTAATGCATATGGAAGCATATACTGTACATAAAATAAAACAATTTAAAAATGTTTTCTCCGTCTGTCTGCCTGTCTATTTATTTGTTCCGACTAGTCTTCGAAACGGCTGGTCCGATTTTAACTTTCTCTAGCAGATAGCTAAAATTACATGGAGTAATTTTACTTACTTTAAACTCTAACTACTTTTATCTAAAAAAAAGCATAAGGTTTTCGCGGCCACCCATAAAATTAAAGTCTACGCAGGTGAAACCGCGGGGCACAGCTAGTTTATAATAAAGCTGTGAAATTTTAAACGGGAGTGTAAATAGATTATCAATACCTATATACTTTTACCATACGTAGCGTAGCGGTTTTTAAGTATATATAATATGATTTCAATAATACATTAGACAGTATATCCTTTTCACCCAAGTATACTGTTGACCTTCTACTGAAATCAGGTAGAGTGTGGAGCAAAATAAAGTTATGCGAGCATGAATATTTCATTGGGCAATAAACCGCTTCCCGACCCACGCGAGAGCCCGGTGACTTACCTGCAACAATATGATAGGCATTGTGAATGAAATTGATAACAGAAGAGGTTGTAGTTACCTGTATGTAAGTCAATAAAGATTGTCGAACAGCATAATTTTATATTGAAACATTGACCGTATGATATCATATTGATCGTTCGGTCAGGTGGATGTAAGACGACTTTGAATTACTTCTCAAACATATGCAGGTTTCCTAGCGATATTTTCCTTCACTTTTTTAAGAAAAGCTCGTTGTTACTGGCCCCGCTAGGATTCTAGGCTAGGACGCGTCGCTGAAATGTGGTACGCTGGCGACCGCAATCACCCTAAATGCATGTATTTTATTTTTACAATTTTTTTGTTTTATTTTTTATTTTTTAAATAATAGATAACAGGCGGAGGACGATTACAAAGGAAGATGCTACATTGCGATTACATGAGACGAACTTGAAATTACATACACCCAGGCATAAATTACCTATCCAGTGGCAGTTAGAAAAGTTACCCAATTTTTAAATCTGTAACTACAATGCTACCTACAGAGTAAATTTCATATTCAACCGTATCAAATTTATAATTCTCAACAGACTGTGAAGCTGATGTAATAACATTAGGCTGAAAATGTTCAAAGTCTGTTTCACTCATGTATATCTAACTCTCCAATTTAAAATGTAATGTAACCCGACGTGACATGGCTTAGTGCCTAAGACGAGCGCTGCTGTGTGTTGCGACACAAACAAAGTTTGTATTATAATATTATAAATACAGGTAGGTAAATATTTTTTTTAATAAAATGTACTATCCTCAAATGAAAAGTACGCATTATTACAGTGGCTTTCTCTTACGCATTACCATACGGTGCTGTACATATTATAAAGCTGAAGAGTTTGTTTGTTTGGTGGAACGCGCTATACCTCAGGAACTATTTGAAAAAATATTTTTATGTTTGATTGTTCATTTATCTTTTATGTTTGATTGATTTGTTAAGGAAAGCTTGAGGCTTTATAACATCACGCTGCGACCAATAGTAACGAAGCATCAATCGAAACTGCTGCCTTAACGGGGAAATATATCACAAAGTTTTATAGCACTGCTACCCTTAGATAAATATGCATCAAGGATGTAATTCAATTAACAGCACCTAACTAAAGGAACCGCTTACAAATAAAGTCTGTACATACTGCCTTATCTATACAGACTGCGTAACACACAACTTCGGAACATCGACATCACGCAAACCAATAGTGGGCAACGAAGATTTATTGAACCGGATAGCCGTCGGCTAGAACACAGGGAAAATTATTACACACATCATGTTATTAAATAAAACCTTCTTTGATCTTAATTATGGTCGAAGAATTCCATTATGACGTCTCTCTTTATTAAATAACGTATCAACACTATTATTACATTGCTTTCACTGATCAACATAATATTACATTAGTGACTACAAGAACAACCATTTCAGGGGCCCAACCATGAGCTCATATTGCAATGTTAATTCAGTTGTGCGACAGTGACAGATGTATGCACGTCACATACATCTGTCTCATAAATGAGTGAAACTATCATGGCAATAAGAGCTCATGGTAAGGCCAAGGTCCTTGTGAATGTAATGTAATGTTAATTCTAATGCAATTCCAATCTATAGTAATAAATAAAGCTGAGGAGTTTTTCTGTTTGTTTGCTTGCTTGAACGCGCTAATCTCAGGAACTAGTGTTCCGATTTCAACAGTGTTACATAGCCCATTTTTCGAAGAAGGCTATCATAACACTAAGACCAATCGCGGGTTAAAGTAAGCGATAGCCCAATCTAGATATTATCGAAAACGAATAGTTTGTGAATCAAATCAAAATGTAATATATCGTAAGCGTTAGCTTGTTAGTATGCTATAAATAATAACTTTATGGCTGTTCCCAAAACTTGAATTTAAGCTTAATGTGAAATTTGTGGTATACCGGCAACCAGTTACATTAAATAATAGGTGCCAAGGGAGTAAGCCCTATATCGCTTTACTAAAATGATTTAGGATCAAAGTGCTGGAATCCATAAACTATTAATTTGATATTAAACAATATCCTAAGGATTTCATGTTGGTTAGTTCGGTAATAATTAGATTTCCAATTTACACAGGTGCGTAGAGGTATTTATCTGAAGAATTCACTTTAATTAAACTGAATTAAGGTTCCAAGCGATCGCTTTCGATTCAAAGGCTCGACGACGAGGATTGAGCCTGGCTATCATGACAATGGAACAATCAAGGCTTATAGATGGCATTAATCGATATTCGATTAACTTTCTTTACCCTCGGATTTCTCATCAATCTGGGATTTGCGAAAACCTCCGTCGGAATCACAATGGATTAGTTGGAACTAGAGTTCAGATTTAAACTGAAGATAATTAAATAGAATTAGAACTGTAGAGCTGAACTCTTCCAGGTACGTCTTTTAGAGAGATGTTATTTTGATGATATAAAGAAATCTATCTAGTAGCCCAGATGCCCACACGACTACAACATAACGCTAATTTATCCACTATAAGCTGATATCAATCTGTATCAGACTATCCGTCCGTATACTGGAAATATGAAGTTTGATGAATAGCCGTGCGTACAGTTCAAAGGTAAAAGATGCTCTTAAGATTTGAAGCAAAATTATGAAAATCTTTACGAAACACGTACTCTCCGAAAGTAATCGGTAGATATTGACTACACTCACCTACACAGGAGTTATTCTGGAGGACGTGCACCTTTGATATCATTAGGTTTCAATTTCAAGACTCTCTGATGAATGTGATCCCTGTATAGACGAAAAATGCTAAGTGCTTAACAACGCCTACTGTTTCCCGAAGACCACCCAAATACCATAGTCATCATGATAGACGGTGTGTCTTTCGCCATTTCATAGACAACTCGTAAGATACTATGTTGAAATTCTACTGATTCAGCATTTGCATGGATATTATATATCACCATAAAGCTCGTGATATTCTCTCCTCACTGAAATTTGTACGAAGTAGTTTTCGCATAGTATCGAAGCGTTGAAGACGACTAATAGATACTGCCTTTAAATTTACTGGATATTTTTATCGTAAAGGGACAGATAAATAAGGTTGTAATAAAATAAAAATCTTCAAATTTCATTGCTAATAAAGTAAGAGGACGTCTCTAATGCATGGGGGTCCTATTCAGTAGGAGTAGGCGGCACGCGTGTTGAGTTATAAATGTGGCCTTATGGCGCTCCTATATCCACATAATAATCCATATTGTGTGTCAGATTGTGTACATAAGTAGTGACAAGGATCGGAATAAGAGTAATGATGTTTTGATTCACAGAAACACCGACCGAATAAATAACAGAGCTAATAGAAGACAATTTCCTATGTACTCGATAGTCATATTTTCAGAATGTTATTTCCTTTGACAATATCCTATTGTTTAATATCATTCAGGTGCCGTCACGAGTATTGAGCTCTCAGCGAAAATAATGGGGGTTCCTGCGCATGTTTCTTGTTCGCCTCACGCCATACAGTCAGACCTGTACCTCGGACACGTATCATAAGTCACGGACTATCTATTTGCGGTCATCGGTCGTATTGACCGCAAATAGGTATTGAGTATCTTTACAGGTCTCTTGGAAATGGATTAGCATGTACTGAAACTTATATCCAAATTGTAAATAATATTATCACACCGAGGAGATGTTATGTATAAAGTCACTGACGGATAGCTGATGTTTCAAGGAGTAACTTAGGCTACTTACATATTTTTTTAAATATTATGGTTCCGCGACATGAAGCATGAAACTAAATTTATGCGGGTAAAACCGTACAAGATAAGATTAAACCCCAAAGGGCTGAGTATACTCGAGTGTGAAGCTAAAAGAAGCAAGTAGTATCATAAATGATGAGTGTTTTACTGAGCCGAGTTAATATAAATTATAACTTTGAACTGGATTAATATAACAGTCGTTAGTGTCGTTACACCGTCCACCGCAAGTAATTAAATCCGTATCTTTAGAAACCCTTTACTAAATTACGTCTCTCTCAACTCATTTGCGCTAATTTTAGATTTTATACAGAGGTCACACCTGTAAAAATGCATGGGCGTTCGTTTTTCAAAGTCTGCTCAAGATATAGTACTGTTACAGTTTTTTTGGGATTGGGTTTTAGTTGAATGAATGTTTTGATTTATTTTTTTACTAGCTGTGCCCCGCGGTTTCACCCGCGTAGATTTCGTTTCATGGTTCATGTCGCGGAACCCTAATATTTTTAATAAATAAAAGTGAAAGTCCCGTTAAAATCGGTCCAGCCGTTTCAGAGATTACCCGGAACAAACAGACAGACAGACAGACAGACAGACAGACAGAGAAAAATTGTATAACTTGGTTTTCAGTGTCAGTAGCGTGTATACTTTCATATGCATTTAGTGAAAAGCTGTAATTTTGGTATTACAAACAGACACTCCAATTTTATTTATCTGTATAGATGTAGATATAGATTTGTTCTCATATTTCTCAAGTTACTTGTTAAAAACATTAAACAATTTAACTGTGAAATTATATAATACAAACGCCATAAGCACCACATTATAACTGTTAAATAAGAGGCCATTCCGAAAAACCTCATAATTTATTATGCCGTTCCCGCTACATCCGAGCTAATATGAACCCCTATAATTCTTCTTAACGTCCATTTCCATGTAAATTATATTTTTTACATTGCCAACATGGGAAAATGAGGTCAAGGACACAAATAAAATGAGTGTGACAAAAATGTTAGGTAGTAAGACGAATTAGTAGATTAATAGAAGCGATACTAAATGTCCCATACATTTAGTATCGCTTCTATTAGGGCAAGCATGAGAGAATGTTGAACGCCTACTTGAGGCAGTGTAGGTAATTCGTCTTACTACGTAACATTTTTGTCATATGACATAACCAGGCACGTGACATATGTCATTCCCATACATTTAGTATCGCATCTATAAGTGAAGCGTGAGGATAATGATACTTTGTCTACAGGCCTTGTTTCCAGACAGACGTTGACGTCTTTGAAAGCTTCAAGACATTATCTACTCAGTGGCATAAGAGCCCAGCCACTCCTTTGAGTCAGAATTCAAAGAGTGACTGTCTTGGGGAGACAAAGGCAGAAGATGCCGTGACGTACGTCAGGCAGATACGCGATATCTTGCGCGCTCGAAAATTTGGTACCTCTGCATCCCGTAGGATACTTAGTTGTTGTAGGCAAGCTACCATTATGATTCGGCTTTTGGCATCAATACCGCAGACGCGATCCCAGCGGGCCTGCATAGTAATGAGTTTTTCTAAAATCTTATGTGCAGTGATTGCCCCCACGCACTATACGGTGAATGCAAACCTCGTTTTGAAACCAGCCTATGTCTGAGAAGTAATTCAAAGACGTATGTATAGAGACGGCGATAAACTGTCACGTTGGCACGTTGTTATTGCACCTCTGCCTACAGGCGTGATCATGTATGTATGTACTGTGGAATACTGTGGATATTGTTTATTTTTCTTACTTTATCATCATTATCGATGACACTTCAATCGAAGATTGTCCACTGTTGGCGAAACGTGACGGTGAACCAATCGATTTCCACAACGATCCATCAAATTCCACCAGTTTTCGTGAAAGCTTTTCATTTAATAATTGAAATAAGGCAAAAAATATCCCAGTTGAAAAAAATTACTTATCCGTAATTTAAGATAACATTTATTTTTGAATTAATCTGCGATGTTTCTTCGACTGTAGTAAGAGAGCCAATTAACATTCAAATTCATTCCGATGTTTTCTAAATAAAGCTTCCGGCGCTGGAATTACCTTTGCACTGTTTACAAATGAATAATTCTGGCAAAAGGATAAAAGCTGCTTTTGTTTTAATAAATAGGGAAATAAGGGATATAAAGTTACAAGCAATTACAATTAACTAAAAGTACCTAAGCGATTAGAAACCTGACCAAAAGTTAAAGGTTTTGAATTTCAATTTCGAAATAAATTTTATAGAAGTTGTGTGACTTTGTAACTTAATGGGCAAAAGATTTAGAAATCCTCTATTCAGAATTTTTTACTAGAATCAAAGGAGCTTAAATGTAAGCTGATTACTTAATTAAAGAGTATTTTAAGCACTTTCGTTTTAAGATAACAGAAGAATATAAAGTATCTCGCTTAATAACTTCAAAGCAATAGACTGTGCTCCGAAAGCGAAAGCTACGTCATAATAAACGGGGTTAGTGACACATAAAGAGGAGGACATAAATGGGCACCCATGAAGAATGATTAGGGTTTGGATCGTGACACCAAAAAGTCGTAGATAGATACATACGCTCACTGCATCCCATGGGGATAGGAAGAGACTACAGCAGTTGGTAGACATTTGAAGGTCTCATAAAATCTCTTAATACTACAGCTAACGTATTAGTTCGCTTGTCTGTACATCATGTAGCAGCTGAACAACGGACACACGAGGGAGATTGATCAAGAGCCAATACAAGTAGTGATTTGAGTTACCCTAGAGTCTAGGATCTAGATCTACGTTTACTGTTAAAGCTAGTAATTAAAAGATGTGAGAAACACACTCGTCAAACATTCAAATACTAGACAAGTTTAAAGACGTCTCTAGGAACAGTGTGAACCACAAATTCAGGTATAATCAATTTAATTCTGCATCCAAAGATTCGAACAACAATACTACTTGCTGTAAAATACATTATGTAGATATAATATAGATACCTAAGAAACTGCAGCAGAGACGAAGCGCGTCCCAGTCCTTGAATTTTATGGAAACTCCATTTTCCAAGCATCCGACCCGATTAATATTCTTCGAGTGTTTCCACAAATAGTAATATAATCTTTGCCTCTTGTACAACCTCGTCAGACTCTCCCCTGCTTTAGATACACAACTCACGTTCCATCGCCGAATAATTCCCTTTCTTGGAATGTTATCTATTCGCTTTAAAAGTAAGATCGAAACTCCTAGAAGTATAGCAATAGTAAAAGTTATAAGGGAACTCATTATTTCTAAAAACAAATTCATTACTACACCCACATCTTGCCATGATAATATTGATATTATAATATGTATATGTATTCAGTATGTAATGTATATGTATTCATTATGTAATATGTATTCAGTAATGAGGGGCAGGTTCGTACAGTACGAGCAGAGGACTTTACAATATCTAAAATAGAACAAAAGCTACCTTTGCCCTTTGCCACCGCCTTATCTTTCAGCCACTAATTAATTCGCAGGTTACCATATTGTATTATAGATGAACTGAGAGGTTATTCCGACCCGATGAACTGAGTAAACATGTCAGGTAATAAATAATGTCAGCGGCGTGCCTTTTCCGAGCTAGCGCACAACAGACACTACGATCATTGAGATTATGGTAAGTATCTCGACAGGCGCTTTTTATGGTTTGTCGCTGGGTTTTGGAATATTATACTTGTCGGCTGGCGCTTGTTTGCTTAGGTAAATATATTTAGCACTGGAGAAACGCTAAGTTGTTAGCTAGTATTTAGCAAAACCAAACAAGTCCAGAAACCACATATCTTCAGGAAGATGTGAATTTAAAGGAACATAATGTTTGCCAAATAACTTATCGTCGTATTGGGGCTGATCGTCTAACAGAGCATCACAATGGACTCATGACCTTGCTCGTAATTATCGCCATTGTGATAGAATATAGGTTTTAATATGATTTGACGCAAAAGCATTAATCGCCAAATCAAGCAAAATATTTTCTACGCAAAACGCGTTATTTAATACGTTCGTAGTTATTCCCGAAGGGTAGATGTTTTATATTTCCACCAAAATATTGAATCGATTAAGCAATTCAAACTAGATAAGTTGGTAAAGAACCAACTTTCATAATAATTCTTATACCATCTCCGTTATCAAACTCAAGCATTATCATGCTGACTGAACTCGTTTCAAAACTTTATTATCGGGAAGATTTTGGTGAATGTATTTTCCGACAATTTTATTACCAACAAAAAATATCTGAATGAAAAGTTGGATCCTTTATTTTATTCGGAATTTTCTCGCTTTTATGCTAAGAAGTTTTTTCGGATCCGTCTTTTCTTATACAAATTTAAAGATATTAAGTACATACACACTTAAATCAGTACTTATACTTAGATAGGCACCTTGGCATCAAACACTGAATTAGCCTAGCTTTATCTCTAGATCTATGTGTAACAAAATCCGGTTATTCGGTGGTCTAGCTGTCGAGAATTCGACTCTGCTTTGTTAGCTAAAGCAACACAACCAGACTAATGACCATTTCAGTTGGGTGCTTCCTGTTATTGGAAATCTGATATTAGTTCAGCGTCGGGACCGGTAAAACTTTTCCGTTTCTGTAGTTCGGTGATGCAATACAACTGGACTAACGAGACTCTTATTCAGCTGGTACCCTTTCCTACCAGTGGAGATTACCGAAACAAGGCTTTAAGTTACGGGTTTAAGGGTCAATCAATCAATAGTTGATTCAAAACTCTACTGTTATCATCATCCTCCCAATGAGGGTTCATTCCATGGTAATTACGGTCATCGTAGTGCGTGCTTGTTTTCTCAAACATAATTACTTATTACACCTTTAATAAGTTCCAGGCTATTTATTACCTACTGACCCCAAGCCGAAGAGCTTTAATAGTCTCTTTATTTCATGTTGACATTCGGCATTTTTTTTTCATAAAATGTACACGGACCAACCAAGAAGTTATATAGACTCATCCTCAGCCAACAAAATATCATATATGCATTTTTTGTGATGTATATCGCACTATCACAAACATATTTATTATCTCACTAATCCCTACTAATATTATGAATGCGAAAGTAACTCTGTCTGTCTGTTACGCTTTCCCGCTTAAACCTCTCAACCGATTTTGATGAAATTTGGCACAGACAATCTTTAGACCCTGAGACAGGACATAGGCTACCTTTTATTTATTAAAAATATTAGGATTCCGCGACCATAAGGATGAAACTAAATCTACGCAGGTGAAACCCCAGGGCACAGCTAGTACTATCATAAGATTAGTAGACTTCAAAATTCCTAACTGAAAAGCCGACATGTAAGTATTGAAGATATATTTGATACTTAGCGCAGGGTTCGAGCTTCGAGCCTTGACATCCCACTCAACTTCAAGTCAAGTATATTACTTCGCAGCCACGGAAGGATTTCCTTCTAGTTGGATTACATGGCAAATGAATTTATATTGAAACCATTAATGTCTACTGCAAATATATAGGTCTTAGGTAACATGTCACAACACATAAACCACAGGACCTGTTTGTTATTGGTGTTTGCTGTGATATAATCCTGAAGTGACCTTAAGAAGCTACATAAACATTTGAGAATAATGAAAAGATCAGGAAAATACTGTCTCCGCACAAGATCCCTTGTCAAGGACAAGAGCTCCGTTACTTATTAAGCTTACAAGAAATGTATTACTGTAGGATGTGTTCTCAAAAATACTGGGTATTTTTCAAAGAATAATGAGCTCATCTGAGCCCCGAGGCGTCTATGAAACGGCTGTACGGGACGGGACGTAAGCTCTAGATGTAGAATGCCCTCGCGAAACTGCAATTAGGTTCCTACATAACCTACCTTGGTAGGTATTTTCAGATGAAGACGCAGTAAAGAGTAGCTTTAAGATATATTTAATATTGAAAACAGTTATTTAATATTTTGTTATATATATTGTGAATACCTACCTAATTTAATTATTGTGTCGGAATTTTTGAAGCTCTCCTGAAAAATAAAACGTGCTGAAAGCTCAAAGCAGTAAAAGTATTCGTTTAAAACATTGTTTGTTATAGCCTCCGGTCACGAGCGTCCGGGAACATCCATCAACTAGGTTTTGTGAAAACTGTGAACAACGAAACAATCTATACATCTATACAGATAAATAAAATTGAAGTGCCTGTTTGTAATTCCAAAATTACAGATTTTCACTAAATGCGTATGAAAGTATACACGCTACAGACACTAAAAAAACAAGTTTTAAAATTTTACTCTGTCTGTCTGTTTGTTCCGGGTAATCTCTGAAACGGCTGGACGGATTTTAACGGGACTTTCACTAGTAGGTAGCAGAGGTTTCAAGGAATAACTTAGGCTACTTTTATTTATTAAAAATATTAGGGTTCCGCGACAATAAGGAAGAAACTAAATCTACGCGGGTGAAACCGCGGGGCACAGCAAGTTTGCAATAATATTATTGTCGGCGACGATTCAAACTTGCTGATTATATCTTATCTTTGATATTTGGCTGAACACTTACTTTTATCTGGTTTGTATGGAATCTATACTAATATGACTCGTATAAAGAGGACAGATTAGTTTTTTTGTTTGTATTCAATAGGCTCCGACACTACTAAACTTGAAAAATCAGCAATGGATAGCTACATCTTCAGCTAGTAACATAGGCTATATTTTATCCCCGTATTCCCACGGGAACGGGAACTACGCGGATGAAATCAGTTACAAATTGACAAGTATAGAGAGTATTAGAGAGCTATCAGAAGAAGATCGGTAGTTTAAGTTACATGCAAAGTTTATCGAAGCCAAGTACGTTTTTTCACGCCTCAGAAAGATCCTCCAAGCATGCTATAACACCCGCATTGACAGACTTTTTCATAGACTGTGAATATACGTAATCGTCGCCGTCGTAAGCGCTATGATACATGTCTTTGATGCCGTAATGTTCTAACTAGATGATCATTTTGTTAGGATCTAGATTATCAAACCACAAGCGAAAATGTACGTGAATTAATAAATTGCAGTAAATCTATGTATAATATGGTACATGTCAGTGACAATGATAACCATTGCAGTTCGATGGACCCCTTATCTCTATATTACTAGTCACTTTAATTGAATAGCTTAATTGAGTGCGCTGCTATTAGTATGGATAATTTTGTTAAGTTCATTGTATTTTGATTGATCTACAGTTGAAGTCGGTATTACAGAAAAATATTCACTTAAGGCATTAATCTCGTTGCCAACTACCTGCTTGATAATTTATGCTAAATTATAAAGCTAAAGAGTTTATTTGTTGGTTTGGTTGCGCTAATCTCAGGAGTTATTTATGGTGAAAAAATATTTTTGCGTTGGATTGTCAGTTATCGAGGAAGGCTTTATAACATCACGCTGCGACCAATAGGAGCGACGCATCAATGGAGAATGTTATAAAATCGGGAAAAATTTCATTAATAACATAGTTTCCATAGTTAAAATCCTACGTGGACGAAACCGATTGGCACAGCTAGTACTTAAGTAATACCAGCCTAATATTATAATATCAACGCAATGGATCATTCGTTTGTTCATAAGAACCTAATGCTTCCTGCATCCCCTCAAAACACAATTCATTAGTTATAGCTCTACTAAAACTTGTTCAGCATTTTCGAGCGCACAGTCTCGATATAGTGATATGAATCCGTAATGTCAGAGGCCCTACCATGAGCTCTTATTGCCATGATATTATCCTGAAACTTAGCAAGTAATAATGAAAGTATTTATGTACGTCTACCCTAAGCAGTCCTCAGGGGCCTTACCATGAGCTCTTATTGCCATGATAGTTTCACTCATTTATGAGACAGATGTATGTGACGTGTATACATCTGTCACTTTCGCACAACTGAATTATCATTGCAATAAGAGCACATGGTTGGGCCCCAGAGCTCACCTTTTCCGTAACAGCAAACCCTGCGTATTCTTCAGGTGCGAGGCAATCTCCCTTTAGCCAATTTGCAAGCCGGCCCAGCTCGCCGAGCATGCTCGACGCAGTCAGCGAACTGAGCGCCATTTTTTAGATTTTTTCCTTCTTTATATTATTTTTAACCTTATTCCATCGATCTTTAACAATCTCTTTGCAAAATATTTAAAAGTTAGTATAAGTTGTAAAAAATATACGTTAACTGTTTCGTTCACATTCTCGGAGCAAAAAGAAGTTCAATTTTGAAAAAGTTTTACTTAGTGTAATTAAACAGCGAATATTTAATTAAAAACGAATTTTTTTATCCAATCTTTATTACTTCAAGAGCAAAAAACTTTAATATTCTTAACGAAATAAATCTCGATCTACCCGAATTCTATATAAACGTATCCGTATTTCCCAGATAGGTACTTATTAAAGATACGACTACTCTTCGCGACGGTCAGATGCCGACTGATAAACAGGGTTCTGTGTAAAATATTCGCAATTTCGAATCGGGATCCGGCTCAACAGACTATAATATCCTCCCTATTGTGTTCAAATAGAGTACATTTTCAATTGCCAAAGGGCGAAGTTTCTTAGGCAAGGAGCATGCGCGCGGAAAAGTGACCTGTATACGATTTTACGTAACATCAAAAAGAGATAGTATAATTTTCCTAATTTCCTTCCCATTTCCTAATTTAATACACGTGCGACGATGATAATAACCATTACTTTTTGATAATAGTAGTACTAACCCTTATTTTAGGGTAAAATTAGCTCTCGGTCTATTAAAGTTATTGGTAATTAGGTAGGTAACAGGATAATTTAAATAATAATTGAATAACCAGTAGCAAATTTCTTATTGCATACCCATTATGGACCAGGAGGCCTACTATCATCTTTTAATTTTGTACAGTAAAATTAAACATCAAAGCTAAGAAGTTTTTAATATTCACTGCTTAATAAAATTAAAAATTTTAATTTGCCAAGTTGATGTATAGTTTGATAGATACTAGATGTTGACTGTCATTAATAAGTTAAATAGTAAGACTGTTTAAGCTGACAGTAGCTTAATATATAAAATTTTGGCCAAGACATGAGTCTGGAGGTAGTTCAAAATACACCATAATTTATTTAAGAGCTTGGCTCTTGTCAATGAAGCAATCAGCAACACTCTTCAAAATCTACAAGTGATAATATAATGTTCATTAAAGCTGTTAATCAAAAGCCTATAGGTACTTACTTTTAAAATTGATCACAGGCAACAATTATTTAATAAAATGTTCTCTAAAAATATAGCCCTAAATATTAAATGTATGGCCGTCATTATAGCATATTAATTTGAATCATAAGTATATTATTTACTTCTATTTGGTCACATTATTATCTTCACAATTTGACAGATGGTAGGTAAGTATGTCATCATCTCTCAAGTACTTTAGGACTTTAAAAGTGATAAGTTTTATATCAGATATAGGCTTCACTATGTTTACCTTCACCAAATACTTTTTATAAACCCTAAGGTTAAAGTTTGATCTAACTTGAAGTAACCCAACTTCCCATTAAATTTCTGACAAGATCAAATAGCCAGCTTGCATGTAAAGTAGGTACTAACAAACAAGTAAATCAACAATTAAATTACTTGATTCAAATTATATCGCCAATATTGGCTTAGGTTTAGCTTCTTTTCAAAATCATTGAGATAAACATAAGACACACACTTTAAATATTTTAACATTGATATATGGATTTAGTATTCCTAGAATTTGTAGGATATGCGGTCGAATTGACAAAAAAAAAGGAGGTTCCTTTTTTGAAGTCGGTTAAAAACAGCACTCGTTGGCAATAAATTATCAAATTTCTTTAAATTAACCTCGTAATATGTACATGAAAAAGTGACACAAAGATAGTTAGAACATAATGAATACACTTACCTTCGGTGTTTTGATGATATCCATTGTAAAATTTGAAGGAAATCGATAAAATAACCAATTACTTTCAAGTCAACATATGTCTTGAATTAACGAAATTACAAATATTAAACCTTACGAAAACATCACTAATCACTGGTAAAAGTAGACAATTAAAATTGAAAAGTCTAAAATACACCTTATCCAACAGTAGAAATATAAACAAAAATCCAAATTAAACTTATATTGTATTTTGTTGAGAGAGAGAAAGAGAAAGAGAGAGACAATAGTATTACTTTGTTTGATTGACGTTTTGTCTTATCAAATTGACATTTGTGTCCATTGTCACAAAAAACTACTAAGTCTGTGCACAGATATTGCAAAACTTTTTAGCATTTTTCATAAGATTTCCCAATCACGTTCCAAATTTTTAAAATAAATTATAATCGGCTACGAAACACATCTGCCTACCCCGCCTCATCGTGTCGGCGTAGTACGACTTCCGTATTAAATTTAAGCAACGTGTCTGTCTGTCTAAAATATGGATCACATAAGTAATTTTATTCATTGTCTATGATTCAAACAAATGAACTGACATATTGTCAACTTGCTGTCAAATCGCTCGTTTGTCATTATAGTCTTTCAAATAATTTAACAAAAAAATATACTTGTCGTACTCGGTTGTTGTGTCTCTCTGATTTATTTCGTATTTAACGAATACCATTGTGAAAATTGTGTTGAAAAGCTGTTTATTCTAGAAAGAATGACTTCTACAATGCCTAACGAGAGAAACGAAGAGCGCCGTCGTCGGGTTCGTAATGTTTATGTAATTTAATTGGTTCGAACAAAGCATATCAATGATTCATCAACGTTAATTAATTTTATCTAAAGGTATAAACATGGTAATGTGTATGCATATGTGTTCGTCATGTTACTCCATGAGGTCTCGACACTATAAACTTGTAGAACAACATTTTGACTATCCTTTTCCGTGTATTGATTGGTTGTAAGAATTTTCTAGAGATTGTTATTATGTTTGTATTTACGAAATCAGGTCATCGAACTATGTTATACTGACTAATTCACGGATTAATTACCTTAATATTTTTTCTTATTTATTAGTTTATTAGTCTATTATCTCCAAAATTATTTAGGTATGCATGAAAATCAATTAAATACCAATTAGGTGCTACAACTCTTCCTGGAATATTTTTCCTACCTACATAATTAAGTTTGTAAATCCAATAAATGATTGTACAATATTTTCAATATCCTCTGTTCATCCTGAGATGTATGCCATTTGCTTAAAATAAATAAATGTTATAGCTGCTGTACATAATGGCTGTTAGTAAATATTGTGCAATAATAATAATGATTCCTATCATATTTTGGTTACATGAATAATGCTAATCCCCTGATCAGCCATCTGCACAGGAGATATTATAGTGCACAAGTGTGTGCGCAAACACAGGCACACTCTTTATTCCCTCACTCTCATAGTCACATGGGACGGCAAACTGACAACACACCACCAACATCCAAACTCCAGGCATTTATTGTGCAATAACCAGGGTGTATGTAGTCCAATGTGGAAATCTACTTACAAAATTCTTATAGACACAAATAAATAAACAAACAAGATTATCTTAGCTATATGTAAAGATAATGGTGTCATCATGTATTTAGATAAATGTATGCCCAAGAAACAATGGATGAGTTGATTGAAAGATGACATGGCTATAAAGAGAGTGAATGAGATATGACTGATAGAGAAAAAATATAGTGAAAAATGTATTACACCAACAATAAAAACAATAAACAGGTGAATTATCTGCATGCATTTTTTTTACACTGAAAAAATTAATAGATTTTCACATTATGCTTTTTGTACTGTTGCTGACGAACAAACCAATTAACTAGAATTTGTACATTTAAAAAGTATGAAAGTATTTTATTGCCAGAATTTGACCTAATTATATGCAATTTATGTATGCAATGTACAAAAGTGGCATAATTAGCATGAACTGCATATGTTAACTGTATGTTTGGTAAATAACCTTAATTTTTTGTGTTGTAGAAATTTTTATACTGCTACAATTGTAATGCAAATATTTTTAGCAGTAGTGCTAATAACATTGTAGAGAAGGAAAAGTACTTTTATGCTCTACAAATAAAACCTAACATAAGACCTGAACCATAAGTTTATTTGCGCCATCGCCACCAAAGGTTTATTACTAACATTGCCCTGTGTGGATTTTATGAAACGTCAAATTATTGTTTATTAGCTTCAGATATTTGTTTGTTTGTTTAATTTGGAATGGTTATGGAATTTGTGAGTGCTTTTGTACTATAGTTTATAAGTTTTCGTGTTATCGTTAGCATTTGCCTTTCATTTGATACCCATACCGTGGAAATTCAGAAAAATTGCTAGTCCACCATATTCGAATTAGAATAACATGGAGGACAATGCATGCTTAGCTATGGGTAGCTAAGCATGCATTGTCCTCCAAAATAAGCCGGCATCAAATGACAGCTCAATCGAACATCTAACTGATTCAAAAGTCAGTTATAAGATTCCATCCGAGCAAACATACATTGCAAGTTATTGTAAAAAGACATGTCAGTACTGTTGGTGTGTGCATAAATATTATAGCCTTGTAATATATCATATTTATATTATTTTTCTTTCTACAGGTGCTACTGGGTCCACTGCCAGCAGGGTTCCTCCGTGCTGATGGAGCGACTGACACCCTCGATGCTGACTACCAAGCGGCATTGGCCTTACAGCAGCAGCTGTGTGGTGCTACTGTTAGTTACTTTCATTATAATATTGAACAGTTCATTTTTTTTATTGTAATGTCACAAGAGGAGGGGAGAAAATTTTACAACATATTTAAAATTAAAGTTATCTTGAAATAGGTCTTATCTAGACTCCACCCAATTAAGTTCTAAGAATTTGGCTATGGTAAGAGGCGACTAGGCGGGGGCCGGAGGGCCTGCTGGCGGTGGCCGGGGTGGGAGCTTTGACCACCGAGCCGCGGGCCCGGTCGGGGACCTTTTGAAGGTTTCCCCCTCGAGAATAAAAAAAAAAGATGTTATCTAGACTATTATATCATATTACTGTCTCTAAAGTATTTTTTGATTTCATTGAATAAACATATATCAATAAATAGAAAAGTTATTCGAAGTTGTAATAAAGTGTAATTATATAGCAAATACAAAAATGATTGTTTCTAGGTCCCAACCGCTGGACCACCTCTAACGGCACGGCTCAGCATCACAATAGCTCAGGCTAAACTGGTCAAAAACTATGGTAAGTTATTTTTCACTTTGATCTGTGATTAATATATCAAAAGTTTGTTTGCGCAATTAACCCTAGTAGCGTATACCTCTGCCATAGTGATGTAACATTGATGCTATTTATGTGTGTATTGTTGTAGGCCTAACCCGTATGGACCCTTACGTGCGTATGCGCGTCGGCCACTGCATATACGAGACCCACACGGACCCCAGCGGCGGGAAGACTCCTAGATGGAACAAAGTTATACACTGGTAACATTGCATTTTTTTAACACCAAATTAGATTAGTTAAAAAGGATAGAAACGAAGAAAAATAAATATTTGGTGTAAAAAGGCTTAGTGTGGAGGTCTGTGCCCTGTGGGTACAAACTGTTTTCATGCATTTGTATTAAATCGCAACTCACGAAATCTAGTGGCGACCACTCGCACAATAAATTGTTATATTTTCTGTCTGATCAAGTACAGGCGTCATCACGAGTTATGAATGCTAGCCATGAATGAGTAGTAGACATTTTTAAATTTAAAATTTTCCTTATTTTTGCTTAAAGTTCAAAATTCGTGACGGCTCCTGTACTTACTATAATAGATATGGTTGCACATAAAATGAAATAGTGTATATTGTTGATATATTTCGTAGCTTGCTGCCACCCGGCGTGAACTCCATCTACCTGGAGATCTTCGACGAGTGCTCCTTCACCATGGACGAGCTGATCGCCTGGACCCACATCAACATACCGCAAGCTGTCCTTAATGTAAATAACTTTATATACTTACTTGTGACTAGCTGTGCCCCAAATAGATTTCGTTTCATGCTTCGTTTTGCGGAACCCTAATATATTTTATAAATATGTACAAGCTTAAGTTACCCCTTGAAACATCAGCTACTTGCTAGTGAAAGTCCCGTTAAAATTGGTCCAGCTGTTTTAGAGATAAGCCGGAACAAACAGACAGACAGAGAAAAAATTAAAAAAAATGTGTTTTGATGTCTGTATCGTATACACTTTCATATGCATTTAAGAAAAGCTGTTTCTGTAATTACAAACAGAGACCTCAATTTTATTTATCTGTATAGGATCACTGGTAGCTTACAGCCACATAAAGTGGTATTCTTTGTGTACAAAATGTCTCTATTCAAATTATATATATGATTTCATATAATATTATAATTTAAAATATCTTTATTTAATTAGAATTCTTTGGATACCTTGCTCAATTCTTAGGAACACAACACTACAATAAGGCAGAGTCAGTTGCCTGGAATAACTTTACGCAACTAAACATAGGTTTTCAAGTACAAACATTCTCCTTTGAATGTAGTTTTTAGTAGTTAAAACCACAGTTTAGCCTGTACTATAAATGCGTATTTTATATTTGTAGGGTGAAACAAACGAGGATTGGTTCCCATTGAACGGCAAGCAGGGGGATGGCGTGGAGGGGATGATCAATCTGGTTATGAGCCACTCGGTAAGTGCATACAAATAACAAACATTATATTCCAAAAAATGTTTTGTTTGAATGTGGATGGATACAATAGGAGAAGAAGACTTAAGAAACAATGGATTGTGTGAAAGATGATATGGCTACAAAGGAAGTGAAAGAATTGACGGCAGATAGAGAGAATTGAATGAGAAAAATAAATTGCGCCGGCCATAAATAAAATGGCATAGGAACAGGAGGTTGATATGCAACTTTTTAATATCCATCATGTATCTATGCCTTATAGGACACCGTGATTGACTGACAGGCAATGTAAAGTCAAATTCAAAAATTAAAAATCACTTCATATTTATTTTTTTGTGGAAACATCGAAAATTTCCCGTTCTTATTATTATTTTATCTACACCCTGGTAACACCTCAATTTCGAAATGCATACGTCATGGTATTAAGGTACTTTTTTTTGTCAGGTGGGTCCAGCTGCGGTAGCCGCTTTCCCCCCCATGGTGGTGGTGCCGAGCACAGGCATGGGCTACGCGGCCATGTCGCTGTACCCCGCGCAGCCCGCCGTGCACGCCTACCCCCAGCCCCAGCCCCAGCCCCAGATACAGCCCCAACCGCAACCCATCACCGCTGAACAACTGCAACAGGTATTCATTCCCGTTACGATTTCAGAGATAATATTGACTATATTTATTATTAAGTTAAGAGGAACTCTTAACTTCTCTTCAAATTTATTATTGTTTATGGAACTATTAATAATTTAGAAAAAAAAATTGGAAAATTTAAGTCTCATACTTATTTACAATTTAGTTTTACCGCACATATCAATAGAGGGAGTGCATAACGGGATATTCAGTTCAGAATTCGGAGCTACCCGACTGATGACTGCACGTCACCATAAAATATAATATCGCAGTCAAATAATGCTACCTTCGAAAAGGTAGATGTTTTGGTCCTGTTCCTTTTACTATATGGGCACATTAATTATTCCTACTCTTTAAAATGTGATTAAAATGTTGGTGTTAAGCAAGCAATTATAGTTTGCAGCAGCCACTTGTCATCGAGTGGACTGCAAGAATAAGATCTGTTTTATATCGACAAGACTTGCGTATAAAAAAATCGAACACAACATTTATTTGGTAAATAATAATATATTCAGTTGTCTAAAATACATTTTTTTTATCAGATCGAAGAGATGTTCCCAAGTATGGACAAGGAGGTGATCAAATCAGTGCTGGAAGCAAACCGCGGGAATAAAGACGCGACCATTAACTCGCTGCTGCAGATATCCGAATAAGCTTTATTGTACTACATTATAGTTTATACCCTTTACATCCCAATGCTACAAGATGCGGTCACCACTTACTATCAGGTGGGATACCTTGCTAAAATAATTATAAATACGCGCCACGTATACTTGCGGCTGTGAAGAAATATATATATATATTAATAAATTCCTTTCGCGGCTTCGCCCACCTGCTTTGTATGGATATCTGGGCCTGTAGACAAAGTAACATTATCCTCACGCTTCGCTAATAGAAACGATACAATATGTATCGGAATGAAATATGTCACATGACTGATTTATGTCATTTCCATACATTTTGTATCGTTTTTATTAGCGCAAGTGTGAGAGAATGTTACTTTGTCTAGGCCTGATTTAATTCGATTAAAAATATAGCCTATTTTTCTCAATGATAATGTAGTATTATATTTTTGAAATCCTATCGCTTATAAATTTCTTTATAACAAATAAAAATACAAACATTTTCTCTGTATAATATTAGCATAAGTTTCCAATACATTAGCATATAGGCATCTCGCATCTTTGTGTATTCTTCACAGTCGAAAATAAACGTAGCTTGAAAGTTATAAACTTATGTTAGAGCATTTCAGGAGCTTGGATTCTACGGTCAATGGGCTGATTAAGTGGAAAATCTATAAGTAACTATTCACGCAAACGGCCAAAAACTGAGGCCAAAATACCTCGAGCTGAATTCATGTTGTTTTACTTTATTTATAAGTATATACAAAAGGTATAGTGTTTGTTTATTAGTAATATGATCAAGAAGGGCCTTATAGTAACTAATAGCTTATTTTTTGTTTCAAAATTGAAAAATCAGATTTCTTTTATAAATTATTATTCCCCATTATTACAAAACATGGTTTAAACCAAGACTAGACCTAACTCTGACTAGAACTATGACCATCCCTTCTGAAATCTGTATCACAAAAAGAAATGGGACTACTTTAAAACCAAGGATCTTAGGCGATTTGTAATAAGCGGCATTATCTTCTTTTGGTCACCTTCTTTTGTTGTTAATACTCAACGAATATACTAACTATGCTAGTATAGTTCACAAACCTAACGTTGAATATCTCGACGTATTTGCCTCATTTTGTATGAGAACGTAAAAGCGCCCCTAGCGGCGAGTGTAAGAAGTTTCATATTCCCAAATAGTGGAAAATATGCATTCGATATCGTCAACGTAAAACATACTTAGAGTACTTTACCCCGATCACGAGATTGTCGCCGTTTTCCTCCACCGAATATTTGCATGAGAAATTGTACAGCGCCTCCTAGCGGTGACGTGAAGAACTAAAATATGTCATACAAATATTGCCGGTGACGCTAGCGAGTATAGATTAGGAAAACGGTGCAAAACACAACATAATAAGGGTAGATACTGGACGCTTTTCAGTCCTAGACTTTGGAATCTGCTTATAAAATTGATTGTATATCAATTTGAATTAACAAGGTATTATCATACGTATTATGTAATTTAAAATTCATATTTAGTATCATTACAGAAATGCTCTTGAAAATATATCAAAAATAAAGTTTGCTTTATTCGAACTTTGCATGAAATTAACTGGCTGTGAAGGAAAATATATGGATTTATTAATAACATTATAATGCGAGGTATAATGGGGTTGCTTTAAAATCATTAAATTAATATTTAACCCAATTTTAATGTATTATAATATAGGTGACTACTTATTTAAATAATATCTCTAAAATATATTCGCATTTTTATAATCGTTGTAAAACTTTTAATGCATTATCATAGTTTAATTAAATATAATTGTTTTAATTTATCTTTTATATTTATTCTACAGTTAATTTTTCGTGCTCAATTTTTTTTAAAGTGAATGTCATAAGTACTTTATATTTGGGATTAATTTTAGTCAATATAGTATCATTCGACAATATACTAACATATCTATATAAGTGGCGACGTTATTCCAATATAAGTATGTATTAGTCATCGTTTGTTAATCACACAGGTGTCGTCACGAGTTTTGAGCGTTTGCCTTGAATGTGCTTTCATTTTTTCAGTTAGTTTCGACGGATTGATTTGAGACTGCACAATTATCAAGGATAATGCAATAATTTGTATAGTTTGTCCCATTACCCTTATCTTATCCTGGATCCTCAGAATATATGCGTTTTATTCAAAGAATAATCGACTTTTGAGTCGACAACACCATTTGAGTCGATTATACGTAAAATAACAAAGGTCAAATTACATTATAAAACAGGCTTTATATATACTTTGCTCATAATCAAACTAAAAAGTAGAAAATAAAAAAATACTTATGTTTTGGGTTTGTCTGTGCAAACATGCGTAAGTCTCCCCACTTCTTTAGCTGAGCGCTCAAAACTCGTGATGTCGAAGTCGCAGATTATATTGTAAGCTTATTAGAAATCTAGTTTGGATGCAAGTAGACAATGACGTACATACAATCTGTATTTAAAGTAATATTATAATAAATGTGACAAAAAATATTTAGTAAATATAGAATGATTTTTTTTAAAGTGGCGTCTATCAAACATTCTATATTCGTGTTATTACTGGCATGGTAATTAATACCTTACATCAATTGCATAGGACCGATTATTCAGTAAATATGAAAGTTTAATTAAGCAGCACGCGATTATAGGCCTTATTTGTAAGGTTTTAAGGTTATATCGCAAGTTTCATATGAACCACCTTCTGCACAATTAATTCATATTCTCAATAAGCATAGCTATATTCGCAGATTACTTGTGCCAAATAATTTTGCCATGGACGGTTTATGTTATCGTTGTATTTATTTTAATTATGCATACAATGTGTAAAATAAATTATTGTTTACTATTTATACGTGTTTTAATTCCACAATTTTTCAGTAATAGTTGGAGATCCATATTTGACAAGTTTTCTTCAACCTTAATCTATATCTGTACAGGGCCTGTAGACAAAGTAACATTATCCTCACGCTCCGCTAGTATAAACGATACAAAATGTACGGGAATGACATATGTCACGTGACTGATTTATGTCATTTCCATACATTTTGTATCGTCAGCGCAAGCGCGAGAAAATGTTACTTTGTCTAGGTCTACAGATGTATATCCGATACCGACATAAAAAAAATCAATTCAATGAAAAATCTGTCTATTTGTTTGTTTCGAAACGGCTCGACTGATTTTAACGGGACTATCACTGGCAAATGTTACAAGGAGTAACTTAGGCTTGATCAAAAGTTCTTAAGTTCTCACTTAACGGTAATGTTTTAGGTAGGGATTACAAACAAGGATATCAAAAAATGTTATTTATTCATAATACTTTTTTTCTTCTTATTACGCTTGCCTTGCTCCTCGGTTATATTCTTCGCTTTGACTTTGTCTGCCTTTTGTTTAATCTTGGTCAACTTGCCGATAACGTTTTTAAACCTGTCATCTTTCTTCATCAGAGTTTTATTGACTTTTTTCAAGCTATCTTTTATACTGGAGTCAATGTCTTCAGTCGCATGTAATCGTTCTGTGTTATCTTCACTCTTGATTTGCGATTGTATTTCTTTTATTTTCTCTAACTTTGCTTTCTTGGCTGCCTTTATGCGTTTGCGACGCATTTCTTCAAGTCTGAAATTGTTTACAATCGTAATTAAGCATCAGTACTGTCTTACGTTAATTCCGATATAACTGTGGTAAAAAAGAAAAACGTTTAATCCTTAGACGTGGTCAAAGTTCCCTACACAAGTAAGCTTAGACAAACTAACATTCTCTCGCGCTTTCGCTAAGAGAAACGATACAAAATGTATGGAAATGACGGATGTTACTTTGTCTACAGGTCCAGGTTACAGCAATTTCGGTTAAGTAAAGAGGTAGCATGCAGACCAGCTAATGTTTTTAAGATTAACTGATAACTGAACTGATGTAACGGTTTTTTTTTATATAATGGTTATGTCATACGTGCACAGTAGTGCATCATTTCGCCCCAGACCAATATCTCTATCTCAAATCTTTCATCAAGTTCATCCACATTCATCAATATCTTCATGCTTAGGTTGGGCTGTTTTTCACCCCTTTATTTTATACTTTTATTGTAGGTATGTAATTATATTTAAAACACCCCTCACCCCTCCTCCATGACCTGAGGATCCACCCCCGCCTGCCGCCACCGCTTCAAGCGATAGTTGCGCTTGCGTTGCTCAAACTCCTCGTTGTCTAACTGCGCCTCTTGCTCGCGACGCGTTACGCTTACCGTTGTGAATACCTTCACTGCTTCGTCATCTGCAAGGCACATCATATACTTAAGTCATTTCATCATTTGCTTGTATCAGCTATCCCTATAAGTTAAGGAAACTAAATCGTTTCAGAGATTTTGTCGTAGAATATTAAATAGAATAATAGAGTTGCAAAGACCTACCTTTATCATAACAGTTGAGATTCTAATCTAATTTGATTTGATCTGTAATTTATCTTTTGAAAAATTGTACAAAAAAAATTGTAAGTCTAATTAAAAAAAGAGTTCAAATCGGAAACTCTAATATCCACGCACAGTAGTTATCATCCTCCCCGTATCCCATTTGTTCCGAAGTGTCTGAACCTATTTTAACGGGAGTTACTTAGGCTACCTTTATATTGCTATACTATGCTACGCGGGTCATACAGCTAGTCTATACAGATAAATAAAATGGAAGTGTCTGTTTGTTATTTCAAAATAACAGCTTTTCATTAAATGCATACGAAAGTATATACGATACTGACATAAAAAACTTTTTTTTTTTTTATCTGTCTGTCTGTGTGTTCCGGGTAATCTCCGAAACGGCTGGACGGATTTTGACGGGACTTTCATTGGCTGGTAGCCATTATTACAAGGAGTAACTTGGATTACCTTTGTTTAAAAAAAAACATTAGGGTTCCGCGGGATAATGCAATTATCTCTAAGCGGGTGAAACCGCGGGGCACAGCTAGTAATAAATAAAAAGTAATGAAGCGACAGTAAAGCTTACCATCTATTTTGTACTCGGTAAGTTTGGTGTTTATCGTGTCCTCAATCTCACCCAACCGCAAGATGTCGTACGGAGTGATCAGAGATATCGCCATCCCGGTCCTTCCCGCGCGAGCCGTGCGACCCACCCTACGAACAGTTACATTTCTCGTAGGTATTTGAACTAAATTATGTATTTGTAACAATATTTTCTAATCTTCGACTTTAAGTTAACTCATTAAAGAAATGACGAAATAATATAATATTATGTAACGAAATCTGTAAATCAAAGTAAGACTACATTACAAAAATCATCTATTTTGAGGGTAGTTTTACGTTTAAAGGGAAACATTTTTTTACATAATTATAATCCTGTCTGATCATGTATGTCGTCCTGTCGATTTGAAACACACAAACAATAATATATTTGTATGCAATGTGTGTACGCGACTAGCCTTAGTCTAATCAAATAAAGAACTTGAATTGGTTTTTTTTTCAACTGATAACCGTGTTGACGCCCATAGAGCTTTTATACCTGTGTACATATTCCTTAGGCTCGAGCGGCAGTTTATGATTAACGACTAGATCCACGGTGGGTATGTCGAGTCCCCTGGCAGCCACGTTGGTCGCCACGAGGGTGCACTTCAAGTTGCTGCGGAACTGCGTCAACGCGGCCATCCTCTCTCTTTGACGCATGAACCCGTGCAGGCACACGTTGTCCATTGATATTGCGTTCAGCATCATCGATAGCACTTGGCACTCCCTGTAAGACCGCACTTATAAGCAAAAAGGAAGGAGTATATCTATTATCTATATGTCTACAGATAAATAAAGTTGAAGTGTCTGTTTGTTATATCAAATTAACAGATTTTCACTAAATTAACATTAACTTAAATTTACTATACATGGCACTTACATAAAAAACATATTTTTTTATTCGGTTTATCTGTCTGTTTGTTCTGGTTAATATCTAAAACGGACCAGCCGTAAACATGATTACTCTTTAAAACCGACCGATTTCCAGCCGTAAGCAGAGGTATTGTAACAACAACACCCACATTGCAACGAATACGATTGAGTGCCAACGTGACAGAGAGTGAGTCCACCGCCGTCTCAGGCGTCTTTAAATTACTTCTCAGACACATGCAGGATTCCTCACGATGCTCAAAAACTCATTGTATCAGGCCGCTGGGATTCGAACCTGCGTCGCTTGCGTAGCAGACTGCTCAAACCCCACGGCTACCACGGCTCTTATTCTCATTTAAATACTTACTTCTTAGTATCAGTGAAGACAATAACATGGGAGCTCGGCTTGGTCTCCCTGTATTTACGCAGCGTCTGCACCAAGTACACATCCCTTGCATACGCCGGACACACCACATATCGCTGGTCTAGAGTGGACACTGTCAGTTGGGGGTCAGATTCAGTCCATATTTGCAGTTTCTATGTGGGAAATAAACAAGATCATCAGTTAGAAAACAATATACTGCCATCCCAGAAGGGTCCCTGATGGGATAAGCAGAGGTGTTGTTGCAACACCTGCATTTCATTTCACCAAATATGATTAAGTGCCAATGTGATAGAGGGTGAACCATCACTGTCTCACTCTATACAAATGTCTTTGAATTACTTCCCAGACATATGCAGGTTTCCTCTAATCCTCTTATTTTGATATAATGTGTTCCTTACAGTAGAGTCAGCTATGGCAACAATAGAAATTGATGTTATGGCTTCAGTACATATTGATAGAGTAAAGTTACTTACATCCTTATTCAGAGGCAATATCTTGGACTCTCTTACATCCTCCGTGATGGTGGCAGAGAACAACAAGTTTTGTCTTTTAGCAGGCAATGCATCAAATATGGTCTGCAAGTCTTCATTAAATGATTCGCTGAACAATCTGCAAATTAAAAAAATAAAACATTTGTTTTAAATTTTATAATACTGGTAAATAAATAATTACCAATTTGATGTGTGAATATATAATCTATCCAATTTGAACTGGAGAAAGTTTTATGTATTTTACAACCCAGTGTTATAAAATATATGCCATGTAATTTGACATCTATGTTTAACTAGCTGTGCCCCGCGATTTCACCCGCGTAGATTTAGTTTCATGCTGTTTTTTTAATAAAATTAGCCTTAAAACTTAGATTTAAAACACTCCTTGTAACTTCAGCTATCTGCCAGTGAAAGTCCCGTTAAAATCCTTCCAGCCGTTTAGGCGTGATGCCATGACCAAGGGAAATGGGTTTTTTTTTATATACATATAAAATTACAAGTACTCTTGCAGGTTGTAATGTTGTTCAATAGTTTTATAGTTTTCAGAACCATGATCACTAAAAACAAAACATCACTTTCTACTCGCCTATGGGAAAGCAAAATGGAGGGATGACTATGGCTATACTTTAAACATAACTCTTATTTTTCAGTATGTAGTTGTAATTAAGAACCCGGTGGTAACATTAATAATCATGTATAATGTATTTCTTGTGGCCTTCTGACGATTTGAAAGTACTAATCAAGTGTCTAATCAAATAAAGATATTTTCAATTTGCATTTAAGATTTCTATTTAAAAATACCTGTCAGCTTCATCCAGAACAAGATATTTGATTTTCTTCAAAGTGAATGTATCACAGCCAGTGATATGATCGGCCAACCTCCCCGGCATTGCAACTACTATGTGTGGTCTTTTCGCCAGTTTCAACGACTCTTCCAGTTGGTCTGAGCCTCCTGTTACTATGCATACTCTCAAGTTTAATGGTTGGCCTAGGATACTAAATTGGTCAGCAATCTGAAAGTTAAACAGGCTTTGGAAAAAGTGATAAAACCAATATACAGTCACAATATACAACTGACATAAGATTAAGACCGAATTTTATCATTTGCTTTTCTCTTTCTTCCTTTTCATTATTTCATTATTAGCAATTATCTTATTATATAGTATGAGCGTTAGGAAGTACAATCATTGTGAAACCTCGCACTATAATCATGCGGTGTTTGCCTGTAAAAGGTTTAACACATTAGCATAAGACCATTAGACTAATTCTATTTAACATAAGCGATGTGTATAAACTGTTGGCAAACCTTAAATAAATTAATTAATTAATATAAATATAAGCTTTACAAGCTGAATCGAATACATTTATCTCTGTTTTTTAAATAAGATTGTTTGCTCAATGGAGCAAACAGCATAAGGGTTGTCAAATTTAACAATTGAAATTTACTCTTTTGTTTACTGACAATATTATGTAGATTTATCATTTCAAAGTTTTTAAAAATGTTAGTAAAAAATGTGAATGACATTTATATTATCTGCCTCAATGTGACACCTCTTACTGTCATTATGCCTATTCTACTTATTTTCTTGTAAGTGTGTGCGTCTGTGTGAGTGTCTAATTTCAAATGATTTGTTCCTAGGTTCATAACTGATTGTATAGCTCATATTAAAACTGTGGTAAAGTGCTGAGGTAGTACATCAGCTACAACCATGTGTCGTGCCAGTCTCAAATTCTTGTTGTAATAAGATTTATTAATTTGTATGTTTGGATGAGATGTGTGGAGTGTGCTGGCAATGGAGCTTAGTTGGTCTAAATTAGCTTCAAAAATAAAAGAAAAAAAATAATATTTTAGTTTAAAAAAATATTTGTTTGCCAACTGAGTAGTTCAAACTGTACCTGGTAGGCCAACTCATGTGTTGGAGTGAGAATTAGAGCAAATATCCCATATGGATCTTCAGCCAAATGCTGCAGAATGGGCAAGGCAAACGCAAATGTCTTGCCTGAACCAGTTTTAGCAGCACCAATGCAGTCATCACCCGCCAATATATGGGATATGCACTCCTTCTGAATGGGTGTCGGTTTCCTTATGCCTGGAAGATTGAAAATATATGTATTCAAAGAATAGACAAGGTTCAGACGGAATAGGGTATTCTTGGTAAATGTAGTACTTTTATTTTGTTAGTCAGATGTCATTAAAGATGGTAAATTTACGACATTCATAAGTGCTTTACCATGGCCCAAACCAATTTGTTAGCCATCTTACTTTACTTAAAATTTTGGCCTATATCCACTCCAGAAGCCCTTCTTAACACATTCACTGCTAACGATGCATCCAACTGAAGATGAAATTTCAGCAGTGAATGTGTTAATAAAAGTGCGAGAATTTTTGAGATTAGATCATTGGGTAAAAATACTATCTCCTCCCAAACTAATGAATAACTTACAAACATTTAACACTATAATATCGTTTTTATATTCATCATCATGAATTTAAGAGTAATGTAACTGATGCAACTCTTTCCGTTTGTCTCTGTCCAGTGCCAGATTCCATTTTTATATTAGTGTAGATTTAATACAAAATAGTGTGAATTAGCTATGTAAATATAATTTATGTATTTATAACCACTTACCAAGACTAAATAGTTGTTTTATCAGCCAAGACTTTACACCCAGCTCCTTAAATTCTTTTCCATCATTATCATCCATCATCAACTATTTTGAAATGTACGTTTGAGTAGCCGTAGTCTTTGCGATGTTCTTCTGAAGTAATTATCGAAGGTATAGAGGATGATACTTATTAATGTTGGGATATCCTCTTAAACTTGCTTACCAAGTTCCTTGTGAGTACTTATTTGTTCTGTGCCTTATCCTTATTCTGAGATCTCAGTAAGTGGATACTTATCCATCCATTAGTGCTTTATTTATTTTCTTCCAATCCAACTTATTTTTAATAAATATAACCTCTCCACGCACGACTACATGCATGAGTTTGACTGACTAATGTTATGACACTTATCATTTACTTGTATTTACATCACCTGTCTGTCAGTGTCAAAATTAATTTTAAAGCTATACACGATAATTGCGCATGTTTTATTTACGATTCGCGTCGTGCTATACAGACAGACTCTTAAAATTGTCAGCGCTCATAGCTCGTGACGGCTTAAAATCGCAATTTTTTATTTTCTCATCTGTAAAATCCTGTTAAAGAGCACAATTGTGACCTAATTTTAGTTGGCCATTATCGTTGGGACCTAAAACGTCTATTTGACAGTTGATATTTGTAGTTTCGTGTTTATTTGACTGAGTTAATTAAAAGTCGTCTATGGTCAGTCGTCCGTCCGTCCTGTCTATGCGTATGCGCTTCCCTCTGTCCGCCCGCCCGCTCCGTCGCCCGGTCGCCCGCGATCAGCCGATCATGCGAGCTGTGCGTGTTAAAATTTTTTTGTGTTAATTTCACTCATTTTCTCAATAAAAATCTATACATAAATGTGCATACACTTCATAGCGATAAACGTTATTACTGCCAGGAATCGTGGTAATTATTCCAAACGAACCTTTTGATTTTGCGGTTTGAGTGAAATAAAACGGGTAAGTAATAAGTAAATCATAGCACAGTAGATACCTCATACCTCTACTTGCGTAAAAATATTTGTGAAGAGCATGTGTTAGAAATTTGAACCAGTTAGTTATTATTTTGGTACCTCCTCTTTATTTATTGCAACTTTTTCTTAATTTGATTACACAACAAATTATGGACATGAAAGTACTATATTTAAACGTATAAGTACCTAAGTATTTCCTTACACCCACTTTATATTAAAATTAATAAATACATAGATATTAAATAAAAATATGATCAAGCATCTTTTTATTAATTAATAAGGTATTAATACCTTATTTAGATCTGAATTATTAATAAGAAAAAAAAATATTCTTTTAAAAAGTCTTTCATGTACCTATTATATTTTGAGTGTACTTCCACATTCTCATGTAGAATTATTTTGGATCCTATTTAATTATTTCTGAAGTAAATTTAACTTGTTATCTATGCTATGAGTTGTGGTCTTAAACTTGGGCCTGGATATGTAAATTTTACAGATTATTGCAGTCAATAATAAAGTAATAAGATATTTTTTTTTAATAAAACCATTTTTATTGTGTCTAAGTACTAATGTGACAAGTTTTAAACTTTCACATCTATTCCATGCTTTCCATGCATTCTTCCTTTTTTTCTTTTATAAAAAGAAAGTAATGTAACAAGTTTGTAACATCTATGGTATAATGTACAGGATGAGGACAAGTCAAATACAACATAGCCAGTGTGATAATATATAACATGTATGGCAATGAACACAAACATTTAGAACAAAAGGGTCAAAGACCAAATGGCCGTAACACTTATATTGTTGAGTAAACTATTTAACTGTTTAATATTCTTAGCTATTGAATGTTTGAAATTTATTTACTTATATTTAAAATGCTGGGATACTAATATTATTTTAGTTTATAAGTATGTAAATATTTGACTTGTGTCACAGTATATGTATATGTAGAAGCAGTATGGAATCTAGATATCTGAAATAATAATGTTTGCACCAGGGGCGGATCCAGCTTGGGCGCCAGGAGGGGGTCACATAGTTGTTTGTTCCCAAAAGTTTGCCATCATAAAAAGTTATTATATTATATTAAATTAACTAGCTGTCCCCCGCAGTTTCACCCGCATAGATTTAGTTACACCCTTATTGTCGCGGTACCCTAATATTTTTAATAAATAAAAGTAGCTTAAGTTACTCCTTGATATATCAGCTACCTGCCAGTGAAAGTCCCGTTAAAATCGGTCCAGCCGTTTCAGAGATTACCCCAACCAAACAGACAGACAGGCAGAGAAAAATTTTAAAACTTGGTTTTTAGTGTCAGTAGCGTGTATACTTTCATATGCAGTTAGTGAAAAGCTTTAATTTTGGAATTACAAACAGACACTTCAATTTTATTTATCTGTATAGATTAAATATTGAAGGCATGTAGTTACATAAAATCTGTATGGTGACAAAATATATAAATGAAATCATTATGTTCAATTAGTGGTCCACCTAAGTCCTGGAACCAGCTCATAATCAGCTCATGACCCCCATGACCCTCCCCCTGAATCCGCCGTTGGTTTGCACCGATTGTGAGGGTTGTCGTTGATAAAGTTTTAAAATTTACTCCTTTATTAACTGTAAAAGTAATGTTGATTTATGGATTTACACAGGTACATAGTTGTAGAGAAGGACATAGTGTACTTTATGTCACTATGCAGGTGAAGCTGCAGGAAGTAACTAGTGATGATGATTTATTGCAGGTTTAGATTTGGTAACTGGATTATTGAGCATAATTTTTCTATTTTCAGGTACAAAACCAAGTCAAAATGGGTGCATTCAGAACTGCTGTAACATTAGCCAACCTTGGGAAGGTTGGCTTGAAGAGTAGTGGCAAATTCGTAAGTAATAATCTCTATGCCTTTTACTATTCTACCAGGGATCCTTAATATTTCAGTGCTCTGTTCATCTTATGCCTCTTCTAGCTGTGCTATCATAATATCATACCTTTAAACGAGCAATTCTTGTATATAAGAATGTATGTATATTATATAATCTAAATCTTGGGTATGGCTCAATCGATTTTCATGAAATTTCATATGAAGGGGTGATAAATCAATCTGGCTAGGTTTCATTTTATGAAAACGAAAACAACAAACGAGAAAAGCTTGCCATACAGGTGTATGGCAAGCTTTTCTTGTTTGTTTTCGTACTTTCAATTAAATTAAATAAAAATATACATTTCTTTACATTTATAATTATTTATTTACCTTCATGCTAATTGATAAATAAATAAGTATTTCAAAATCCTCAATCTAAACAATTGTCTATACTGCATTGACAATTGGCATATTAATAATCAATGAAGGAAAATATCTCAATTATTGACAATTATGTAACAAGCAAGTAATCAGTAATGTAAATGACACTTTATTGTCTGTGATAATAATAACTTCTAATCCCTCAGCATGCTCTCAGTAGCCTTATTGATTGTTAATTTTAAATATATTGAATATTGAGCTTTATACCCATTACTTAAAGTTCCATTTCTGAGGTGGTGCTCTGCAGTGATAGCAAAACCTTGAACGGGTTTGCCCGGCAATCATTACTCATTGTCGATAAAAACGAGCTTGATGAAACACGCGGTTATGTAGTGCTGCGGCTATTTACCTTTTGGACTCTCCGTTCTCTTAAAGTAAGCCACAGCTATTAACGCTTTTGACTATGCATACAATTTTCCACCCATAGTCGCTCAAAATAAAAAATATCTTCATTTGGTTAGACTTTTAACAAAGTAATTTCAAATCGTTCGACATGATTATACATGCTACCGCCGAGTTCGGAAGGAACTGAGAAGGAACCCGGCACGAAACTCAGTAGGTAACTACGCTTTTCAAAAAAAAATATTTACTGCAGACGTCGTCGCTTGACCTTGCGTTATAGCGTAGTTCAAAATGTGTTGATACTTCTTCAAAGACGTTGTGGCACTAAATGCCTATCTGAGAAGATGGCAGATCTACATATATGATCAACAGATAGCATATGGTGACCGGTTATAGAAGTGATAGAATTACCTATAAAACTATCTTGCCTCAGTGATTCAGGCAGGCATTTGAGGTCGAACATTACTACAATAGTAATTGATACCACAATCAGATCAAACTACTTAGCTATCTAACTGATGATAATGACTGATAACAGCGTAAACATTAGAGCGTGACGATAAATGTAGGTTTTTATATTTATTTCCGTGATCAAATGAGAACGATGGATTGATAGGTAGGGCCCCAAGTGTTGAAATGAATTCCAGAAATAAGGATTGATCAAACTAAATTAATCATTGTTTATTATGTATTTCTTTTCCATCATTTGTTCCATAAAATGTATAAATGCCAGATCCTGTCCATTTTATCTCTTAAGTACTCGTTATGCCTTCCAATCCAAATATGGCAATTATCGGAAGTCCAAGAAAGTTTAATTAAATAACGATAGACAGATGCTATTGCTATACTAAGCGTAAATATTGTTCCACCATGAGTTTAATCATGTGGCCAAACGAACCCAACAATAGCAAAAGCTTAGTGATGAGAACTAAATAAAAATTACTCATTTAGGACAAAGTTTTAGTGATTGTTTTGCTTAGAGTCAGGTTATATTATCATCCTCCTAATGCCATTTTATTTATAGTCGGTTTAATGCGTTCCCCCTTCCTTTTATCTCTTAGATAGTTTATCATTTATGTATTCACTTTTCAAATCCTTTCTAGCCGTGTCAACACCGCAATCCATCAATAGTTTCATAGGTCTTCCTCTTCTATAAGTAAGTAAAATCGTATTAGGGTCATAAGTCGGAATAGAACGTCTTAAAGACGCTGAATTTCCAATTGTTGATTAAATTAATGCGGTCGTAGGTTGACATGAGTATGTCAGGATCATAGCTCTGAAGCGTGATCAAATTGTCACAATCTAGACTATCTGGCTAGAATATCATTGTGATACCTACTGAATTATAATCCAATGTTGTAATTCGATATGATACGATACGAATTGTGATGTTTTGACGTAGGTATAAAGCTGTTTATTAGTCCTTTATGACTTTTATAATCAAACTAGCTGTGCCCTGCAGTTCCACTTAATTTCATGGGTGGCTATTATATTTTTTGAATTAAAAGTACCTGTATAGAAATAGATAGATGATCGTTGATGAAAACTCTATCAAGTTGGTATCGACATAATAAAACTATTTCCACTCAATTCAAATGATACTAATGTCCGTTCCATTTAGGACAAATAGAAGTCCCATGCGATAATGAAGCCCAATAGAGACCGTCGCAGACACACATACAAGTAACTAGATAACGCAACTACTTGGCAGTCTGCGCTCGTTTGCGTCATAGAAATGCGCGTGGACGTGCATCATTGTATTATGTTGTAGTGCACGTAGAATTAGATTATGAAAATACCTACACACGTGTGTCGCGCCATGTGCGCTTCTAAATCTATACTTGTTAGAAGATCTACAGCCATATACAGAAATTATAATAACGAAATCTTTTTTTTTTAAATGTCTTTCATAGACTTTAATAACTTGCACTCGGACGACACCAGGCAGATGCTACGAGCATTTATGTACGACACTAGATGCGTCCTCTTGCATTTTTTTCGATGCTGAGAACAAGATTGGGTATGAATGATCGCTGTGCAAAATTGCATAACGGAAATAAATGCCGGTTGCTCACAATTTCTGCATCGATCCTACCGCATGAATGAAATTATGAAAACAATTTTGTCAAAATGCACCCAACTTCGTCAAGTCAAATTGTGGATATCGTCTTAGTTATTTACGTTGAACTTTATCATTATGGTCGATTGGCTTACTCTTAAACAGAATCCTTTTGACTGTTATCTCTGAGTTATAACTAGTGACCTATTAATTGTAATACGGTAATTATAACTTTGAGCTCAAAAATGTAACCATTGTTCATGGAGCAACGATGCGGTCCGGGTGGTGAAGAAATGATGCCACATTCATGTCGGCATTTAGTTTCCATTTAACTGTACTCTTTTGCGCTACCGTCAGGAAAATAGTGCTCTCACGAATATGTTGAAACTTTAAATATCAGTATCTTGCTTTATATGTCATGTAGGTGATCAGCCACATCGGGTTGAATCAAGAGCTGACCCCAACAATGTATGGGATAAGGCCAGAGAGATGATGATGATGTATCTTGCTCAAATATCTAGGTGCGAGGATGCAATGAGGGCCAAGACAACTATGCAACATGTGTTTATCTCCAAGTTTTGATTGGCTAAATGAAAGCATCGTAGGTATTTCTTCCTTACGTCAATGTTCATTCAATCGCCGCGTGATACATATTCGCCTTCAACAATCTTCCTTCGTAGTCATCAATTGCAATATCCTATCCTATTTCTCAAATGTTTCCATGCGTAATAACTTCGCATGTTTCCGTTGCAGTACTTGCAGTGTTATGTAAGATTTTAACAACAATATTGTGGCCAGCCAATCGAGACATTGACTCGCCTTGACACTGATCGTGAACTTGAATTTCTTGCACTAGGTATTAATAAATCCGCACTACATTGCCCAGTGCTGTTCAAGGTTAATGTATTATATCCATGTGCGGTAGTTGCAAATTGGTAATATATTCACTATTTATACTAGGGAAAATAACATCATATACAGAAGATAAAATATGTATTTAGGTGCAAATTTTTTTTTAATACAATTACGCACATCTGATGTTAGGTTGTTATTACAGCCTATGGTCACTTGCAATACCATTACAATGTAATGTAGTGAAATGAATCTGATTTCAATTTACCGTCGCCAGCATTTACGTACACTCACTAAACGCGACTACCTGAACGATGGAGTTTGATCAATTATCTTGTAATGCAGCTTCTTGTATAACCGTCAAAGCTTCGTCGATTGCACAATCAGGGGAACGTGACACGTGAACTCTTTACATGACTTCACTTGACTGTTAAAATACAGCAGTCCGTGTATGCTGATCAATGGCTAACAGCTCGTGTCCCCTGTGTATTTGGTCCTTAATTGTTGCTCAATTTTTGCCGTCTGCAAGCCTTTTCTAGTCTCGCAGAAACAAGTCACATAGCTAACGTTGCGAGCGGCATTCACCCAAGATTGAGGACTCCTTTATCTGACTAGTCGTGATGATGATATGTGTTGGTCTGCAGTCCCCCTTCCGTCCCCTGTTGTCGTGTGCGCCGGTGGCGATGGTGACCTTCGACCGCGGCGCTCACTCCCAGGACATCACCAAGAACCTGCAGCTCATCACCAACGACAAGGTCAAGCTGAAAGCTGACCCCAATACTTTAAAGTAAGTGCCAAATACACTACTAGTCTAAGAACTAAAATGTATATCTATAATCTATACAGATAAATAAAAGTGTCTGTTAGTAATTCCAAAATTATAGCTTTTCACTCAATCCACATGAAAGTACTTTACACGGTACTGACATAGAAAAACCTTTTTTTTTCTCTGTCTGTCTCTCAGTCCGTCTGTTTGTTTGTTCCGGCTAATCTCCGAAACGACTGGACCGATTTTAACGGGACTTTCACTGGCAGATAGATAATGTTAAGGAGTAACTAAGGCTTTACTTCATTTTAATTAGGAAAAATAATTAGTGTTCCGCGGGCCATTCATTAAATTAAGTCTACGCCGGTGAAACCGCGGGCCACAGCTAGTTTTAGAATAGAAGTATAAACCTTGTAGTTATATAATTTACTTAGTTTGGGACTAGGTCAATGTTGGTGAAGTTGTTCCAAAATCTGATTTACGACTGATGCCATTTATCAAGATAAGATTTTTCTTTCACGCTTATTTCCTAAATAGTCAGATTAGATTCTAGAAATGTGATGGCACGTGTGCTCACTGATAAGCATAATTGGCGAGAGTTCCATTCATTTCAATAGCTTTGAGATATCAGAAACATTAGAATAAATTAATATGACTTTGACGCTCGTGTCCAGGCGAGAGGGCAACAGGCTTCAATGATCACTTTGTATACGTGGAGCAAAAACTGTGCAGCGACGTGAAATAGCGGTACTACTTATTAAGTCTGCAATTTGCTACTAGTCTGCCTGCTCGGTAACATTTAACACGGTACATTACGTGGTTACTTTGATCCAAATGAAAATTATAGAATCAATTTAAATTAACATCAATCATCACATCAGAATCCCAAAACGGACCAAAAGTGAAGCAATATTCAATGCCCCAAGTACTTATAGGTTTTGACTCGTTCGACCAGCGTGGCTCAAAATTGCGTTGAACCCGCCTCCGAAAAAGTATCAAAACAAAAAATCGTACGCTAAAACGCAAGGTCAAGCGATCACGGTAGAATATTTACAATCATATACTTGGGGTCTATCTACATAAGCTTGCACTCTATCTTTAAATCGTCCGAATGTAAACGGTGGCGGAATTGTCGCGGTATCTCAGGAACTTTCCTTCCCCGTTAAGCTCGCGGTAGTTTCAAGTCATTACACTTCACTCTACGTAACGAACTGGTAAAGATCAAAATTTCTTTAACAAGAATAGTTTTTGATTGGAATTAGCTAGTAGTTTTGCCTGTTGCCAGGATAATGTAATGTAATGATCTCCTAACGAATTTCAGTAACGGCGGCTAATCTTAACTAATCCCCGCCATGTGCGCAGGAGATATTATAGTGTACAAGTGTGTGCACAAACACAGGTGCACTCTTTATTTCCTCACTATCATAGTCCGATGGGACGGCAATCCGACACGATCAGAGAGAGATCAGACGTAGAACCAACGGCTTAACGTGCTTTCCGAGGCACGGGGAGTGTAAGCATCGCCAAATTCCAAACTCCGGGTATTTATTGTGAATTTCCTGGCAGAAAAAATCCGTTAGAGAATATCGCTCGTGTGAATAGATTTTTACGCTGATAGTACGTTATTGAACCTACATAATTTTTGATTCAGATTGGACAAGCCGACGGACAGGCCGCTATGCGTGATGATAAACTGGCTGCTGGCGCGTCAGAAGCACGTGATGAAGTACGCCAACTTATACCTGGAGCAAGGGTTCGACGTCCTCTCCGTGGCCTGCACGCCCTGGCAACTCATGTGGCCGCTCAAAGGTTCACAGGTGAGGTACCTGAAACTCACCAACTACTCATACTAAATAGTATTTTTCTTATTGTATACTTCTAAGGCGACAAACAAGCGTATAGTCCGCCTGATGGTAAGCGACTACTGCAATTCTTGAATGCTTATAACACCAAGTGTCACTCGCACGTTGTCTATAAGGTATGCCATCCTTGACATAGCATAATATAAACTATATCTCCACTCTTACTCCTCCCCTCCATGGAGCACCGACGACTTTACTACCCACAAGAACACAACACTACTCAAAAGTAGCATTATTTGGCTCCAATCTGTAAGGTGGAATGAATAGATCTGCGTGGGGGTATGACGCCTATGTAATAGGACACTTAGGGCCCTCCTTCCCTACTCAGATCCAGCTCCCTAGCTCATCCCCCAGCAACGCCCTAAGACGAGGTCCGAGTCCAGACCGGGGCGCCCTTAGGTATTTAAGTTTAAGCTCGGCTGGAGGCCCTTGGGTCTCGCCCTTTAGTCCGGTTAAGCAGTGGAGGTAACCCCCCCCCCTACCAACTGCGAGAGACCATATCCATAAAAAAAAAGGACCTCCTTCTGTCAGTTCAGTCGCGTCAGCATTCAAATTCTGGGAACCTGCAGACAAAGTAAAATTAACCTCACGCTTGACTTATAAATTTATGGGAATGACATATGTCACGTGACTGATTTATGTTATTTCCATACCCTTTGTATTGTTTCTATTAGCGCAAGTGAGAGTGAATGTTACTTTGTCCAAGCCTTCAGATATGAGTCTATCTTCTGTTAGATGCTGCTTGAATTATTTCAACTTCATCTTCAAGTTGGTAAAAGGTAAAAAGATGATGGTAATTGAAACTGTGCTTTATTGCAATGTATTAAAGGTTTATTTTCCTTCCAGCTGGTAGCGAGCGATGTGTTGAAGTTCATGGCTGCCAATGAAAATGCGTCTCCTTTAGTACTGCACGGGTTCTCCGTCGGTGGATACATGTGGGGCGAGGTGATGGCTCACGTTACCAATAACAAGGAATTGTAAGTATACAAACACTTTTGTACAAAATACTAAACTGTACTGTGATTACCACGATTCCTTTGGTCACCTTTTGAATTTGTTGGATACAATATACAGGGTATCGGGGAAACCGGGACAGCTCTTAAAATATGTGATAGGTTGTAATTTTAGGAAGCAATTAAAATTATTATGACAAAAATTTTCAAGTTCAAAGTTGACCATATCAATACCTTATTTTCGCATAAAAATCAGCTGTAACGTAGAGTTATTCACGTGAAATCTAACTAGGTTTTTATTTTTTTTCTCCCACTAATAAATCCTGAAGTAATCCCATAAAACCATTTTTCGATCAATTTCAATTGCTTAAGGCCTCGAGCTCTTCGGCCATAGCTTATAACTACGTTATTTGTATTTCACGATTTCAATATACACACATACTCACACACACACACTCTCACACACACAAACACACATACGCTCACACACATCCACGCTCACACACACTCACGCTCACACACACACACGCTCACTCACGCACGGACGCATACTCAGACTCATACACGCATACTTAGACGCACATACGCACACACATAATACAATAAGATTTAGACTATAGTTACCGAAAACACGCCTGCTCAATGCCATGTACTATAGTATAAGTGAATAATTTGTCTTGTAAGTGAAATTATCTGTAATTTCTTAAGACAATAAAGTTTCTTTAAACCCAACCCAATATAGTGATATACTCATAAAACCCTACAAATTTTAGAAGACAACTGTTCCTTTTTCTCCGACACCCTGTATAACGTTGGTTTTCCTTACCCATTCAGGACTGGATTATCCCTATAGGGGATCCTAGGCAATGCATATCGCGGCCTTTTTCGCTGTCGTTTTCTTACTTTTACCCTTTTATTCTCGGTCTCTGCCTAGGAAACTTCTGGTTAGCGGACGTCACTCGATTCCACCCGCGTAGTTCCCGTTCCCATGGGAGTACGGGGATAAAATATAGCCTATGTTACTCAGGGCGAATGCGTTAGTTTTCCAGTGGTGTAAGAATTTTTGAAATCGGCACAGTTTTTTTTGAGTTTATTAATTACAAACATACACACAAGAATAAAATCTTATTATAATATATGTGTAGATTTAAACCCATAATAGCATTTGTAATGTATGTTGTATGTCCAGGTACCAACCAGTAATGGACCGCATTGCGGCCCAGGTGTGGGACTCCGCGGCAGACATTAGTGAGATCACCATCGGAGTGCCCGCTGCCGTGTTCCCCAAGAACCAGATCATGCAGAAGACACTACGCGCTTATATGGAGTCAGTACCGATTGTTTACTCTTTATTTATTTAGTTCCTTGCTAGCTGTTACCCACGATTTAAGATAATTACAAACTAGCTGTGTCCCGCGTAAAAAGTAAGTAATTAAGCCTATATTACTCCTAGTAACATTAAACTATAGAAATTAGCCTGACCATCAGAGAGACAGAGATAATCTTAATTTGTATTTTTTGTAAGTATATGGTATATCTATATATATAAAAATGAATCCCCATTTCCCTTGGTCACGACATTACGGGTGAACGGCGGGACCGATTTCGATAAAAATTTTTTTTGTTGTGTTCGTTATTGTCAGGAGATGGTTCTTATAAAATGAGGTTTTGAATGAAAATATAGTCCCCTGTAACCGAACCATTGTATGTTTCCCCAGGTACCACATGAAGACGTTCCACGAGGCAGCCACAGCGCACTACATCAGGTCATCGCAGCTGTTCCACTCGCAGCTGTGCCGCGCGCCCGCCTTATTCCTGCTTTCCATGAGCGATCCCGTCGGCTCCCACACCAGCAACCGAGCCGTGCACGACTCCTGGACCAGCATGGGGATCAAGGTAACATCTTCCTATCCATACCATCTCATCGTCATCGACATGGCTTGAAGCCGGATTTAACTTTTAATGAACTGTGTGAGCGCCATCTAGTTTCTAACTAAGCGTAGCTTGTATCACGGGTTTCATCATCTAGACAACGGATTTAATATAACATGCCTTTTTAAAATGCATACTTATACAATGAAACCGTAGCGACTTATTCGTTGACAGTGATTTCGTATTCATTACTAGCTGTGCCCCGCGGTTTCACCCGCGTAGACTTAATTTCAAGAGTAGCTTATTTCGTGGAACCCTATATTTTTATATTATCCTTGTAACATCGGCTGTCTACCAAGTCCCGTTAAAACCGGCCTAGCCGTTTCGAATATCACCCGGAACAAACAGACAGCAAAAAATTTTGAAAATTGTTTTTTTTTTATGTATTATGCGCAGCCACTATTATCACAGAGCGCTCAGAACACATAAAAGCACTGATATCAGACATATTACCACCACTCATCCACAGACTTCATACCCGTTACTTTGTCAACAGTGTACATGGAAGTGTTGGGAGAAGTCTCCCCACGTGCAACACTTCTCGCACCACCGCAGCGAGTACCTCGCCGCTCTGTACGCACACCTCGACGCCCACGGACTGGTCTCACAGCCTGACAAGATGCGTATGCGGTTATAATACCACTGTACCGACTACTAACATAAGGACTAATGTCAACTAAGGTATGGACATCTTTGTAAACAAAGGCAGGTAGCCCTGGAGGTCGACTATAGTTTTATTTTATTGGAACCAAAATGAAATCTTAATACGCGCTTCTTGAATCCGTCATAGTTTACCCCCCATGCTGCAAAATATGAAATAGTTATTAGAGATTTTTTGGGAGGATTTCCAATAATTTTAGGAAAGCTAAAATGGATGCTTTCTAAAACGATCATAGTTAAACCTCTGGTGTTGCAAACATGCAAGTGTCCAGAAGGTGTTTTTGGTATATAGGTATTTCTCAAAGATTGGTTATCAGCTACGCTAATCTATTCTGTAATCGGAATCCTTACAGTAAATTTTAGTCTACTTGAATTAAACCTAAAATTCAACGTTTTAAATTAAATTACAAAAATCATATGAATATGTGTTGGTAATGTAAAAGTCTTGTATCGATAGCATGTACTGTATGCCCATACCTCAATGTTACAATAGTATTTTAATTAAGATAAATTTATATAGTTTATAATGTGAAGGGTGCGTTTCACAGTGTCTTGATAACGGCTAACCAAAGATAACATTCGAAATTTGAATTGTAGTTTATCATTAGCTGTTAGTGAGCAGTGACGTGCATTGCATATAAGCAGGTAAGCAGAAGTTACAATTAGTGATCACTGAATACACTCAATGTCATTTGTGTGTGTTTATGTGTATCTTTACCAAGACGTACGTACCTACGCCGCGTCACATAGGTATGTACTTAACACATTCACTGCTGAAATTTTGTCTTCTTCGTAAATTCTCTAACAGTTGGACGCGCAGGTGCGTCCTTAGCAGTGAATGCGTCCTGCCTACCTACCTACTTATTGTTTATGCCTACCCTGATGAAAATCCAATGCACGCCGCCCCTGTTAGTGAGATATTGTGAAACTACCCGAAAGGTTTGTATACCTCGATCCTAAAATAAAGTTATTTATATACAAAGGGAATTAAGTTAAGGCATCTGGATAGTAATATAATGTCCTCGACCATATCTATTTTTCTTTTAGACTTCTAAAAGTTCGAAATGGTATTCGTTAAATAAATTGTGTGTATCTTATTTTACTATAAAGTTTTTAATTTTTAAAAATCTTATAGCTCCTAAGTAAATTTGAAGCACCTAATTTGTTAACTTTTGTCTCTTTTTCACGCGTGACATCTCTTATAAGTGAAAAGAAGATGGAAGTTTTCAACTGTCATAAGTAGGATAAAATGGTCCAACATATTATGTTAGTATAAACATATTTGGATCCGTTAAAGGCTAACCAAATTTACACGAAAGAGATATCAATTCTCATGTTTTATATTTGCACCTATTTAAATAAGTAGTATTATTTTAGATTTCCCCGTAAATGTATTGCGAATTTAAGAAGGCAGTTCAAATCATAGATCGAGGGGCCTACCATCATCGGTTTAGCTCATCAGCTTCTCGGCTTAGACGTTTCTATGTGATACTATAGTTAAACGTCAAAGCTAAGAAGTAAGACGTCACTGCTATATCGATGATAGTAAGCCCCCAGTTTAAGTCTTTAGGTTGGATTGTTATGAAGTTTATGATGCAGAATAAAACAGTGATACTAAATCGTCTGGTTTATAATTGTACGTAAGGTGGTAAAGTTTTAATTACGGTAGACATACCCTCTCTTGCACCGCGCTGCTTTAGGTCCCGTCACGAGCTAAGAGCGCTGATCTTGCATGCGCAGTTATGAATCTGTCTATATATATCCATTTTTTTTACGATATTGTCTCTCGCAGTTGGTAAGGGGGAGTTACCTCCATTGCTTAAACGACTTTGTAACCATAGATATCGCATCTCTTTTTTATACAGTTTATGTGAGTACTGAATGCAAAAAACAAATAATAGTTCGGACGGAAATCTTGAACTGAAAATTCTTATCGTTTAAAATATTTACAAGTAAGTTTTTATACTTTAGGTTTTATATTTAAGTAATCTGTAATTGAGTTATTGAATAAAAAGTATAAAATATAACGTTTTTTAATCAAATATAAGGTCATAATTGCGTATACTCAGAATTAGTATCTTAAGATACAGCGTGGATATAAAAAAATCGGAATGGAATAAAATTTAAATTGTTTTACAAAATCGTGCACTACCCTGAAAGTGAAGATAAATTTAAATAAAATATCCACAAGTCGGGATAATTTCCCAATCTTTTTTCCCCTATGAAAGTTAATTCCATTTCAACAGTTGAGAATTGGTTTTACATATACATATTTGTATCAGCTTACGACTAGATCAACAGTACACGAGAACAAAATATATAACTTATACACTTTCACCTAGAATATCCTAGAATATATCTCTAGGTTTCCTCATCCTCTTCTTTTTCCCTTTCGTATTCTTATTGACTATCTGTTTGGGTTGCTTAACCCTCTCCTTGGCGGCCATCTTGAGTCTCATAGATCGTTTACTGGTCTTCTTCTCAAGTTTAACATTCTGTCTGTGCAAGTCAGCTTGTGTCCTCAATTTGTGGCTATTCCTCATTTTATGCTGGCTCCCTTCTTTAGCCGTCAATCCTGTATACTCCCCTGTCTCTTCTTGTCTCTTGACAAACTTCCCCGGTTCGTTTTCTCTCTTGGTACTCTTCTGATTTTCAAATCTACCCTTTTTTACGTAACTCTCGTCTGGAGCCGTTTTCATCTTACGTTTCCTGTTCTTCTTGTTAGTGTTTGTGTGTTCTTCTTTATTCGCCAACGGATTGTTGGCTATTGACTTTTCTAGACGTTTCTTCCGAGCGTTTAGAGCTGTACGGTCTTCTATTGAGAATGATACAATGGGTCTCTGTGAAAAAAAGGTTAAAAATTGTGATATCAAATTTTCTCAAGTGGAAAACAACCACACGTTCCACTTCATGGTAACCAGTTACCGTCATCACGTGCGTAAACCTTGTCAATCTCTTGACAACGATGAATAACCATAAAGAAGAAGAAGAAGAATGAAGTTATTAGTCTCCGATAATTTTTTTATTATATTATAAGTATTGATAGACAATAAAGTAGACAAGAAGATTTAAACACTCACATTATTCTTATCGAAGATGTCCGGGTTGTTGTTCAGTTTCCGAAGGCACGCCAGCGCGTCCTCATGGGCCATGAACATCACGAAACCGTAACCCTTCGAACTGGAAAATAAGAATTACTTATATACCAACCGTCAATTTGTAGCATAGACATGGAATTATTAATCAAACACGGTCTCTATGTTAATTAAATATATTTGAATGGCATACAAAAGTTCTCGTGTTATTTCATAACGGAAACTTTTTCTTAAAAATGTGAGGTCAATGATCTTGGCCTCCTTCGCCCTCTTATTACGATGGTCGTTAATATTTTGGGTAACAATATCTTAAGAGGTTAGAAAGAACTTCATGGATCAATCAATATTTCGAAACTGTGTGAAGAGTTACCTAAGATCTCACAACGCACTACAAACTTTTTTATCTGCAGATATGAGCATATAATAGAGACGAGTAGTTCAATTGGTAGTGCAACTGCACGGTTTGTAGGAGATCGTGGGTTCGTATCTTGTTCTGTGTTTGTATCAATTGTAGTTAATGTTTATACAAATCATTACAAAAATATTGAGGGTATAATAATACTGACGGCTGCTTCCCGTCGTGGGCAGGCGGCGCTCGCAAATCCCTCATAACCCTCGCTTCGGTGATGACAGCGCGCCGACCCACGGCCGACGAGCACACGCGGCGCAGGCGGGCGTCGTCGCACCCGGGGGGCAGGTTCGATACCACCAAACGGTATCGAGACACGAACCTTGCACATGAAAAAAGGTAATATGTATAATATGACATTTTGTATGAAAGATATGGCTAGAAGGGGACTGGATGCAGATATGGCGGCTGATAGAGAGTAATGAATGGGAAAAACACACACAGCGCCGGCCATAAATAACATGGGATGGGGAGAGGACAGGACAGATTGATGATGAGTTATAAATAATAAAAATAAATACAAGAAGGCTATTGTTAGAAGTGGTAGTGGATAAAACACAATTTAATTTGCACGAGACGTTTATTCGACAAATTTTTAAATCGAAATGAGAGCGTTACACTGTTTACAATCGTTTTTATAGAACTCTATTTGACATAACGGCCATTATAAATGTTGCTACACTTAAATTTAAACTTACACATTAAATGAACCATAAATTTATTATTTATGATTTATACCATAATGCTTATAAAACTATTATGTATCTGTAATTTGAAATATCTTAAACACAATCATATTGCCATAGATAATATTTAGTAAAGATAAACTTAATGTCTATCACTCGGCCTTTCCTGACAACCAAGTTACGCCCTCGTAATTTGAAAACTAATTGGAGATAACACATAAGAGAAATAAACAAAAAAAAAATATATCCAAATATACATGCACACTAGATACAATCAACCAAATTACTTAATAATTAATTGATTACATGATAATTATTATTCATATTTTAATTTTGCTCTTTATTTCTATTATTCATTTTGTTTCTTACATAATCATTACGGGACACACCCTGTTAAGCAATGGTTATGTAAAGGGACACACCCAGGTTTTAGTATCACGCGAGAGAGCCCTTTGGGACACACCTACAAAGAGTCACTCTAACATGATGGACCACCGGACACACCAGGATGATCCTTATAGACCACCGGACACACCAGGATGATCTTTATATACCACCGGACACACCAGGGTGATATTTAAGCTTGCATACATGATATCTTTATGATTACTGATACCTGTTACATTGGTTTCATAATATTTTGTGTTGACGCCATAATTTTCATAAAAAATAAATGTATTTTCAAAATAATTATACCAGCTTCAATTTAATAATCAAATATCCAATGAACTATTTTTCTGAGGTACAAAATTCAACTCTGTCTTAGCTTGTCATATCATCCGAACTATCACCATCGCTCATTGTCTGAACTGCAAACTTTTTCATCCTATCCGAAGCTATCACGTTGTTGTATTTTCTACCTCTTTTATTCAAGGATGTAACTCTGTATCTGTCGTTATTAAATACCTTTACAACTTTATATGGGCCCGCATATTTATCAACTAGTTTACCACTAGTTAGGCCTTTCTTGATTATACGTCTCTGGACTTGCACCAGGTCACCTATCTGATACTTAATACTAGCAATTCTATTTTTATCGTACCTATCTTTTGCCTTCCTAGCCATTTCGATTGTATTACTTTCAGCTTGAGCTCGTAGTTGGGGTAAATTTGAAACGCACTGTACTCTGTTAGGTGAATCTATTTCAAAACGCGGCTTGTATCCGTAAAGTAACTCAAAGGGGCTCTTTTGTGTAGTGCTGCTGATAGTTGTGTTAATGCCTCGTTCGACTTGGGGCACAAATTGCTCCCAATCGCTATCATTTTCACCTGTATACGCAATTAAAGATTGTAAGATGGTACGGTTATACCGTTCTACTTGTCCATTAGCTCGTGGACAAGCGACCGCATTTTGGACATGGCGAATTTGTTTTTGTTTACAGAAATCTAGAAATTCGTAGCTTGTAAATGCTTTGCCTTTATCAGTAATTAAACGTGTTGGTAAACCAAAAACCCGAATAAGTAAGTTTAGTGTGGTTATGACGTGAGATGTACTTGTGTTACGAACCGGTTGAAGCCATGTGAACTTTGTGAATGCATCTACAATGACAAGGAGATATGTATTTTTGTTCCTAGAGAGACAGAATGGACCCAGGTGATCCAGATGCCACGTCTGCCAAGGGACATTGCCTTTGTCAATTGGATTGAGGAAACCACGGCGCTTTCCTGTCGGTACCTTAGCAAATTGACAAGAAATACAACTTCGAACGTATTTGGTGACAAAACGCCTTAGTTTCTCAAACCAATAATCGCGTTTGATGAGTTCTATGACCTTAGTTTCGTTCATATGCCCATTGTCGTCATGAAACATTTTAGTGATACGCCACCTAACGGATTTTGGAATAACAATTTTGAGCTCTTCGCCTACCTTTCTATGTAAGATACCATCTTTAATCATGTACAAGTCTTTATATTCGGGGTTTTTAATGTTCGCAACAATATTTTGTAATTTGATATCACCGCTTTGTACTGCTAATACCCAATTTTGTTCGGTGATATGGTAAATAGGTAGAGCACCTCGGCTAAGCGCGTCCACATGTTGCATTCTGACCCCCGGCCTATACTGCACCGTAAACTCAAAACTCTGCAACTCTAACCACCAGCGCCCTATCCTAGGAAGCATATCTTTTTTGGTCCAAGTAGTACTGAGAGCCTGACAATCGGTCAACACTGTGAAAGGCTTACCTAACAAGTAAACCCGAAATTTCCTTATACTCAAAACTACAGCCATAGCCTCAAGTTCGTATGAGTGATATTTCTGTTCTGTTGCAGTAGTTTGTTTGCTAAAGTATGCAACCGGCTTTAATTGCCCATCGGCTTGTCTTTGGAACAGAATACCACCCACACCGTGACTCGAGGCGTCCGTGTGTAGTTCTGTTTCGAAACGAGGATTATAAATGGCAAGAACAGGCTTAGCTATTAGCGCCGACTTAATATCTTGAAATGATAACTCTTGCTCGTTATCCCAACGAAAGCTTTCATGCTTTTTAAGCAAACAAGAAAGGGGGCGTATTCTATCTGCAAAAGACTTAATAAACTTTCGAAAATAGCTTGCAAGTCCAATAAAACGTCTCAATTCATGAACATCCTTAGGAGCAGCAAATTCAGTCAGAGCTTTAACTTTATCGGGGGATGGTTTTATCTCGCCATATGAAATAATGTGCCCTAAGTATTCTATATCGGTCTTTAAGAAAGAACATTTGTCACGGCGCAAAATTAATCCAGAGTCTCTAATAATTTTTAAAATTTCCTCCAAATGTTTAAGCGCATCGGGTACAGTCTTTGAAAATAAAAGGATGTCATCAATAAAGGCAGTTGCGAACTGAAATCGGTGCTGTCCTAACAACGAATTCATCGCTCTCTGAAAGACAGCAGGCGCATTCGCCAGACCAAAAGGCATTCTTTTATATTGAAATTGCCCAAAAGGTGTTACAAATGCTGTATACCTACGACTCTCAGGATGCATGGAAATCTGATGATAGCCCGCTGCCAAATCAAGTTTTGTGAACCACCTTTCAGTGCTTAGCCTGTCTAATTGATCCTGAATTAGTGGCAGAGGGTAACGATCTTTCTTTGTCAGCTTATTGAGTTGTCGATAGTCGACACACATCCTATACTCGCCAGACTTTTTTGGGACAAGTATCACTGGACTGGCATAAGGGGAGTTACTAGGCTCTATAATATCTTTTGTAATGAGATCATTAACAATTTCACGAACGACTTCCTGCTCCTTCAGTGACATTCGATAGGGACGGCAATAAAATGGAATATCGGTCGATAGTTCAATTTTCATACTGACGTCGCATTTACCTAACCGAGACTCATCATCAAAACAATGACTGAATGATTGCAAAAGGCTTTCTAGTTGCATTAGCTCGCTACCCTGTAAATCAGTATCACATTTCTGAATGTCATCAATGTGACCGTGACCGCGTGCAATACAACGTGTTGAATACAAGGTTAAGGGATCTAATTGAAGGTTATAAACATCTATACAACTTACGTTATCATAGATGTCTGTAGTTTGTGCGGGTATATCTATTTCTTTGCCTAAGGACCTGTGTTCGGATCGATGAATCCGAATTTTATTAGTATCGACTTGGTCTTCTGTATATACTATAATACGATTCAAGCCTTGTTCGAGAACAGTATCATGTGGTACTTTAAGTTCTATTTTGGATAAGGGAACCTCATATCCACTAGAAAAGGGTAGTTCCCTATTCAAAGAACTATTATCATCTTTTGAAAACGTGAGGGTTTGGGACGTCTTCGTTAAAAATATACCGGGCAATTCACTAAACGCACGACCTATAATCATGTCAGTATCTTGAAGTTCGTCCCGCACTATCAACACGGACGTATCAACGCAAACACCATCAATACTAAGTTTTAGGAAACCTTCACCCTCAGGTGATATGACCTGGCCACCGTAGCCTCTTATGCTAGTCCGACACTGTGCATTATAAGTTAAACCAATTCGTCTTGCCGCACTTAAGGTAATAGTATTACACGCACTACCTAGATCAATATAACCTGTCAAGTTGCAACCGTTAGCAATGACAGTTTTATGGTATTTGCGATCGCCCTCATCAATGGGGCGAATAGCATATAGTTTAGAACTCTTATCCTGACTACTCTCACGAGCAGAAGTATTTTTAGAATCAGGTCTATTAGGGTTCATGTTTTTCAGGCTGTAGCAATCCTGACGTTCATGACCTACTTTATTACAATATGAACACTTCTTAGACATCCTACAATCCTCCGTTTTATGACCGATTTTATTACAGGTAGTGCAACGTAAATTATTTCTACATTGAGCGGTCGTATGACCCCGCCTGCCACAAGTAAAACATTTAAATCTACTGGGTTCCATAGTGTTAGCTTCACCTGGTTTTTGTTTGTCAGTTATCATAGTTTGGGTTTCAACCGCAGCATCTGTTAAATAATTGAGCAAAGAACGAGTATCCCTACAACCCGCACCACGAGCTCCCGCTTTTAGCAATGGGTCGCTTAACGTATAAATAATAACATCACAAATCATATGATCTGATAGTTCACAAAGTTTACCCTGAGCTAATTTCTTATAATAAAAATCTATTACCCGTTCATCCTTGCGCTTTGTGACGGTTACGAAGTCGTGAAGTTTTGCTGCCAGTCCTCGTCCCGCTGGAAAGAAGTCTGCTAGTCGCTGCTTCCATTCATTCCACGAAACATCGATGTCTTGTTGGTGGCCAAACCACAGCAACGCGTTCCCCTCCAGACTGGCGGTCATGTGGTAGATCAGCGTCTTCTCATCCCAGCCGTAGATTTTTGCCAGGGATTCCAGCCGGTGCAACCATGTGTGAACAGACATCGTATTAGAATTTCCATCAAATTTAGGAACATTCTCAGGTTTGCCCAAGAATCGCAGATTATTTTCAAAATGGAGGGTAGAAGTAGGTTTATTTGTGTTGGACCCAAAAGATTGATGACTGTTACTTTGTTCCATTATTTCTCGATTAGTAACGGATGGTACTTGGGGTATGTTACTTAATGGCGTACCTGAAGTAATTGGGTGGCGCGAAGACTCGTCCTGTGATATAGCCACTTCGATCGAGCTGGTCAGCGCTGCATTAGATTCGGCTTCTGGTTGTGTGGATGTATCATTCTTCTGCTTGACTAATTCTTCCAACATCTTTTCTAACCGTGTTAGCCGTTCTGTATTATTAGGTCGCGAACTTCTTGGCTTTCTTGACTTTTTGGTCGGCACGTGATTGTCAGGAGGTTCTTCCTCATCAGAGGAATACATTACATGGTGTCGCCGACGACTCATAGTGGAACGTAAGTTCTTGGAAAAGCAGTAAAATCAGAAAAAAAAATTGCTTTTCGTAATCCCACTTCTGACTTGTTAGAAGTGGTAGTGGATAAAACACAATTTAATTTGCACGAGACGTTTATTCGACAAATTTTTAAATCGAAATGAGAGCGTTACACTGTTTACAATCGTTTTTATAGAACTCTATTTGACATAACGGCCATTATAAATGTTGCTACACTTAAATTTAAACTTACACATTAAATGAACCATAAATTTATTATTTATGATTTATACCATAATGCTTATAAAACTATTATGTATCTGTAATTTGAAATATCTTAAACACAATCATATTGCCATAGATAATATTTAGTAAAGATAAACTTAATGTCTATCACTATATATGATTGTTTGTAATGTAAGAAAAACTGAGCTGAAGTGTTTTCTATACATTCAAACAATTTATAATTAGATGGAACAATAGTTTATTTGCTTGGCACAGGAGCCTTCCCATGAGCTCTTATTGCCATGATAGTTTCACTCATTTATGAGACAGATGTATGTGACGTGCATACATCTGTCACTGTCGCACAACTGAATTAACATTGCAATAAGAGCTCATGGTTGGGCCCCAGATAGTAACTCCACGTATAGTTATATAGTATCGGGACTTATCACGATTATTTAGTGAGTATTCAGAAAAATACCTCGACGTTTCTTTTGGTTTTTACCAATAGTGGTCGCGACCTGATTTGAACCAAATCGAATCGTCGAGAAATGTTATAAAATGCTGACTATAGTGACAGGTCTCAAGAATCTACAACTATGAGCACAAAATCACGAAAGTTTTATAAAACAAAAATAACTAATACGTCATAATAATGAGTGTAATAGGTACCTGTTCAAATTCTTGAGCATCTGCGTCTTGCTGCGCTCGAGTGCCAGTCGCTTGGCCATGTCTGAGGCCGAGACACCCACCGCCGCCTTCGTGCCCGCCACTATCACTACACACACACACCACATTTAAATATAGCAAACATTTTTGAAATTACAAACAGATACTTCAATTTTATTCATTACTAGAGATTACAGTACTAGAACCAAGTCATACCTCCTTCCTTGACCAAGTACAAGTTCCTGTTGTCCTTGGCGTCTTTCTTGGAGCTGTTCTGAAGGCTCTCCCTCTTGAGGGCTGGCTTCACCACCAACACCTGACCGTCGAGCCGCAGCTGGTCCGCGGGGAGGGACATCAGTTTGTCCGCATCTTCCTTGTTCTAACATACATACATAGTCATCTACACTAATGTTATTATAAAGAGGAAAGATTTGATTGTTTGTTTGAATTGAATAGGCTCAGAAACTACTTGATCTTGAAAATTCTTTCAGCAATAGATAGCTACATCATCAGCGAGTAACATAGGCTATATTTTATTTCCGTACTCCCACGGGAACGGGAACTAAGCGGGTGAAACCGTGTCACGTCCGCTAGTTATTAATATAATATGGTAAAGATACGAAGAGAAAGATGCCTTGGAAATGATTGATCGTAATTTAAAAATATGTGTGATGAATTTCATTACCACAATTGTTCGAAAACACATCCTGCAACTTGAAACTAATTAAAATAACAAAATAAATAAGTAAATCTCAATTTCTAAACATTTGGTCAAAGAATCTATACTAATATTGTAAATGCGAAAGTATGTCTGCACCTTTTCTGAACTGATTTGGCTGACATTTGAAAAAGGGAGTGTTTTGCTTCTAAGGTAAGCTGTAAATTAGAAGTATCTGACTAAATATCGCTCATCTAGCTATATAATGGCACATCTTCATCATATACTGTACTGCATTCATCGGGCAATATGTGCAATTATATTGTTAGGTGAGTTATATGTTAGTAAACTCACCACAAACTTAACAAAACCAGATCCTTTAGAGTGCTCGGTCATTTTGTCCACACATATGAGCGCATACTTGACCGGGCCCGTCTTCTCAGCGAACTCCTTCAGCAAGTCATTGTCAATAGTGAATGGTATGTTCGTTATGAACACTGTGCATCCATCCTCAGCGTCATTCAGTTTTATCCTGACAAATTTAAAACTCCTTTAAATTGGGCAATTAAGACTTATGGTTAAAGATATTTATTTCTCAAAAGAATACATTTTTCGTTTAGCTGAGAAATACAATTTGAATCTTATAGTATACATAGTTTACAAACACATACAAGTGCCGTAACGGCGTTATTAAAATAGTTAAGCATAATCTCATAAGTGAAGTGGGTTGTGTTATTAAGAATGTAACAGATTATGAGGGTAGTGCGATAAATAAAACAAGTCCAATAGTGCAACCACGTCGATGCAAGTGTGTGCATTAACATGATACCAGATAGCAACGGTTTTATTACGTGTTGGATTTGGGTCTCTTTTACTTATTTGTGAGTTAGTTGTGTATATTTGTTCAATGATTTATTAAAGTAATTTAATATTTTATAGCTAGTTTTTTATTATGTGATTTTTTAATTTATTTTTGAATAATGCCATAGATTTTAACTGAAGACTTCTTTATTTTTGGTAAAAAATAAAAGCCGTGGTGGCCGTGGGGTTTGAGCAGTCGTATGCTACGCAATTGACGCAAGTTCCAATCCCAGCGGGGCCTGTACCAATGAATTTTTCATAAAATCTTATGTGCAGTAATTTCACAGCACGTGCTTTACGGTGAACGAACACATCATGAGAAGACCTGCATATGTCTGAGAAGTAATTCAAAGATGTATGTATAGTGCCTGAGATGGCGATAGATCACCATCTGTCACGTTGGCACTTAATCGTCTTCAGTGAAAAGCGGGTGTTGTTATTACAACACCTCTGGCTACAGTTGCACTAATTTGCGTGAAACAGCGCAATCTATGAGCGCACTGTTTCTATCACATACAAATACTTTGAAGTCAACACGACGACGGTAGAAAGAGAACTCACACTAGGCACTCCGCAAATCTATTTTACAGCAGAGCCTATGGTAATACATAATTGAAAGTATTATTAATTAGTATGTAATCTTACCTTTGTCTTTCTGGCGGTCCGCTGGTTTGACTGAGCTGATCATCCATATCTTCATCTTGCTCATCTCCGGATTCCTCGTTTTCAACATCCTCCTCGTCTTCTCCATCCTCCTCATCTTCTCCATCTTCCTCATCCTCCTGTTCACTGCCTTCACTCTCTGCTTCACTATTATCATCAGAATCTTCTGACTCGCCTGATAAGTTCATTACAATTATTATTGTTTGGCGTCACGAGTAATGAACGCTGGTTTTGAAAATGGTTAGAAAATTTTTTGGGTTTTGTATGGCGCGAACAAGAACAAATATATACACAGTTATCCTTTATTTTAGCTAAGCGATCAAAACTCATGACGGCACTTGTTGTACTGTGCTATCTGTTTTGGGTGTGATCAATGCAATACACAAGTTCAAAAATATAAACAGTTTAAAGTATACTTCATTACAATATTATGCAATTATGGTTACCAGAATTCAGGATATAAAGTTCAAATAACAGTGTTTACGTCATCTAACTCTATTCAATCTACTAATTGGATGTGACAGAAGAACAAACTATTAAATATAATACTGTTGAATGCACACTTATCACAACCGAAAAAAGCTATGAGACCTCACAAACTTATCTGACCCGGATTACACGAATGACGGAAGAAATCGAAAGGTACACGCTTCTTTCGACGGGAACAAGTGTGTGTTCACCTTAAACCTATCAGTAGGAAACTCACTTTTAACTTCTGTCTTAAGTTCTTCACTAGTGTTAATGGGGATGTCATCATCATCACTGTCAGACTCTTCCTTCTTCACCTTCTCCTCCATTTCCAGCTGCTGGTTGACGACATGCTGCATGTACTTGTCTTTAGCCACGGCCCAATCCACTGAGATTGGACGACCTTAGGAAGCAATCAAATATAAGTAGGAATATATGCAAGATGTATTGAGTTAATTTAGATCGTTTTAATGAGATGGTTTGTAGTTCATTACTGCAATCCTACAGTAAGGGCAAAATGTGATTTCTATTTAATAATTTATTTTTTATTTTTTAAGATTAACTCCTTGGATGTGAATTACTAATTTCGTATATACCGCAATACAAGATATTATTATAGAACATACCGCTCCCATCACGAGCTAAGAATGAGACCTTGAATTGTAGTCATTTTATTTATTTATTTATAAGTCTGCCTCTGTCTGTAAGTCTAAGCACAAGACAAATAAAGGCATTATCAGTATCCCTACTATATTTCATTGCACATTCTTTACTAGTGATGGGACCTGTACCACTTAACCAGTTGTAATATTAATCCAGTTCAGTGATTGTAAGGTAAAACTCATTCTCACATTAACTAATTTTAACTATCCAAATTAGCTATTATATGATTAAAAATAAATAAACTACAACAGCTTTGTAACTTACCTAAGAAGGGTTTCATATTAGTGTTCAAAAGTGCCTTCTTTGCCATGGGTACATTTTTAAAGTGCACAAATGCACAGCCCACCAATTTCCCATCAGGTTTTTTCAGCAATTTGACCTCTAAAATTTCACCATAAGGTTGAAAATGCTCTTTGAGTGATTCCTCAGTGGACTTGAAGGACACATTACGTATAATGAGACGAGCATTGCGGTTGACTCTCACTTTGTTCTTGTCTTCTTTAGCAGCATCACTCACCTCTGGTTTCTCTTCTGAAAAATTAATAATGCAAACCACTATTAATAACTTGTTTCAACCCCATTGTTTCATCCGCATAGACTTAATTCCATGTATGCCCTGCAGATTCTCATGTATTTTTTAAATTAAGGTAGCCTAAGTTACTCCTTGTAACATTAGCTCGCCAGTGAAAGTCCAGTTAAAATCGGTCCAGTAATTTTGGAGATTAGTCAGAACAAACAGACACAACCAGACAGAGAAAAATCTAAAACTTGGTGTTTTATGTGGGAGCTGTACAATATATAAATAATATGCATTTGTTGAAAAACTGTTAATTTTGAATTACAAACAGACACTCCAATTTTATTAATCTGTATAGGTAATATACCTGTCTCATTGAAGAGTATGAGAGATAAGAGTAACTGAACATTTATTTGGTCACCTTAGACCAAATAAATGTTCAGTTTTGATGTCTGAAAAATAGCTACAGGAGTACACACAGTGTCTAAATAAATAAATGTATGATGGCTTACAAAATGTATAAAAAATGTTTATACATACTTTTAACAACTGGTTTATCATCCTTAGAAGGGACACTCTCTGTCCCCTTCCTGGCAGCATCCTTGGCTTGGATTTGTTCAGTGTACTTATTTTTAGCTACTGCCCATGCCACGTTGATGGGGCGCTCTGCAAAACATAAAATTTTGCTATCACAAGCCGAAGTTGATTATTTGAACTAAATTTCAATAATTTTTTTATAAAAATCGATATTATTCAGGAAAAATACATTACCTAGAAATGGTTTCTTGTTAGTAGCTGCCAGCGCCTCATTGGCCATTGGCACATGAGTAAAATGCACAAATCCACACCCGACAAGTCGTCCATCAGGCTTCCTCAGTAGTTTCACCTCTTCGACTGTACCATAAGGCGAGAAATGCTTCTTCAAGTCTTCTTCGGTCGCTTTGAACGAGATATTTCTGACTATCAACCTCGCATTGCGATTCACGCCATCCTTGAATTTTGAGTTATCGTTGCCTGTATTCTCTTCAACGTCCGGGAGGCCCATGTTTAAAGATTTTTATTGATTTTCTTAAATACGAGAAAAGTGACTTCACGTGTTATACCAAAACATAACCCTAAATATTTGAAAGTTTACCATTCGTTGCTAACTAAGTACCAGAAACAGGGGAAATTAGATCAAACACTGATTTAAGAGTAGGAAAAAAATTACAATAATTTTTAGCAAACCACACAATTTTATTTCGGAAATCCACTCGAAAATGAACCGATCGAACACCGACACCGTCTGTTTATTTCTTGACTTATTGACAGTTAGTTAATTAACATTTGTCAAAATGTCAATCAAGTCAGCTGTCAATATCTCTATTCTTTACTTTAGAAGCCAAAGTTATACCTATAATATGTTAAGTAATATTTTTCTGTCTCAGACTGACAGAGATAAATGTCAGTCAGGCAGTCAGTGTCATTAAAAATATTTGTAAATAAAGTAATGGTTTAAGGTTAAAATAAAAAAAAAATAAAAAAACACTGAAAATGAATACTCGTAATTTATTTAGAATGTGTAATAAATTATTACTACCGAAAACAGTATCAAGAGGATACGGTTACAAAGTTGTCAAGCGTCCTGATTTGAATACTTTGAAGGTACCTTCACCATCGTCGGCACCTACTTTGATGACGATATTAAAAGAGAAAATAAGATTAAACGGACCTTTGACTGTTGCTGAATACATGCACATCGTAGCTACAAATCCCACCGAAGGCTATTATATGAAGAAAGAAGTCATAGGCGAGAGTGGTGACTTCATAACTTCACCAGAAATTAGCCAGCTATTTGGTGAAATTATGGGAATATGGTTTTATGTTGAAACCCAAAAAATGTGCACAGGGAAACCATTGCAAATTGTTGAACTTGGCCCTGGAAAAGGCACTTTAATGATTGATATTTTGAGAGTAAGTAGAACTTGCTGTTATCATAGTCATTTAAAATTAATCTATAATTAGTTGGTGAGTTGTATCTGCATACAACAACTAAACCGATAAACCAACCAAATTAAAGTGTCTTTTAAATATCTGCAGTTGTATAGAATCTTAGTAAAAACATATTCTTGTTATTTTAATGTTTGTATGTTTTTGAAATTTTTCTAAATCTTACAGGTTCTCAATCGCCTAGGCTATGAATCATCAGATGTTTCACTACATCTAGTGGAAATCTCAGAAACCATGCAAAATATGCAGGCCAACAGACTATGTGTCTCTCACAGAGTTACGGACCTTGACTCTCCACATAATTATGAGGTAAAGCTTTTTCATGGATTATTTAAATTTTAATGAAACTATGGAAGCTGAGCCTCTTTTTCCTGAAAATAGATTTTTTGAAATTTTCTATGGTATCATTTACAACTAGTTCTCTACCTTATGGGTGCTAGACTTGCAATAAATTAGGTTTTGATTTCATACAAAAACTTTTATATTTATGTACTTCCAGGGAGAGACAGTGAGTGGTATGAAAGTGTACTGGTACAATGACCTCAAGAAAGTACCAAACAATTTCTCTTGGTACATTGCTCATGAATTCTTCGATGTGCTGCCTATTCATAAATTTGAAGTGAGTATTTCTGGAACTTATACATTTTCGGTGAAAAGTGGGTGTTGTTACGACAACTTTGCTAACCCCTGTTTGGGACATTATCCTTGTGCCACTAGCTGCAAATCAACCTGAATGAGGATACTTCTTCAACTAATTTCCAAATTAAAACTATTTTTGATTTAAAATTTTTGTTTGTCTTCTAGAAAACAGAAAATGGCTGGCGTGAACTACTCATAGATCTTGATGAAAATGGCAAATTTCATTACCGAATAGCAGCCAATGAAACCAAACCAGTGCAGATGCTTATTCGACCGCCATTAGATTCTGGTGATAGGACTGAGCTGGAGATCAGTGCTCGGGGTCTGGGGATAGCCAGGCAGCTGGCTCAGAGGGTGGACGAGTATGGTGGCATAGCATTAATAGCTGATTATGGACATGAAGGCGAAAAAGGGGACACATTTAGGGTATGATTGTATATTTTCTAAAAGTCTATGTCTAACTTGAATGTTTACAGCTGTTGTAGAAGGGTTAGCTTCACCTAGTCAACTGTATATTGATGGTATATATTGATATACATCAATGTCATATTAGGTGTCAATGAAGTAATTAAAATGTCGAGCTTATGTTATATGTGTATTCCATGTAAGACATGGTCTGTGCAAGAAGGGTTGCCATATGCAATATTATACAATTTTGGTATATACATATAAATCATGATGCCAACACTTCACTCATTTGTGAACAATTTGAGTTCTACATTTTACTGATGATTATATTTTTATTCTGATGTTCCAATTGTTTGCAGGCATTCCACAAGCACAAAGTAGTGGATCCACTAGAAAACCCTGGGAATAGTGACCTCACTGCTGATGTAGACTTCTCTCAGCTCAGGATAGCAGCATCAAAAACACCAGGAAACGAACACTATGCTCTAGTATTGGGCCCTGTTAAACAGAAAGAATTCCTAGAAAGATCTCAAGCTGAAGTAAGGTTAAAAGTAAGTAGATACAGCAAAAATCACCCATTTTTTGTTTGCATTTGATTTGATTATTGAAATTGAACACATTAAATCATGGACTAAAGTATCCATATAGCAAATAACTTATTACAATGCATATGGATGGTAATATTTTATCTTAAACAACTCATCTCTCTAATTCTTTCAGGTCTTAATAGAAAATGCGAAAACCGAAGAGGCAAAAGAAAAACTACAGAGTGCATACAATATGCTTGTAGAACCAAACAAAATGGGAGATAGATTTAAATTTATGGCGTTTTATCCATCTTCAATGGTGGAAATTATAAATAACCACCCACCACTAGGCTTTACAAACCCTAATAGAGCCAGTAAAGAAAATAAATAAAAATTATATAGTTATGATTTTAGGTAAAGTGTTGTTAATTTATTGAAGTATAGTTAATAAAATTGATTCTATTTATATTTGCTGTTTAAATGTGTGTAAGGCTTTTCCAAAGCTTGCGTTGATCTCATGGTCGTGGCTACGTTGACGTTCGTGGGTGTGGCCATTGAAATAATTCGAAGTTTTTAGACTTTTAAACGGATGTTAATCCCAAGTAGCAATTTTCATGCTTCGTCTTCCTGTTGTATCATCTCATTGAAAACATTTCCTTTTTCATTCTGGATAATCATAGACATATTATTCGTTAAATAAAGTAACATTATTTGATAGCGATTTGATTAATCCACAGAAAACTAATATAACTCATGTACTAGTATGGCAGGGCTGTAAATGCTAGCGCATATACGTCATGACATAATTTTGTCAATCGCTTTTAGGCTAGAAATGGCAAGTAAATAATTAGGTGAAATATTTACTAGCCATAATTTAAAAGTCACTTCATCTCCTCACCTTCACCCAATAATAAAATAACCTAATAGTTCGCTTCTTGCGCTAGTTCGCCAAAAAAAAATCTATATCGTTCGCACTTGCTTGCGCAAGTTGACGCAATCATGACTGCTGAAGAAACCTAAATAATAATTCTGTTTGATTCTCGCCTAAAACTCGTTTGTTAAACAGCATTATAATTTTATTTTTTATCTATTCCAATTTATTTAAATGTCCGCCTGACTCTCTAATTTCCGGTTTTCATATCAGCGGTTGTAATCGGTTATTTATGTCATCACTAGTTTTCGTTTCGAGTCGATCATCCCAATAGATAGGAAACTTGGATATTTTTGTTATTGTTAAAAATCGTAAGTTTTTCCAATTAATTGAACAATAAACAATCAAACCTCACTCTTATACATTATACAACACCCGAGAGCTTGTATGATGTTATTTTAAGTCGTCAAACGGATTTATTTTTCGAGAAATTGATTCATTTATCGTTGTGATGAAATGTCAAAATTTTCGTGAATTCATTCCTCCAATGATCGAGAAAATTTAGTTTACAGTGAAAATCTGTGATATTTATTAATTTAAGGTTGTTTTAGTACTTCAACAGACTAATATTGTGTTCAGTGTTTTTTGTCGTGGATCCGTTGGAGCCGTGCTTGTGAAAATCGTTGCATGATTTAACAAATTTCAAGAAAGTGAAGGTATGATTTGTTTCTTTTGTTGTGACTTGTGAATTTTCACTGCGCGTGGTGTAATCGCGTCATGCCGTGAATTTTCTTGGCTTATATATAAGACTTGATAAGATATATCCTTTGTACCGCGTTTCCATTGAAATGTACACGAGTAAGAGAAAAGTGCGCATATTGTCTGTAACATCGAAGCGTGAGAGTCACGTTGGAGCACACACATCTATTGTTAGCACTGTTTATCTGTTTCTGTAACTTAATAGCATTACATTTAATACTTCCTACATTTTAATAAAGCATTTTTCACACTGACTTTGTTAATAAGCATAGGTAATTTTATTTATTTATTTTATTAAATCCTTATTGCATACTAATAGAAAACAGTAAATACAATAAATTTACTATGATTAGAATTTTCAGCCTAACCAGGATCATAACACATGTGTATATACTATAAGTTAAGCTATGATATGACATCATTGCTACTTGAATGATATGATCTTTGTTCTAAGTTTTGTAGACAAACCATGTTTTTTTCTGTTTCCCTCATTCATTTTATTGAAAACTTATTGGTAAAGTGGTATCACAATTATGTCTGTATTGTACTATAAATTGGTGCCCATTTAAACATCTATACTAATATTAAAAAGAGGAAAGGTTTGTATGTATGTTTGTAACAAATTGGCTCTAAAATTACTGATTTTAAAAATTCTTTCACCGTTTTAATGCTACATTATCACTTATTATTAAAAGCTATATTTTATCTCCATACTCCCACAAAAACCCAAGTATGTACTTAAGTGCCTATGTACATATGGTACAGTTTCATCCTGTTACATATAACTCAGATACCAGTGGTTCCCAATCAATTGTACACATCCCCAGAGATCATTTGTCACCAGGTGTCCAGACAAAGAAGGGCATACTTAGGCTCTTTGATTGTATGTCCAGCCAAAATAAACATGAGTATGACTTTTCCAGCTTTTTTTAGACTTTTTATGTTACTCAAATGAGGTAACACCGAGCATAGCCAAGCTTATGACCTATAATCAGTCAGATTAGTAAAAAAGTACTTTAATTGATTTGGTATTCAAATTTAACAAGATTTGTGGTAGTAATCAAAAAAGCTTTATTTTACATACCTAGAAAAAATCCTCAATAATGTAAGCTGTCTGGCCTTTTTGCCGGAACTGGCTGATCCATCCAGCTATTTGGTTGGGTAACCTGGCAACCCTCTGAGAATACCCAGGGCATTGGTTGTTTTAGGTTGTTGAAAGGGTGTAAACATGGAAATTCCTGAGGTAATTCATTGATTAATAATTGAGATTTTAAGGTATATGCAAATTTAAATTCTTCAATTTAGTGAGTAATGTGTACGTAAGATTTTTTTGAAACAATCTTAATGCTCTGTGGGACAATTTTGAAAAGAGTTAGAATGGAGATTTAAGTCCATTACAATAATATCACTCACCTTTATACCTGTCACTCGAACTTTATTAAAATACCTTTAGCATTTATAGTAATTATTATCCTTTAACGCATTCACAGCTAACGCATCTGCGCGTCCAACTGTTAGAGAATTTACGAAGAACATGAAATTTCAGCAGTGAATGTGTTAATATATGAAAAACTTAAAAGCATTTATAATATTGTTATGCTGTTCAAAGACAACAATGCAGGCATTATCTACAAGGTTTTTTTAATCAAGATACTGCAACCAAGGATTTAAAAATATATTTGACTTTTATGTTACAGGTAAGTAAATAAATCAACAATAATATGAGTTTCCATTTTCACACCTTAATATTTTTAATAGGTTCTATACTGCTTATTTGCCTCTAAGAGATACATAAATTAAATTTCATGCACCATGAAAAATATTATATATTAAGTACATATTTAAAAAATCTTTTTTTATAATTAGTATGTAAGTGAAACTATTTATTTTTAAATATTTCCATAAATTATTAACTAACCACCCAATTTCTAAATGTTCTTAAATTCAATTGAATACAAAATGTAATTCAATCAATATACATAATGCATAAAGTTTTAGAAGTGTCAGGCAACAATTTTAAAATTGATGTTTATTTGATATACATACATACATATGCTCATGCCTGTATTCCAGGCATTAACAACACCTACTTTTCACCGAAGATGATTAAGGGCCAATATGATACATGGTGAGTCTATCACTGTCTCAGGCACTGTACTTCGGATTACTTCTTAGACTTCGCAGGTTTCCCCACTTTATTTTCATTCACCGTAAAGCATGTGTGAAATCACTGCACATAAGAAAAACTCATTCGTACAGGCCCCACTGGGATTCGAACTTGCGACCTTTTGAAACCCCAAAGCCACCACAGGTCTCTCTCTCTCATATTTATTTGAATCACATTTTTTACTTTTTGGTAAAGGTTAAATTAAAATGTACCCAATATCTTTTTTAATCAGGTTGATAATGCAAATCTTTTAACAATAAGGTTACAGCAATGGATTTTTTTTATTTCATATTCCATATTAGTATTTATGATAAGATTGTGGGAGTCGAACTGATAGGTTTTTGACCCCAGTCATTATCAACCTAAATTTCCTAAAAGTTAGCTAGAAAATAATTATATTATATATTTATGTCATCAATAAGTATTAGATTATTATTAGACATTTTTTAAGGTCATTAAACTGTATATATTATATATTGTGACAAAATGATGACATCATGGCTAAAAGCAGCAGTTGATTATGTGAGGTGATTACGATTTTGGTATTTTTCAAACTCCCAAATCTCTTCTTTTTTTAATTTTCAATCTCTAGTGAGATTAAGCTCGACCTCCTTTTAATCTCACATGAGATTTATCAATATTATGTATTTTTGTAAGAATACATTAATCAGGATCTGGTTGTGTTGAATTTGTTGAAGTAATTATTTTTATTTAAGACTGTATTTGATCCCAATTTTCTCGTAATATATTCATTCAAAAAACTATGAGATATATAGATAATATCTTCCACATTTCCATTGTTTCTGGACCATCCTCAGTTATCCATACAAAGAGAGACCTTATGCTCAAAAGTATAGCATGATACATGCATATACTGCCAAGAAAAGCATCTATACAAATATCAACTCTATTTATACACATGAATAAACAGGTTGACAGTCTATGACAAAAGAATAAAACGTATTTTATTATTTATGTATGTTGTTGACCCCATTTAAGATAGAAACTCAAAACATTATGACAATGACTTGTTTCGTCCATATTTTCACCTGCTTATTTATTCCAGAGTCCTAGCATTTGATACAGGGGCCCTACCATGACGTCTTATTGCCATGATAACATTACTCTTATTATGAGATAGATGTATCTGACGTGTATAAGTCTCTCACTGTTACTCTGAACAATGATGGCAATAAGAGCTTATGATAAGGCCCAAAGGTGCCGTCTCGAGTTTTAAGGGATTGTGGGGGTAATTTAACTGACATACTGACAGATAGAGATAGACTCATAAAATGCCTATTGCACATTAATGGCTATAAGTCGAGACGCACCTGTACAATTAGATCATGCCTATCCTTAGCTCCGGAAAGAACATATTATTAATATTAGTTGACGCAAGTGACCGTTAAAAAAAAAATGTCAATTTATTCAAATACCTAGCAAAGGAGGCTGCGACAGCTCTATTTTATAGCTTAGTAAAGGGCGTTGACTTTGTGACCTAGTGTTGACTTGTTATCAATCTGCCGCGGGTCAACGGATCATGGACAGATGTAGTCACGTATGTTAAGATGTTAACCTTAAGCAAATTATCTGAATGATAAGACGATCAAACTACCTATATATTGCCGGATACATTTTAGAAAAAAAAACTTTAACTCAAAGATAATGCGACTAAATTACCTAGCTAATATAAGTATAGACACTATTTAGAAGAAACCAAGATGATTATTAGCCTGAGCTAATCGGCCTTGTCGTTATTGGTTAATCATCGCTTACCTATTCTTATCTAAAAATATTAAAGCCCTCGTCTCTTTGAACAGCTTTTTTTAAATGCATAAGAAAGTATTGTAAGGGATATGACTATATTATTTGTATATTATACTTTATATGTATATATGCAAATAATATATTCTTATTACTTATTTCAGTGTAATATCAGAAGCTACTAGACAGTCCCTGATAGATATATGCTAATGCAAGGAATAACTTGTGACAAATACACAAATATAATTTTGTTTCTGAATTAAAAAAATGGTGACTTAAGCAGACAAAAAGTTATGAATATTTTGCGACAAATTAAGCTGTCGGTATCACTAACAATAATTAATATCAAAGATGAACAACACGTACACGTACTTGAATAGCCCAGTTGCTTAGAATTACATAATTTGCAATATTGAGATTCTAGCGATTAAAACCACTATCGTTCTCTTAATTACATAAATAAGTTAATAATATAACCTATTTTTTTGTATACAATATGTTATGCATGTTCGATGAGTTTTTGCGTTGAATAACTACATAAATTATTAGATTATAATATTCATGGATCCTACTTGATATAATCATTGAAGTCCTACTTAAGAAGGGTCCTTCCTACGTTCAGTTGTTAAGTAAGACTACTTACTTCACTACTTATTTAGGTAGGAATAAAAGTGCCTTTCCTTGCGTTTACGTCGACGCGATGACGCGATTTTTCCACCGTTTTTATAATCCATACTCGCTAGCTTCTCCCCTCATATTTTGCACGTGAAATTGTGCAGCGCCTAACAGCAGTGACGTAAAAATATTGTGAGTAAAGATTACGAAAACGGTGCAAAACTCAATAAGGGCCTGTTGCTAGCTTTTCACATATAAACCGTTTTGGTATCGGGATGAATAGCTTTGATCTCAAGCCCTGGCATAGACTATACTAAAAATAGCCAATTAATTGTATGTTGAATATTAAATAGTGGTTTGTCCTCAGGGTGTTGATTGGAGATGAGCTCTCCGCCGCCGGTCCAACTCGAGGTGGAGGTCGAGGACGAGTCCATGGAGGACGACCCCGTCGACCCAGCAGACATGTTGCCGGCTGACAGGTGCGTAAAGCCATAGAGAATATTCTTTAGCTGTCACACGGATTTACATTCGTACAGGATATATTTCAGTTACTATATATAGAGCGATGACAGACATTTTGCCTTCTAAATTCTTAACACTGTTTCTACAATGGATATATCTCATATATCATCAACATACATTCATATAAATGAGATGTAGGTATAGTGGCGAAGAAAGACCAACAATTACTGTATGTGACTGTACTGTATTTGGTGAGCCCCAAAGACTATTGGTTCCCCATAATAGTTACAGCAAATTTTGCTAGCGACAATCATAACATTGTGCAAACACATCGTCCTGTAAAGCGTGGCCGGAAAAAATGCTGCTTTCGAGGTCGATGCTACCGCATATAGCCTCACAGTTCGTATAATTATGCCACCGTTTATATACAATAGTATATACATGAGACGAGACAATAATCTCAAGTAAGTCTAGCTTAGGACCCGATAAGGTACTATTGAAGGTTGCAAAGTTACCTCCGTCTCAGAAGATATCATTCTAAGAAAAAGGGCTTGAAATTCGACCAGTGGAGTAATGTATTTATTATTAGCGACCCGCTCTCGATTTAATTCGGGATTTTTGAAAACTATTAAAAAATGTTGTCGCATTTATAAATACCTACTTTCTATAAATATATGTATGTACTATGGAATAATTTTAGCTATGAACACATCGGAGTTTAACTCACATATGTTAGTAAAAACCGTAACAAGATCAGTTGTGTCCTTTAGAAGAACGATGCGTTCAATGAAATAGACAATCATTTTGCATGGTGACTTAAATGTTTGCTATTTAAAGATTAATAACTTTTTATTTATATACTAAAATATACTGAAGATGTCCTAAATTATTCAAACAAAAGCAGATGATTTGGCAGTTAGTTGAACCAGCGAGTGTTATCTATCGAACATATCAATATCTCAGACACGACGTTTGTCACGTAATTATGAGATACTTATGATGAAATACATAGAGCAATCGATGATGTAAAGACAGACTACGTCTATGACGTCAATGACAACAAATTTTTCTTTGCGGTCAATGTGCTCCATATCTTAGTCTTAAGTGGCTGTGATTGTCCCGCCGCATTATAACGTCTGGCTGTAAACTAAACGTTATTGGATCGATAAATCATTGCGACTCTATTTGCGTACATACGCGATTAACTGGGGCCAATACAAGTATTGTTGTACCACAGGCCTTGATTGATGGTAAAGCTGTTTCGAGATGAAATTACGTCGTTTATAACGATTTCGTTATATATGTCGCTGTTGTATTTAGATGGAACTGAATGTTGTATATCAAGACTGCCTCGTCTAGTTGTTGCAAGCACTACTGCAGAACCTGGGTCAGGGAATGTGTTATTGGTTTTTCGATCCGTAATTTCCCAGTAACAGCCAAGAGTCTGGATTAGTATCCGGTTAATGGCAATAGGCTTGCTCCCTATTACATGGGACTTGAATATAACTGGTGAAATGTAGGTGTATAATAAGTACCCCTTGTTTATCATCTGTCGGGGAATATAGACTAGGTATATGTTTGTTACTTAAGGCTCTATTCGACGCGAAGATGCGATACTGAAAAACTTTCTTTGTTATATTCTAAGAAAACAAAGCAATCTAATCTTCGATATTAGATGTATCTAATACGAAAACTTCAAATAATACGCAATATTACACTGCGTAGAGTATAGATTATATGATGTGTAAATAATAAAGTTGATTGCGAAAACATTTCCCCGCCTATCTATATTGTAGGGATGGATAAACAATATAATGTGTAGTCAGTCATTATCGTGAAGTCAAGCGATATGAAGGAAATTCTTAATTGTTTTTTTTAATATTGTCAGATCATAGTGCCTTTGATGGATTTAGAAAATAATTTACACTTTGTCTAATGAATGAACGAAGGCCTTTATATAAAGAAAGTGATTAAAGAGGTGTTGTGTTATTAAAGTAATGTGAATCTCGTTTAAATGTTTCTCAAAGAGCTTATGAAGCTATTTTGTTGCGAGCGTGAAGAGAATCTGAACAAAAATGTTAGCAGATTCAGCGTGGATGAAATAAAAAAGTAAGACGTTTTTATACTCGTAAAAATATGTTCCGAGCCTTAAGGTAAAAATATTTAAATTATAATTTATCGGAGGGTCTGTGGCTCCACTAAATATGAAGGTTTTATTGAAATTTCAAAAGATCCTCGCGTACTTATAATAAAATGTGCGGTTGATGCAGCGCGGGAAAGTAATATTAATTTGTAGTACCTGCCGAGTTATTCACGAAGGTTTCTTAGCGTCGCACTCGTCGACGATGTCGGTTTTAAAGAAATGAAATTGAACATTATCTTCTATGTGTTATGTATCAATTTCCTGACTGAAACCACCGTTCGTCGTCGAGCTCGAAGCTGAGAAACCTTAGTGAATAACACGGTTACGCGGCTGGATGACGGAGCTTTGCTTGTTTATCATTTTAACATTTTCTAAAGATGAAACCTAGCTAGTTCGATTTATTGCTCCCAAAACCTGTATACCAATACCGAGATTCAGATTATATATAACGATATATACAAGAATTGTTCGTTTAAATATTAAAATTGGTATAAGTATTGTTAGAAGTGGTAGTGGATAAAACACAATTTAATTTGCACGAGACGTTTATTCGACAAATTTTTAAATCGAAATGAGAGCGTTACACTGTTTACAATCGTTTTTATAGAACTCTATTTGACATAACGGCCATTATAAATGTTGCTACACTTAAATTTAAACTTACACATTAAATGAACCATAAATTTATTATTTATGATTTATACCATAATGCTTATAAAACTATTATGTATCTGTAATTTGAAATATCTTAAACACAATCATATTGCCATAGATAATATTTAGTAAAGATAAACTTAATGTCTATCACTCGGCCTTTCCTGACAACCAAGTTACGCCCTCGTAATTTGAAAACTAATTGGAGATAACACATAAGAGAAATAAACAAAAAAAAAATATATCCAAATATACATGCACACTAGATACAATCAACCAAATTACTTAATAATTAATTGATTACATGATAATTATTATTCATATTTTAATTTTGCTCTTTATTTCTATTATTCATTTTGTTTCTTACATAATCATTACGGGACACACCCTGTTAAGCAATGGTTATGTAAAGGGACACACCCAGGTTTTAGTATCACGCGAGAGAGCCCTTTGGGACACACCTACAAAGAGTCACTCTAACATGATGGACCACCGGACACACCAGGATGATCCTTATAGACCACCGGACACACCAGGATGATCTTTATATACCACCGGACACACCAGGGTGATATTTAAGCTTGCATACATGATATCTTTATGATTACTGATACCTGTTACATTGGTTTCATAATATTTTGTGTTGACGCCATAATTTTCATAAAAAATAAATGTATTTTCAAAATAATTATACCAGCTTCAATTTAATAATCAAATATCCAATGAACTATTTTTCTGAGGTACAAAATTCAACTCTGTCTTAGCTTGTCATATCATCCGAACTATCACCATCGCTCATTGTCTGAACTGCAAACTTTTTCATCCTATCCGAAGCTATCACGTTGTTGTATTTTCTACCTCTTTTATTCAAGGATGTAACTCTGTATCTGTCGTTATTAAATACCTTTACAACTTTATATGGGCCCGCATATTTATCAACTAGTTTACCACTAGTTAGGCCTTTCTTGATTATACGTCTCTGGACTTGCACCAGGTCACCTATCTGATACTTAATACTAGCAATTCTATTTTTATCGTACCTATCTTTTGCCTTCCTAGCCATTTCGATTGTATTACTTTCAGCTTGAGCTCGTAGTTGGGGTAAATTTGAAACGCACTGTACTCTGTTAGGTGAATCTATTTCAAAACGCGGCTTGTATCCGTAAAGTAACTCAAAGGGGCTCTTTTGTGTAGTGCTGCTGATAGTTGTGTTAATGCCTCGTTCGACTTGGGGCACAAATTGCTCCCAATCGCTATCATTTTCACCTGTATACGCAATTAAAGATTGTAAGATGGTACGGTTATACCGTTCTACTTGTCCATTAGCTCGTGGACAAGCGACCGCATTTTGGACATGGCGAATTTGTTTTTGTTTACAGAAATCTAGAAATTCGTAGCTTGTAAATGCTTTGCCTTTATCAGTAATTAAACGTGTTGGTAAACCAAAAACCCGAATAAGTAAGTTTAGTGTGGTTATGACGTGAGATGTACTTGTGTTACGAACCGGTTGAAGCCATGTGAACTTTGTGAATGCATCTACAATGACAAGGAGATATGTATTTTTGTTCCTAGAGAGACAGAATGGACCCAGGTGATCCAGATGCCACGTCTGCCAAGGGACATTGCCTTTGTCAATTGGATTGAGGAAACCACGGCGCTTTCCTGTCGGTACCTTAGCAAATTGACAAGAAATACAACTTCGAACGTATTTGGTGACAAAACGCCTTAGTTTCTCAAACCAATAATCGCGTTTGATGAGTTCTATGACCTTAGTTTCGTTCATATGCCCATTGTCGTCATGAAACATTTTAGTGATACGCCACCTAACGGATTTTGGAATAACAATTTTGAGCTCTTCGCCTACCTTTCTATGTAAGATACCATCTTTAATCATGTACAAGTCTTTATATTCGGGGTTTTTAATGTTCGCAACAATATTTTGTAATTTGATATCACCGCTTTGTACTGCTAATACCCAATTTTGTTCGGTGATATGGTAAATAGGTAGAGCACCTCGGCTAAGCGCGTCCACATGTTGCATTCTGACCCCCGGCCTATACTGCACCGTAAACTCAAAACTCTGCAACTCTAACCACCAGCGCCCTATCCTAGGAAGCATATCTTTTTTGGTCCAAGTAGTACTGAGAGCCTGACAATCGGTCAACACTGTGAAAGGCTTACCTAACAAGTAAACCCGAAATTTCCTTATACTCAAAACTACAGCCATAGCCTCAAGTTCGTATGAGTGATATTTCTGTTCTGTTGCAGTAGTTTGTTTGCTAAAGTATGCAACCGGCTTTAATTGCCCATCGGCTTGTCTTTGGAACAGAATACCACCCACACCGTGACTCGAGGCGTCCGTGTGTAGTTCTGTTTCGAAACGAGGATTATAAATGGCAAGAACAGGCTTAGCTATTAGCGCCGACTTAATATCTTGAAATGATAACTCTTGCTCGTTATCCCAACGAAAGCTTTCATGCTTTTTAAGCAAACAAGAAAGGGGGCGTATTCTATCTGCAAAAGACTTAATAAACTTTCGAAAATAGCTTGCAAGTCCAATAAAACGTCTCAATTCATGAACATCCTTAGGAGCAGCAAATTCAGTCAGAGCTTTAACTTTATCGGGGGATGGTTTTATCTCGCCATATGAAATAATGTGCCCTAAGTATTCTATATCGGTCTTTAAGAAAGAACATTTGTCACGGCGCAAAATTAATCCAGAGTCTCTAATAATTTTTAAAATTTCCTCCAAATGTTTAAGCGCATCGGGTACAGTCTTTGAAAATAAAAGGATGTCATCAATAAAGGCAGTTGCGAACTGAAATCGGTGCTGTCCTAACAACGAATTCATCGCTCTCTGAAAGACAGCAGGCGCATTCGCCAGACCAAAAGGCATTCTTTTATATTGAAATTGCCCAAAAGGTGTTACAAATGCTGTATACCTACGACTCTCAGGATGCATGGAAATCTGATGATAGCCCGCTGCCAAATCAAGTTTTGTGAACCACCTTTCAGTGCTTAGCCTGTCTAATTGATCCTGAATTAGTGGCAGAGGGTAACGATCTTTCTTTGTCAGCTTATTGAGTTGTCGATAGTCGACACACATCCTATACTCGCCAGACTTTTTTGGGACAAGTATCACTGGACTGGCATAAGGGGAGTTACTAGGCTCTATAATATCTTTTGTAATGAGATCATTAACAATTTCACGAACGACTTCCTGCTCCTTCAGTGACATTCGATAGGGACGGCAATAAAATGGAATATCGGTCGATAGTTCAATTTTCATACTGACGTCGCATTTACCTAACCGAGACTCATCATCAAAACAATGACTGAATGATTGCAAAAGGCTTTCTAGTTGCATTAGCTCGCTACCCTGTAAATCAGTATCACATTTCTGAATGTCATCAATGTGACCGTGACCGCGTGCAATACAACGTGTTGAATACAAGGTTAAGGGATCTAATTGAAGGTTATAAACATCTATACAACTTACGTTATCATAGATGTCTGTAGTTTGTGCGGGTATATCTATTTCTTTGCCTAAGGACCTGTGTTCGGATCGATGAATCCGAATTTTATTAGTATCGACTTGGTCTTCTGTATATACTATAATACGATTCAAGCCTTGTTCGAGAACAGTATCATGTGGTACTTTAAGTTCTATTTTGGATAAGGGAACCTCATATCCACTAGAAAAGGGTAGTTCCCTATTCAAAGAACTATTATCATCTTTTGAAAACGTGAGGGTTTGGGACGTCTTCGTTAAAAATATACCGGGCAATTCACTAAACGCACGACCTATAATCATGTCAGTATCTTGAAGTTCGTCCCGCACTATCAACACGGACGTATCAACGCAAACACCATCAATACTAAGTTTTAGGAAACCTTCACCCTCAGGTGATATGACCTGGCCACCGTAGCCTCTTATGCTAGTCCGACACTGTGCATTATAAGTTAAACCAATTCGTCTTGCCGCACTTAAGGTAATAGTATTACACGCACTACCTAGATCAATATAACCTGTCAAGTTGCAACCGTTAGCAATGACAGTTTTATGGTATTTGCGATCGCCCTCATCAATGGGGCGAATAGCATATAGTTTAGAACTCTTATCCTGACTACTCTCACGAGCAGAAGTATTTTTAGAATCAGGTCTATTAGGGTTCATGTTTTTCAGGCTGTAGCAATCCTGACGTTCATGACCTACTTTATTACAATATGAACACTTCTTAGACATCCTACAATCCTCCGTTTTATGACCGATTTTATTACAGGTAGTGCAACGTAAATTATTTCTACATTGAGCGGTCGTATGACCCCGCCTGCCACAAGTAAAACATTTAAATCTACTGGGTTCCATAGTGTTAGCTTCACCTGGTTTTTGTTTGTCAGTTATCATAGTTTGGGTTTCAACCGCAGCATCTGTTAAATAATTGAGCAAAGAACGAGTATCCCTACAACCCGCACCACGAGCTCCCGCTTTTAGCAATGGGTCGCTTAACGTATAAATAATAACATCACAAATCATATGATCTGATAGTTCACAAAGTTTACCCTGAGCTAATTTCTTATAATAAAAATCTATTACCCGTTCATCCTTGCGCTTTGTGACGGTTACGAAGTCGTGAAGTTTTGCTGCCAGTCCTCGTCCCGCTGGAAAGAAGTCTGCTAGTCGCTGCTTCCATTCATTCCACGAAACATCGATGTCTTGTTGGTGGCCAAACCACAGCAACGCGTTCCCCTCCAGACTGGCGGTCATGTGGTAGATCAGCGTCTTCTCATCCCAGCCGTAGATTTTTGCCAGGGATTCCAGCCGGTGCAACCATGTGTGAACAGACATCGTATTAGAATTTCCATCAAATTTAGGAACATTCTCAGGTTTGCCCAAGAATCGCAGATTATTTTCAAAATGGAGGGTAGAAGTAGGTTTATTTGTGTTGGACCCAAAAGATTGATGACTGTTACTTTGTTCCATTATTTCTCGATTAGTAACGGATGGTACTTGGGGTATGTTACTTAATGGCGTACCTGAAGTAATTGGGTGGCGCGAAGACTCGTCCTGTGATATAGCCACTTCGATCGAGCTGGTCAGCGCTGCATTAGATTCGGCTTCTGGTTGTGTGGATGTATCATTCTTCTGCTTGACTAATTCTTCCAACATCTTTTCTAACCGTGTTAGCCGTTCTGTATTATTAGGTCGCGAACTTCTTGGCTTTCTTGACTTTTTGGTCGGCACGTGATTGTCAGGAGGTTCTTCCTCATCAGAGGAATACATTACATGGTGTCGCCGACGACTCATAGTGGAACGTAAGTTCTTGGAAAAGCAGTAAAATCAGAAAAAAAAATTGCTTTTCGTAATCCCACTTCTGACTTGTTAGAAGTGGTAGTGGATAAAACACAATTTAATTTGCACGAGACGTTTATTCGACAAATTTTTAAATCGAAATGAGAGCGTTACACTGTTTACAATCGTTTTTATAGAACTCTATTTGACATAACGGCCATTATAAATGTTGCTACACTTAAATTTAAACTTACACATTAAATGAACCATAAATTTATTATTTATGATTTATACCATAATGCTTATAAAACTATTATGTATCTGTAATTTGAAATATCTTAAACACAATCATATTGCCATAGATAATATTTAGTAAAGATAAACTTAATGTCTATCAGTATAAAGAATAGATTGAACAACCATAGATTGGCGGTTTGATTGAGGAACTTGGCAACGGTTATTGTTTCAAAGACTAATGATATATTTGATAGCATACTCATCTAGATTAATATGATATTAATTATATTAGTGATCACCATTTGAATGACATTCGTAGTTGTTAGTTTAGTGAGCGACATAATAACATTGTACCTAATATAGTGCTCAATGGTAGTCTGTAACTTTATATGGAACACTATAACAACTATACATCAATAATTGTAATAAAGCATATAAAACAACTAAGCGATGCGAGCTGATTGTTCTTCATTCGAATCACTCACGTTGATTGACTCTTGTCGCATCTCGAGTTGACTCGAATCGGACTGTGCCTTTTTTTCCTTGGGAAATCCTTCATGGATGTCGACAACTGCCACTCGGACGGCGGAAGGGTTATGCCGAACTCATACCACTGAAAACCCACGGGTGTTCATCCTCTTCGCTTTCACAGGAGGATCGCGCTAAATCTGTGCCTGAAAGAAGTGTTTTCTTTAGCGATACATTATGGAATTAGTTAACTGTTATCCGAATGACGATGCTTCTGCACGATGTCATACAAAACAAAATTATCTTCCGGATTACTAATCTCAACTGCGTAATTTCTTAATTTTCATACAACTGGCCACTGGTAAACATAATATTATTATACTATGAACACACACTAGTTCATACATAAACAAGATAAGTGTTCAGTTTGTAAGTTGTATCGAATGAAATCGAAATCCATATTGATATTGAAAATTTGTAAACTGTCCAGTGGACAGAATTTAGTAATAGCTAATGCCGACTGTGTGACGAAATCTTGTCTGTCTGTGACCTTTTCACAGCTGAACTGATTTACAATTTGAAGGATTTTAGAGATAGCTTAACCCCAAGGACAGCCTGATAGTTAAAAAAACCATAATACAGGCGAAGCTGCGGGCAAAACTAGCAATGATGTATATGCACTTATAACAATTAAAAGAAGTATATCAATAATTGCGATGAGTTGCACTAAATGTAATTGCGACATTGTATCTATTGGCAAACAATACGAGTGTATGTTACACCGTAGCGTAACTGTATGTTAGGGATTTGTAAATCCAGACATCCAATTGTAATGTCATTAATAACAAAAAATAAATATAACAGCTGTAACAAGCTGTGTCACCCGTGTTGGTTTAGTCATGTTCCTGTTTAGAGTCTATTTTCACTTATTTCGTTCAACTTCTCTATATAATATAAAACTTATTTATTCTTCGATTATTAAAAATTCGAAATCTTACTTGGATTCCACGTGAAATGATACATTTGCAAAAATATTGTTTATCATATAACAACAGTCGGTTCGATGCGGTGTGAGTGACCAAGCATACTGAGTGATACAGAGTTCAATGTCATCATTCCCAAGGTCTTAGGGAGCAGGTAGTGTTAATGTAATGTTAACGACAAACATATTTGGTTTGCGTGGACGACTGGGAATTTGCCAGAATTGTTATTGCTACTCCATTTTGCACCGTATCTCAACAGCATTAGGTGGGTTAGGATATTAAATTATTCTTGTTTTTAGAAATTCCACTTTTGGATTTCTTCACAATGTATGCATGTTAAAGCAGGCCGATACTTATTGGCGTTCGTTTATATTTTTTGAGTAAACTCAGCGTTTTTTTAAAAGTCGTTTAAGAAGGCCTTATAAAATCCGAATCGCAGGTTATTTTTGTTCAATGTTCCAATCTCTATATGGTACACAAGGGTAGAGAGGCTAAATTTAATAAAACAAGCTTAATGTATTGAATATTTATTCTTATACAAATAGAGACAAATACTTCTCGCAGTTACTAATAAATAGGGTAACATTTTTGGACTATTCGCTTTCAAGATATCTAGTTCGCGTAAAACAGAACAATGAAGTTAGCCTCCCTATAGTTACGTAACTCTAGGCATCTCTAGGAAGAGAGAGTGGATTACGAAACTTTTGCAAACGTTTGAACAGCAACATTAATTATGATAGACAACTGTTGGATTCTCTAATCCTCACATTGGAATTGACTTAATTTGCACGGGCACCCATTAATATTCAAATGTAGCATCATATACACTGGACTCTTCTTTCTCAGAGAGAAAACTGCTAATTGTATTATTCAAAGCATGTAATATTTCACTACAAGAATCTGTCCACATAAAATCCAAAACATTCTAGCCTGAGAGTGTCTAATTGAATATCAATCTAGCTTAAACTAGTATGCGTTAAAGTGTAGGAACATGCCAATCTAATTCGGAAAATGGGTTATGTTTTGTTCTACATACCTCTAACCAAACGACCGCGTCCTATTTACCGCATCCCAATTATTTTTGGGGTCGACCGGCGCCTAAGTGACACTCACGCTGAGATATATGTGACGTCATTTAAAAATAACCTCCAAGGCACTAGTATTCCAAACTAAAGCCTAAATATATGCCGTAAGATGTATTTTTCAGTGTAGTGTTTTGTAAAACCTTGAAATCTATTTTTCACGTGCAAGTTTAAGTAGACTACAAAGTTAATTTAGTATCTGGGTTGTGATGTGCGAAACTATTTGCGCTCGAACTTATTACACATAAGATTTTTAAAAGTATGTTATGTACCCATGTTTTATGCTGTGTGATATGTGTGATAGGCAAACAAAAGGGTTTTCGGATCGCTATATTTATCTAGCCTCGCTCAGCGCAGTGATGCTATTGGTTCATAACAAACACATCCCTTGCTACGCATCCTCGCTCATCCCCGGTAGTTTGTGCTGCCCACAGCGCAGCGAAGGTTCCAAAGGCATTTTTGCTGTTCCCGGGACGTGCTAAGGCAAGTTAAATGCTGGGTGCCACCGGTGTGTCCTTGGAAGTCCCGGGCGACTATGCCTTATGCTTAACAGTTTAGCCTTTACTCTTTGTTTTGAATATGATCTTTTGGATCGACTCCAGATCTGATGAGAAAGCATGCATTGTCAAACGGTAAATGAGTGACCAGGATCATTGACCACATTGTTTAATAATAATAAAGAAATCTCTCGGAATTAATACTGAAAAACAATAATTATGGGATCTGGAAAACCCATAGAGGATGCGCGCTACTATGACCACTTAATTCTCCAGCAATAAACGCAATTGATCGACCCTTTCCGAATTTACGTCCGTTTTTTTTTATAAATAGTCAGCACAATGGCGCTGTGCCAGCGGCCAGTTTATTGTTTATCTTAGCGTGGAACTGTGGACACGTCGTAGTGATGATCCGTGATCAATCAACGTTACTATTTATTTAATCTGTGTCATTAGTGTGTTAAAAATGTGTTAACAGTGCTGATAATGTAATAGACCCTTAATTAATTGTGAATTTAATAATAGTTTTATAGTAATCAAATAATCGTGAGTCGTGACCCTTATTATAGGAATAGAATCAATGCCAAATAAATCGAACGACAAATACTGAGCGTGTTTATTCGATTGCAATGTTAATTTATATAAATGTTGGCGTTCACTGCTCGATTATATGTTATTAAAATTATTTATGTTTCGTTTAAATTCTTTTTAGCTTCAAATACAGAAGAAAGCCTTTTTGAGGAAACATTCCATTATCGAATACCTAGAGCAAGTTCGGCACGATACATCGCGTAATCAATCAATCTTGGCATTATTTTCAGGAAGCAAAATTTATCAATAGACTATAATCTATTTTATATCCATAATGCTACGTACCAGTAGACATACATGTGAAACACTAGCTGTGTATTAACAATAAAAACTATGTTACTTAGTGATATTTTTTTCCGTTTTGTAACATTTTCCATTGATCGCTCTTATTGGTCGCAGTGTGATTTTATAAAACCTAAAGCTTTCCCCAATACAATAAGTATTCTTTCAGTACAAACCAGTAGTTTTTGGGATTATCGCGTTCAACGAAACAAACAAACTTTATAATATTAGTTAACTTGAAGCCGGCTTTTTTTTAGGTATTTTCACCGGTTTTCATTAATAGATAGGTCGAATATAATAAAGGTCTATTTACGATCTCTTTACGAGTCTATTGTCTACTTACTGCGTCTGCTCTTGCATCTGCGTTGGTGGAGAGCAAACCGTTAAGGCATAACAGGGATAATTAATTTATTATAGACTAGCTGTGTCCCACGGTTTCACCCGCGTAAATTTAGTTTTATGCTTAATTTCGCGGCACCCTAATATTTTTCATAAATAAATGTCCTAAGTTACTCCTTGAAACATCAGCTATCTGCCAGTTAAAGTCCCGTAAAAATCGGTCCAGCCGTTCCGGAGATTAGCCGGAACAAACAGACAGACAGACGGACGGACAGACAGAAGACAGATAAAATTAAAAAAAATGTTTTTTCTATGTTAGTACCGGTATACTTTCATAATATGTATTTAAAACAAAACTGGTATTTTGAAATTACAAACGGACACTTCAATTTTATTAATCGGTATAGATATTAATAAACGTGCTAAGTAAATTGTGTTTGTGACTTCAACATCTTTAATAACTTTGTGTTTTTCATAATTGGTTACATACCAAAGTTCTTATCAGCGTGATAAGCTTTTATTGCTCTATAAAAACTTACCCTTTCTATTATTAACAACGTTGATACGATATCTGCGGTCAATAATTTACAAACATTGGTCATAGGATCTATCATAGGAAAGATAGTGTAATAATCTGTAATCCATTCATTTAATTAGCAACAACAAACAAAGAATTAGACGTAGCACTACAATCGTACGTTGTACTAACAAACGAATATTTTGTACGATAATAGATAATGCTTTGATGAATTAGAGTGTATTAGTAATAGGAATAGGGCGGATTAATTATACAAATGCCATAGCATAAAGGTTTTTTGCATTTGGTACCAAGTCGTGATGATATGTGTTAGAAGTCCTGCCTGACTGACTGACCTATACATATATCAAAGCACAGTCTAAACCTTAGTTATAGAGTTATAAAATTTTTCGAAAGTAAAGGTTTTGCGAAAAAGCTCTACTTTATAACCGTATTAGTGTTATTATAATAAGATGTAGCTGGAAGTAGCCTACATTGAACTAGATAAAATAACCAGATGTAAAAATAGAGCTACGTTCATAATTATATGAAATATATTGTAAAATAAATTGCAATAATTTCGACAATATGACATTAATGATCGCTCGGTATGTGGATTTGAAAGCATAAATATGAGAACGGAAATAATATGATTGTCGCATTATAATAATGCATTGGACACTTACAATATCTTACCACCGGCGGTGGTCGGACTAGCGATTCTGGCGTGATAGTTATCTGACCAACCGGGACCCAATGCAAAATCAACCAACACATTGTGTAAAATAATACCTTCCTGGTAACTGTCTAGTTTACGATGTGTGCACACGAGGTTTGGAAAAGTATATTGAGAATGGAAACTGAGCAGTGAATGTCCAAGATTCAATGTTTAACTAAACTTTTCACGACAAAAAGATTTCCTAGATATCTTAAAATAAGTGGATAATACCAATAACGAGATCGACCTGTTAAAAATATAATAGTTCATGTCGCTCAAAGGTCTACAATCTCTGACATTAAACTTTAATATGATTAAGTTATAAAGTGAAGTGCAATAATTAAGTGAGGAGACGATGGCCGACAGGTTTGCACTCCCAGCGCACGCAGACGCCCTTGTCGAGCTATGGAGGACCAAGATGGCCGAGGGAGTCCTCTCCCCAGCATACTTCCAGGACCACTGGCGGTTCACCGTCCCCAGGATATACTCTCCGCAACCTAATAGGACCTGTTTAGGTGAGACAAAGTACAACATATATACATACATTAATATGCTCACGCCTGCATTCCCCGCGGGGTACGCAGAGGTGTTGTAATAACAACACCCACCTTTCACCGAAGATGATCAAGTGCCAACGTGACAGATGTCGAGTCTATCGCCGTCTCAGGCATCATGCATAGTCATTACTTGTCAGACATAATATGCAGGTTTGGATGTTTTCCTTCACCGTGTTTTACGGTGTGAAGTGGTGTTGTGAAATCACTGCACATTCGAAAAACTCTTTGGTCCTTACAGGCCCCACTGGGATTCGAGATTGCGTCGCTTGCATAGTGGCGGTGAGAGGTCACACGCACATCGTTGCGCTGTGTGAGTTAATGCTATGCGCTCCTTGTATATAGCTAGTACTCTGGTGTAATATTTACTAATTTTATGTATGTAACTTTATTAAATGTATATTGCAGACTGGTCTTTCGACGAGGAATTAGCAGCTAAACTTCTTATCGAGCCTCTGGAGCAGTTCGTGTGGGGCTCCAGCGATGGGACACAGCCGGCGCCTCCGCGCCGCTCCACGCTTTGCGGTCGGGTCTTCAAGCAGGGAGAGCCGGCGTATAGCTGTAGGGAGTGTGGTACGTTGCTTTTGTAAACGTTTCTATTTTCTACTAGAACATAAAAGTGAGTACATGGGCTATCAACGGAAAAGTAAGCTCCATCTTCGACCACATGATTTTCCAACAGGTGAGATTGTGGTCGATCGCCGATCAATCAGAAAAAAAAAACTAGTTACGCCCCGCATCCATTGCCTGGATCACGCTGGTTTGCCAGTTACCCTTTTTACCGGGAATATATTGTGCTTAGCATTAAAATCGGGCACCATGCAGCTATCGTCTCATATGTTACGATCTTTTCATCAGGCGTAAGATTTCACAGTATTTCTCAGACGTTTGCCGGTTTCCTCATGATATTTTCCAAGTGCAAAAATTTAATACAATTTTTTTAACCTCGTTATGTAAAGCACATTGTAAGAAGAAGTGCATCTGAATACTAATGTAAGTTGTAATGTGTGTTTGTTTCAGGTATGGATAACACGTGCGTGCTGTGCGTGGAATGTTTCAAAGTGTCAGCGCACAGGCACCACAAGTACAAGATGGGCCAGTCGGGCGGGGGCGGCTGCTGTGACTGCGGCGACACTGAGGCCTGGAAGAGGGATCCCTTCTGTGAATTACATGCGGTCAGCCCCTTTGCACATTACGTATCACATTTGTATTCTAACGTAGGGCTATACTTAAAAATGGTTAGGAAAAATGCGAACACAAGGTGAAATTCGAACCCACGATCTACCATAAACTATGTCCCTACCTAAGCTTAGACGATAGTATTCAGCAAGTACCCGCAGCGTGTAAATATCTCAAGGCTTATGATACTTAACAGCTATCATGTACCTAGTGGCAATATTTGACTGTGATGTTCTGTAAAGTGTAGCTACTGTCCCTCGTCGAGTAGCCCGATATATCCAACAAGAGTATCGTATCGTAATAGAATATCTCGTTATGCCTTATCTCTCTAAAAATCTAGCGTCGAGAGCTGTACTTACATTCATCTTCAACTTACATAGATTTGTGTTACGTTTTCAGGCATCTAAGGATGAGGAGCAAACAGAGTCTCATATAAAGCCAGATGTAGTGGAGCGCATGAAGATAGTGGCGTCCGTGTGTTTGTCGTACTGCCTGAGGCTTCTCACACACGACCATGCCCCAGGGCTGCCCAACGACCTTAGGTACTTAATATAATTATTTCATACTAGCCTCGCATTTTAACCGCGTAGGATCAACAATAAAAACTATTTTAACTGTGATATATTTTCCTACTTATGTAACATTTTCCATTGAATTGATGCTTCCCTCCTATTGGTCGCACCCAAATATAGTTTAAAAGAAATAAAAAAATCGGTCCAGTCGTTTCGAAGTCTATTCTAACAATAAATATTTATATTTCAAAATAATATTAATATAGACATAATTCAACCGTTACACGACGAACACATTATGTAGGTTAAGTTACCTCCGTAAATAAGTGGCTTCATTGTGATTTGCAGGCTAAAGGATACCGAGAGAGACCTGTTGCAAATATTGGACCAGCCGGATTGCTACTGCACAGTTCTGTACAATGACGAAACGCACACATTCGAACAGGTACAACATTAATATTATATTATTTAAATAGCATAATTGTACAGAATATGGTGACCACGATTTAAACCATACAAAGCTTGTTCTTAATATTATAGACCACCTCTAGACCACAAAGTAACATTCTATCGCGCATGCGCTTATAGAAACGATACAAAACGTAATGACACATGTCATGTGCCTGTTTATGTCAAATCCATACATTTTGTATCGCTTCTATTAACGCAAGCGCGAGAGAATGTTACTTTGTATACGGTGTGTTTATAAATTATTCATATCAACCAAAAACAATGTTATTACAGAATTCTAAACCTTATTGCACAGGTAATAACGACGTTAATCCGCGTGATGAAGTGCAACCACCGCGACTCGGTAGAACTGGTCAGCCTCATAGACCGCGAGGGTCGTGCGCTGGTCAAATGCAACTCTTTCCAAGTCTGCGACAAACTCAAGGCGGACATCGAGGTGTAAGTTGTGTTTTGTACTTTATTAACTCTAGTATAAAGTTTAAAATGCTTCATATAATATAATATACTAGTAATTAGATTATTTACAACTAACAACATTACTAACCTGCTGGGTGCATCAAATATGATATGAATCCAACTTACTTTCGCTTTCATGTACTGCGTAATTAACAAAAACATTATACATAATTTGTATCACAGCACGAATTTAGCTCTTATTTGATTAATTCATGTAATTGTAAAGAGCCCCTACTATTATTATAATGCTGTAATGCTGTCTATTACATTAGCTATAAAGTTGAAATTCGTATGAATGGAAGTGAGGTCTAAATTCGTCCAGTAGTCCGTATGATGGTAAGCGGCTACTCGCGTTATATTGACCTTAAAAATTTCTATAAATTCGGATACATTACTTCAAAACTTTTTCCCTGTCTTAGCAATATTACTTATTGCATTTTGTATTAGCACATTATTGTATTCATCTAAGCATGCACTTCTTCATAATGTGAGTTCGATTCAGAATTCATGATATCCTACAAACACAAGAAAGATTTAATTATCATAAGAAAGCTAGAATGAATAGGAAAATGATTCTCAGTTTCAATTTAATGAATTACTGAGTTCAGAATCGATCGTTATGTGGTGGCTTCGGATATTCAACTAATACTAGTTGTTCTCCGCGGTTTCACTCGCGTAGACTTTATTTCGTTTTTTTATTAATAAAAGTAGCCTAAGTTGCTCCTTGTAACATTAGCTATCTGCCATTAAAAGTCTCGTCAAAATCGGTCCCACCGTTTCCGAAGTTACAACCTTAACAAACATACTGACTAAAACAGCTGTCTGTCAGTTTTTTTTTTAATATAAATACCAAGTGTACTTTCATAAGCATTTAGTGTAAAGCTGTTAATTAGAAATTAACAAAAAGACACTTCAATTTTATATATCTGTATAGAATGTACGAAACAAGAAATAATATCCGAAGTAGCCCCATGTGAGATGCCGGGTATCGGTTAGGTAGTGGTATATGGGAGGGTGTGCGGGTGTGGGGGTGTGTGCGGGGGGTGACGTGTGTGTATTGACGCTCAGCTGCACGGCGATGTTCGAAAGGTTCACGTCGCGCCACGGGCCCAGTCTGAAGGTGCTCGTCATGCACGCTCACGTCATCGCGCACCAAACGTTCGCCATGAAGCTGCTCACCTGGTGAGTACACACCTTTATTACACTTCACTTATAGCTATCTACCAGTGCCGGAACAAACAGACAGACATACAGGCAGAGAAAAAAAATTAACAATTGGTTTTTTTATGTCCGTTCTTTATATACTTTCATATGCATATAGTTATTTTGGAATTACAAACAGACACTTCAATTTTATGTATCTGTATAGATGTATAGATATGCTTCCTTAGGGTTAAATATACCTCTACGTATTTTTTACTAGTTAAAAACTAAATTCTCGACGTCAGAGTCAACTGTCCTCAATATGGCCCTGACGTCGAGAATCACTACAATAGAAAAGCTAGTCAGTCCGATACACTTTCGTATTCATAACAAGAGAATGAATCAAAATGAGTTACTTTAACACTACGCATGTAACAAACACGATACAGGCTCCAAAACTTCGTAAGCCAAGAGCCAACGCTCCGGCTGGCTGTGAGCCAAGTGGCTCTAGGCGAGGAGTGTTGGGGATCCAGTTCGGCTCTATGCGGCGGTGGTGTGGCGGCTGGTGTTATGCAGAACGACTTCCGCATGTGGAAGGCAGCAAGGACCGCGTGGCATCGACTACTCATAGCCACTACACTGATGGACTATAGCACCAAGAGGGCCATGGCTATACTGTTCACTAAGAACTATGGTATGTAGACAACCACCTCAAATACATATACCTTTCTCTGATCTAAAAACTACGGTCGCATACAGTCCTGGCGGTAAGTCGTTACCGCTATGGACGCTTGCAATGCCGGGGAATTTCGTGGGCTTTGTCTACCTTGTAACAATCTGTTAACACCCTTTTTCAAGAACTCCATGCTGTATTGGGAAAACTATGAGAGCTCATTCGCTGTCATGTCCTAAATTCGCTAATTAATACCTTTTTTGTTAGTGTGTCGTAGACAGCATCGCTCAAGCGTTTAATATTCTACTCACATAAAATTAAGAACCTGAAGTATTAAATATAAAGGGTTTTTTTTATCGTGGAGAATACGTTATGGATACACCAACCTCCGCGGGGGCAGCAGAAGGGTTATGTCGGACTCGCACCGACTAAATTCCACGGTGTTCCTCCTGGTCGCTATGTGGGGGGGGGGGGGGTTAGTTTTTCTATTGCTAGAAGTTAGAGAAGGCGAACAATATTTTGTATGTTTCGATAAACCCGATCATAGCATAACTTTTGAGGGTGGTATATAAATATTAAGCAATAGTTTTCCGTTCCAGGCTCGATATTAAAGGACTTCATCCGCGACGACCACGACCACTCGTTCTCGATATCGTCGCTCGCCGTCCAGCTGTACACGACGCCTACGTTAGCTCACCATCTCATAGCGAAGCACGACGCGCTCTTCGTAGTCATGAACACATTCGTCAGCGAGTGTAATAGGAGATGTAATAATAAGGTATGTTTACATGTTAAGACATCTATCAAAGGTATCGAGGATAAAATATTCATTTTTAAAAGGACCACATGTATGGTAGTTGACTGTACCAAATAATTTCAGAGTATCCTTTCTAATTAAAAAGAATATTACTTTGACAAAAGCAGTATGGTTTAGATTACTCTTTATGCTGGTCGTACTTTGAGGGTCATCAAAACTGTAATAATTATAGTTTGTTATTTTGTGGGCGTTGTTTTGTATACGATAAATCCATCTGTCTTCTAACGAACAGAATTATGTTTACCGTCCCACGCTTTCTTCTGTTAATAGCCTTGCATTGTCCGACGAATATTGCCCTAAGGTTCGGTAATGATTATTAACAGTTATATAAAAGCGGAATCTAATATCAATGTGTACTAGAGTTGAATCGATACTCAAGTGGACGAGGTGATAGAAAAACTTTTTTTAATTCGGTAAACAGGGACGTCTAGAGTTCGACCGCAACCACGTATCAGCTGCGTTTAAACGAGCTCAGGTGATCTTGTACGACGTGAAGTACCTCCTCGGCTCGGTGCCGACTACCTTCGATGATGACCTCCGCAAGGGATTCCTGCACGGACTCTCGCTGCTACTCAACCTGCTGGTCATGATGCAGGGAATGGATACTGTCGTCAGACAGGTAAATAAAGATTTTTTATTTTAAACTAACAACCTTATAAAGGCAGCAAGAAATATTAGAATCAAAATGCGTGAGTACTTTTTACATTTCGGTTGCCTAAATGTATTTTAAACTGATCAATCGAATTTGTTTTGTACTTAACGCGGGCCATTTTCTGTTTCCGCAGCGTTTCATCTAATGTTCAGAATCTTTACTATAGAAAATTCGAAGCATACCAATACAAATCCACCCATCCCGGTCAAATACAAAAATAATTTTCAAAATCTGATGTTTTTTTTCAGCTATCTATAACCCCCATTTTTTTCGAATAAATACCAGTAAGTTAAAATGATTGTGACACTATTTTATAGGTAGGTCAACACATGGAGTACGAGCCGGAGTGGGAGTCGGCGTTCAACTTGCACGTGAAGTTGGCGCACAGCCTCACTCTCAGCCTGGAGTGGTGCGCGGGCGAGCGGGCGCTGGCCGCCGCTGCCTACCGCATGGCGCTCCGGAGACATGCTGATACATACACGCACCCACCACCCGTGCTTAGAGGTATCATACACGCACACACCACTTGTACTTAGAGGTACCATACACATACACACATCACTTATACTTAAAGGGACCAAACACACATACCAACCGCGCATAGAGGTATCATACACATACCACTTGTACTTATAGGTAAAATAAACACCACCCGTGCTTGGAGATTGTGTCTGTGATGTCTGTGTATGGGACACACAGACACATACACACTCGCGCTTAGAGGCCTTAGACATACACACCAGTGCTGTTCCCGTCCTTTGGGTTAAAGCTATTACTATTGTACATTTTAATAATATTATTTCAGACATATTAAGAAAGCAGATTGACAACTTATTTAGCACAAAGTGGCGTGTCTGTAAAATGGCATATCTATTCTATCACATCTATAATGCTCACTTTGCTCATTTATAATATTAGTATAAATATGGGTAATTTCACTAAATTATAATTATTAATTTGTTCTATAGAATTGGGCAACCAGAGTGCATCAGTGATTCCATACGACGTGTCGGTGGAGCCAGTATCGATCCACCGGCCGCTGTCCCGCTTCCTGGCTGGTCTGCAGCTGCAGTTGCATCGCCACGGCCTCTCCTACCACAGTCGGGAGTTCGACAGACAGGACAAACCTAAACCTACGCCCGAAGAACTTATTGGTACATGACATTTTATATTGTAGACTATTAACAAAGCATTACGTAAACGTACGTACGTGAGAGTCGTGGTAGACTTGGGTTTGAGCAGTCGCCTGTTAACACATTCGCTGCTGAAATTTCGTCTTCTTCGTAAATTATCTAACAGTTGGATGCGCAGGTGCGTCGTTAGCAGCGAACGCGTTAAGCAAGCGATGCAGGATTCAAATTCGAATCCCAGCGGATCCTATACCAATGAATATCTGTAAAAAAAACTTATGTGTAGTGATTTCACACCACGTGCTTTACGGTGAAGTAAAACATTGTGAGGAAACCTGCATAAGTCTGAGAAGTAATTCAAAGACGTATGCATAGTGCCTGAGACGGCGATAGACTCACCATCTGTCACGTTGGCACTCATCTTCAGTGAAATGTGGGTGCTGTTATTACAACACCTCTGCCTACCCCTTCGGGGAAAGGAAGGCGTGAGCTTATGATATGTATGTATGTTTTCAGAGCCGGTCCTGCAGACGACGGCGATGATAGCCCAAGTGCACGCGGGCATGTGGCGCCGCAACGGGTTCGCGTTGCTCAACCAACTGTACTTCTACCACAACGTTAAATGCCGTGCTGAAATGCTCGACCGTGACGTTGTCATGCTGCAGGTGAACACCAAACATTACACTCAACAGACTGCCTAGTGCGAGACTTTCATTGCCGCCGTCACAAGTCACCGCGTTGGCGTAAACGCAGATTTGTATGGGTTCACAGAAAACCTATTAAGTGCCTAGTGCGGCACTCAGATCACTTAACCTTACTAGTCATGTGCCACAAATGTCAGTGCCCTTTTTGCTCTACCTTCATTATCGCAACATTGGATTGTTTTTGTTGCGAGGTGAACAAGATCGGAGTGACATGAGGAACGTTTTGCAAGTGCCATGAATGATGATGAAATGTATTTATTCATTTAATATCATTGCGCATGTATTTTATTCGCGTCGCGCCATACATATATACAAACTCATTAATTAACTATTCCGCTTTCAAGTTCAGCGCTCTTAGCTCGGCTCCTGTATCCGTTCTAAATTCTCCATCGCAAACTCCCGTAGCGTAGTAAACCAAGATAAATACCATAAATTGAATGGCGCTACTGTATATTGCTAGTTTATAAGCTGCCGTAGCCGCTTTAAATATGTGAGACTCTTGTTGTATTAATAAATCAAACTGTCTACAGATCGGTGCATCCCTAATAGAGTCGAACGAGTTCATAATTCACGTGTTGAACAAATTCAACTTGCTCGAGTGGGCCGCGGCTGACTTCGAACAGCGTAGCATTGAAGACGACACTCTCAGGCACACCATCAGCATGGTCGAAGAGTTTCTAGGACTTCTTATTACACGTAAGAATTCATTAGCTATACATTATTTTATGTTCGGTTAATAATATAAACGTAGCAATGCTTTTTCGGGAAACACGCTTAGACCAACACTGGAAAAAGTTGGAGCATGCAATGACATAATACAACTCCAAAAAATCCAACGGATTTGGAATGATGATAAAGGATCTATAATCCCCAAGTCTATTTATTATTAATAATAATAAAGGGTCCACCTCTATTTCAATGAACCCATTTGCGCGTGCGACACACTCACAGCGTCTTAAAGTCATATTTATTAAATCATTATGAGCCCGATGCCCCACTGTTGGGCAAAGGCCGCTACGCTCTTTCCACCTCTTGTTATCTAGGACTTGCTCAGGCCAGTTTTTCAAGTAGGCATGCAATTCGTCCTGACGTAGTGTATGAAAAATACCGCGTAAACATTTTCATCGTAACAAATTGCCTATTTTGAGTGTTAAATTGGCAAAACTCCTTGACAAGTCTTTTTTAAAGTATGGAAAACACTTGATACCTCCAGATGTAATATGAGTATGTTTTGGCGAGCAGTGGTGGGGTCCCGCCATATGCCCGGCGTGGGGGAGGTGTCCAATGAGGACAGGACCAAGAAGGAGATCATTCAGATGCTCTGCGTCAAGCCCATGCCGCATTCGGAACTTAACAGGTATTCTACTTGGTATTCATATGTTATTAATGTGTGATGCACATGCTCTTTCTCATCAACTTCCTGACCGTATCGCATACATTGTTCTTTGTTTGGGTCGGAGACCGGTCACCAGATTTTTATACAAAGCGACTGCCATCTGACCTTCGTCAAGAAAAATCGGTAATCTGGGTTAAACCAGTTGTCAGATTCGCTTAGGCCAACTGACCTATAATAATGTTGTTTCTATATACTTCAAAATGCAGCCGCCTTGCGTCATCTATTGGCTAGCTAAGTGAACCAAGACCTCCTTAACACCCAAAGGAAAGAAAAATCCGATGCAGGAGGTATGGAGAGCAACTAGCATGGTTTGTAGTAGATCGTGGGTTCAAAATCCATTTTGCGTTCGTATTGATGATGATTCAAAAATTTACACTTTTATTAACCTTAATTTTAATTCCAGATCGTTACCAGAAGATCAACTCCACGAGACTGGTCTAGAAGCGGTAATCCACGAAGTAGCAGACTTCATAAAGCCCACTAGTGGGAACAACCGCGGGGTGTACAAACTGAAGCCCCACCTGTACGATGAGTACGACACGTTCTTCTACCACTACACCCGGGAGGAGCTCTCCAGGAGTGAAGAGGAACAGAGGAATAGGAGGAAGGCTGCTGGTTAGTAAAAATATATATATTAAACTTTCAAGTGAAATCTAAAGAAATTCAGTTGGCTTGATTTATTAGCTTCTATCATTTTAAATTCATCAATAAATGATTGATGAATATGATGAAAATACAACTAATTCGCTCTCCAATTAATTCGCTGGGCGGCAATAATTGACCATCAGAAATGCTATAAAATTGTAGACTAATATTTGACAACTGTGTACTAAAAGATTGCACAAAGAAATGTGATTTAATTTAATTCCTTTTTAGTTAACAACAAAACTCAGATTGATGATGATTGGCAAACCATTTCTTAAATAGTCGTTATTCCTCTCTTTTACCCTACTTATCTTTAAGTTTGCCAAAACAGTGTTTCATTTTGTAACTAAATGCAATATTAATTACACTTACTATACAGGATTACCAGAATGCTGCCCTCCGCCACCCCTACCAAAGTTAACAGCGCCGTTCCGTCTGCTAGCCAGTTTACTGCAGAGTGACGCGGCTCTGCATGTCTTGCGGACCGTACTCGAACGTGCCTTGGATTTGAGGGCGCGATCCTTCTCAGAAACACAAGTGCATAAGGTATGTTTTTTATTTATCCTAAGGGCTTGCTATAAGGAACCTTGAGGGTAGGCAAAAGTGAATATTTTTTTTTATGTATGATTAATTACTTAGTAAAACGAAACAGACGGGTAGTTTAAATTATGATTCCGTTATATTTCTTCACTTTAAACCTCTCGTGTGCGACAAACCTCACAAAAGACCTGTAGGCCTAGACAAAATAACATTCTGTCGTGCTTGTGCTAATAAAAACGATAAAAAATTTATGGAAATGACATAAATCAGTCGTGTGACATATGTCATTCCCGCACGTTTTGTATCGTTTCTACTAGCAAAGTGTGAGGATAGTGATACTTTGTCTATAGGCCCTGAGCATTATACGCGAACATCTACGCTACTATAGCTGCTGCAAGATTTGCTTTAACCGCGGGACTTCATACAAAACCCGCCTAAATCACACGGTTGTAACGCTACCCGCAACAGTAGCGAATAACGCTTTGGTCTGAAAAGGTCTTAAGATAAAATATATATGTATTAAGAGCTAAAAGTTCCATCTTCAATATTAAAATGTTTGAACCAGGCACTCCATCTGATGGGCTATGCCATCCGTGACGAGCAAAGTGGTCACTACGAGTTCCTGGCATTCGCTGAGAGTGCAGCTCGCGCTGGTCTGGTGACCTTGCTGCAGAGGCTGGTCGCCAGCCCTAGAGTTGACGCGCATCGACAACTCGCCAAATGGCTGCTCACTAACATCAAGTATGTACAACCCTAATGGTATAAGGTTCAGTATTTAGATTTTCAGTTAATATAGTGAGGGCAACTGCGCATGTACTTTATTCACCGCCATAAAACAGACAGAGACCGGACTCATAAAATACTAATAAAGTACTAATGCATATTCAAGGTCAAAGCTCATAACTTGTGACGGTACATGTACTTGGTTATATTCATTTATATGTTTTCGCGTCGTGCCATACAGACCGACAGAGACAGGACCCATAAAAGGACTACTGCACATTTAAAGTCAGTGCTCATAACTTGTGACGGCACGTGTACGTAATTTTTTCCATTTTTGTAACATTTTCCATTGATGCTTGGCTCTTATTGGTCGCAACGTGATGTTATAAAGCTATAAAGCCTTCCTTGATGAATGAACTACCCAACACAATTTTTTTTTTCAAATCTATCTAGTAGGTCCTGATATAAGCGCGTTCAACCAAACAAACAAACTCATCAGTTTTATAATGTTTAATTTCCATAAGGACGGTTAGAAGCCAAAGATTATACAGACAAAGTAAATAATATATATGTTGGTTCCAGGTCGTTGTTGGGTCAGACGGACGAGCACGTGGGTGATGGTGAGAGCATGGACACGGACCAAGAGGAGAAGCCTGCATCATTGGCCGCGGCTGGTCAGTACTATGTTTGTCAATGCTAAGTTCATTTAAATTTGTTCATCCTTTTTTTTATGAACCCTATGCCAAATATTGAAGTAGTCAAATAGATATATAAAAAGAGACTTCAATTTGATATTAAAATTATTTTATCATCAGAATTGGAGAAGAAGCGTCGCGCGAAGTTAGCAGCAGAACGGCGCGCCAAGGTGATGGCTCAAATGAAGACTCAAATGAACAACTTCATATCGAACAATGCTACTCTGTTCGAGGAGACCAATACTGAGGTAAATCACAGTACAAGCTCAAGTCTATATACAGGGTGTCGGAGAAAAAGGAACAGTTGTCTTCTAGAAGTTGTAGGTTTTTATGAATATATCACTATATTGAAACCGTAAAATATCTAGCTCCAACGATAACGTAGTTATAAGCTATGGCCGAAGAGCTCGCGGCCTTAAGCGATTGAATGAACACGTGGCCGCGTTTACCTACATTCCGTACGCGGTCATTCAACTTTTTAAATTAAGAGGAAGGTTAATGGTTGCGAAAAATGGTTTTATGGGATTATTTCAGGATTTTATGTGGGAGAAAAAAAATAAAATCGTAGTTAGATTTCACGTGAATAACTCTACGTTACAGCTGATTTTTATGCGAAAATAAGGTATTGATATGGTCGACTTTGAACATGAATTACTCTAAAACGGAAGAAAATATTTTTGTCATAATAATTTTAATTGCTTCCTAAAATTATACCCTATCACATATTTTAAGAGCTGTCCCGGTTTCCCCGACACACTGTATATTTTCAAATTACATCAGTGGGCGTCACGAATAACCGTTTTTTAAAACTTTTGTATTTTTCTTTTTTTCTTATTACTGTTTTATTAAGAGCCAAAATTCGTTGGAAAAATTTTACCACCATTCATGGCTGTGTATATTTTATATTATTCAAAATTCTTGACTGTACCTGCGGCAAACGGTAGCCAAGAGCGTATGCGATTGAAAAATAGGAACACTCAAAGGAGCCGCCTTGAACCATCAGTTGGCTGGATTATTTAAGTCAACTGGAGCCTGTAACATATGCTCGCGCTAAAAGAAGCGTTTCTATAAGACGATAATGTCACTCTCTACTGTCTACAGGCCCTGATAATTTTAATTTTACAATTATGTAAACATGAAATTGATGACACAACCTCGATCTAAATATATTGTTGAATGTATCGTAGGTGACAGCAGAAGAAGAAGATATTCGTCCATTGTACTGTGGCGCGGCGCTCGGAGTGTGGGGCGGCGGCGTCATCGACGAACCTCGCGTGTGCATCATGTGCCAAGAGGAGGTACGCTTACATACATCTTATCTTAAATTGTTGCTTAAGCACGTCTACCCATGGGATCTTTTGTGCCACCCTAGTCTTATCGCTCTAAATATTTGGTACTTCGAATTTTTTTTGTAAATATTTATTGATTGATAGTTATTGTTCGTGGTGAAAACTTTGTAGCCCGCTAGATTCGAATATGCCTCACGAAACTGGTCCATTCTAGCCGGTGCCTTGGACACCGGACACACCATTCGATTAACCTACTACTTGTTATATTCAAATGAGAAACGAAGACGTTTGTATGTAATATCGTTTGCAAACCAGGCTCGAGTGGAAAACAAGACAGAGACCCTAGTGCTGGTGGCGTTCGCGCAGCAGTCGCGGGTGTTGGACCGCAGCGGCGGTGCGGCGACGTGCGTGCCCGCTCCTTGCGCCTGGCTGCCGGCCGGCCTGCGCACGCAGCCCCACGTGTCCAGCTGCGGCCACGCGCTGCACCCGCGCTGCTGGCGCAAGTACGTCGACAACGTCATCGACAAGGAGAACAGGAGGCGAGTACACTACACACACACTAGTGCTGCCGGCCGACCTGCGCACGCAGCCGCAGACACCCTCCTCGCTGGAAGAACTACCCTTTGCTTGGGATGAGCATGAAAACTCGCGCGTTTCACAGACGTAGCGAGTGTTAAATACCATAGAACTCTTACGGTCTATCAAAGAGCGGCGGTAGCCAATTCACGCTAAGCTGTTTTAGTTCTATTGTGTGATTTGTCAAAACTTTATTGCACCCCTACAACTTACAGAAATATATATTTACATAGTACTAATGGCGGTCTTATTGCACAAGACTATATGATTTATTGGATTCAATGCTTCCGATATTGACACGCTATATATGGCGTCTTTCATGATACGCAACAGCGTGCGATCATAATTTTTCCAAATTCAACAGATTATATCCACTTATGATAAGATTCATATTACGCAGACCGTACCGCATGCGCCAGCCGGCGGCGTTCGACGTGGACAAGAAGGAGTACCTGTGTCCTCTGTGCGAGCGGCTGTGCAACACGGCGTTGCCGCTGCTGGCAGCCCCCGCGCTGCCCAGTGGTGCCCCGCCGCCGCTCAACGAGGATACCTACGCTGAATCTGTCAATCTCATACTTAAACTAAAACATCAGGTAGGCACTCGTTACATCTCTACTAGCTATACCTCGTTACGGATTGTTCGTCTACAAAAAATGTTATGTCTTTTTCGCAATTGGCAATACCTTTAATCTTTATGGTCTCACCAACGAGCTAGCGTACGCAACAACAGTATAAATTAATGGTGCATGAGTCGCGATGGCCGATGCAACACGTGTATGAATGCACCAGATCTCTGGTGGAATATTAACCCATTAAACTGGAAACCTAGGGTCGGAAACTGACGTGTGACATATATGAGTTATGACTCATATATGCTGCTATTAAACTACTCTTCAACTGTAATAACTCATACAGATGTCAGAGAAGGAGAGTATTTACAAATTCAAGGAAACGTAACCATAGCGCCAACTTGTAAGCAAACGAGTTAACAAAAATCTAAATTTTAATATCTTCATCAGACTCTTAACAAAGTATTTTCAAATCGTCATAACGACATGATTACACAGAAATTTACATGTTACCGCCGGGTTCGGAAGGTTGCTTTTACCGAGAAACCGGCGAGAGCCTCAGTAATCAGTGTAGGTAAGCAATCCCATCGGTCGGCAGGTGTGCTCGGAGTCGCTGCACATTTGCACGGAGTTCTGCGAGGAGATGCACTGCCAGGCGCGCGCGCGCAGCGTGGGGGCCATGTCCTCCGACATGGAGGAGGGCGAGCCCTGGGACGAGACCGAGGTCTACGTCTCCACGCACGCCGAGAACCTGCTGCCTCCGGAATTCCTCCAGCACTTCGAAGGAGACGTGCCCACTTATGCTGACGCCACTAAAACTGCCATTGAGGAGTTTGCTAACGTGAGTTTACATTTAGGAGGCCCAGGTGCCACCACGATGTATGAGCGCTTAGCTAAAAAAGGGGGTGTAACTGTGCATGTATTTTATTCGCTTCGCGCCATAGAGGCAGACAGATGGACAAATAAAATGAATAAAAAAAAAAAAAATATTCTGTGCGTTCAAGGTCAGGTCAAAGAAGGTCAAAAAGCTCAAGAGTTTGTTTTCTTGAACGCGCTAATCTCAGGAACGACTAGTCCGATTTCAAGAATTCTTTGTGTTAGATAGCCCACTTATCGAGGAAGGCTATCATTACGCTAAGACCAATCGCGGGTTAAAGTTAGCGTTATCCCAGAATAACTATTCCACGCAGACGAAGTCGCGGGCACAAGCTATAAATCAGATAATTTGGATTGTACATTTTGTGTTACAAAGCAAAAGACTTCGCGCCTGGAATAGGCGTTATCAATTCATGCACTTTTTTCATTTAACAATTGCATTGTCATTTGTCACCAGATCCTTCCAATGACGGAATCGTCTGGCGGCATGGTATCGAGCTCAGCTCTGTACCGATCTACGGCGTACACAATAATCGGCACCAACGCCGTGCTGCAGTCAGAAGACCGAGCCTTGCTAGGCGACCTACCTTCCCGCCACCGTGACGCATTACAAGCTCTGATACGACTTGCGGCCGCCCTTCCTTCAGCCTGGTCTTCACCCAAACACCTAGCCCACCACGCCCTCAGCACCCTAAACACACTCGAATGCACCTCTCCAACAACCTATGACCCTTTCAGCGTGGTAGTAGCATTAGTCCTCACCGCTCCTTCCCTATTCTGTAAAGTAGCCGGGCCGGCGCGACCCACTCACTTGGCGCGACAGATCACTATACAAGTGTTCCGAGCTATCATTACCAGAGCCCTCATCGTCATGGACGTCAGCTCCTGCAAGAATGAACCGATGGAAGGACAGGAAGACTACAAGACCGAAACCAAACCGGACTTAGAGAATCTCCTTACACTAATGAAGGAACTGAGGAGAGGAGACTTGGATATTGACTCTGTGAACGCTAATCAAGTTTGGGAGGTGGTTAGAAGTCAATGCCACAGCTTCCTTAGGTGCTGTTGCCTGTTCTTCCACTTCTTGAGTGACATCAGCCCTCCCACTGAGTTGACTGTGGTCGGTGGAGACACTTGGGAGGTCATGTGCGGCTACTTGGACCTTCCTAGCACTTTCAAAGACATTCTAGACACGCCCTTAGGAAGGAAGAAGGCTTTGGAGTGGTCCGCTTTATCCACGGAATGGTTCCAAGGTGGGATCGCGCCAGCCTTAGTCATTGAGCCGAGTGAACCGCCGAATCTGATACCCTTGCCAGATGACTTCTCCGAGTTGATGAACATCGTTTCCGAGTTTTCTTGCCCGAACTCCGAGCGGGAAGACAGCAAGAACCCCACTATGTGTCTGGTGTGTGGACAGATCTTGTGCTCGCAGAGCTACTGCTGCCAAGCGGAGATTCCGAAAGTAAGTGTGCAGAATTTTTGGCCAATCTTTAGTTAATTGAAAATGGTAGTATTTCACGCGTTTTAGAGTGGCAATGTATGTACCTCAAATACTGCAAACAAATTTATTCATAATCATAATTCATATCTTAAATACTATCGAATATCGAATTTGTCATTGTCATTTATATGCTGGACAAGAACTGGGTGTCAGCCACACGCGCCTGCAGCGAGACTACTGCGCTTAACTGATTGTTCAACATTGTGTTGTGTACAGTGGCCCCGCAGCGGCACGGAACGCGTGGGTGCAGTGGTGGCGCACAGCTACCGGTGCGGCGCTGGCGCGGGCGTGTTCCTGCGCGTGCGCGACTGCGAGCTGCTCCTACTGGCCGCCCCCGCGCGCGGCGCCAAGCTGCCCGCGCCCTACCTCGACTCATACGGCGAGACCGACCAGGTATCACACGCACAGCTACCGGTGCGGCGCTGGCGCGGGCGTGTTCCTGCGCGTGCGCGACTGCGAGCTGCTCCTACTGGCCGCCCCCGCGCGCGGCGCCAAGCTGCCCGCGCCCTACCTCGACTCATACGGCGAGACCGACCAGGTATCACACGCACAGCTACCGGTGCGGCGCTGGCGCGGGCGTGTTCCTGCGCGTGCGCGACTGCGAGCTGCTCCTACTGGCCGCCCCCGCGCGCGGCGCCAAGCTGCCCGCGCCCTACCTCGACTCATACGGCGAGACCGACCAGGTATCACACGCACAGCTACCGGTGCGGCGCTGGCGCGGGCGTGTTCCTGCGCGTGCGCGACTGCGAGCTGCTCCTACTGGCCGCCCCCGCGCGCGGCGCCAAGCTGCCCGCGCCCTACCTCGACTCATACGGCGAGACCGACCAGGTATCACACGCACAGCTACCGGTGCGGCGCTGGCGCGGGCGTGTTCCTGCGCGTGCGCGACTGCGAGCTGCTCCTACTGGCCGCCCCCGCGCGCGGCGCCAAGCTGCCCGCGCCCTACCTCGACTCATACGGCGAGACCGACCAGGTATCACACGCACAGCTACCGGTGCGGCGCCCGCGCCGGCGTGTTCCTGCGCGTGCGCGACTGCGAGCTGCTCCTACTGGCACCAAACATTTTGACTTCCTTATTCTCGTCTATTAAAACATGTTTGGAATATGATATTCATCGCAATATGTGGTCTACCACTTCATCGTTGTAGACCATACCATTCGTTATCCTCATTACGTCAAGTTGTTTGAATGTAGTGACGTGTGTGTGCAGGGTCTGCGTCGCGGCAACCCGCTGATGCTGTGTGCGACACGTTACGGCCAGCTGCGGCGCGAGTGGCTGGCGCACGGGCTGTACGAGAGGATCGCGCGCGCGCTCGACACCAACATGCTCGCCACCACCACGTGGCAGAACTTGTGATGGCCGCCCCTGCGGCGCACTCGCGGGGTCGTCCTCCTCAACACCCACAGACACTGAACACACGAGTACTACACGCCCGCCGCTATCACCGCACACCAACACACACTCAACATATACGTGCTGATGGCCGCATAAATCACCACTGTATCGAACATACACAACTACCGACTTATTAGTTCGCATAGCGTGTATAATCACACCTACATTCAGTGTTGCCACAACACTAAAATAAACGAGTTTTTAATTATTTACTAGATAACTTTATCAGTAAGAAACAATGGGTACCCGCAATGTCATATTTTGTCCAAAACGGTAACCTATATAACTTGGACTTGATTCCACAAAGTCCTCAAAGTTCGCCATGGTACATGGACAATAACCTCAAATGTACCACGCCTTTTATATTATCTCAAACAAAATAGCTTATGCACAATTACAAATAATTATACACATGTTTTTACTAAGAAGTGGACGTGGAAAGTTTTAGATATTTCGTGGAAAACATCTGCTCGGATTGACTTACCAGACCTAACGCAGACAGGTCGACAATTAACTGTGTGATAAAGTTATTGCCAATGCCGATTTGGCAGCTTTCAATGAGTTGAAATTGAAGTTTTTAACACTTTTATGCAATTTCGTAAGTTACCTAACTTTACGGTTTTGATTCTAAATATACTTAGGTGTTAAAATAATTGCAATATTTCAAAATAGAAAAGTAGCCGAAACACAATGGCGCTATGTATTAATGTTTAGTTTTCAATCTCAATGTAGGAGTTGGCGAGAAATGGCTGTGTTATAACTCAAATTATTGTTTCTCGTATAGGTAGGAATAGCAGTACTATATATGTATGATGTTTATTTAATGGGTTTATCTTTCGTTCAGGGGGCCTACTCTATTTCCCCGAAAAACGAAGCTTCGAAAGTTCTCTAACGACCACGGTTCTATTCGTTCTAAAATTACGTCCAAACATGGCCTCCTAGATAACTCTTTGACGTTTCTATGTTCTAAACCAACTTTCATTAAGCTATTAATATAACTAGAACTTCAGGTTGATAAAAACAAAGCGATACTGAAACTACGGAGAAAGAGTTTCCTTGATAAATATACAGTGCCTAAAACTTATTTTTTAGTTTCAATCTTTGGTTATATTATTTTTAATCGTATTTATCCACTCTCTGGGTAATCCTTGTATTTAGTAAACTTGCCTAAAAACTAAATTCGTTTTTCTTTGTACATTACATCATACATACATAGTACCATTTACATTTGTAGTTTGTCTAATGTTGAAACCCTGTGTTATATGTTTGTGCAATTACAAAGTAAATATCGTTTGATCGCGTGTTTTATCTAATTACTTAGATAGGCTAGTTTTTAAAGTAATGGAGGTAGGCTTGTGACAAGTGGGTTACTTTTTAAATTATATTAAAAATTTGTCTCTATTATAATATTGATGTGATTCATGTTTCCATTAAAATACACTTTCTCACAATCCTACATCCGAACATGCTATGAATTATATTAAAGCGCTACTAACACTAGATATTAACTATTAAAACACTAATAAACCAAAAATATTAATATTTCGTAAAACTGTAATCTTAATTGTGATTTCAAGATAGGTTTGTCGAATAATAAACCTTACGCCTATAGTAATAAGAGTCCTCACGACAATAGAGCCCTTGCCAGCCGTTGTATATATCTCTAGGTGTTACACTGGAGCCATGCCTCGATGCTGTAGACGTATTAAAATAGTTTTCTAGAATATGTTTGAATGAATGGATAATGTTTGACATTTATCGCTCAAATAATATTTATATCTATAAATTGTATGTACCGAGTTTTACCCAGCAGCCCATTATAACTTTTTTTCCTTAACAAAAAGAAGATCTTTTTTTTCACAAATTATATCTGTGCTTTGGATATTTATAGGTATTATGATATGTATGTACTTTCTTATTCAGGACGGAATACTTAAAGATAATTATAAACTTAAATGAAATTATATTTTGTAGTATTTATTTCTATATTATGTCTATATTTTGTGTGTTAGGCCACATGTGTGTGAGTTGTGTGTTTAAAATATATTTGTTACGATTGACCAACTTGATATTTGATTATACTTACAGAAAACATGACAAGAGTAAAAAATCTCCTCACTCTATTTTATATCAGCTGAATTAAGAGCATAGCTCAATGGTAGTTACTTTTTGTGTGAGTATCAAGTTGGTCCGAGTTGTAGATATTATTGTATGTAGGTAGTGTGGACGCAGCAGGTTCCACGATGATTGTTCCGACGCGATGTCGCTCTCGTCTCACGTTCTATTGATTCATAATTAATAAATGGTTATTAAAATTTAAAGTTTGTTTTATTTTATACATTTCTAGTAAACAGTTTATTGCAGAAATACAGGATGACAGAAAGTTGCAGCTAATTCTATTTCAACTCAGTTTAGCGTGATGGGTATCCAAGACCAGTAATACCTGATCACCTTCTCAACGGTTGGTTGGCGAAGCTAGTGGGTGCATGTATCGCGGGCGACTGTCCACACAGAAATTATTTAAAAAATTGTTTGTACATGCTCTGTAGTGCTCTACATACAAGTGAGTCTTATAATTCTTATAACATACATAATGTATCTTACCCGCCGAGCAATGCTTTTTTGTAACTTCATTCCTTACTGCCTGCGGATTTTTCAACATTCAAAAGAGAAGCTCACTAAAAACGAGACCGTATGCTCTATTACTTTAGCCTGCAAAATAATCGAATGAACGATAAATAGTCTATTCTATTATATTACAACTGTCAGTGTCAACTGTCACCTGTTGTTAACCATCATCTCCATCCGAAAACAATCCTGTATCAAACAAAAATTTGATTATTTACAATTTGCTTAAGTAACTCTACGTCTTCAAAAGAAATATCAAATGATTATGGTATGGTGTATAAACAAGACACAATACTTATAATACTTAACTTATTACAAATAAAAGTAATGCATATTGTATCTGGTATTAAACAATCAACACTATTGTTTCCTTCTTACTTAGTGTGTGCTATGTAATGTAATGTACATTTGTTTCGTATTTACTTATTGTTAGCTACAGTACCTAGTAGTAAAATGTATCTTACAATGTAAATAGAGCCTATGAGCTGATATATCGTTTCATAACTAAGGGCAGGAATCCTTGAAAATATTGTTTCAATATAAATGGCTTAAAATAATCATGGTTTACAGATGGAACAGAGATTACGCGCCAGTCATGAACAATTTGCAGCAATGATAGAATTTATGGAAAGGTAACTGGAAACATATAAAACACATTTTGACTGCTTAGTTAAAAGCAGCATGAATTTTTATTACTGCATCATAAATGTATTTTTTTCTCTTTAGGAAGTTCTCGGTGAATACACCAAACTGTTTACTTGAGACATGTTTATGCGTATCATACTCATGAAAGTTACATATGTATATAGTTACTGTGGTATTTAATATCACAGCATAAGTATTATATGAATGAAAAAAATATATATGAATTTTATTGTAATTAATCATTATTTACAATGTAATGAAATGTACATGATGGCAGCTGAATTTCTTGCCGGTTCTTCTCAGAAGGCTAGCTTCTGAACCAGTGGTAATTTTTTTGACATTCACACCAGGGCCTAAACTGAATAAATAATGATCATCCAATGCTGTACATATTGTATTTTATTACAATGCAGCACTTATCAGTATTCAAGTAATTTATGGATAGATACCTAAACAATGGTGTGCGTGCAGCATTGCTTGCATGGCAGATTATAATTATAAAATAAGACATCATTCACATTTATTACCCATTTAACCCCCTTAGGTATGGAATTTCGGGAAATCCTTCCTTAGTGTATACCTACATCTTACCAAGAACACACCCTTCAAATTTCAGGTTTCTAACACTTGTTGTTAAGGCTGTGTATAAGTCAGGACTTAGAATTTCTTATAAGTTAGGAGACAATTATGTTGACAAGGTATTTGTGTTAATTACAGACATGGTGACCTTGGGCGCCCACAGCATGGGATCGAAGGTAGAGTGAGGAGTGACGGCCTGTGGCGTGAGGTTGGGTCCATGTTAAATTCTGTAGCAGGTGGTGTAGAAAAGTCACTGGATAAATGGAAAAAAGTTTGTAAATTGTACATTTGAGCCCTATATTTTTTTTGACTAATACATACCATAATATGCTCACACTTGTATACCATTATTGACATTAACAATCTCCATTGTTTAAAAGTAATTAATAATAAAATTAGGCATTATGCCCTACCCAAAATGCTGCCTTCTGCCTAGTTAGTGTCTACTTTAATACTTAATATTAGAAAAATCGGTTGTGCAACATTTATTTCATTTTGTGAGCATAAAACATATCTTTACTTAAAATATTGTTGAGGTGAACTATAAGGTACACTTGTACCTCATGCTTGTGCCTGTACGCAGCTATGTTCGATTATAAAATATATTATGTAGCCTTTCAATACTGTGACACTAAGAATGCCCACAAATTTTTCTTGTGATACAGCCAGTGTTTTGGGTGAAATTTGTAGTGTAATCAACCAATCCTACTATGAGCCTCTTAAGGTTATAGAAATAATGTTATTTATTTGCTTTCAGGTTTGGGCAGATTGGAAAACAAAGACGAAGAAAAAACTCTTTATAATAAAACGAGATACAGTTGCAGCAAGAGGGAACAGACGCATCCTGACATCTCTGGAGAAGCGTGTCCTGGCCATCATGGGGCTGTCCGATGTAATAGATCTTAATGGGGCCGGCGAAGAAGGTGGTGAGGTCAGCTTGCTTCCATTTACTATTTCACGGAAAGATGGAATACCCTGCTAATCTATGCAGATAAATAAAAAACAAAAATTCTTTCAGCAATGGATCTACTACATTATCAGCGAGTAACATAGGCTATATTTTATCCCCGTACTCCCACGGGAACGGGAACTACGCGGGTGAAACCGCGTGACGTTCGCTAGTACCAGTCCATCTCTTGAACGTCTAGACCGATTTTAATGGTACTGCCAATGCTAATTTAATCTGTCTTCCAGGTAGCGCAGCAAGACTCGGAGTGTCACACGAGGATGTCACCAGCGGTCAACGATGAGTCTAATGGCATATTGGAACTGTTTGTTGAACCATTGGCGGAGCAAGAAATTATCACTCAATCAGGCATGTATCAGATTGCTATCATTAAAAATTGTGTGAGGAAACTCTTGTAAAGTTCAATTCCCCCTATTACAAAACATAGATTACGATATTCCTTGGTTTAAAGGTAGCTCCATCTTATTCTGTGATACGGATTTAAAAAGGGGTGGAATAATTATAATTGAATTGAATTGACATTTGAAATGATTATTCAAGTGCTTTTTATGATATGGTGTAAGTAAGGAATATAAATTTGTCAGCTTTTGTTTTTGTATACAAATGAATTCTCACGACATCCAACAAATTGTCGTCGAGGTCCCGGGAATTAATGTATGAAAATTTATTTTTCTAAATCTATGGGCTATGAATGTCTGGGCAATATAAGCCATAAATTTCACCATGATTGCAATTGCTATTATGGTGAGTATATTATTTTATAATATCCAGCGTTAAGCCATTCTGGATGTAAGCATTGTCGGGTCAGGAACAGAATTAACCTTATACCATGTTAATATTCAGGTGGTTAATATGCATCTCTCGTTTGTACAGGTACAGGAACCAACGCGTTACACTCATCGCCACATTCACAAAGGACTCAGGTATACCCGGTTCCGAAACGAGTTAAGAATGAGTACCTTTGAATGCGCAGTAGTCATCTTATGAGTTTGTCTCTGTCCATATGTATGGCGTGAGGAGAATAAAAACATGTCATTATCCCTATTATTTTATCTGAGCGCTAATAACTAGTGACACACCTGTACAATCACATGATCAAGTGTTTTTCCAGTTCTATATAAAACATTTATTTTCAGTTAGAAGTTTACAACTTGACCATAATGAATCCACCTGATAATTACGACAATAGTACCGCGCACGAACGATTAGGTAAGTTTACACAACGTTTTTGTGTTACACATAATGCATGAGAGAACACTTCTATTTTCAATGTAATTTACTCTATGACACTCATTCATGTGGTAGCTACTATCTACGCTTGGAAGTTCTATCCAAAGATTGCAAAGAAAGTTCCATCTGCACTGAGTGCCTAGCCCGAGTTTTTCACTGCCGCCGTCACAAATCACCGCGTCAATGTAAACTATACAAATCTACGTCAACGCGATGACTTTTGACGGCGATCGTAAGAAAACTTTAATTTTTTATGCAGAAGTTGAACAATGGATTAACTGTAAATATGCAACTTTTTATCTACACTATCTATAGTATACAATATACGAGTTCTATAAATAAAAATTACCTTTTCACGACTAAACTGCTGAACTGATTAGACAGAAATTTCGAACACAGTAATTCAGACTCAAGAGTCGACATAATATATAAAATTCTCGCCTCAGTGTTTGTAAGAAAAAACTGCTTGGGCGATAAACTTTTGTTCATGCAAAAAAATATAAAGCAAAACTATTATTCTTATGCCGGGCCCAGCTAGTTATAATTATAAAACCTTTACAGAGTATCAGGTAAACGACCTACAATGTAAGCAAGAAGCGGAGTCCGGGGCTGACGAGGACTGCGGCTCTCCGGAGCAGAGCAATGACTACGCGCGGAATGATCCCCCATCAGACCACGAGAATACAAGGCGGATGAGACTCACAGACACTCGAAAATTAAGGAGAAGAGTTAAACTCAATATCAATGATAGACTCGTCACAAAGAGATTGGAAATACTAGAGATACAGAAACAACACGAACAAATGAAATTAGACAAAACTAACATTTTACTGGATGCTGAAATAGAACTGAAGAAACTATTGATCGAAAATGCAAAGTTAGATATTGAACTCAAGAAGAACATGTTATAGTGGTAACTGTGTGCCCATGTAATACGCATTATATGGGTTAAGTGTACATTATTTATTAGTAAAATTATACGTTACTAAGTGAAGCTATTGAACTACAAATTAGCTAAGGTAGGATAATATTAAAATAAAACATAAGTTAACAACAATAATATTTTATTCTTATGATTATTAAAATATTTTACCTTTCCACTTAAAATTATATAAAAATAAATTACATAATATTATTACTAGTATGGAGTAATACCAATAGTTATTTTTACTTGCAAGGGCCCAACCCTAACCTCTTATTGCCTTGATAGTTTATCTCTTATTATGATACAGATGTAGATGACGTGTATAAGTCTGTCACTGTCACACAGTGGAACTATGATGGCATTAAGAGCTTATGGTTAGGCCCCTGTTCTATTGCTTAGCAATGATGAGGTTCACCAGTCTTTTGACAGAATCTAAAGATTGCTTCAAGCTGCGAATGCATAGCAAGTAGTCTGCATCACTATAGCAATGGCAGCTTCTAGCAATAAAACTTGACTGTTTGTGTATTAGTAGCAGAGCTGGATTAGCCCTGTTCCTTTACCGTTTCCTTACTTAATAAAATATATATTTTTTCCACCTTTATTCTCGGGCCCCTATGCAGTTGCCAATTCGACTTCTGGGTAATCCGACCGTGCGCGCATTAGCTGCCTAGGTTTTTTTTTTACAGATACTATTAACCTATCAATCTTTTAGCTGCCATTAAAATATATATTCTATTTGGGATATTATTATCCTTTGGCACAAGTCATTTGTAAATAACACACTATTATTGAGTAACACTGAAAATCTGTATGATGAAATTTGATTACATAGTTACTTCTATTCTATACTAATATACAAAATAATATTTTTCTTGCAACTTATAATGGTATTACTTTCAAAAGGCATTCATTGCATTGCATTGCATGTATTTTTACTGAAAGACGCGTTCAGATTGTTACTTATTTCATAAGTTACTTACAAAATAAAATAATGATCAGAGAGCAAATTCAAAAACAGCAAAGAAGCACTTTACTTAATTATTCTAGAAAAAATCCAAGAAACCATTTATTCGTTTGTGCAATCTTAATACACAATTAAGAGTCATAATTTCATAAACAGACACACACCTTATAAAACTTGTCTAGACAGTTCAGTGGTATTTATGTTTTGTCACATTGACGTTTTTTGAAATATATTCCAACTGATTATTGTCTGCGCAACTGTTTTCGAGGGATTTAAGCATACATCTCTACTATACACGAATTGGACTGACTTATGCATTCATTTTATGTCCCTTAAAGGTGATCGCACACTTAGCAACTCGGCAAGGTATCTGTCACTTCCTTGCCTTAGGCGTGTCCACTGGAGTAAAAATTCACTAATAGATAGCTTCACAAAAATAATCGCCTCGAGTTGAGGTCGTTCTGTTCTGGGCCGAGATGATAAGTGTGCGACAACCTTTAAGAAATTTGGTGATCAGCCACATCGAGTTGAATCAACCCCAACAAAGTATGGAATAAGGCCAGGGAGATGATGATGGTGATAGACATCAGGGCCAAAATGGCGCAAATCGAATAAACACACGCCTAATGGTCAGTCCGACGTACTTCTCTACTCTAGCGCGTTCACTGCTAAACCACGCATATACGCGTCAAGCGTCAGCAATGATCGAATTTACAAAGATAATGAGACATTAGCAGTGAATGTGCTAGCAGGTTTAAGTTTTATAGATGCACTTTACGAAGGTCATAGAGAGCCCTAGCTACACAAACAGCTGTCGTTGTTACTGATGATCTGTCGTTTCTGTCTCGGCAGTGTCACCAACCCTCTACTGTGTTCGCCCTGGATCACAAATATCTCTATTACTATGGGTAAAATATGTTTTCTCTTAATTTTAGGAAATTAATTCATGCCTACAGGGGCCCAACCATGAGCTCTTATTGCAATGATAATTCAGTTGTGCGACAGTGACAGATGTATACTCGTCACATACATCTGTCTCATAAATGAGTGAAACTATCATGGCAATAATAGCTCATGGTAAGGCCCCTGGTGCTGTCATGAGTTTAGAGCACTGGCCTTGAATAGTACATAGATCGCATCTATCGCCATATTGCTAAGCGCTTAAAACTCGCGACCACCTGTACTTATTTTTAACAATTATAGTAGGTCTAGATAATTAACTGATAGTGAAATGGTGAAGGATGGAATCACCAATCATAGTTGTCGGAATTTCTTTTAACACCAAAGTTACTAAGATTATCATACTAATTAGGTAGGTTTGCTTATAATATTTCAAAACTTTCGCGATTCACGATATTATTTTGAGTAAGTAATTGTGAACTATAATAAATGTGACTCACCGCAACACTGATCACCCTCAGTGGTTGTTTGGAGTACAGTTTGTGGGCCAGGGTCATGAATATAGACTCCACATTATCACACTCTGAGTCCAGTAGGGCTGATGTTTCAAACAACTGGAAACATAAAAATAAATATATTTTTAAAATAATTTTAACGAAATATGAGTGCTATTCTTAAACTGTGCTGTTCGTAAACTGTGTTGTTCATTGGTATACCTTGTTTTAGGTGACGGTTTGGCAAATCCTGTAGTGTATAATTTTTAGTTTTATTATGAGAGATTTTTTTCGTATATCCTTCAGAAGTGAGAGTCTTTTCACCCACTGATCTTATCTCTTTTCATCCACTTCAGTGCACCACTTGCACAGGTGTAAGTGAATGTGTAATAGTCATTGTATGAGTTTGTCTGTATGGTGCGACGTGAATAAAATACATGCACAGTTACCCTCACTATTTTCGTTGAAAACTCATAACTCTTGTCAGCCTTTGAAGTTGGAACTCTGGTGGAATATCTACTCATGTGCCTTTACTATAATGAATCAATAGAGTTTTCTTATACAGTGATAAAGCAATACTAACAGGCATTCCATACTTGTCAGCCAATCTCTGTGCATATGTAGTGGCCAGCCGAGACTCAGGAGTACCACAGTCACACTTATTGCCAACCAGCACTCGCGGGGCCGCCATCAACCCATGAGACTCCACCTCTTGCATCCAACTTGCTATTGACTTAACATACAAATATTATATTATCTATACAGGTAAATAAAATTGAAGTGTCTGTTTGTAGCTCCAAAATAACAGTTATTCACTTAATGCATGTGAAAGTATACACGGTCCTGACATAGAAAAACCAATTTTTTGAATTTTTCTCTGTCTGTTTGTCTGTCTGTCTGTCTGTTTGTTCCAGGTAATCTACGAAACGGCTGAACGGATTTTAACAGGACTTTCACTGACGGATAGCTTATGTTACAAGGAGTAACTAAGGCTACTTAGATTTTTAAAAAACCAGTAGGGATCCGCGGGCAACTATGAAATTAAAATGTATGCGGGTGAAACAGCAGGGCACAGCTAGTAAATTAATAAAATAAATATGCTCACATCCCTTACCCACATTTCAGCAAATATTATTTTAACACATGTCAACTTTACGGAGGGTGATGGGACATCCGGAAATGACTGCACTGAGGTTTTAAAAAAAACTCATTGGCACAGGGTGCTGGGATTCAAATTTGCGTCACTTGCCTAGCAGGTGACTGCTCAAACTCCACGGCTCTTTATAAGTAAATATTTACTAATCACAATGTATATAAATATGTAGATAAAATCAGCTTCTAAGGAGAGAAAAATGTCTCCTTAATTAAGAAGACATTTTTCTGAAGAATAGAAGAATTGTCTAATAAAGTGTACAGTGGGAAACCAAATATAACATGGTTTGATATTATAAGTGTTAGTGATTGTTCAGTGTCTTACATGGAATGTCTCTGGTTTAGTGACATCATACACAATGACCACAGCATGGACATTCCTGTAGTAATGCTGCACCATAGACTTGCGGAACCGCTCTTGTCCTGCTGTGTCCCACAATTGAAGCTGTAATATAAATTATTACAATGGTTAGAACTTTGAGGGTACTTTTGAAAGAATATCTTTAGGCAAGGGACATCTCTGTTCCGAGTCTTTAAAGGTGTGACTATACCATTGTAGTCAATTCTAGGCAAAGATATATTTATGTGCTAAAGTAGAAGATAGTTAAAACATAATTACTTGTCCCAAGCAATTAATGTAAATACTTTAATCTGTATAAGCAGTGGGAATTTTTCGATAGCTAAATACAATTGAGATTATCTAAGAAAACTAAACAGATGTTTACTCCTATCATCATTCAAATCTGAGTTTCCCAGTTACTTTTAGTTATAATAGCCATAATATTTATTGAACAAAGTTGGAACATATAAAATCCAGTCAGGAGATGAGTGCTTAGGTAATTAAATTATTCTTAAATTTCCCAGCTATTGACAGATTGCCAAGCGGCTACTACCTTTATGTCCTCATTTGAGATCTTTACGTTCCTTTCCCGGAAATCAACACCAATCGTAGCCTCTGATTTATCCAAAAATTGACCCTCACAAAATCGATAAGTTAAACACGTCTTTCCAACACCGGAATCACCTAAAACAATAATTTTAAATACTTTCTTCTGCGTTAGGCCTGGTATTTGTTGGGTATTTATTTCTGGCATTGTGTGCTGCAAAACAGAATTACTGAATGCACATTCCACATGGACCACCAACCAAATTCCTTAAACGAAACAACAAAATATTCTTTCTTAGTGTTGTTTATTTTGTTTTGTCGTCGTTCAATAAAATTTGTTTACGTCAATGTGGTCAAATTTTTTTGACATAATGACAGAAAACTAAAAGACGGTAAGTATTTCGTTCAAAAATGAAACCCTTATTTTTATATCATGCCGAATCCTGCAAGAGACGAAAGCAAATTGTTAAAATGAAACTATTATAAAATAAGTATCATTGTTTATAATTTGCATATATTTTTAGATTTTGTATTCGCCATATCTCATGAAACGTTCGAAAATACTTCTGAATTTCAGAACAGAATCATTACTAAAAGTATCAGTGATACCAGCATTAGCAATTATTATTAAAATTTCTACTAAATAGGTAGATGTATCTAACACTCGGTTCAGAATAACTCATTGTTTTACAGTTAAGGTATTATGCATGAGCAGATGTTAAAAGACGCCTGAGATAGCGATAAACTCACTATTAGAACACAAGTTGGAATAACCCTGCCGCGAGCCTTTCTGGAAAGGTGTGCGTGAGTGCGATTATTTATTAGTTCTACTGTTTCCAATAGTATGCAGACTATCCAGCAACTGGTGTAAAGACTTATGCTATCGTCATTTTGAACATCATCATCATCATTATATTCAGCCCATGCACCCACCGTTGGGTATAGACCTCCTCTGAATATGAACATTTTGAACATGTTTACAAAATATGTATTGGAAGATTCCACGATCACGCGATCTATTTATATAATGTTATGCCCTGGTATCATCATTGCACCACCCCATTGTACCCTTTAGGCTTGAAATTTCGGAGACCCTTTCCCAGTGGAGACTTACACATAGCAAAGAACACACCCTTGTGATTGCATCTTTCTACTTTAAGAACAGCGACTTAGGCTGTGCGTTGATATATCAGTCGAGATTTAGAACTTATTATAATAAAATGTAACAAATTAAAATCCGAATTTTTATACAAATAAAATGTATATACGAAGTTTTGGGAGATTTTTTTCAGCTAACACTGGCAGCCCCTAAATTTTTTTTAGAAATGTCGGATGGACGAAGGATCGGATTGGACGGACGGACGGTCGGTCGTTTGGTCGGGCGGATGATCTGTCTTGTCTTGTTGAGCTGCTCGATCGTTTAGAGAGCTTTGTGACTATTGTGTATAATTCTAAAATATCCGAAATTAATAGTCAAACTTACATTAAATGTTGAAGTCGGACACGGCTGTGCTTTAACAGTTATCAAAAACCGGTTCTTTTTTTGTAGAACAGCGAATAACCTCAGTCAGTCACTGGGCGAAGTGGGCAACCTATAATCTTACTTGTAAATGTAGCTATAATTCTTTAGCTCGCGATTATTGAAAGTGTTGTTTACATTCCATGAAGTGTATGGTGTGCGATATTTAACGCGTAGTGTTTGGTACCGCTGTGAGTGCGTGCAAGTCGATAACTATGTGGAAGCTATCTGCTTTGTGTATAAAATGTATATAAGTGCGTGTAATCAAATTACAGTTTGTTTTTGTGGTGTTAACTATCGGATGTTGCCGTAGGATTGCCATGTCCAGACTCGTGGACTACTTTGTTGTAGTGGGATTTGACCACGAGAAAGAAAGTGAGTATTGAATGTAAACATACTACTAATTTCTTATCAGAATTGTGGCGCGAATAGTTTGATCACTCTGTTTGCCATTTGTAACTTGTCTGAGATCAATCAAATTCATACTCACACCGTTTTTAAGCTTAATTGACCATATAAAAAAAATTAGTCTAGAAGTATTTGGGACCTGGAATGTAAGACTTTTAAATCTGTTAATATTTATTTCTGGTTAAAGTAATGAAAATTCGTAACAAACTACTTAATGTACCATTGGAGTACTAATACAGTAGCATTTGACATTAATACATTTTAAAATAAAAGTTTTCATTCAAACTATAACCCCTTAGGAAGAACTTAAATTAAAAAAAAACACAATTTAAAGAAAAAAATACTAATATTGAAAATTTCTAGGTCTTTTGGTTTAGGTTGTGCACCAGTGAACCATAGTTCTTCATCAATTCAATCCTCACAATAAAAAAAAAAAATATGGAAGCATTTAAGTAAGTAATTGAATAAACTGTATGTAGGCAACATTATTAATAAGAAATAGTTGACTCATCAAGTTCATTGACATTGACTAGCACAGGTCACGGGGTCTGATAACTGGCCTGATATAACATCAATATTAGTGTTATTACATGACATCAGCTGTTTGTATGTGTGTGCTCTTAATATATTTGGTCTGAGCATTAAAATGTTTTAGCCTAGCCGCACACATACACAATATTATTGAGTGTGTACTGCTAGCTTTAGGATATAATATTACTTATCATCATCCTCCTGCTCTTATCCTATGTTGTTTGGGATCACCGTGATGTGTTTTTCTATTCCATTTCACTCTATCAGATGACATAGTTATCTGTTTACTACCACATTACTTCTATCTGTGAGAACAGAAGACTTGGAACTTTTAAATTATGCTATTTTTTTGTATGAAAACTGTTTGTTTTAATAAATAAATAGATGTAGCTATGTCACCTTTCACCTAGTCCATCCATCTTTCAAATAATTTAATTCATATACTTACTTAAGTACTTAATTAATTTATTTATATCATCATTCTCCCAAGCTTATCCCATGTTATTTTTGGTTGACGCAATGTGTTCTCTTCCATTTCTCGCTATCAGCTGTCAAATCTGTATCCACTCCCATTCTAGCCATATCATCTTTTACACAATCCATCCATAGTTTCTTAGGTCTCCCCTTATGCTCATAATTCTAAGTTATCACATAGCATAGCATAGCACTAAAATGGTATTTCTAACAGCCTTGAGCCCACTACACACATTAAACAATCTAGTCTGATCTCATTCAAATGATTTATTCATTCAGACTGAAGTGGATTTGTTTTTTGGTTAACATTTGAAAGAATTTATTAATAGCTGACAATTATGTGAGATCATGTATGGTTTTGGTGTGGAATTTTTTATAGTTTCACAAAGATTAAGTTATCCTGTCATGCAGAACAATTGACATAACATAACTATGTTTGTCTCAACTAAGTAAGTCAGTTTCTTGCCGGTGAGAACAACTGGCAAGAAACTGTGATTTACTTTAGAAGGCTACTTTCTGAACCCATAGTCTGACTGAGGGCCTCATCTTTCTTATTATCCTCATCTTTTTTATTTCTTATTTTAAGTAAAGGAACTCAAGGATATTTTTTATGACATTACTTACTTACTTATTTAAAATTTTGAACAATGTTGTATATGTACGCATGAACATACCTATGTATGTTTGTTCTAAAATGTAGGTACTGAAATCCAAAAGTTAATCAACCTTTCATAATTTACTATTAAGTACTTCCTGCAATGCAAATCTGTATGGGCTTTTGGGTAATTATGAGATATACATACTTATTACTTACTTGGGATATATAACTAACTTTAGATAATTCAGTTGTATAATTTACATATTCAATAATGTTTATACTTATCTATATCTTCTATACAGATAAATAAAATTGAAGTGTCTGTTTGTAATTCCAATATAACACCGCACCATAAAGAAGACCGCAGTCATATTCAGCAGCTGGAAAGCAGAATGGAGGCTCTAGAACGACATCTACTATCAACAAGGATTGAAATTAAAAACGTCCCTAAGAAACCAGGAGAAAATCGGGAAGACCTCTGCGAAATTGTAAAAGAAGCGGCTAGTGTACTATCAGCCCCGATCGGCCAGCATGATATAAAGGAAGTATTCCGAGTGAGCAAAAAGGATGATGGGCCCCCCATCATTGTTGACTTTATTAGTGCCGCCACAAAGGCGAACTTCATCAAGGGAATACGTCAGTTCAATAAAAAGAATAAAGAAAATAAATTCAATACGCACCACATAAAAATAAAAGGGCCGACAAAGCCTGTTTACATAACGGAACAATTAACCCCGAGGACACATCGCATTTACTACCTTGCTCGCAACTTCGCCAAAGAAAACGGCTACGCATACTGCTGGACTTCATTCGGTAAAGTCTTTCTCAGAAGAGGTGATGGCCACAAACAAATACATATACAGTCCGAAGCTGACCTCACCACTCTTGCTCAAGAAAAATGACTAGGACCAACAACGGTAACAGTAAATTTGACCGGATGGATCACCTTAATATTTTTTTACAATATCTCTTTTACTAACGGATGCTCCATTATTCCGAAACCTTTTGTACTTATTAACATACACATTAAAAATTGCACACGCAAATCACTTGCCACAGCACACATTACACACTCAAATAACACAAACACTCAGAAACATATATACAGTATTCTCCACTCAATGATTTCTCATCATCGTCAGCCACAGCCAATACCTTCCTGTACTACTTACACCTGTGAGCTCAGCCCACGAGTAACATGGAATACAGTTTACCCTCAGTCACGTATTTGGCCATATAAAGCCCTTAATATAAATTCAATAACAAAATATCATCTGACTTAGATAATATAACGGTAGCTTCGGCTTATAAATGTGATACGGAGACATGTAACAAAATCATTAAAAATAATTCTAAATCATTGAGAATTATATGCCAAAATATCCGTAGTATATACAAAAATTTTGAAAGTTTGTTAGCTCAGCTAACTAGATTTACATTTGAAACCGACATAATAATCTTAACTGAATGTTGGCTGCAAGAACATAAGGCTATCCCATACCTTGATAATTACACATCTTATTACTCCCGGCAAAGCCTTAATCAAAACGATGGCATTGTAATATATGTTAAAAATGACATAAAATGTACAATCGAAGAACCTAAGCCCATAGGAGCTAATTTTCTTTCTGTTAAAGTATCTGAAGACATACACATTTTGGCATGTTACAGGTCACCGTCGTCTTACTGTACAGATAGCTTCCTAAATTCTATGCAGGCTATTATTGGATCTTTAGGCCCTACTAAAAATCTAATTTTGCTTGGAGATATCAATATAGACATCAAAGCCAATTCTACTGACAGGAATAGTGCAGCCTATCTAAACCTAGTTGCTGAATTTGGTATGCTACCAGGCCATACATTTCCCACAAGATTACATAATTGCCTCGATCATGTCATGTTAAGAACTGACCTACCTGCCTCCATATACGTAGTAGATACGACAATAACGGACCACGCATCTGTAATAATTAATATTTGTCTGAAAAAAGATAAGAATATAAAAGAAAATATCTATAAAAAAGTTGATTTTGATGCATGCTTGAAGCAACTAGAAGTAGCTGACTTCTCTTTTATAAACCGTTACTCGGATGCTAATGTTGCCACAAGAATATTTGTCGAAAAACTTACCTCAGCTATTGAGACTAACACAAAAATGTGCGTTACACCGAATAAGAAAAGAAGACTAAAGCCATGGATTACCCCTGGAGTATTACGGTGCATCCGTCATAGAGACAAGCTTCACAGAGAGGTCAAACGGTCTCCCAATAACCACGTTCTGGATATTACATACAAGCGATACCGTAACTATTGTAATTCTATCTTAAAAAAGCTGAAGAGAAATTATGAAAAATCTTTATTATTAAATGCTAAGACTAGTAAGGACTCGTGGAATGCAATTAAATCAATAATAGACTATAATCAGGCTAAACATGTGGCAGAATCCTTGTTGCGTTCTGATGCTAATGCTGCAGATGATATTGAGGATGTTAATAAATATTTCTCTAATATTGGAGAACAGCTGGCAAACAAAATAATTGCCGATGAGGGAAACCATCCCAAACCATATAATTTTGATATTCCACCTTCCCCCAACTCTATAGTTCTAGTCCCACCCGATGAATTTGAAGTAGAATCTCTTATAATGAATCTCAAAAATAACTGTGCTGTTGGATGGGATGATATACCGGTAAAGTTTTTGAAATTATGTAAACAATATATAGTTTCCCCTCTCACTAAGCTCCTTATACTGTGCTTTGAGCAGGGAGTTTTCCCTGAAGTCTTTAAAAGATCGTTGATAACACCTGTTCATAAGTGTGGTCCTCGTAACGAAGTTTCAAATTACAGACCCATATCAGTACTTTCATCTCTGTCAAAAATTTTTGAAAAAGCTCTCAATAATCGGTTAGTAAATTTCTTGGAGCATAACAATTTATTTTCCAACTCACAATTTGGTTTTCGGTCGGGGAAAAGCACTGAGGATGCAATAAGTCAGTTGGCAGATTTTGTTTGCAAAAAAGTCGATTCTAAACAAAAATGTCTAGGTGTATTCCTCGACCTAGCCAAAGCTTTCGATACCGTCTCGATTCCCATACTTGTTAATAAGCTTGACCGGATTGGCGTGCGTGGAATGGCCCTTAAGATTTTTGAAGACTTTTTATCGGCTCGTACTCAGCGTGTAAAAATTGGTATTCATTTGAGCTCAGACGTTTCGATCTCATACGGAGTGCCACAAGGTAGCATACTGGGACCAAGTCTCTTTCTCATCTACATTAATGACCTATGTCAACAACCACTAAAGAACGGAACATTTTTCACATATGCAGATGATACAGCCATAATATTTCACGGTCAGTCCTGGGATGAGGTAAGAAATTATGCTGAGGCAAATCTACACAGAGTGTACCACTGGCTATGTGCAAACCTTCTCACACTAAATGTCTCAAAGACCACTTACGTGCAGTTTAATCTGTCCAGAAAACACGTTCCTCAAGTTGACTTGAAAGTTCATTCCTGTAATTATCCTACTGATACAGCCTGTGCCTGCCTTTCGATCACTAAATCCCCAGAAGTCAAATATCTTGGAGTAATATTAGATGAGAGGTTAAGTTGGCACTCCCATATAAATCTTACTATAACCCGAATTAGGAAACTTATCTGGGTATTTAAGAAGCTAAGACACGTTGCTAATCTAAAGGTCCTTCTCAATGTTTATTATGCTCTGGTTCAATCGGTGCTTGGATATTGTGTGGTCGTCTGGGGTGGTACTTGTAAGACATTCATGATACATATAGAAAGAGCTCAAAGATCTTTACTTAAAGTAATGACATTCAGTCCATATAGATTTCCTACAACGTTACTATATGAAAAATGCCAAGTGCTAACCGTTAGGCAATTATACATTCAACAATTATTGATAAAGTGGCATAAGATGACCCCGTATAATGCAGAACTATACAACAAAAAACGTACAATCACAAATATCAAAGACCCCCTAAAAATGCGCACTGCTACTGCCCGGCGCCAACAGAGTTCAATGGCTGTTCTTTTGTACAACAAAATAAATAAACTTCTCAATATACATCCCCTATCAAACTACAAGGCTAAACTCAAAATAAAAAATTGGTTACTTGGACTAGATTACGACGAAACTGAGAAATTATTAAAATCTACCTAGATAGTGGCGAACTGCAAATATAAAACACACACCCAACACACAGACACACACACACACACACACACACACACACACACACACACACACGATTTTTAGTTGCATCCATTTTTACTTCTATCATATAAATAAATATACTCTTAAAATATATTGCATTTCTAGTGTACCTTGTTATCACAGAAATTATTCAGGAAAATTAATGTGAGAAGACACTGATTTCTGTAACACAGGCATTCAAGCCTAGCTCAGAAGTCAGGGAATTCATAAGATTTGTGTAAATGGTTTTTGTGAAAATAAACATTATTATTATTATTATTTATTATTATAACAGCTTTTCACTAAATGCATATTAAAGTATACACGCTACTGACACAAAAAAACCAAGTTTTATAAAATTTCTCTGTCTGTCTGTCTGTTTGTTCCGGGTAATCTCCGAAACGGGTGGACGGATTTTGACGGGACTTTCACTGGTAGGTTGCTAATGTTTCAAGGAGTAACTTAGGCTACTTTTATTTATTACAAATATTAAGGTTCCGCGACATTAAGGATGAAACTAAATCTACGCGGGTGAAACCGCGTGGCACAGCTAGTGCTAAATAAAATAGACAACATAATACATTTATTGATTTAAGTGAAGTGTAATAGTCATAGGTACATTTACAAATCTGCATCTACAATAATATTATAAAGAGAAAATATTTGATTGTTTTTTTGTTTGTTTGTTTGCATTGAATAGGCTCCGAAACTACTTGACTGATCTTGAAAATTCTTTCAGCAATGGATAGCTACATCATCAGTGAGTAACATAGGCTAAATTTTTTCCCCGTACTCACACGAGAACGGGAACTACGCGGGTGAAAACGCGCGACGTCCGCTAGTGTTTTATAGGGATATTTTTAGTCCTACACTTCCTGCTATAATTGTGTTGTTATATCAGATACTCATACAAGCAACTATTAATAAATCTAAAATAACTAGAGTTGTGGCACGGAAAACATAGCAGATATACCTATAAATCCTGGTCCCGGTTTGGGCGCCAAAGGTCGAGAAATAGGTCAATCACCCGAATTGTTCAGTTTCCGGCAATCCGACCCACTCGTTACATTGCCTATTTTTGGGTACATTTCATAATTACCTAAACAAGATTTAAATGCAGATTCAATGTAGATGCTGCAACCTATCGAAGTCCGGTCAGTCTAGTTCATTTGCGCGGATGAGCTATAAACAGGCAGAATATACTACTTCACTAATAAATCTTTCCAGATCTTCACTGAATAAGATGGCAGATATTTGTACCATGGCCTTTGGTGAAAGCATAGAGTGTAAAGGGGGCTCTGTTCTCTGAAATGTGCAAAATGCCAGCAGAGTTTCATGTCGGGTCTTCAAAGATTCTCAGCAACCGAAACATTATGGTTTTGTCGGAAACAATTACAAGAGATACGTAATTAGAGTGTGATTAGTCCTCGTTTGATTCAGAGATGTTTCCATCTAATTCCTCAAGTGGAACTAAAATGGGTTCTATATATTGCCTTGTGTTTGTATCTATGAACTATATAATCTACCTTCATTCTTCTGAAATCTAGTCCACTAGAATCAAGTGAGAAAACCCGGCATGAAACTCTGCTGGCAGTTTCATGTCTTCTCAGCTTAAATGAAGTTTCCCAACCTGTAGCCAGTTCTAGGATGTTCATAAGATTGCCTTACCTTGCCTAAACTGAATAAATCATTTTCTTTAGCATTTACTCCCTGCCTATTTCTTAAGTCTTAAGGGATTCCATGTCGTAGTTTTAGATAATATTTGTTTAATTGATCTCGTACAGCGTCTTCATAAACGAACTATAGGTTTTTTCAGATAGTCACATCATTCGATGGCGTCATTACCATTAGTGACTGAGCATAACATTGACTGAAACATTATGGTTTGGTCGGAAACAATTACAAGAGATACGTAATTAGAGTGTGATTAGTCCTCGTTTGATTCAGAGATGTTTCCATCTAATTCCTCAAGTGGAACTAAAATGGGCTTATTATATTGCCTTGTGTTAGTATCTATTAACTAAGTATATAAATCTACATTCTTCTGAAATCAAGTCCTCTTAGAATCAACACCTTTTAAGAGTTATCACACACGGTTTAGTAACGTACCTGACTGTATTAAGAATAAGGATGAGCAATTACACATTTATATAGAAAAGGCCTCTAAACCTGATAGTAGTTAACCTTCCAGTTATGCAGTGAAACTAGATCTCCCTGTAACAGCAGCTTCTCGTTTCAACGTAGCTCTTAACGTTCAGTCAGTGCTATCGAGTGACGTGTCAACTTGTTGCGATTAATTTGTTTCTTAACGAATTGAGAAGCCTTAAAAAGCGTCTCAATTAAGCTTATCTAATTGATTTACGTCTACATAATGTCTTCAACACTGTCGATGACGGAATCTCAAACATAATGTTGTGTCTAGAATTACTGCGGGGTCGCCAAAACATACAAAATAATGATGTATTCAAAAGAAAATGTTAGAAAAATTCTACAAATCAAAAAAATGCATTTAAACGAAACCTCTATTATAAACGAAGCTATCGGCACCATAGCTATCGAAGTCAAACACCTAAAAATTGATTGCGTAAGCGGTTCTAACATAAATTATACAGCTCGATAGAACTTGTTCAAATTCAGTCTCGGAATAGAAGTAATTTCATTACCAGTCTGTCATTCACAAAATGAATACCGCTCGTAAACTGAACTGCCATAACGTTGTACGCGCGGCTGGAGATGCCTGCAGTTTCCGCAACAAAAACAGCATGAATTGTTGATCATTACTACAGCGCTCTGACCATCATAGTTTGACTCTTCGTATGAGAGAGATGTATGTGACGTGCATAAATCTGTCACTGTCACATAGCCCAACTGTCATGGGAATAAGAGCTCGTGTGTTCCGTGTAGTCGTGCAGCGCCAAAATTTACGAATTCTGCCTTGGATTTGTCATTCGTAACCTTTAGTCTGTGTCAAGGCTGACTCCTTGTTTACACTTTCTCTTCGTTCCTGGCACTCAAACGCGTATGTTATACAAATTCATAAGGTATGCTGAGTCTCAAACCTGCCCATTAATTTTTCCATAACCCGATAACTGTCCTTGATACTGATGCGTCTTGAGAGACAATGGCCACATTATGGTATGTGAGCCCGAAATATACATTGGAAGCACGCAATTTATTACTTACAGGTCCCGTCACCAGTTATGAGCGCGTACCTTGAATGCACACACACGCACAGTAGTCACTTTATGAGCCTGTTCCTGTCTTTATGTATGGTGCGAGGCGAATAAAAACATGCGTAGTATTCTCACTATCTCCACTGCCCGCTCAAAACTCTTGACGGCAACTGTGCCAAAGTTTAGGTAGTGTCCATTTAAAATGTATTCAGTTGTACAAAACAACACTGCTTGCATCAATATGGTTCAAATAATTGGAAATTCGTCGCCGGGGACGTGACCGGAATATGCGTGCCGACCTGTGCCGTCCTCCAAATCTGTTTTCTAATGAATATCAAATAGCGTGTGTCGAACATTTGAGCTGGATTATACTACCTGTTTATATACACAAATAGAAGTAAAACAAAAAGGATTTAGGTCTCTTAAAACACGATGTAAGGAATACTGATAATATCCTTCGTTTTTGGAGACTAAGGATGCATGTTTTTATACTAGATTCTTCCGGGTAATGATTTTAAATACCCGATATCTGTCCGTAGGATCAAGATATATTTTTTCCAAGTATCAGCAAAGTCAGTTCACCTGTCGAGCTGTGAAAATGTAACACACAGATGACTTATTTTCCAAGTTTTCCTCAGTTGACAACTGACAGAAAACTTTTCCCAACTTTAACATGCTAAGTATATTGTAATCACTATAGTGTGTATTATTTTAGGTACGGCTTTATTTTAAGGCTTCGACATATTTATATCCATCCCGTCATTGATCTCTTCTTTCTGTGTATAGATCGCGTCACGAGTAAGGAACGCGTACCTTGAATGCGAAGTACTTAGTCATTTTTTGAGTCTGACTCTGTCTAGATTTCCCACTATTTTCTGTGTGCGCTCCTAAGAACTGTATGTGTTTATTTTTATTTATATTGCTTGAGATACATTCCATCCGTTACATCATAATATATCATTGCAATCTTGGTATTGCGTACACTTACGTTTATTGTTTCCCTCTATCGTTCTTCTATTTCCTAACAGCTGAGAATACTTCTAGGAACAGGGGCCTTACCATGAGCTCTTATTGCCATGATAGTTTCTCTCATTTATGCGACAGATGTATGTGACGTGCATACATCTGTCGCTCTCGCACAACTGAATTAACATTGCAATAAGAGGTCATGGTTGGGCCCCAAAATGTCGACAACATGGTGCGGTTACGCTACTACAAATTGATAACAAAGCTACAACTACACGCATCATCTACACAAATAAAGCCTATTACTCGCTCACTTGGTCACTGGCTTGCTTGATCAAATACAATGATTTATGAAAGTACGTTTCTATATGAGTAAAATTATTCTAGACGTATTGATTGAAATATTTTGTTTACTTACCGCATTTTGGCCATCACTATCCATATCGGATGCTGACGTAGTTTCTTAAAATATGTACTTGCTTCTTCATTGGACCACGCAAGTGAACTATTTCATGTGAATCATAGTACCTATCCTATTTATATTTTTGTACCGCAAAGTAATCACCTGCGAATAACACGTTTCACTCTTCTACCAAGATATATTGCAAGATGTATTTATTTTGTTACTAGCTGTACCCCGCGGTTTCACGCGCGTAGATTTAGTTTGATGCTTAATTTCGCGGTACCCTAATGTTATTTTGAAATAAAAGTAGCCTAAGTTACTCCTTGAAACAGCTATCTGCCAGTGAAAGTCCTGTTAAAATCGGTCCAGCAATTTCGGACATTACCCGGAACAAACAGACAGAAAGAGATTTTTTTTTAAAGTTGGTTTTTTCATGTCAGTGTCGTATGTACTTTCATATGCATTTAGTGAAAAGCTGTATTTTGTAATTACAAACAGACACTTTAATTTTATTTATCTGTATAGATGTATAGATGATTCCCTTGGAGTCCATCTTAATCCCAATAGATTAATATGATTCAAGAAATACATAAGCATTTTCTATCTAAGTACCTACTTACTGCCACTTACATCTAACCGCTTGGCAAGTTTTAATTAATTCATTATTTGCCAACAAAGCAAACATTCTCGACCTATTTGCAAAGATGCTTGGGAAAGAAATAAAATTCTAATTTTAAGCGAGGGCAACACAAAAATGGCGAATGAGGCGTCGTTTCCACCAGACGTAATTTGGCCGGATTAAGAATAGATTTGGGCATTTGCAAAAGTCCTTGTTGAAGAAGAAATTTAATGCTTTTAGTATTTAATGCAGCAGCAGACTGTATAAGATTTTTATTGGACATAATTAAATGGAAGTGTTTGTTTTTAATTCCAAATTAACAGTTTTTTACTCAGTAAATGTCTATGAAAGAATGTAAGTACTTACATAAAAATCCGAAAAGCATTGCGCAAAATTATTGCCATTATGTCATTCGCAATTCGCATCATAATCGACTTTTCGTCTATACGTTTACCGCGAACGACCGGTGTCACCACACTCTAAACAATCGTAGACATGACATCTGGGGGGTCTACTCCTTTCTCCGGAAACGAAACTACGTGAACTCGAATTTTCGTGCGCAAAATAATATAATGTACTTAAGTAAGTAAGTTTAGAATACATACGTCAAAGAATTTTCTTGCGAACCACGTTGGAGCATAATTAAAGAACGAGAAGAAACCGTGTGTTACATTTCATACATTTCATCCGAAACTTCGATTAAGAGTAGGCCCCCTGTGTCATTGTCTGTGTGTCATCCTACAGTCATTGCGGTGCACAATCGTGATGTTGATCTGTACGCACGAGCTACACTGTAACGAGCACTCACATTAACCATGTAATGGTGTTTGCTTCACAATAACAATTAAGTAACAAAAAACATTGGTAAGTAAGTATCTGACTGTAGTATTTTCACGGTAGTAATTTAGAGACCGAGGTCGACTCTCGTGGTCAAGGCCACTTGGGATTTACAGGGAAGTATACTAAATACCTACCTATATGCGCATTTAATTAATACGATTAACATTTGTTGGTTGTATGTGATGACCGATGGATTGGTCATGGTACTGACTCCAGAAATTCCGTGTAAACATTTTTATCGGTTAGCGTTTACGGTAGTTATTTACGTAACTTCTAAAAAAACTGGTTTGTTAAAAAAGAATCCCTGTTCTATTTGCATGTTTTTGCATACCGTACCAAATTAGTTGTTTTTGTGAATGGCGATGGGCTTCTATTTGTTAGCAAAAACAAAATGTCGTTTCATGCTTTTCGTCAGCCACTTTGTCTTAAGTTACGCTCCAGTTAAAGTTCAAACATTTACCTACTTTGTATACGTAGAACTTTTTGTTCAAAAGAATTATAATGTTGAGGGTGGAATCTGCATAAAAGGAAAGGCACAAAGTTTTGAGTTTACATACTTACTTAATAAGAAAAAATATGTAAAAAACTGCCTTGAAGGAAGAATATCTCGTCACTTTGTTAAACTGGTTCTGTGGAAATTATGAATAATAATAGTATTCTCATATTCAATATAGCTTGATTGATTGATATATAGATTGTTAGAGAATATAGATATAGAGGTTTGTAAGCAGCTCGTGCTTACAAGCTGGTGTAGCATCAGTGCTACTTGTCTAACGAATAAATAGCACAGAGATAGAGTCAAAATGTGAGCATCAAATTGCCTCTAGCACAAATTGATAGGTATTCGATTTCGTTTCGTATTTTGTTTAGATTTTTAGGTGCTTCATTTCTTCATTAAGTAGTAGGGTAAGGTATAATGTGCTCCAGGTCTTTTGTGTATGTGTGAGGTTTGCTAGCGATTCTTTATGGTTGCCAAATGTTACAGGGGGCGGGCTGAACAGCGGCGTAGTCCTACAGCGATTCCCGGAGGCCAACTGGGACGACACACCTTTCCACGACGGAATAGGATGGGTAAGTGTTTAAGCACCGCGTATTAAGAACTTCTTAGCTTGCACATTTCATTTTATAATACATAAAAGAAACGTCAAAGCTTAATAGCTTTGCGCAGCTACTGTAATAGCCTCCTGCTAACTGTGAAGCTGTTGTCGTGACAAAAAACTAATTAAGAAGAAATATTTGACATACTTCTAACTCTAGTCTGTCTGTCTAGACTAGGGTTAGAAGTATGAAACTTACTCATACCACATACGACTAAAACTACACAAGCAACTTCAAGCCGTTTCTCAATTTATATTACCCATCTATATTCGTTGAAGTAAAGTCAAGCAATGTCCTCAACAAGAAATTGAAATAATTTATGTGTAAGAAAACATTCAACTCGTTTGAGTCTTGTAGCGTTTGTAGCCGTCGTCGCATCCATCTACGCGGTTATTAATATTACACAGACAGGACAAACATGAATTATTCAGTTCGCCATATGCCTTGCTTCCTTCGTGTAACATTTGAACTGGATTGCGTGTGTAGTACCATGGCCTAGGAAATCTAATCAACGAACTGAAAATCACGTTTGTAACATTATATTTATTGTTAGTTCTAAAGGGACTCGGAACGGTATTATCCAATCGAAATAATTGACAATTTCTTTGTTGAAGTAATATCCTTTGATTGGTCCAAGGCCGATGGTCGGGTGTCAGTCCCCGCATTCATTTTAATTCATTCATCGTTACTTAAATTAGACCGACCGTCTAATGTAATTGAGCAACGTCGAAACGTGCTTCTAGGAATGCTTCTATTATTACTCATCTCTTAATAAGGATCTTGACTTGAGATGAAATGTTTGGATTCATTGGAACGAAAGGAATTGTGCCGCAAGTAAAGGTTTTAACATGTTTTTACTCATTGTGTATGGGAATGCTGATCTAAAACCTGACGGTATAAATGGAGGATCAAATGTTAACAAAGGATTTTTCTTGCAGTTCTGCCAGCCACAAGGATGGGCGTTGTCAACGGAGCGGTCGGAACCTCGGTTCTATGTATCCGTACTGACAGACGTGGATGCCAACCGGCACTACTGCGCCTGTCTTTGCTTCAACGAGACTGTTGCCATCACTCCCACCAAACCCGCCGACGAGGTAAGTCAGATTAAGTCGTTGATAATTATGTTCTATCGCCAAAAAGGTTTTAAAGGTTTCTCCGCCATATTCTTCTAAATGCTCACGTCTGTATTCTTCTAAGGGGTTGGTTAAAGTGTATTTATAGCACACCCACATTTCGCCAGTTATGTTCAACATCCATGTAAAAGGGGGCGAGAATATTGGTACTAATCGGGCACTAATACGACTCCGAGCTGCTACGCTACCCAATAAGACATTGCCCGACCTGGGGATTGAATCTTGGACCTTGTGTTTGCAGTAGCGTTCGCGGCCACTAGACCAACGAGGCAATCATACCATTATTTTACATTAATAATATACGCTAGAACAATGCGACTAGGATAGTGGCAGGGATTGTCAGGCTATCAGGCACTGCCATCTAAAAGCAATAAGAAATTACTGCTTACTTCGATTCCTATTCTGAATAGTACCCAGTCAGCCATAATTAGGTAAACTCTAATGTAATGACCCTGACATGTATCTGCTCTAGTCCCACCATTGACCTATAATGAATAGACCCACTGAATGAGTAAACCAGTGTCCACGCCAACGCACCACGTATCCGTTGCGATAACTGGATGTCGCATATTGTTGCAAAGGACGTAAGCTCTGATTACTGATTTGATTATTTTTCGTTTGATTATTGTATTCAAAAATGCCGTGACCAAAGGATTGTCTTCTAGAACATACTTAGGACGACGTCGTAGTCTGTTATGATACAAGTATAGAGCTTGAGTTAGAATGATCTCTTCAGGGGCCTTACCATTATGAGCGCTTGTTGACATGATATAATTAGTTCGTGCATTTCACCCATGTTATTTGGGGTCGGCGCAATGTGTTCTTCTCTTCCATTTCTCTCTTATTGACTTAATAGTTTTATTCTTATTAAGACACAGATGTATATGACGTTGGTAAATCTGTCACTGTTTCACAGCTGAACTATCATTGCCATAAGAGCGTATGGTTAGGTCCCAGGTCATTCCACATTCATCATCCGTGAACGTGGTCTTCTTTAGCTGCTCGACTTTTCAATACCCATTTATCTTATCTCGATGCCGTTAGATCGCTTATTTTGAATGGCATATTGTTTAAACGTCTCAATGTTAATGGACTTCTTCAAAATTCCTTTCTAATCTCAACTCTATTGTTAATATCTGCATCATTGTAGCCTTATACATTGTCGGCACGCGTCTTCCTTTGCTAAGCTTTCTTTGAATGTGTGCTATGTTTACTTTTATGGCTCGTTTCCTGTGTTTGTATGATGCGTTCCACGTAAGGTGATGTGGCGGCCACTGTTACAGCTAAATACAGTCCATTATTAAGATGGTTTATGTGCCAATGTTGTTTATATGACTGGAATACGATACTTTTCCTAAATCTCAACCGTCAAATAAAAAAAAAACTGATAATGACCCAGATGTATAAAAGTAACTTTTATCCACTAAGAGAGACCAAAGACTGGAATGAAATACATTTAAACTACGAGCATGTAGTTGGTAAAGATATGTGATATGTTAGCGGATACACTTGATAAGTATAGAATTACATTAGACGCATTGGTTAGCCACGGGCGTACACATTCATGTTCAGCACGTTGTATCTATTAACTAGTGGGTACACTTGCACGCATCACTGACGTACTGTTATCAAATTCCTGAGCGGAGAATAACTGCTCTAACATCTGGAGATTGTGGGTTAATTGACTTGCGGAAAGTCACTAGGTGTCTAGGAAAACTAGGTGTCTAGGATCCAAGTGAGATAAATTATGCGATTGTACAGGTGCCATCACGAGCTTAAAATCTTACTATCTCTCAAAACTAGCAACTGTTAACAATATAGCTATACATATTATAATATCAATGCTACTTGGTTCCTGAATATAGTCAATTAAGTATGTTAGTATATCCTTGCAGCAATTATTAAAAATCATAACATTATGTATGCCCTCGCCTGTCTAACGCAGGCCAACTTTCATGATATTGTCGACAAACCTCCGTGGACTATTTCAATGTTACTTAAATAACCATGCTTGCAAGATTGATAAATAAATAAAAAAATATTGAGCTCTGACCTTGAATGCGCCGTAGTCTTTTATGGGTACTCTGTCTGTCTGTATTGGCGCGATACGATTAAAACACATGCCCAGATACCTCCAATATTTACGCTGAGCGCTCATAACTCGTGACGGCACATGTAATGATAAAAAAAAAACATTTGGCTGATAAAATCCGGCCTACGGTTCTGTCTGTATGAGCTATGTATGTCTAAGGTAGAAAACAGAATCCTAAAGATGCTTTAAAGCGCTGCTTTTTAATAAAGCATGTGTTTTACTTTTCCAAGACCCGGCTTCATAACAGATCCCTCCGTTGTAATTTAGCTGCAGGCTTTAAAAAAAAACAAAGCTAAAAACTGTCTCGTCGCGAGATCACTTTTATCTTTTACGGCTACGTTTAGTTTAGCTTTTTTGTACCACTTCTTTAGAATATAAATGGTTATTACTATTTGTAGATGTAAATATTTTGAACCGCATGTGTACACGATACTAAAGCTCGCTACTTCCTTAATAAATATGGAGTTTCATTGACCCCAATTGGTATCGAATCTCTTCGGATGTACATTTATAGTACAACACAAAACAATCCCTATTTATATTTGTATAAGATTTAAAATATAACACAGACTGTCTTCATGGTAATGAGTTGGATCTTGTTAGGTGACGCAGTCGTTTGGCAAATGACTATGGGGTAAGGGGGTGTGAGTCATTCAGAACTTGTCTACTGTGAAGACGACTTACATTCTCTGAACCTAAGAAGATACTTTTATAATGTTAACCAGCTTCTGCCAGCGACTTCGTCCGCTTGGTTTTTAACCCGCGATTGATCTTGGCGTGATGATATATGTATAGCCTTCCTTGATAAATGGGCTAACACAGAAATATTAATATTTTCAAATCAGGAACTACTACTCCGTTATATTCACGTTAACTATTATCCGTATATATGCTTTTACATGATTCTTATCTGCAAAATAAAGAAAAGAATTTTAAGAAGAAAACTGCATAGCTATTTCTTTGGTATAGTATTCTGTCTTCGAAATAAAATTTGTAAGCGCCACATTATAATCTTAATGAATACTGCTATTAGTACCAAGAGATTTTTAATGTAGTTAAATACATGTGATTGTGAAGTGAAATTAATATAATTCACTTTGCATTGTCTAGGTGGTGTCGTGACAATTCCTAATTTCGTTCGTCGAGCGGGAAAATATTGTTTCAAAATGGTGTAGCTGAACATTCTAATTTTATATTGTAATACTAGCTGTGCCCCGCGGTTTCACCTACGTAGATTTAGTTTCATGCTTCATGTTGCGGAACCCTAATATTTTTAATAAATAAAAGTTTTTACAAAGCAAACAGACAGACCGACAGACAGACAGAGAAAACATTTAAAACTTGGTTTTTCGGTGTCATTTACGTATACACTTTCATATGCATTTACTTAGTGAAAATTTAATTAATTTGGAATTACAAACAGACACTTCAATTTTAATTATCTGTATAGGTTTTAGTTAGCCGTAGAACAATTCAGAATATCCTGGAATTAAACTTTTGTTTGTTTCTCCCTATTATTATGTGCGTGCTTAAGTTCAGCCTGGCCTTAATACCCTCATTGTTAGAAATTGACAACAATTAATTCAGAGTTACATTATATTTCTTTAACATATTCTTTAGTTTTCAAATTACAAGCAGTTATTGTTAGGTTAGTCGAAATGTATTTAGTTTAAGGTCTTACATGATTTTGTTCATAGGTTAACTTAACGGTGCCTAGACGGAATCTATGAAAAGGTTTCTTACAAAACTTAGCTATTTTAAATTGCACATATGTATTTAAATCAGAACACATTTATTTTCCAACTGATTGTTTCACTGATTTTATGGCCTTCAAAGAGGTTACTCTTTTTTGGGCTTACATTTCGTTTCCGAATTTATAAGTATACCGTCTAAAGTTATACCGTCAGGAATACTCATACATCACACTGAACTTAATTCCCTGAACCACACGTCCGCTCTGGGATCGTAAAATTGACCTATAAATAATACGTTTTTCCAAGGAAACCATTTAATGATCGTCAAAACTGTTCCCTTTTATCGGAAATGCTTCCATTAAATTGTGTGGACTTCGCATTTGTTTTGCTTCAGGTATTGTAGCACGTAGCTAAAAGTTATCGCAATTTTGATTTATAATAGTTTGAGCTTAGCATCAACGTTCTGCAGATGAATGAAATATCTCTGATTGATTTGCGTAAGGTACGCTGACAACGCAAATAACGTAGTGTATTTCAGAATTTTAATCGGCTTAAGGCAAACTACGAGTAGTTGGCAATTTTTTCCTGCGGTCAATGTTTTGCTTCTATTTTGTACTAGCTGTGCCCCGTGTAGGTTCAAGTTCGTGGGTGGATTTATTTTGCGGAAAACAATCGTTATCTATACATCTATACATACAGATAAATAAAATTGAAGTGTCTGTTTATAATTAAAAAAATACAGCTTTTCACTAAATGCATATGAAGGTATACACGCTACTGACACTAAAAAACCAAGTTTGAAATTTTTTCTCTGTCTGTCTGTCTGTCTGTCTGTCTGTTCCGGGTAATCTCTGAAACGGTTGGACGGATTTTAACGGGACTCACTGGTAGGTAGCTGATGTTTCAAGGAGTAACATAGGCTACTTTTATACATCAAAAATATTAGGGTTCCGCGAAAATAAGGATAGAACAAAATCTACGTGGGTGAAACCGCGGGGCACAGCTAGTTTAAAATAGACTATTAACATCAAACCATCTGCCAATTAAAGTTCAGCCGTTTCAGAGATTACGGAACAAAAAAAAAGGGTTTCTTTTAGGCTGTAATATATATTATACTAGCTGTGCCCCACGGTTTCACCCGCGTAGCTTTAGTTTCATGCTGTTTTTTTAATAAAATTTGCTTAAAACACCCCTTGAAACTTCAGCTATCTGCCAGTAAAAGACCCGGTAGAATCGGTCCAGCCACGCGTGATGCCGTGACCAAGGGAAATCGGGATTCATTTTCATAGAGATTATATTCTTTCATATGCATTTAGTGAAAACTTTTACTTTTAAACTACAATCATACACTTTAATTCTATTTGTCTGTATAGATTTGAAACATCTCATATTCAAATTCCTATCCGATAGTTGCACAGTTTGACCAGAGAACTTCAATTACGTCACCATTCCTACTAGCAAATTAGCAAAACAAAGGCGAGGCTGTTTCGGAATCTATGACGTCGTTCAGTACCGTTTTGATTAATTGGCTTGACATTCTAGTTTGTTTGCCCTAGAGCTGACCTTGGAGGAGGCGCGAAGACTCCAATTCGCCTCATCGTCATTTAAGCATCATTATAAAACTATTATTACTTTAGTCTAAAACCTGTTTTATTATTGTTCTTTAAGGTTGTATCAGATAAACAAACAGGCACCGGCGCGGATGCCCTTTTAGAACGGAACTTAATCCTATAATCAATGATTAGACTTATTAATAAAGAGATAGATGTGGCATTAAATTAACGTACCAAAACTGAGGTGAAAGTGATCATACTTAATTCTAGCCTTTTATCTAGTTCGACTTTATTTTTTACTTAGTATTTGACAAGTGGCAAACACTTCGCACGGAATATATTTTTCGTTTATTTTGTGAACGCAAAACGTAATCTATATTATGATAATGTTATTTATAAATTAATTAGACGACAACTATCTTATTCTTCAACTAACACGAAAAGATCGGAAGTTATTCGCTAAATGAAATATCCCAGAAAAACAGACGATATCCCAGGAAAATGTTTATTCATACACAGATACCAAGTGCGGACATAAAGCCAATATAATGCTCATTTGCACAGTATTATATCCATCGATTGGCAGTTGATCCGCTTATCTGAAGCTATTTATTATTCAACTCCTGTATCTACAGACGCCCCTACTTGTGTGTATCCCACTCTCACATTATCCCGGTTCATCATTACTGGTCACGCTCCATGCATAGGGGATGATATTTTTTGTTTAATAAACCTTGCGAAGGGGCGGAAGTTATACGGCAGGTGCATACATTATAACTGTTTTGAGAATAATTTGGTGCATGTTTAGGACTTTTGAATATTTAACATGCGTCGTCGTAAGTTCTGTCACAGAATATGAAATTAGCTACACCGTTGGTGTGTTTTACTGTTGAAGGAAAGTAAATAACTACGAGCAAAATAAAGCAAAAGGCTAAAATACCTTAGAAAAAATATTGCAATTTTAGTATTACAACAGGTTTTTTTTTGTCCTACTTCCAGACGTTTGGTAGTTGAAGGGAAGGTTTTTTCCACCTATACGACTGGTACAAACACGAAGGGCTTAAATTACCAAAGGAGAGAACTGTAATAACGACTCAGTGATTGCGCTTAATATATTTCTATGTCATATCCTAAAACAAATGGCCAAAAAAGGCTTGATAAAAGCAGCGTATGGGCCACATACATTTCATGTTCATTAGGTCATGCTTATTTTGTAAATAATTGAGATTTGTTTTCTCCAACATTGAAATGATTCATAGCGTCCCAGACGTTTTGTACGCAGATTGTAATTGCCTACCTGCAGTTGAGTTGGCAGGCGATTGCTAACAAAATAATGCGGGCTTTGAACCGACGGGACTAATTCTATTTCGTACGATGTCTTTTCAAATATGTCTGAATCACCGGGGTTGCCGGTGCGTGTCTCCGCTTCTTCGTAAATATACATGAATTTATGCTACTTACCACTATAATGAACCGCATGAATAAAAACCCTATGAAATATTTACATTTCTGTGGTAGTATTCATTGAAATGACATGTATCTGTAATGTGTTGTTGTTTTTCGAATTTATACATGAGTCTCTGTTTGTGTATGTTTTTCTAAATGTACTTAAGTACTGCGCTGGATTTAATAAAAGTCTCAAGAACGATCAATTTACAATGTTTTGCACGCATTTGCCAAATGTCTACTGCAAATTGAAGGCTATTTTCTCGACAAAACGAGAAAGAGAAATGTAAGGCAATTTAGGCTAAATCATACATAAATATTGCATGAAATTTACTCTATATTCAAAAGTGGAAATCTTTTCATTGTATTGTTCTGCCGAAACGCGAATCAAATGCATACTGTTGTTCATAATGAGTAACGTCAGGATGCAGTCAGGATGTGTACATCAGAAAGGGTTATTCCCACATTCCCTACACAGTATGCGGTAGATAAGTATGTACAGCAATAAATACATCCACGCAGATGGTGAGCTGTAATGTTTTGTACGAGGTCGACAGTCCTACACTCAACATCTCGGATAAGTATAAGGGATAATACTTTATTGATGCATGGGGCGTTAATAGTTAAGTGAAAAAAAAAAATATTCGAAAAGTTATAGGTTAAAATACAGTGTTATTTTTTGCATTTCATGGAATTAAGTAGGTGCCACATGTTTTTAGGTTGATTGTTAAGTTTTGTCGTTTAGTGAACTGAATCTTTTTGATTTACTCGTTTCCGCAATTCTCCTCCCTCATGCGATGAAATCAATCATTATCTGTCTGCAAACATAAGGTTCCCGCTAACATAATCCCGTTCAAGAATAAAATATCGGTCACAATTTTTGTTGTCTAACCAACTGATGAATGTCTACAAACAAAGTCGTATATCGACATGAGTTAGTTTGTAAGCACAGTTTCGAGTAAACTGTGCATTGATGGCAGGAAGAACCTCCCGGTAATAGCGCCAACATATAAACATTATCCTACAACCAAATTTGAACCTTACACCATTGAAATAGATGTACATTTAGACGATTTGACCATACCACTAGGTTTGGTGTGAGGGAACACGATACATGATTGCTTTCGAGATTAAAATGTGTGCGGACGTTTCTATATCTCGTTTCAGCAAAGATTTAAGCTGCGTAATGGGAATATGCCTCGGGAGGAGAATCTTCCTTAAGAGCCTTTTAGTCTAAACGTGGTTATCTCGCAAAAAAGTGGACCGGTTTTTAAACATAAGCGATATATATCTTAATAGTTGTCTATCACTCTTTATCTATTGAATCACTAACATGCAAAAACATAGAAGTATTTGTAGTTGTTTCATTTACATCTAATCTAACCGTCATTACTAGATTAAAGATTATCGTCGAAGATAATCATACATGTAACTAAATACACAGGTGTAGAATTTATGAAGGATTGTATCGAGCATTGCTTAGTAAAACAAATACCTGCTATCAATTATCGTCAATCCGAATTATACAAATCGAGGTGTGAAATTTAACGATTAGGCTATTTTGTAGATTTATATGGGCTGGGCCGTAGAACCTATTTCAGATTTAAGTCCATATGAGTATTGAATAAAATTTATTAAAGAATTTTTTTGAATGAGAGCTATTGCAACAGGATTGCAGCCGTTAAACTCAAGTTTTACTTGCAATGTTTATTCACATGAACCTTGAAAGTTTAGGATACGTGGGTTGAAACAAAAGAAAATGATTGCATTGCGTGTGTCATATTATTTAGAGCCGATTAAGGGGAGGGCAACCGGGGCTAAAGCACCGGAGCCTAAACAAAAGTAGGGCCTCCACAATAGTAGTAGTAGAGACACAATTTCCCATTTTATTTAGAAAATAGTTTGGGTTAATGAAATAAATAGTCTGGAGCCTGTAGCAGCGTTTCTCCACTCGCTCATAGATGGCGCTACTCGCTAACAAATGCGAAGTTTGAGTAAAAATACACGAGAACCTAAATCGCGCCATAAGAGTTTTCAAGCGCATTGCAGTATATATACAAGTTTCCAACTAGAACAGTTGGAGCCGCGGTTCCCCAGGCATGACACCCGCCTGGTTGGAAGATCATCCCTTTGCTGGGGATGAGCATGATTACTCGCTCTCCCCACAAGCCCTTGGGGCAACAGGACTCCAGACCGGCCCTAGATTAATTCATGGTTTGCATTTGCAGGGGTCAAATTGAATGGCACCTGTTTGCGTAGGTCTATCTACCTCATTGATACATATTGTTGAGAGTCTGATTGCCAATAACTTAGTTGATGTTTCTTATTACGCCGAGCTTACTCTGTTATTTACACCAGAGTCGAACTTATGTGTGGAATGTCAATAAGGCATTTTTATAAACATTTGAACAGTTTGTCTACTGTGGAGTATTTCTAAAGTTTTAATTCGGAATAATTGAATGACGATCAAACACATTAAATAAAAGTTTCTCATATTAATTAAATACTTTGTTGTTCCAATCTTCACAACGCAATCCAATATTACATAAAATGTTCTTTAATCCACCTGACTGACCCTCAATCAGGTCCATGATTTGGTGAGCCCTTTCGACCAGATCAATGCGATGTGAGGCAATGTTTGGCAGCCGTGTAATTAAGAGTATTTGCAATGACACACGTGTTCAAACAGTTGTACATTAGCTCTGCAAATACAGCACGTGTGGTCCACAGTTTGTCTATGAAAAAGAGTTTGTTGTCGTAACTGGTTTTATTTATGTAATCCAGAATAGCATCGTTGTAGTCTAATTTCTCCTTCCGTGTTTGATTTCTACGTACTTACGTATTTGAAGAAGTGTAGTTATTAGCACAGTATTTTCGAATAATTGTATTTCTTTTATCTCCAATTTATTGCACTCATTGTCAGCAATGGGTACGAGACGAGGCGATCTAAAGATATTTTCCTGTTCCTTCCCTTTGTTTGTTCCCTTTGCCTTTCATTCGATAGTGGCAGTACTTAAGTAGATGATCCATAAAACGGTCTTAATAGTTGGTAGTTTTTGTCAGCCTTCTGGATCCCACGCTAGACGTCTCTTCTCCTTCGAGTGATGTGATTTATTATATGTTTATTGTAGTTGTTTTTGCAACTTACTCGGATAGACGCTTTTTTCATTACCTATTTTTAATGATAGACAATGAATCCTTAGATTTTCTTGCCATCTGTAACCCCCCCACACAATATTTGGATGCTGTTTAAGCGAACTGCAATTCATAGAGGATATTTATTGGAAAAACCAGACGGTGTTAATCGAAGGTTTAAATGTGTAGCAGCGTTTCTCCACTCGCTCATAGATGGCACTACTCGCTAACAAATGCGAAGTTTGAGTACAAATACACGAGAACCTAAATCGCACCATAAGAGTTTTCAAGCGCATTGCAGTATATATACAAGTTTCCAACTAGAACAGTTGGAGCCGCGGTTCCCCAGGCATAACACCCGCCTGGCTGAAAGATCTTCCCTTTGGTGGGGATGAGCATGATCACTCGCTCTCCCCACAGTGGTGACCCCGACGTGATGTCCGGAGCATTGGAAACGCGCACCTTTTTTGTGCGACGTGTGGTAACATGGCCGCCTTTAGATTCTACCGTTCTCGTCGAATCACTAGTACTGCTATTGTCACTCATTCTGACCTTCGTGTCCTTGATGGGGTCCCCAGTTTCTCCCCACAAATGTTTCAGAAAACATTTACACTTACTTGTACACAGGCTATAGACTAGGTTAATCGAGAAGCGATTTCCGCCGGCGTCAACGTTGATGCAATTATGAATAACGATGAGCCTCCCTCGACTGTAGCGCCTGTACGAGCGTTGGTATTTGCCTTATATAGATAGTCTATATTCTATTCAAAATAAAAAAAATCAACATGACAACCACATGGAATACTTCTTGAACGTAATTTTTTTACGCTAACTTAGATAAATTTACTATTTCTATTTTCTACATTATGAGTGATCGCTCTGATATGACACGTGCTTATCTAAACCTCGACTTTGAACACATTATTTTATTTGTCCAAGTTCAAAGTCGATAGCGACACGATAACTCGTTAAAATTCGAACTTTGCCATGGAGCACTTTTTGATCAAACCCTTGATCAAAAAGTGCTCCATGGCAAAGTTCGAATTTTAACGCTATTTTAGCTTTTACCCTATGTCCGTCTTTAAGCTAACTCTAGTGCAAAATAGTTAGTGGTCCAGTCCTAAAAAGGCATGAGACAGTTTGGTAACTAATTTATTTACAAGACACCACACGTCCAGTGACGTCCATTAGATTATTATATAGTGATTACATTTTCGTAAAAGTCTCACGACCTTAATAGTTACGTAACATCGCCTAAGATAATCCTTGATTTATGACTATGACATGAGCGATCGACATAGTTTTAGTCCGATTTTGGTCAAGTCTTTGACTTAAACAATGTTTTGTAATAAGCCGGTAAATGTTCTACTGTTCTGAAAACATATGAAACACTTCCCATTTCTAATACTAACTATCGAAATGGCGCTCTTTCTCAACTTGGCTCTACCAAGTATCGAAAATAAATATTCTTACATTCATTAAGATATCATCACTTTGTATTTACTCTTGCTATCTTTCACCACATGTTTACTTGTTTTTAATGTTGTAGTGAAAGTTTGACCGCGTCGTCATCAGAGAACACATGATATTTATATAGCGTCGTATAACCATGGCCATAGCGGCTATAATCGATCTGCTATGCCTCCCTCGCGAACGGTCGTTAAACACCGAGATAAGGAGTTATTATGCCTTTTGGATGGGTTTTTAATGCAATCGTTGTTACCTTGATAAGAGCAATGCAGACTGAAGTTATCCCTTTCGAAAATGTTCACGTAATTATTTAGGGTGATTTTTTTTTTCTTATTTCGAATGTCGATTCTCAGCAAGTACTTGTTTTACTTCCAGGACGAAGAATCACTAGAGTCATCGAGACCTGTATCAAACATCACCCACCACAGCATAATGTACGCGCCCAAGTGTCTCGTCATCGTCTCAAGACAGGATTACATAGACACATTCAGGGTAAGTTTTGCTTCATCTGGTCAATTTATACAATACTTATTTTACCCGGGATTTCGACAGCGTGCTCTATGTTTGCTCTTGGGGTCAAAGCTAATCCTATACTAAATATCAGCCTAAAAGTTTACATACAGACAGATAGACAAAGACACATTCCCATTAATATTATTAGTATAGATAACAGGTAATCTACCTTTGCGTGCTGCTGGATTACAAGCATTTGGGTTCACTCAGTCAATGTAATTTGGTTTGAATATAAATATATTTTAGCTTGGGCGTAAACGTAAAACCTAAGCTACCCTCATTATTCTCCTGTCAGCCATTCTAGATAGCAGATATAGATCTAGTTATCTTATATGTACCTGTTTATTTTGATAAATTGTGATAGTTAATCAAGTGTTCCTACAAGGGTTCTCGAAGTGATAGGTAAATGTGAAGGACCACTATTCATTCAAGATAATCTGTCAACACTCGCGAACGTGACAGAGATTTCAGTTGACTCTCAGGCACGAATTAAAATATGGTTTTAAATGTAATAACTTCATACACAAGTCATAATAATATTTGATCAATGGGCTGTGTATCGTCCTGTCCTCAAAACTGTAATATGCGTTAACATAACCAATTGTTTGAAACAGGTCCCGTAAAGAGAACCGTTAATGTCAGTTTCCATTGTAGCGGAGTGAAACACATCTGTTAGCTCAATTGTTAACTAGATACCTTCATGAATATTGTGTATTCATTATCTTGCAAACAAGACGTAGCCGAGTTTGCGTATGCAGATGCAGTATACGGCTGCCGTATGCAGCCTTTGTATCAAGGCTGGTTTTACATTAGTAAGCAATACACTTCTTTAGGAGCTGGTGCAAGGGAGTAATGGGGGCTATTCCCGACTGACTCGACAATCAATTAAATTATTTATTTATATAACTTAATTTGTCTGGATGACGCAATTTATAATTTTTTAACATGAAAAACGAAATGCTAAATACTTAAAATTCCACCCTGTGCCCGTATGAACTCAACAAAATACTTTTTACCGTGTTACATGTATAAAAATCATAAGAAAATTGAAATCATATTTACAACTTGATAATTAATCAGGCTAAAATGTATCCTTGCAGAACTGCCTGGGCATAATTTACACAGTGTGGGTAGAGAACCTTGGGGTGCCTCTGGAGACTTTGGTGGGTAACCTAGTGGGCGGGGTGCTGGTGCCGCCGTCGGGAGGCCCACAGGTGCGGTTCAGCATCGGCGCCGGCGACCGCCAGGCGCTGCAGCCGCCCGCCGCGCCCCCCATGCCCGTCACACAGACCGCCGTACACATGCTGCTCAGGTTGCTTGGTCAGTCCTCAATCATCCACATTTAGCACATTAGGGATATTTCAATGCCGAAAGGCAATGGTTAGCCGTCGCAGCTTGTTAATTTACAAAAGTCGTCATCCAATAATGGTTTAATGGTTACGAAGATATAACAGATTTTGTAAGCAGGCGATAGTAAATCGTGAAGGACCTCTGCTGTGGCAAGTAATGAAAAACGGTGCTGTATAAATAATAATTCTGTATAATAAGTAAAATTTGCTGGGTAAGCAAACTCTTCAGCAGCAAACTCTGCAATGCAATGGCAACATTGTAGAGTCATAATTAATCGAGTTTACGGTAAAACTGTCTTCCTCTTTCTTCACTTTGAACGGGGAGTTATTATATCTTTTGTCACGCTTCTCCAGGTATCCACAACTCAGTAACGCTATGGTGCGCAGTGATGAGCGAGCACAAGGTGTTGCTGGTGTCCCTGGCGGCGGCGAGGCTGGCTGCGGCGTGTCGAGCTTTAGCTGCACTTATGTTCCCTTTCAGGTCAGATTTGCCACTAATTCTTGATCTATTTATTTATCTTTTAATTATACTACGAACCTCCGACGAATGATCTCTCCGAGGCTTTACCCCTCAAGTTTCAATATCAAGGGTCACCAAAAAATTTTGAATATTTTGATTGCAAACATTACAAATCTCCGCCGTTTTTCACAAACATCGTTGAATTACTTCAAATCGCAAGCAAGTTTCTTAACGATACGGTTTTTTGTAAATGCTTTAAATGTGTTTCAGGTATGCACATGTATATATTCCGCTGCTGCCTGCGGGGTTGGCCGAAGTGTTAGCGACGCCCACACCATTCCTCATCGGTGTACATTCCAGTCTCAAAGAAGAGGTTTCGGAGCTGGTATGTATCACGTCTTCTTTGTGTCTTTGGTTTTTGGATATTGCTCTATCTTCTCAGGTGCACCTAAGACTTGGAACTGTCGTATTTGCAATCTTTTTACTCAATTATGACATTTTTAGATCTCGCTTTGTTTGTTAAAGTGTATGTGTTTTGTTCAGCTGGACGTGATAGTGGCGGACCTGGACGTGGGGTCGCTGCACGTGCCGGGCGGCGTGTGCGTGCCGCGGCCGGACGGCGCGCTGCTGGGCGCGCTGCAGGCGGGGCTGGCGCTCGTGCTGCAGCCCTCGCTGCGCGCCGCCGACCGCGCCTTCCTGCCCGCGCCGCTGCCCGCCTCGCCGCCGCACCTGCAGGACAAGGAGATCCGCGCCGTCTTCATGCGCACCCTCGCCACCCTGCTGCAGGGCTACAGGTGACTGTCCTACAGCCTTGCTGCTCAATCACTTAATATGAGCAGTTCATTAAATATGGCAATTTTTTTTCCAGACACTGTCTAACGATAATCCGCATCCACCCATCGCCGGTGCTGACGTTTCACAAAATGGGCTTCCTGGGCGGTCGCGGTCTGTCTCAATGTCAGTTCGCCCTGCGCCTGCTCGACTCTATGTTCTTCAATGGCCTCGTCGCTGAGAGAGGCCCGCCCTGGCGACCTACCGATATTTGGGACGAGCTAGTACAGTCAGTATTACTATCCTTCCCATAACCTCTCTTAAAATTAAAGCATTCATAAGAAACACGTTAATAAATATTGTTATCATTAAAATAAATACGATTTACCAACGACGTTTGGTGCGAGCGCGTACTGTTAGTATGCAGAATTTAAAGTACTGCGCCATC